>CM063188.1:41901000-43189500 GCA_031835075.1 Saguinus oedipus
CAGTTTAGCAACACACTTGTATCTCTAACTGTGCTCACAATTACTACATCTTACAGATACTGGAAGTTACACCAGAAATGACCCTGTGTGCCTGCCTTTACCTCTTCGGCAGAGAGAGACACATGTACAGACTTGATCTTGTTTTTTGTTTCTTTTTTTTTTTGAGATGGAGTTTCGCTCTTGTTACCCAGGCTGGAGTGCAATGGCGTGATCTTGGCTCACCACAACCTCCGCCTCCTGGGTTCAAGCAATTCTCCTGCCTCAGCCTCCTGAGTAGCTGGGATTACAGGCACACGCCATCATGCCCAGCTAATTTTTCTATTTTTAGTAGAGACAGGGTTTCACCATGTTAACCAGGATGGTCTTGATCTCTTGACCTTGTGATCCACCCGCCTCGGCCTCCCAAAGTGCTGGGATTACAGGCTTGAGCCACCGCACCCGGCCCTTGATCATGGTTTTGATCAGGTTAACAAACTTGATCTTGGCTTTGATCACATAAAATATTTATGAAGTAGTTTACCTTCCACATGTTTCATGGCTTTGGAAATACAAATTCATATTGTTTTTGGAGCTATCAGTTTGAAGTAATCTATGTTTAACAAAGATTATACTAGCTCATTCGTATAAAGAATAACAAATAAGATAACACTTGCTCTTACGATTTGAATTGTGTCCCCCACAGAAGATGTTAAAGTACTGAACTCAAGTACCTGGGAATGTGACCTTATTTGGAAACCAGGTCTTTGCAGATGTAGTCAAGTTAAAATGAGATTACTAGGATGGGATATAATCTAGAATGACTGGTGTATTTATTTAAAAAGGGAAATCTGAACACAGCAACCAATATGCAAGGAGAAAACGCCATGTGAAGATGAAGGTAAAGATCAGGGTGATGCTTCTATAAGCCACGAATGCCAAAGATTGCCAGCAAACCGCGAGAAGCCAGGAGAGAGGGATGGAACAAATTCTCCCTCCCAGCCCTCAGAAGGAATTGAGGCTGAGGGCCTTGACCTCGAGCTTCTAGCCTTCAAAACTGTAACAGAATACATTTCTACTGCTTAAGCAACTCAGTTTGTGTTACAACAGCCCTGGGAAGCCAAACATGCTTGCTTTATAATAAGATTTTAAGACAACGGCCTTTAATTATATAGCTTCTGTCTCTACTTTAAATTACAAGAAAAATAATGTTTTTCATGTTTTTTTGTTTGTTTGTTTTAGCCCAGCAATTCAAATGTCTGGGTTGTTATACACAAATTTGTGAATGAAATATATTAATTTTAGAGTGCTTAAAACAGGTCAGGCATGACGGCTCATACCTGTAATCCCAGCATTTTGGGAGGCCGAGGCAGGAGAATCACTTGAGCCAGGAATTTGAGATCAGCCTAGGCAACATGGCAAAACTCCGTCTCTATGAAAATAAAAATAAAATATTAGCCAGGCATGGTGGTACCTGCCTGTATTTCCAGCTACTTGGAAAGCTGAGGAGAGAGGATCACTTGAGCTCAGGAAATTCGGGCTGCAGTGAACAGAGATTGTGCTACTGCACTCCATCTGGCATGGGTGACAGAGTGAGACCCTGCCTCAAAAAAAATAAAAATAAAATAGAGTACTTAAAACAAAGTTATTTTGACATGTTATTTCATGATTATTATGCAAATAAACTGTATGCAAGGGGTAGTATACAACAGAATATTTTATTAGAGATGCTTCAAGACATTCATTTACTGAACAGGTAAGTAAACAGAAAATACGGATATGCTTACATAGAAAGATAGAAATTGGTCAATATCCAAATGTGATACTATCTATGTCATTTTGCTCTGGACATTAAAAAAGTTGATTGCAAATGAGAAATTGGTGCCACGTAGGAGCTTACTGAGTGGGGCACAGAAAGACACATACCATATGATCTCACTTATGTATGGAATCTGAAAAAATCCAGCTAACAAGTAGATAGTAGAATGTTAGTTGTCAGGGGCTGTGGGTGGTGGTGGGGGTGATGTTGATCAAAAGGTACAAAGCTTCAAGTTAGACAAGAGAAATAAATTCAAGAGATCTAGAGTATAACATGATGACTATAATTAACAATATATTACATATTTAAAAACTGCTAAGAGTAGATTTTAAGGGTTCTCGCCACAAAAAAGTGATATATATGTGAAGTAATGCATATGTTAGTTGGTTTGATTTAGACATTCCACAATGTCTACACAAAACGTCTTATTGTGCACAATAAATATATACAATTCCAATTTGTCATTTAAAAGATTTAATAAGAGTGACATTTAAAAATACACAGAAAAAAAAAGAAAAAGAACAGTTAAGTGAGTGGCACTAGGGCTCCTGGGCAGATGCAAGGGTAGTCATCAACTGCCTGGAGGCTGAGCTCTCCTTTGCGTTAGCAAAGGCATCTTCGATGTTAATGGTTATAGTGAGTTCCTGCAAGATTTTATGTAAAAACAGAGCCACGCTGCATATGGAAGCTGAAAAAGAGAGAAAGAAAAAGAGAGAGAGAGAGAGAGAGAGAGAAAGAGAGAGAGAGGAAGAGAGAGGAAAAGACAGAGAAACAAAGGAAGGAAGGAAGAAAAGAAGGAAGGGAGGGAGGGAGGGAGGAAAAGATACCATGATACCATTGCTTTGGCATTGCTTCCTGATAGGACCTTCCCAGCTTGTCCACCCTGCAGTGCTATAGGCAATAGATAGGTGACTAGATAGATAAAACAATTCAAAGTTGAAATTTTTTAAGATCACACAACTTTACAATATCCCTTAAAATCACTGGATGAATTTCTGAGCATATCAAAATCCACACTTAAGAATCAATGACTCTTCTAATGATAACTTGTTTCAGTGAATTCAAATCTTTCAAAAGAATTAAACTAGTTTGCGGGTATTTTTTTTTTTTTTTTTTTCTGAGATGGAGCTTCCCTCTGTCTCCCAGGCTGGAGTCCAATGGTGCAATCTCAACTCACTGCAACCTCCATCTCCTGAGTTCAAGCGATTCTTCCACCTTACCCTCCTGAGGAGCTGAGATTACAGGCATGTGCTACGATGCCCAGCTAATTTTTGTATTTTTAGTAGAGATGGGGTTTCACCATGTTGGCCAGGCTGGTCTCAAATTCCTGACCTCAGATGATCCACCTACCTCAGCCTTCCAAAGTGCTAGGATTACAGGCCTGAGCCACCTCATGTGACCTGCTAGTATCTTTATTCTCTGATTTGAAAACTGCAAGGACCTCTCCTGCTCTGAAATACTTCTGCTCATTCTGATGACCCTTTTCTTTCAAATGCTTTCTAAAAAGAAGTTGTCCTCCTTCCCGGTTTGAAGTAATATTTGTTTCTTCAAAAACCAAGTCAATTTTCTGGTGTATGTCAGATCCTTACTGGTTGGTGATCTTCACTTAAGCTATAAGATAATGGAATAAACGCTCATTATAATCAGAGCTTCTAGAGCTTCTAGAGCTCTGGCTGTGCCCTGAATAGGTCTAGATCTCAACCAGTCTTGAACATACCAACAGCTGTGCTCTGTTCAGACGCACTATGTTGAATTGCACATGATATGGGTCAAATACAGTTCAAGCTTCCATACGCATGTCTCCCTAAATGTTGACCAACCTTCAAGGTTCCAACTTATCTAAGAGAGTAGATCTTAAGTAGGCTTCAAGCCACCTTCCCTTTTCCCCTCTTCAAAACATAGCCCTTTAGCTTTAGCGAGGTACCCACCAACTCCACACCCAACTATTCCTTAATTGCACTCCATCAGACACACAGCCCTTTAGCCACTTTCATCTTTAAAATTCCTTAAAGTTAACTCAAGCCTCTTTGTCTTCTCTTGCTTCTCTAAAAAGTCAAATGTTTGGCTGAGTCCATGAAGCACAAGAAGACGGATGCCTTTCTCAATGACCCCTCTCTCTCTTCCTTTTTCTCAGGGTACAATGTCCTCAATGTTTAGTGGTACAGTCCTGAAACGCTTCCAATAGTTTCTTAAATTGTTTCTTGCAGTGTCATGTCCAACTTGTTCCCCAAATTAGATTATAAACTACTTGAGAACATAGAACAAGCTTTTTACTTTAGGTTTCTCGTAGAGCTAGTAGGGCTGAACATTCACAAGTATTCAACTGATGTCTAATAAAGAAACTTGGATTAAATTAAATGAATTCAAGGCCAGGCGCAGTGGCTCATGCCTGTAATCCCAGCACTTTGGGAGGCTGTGGCGGGTGGATCACGAGGTCAAGAGATCGAGACCATCCTGGTCAACATGGTGAAATCCCGTCTCTACTAAAAATACAAAAAATTAGCTGGGCACGGTGGCGCGTGCCTGTAATCCCAGCTACACAGGAGGCTGAGGCAGGAGAATTGCCTGAACCCAGGAGGCGGAGGTTGCGGTGAGCCGAGATCGCGCCATTGCACTCCAGCCTGGGTGACAAGAGCAAAACTTCGTCTGAAAAAAGAAAAGAAAAAATTCAATGAATTCAAAAGCATTCACACACACACAGAAAACGTGTCTACAATAGTGTTTTTGCTTTGACGGCAAAAGTAAGAGTGATGGTAAAGTCCATTTTGGTGGATATTCCTGACAGGATAATCAAGATGACATTGACATCTCCAGCCTCTAACACAGCCCACTCCTTCAGACTTGTGCTTAGTAATAAATCATTCACCTTTGACACAAACCATTTAGCAAAGGTGTTTCAGCTTAGAACCTAGGAAGATCCTTAAGGTTGGAAATAGGGTCTCTATTATAAACCTTGTTCAATTCTGTGCAACTGGTAGGTATTTAATAAATGCCTATTAAAAACGAATGGACTAATATAAGGTTAGGGCCACCACAAATGACAGTTGAAAAGCTAGTGTCTTTCATTCCAGTAAGCCAGAAATTCTCGTTTTTTGTTTTCTTTTTGGTAGTAAGAGCAGATAATAGATAATTAAATTGCCTTCAAATAGCTCTCTGAAATATGACTCTAAAAGCTACAGTAATTTTCTTCAATATCCTAATCTGAATCCATTTGACCCTTTTAGAAAGAAAGATTAAAATACAGCCACTTGAACAGAAAACAGTATAATCTCTTCTGTGTATGCTCTGCAGCCATGAAGAGGAGCAATCATCAGCGTTTACACTGTTCTCTCAAATAGCAGTCTCTTCACTCTTCCCTTTGCTGAGAAATTGGTGATACAATGACATTTCTAATTATTCAGTACCTGAAAGGAGTTTACATAGTTCACAGTGTTGAATCCACACATTCGATGTATCTGGGTCGAGGTATCCATTAACACAATATAAGTAAATTGACTGTTTCTTGGGATCTGTGAAAAGTCCTCCTCTTAATGTTCTGTGCTTCCTCTTCTCCAACTTTTTCTTTCCTTATTATTTTCCAATTTGGAAAAGAAAGCTCTACATATTTAGAGAGCAGCTGCCACCCATGTCCTATTCATTGCATGCCACTATTCTGTTTCTCCAGCAGTCTGACTGTAAATTTCAGTGATCACATAGGTAATGGGGCATTTGGGATTTCTAGGTTAAAACTAGCTGTGTCCCCATAACACTTACTCCTAGATCCCCTCAGCATTCAGATATCATATTCAGTCTGCCCTTATCCATATGGTTTGAGTTGGAGCTCCTTCATGTATTTCGTGTGTTCATCCTGACCTTGCCTGGGGGACTTCCCCATGTCCTCAAAGATAGAGAGAATGTATTATTTTTCCCAGCAAACCCTAAAGAAGCTGACACCTTCTGCACATGTCAGGGGCAGGAGTAACAGAACAAAGTGACTGCTTAATATCTCATTTTTAATCTAGTCAGCCAAGGAAAGCAATCTCTCTCTCTCTCTCTCTCTCTCTCTCTCTCTCTCTCTCTCTCTCTCTCTCTCTCTCTCTCACACACACACACACACACACACACACACACACACACTAACTTGAATAAGTTTACAAATTCTTGAAATCAAGCAACTCTTCTACTAGATTCCCTGATACCTTATACTTACACAGGCCAGCATCTCCTTTCTGGGGTAAAAAAAAAAAAGACAGTGGCCCCTTTCCCTAAAACAGAGAGCCAAGGAAATGCACCTGTACTGGAGAATGAATATTCTAATACTTAAGAACCTTTTGGTGAAGGTGAAGGGGGCTTGTTGAAAACATTGCTGTGAGCAGATGGACCCCTGAAACCATCTGCTATGAAGCAACTAAATGTTCAATGATGCATTACGGAATTATTTAGCTCTCAAAGAGCCTGAAAGTAGTTAGTAATGATGGCATCTGTACTGAGAGCAAACAACCTATTTATATATGATCTATTACTTCATAAACTGTTTGGAGACCCTCATTTCTTAAAGAGGCAGAAGACTTCTTGATTGCAAGTATAAAATTTTTACTGATATAACTGTAAATTATAACCTTAAAATTAGCATCTATTTCCCTCCTTTGGATTAAGTAAATTTTTTGCTGAAACTGATGTTTTTCTCATCCCCCAATAAAATTGTAACTGACATCTGTTATAATTTAAATCAAAAAGAAACAAAAGGAATTTTTATTTCCTAAAATCATATCCATTGGATATTTTAACTTCTATATAAATGCATAATCTTTTTAAAGTAAAGTTTTTCTATTATGAAAAGCATGTCAAGTCAGACAAATAAGAACAGAAAAAGGAAAAGTTGTTACTAATTAATGATAACCACTATTAATAACTACTATATTTTCTTCAGATCTTTTTCCATACTTAGGTCAAAAAAAAAACAAACAAACAAATTTAATTCTATAATCTCTGCAAAAGTATATGTGTTCTTGTGAAGCATTGTTCTTATAATATACAACTTGACAGTTTATTCCTTTAATTCATGGTCTCCTGGAAATATCTAAAATACCAACTGGTGTATCCATATACTCGAATATTGCTTGACAATTAAACAGAATTAATGACTAATATACATAACAACATAGAAGAATCTCAAATGCATTATATGAAGTATAAGAAGCCAGACTTAAAAACTACATACTGTATGGTTGCAAATATATGGCATTCTGGAAAAAGCAAAACTGTAGAATGAAGAACAGATTGTGTTTCCAGGGCTTACGGGTGAGAAAAGAGTTAGACTAAAAAGAGATAGCATGACGGGTTTCTTTGAGGGTGATGGAATTGTAATCTTGACTGAGGCAGGGGCTACATGGCTCTATATACATTTAGGAAATGCATACAACTGCACAGCAAAAAGAATAAATTATTACTTTTTGTACATTAAAAAGGGAATTTTAAAAAAAATTTTTCAAAGGAGTAGAGAGCAAGAAAGTTGTCAGGTCTCAGTTTTACACTTGCTACAGAAAATGCATTTAGTCATTCAATAATTATTTATTGAGTACTACTGTATTTCAGGCACTGGGGACAGAGCAGTGAATAAATGAAACACCTGCACTTGGAAGCATACAGTCTAGTGAAGGAAGAGAGCAAGCGAAAATAACTAAATTATACTGGGCTCATTAGTGGTAGAATGTGGTAAGTGCCATAGAAAAAAGTGACTCAGAGAAGACGAATAGAGAGGAGGGCCTCTCAGAGAAGGTCATATTTGAGCAAAGTCTTGAAGGAGATGAGAGGATGGCCATATGGAGGAAGCCAATGAAAGGCCCTGAGGCCCAGAGGGAGAAATGTGCTTGGTACAATCCGAGGAGAGGAGGGTGGCATCTGAGAAGGAGAGGAGGGCTGGCTGGTGTGGGGGACCAGAGGGACAGCAGTGGAAAATGCAATCAGAGGAGCAGGGAGGGTGGGTCGTGAGAGAATCCTAGACAGACGTAAGGACTTGACTTTACTCTGTGTGAAGAGTGCTGCTGAAGGGTTTCAAGTGGAGGAACAGCATGGTCTTACTTACCTTTGTTTATGTTTTTTGACGTCAATATTGCTATGTGAGAATAGGGTATGGCTTGGGTCGGGGAGAATCATGGAGGAGAACCAACCAGAAGGCTCGCACAATTCAGGGTGAGAAGAGGGGAGCCCTGGAGTTGGTGAAGAGTCACTGGACTTCAGATCTGGAAGTAAAAGACAATAGGATTTCACCAAAATGGATGTAGAATGTGAGGGGCAGGGAGAAGTCAAGGAGGACTTGAGGTCCGGGATTTGAGCAACTAGAAAGGTGGATTTGCTGTAACTATCATGGGGGAAGACTATAGAAAGAACAAGTCTAGAAGCAAAAATCATGAATGCAAAAAAAAAGTTCATTTTTGAACTTGCTATTGCTTGAAACATGAATTTCCAAGTGTGGTAGACAGTTCAATATACTGAGTTTGGAATTCAGGAGAGACATCCAAGGAGGAGATATAAATTTGAGAGTCATCAATGTATAGATGGTATTTACAGTCATGGGATCCATTTGAGTCATTTCCCAAAGGAGCTGTAGGCCCCATAGGTGTATCTAAATGCTCACATCTTTGCGGAACAGAAAAGAGCTCTAAGCTTCTATGTACTAAGGCTGCCTACCCCCCAAGAAATTTCAGCAAAAGACATGAAGGGAGCTTTTGCAAACATTTAACTTGAAAGTCAAACATCAGCTTGAAATAATAGCAAGAGAAACTTCTTCTTTCATATCCTGCTCCCTGAGAATTTTGTGATATATGTGGCATATATCCCATATTAACTGTATCAGAGGCATAGCAGTGGCTTTTATAGGGAGGTCACCTAGGAATTTGCAGCATATATATAAATATATATACATATATATATTTATTTTTATTTATTTTTATTTTTTTGAGAAGGAGTTTCACTCTTGCTGCCCAGGCTGGAGTGCAATGGCATGATCTCGGCTCATCGTAACCTCTGCCTCCCAGGTTCAAGTGATTCTCCTGCTTCAGCCTCCCGAGTAGCTGGGATTACAGGCATGCACCACCATGCCTGGCTAATTTTGTATTTTTAGTAGAGACGGGGTTTTTCCATGTTGGTCAGGCTGGTCTTGAACTCCCGACCTCAGTTGATCGGCCCACCTCAGCCTCCCAAAATGCTGGGATTGCAGGTGTAAGCCACTGCACCCGACCTATATATACATTTTGAAGGGATGTTTGATTTCATTCTTTAAAAATACTACATTTGGCTATATGTAGAATTATTTAAAGGCAAAACATATATAAAGAACTTGGAATATGCATATAAAAAATAGAATACACACTATATTTACATTTATACAAATAATACATATAAAAGAGAAAAATTAACTTTTTCGTTCTGAATTAGTAGTTAGCAAGGACTTTTCATATTTAATCTATTTTTATAAAATTAGATATGTTTGTAAAAGCTACTTTTTAAAATGCATTAGTTTTAAGTATATCATCCTAAAATAATACTCGAAAGAGAGTATTCATTTCTACCATAAAAGAAATAGAAAACGTTCTTTGTTGAATCAGTCATTTATACTTCTTCTGAGCTTATGAAATTAAAATGATACTTTTTTTACACAATTTGAAGCACTATACTTTACTGAGATATAGTTGAGAAAGTTTTCTCAGCAAAAAGATCATGCAAATTAAAACACTGAAGATTTTTTAAGCTGGGACAAATTTAAGCTCTCAATTAGTTAAGCAAATATTTATCTAGCAACATCTGATAACAGTGACATCCAATTGTCTTGCATTTTGCTTCTTGCCTTTAGAAATTTTTGTGGCTGTGGTGGTGTGCAGTGGCTCATGCCTGTAATCCCAGTGCTTTGGGAGGTCTAGGTGGGTGGATGACTTGAGGTCAGGAGTTTGAGACCAGCCTGGCCAACATGGTAAAACCCTCCAAAATGGAGGGTTGACATTTATGAAATGGTTTAAATCTATCTCTGCCAAAAAAACACAAAAATTAGCCAGGCATAGTGGCACGTGCCTATAGTCCCAGCTACTTGAGAGGCTGAGGCATGAGAATTGCTTGAACCCCGGAGGCAGAGGTTGCAAAACAAGTTTTGTGGCTGTGATTTTTTTCTCCTTCCTGCTCCTCTGCATTACCAAGTGCAATAAACTCAGGTATTGCAGAGTTGATTCTTAATTTTGATTTTATTAATTTGATTAACACTTAAATTTGATTAAAGTGTTTTAATATAGCAAAATATCCTTTTCAAACACCCTCAGAAATCTTAAGCAGTCATCTTTTTTCTTTTATTAGAAATAAAGAACTTATAAAACCCAATTATCTAATTGAAACTAAAAATTTGTTTTATAGGTATAAAAAAACTATAAAGCAGCAAAAGTGCTAAAAATACCATAGAACTGGTCTTGTCTCATTAACCTCAGAATTAAACCTAAAAAAAAACTTCTTTTTTTGTTTTTTGAGACAGAGTTTCACTCTTGTTGCCCAGTCTGAAGTGCAATGGTGCCATCTCGGCTCATCGAAACCTCTGCCTCTTGGGTTCAAGCGATTCTCCTGTCTCAACCTACCCAGTAGCTGGGATTACAGGCATGCGCCACCACGCCCAGCTAATTTGTATTTTTAGTAGAGATGGGGTTTCTTCGTGTTGTCAGGCTGGTCTCGAACTCCCGACTTCAGGTGACCTGCCCTCCTAAGCCTCCCAAAGTGCTAGGATTAACAGGCGTGAGCCACTGTGCCCAGCCTAGAAAATATCTTTTAATGAAATAAGCACTCTCTCTCTCTCTCATGGCTCTATGTTTTCTGTCTTATTTTCTTTTGTATTATATTACTTCAAAAACAAAGTTCCTGAAATACAAGTGATAAATCTGAAGAGAAATTCATGTGTGATGCCTCAAACTAGGTCTCCAAACTACAGAGTTGAAACACAAGCATTCCCATCTCCCTGATGCAGGCTACATTCGCCTCTGCACCTCACCTGCCAATCAATCACCAGTCAATCAAGGAAAGGGGCACAATCAGCCACTTAATGATAGCCAGATGGCACCTGCCTTTCATGAACTGTGTTCCTAAGTCGGAGTCTGCCTGGGACTAGACTCAGTGTTCTATCCCTGGGTAATCATGAGATGTTTTTGTATTCAGTATAAGCTTTAATGGCTCACACCTCAGACAGGACCCCCCAGCCTACCTCCCTCCATGAAGAGAGTTCTCCCAGCATCCACTGATTTGACATAAACAAAGTGGTCCCTTGTCACTAAAACAAGCAATCTGACTTCAGAATGATAACGTGTTAATTGGCCCTGCAAAAGAGGAAGGCAAATTCACGGGGTAAATAGCCAGCCTGCATTTCCCACAGCTGAGAAGCAGTGCTGACATTTAAATAGGGACTGATGTGCTCCTCCTCACACGGGTTTACCAGAGCTTTCAACCTTGACCTGAAGGGAACACCTTTTCTGGAAGTGACAGGTAATTTAGCCTTCCTGCTAAGTTCTGGGGCTCTCTGGTGGTGAATTATGTATGGTGCTTCTATGATACAGACACCTGTCCACTGAGAGCCAAACCAAAGCTGATAGATTCCTCTTAAAGACCTTAGATTAGATATAAACTACCTTTTTCCCCCTAGAAAAGTCGTCATGATGCCAATCACCATTTCTTTCCTTTCCTCCCATGATTTCAGGGATTTGAGAGAGATCTAAAACAAACTGACAATGTTTGCATTTATAAAACCACTATTAGGACAGAACTCTACTTTCTCTTTAGATTTAACTGAAAGCGTTAAAAAGAACTCTTTTAGGTTGGAATAATCAACTTGTGAATTGTTAATTATTGATGTTTGTCTCCCTGCCCCACCCATACTAGGTCTTAAAATAATTCACTAAGCTGGACAAATAAAGAGCATTATATTGATTAAATCAGTTTCCAGCAAGATTGTCACAAGTTCAAAGCAGCTTTTACATTGAAAATGCAAAACTGTATCACACTATCTTCCTAGTGTAGAATTTGAAACAGGTAAATTAAATATTTTGGATCTGGAAAATAGGTAAGGGGTAACGTCAGTATCACTGCAAAAGTCCTGGTAGATTTAAGGACAGACTAGATAAATGGAGGGTTGACATTTATGAAATGGCTTAAATCTGTTATTGTGGGTGGTGGGGACGGTTGAGGGAGTGAATGATCATTGCTTTGAAAAGGACAGACTTCTCCAGAACAGACTTCCTATTTATGTCCCATTCAAACGGTCCCTGGCCAGCCAGACTTTGGCTGAGACTTAATCTGAAATCCGTGCAACCACCTCTGCAACTGAAATGGTCCAGGGAATAATCTGATACTCTGAGGAAGACCCTGTGAAACGTTATTTTTTGTTGTTCACTATTTATAGTGCTGGTGTCAGAAACAAGGGCGCCTCCACACAGGAGCAAATCTCCTTCTGAAACAGTTGCTTTGGGACTGGAAATGTGCTTGAAGCTCTTTCCATGAGCTGTTCAGCTCAGCACAAACCTTTAGTTTTGTATTCTTTCCCCTGGAATGGAAAAGAAGTCCCAGGCTTCCCTGCAGCAGTGGCTGTTTTCCCTCTTCCTGTCCAGTAGAGTCCAGGAAGGGAAATATGGTCACCTTATGACTCAAGGGCAGGCAGGTCCATA
This sequence comes from Saguinus oedipus, assembly GCA_031835075.1. NCBI lineage: Eukaryota > Metazoa > Chordata > Mammalia > Primates > Cebidae > Saguinus > Saguinus oedipus. The sequence continues at coordinate 41,913,460 of CM063188.1, forward strand.
TCCATTAAAGATGGGATGTAAATGGGGAAAAGTCTCCTGAGATGAGCCCCTCCCACAGCCACTGCCCTCCAAGTCTCTTGCTGGAGTGCAGGCTGAGAATCTCATTAGGAATCTAATACAATAAAGACATGTAGATCTTAAGGGTGGGGGTGGAGTGGAAATCAAATTAACTTCATTACTTTATTCTGCACCTCACAGCGCTTCTGCCAGTGGACAATTGCATTAGATCAGAGAGGAGATCAAAAGGCAAAAAACTCCCTGGAAATTCATTGTCTGAAGCAAGACTCGAGGGACAGGGAGGAACTGGGGGGAGGAGGCAGGAGTAAATTGGGTTGACCTGAGACATAAATGTACTACATCTGCCCACACTCATGCTAGGCCCTTTTCTTAGCTTTTTCAACTCCCGGGTCAATGTCTTGTTTTATGTCGGCCATGGGAGATGGAGCAGGGAGGCCTGAGTCGAGAAGAGAGAAAGCAAAGCTCCCATCTCCAACTTAGCTAGAGTCATTTGAGCTTTTGGAGTTTTGCTTTCAGGCGCTTTAAATTTTAGAAAGCCGTTAGAATTATTTAAGTAAATATCCAAAAATGTTTTTGAAATGCTTCTGAACTTCTGGCCTATAACTGAAATATAGATGGAGAAATGTTCAAGAAGGAAAAATGTAAACATACTTGATCACAAAATAGGTGGTGTGGGCATTTTTACAAGATAGAAATACAGCCAGAGGTGTTAACGTTTTTGAGAATTAAACTGGGTAAGTATGATAGCAAAATAAGGCATACCATGATTTAATATGTTATACACTTATTTAACAATTAGTTAATTGAGTTACTGGGAGTTGAGATCATGTGTACCAGAAAGGAAGAAAGTATTCAAAAAAAGAAACTTGAAGCACCAAACCCCCTCAATAATGTGGGTCTATCAAAGGGGCACAGGAGCCAACTGAAAGAGATCTCAATGGCCAAAGCCGGGACAATTTGAGCAACAAAAACAGTAGTATTAGACTCTAACTCAAAGGGCAAAATGTATATCTAAATTTCCATGAATCCACGCTGATATTAATTAACTGATTGGGGGAAATGAGACCAACACTCTGCATAGCAGAATTCCAAATAACTGATGTAAGTACTTCATCCTCAAGGAAGAGGAGCATGAACTCCCCACTCTGTAAGTGTGGGCTGCACACAGTGACTTCCTTCCAAAAAGCACAGTGTGGAAAGTGGGGAGAAAAGATTGATTCCACAGTAGAGGAAACTGACAAAAACTACCTCCACCAGTTGCACAAAAGTGAGGAGTCATGCTGATACGATATATGATATATTGATATGTATATGTATGGGATGTGTATGAGAGGCTGTGATGAAAATGCCACTTCACCTCTGTAATTAGCCTCCTAAAAACCTATAGCCCCAGACTAATTATGAGAAAAAAAAATTAGACAGTCTCTAATAGATGAGCGCTCTACAAAATACCTGACCAGTATTTCTCAAAACTACCAAGGTCCACAAAAATAAGGGAAGTCTGAGAAACTGCAACAGCCAAAAGGAAACTAAGGAGGCATGATGAACAAATATAAATGCAATGGGGTGTCCTAGAGGGGGTCCTGGGGAGAAAAAGGTTATTTGGTAAGACTATGGAGGTTTGAGTAAAATATGGACCTTAGCTAATCATAATGTATGCATATTGGTTCATTAAACTGTAACCAATGATTCACACCAAGATAAAATATTCATAATAAGGGATACTGGATGCTTGGATATATGGGAACACTATACTGTTTTCTCAATTTTTCTGTAAATCAAAAAAAGTTCTAAAAAATAAAGTCTGTTAAAATTAGTGAATATCATAGCTCTGCTCTCAAAAAAACTTCCAATCAAGTGGGAAATAATCTAGAGACTTCTATAATAAATTCCTTTCCCTGTGCTCATCAGAAAATTAAGCCACTAGAGGACTGCCACATTGAACTTACTTAATTTAAGATTTAAAAAATTAAGGAATCACTATTGACATTATCTGAAACTACTAATGTATTGTTTATACTATAATTGCAGAAGAAAAAGTATAGAAAATCCACTAAGGGATTTTTTTTTTAACCTAGAGATAGGTCTTATTTCACTGTGTAATTCTTAATTAAACACTCTTCACACAGACCGATAAATGGCATATATAAAAATATATATATTAATATTAAATAGATACACAATCCTGTGATCACCTACATTTCTCTCTCCCTTTTCCTCTCTTACACACTTAACACTTTATCCCTAGCTCCCTCCCTCGACCTTACCAAGGTAATCGTAGTTGATCCAGTCACCTCCTGGGACAAAGGCCTGTCTGGAATTCCATGCCGTTCATTCATCTACAAATCAATAGATACATACTGACAATCAACTTTGTGCAGTAGCTAAGGGCAATGCAAAAGAGAATAGAACATAACATCAAAAGCTAAAGAAATATGTAAGACAAAACAGGAATTGCAACATTTGTGTAGTTAACCTCCAAACCTCCAAATAACTTGTATTAACAGTAAACGTTATTATTTCTGATGACTGTTCAGGGATATGTACTACAACTTCTTATGCAAAAGTTCATTTAAAATATTGAACTTGAGTCAGGCCTTGGAGGAGTGTGGAGACTCGAAGAGAGAGGAGGGTCTCTGTCCAAGAATGGGTAGCTACAGCTGGTGTCCAGGAAACACTATGGAGGCCACCAAGAAGTTTTCATGATTTTATAGGCAATTACAATTTGTGGATCAATCAATTACATGTCAACACTATACCTTTACTAATTCTTTGGTTGGCTGGGCGTAAAGTCTCATGCCTGTAATCCCAGAATTTTGGGAGGCCAAGGTGGGTGGATCACTTGAGCCTAGGAGTTCAAGATCAGCCTGGGCAACATGGCGAAACTCCACCTCTACAAAATACAAAAACATTAGCCAGAAGTGGTGTTGCATGCATGTCATCCAAGCTACTCAGGAGACTGAGGTGGGAGGATTGCTTGAGCCCAGGGAGACGGAAGCTGCAATGAGCATGATTGTACCACTGCACTCCATCCTGGGTAACACAGTTGACAGAGTGAGACTCTGTCTTAAAAAAAGAGAGAGAGAAAGAATTCTTTGGTTGAGTTAATCATGTATTAAAATTAAATAGATTGTCAGTGACAAATTTCTTTCCCATAGACAAATTGTGTCATGAGTGTGTGTGTGTGTGTGTGTGTATACATATATATGCGTCTTTCTCACCTTTTGTGAACTACACAATTTGGATAATCCAGCTGCAGCAATTATCTATCTATATATCTATACATAAGTCCCTTTCATAGCATCTAAGTAATTGTTTCAGAATTAGCACTCTGATATACAGGATATCTCTAGGGTATACAGAACCTGGGACAAATACTTTTTAGGAACTCTTGTCTATATAAATAATTGAATTGAAAATTAAATGAACCCATGTGAGATATAATGGTATATTAGTGAAGATTTAGAATAGATGGGTAGAGAATAGACACATATTTGTTTATTGTTCAATCAGAGCACATGGAGATTCTCTTCATGGGTAGGAGTCATCAATGCCTGTTTCAGTCCAGGAACCATCTCTTTGTGGTCTTTAATGTCAAATGCTCCCTTCTCAGCTAATTTTGTATTTTCCTTCATAAGAAAAAAGCAAAAAATCTACTTTTATGGCTTAAAATGTCATAGCTCTTCAGAATCTGCTTGCATTGAAACAATATAGATCTTTGTCTCTTTGGTTTTTTTTTTTCTTTTCTTTTGAGATGGAATCTAACTCTGTCACCCAGGCTGGAGTACAGTGGCACAATCTCAGCTCACTGCAACCTCCATCTCCCAGTTCAAGACATTCTCCTACCTCGGCTGTCCAAATAGCTGTGATTACAGGCGTGTGCCACCACACCCAGCTAATTTTTGTATTTTTAGTAGAGACGGGGTTTTGCCATGTTGGCCAGGCTGGTCTTGAACTCCTGGCCTCAGGTGATCCACCTGCCTTGGCTTCCCAAAGTGCTGGGTTGAGCCACTTCCCAAAGAGGCATGAGCCACCGCGCCCGGCCTGTTTTGGTAGTTTTCTAATATGAAATGTTCTTTACATCATCCATGGTGCTACTAATGAATGCTGACTTCCAATGACTTCTCTCAAAGGTTGTTAACTATGTTTCATTCAGGATGACTACAAATTCAAGACTTACCCAGAGTCTGCAGGAAAATGTAAACCATGTCTCATTTTCTGGTCAAATTTACTAATCAGAATCACACACACAAATAGGTCTTCCAGACATGACTTCTCCCGAACCCTGGGCTGTAATTTCTATGTTCCTAAAATGTGATCCTTCATTGTTGACCACACCTTTGCCATACAGCGTCTGCTGGGTAGCCCAAGTAAAGCAGGCCCATTCCCATAAGAAATGTCTGTCCTTTGAGACAAACGCCGGCAGATACGCATGGAGAGCCACATCAGGAGCATTTGTTGACTCAGCCAGGGGAGCCTGTTGATCTGGGTGGAGCAGTGGCCATCCCAGCATTGTCTGGGATCTGTGGAGAGGATGAGTGAGCACCTTGGCTGCCAACACGGGAGCACACAGAGGAAGAGACAAGGTAGCCTCCTGCCCTGGGAAGGAGCACTGTGGCTGGAAGAGAGGCACGGCTCTAACAGAATTGGGCTGTAGTCCAGACCCCTTAATTCTTCTGTGTGCCTGACATGAGTGGGAGTCACCCAAAATTAGCACATGGGCACCACTCTGGGTGCCAGTTTCTGCAGGATCCTCTTGATCCAGCAGGGTGAGGGGTCAGAGAGCCCCTCCCCACAACAAAAAGGCAGAAACAGGAACTTTGGGTGACCTGCTTGGTTCCAGACAAGGGACTAGACCTCCAACATTTGAGAAGACTTTGCCAAACTGGGTAGAGGAATAGGGGTTACAGATATTGAGTCAGAGCAGAGGCCTCCTGCTTGGATCTAAGGACAGTATGCAAGAAATGTGCAACACTCTTTTAAAAAGTGGTTTAAAAACAACAACAGAAGTGTGCTATTGATTTATGGGTTGCATAGTGGATTTTATGCATCCTGCTTCCATCCTGTATGAGGATGTTATTTAAAATAGGACCCATTTTTGTTGGGTTTCACAGAAACATTGGCATTTAGGCAGAAATTAGTGGCTAATGTGAAAACAATATGTGGAGTTTGTGGTGAAAGCACACAGGGACTTCTGGATGTGAATAAGATTGTATGCTGCCCTGGTTGCTGTCAGTAGCCGCCTTGCTGTATGGAAACCACCTGGAGATGAAGCCCACACACTAAGGAGAGCAGAGCTCAGAAAACCCCAGAATCAGGAGCTGGGTTCCTGATTACACGGAATCTGAGGTTTAACTTACCCCTGGATCTTTGAGTTACATGAACTGCTGGATCATATTTTATTTAAGCTATTTTGAGATGGATTTTAAAAATATATATTACTTAGAATCATAAAGATTAGGATTGGTAAAAGCATTCATTGCATTCATTGCTTACAAAGCCAGTCTCAGTTGGAATGCTCATCCTTAAGCTATTTTGAGACGGATTTAAAAAAAAATATTGGGCCGGGTGTGGTGGCTCATGCCTATGATCCCAGCACTTTGGGAGGCTGAGACAGGTGGTTCACTTGAGGTCAGGCGTTTGAGACAAGGCTGGCCAACATGGCAAAAACTCGTCACTACTGAAAATGCAAAAATTATCCAAGTGTGATGGTGGGTGCCTGTAATCCCAGCTACTTGGGAGGTTGAAGCAGGAGAATCACTTGAACCTGGGAGGTAGAGGTTGCAATGAGCAGAGATCACACCACTACACTTCAGCCTGGGCAACGACGCAAGACTGTGTCTCAAAAAAAAAATTACTTAGAATCATAAGGCAAAATTAGGATTGGTAAAATTAGGATTGGTAAAAGCATTGCCTAAAAAACCAGACTTAGTTGGAATTCTCATCCTAAGAAGAAAATAACAATAACTAGAAGGTAGGCACACGGTTTATAAAAACTCTGAAACCTAGGAAGAGCTTCTGAGGGTCCTTTACATGGTAATTCTCACATAACCAGAAAGAAATCAGTCACATTATTCTAAATAGCCTTGTACCTTTACCAAACTGCCTTCAGCCTTCATTAACTAAATTCTTTCCATGTCATTTCCATCCTTCCTATCTCTAGAGCTCATTGGCTCTATCATATTTCAGATTTGATTAAATGTTACCTTTTCTTTTTCTCATATTACTCCAAATGTATTTGTATTCTCACTCTAAATAGATTATATGCTTCTTGATATCAAGGTCTGTGGCAGGCAACTTTCAAGGGGGTCCTCACTGACCCACCTCGTGATACTCATACCCTGTATAAGCCTCTCCCCTTGTGGGCGGGCTGGCCTAGTGACTTGCTTTTAACAAACAGACTGTAGCAAAAGTGATGGAATGGTACTTCTGCCATTAGGTTATAAAACACTTTGAGTTCTGTCTTGCTGGACTACTATTCTACAACGTGAGAAAATTCCAAGCTGTAAAACATAGCGTGAAAGGAATCATTAAAAAATACACAATACACACTGGGGTCTATTGTGGGGAATAGGGGAGGGACAGCGGGGGGGAGCTGGGGAGGGAAAGACTGGGGATAAATGCCAAATGTGGGTTAAGGGGAGGAAGGCAACAAAACACACTGCCATATGTGTACCTATGCAACTATCTTGCACATTCTGCACATGTACCCCCAAACCTAAAATGCAATAAAAATTAAAAAAATAAAAAAAACAAAAAAAAAACAAAAAAAACAAAAACAAACAAACAAAAAAATACACAATGTGCTGGTTTCTAAACCATAATAAAATATGACTGGCAAGAATGCCTGTTTGACTGTCCTTCCATCCTCTTTTAGTCTGCAAGTGAAAAGATCACCTCAACAGCGTAAGCCAGCATCTACCTTTTATCACACCTTAAGATTGCCCCTTAGGGCACACTGAGTGAAAAGCATACATTTCCCAATATTTCCTTCTGTCATCTTCATTTGTTTGCCTACTCCTCTCCCCCAAAGCATTTGTGTCACTTTCTTCCGGCATTTGGATGTCTCTTAGCTTCTGAACTGAACTTCTGAAAGAGTTTAAAGGGGAGATGATCTGACAAGGAGATTTGCTTGTCTTAAAGCCTGGCTGTGCCTGCCTTTAATTAAAAATGGTATTGATTTTTCTCTGCTCTAATGATAGGCACTAGTCTGCCCTCCCCATGTTCGTAACTGACAGTTTAAGTATGAAACAAAGGGCATTTATTCAGCACTTAATGCAAAATTATGACTGATTAAAAAGTGATTTATCATGAGAACTACATCTGTAGAGGCTTTGGTTTTGTGTGTGTGTGTCTTTTTTTTAATGCTCACTTTAACCAGAGTTTGAAAGGTATAGCAGGATGATTGGAACAATTCTCAACTTTCCTAATTCAGTTCTCCTTCCCTGGTTTCAGCACAAAAGAAAAGCTAAATTTTCCAGTGAATTCAGGACCAAAAAGCATAGGAGGAAAATAAATTCAGAATTCCAGAAGTCAGACTTGTAGCATATCCTAGATAAATTGCCAAGTTGCCAATAGGTAAGCTGCCAAGTTGCCTTCCGGTAGCAAAACACTGAGTTAGAACTTTTCCAGGACTACATTCTTCTGACAGCTGACTCTCTCTTTTCCTACTTCCCACAGTGTTTAACTCTGTGGAAACTGACCCAGCATCTTGGATGAGAAAGCACTGCTAGAACATTTGAAAGGAAGACAGGAGAGCAAGAAAAGGAAGTTATAATTAGGTAATGCAGTCAACTTTTATTAACCCTTTGAGTTTAGGTCTTTTTTTCAGTTTTGAGTAGGCCCAGTCTGCCTTCTTTCTTGAGAGCAGTGAGTAGCTTCCATGTCTTTTTAGGTTAAGAACTCAAGCTCTGAAGCCCCCCTCATGGTACCAATCTCATTGCTATTGCCTATGAGCTGTGTGGCCTTGAGCATGCTATTTAATCATTCTATGCCTCAGCTTTTTTACCTCCAAAATGAGGTTAATAATCTCACCACCATGTAGGATTAATGGGAGTCTTAAAACAATTAGAATGGCATCTAATGTATAATAAACACCTTGAAACTATTACTAGATTTCATCAAATGTAAGATGCCATCATAAATTACATCTTGATTTTAGAGATATTAACATGTAAAAAAAGACACCGCTTAGAATTAATAAGGTACTATAGGTAGCTATTGTTGATAATGTCTGTTTATTTATAACTATGAACTTTGACCAGAAAATGAAATGATACTCAAGGCTGAGGATTTTCATAAATATCAATATTAAAATAGTAGGGATTGACATGTTTCACATTTGTGTCTGCTGCCTCTTTTTATTCTCAGGTGGAGTGGGATAGTACAGACTCGTGGATTTCCTACTCCAGCTCTGTTACCTTTCAGGTTTCTAATCAAGTTACATCCCCCTGAAAGTCTCAGTTGGATATAGTAATGCCCATGTCACAGCGATCTGGGTAACTCCTCAAGCAAACAAGCCTGGCATGGGGGTCAAGTCAAACAGGGGCGCACACACACACACACACACACGCATCAAAGTAATCAACGAAGGTAAAATGAGAACATTATTGAACTATATCATACTTACTTTACTGTTCAGAATTAAAAAAAAAAACTTGAGCATAAACTTAATTTCTGCTTCTGCTGGTAAAGAGTTTGGAAGCTGCCACTCTCTCCTAACAACAAGAACAAAGCTAAAGAAAGACTGAAAAAATCAACTCCTTTGGATTCAAAAGAGAAGTAAGGGCACATGGCAAACTGCTACACCCAAGATTGGAAAGAAAGACAGTGAATACTGGGAGACATTGGGTACTGGGTAGAGACTCAGACATAGAAACTGCCCAGGGAATCAATGCTAGCAAGAAATAACTACAAAACCCTGAACTGTGATTGACGAACTGCTGGAGGCTCTGTATGGAGAGTCTAAGAGTTAAAATGCCAGGGGACTCAGTCACAGGGAGCCCTCTATATTTTGTGAGTTTTATCTCTAGGAGTTCATCTAGGTTTTCAGAGTAAATATCACAGAAGAATCTCCTCATACTTCCAACAGAGGGAGGGGAAAAGGAATCATTTTGAAATACGTGAGAGCATTGCATTCTACCTAAAAAGGCCTGGGCTCAAGAGAAATTATTTCACCAGGGTATAACCTGCTGGAGTTTTATCAGAGCCTGTCTTAGGGGAAGGGAAATACCTAGCTTTAGCTATCGCTAGCTGCAGCCTCTATATGGTAGAAAGGAAATACCCAACTCCAGTTTCCTCTAATTATCCTTGTCCCACCTAAATGGGGGATAAGGGGGTAGTAGAAAGTACTTGTGAAGCTCACAGTCCAGAGGAACAGGCTCACTTAAAAACAGACCTAATCACAGGATTACAGAATGCTTTCCTTCTCCCAATCATACCTCTAAAGACCTATTTCAACATGGTTTCATTTTTGAGATGGAGTCGCACTCTATCACCCAGGCTGGAGTGCAGTGGCACAATCTTGACTCACTGCAACCTTCGTCTCCCCAGTTGAAGCGATTCCGTCTCAGCCTCCCAAGTAGCTGGGATTACAGGTGCATGCTGCCACGCCCAGCTAATGTTTTGCATTTTAGTAGAGACAGGGTTTCACCATGTTGCCCATGCTGGTCTCAAACTCCTAAGCTCAGGCAATCCACCCACCTTGCCCTCGCAAAGTGCTGGAATTACAGGCATGACCCACTGCACCCAGCCTCAACAGATCCTTTTACCTGGAACATCATGTCCAGCTATCAAGAAAAAATTACAAAGCATACTAAAATGTTAAAAATAAATAAATAAAACCCACTATTTACAGAGATAGAGCAAGCATCAGAACCCAGGCATGGCAGGGATGTTGGAATTATCGAATGAGAATTTGGAACAACTATGAGCAATATGCAAAAGGCTCTAATGGCTAATGTAGACCGCATGCAAGAAAAGAGAGGCAATGTAAGCAGAGAGATGAAAATTCTAAAAAGAAAGCAGAGGAAATGCTAGATATCAAAAACACCGTAATAGAAATGAAAAATGCCTTTGATGGGTTTATTAGTAGACGAAACACAATTGATATTGAAAGAGTCTCTGAGATTGAAAACATATGAATAGAAACATCTAAAATGAAAAAGCAAAGAGAAGAAAGACTGATGAAAAGAACAGAATGTCCAAGGGCTGTGGGAAAAGTAGAGAAGGCAACATGTTTAATGAGAATTCCAAAAAAAGAAGAAAAAAAGTAGAAAAGAAATATTTGAAATAATAATGATAGGATTTCCCCAACTTAATGTCGGACACCAAAACACGAAACCAGGAAGTTCAATGAACACCAAACAGGATAAGCGCAAAATGCAAACAAAACAAACACTACACCTGGTATATCATTTTTAAATTACAGAAAATCAAATAAATCATGAAAAAAGCCAGAGGGAAAATACACCTTCCACATAGAAGGAAAAAGATAAGAATTACATCTGACTTCTCAGAATCCAGACAAGCATAAAGAAAGTGAAGTAAAATATTTAAAGTGTTGAGGGAAAGAAAAACCCACCAACTTAGAATTCTGTACCCTGTGAAAAACTAAACTTCAAAAGTGAAGGAAAAATACACATTTTTTCAGACAAACAAAATTGATGGAATTTGCTACCAGTGGATCCAGCTTGCAATAAATATTAAAAGTTTATCAGAAAGAAGAAAAATAACATAGTTCAGAAACCAGATTTACACAGAGAAAGGAAGAATATAAAAAAATAAATAAGTGAAAATAAAATAAGAACTTTTATCTTTCTTATTCTTAGTTGATCTAGAGTATAATAGTTCAAAATTATACTAACTGTGTATTCAATTTTACAATTATCTTATGTGTATATATGTGTTTAGAATGCTTATATATAAGAAATGAATAGCAGTAATGGGACAAAAAATAAAAAATTATTTATTTTATTTTGCAAACTCTAGGACACCCACTAAAAGAAGTTAAAAAAAAAAAGAAGTATAATGCAAATGCTAAGAAAGGAGATAAAATGTAATCATATAAAATGATGAATTAAAACCACAAAAATCAAAGAAAGAATGTAAGACAAAATTAGAAACAAAGAAAAAGGGTAACAAATAGAAAATAGTAACAAATATGGTAAATATTAATCCAAATATATAAATAATCACACTAGACATCAGTGATCTAAATATTCTAATTAAAAGACTAGAGCCTGTCATATGGATCAAACGGTAAGATCTTACTATATGTTGTAAGAACCCATTTTTCTGAGGCATAGAAAAGGATCACAGACTGATATTATTGAAAAAAATTAATAAATTTAAAAAAGGAAGAGGAAAACACACTTATAGACAAGTGATAGCACGCCAGAAACACATGCCCCAAAACTTATGAAAACTATCATCTAGGATGTCAAACTGAGCCAAAAAAATTATAAGTGATGGAATCAATGAATGCCCATTCTATATTAAAATATGAAAGTAAAGTAATTGTAGAAATTGATTCCCAAAGGAAGGAAATACATAGATAAAGGAGTCATTTCAGAAATGAAGACTAGAAGAAATACAGAAGTGAATAAATGTAGCAGACAATGCATTAAAAGAAACAGAAAGGGAAAAGGAGTAAAATTCTAAAATGCTTGTTAGTTTGTGTTACAGCTCTTTCAATTCCGCCACTTGACAGGTCCCTAGTTCTTGTCCTGTGTCCAGGAAGAATGACGTACGTGGACAGCTGGAGGATGAACAAGGTGGAGAGGAGCTTTATTGAGCAACAGAACTGCTCTCAGGATACACGAAGTTGGTAACACCTTTCCACAGCCAAGGTAATCCCAACGAGTCAAGACGACCCGAAGCAGGTAGCTCCTTCCTGCAGCTGGTAGTCCTGATGTCTGTGTCAGTATGGCTGCGTCCCAGAAGTTTTCATGGGCTCAGAAGGAAGGAAGTGCATGCTGACTGGGTCATGGGCAAGCATGGGCAGGCCTAGAAAAAGCAGCATAAGTTCTCACTCTGGGTGGTGGACTCCACCCAGACCTGACAGCCTGGCCCCCAGGCTTCAGGCTATCCCTGGCTTGAAGGTGGGGCTTTGCTGGAAACCTGCCCCTTTCTGCCCAGGAGCCTATCTGCCTCCTTCCATCATCAGTCACGTCATCCACAATGCCCAGGCTGTCTCTGCCCAAGTGCACCTGCAAGCCCATGCCCAGCTGCCTTCAGCCGCCCTCCCCGTTCTTCTGCCTCCCACCTGCACTCATCAGTGCCGAAAGTACGGAGGGGGCTGATGCAGCAGGGGCTCGTGTATCAGCATTACCTGAGCACGTACACACCTGGCTGGGTTGTGACAGTGCCTGGGCTTAGCCACAACTTTGCTCCACCCCAGAGAAGTTGCAGGGAGCAAGGAGAGGCCAGGGAGTGGAAGCAGGCACTTCTGAGCCTGTGGTGGGGGATGTGGAGGCTCCTGGGCCCCCAAGAGCACAGGGATGTCTGAGTCTGGAGCCACAGCTGGGCAGCTACAGCCTGGGAGCATGAGGCTCCTGCCCCACTGACCCAGTAGGGAGCGGGGCTCCAGCCTGTTCCTACCCCACTGGCTCTGCAAATCACACAGGCCTAGCCATGCCCTCCCTGGTGCAGCCTGTGTCTAGTCTACACAGCAGCTGCTCCAGACAGGCTGGTACTGACATCTCTGGGATAACTGGCTAGCCATTTGCAGAAGATTGAAACTGGACTCATTCCTTACATCATATACAAAAATCAACTCAGGATGGATTAATGACTAAAATGTAACATTCTAAACTACAAAACCCTGAAAGATGACCATTCTCAACATAAGACCTCGCAAAGACTTTTTTTTTTTTTGGAGATGGAGTCTTGCACTGTCACCCAGGCTGGAGAGCAGTGGCACGATCTTGGCTCACTGCAACCTCTGCCTCCCAGGTTCAAGTGATTCTCCTGCTCAGACTCCTGAGTAGCTGGAATTACAGGCATCTGCCACCACGCCCAGCTAATTTTTTGTATTTTTAGTAGAGACAGGGTTTCACTATGTTGACCAGGCTGGTCTTGAACTCCTGACCTTGTGATTCGCCCACTTCAGCCTCCCAAAGTGCTGGGATTACAGGCGTGAGCTATTGTACCTGGCCCCTGGCAAAGACTTCAAAGCAAGTTATTTCCCTGACCCCTTCACATATGGGAACTGGAGTGCACCGGCGCTGCCAGGGGTGAACTCCATTCACTTGACCCGCTGCGCTCCACCACTCTTGGGAGAGGGAGCAGGCAAGTGAGTAGGCATAGGAGCCAGGGCAAGTGCTTTGGGGTGCTGGCAAGTGTGAACTCTGTACTGGCCTTGTGGCAGCATCTGGGGGATTGTCTGCAATCCCTGAAGCCCCAGAGGAAGTGCTACAGTGCTCCTCTAGCTTTGCTGCTCATGGAGGCATAAGTGTTAACAACTCAGTGGAGGGTAAGTGTGACAGCCTTTTGCACCCACACTTGTGGCACCTGAGTTCTTGTATGGCATCCAGGAGGAATGAGGTTGTATGAATGAATTGAAGATAGTAAATTCGAAGATTTTATTGCCAATAAAAGTGGCTCTCAGTGGGAAGGTGGAGCAGAAAGTCCCCACTCCACCATCCCCAGCCAGACTTCTCTCTGAAGCTACGCCATCAAGCTGTCCCTTGGAAATCAAGCTGCCTCTCTCTTATGTCCAACTGTAGTCTCTGACGTCCAGCTGTGATTTTCCTCTTCTGTGTCGGCTGAGCCTGGGTTTTTATGGCCACAAGATAGGGGCAGGGTGGGTCATGGATGGTTTTGGAAAAGGCAACATTGGAGCTGTAAAACGGGTGTATATTCTGACTTTGGGCCATGGTAACAGGTTTTCTGGCTTTACAGTGGGGCCCTCACTGGTGATCCACCCTCCTCTGTCCAGAATTTCCTTGCCTCCTGTCCCTATCAATTCCATGATGAAGATGCCAAAAGCAATCACAACAAAAACAGAACTTGACAAATGGGACTTCGTTAAACTAAAGAGCTTCCACATAGCAAAAGAAAACATTCACGGAGTAAACAGACAACTTACAGAATGGGAGAAAACTTTTGCAAACTATGCATCTGAGAAAGGTCTAATATCTGGAATCTTTGATAAACTTAATATTTATAAGAATAAAACAAACAACCCTATGAAAAAGTGGACAAAGGACATGAACAGACACTGTTCTAAAGAAGACATACATGTGGCCAATAATCATATGAAAAAATGCTCAACAGCACTATCATTAGAAAAATGCAAATAAACCACAATGAGATCCAGCTCACACCAGTCAGGATTATTAAAACGCCAAAAATAACAGATGCTGGTGAGGTCGTGGAGTAAAAGGAATGCTTATACACTGCTGGGGGGAATGTAAAATAGTTCAGCCATTGTAGAAAATGGTGTAGCAGTTCCTCAAAGAACTAAAAACAGAATTACCATTAAAACAAGCAATCTCATTGTTGGGTATATACCCAAAAGAATGTACATTTTTCTATTGTAAAGACACATGCACACATATTGTCATTGAGCACCATTCACAAGAGAAAGACATGAAATCAACCTAAATGCCCATTGATATTAGACTGGATAAAGAAAATATGTGCATATACTCCATGGCATGCTTGCAGCCATAGAAAAGAACAAGATCATGTTATTTGCAGCAACATGGATTGAGCTGAAGACCATTATCCTGAGTGAATTAATGCAGAAACAGAAAATCAAATACTACGTGTTCTCACTTACAAGTGGGAGCTAAACATTGAGTACATATGAACACAAAGAAGGGAACAACAGACACTGAGGTCTATCTGAGGGTGGATTTAGGAAGATGAGTGAGGATTGAAAAAAGAAACCTATTAAGTACTACACTATACCTGGGTGATGAAATAATCTGTACACCAAACCCTTGTGACATGCAATGTAGCATGCATATACCCCACGTCTTCTTTTGAAGTGTCTGTTCATATCCTTTCTCACTTTCTAATGGGGTTGTTTGTTTTATTCTTGTAAATTTCTTAAAGATTCTAGATATAAGAACTTTGTCAGATGCATAGTTTGCAAAAATTTTCTCCCATTCGGTAGGTTGACTGCTTACTCTGTTGATAGTTTATTTCAGCATGCAGAAGCTCTTTAGTTTAACAGAGTCCTATTTGTCCATTTTTGTCTTTGTTGCAATTGCTTTTGGCATCTTCATCATGAAATCTTCGCCAGGTGTGATATACAGAATAGTATTTTCTAGGTTACTTTTCAAAGTTTTTATGTTTTGGGCTT
Source organism: Saguinus oedipus (assembly GCA_031835075.1). Classification (NCBI taxonomy): domain Eukaryota; kingdom Metazoa; phylum Chordata; class Mammalia; order Primates; family Cebidae; genus Saguinus; species Saguinus oedipus. The sequence goes on from CM063188.1 coordinate 41,928,791, forward strand.
TACATTTAATTCTTTCTTTTTTTTTTTTTTTTTTTTTTTTGAGACGGAGTTTTGCTCCTGCCAGGCTGGAGTGCAATGGCGCAATCTCGGCTCACCGCAACCTCCACCTCCTGGGTTCAGGCAATTCTCCTGCCTCACCCCCCTGAGTAGCTGGGATTACAGGCACGCGCCACCATGCCCAGCTAATTTTTTTTTTTGTATTTTTAGTAGAGACGGGGTTTCACCATGTTGACCAAGATGGTCTCAATCTCTTGACCTCGTGATCCACCCGCCTCGGCCTCCCAAAGTGCTGGGATTACAGGCTTGAGCCACCGCGCCCGACCTTTTACATTTAATTCTTTAACTCATTTTGAGTTGATTTTTGTATATGGTGCAAGGAAGAGGTCCAGTTTCAATCTTCTGTAAATGGTTAGCCAGTGATGGCACGGGTGGCCCATCTGGAGCAGCTGCTGCAAAGATGCCCACTGCAGTGGGGGAGGTGTGGCTGGGGTTATAGACTCTACAGACTGACAGGAGCCAGGAACAGGAGGTAGCACCAACCCCTACTAAGTAGGAGGGCAGGAGCCCGAAGCTCCCAGGCACAGACACCCAGCTGCGGCTCCAGACCGAGGTATCTCTGTGCTCTTAGGGGCCCAGGGCTTAGAAGCGCCCCCTGCTCCCTGGCCTCTCCCTGCTCCCAGCACTCATTCTGGGGTGGAGCAAAGTTGTGGCCAAGCCCAGATGCTGGCACAATCTGGCCAGGTGTGTGCACACTCAGGGCAGAGCTGACACTATCCCCTTGCTGCCTTGGCCCCCACCAGACTCTGGGCACTGACAAGTGTGTGAGGGATGCCAGGAGGTCTAAAGACAGTTTGTCATGGGTCTGCAAGCACCCCTTGGCACAAACAGCCTGGGTGCCGTGGACAACATGACTGAGTGGCAGGAGGCAGAAAGGGGTGGGTCCTAGTGAAGCCCCACCTTCAAACCAGGCGTGACCTGAAGTCTGAGGGTTGAGCTGTCAATTCTGGCGGAGTTCCAGGCTGGGAGTGAGAACTTATGGTGGTTTTTCTGGGCCTGCCCATGGCCACCCATGGATCAATCAGCATGCACTTCCTCCTTTCTGAGTCCATAAAATTCCTGAACCTGGCCAGACTTACATATACATTGGAACTGCCAGCTACAGGAAGGAGCTACCCACTCAGGTCTCCTTGACTCATTGGGACTACCTGCCTGTGGAAAGGAGCTACCCACTCTGGGTCTCCTCTCGACTGAGAGCTGGACACTCATTAGAATGACCTGCCTGCAGATAGAAGATACCCACTCCAGGTCTCCTCTCCACTGAGGGCTGCACTTATCAGAACTACCTTCCTGTGGAAAAGAGCTACCCACTTTGGGATTCCTGAGAGCTGTTCTGTTACTCAATAAAGCCTTTCTCTCCTTGCTCACCCTCCAGCTGTCCATGTACCTCATTCTTCCTGGACACAGGACAAGAACTTGGGACTCACTGAATGGTGAGACTGAAAGAGCTGTAACACAAACAGGACTGAAACACACAGCCTCCTCCCACTTCCCAATCCCCACCCCCACCACCACTCATCATGCTGTGGGCAATGAGAAACAGAGAAGAACTGTGGCCCTTTGGGGAGCTCAGACCTAGGGGCTCCTGGAGCTAGGGTTGTGATACCCTCTTTGGGACTCTGTGGTTTCTGGCATCTCCAAGCTTTTGGGCACCACCACATTCCCCTCCTCCAGACACAGGTGCTTGCTGCAGAAGCCACTTGTGGGGCATCTGATCCAGCCACAGACTTGCACAGAGCTGGTGCCTGTGCCAGCGCCTGGCTCACTGCAGCAACTAACATGCCTGGCTGTGCACAGTGACTGGACCCTGCACTCACTCACTCACACACCCCTCACTTGCTCACACATCCCACTCCATGCCTGGCTCACCCTTGGCAGGTATGGGATCTGCGCCAGCAGCATGAGCCAAGTGCACTGTCTTAGTCTAGCCAGCAGTCTGTCAGTATCATTTTTTCTCTCAAAAACTGATCTCTGGATTCATTAATCTTTTGTATAGGTTTTTGTGTCTCAGTTTTCTTCAGTTCAGCTCTGAATTTGGTTATTTCTTGTCTTCGGCTGGCTTTGAGATTGGTTTGCCCTTATTTTTCCAGTTAGATGGTGTGATGTTAAGCTGTTAATTTGAGATCTTTGTAACTTTTTAATGTGGGTATTTAGCACTGTAAAATTCCCTGTTAATACTGCTTTAGCTGTGTCCCAGTGATTCTGATATGTTGTATCTTTGTTCTCATTAGTTTCCAAGAATTTCTTGATTTTTGCCTTAATTTCATTGTTTACCCCAAAGTCATTCAGGAGCAGGTTGTTTGATTTCCATATAATTGTATGGTTTTCAGTTATTTTAATAATATTGATTTTTATTTTTATTGTGCTCCAAGAATGGGGTTGATATAATTTTTTTAATTTGCCAAGAATTTTATGATGACTTATATGGTCAATTTTAGAGTATGTGCCATGTGCAGATGAGAGGAACATATATTCTGTTGTTTCAGGGGTAAATACACTAAGGATATTTATTACTAGTAAAGTCTTTATCTGTGAAATCCCCTTTACAAGATGTCCTTGTTTAGGACTGCATGTCATAAACAAATACATAGATTCTAGTAGTAACTGAAGCATGGCTAATTGGAGAATATTGCCTAGGCTACACAAATATCTGAGGTATAAAATGAAAGTATTCCATAACCCAAAGACTCACCAATGTGTAAGACGACATACTGATTTCACTTAGGGAATTCAGCTATCATTCTCATCCATAAAGTACACTTTCAATGCAGGAAGGAAGTACCTGGGGATTCCTGTGGGTTTTCACAGACCTCTTCGTTCTTTGTTTGTGCTTCTTGATTGCTTGTATTCTTGAACGTATTAATAAGGCTTGATCATGTGAGTTGGTTAGCTCACTGTGTTAGCTCAATTGCCAAGTGGGCTTTATGCCAGATATGCAAGTTTGGTTTACATTAAAAAATCAATCAATGTGATTCATCATATAAATAGGGTAAGAGTGACAGGTGTAAACATAATACCATCTCATAACTCTACAATAATTTATTCCATAAATATTTATTGACTCCCTCCCACATGCCAGGTACTGGTCAGGACTCTGAGTACAGCAGTGGGCCAAACACATACCACCATCATCGCCAATAACAACAAAGTCTTTGCTTTCATGGAACTCGCATTCTATTCATCTGAATCTGGGATCTATGGAAAAATTCAGATATAGGTATTTCTCAGGTATTTCAATGCATGAAATAGGAGATGCAGACATCTTACTGTGTGAATGATTAAAACCTTATCAATATATATCTACTTTCCTGAGAATCATAAGAACTCTGGTTTATTAAAAATTTCTGTGCACACAAACTAATCCAGCTAATGAGAGAAACAGAAAGTTTCAAAGTAGGGGTGCATGTGGTAGATTGGTTATCATGCTTGTCAACTAGATTGCCCTTTAAATCTCTTTGGGGTTCTAACAAAGGCATCAGCAATTCAATTGAAGTATCTAAGCATTCAAGACAATGGACCAAGCTTTCTGCCTTCTGTGAAATCTAAAAGAACTGATTGATGAATAACTATAGTTCAATTAATCCTCTTCTAGTGAATTGTAATTATGTATATTTTATATGTTATGAAGAAATCTGCCCAGTAAATAATGATTGTCAATTATATGCAGGCCTCCTGGGTATTCCTATCGGGCTATGATAGGAGATTTGCCCTGAAAACTGTGTGTGTGGTTTCTCTATACTGGAGACTCCCCTTTGCCTATATGCTGGAAATCAATAATGCTACTTTCTTAGCATTGGAAGAATGAAAACTTTAGTCATAAGCAAAGGAGGCTTATAGACAATCTTACTAAATTTCCACTTTCTGGTGCTTCAAAGAAATCCTGGAAATACAACTTAGTGGATGAGGTAGATGGCATTATTTCAAAATCCATGCTTACCAGGTCTGCCAAGACTATGAAGCTAATATATGTTGTAGGTTTTGTGTTAACCCTAAGAATACCAGAGATTTGGTTTCTGCCCTGTTAGACAGAACATACCAAGGAACATTGACTTCGATATGGTAAACATTATAAAGAAGAGTTTCTAAGGGTTGGACTCAACCTGGTCTGATGGATGAGGAAGAACTTCTCATGATATTTATGTTGAGGTTGAAGAAAGGTATGAGTTAACCACTTGAAAAAAGAAGATAGGAAATTTGGCAAATACTGTCAGTTGCCTGCCTCTATCATAGAGATTATCAAGGTTAAAAATGTGATTTCCTACACCATCTTCCAGCAGGGGCAGCCGTGTGATGCAGCTCTGGCCAATGAGATATAGAGGGAAATCCCTGAAAAGAGCAACCCTTCCCTCATAAAAACACAAAGCCTTGCAATGAGAGAGCCTTTTTGTCCTTTCATTTTTTTGCTGTGTTTTCTTAAATCTCTTTCTTTTTTCTATCTGTACATTGATTTGATGTCCGAGAGTGTTGTAGCCATTCTGCCATAAAGAGGTGACCTTTGTGAGACAAAAGACTGCAGAGGAGATAGTACTGCCGAGGTCCCTGGAACACTGCTGTGTGGTATCCAGATCTGGAATTCTGTCAGAGCTGCTCAAATATCTAGCTTGTGAAAGAAGGAAACCCTACCTCTAGGCAAATGTTAATTGGGTTTTCTGTTATTTGTAGCTAAATGCATTCTTACATGACATAGAAAAGGAGAGATAAGTTGAAAAAGTAGACCAGGGTTTAATAGTGCCAGGCCTTACAGCTTTCAGGCCATTTAAACAAGTCTATCAGTCAGGGTCCAATAAGAGAAGTAGAACTGTGTGTGTGTGTATGTGTGTGCGCACCCATGTGTGTACACAACCATACATATGTTTACTGCTTATACAATGTGAGGGCAGGCTAGCAAGTCTAAAGTCTGTAAGGGAAGCCATCAGGGGGGAAAGATCACCAGAAGGCTAGAATCCCACAGGATAAGCTGTTTGGTATCTTGAAGCTTGAGAAAGGACTAACCTCTTAAAAGACACACCTGATTAGGTCAGTCCCACTCAGGATAATCTTTTAATTAATTTAAATTCAATTGGTTAGGGGTTTTAATCACATCTGAAAAATCCCTTTATAATGGCATCTTGATTAGTATTTGATTGAATAACTGGGGACTGTAGTTTAGCCCAGCCAATTTGAAATATCAAAAGCCAACACATTGACTTTATCACGAGGTCAATGGGAAGCGTCTGAAATTTTAAGCAGAAAAGGAGAGTGTGGCTAAAGTATGGAAGGTGACTGGGAAGTGAAACAATTTGGGAGAGTAGGAAAAAAATCATGTAGGAAGCTATTGTAGTAACATAGAAGAGGGATTACCAAGATTTAAAGTAATATGATGGAAGTGAGGATGAGAATAAGAGGAGAAAATGAAGGACCATGTAGGACTGGACTTTGGTGAGTGACTAAGGAGAAGACAGAAGAATCAGAATGACCCTCTGGGCTTCTGGTGTGTAATAGGGAATTACTTACCACTTATGGAGACCTGTAGACCTAGAAGGAAAGTTGTGTTATTTACTAAGATCACAATTCTAGAGGAGGAGTGGATTTAGAGGGGAAAATTACAAATTCCGTTTTAAGATAAGGCCTCCGAAGAGGCAATGGGATATATTCTGTGGATTTATTGAGGAGATTGTTGGAGGGTGGATGGTGAGGTGTACATTGATCTAGAGCTGAACAGAGTGTTCTCGACTAGAGATACAAACACAGGAGTTGTTGACCATGAGTACTTGAAGTCATGAAAATGGATTAGTGGAGGGAAAACTGGAGTGAGAGGAGGACACATCTTTTCCAATATTTCATAGAGGTGGAAAAGAATCTGGCAGGAGACAGTAAGAAGAAGGATCTTGCTGCAGATCTGGTGACTCAACTGTTGTTTTAAAGGCTGTAATGACCTGCGTAATAGGAACATGCTGCAGGAGTCTTGTGCTACTGAAAGACTTCTCTGAAGGTAAACTATATCCAGGAGGTAAACTATGGCTCCGGAGGAGGAAATGAGAGCTCCAACACTTATCAAAGACTAAGGCTTACAGTTGGAGAGGCTTGGGAACACGTCTTTGTCACAAGCCCAATGCTGTTATCTCACAAAGTAATTGAGCCTACCTCATAGAAATTTAGGTGAAGAGTAAATAAGGTATTTCACATGAAAGTTAAACAACACTCAAAAAATACTTTTTGAAGAGACTGATTCTACAGTAGAGTAGCCTCCTCTTTTCCATGGGGGATACATGTCAAGACCCCAGTGGATGCCTGAAATCACAAATAGTACTACACCATATATATACTCTGCTTTTTCCTGTACATACATACCTATTATGAAGTTCATAAATTAGTCACAGGAAGAGATTAACAATAAGGAATAAAGTAAAACAATAACAATACTCAGAATTCATGCAATTTAAAAGGTAGACATTGTTTATTTCTGGAAATTTTCTATTTAACATTTTGGACCGTAGGTGAATATAGGTAACTGAAACTGGAAAGCAAAACTCCGGATAAGGGGGACTACTGTAAGGCCAAACATACGTAATAACGACACTATTTTTTAACATTTACCATGCACTAGGTGCTAGTCAAAGGGCATCACGTGTATTAACCTATTTAATTCTCACAACAACCCTTCTAAGTAGGTAATACTATTCCATGTTTCCGGATGAAACACAGAGGTTAGTCCAAGTTCATTTGTTCATTCAACAAACATTTATTAATCATTTACTGTTGCTTTTCAACATGCTAGAAATACATCAGTAACAAAACAGACAAAATTTCTACTTCAAAGAAGTTTACATTCTAGTGGGGAAGACAGTGTTAGAAGGTGGTAAGTCATATGGTAGGAAAATTACGAGCAGGAGAAGGAGAACTACCAATGCTAGGGCTAGAGGTTTTGTGTTGCGGTCAGGGGAAGCCTTACTAAGTCTGTATTTGGACAAAAACTCGATAGAGCCATAGAACAGCAAGAAGGTCATTTTGGCCAGTGTGAAATGAGCAAATGTGAGAAGATGAATTTAGGAAGTTAGTGGAGGGCCAGGTAGGGCCAAGTCTTGGAGGCCACCGAAGGTCTCTGGCTTTATGCTGAGTAAAATGGGGGCCATTGGAGGGTTTCATGGAGGACATCATTCTATTCACATAATAAAAGGATAACTCTGGCTGCTGGTTTGATGATTAATTTTGGGGTGGTTAGCCGAAAACTAGAAGATCAGTTGAGCGGCTACTACAAAGATCTAGCAACAGATTGCTTGGTGCTTGAACCAAGGATGTAATGTTACAAGTGCTGGTGAGAGTTTGGCTATATTTTGAAGATAGAGCTAGTAGAATTCCCTGATTGGATGGAGGATATGAGAAAAAGAGAGGAGTCAATGATGACTTACTTAGGTTCTTAGTGTTCTCAGGCTGGGACATTAGAAGATAAAAATTGCCACGAATTCAAATGGAAAAAGTCATAGGTGGAGCAGATTTTGTGGAGAAGATAAGAAAATCAGTGTTGGGGCCGGGTGTGTGGCTCATGCCTATAATCCCAGCACTTTAAGAGGCAGAGATGGGAGGATCACCGGAGGTCAGGAGTTCGAGACCAGCCTGGCCAACATAGTGAAACTCTATCTCTAATAGAAATACAAAAATTAGCCTGGTGTGGTGGCAGACACCTGTAATCCCAGCTACTCAGGAGGTTGAGGCAGGAGAATTGCTTAAACCCAGGAGGCAGAGGTTGCAGTGAACCGAGATCATGCCATTGCATTCCAGCCTGGGCGACAAGAGTGAAATTCCATCTCAAAAAAAAAAAAATCAGTGTTGGATATAAAGAGTTCACCATGTAACACTGCACTGTACAGTTAGACATTTTTCCTTCCTGGATTTTTTTAAAGAGGCATATCTGGAGTATTTATTCATCAAAAAATAATATCTGACAACCATTTACCTTCTTTGACAGCTTAGTAACTATTTCTACAAGAAAAGTCATACCTATGTTTTGGATAAACTTGGAAAAAATGTGCTTTAATAATAATTTTATTATTTTCTGTAAGCATTTATTTTATTTTATTTATTTATTTTGATGAAGTCTCCCTCTGTCACCCAAGCTGGAGGGCAGTGGCGCAAACTAGGCTCACTGCAACCTCTGCCCTGCCCGCTCTCTTCCCCAGATTCAAGTGATTCTCCTACCTTAGCCTCCTGAGTAGCAGGGATTACAGGCACCTGCCAACTCACCTGGCTAATTTTTGTATTTCTAATAGAGATGGGGTTTCACTATCTTGGCCAGGCTGGTCTTGAACTCCTGACCTCATGATCCACCTGATTCGGCCTCCCAAATTGCTGGGATTACAGGCATGAGCCACCACGTCCAGCCAGCATTTTAAACAAATTAAACATAAAGGGTTATGATGTTCTTTGAAGGTAAGTGGTTAAGACAGGTCTCAGTCAGAGCAAAACAGAGATTAGGAATCCCTGTTTAACTTAGCTAGGCTCTTTGATAATGAAGACTTGAGGTAGAGGGCTCCCAGTGGATGTTTTCAGCCCCTTCTCCCGAATCGCTTTATCTTTCCCTCTTCCGAGTTTCACAGTCAGGCATCCCTGTCCTCCCTCTCTGCACGTTGGCAGTGGATAAGGCTCTTCCCTTATGCTACAAAGTGGAGCTCCTCAAGCTTAGCTCGGTGGTGAATGATACTCAGTACTGGCAGGATGTGGAGGAGAGGATGCCTGCCCCTGTCCCCAAATGAGGAAGACAGGAGGCACTTCCTTCCTTTTTAGTCTTTCTACCAGAACTAGTTTTCCTAAGAAATAAGCATAAGCTAATCATTTTTTCTTTTCTTAAAGAGAGATTCTTCCCATCAGGTAGGCTTTCCCTCCCCTAATCTGACACAAATCATTCACCATCGCGGTTTGTCTCACTCCAGAGCTTGGTTTGCATTACAAAAGTCACCGCATTTGCTGAAAATAGCTGCCTCTTAGTCCTGTGGTGTTTGTGTTTTCATTTAGCTGGGGCTTAATCCTGACAGAAGGAGAGGATTTTCTAGTTAATCCTGCCCCCCATAATTATAAGAATAAAATGGACTGAATGATTTACAAAGAACTGAATTAAAACAATTCCAATACATTCATCAAGGCATTTGGATATTAATTATAGACACTAGCATAAAATAAGCTCTAGAGAATGGCTAGATTATAAAAAAGGAAGAATCTCTTTGATTGTGTATTCTAGCTGTATTTTGAAGTGACCTCAGTGAATAAATTGACGAAACATGATGTTTCTAAATATCTTTACATTTTGGTCACGAAACATGTTCTTGCTTTAGATCCTATTATCACAGCACACCTAAAATTTGACCTTTCTTTTCTTGCACCATCTTTCTTCAGTTGTGCCCTTTCTTACCTTTCTGTGTAATTATTCTTTTCTACTGGAACTTTCAGACTGTAAGTATGCTGCTACCCTTTCCCTAAATCCAGTAATGTCTTCCAGCCTTCTCCCAGTACCTCCCATCGCTATCACCCCATGATTTCCCAAATGATCTGCAGGTATTGCCTCTACTTCCTCAACACTCATCTCAACTTCTTACTGTCCATCCTTCATCTCTCCCACTCTGTTGAAACCATTATCATAAAATAATACTTTATCACATAACTTAGAATCTAAGGTATAATCTTCTCAGTAGAGTATTGGTTACTACACTTGCATTCCTGAAATTCCTCCTTCTCTGGCTTCCACAATGTATCAGTTCTTTTCCCGTCTTTTAAAACGTTCTTTCTTAGTTCTTTATTCTGTTTTTCTAATCTTAAATGCTGCTGAGTTATCATATGAATTTTTTGTACAAAGACCTTTAACAGCTTTTTATAGTTTATTGAATTAAATTTAAATTTCTTGGCCTGTCATTCAAAGTTCTCCATAGACTGACCCTGGGGACTGAAATCCAAGTAGATACTAGAGTCTAACTGCTAAAGTGCAGAGACCTGTGCTTTGCCTAAGGTATGTTGCAAATGTAGAAGTCCCTATATGAAAGAAAGAGTGTAGTGCCCTGGCTACACTGCAGTAAGACATGGCGCTCGGGAGGTCAGGCACAAAGAGTTCCCAGCTGGCCCAACCCCATGCTGTCACCTACTTCCCCACACATGTGGGTGACCCCCGAGATCCCCAACCATGAATGTCAGATAAAAGTAAAAACTAGTGACAAATGTACCCATAACACCATGAGCAAATGGAAATTTTGGCAGAATGAGCTGCCTGTGATAATACATGCTGAGATTGAATGACAGCTGTACAACTGAATAGAAATCAACAGTGGCCTCACCCTGGAGACCAGCTGCAGTAGATCTACAGGGACACTCAATCAGCAATATGTAAGACTAAAACAGTATCATGCAGGAAAGAAAGTCCCAATATGGAATAATTTGTCTAGGTTTTCATGGCTAATGGCCAGAGAGGACCAGCCAATAAACTAACTACACCCACTCATATGGAACTGTTCATTGATTCCTGGACACACTGTGGCTTCCTTCTACTTGGATCATTTCAGGTAATGTTTTGTCTTTATTTGCTTAACACCTTTGTAAACCACAGTGTGCTAGGAAGAGTCCTAAGCATTTTACTAACACAAACTTTAAAAACACTGTGCAGCAAGTGCGATTAATACCTCTATTTTATACATAAGAAAACCAAGGAACAGGGGAATTAAGCAACGTGCTTGTAATCTCATAGCTAGGAGGAGGAGACCTAAAATGTGAGGCCAAATAGCTTCAGGATCCATACTCCTAATCACGATGCTACTCAGTTACTCATCCCTCAGACTCAAGTCAAATGTCCTCTCTTTTATGGAACATCTCGGTGTCATTCAAAACAGAGTTTCATGTTCCCTCTTTAGTGATTCGGCAACACTCAGACATACTCTTCCTATGTCATTCATCTCATTTTATTTATTTATTTATTTGAGATGGAGTCTCGCTCTGTTGCCTAGGCTGGAACACAGTGGCGTGATCTCAGCTCTCTGTAACCTCTGTCTTCCCAGGTTCAAGCGATTATTCTGCCTCAGCCTCCTGAGTATCTGGGATTACAGGCACATGCCACTACGCCTGGCTAACTTTTGTATTTTTAGTAAAGACAGGTTTTCACCATGTTGGTCAGCCTGGTCTCAAACTCCTGACCTCATGATCCGCCTGCCTCGGCTTCCCAAAGTGTTGGGATTACAGACGTGAGCCACTGCACCTGGCCTTCATTTTATTTAATTTTTATTTGTGTTCAGCTTCTCAGTGGCAGGGACTATGTTATAAATCTGTGTATCCCTTGCCCTAAGTATAATGCCTGGCTCATAGCAAGCTTTCAAGAAATATTTGTTGAATTGAAATAAATTAAAATAATTTATCAGAGGTTGTGAGGGCTCAAAAACACTAAAAACTAGTGTTAAAAAGAAACATTAAATTAAAAAATAAATATTAGCTTTTAGTCTCCAAAATAATTACCCATTAAATAAACAAACTACTAGATGAAGGAATTACAGGTACTTTCACAAGTCAGAGCCACGTGACTGTGATACACATGAGACGAGCTTAGGCATGGTCCTTGTCTATCCCCCTGAAAGGAACTGGGCCTATGGAGTGGGGTTGAAAAGACCAGTAGGAAGGTAGGCATCCTTTTAACACTATAATAATGTACATCTACGTTTGCTGTCTGTAAGAGCCTTTGCTTTTTTCCATTTTTGTGTTGGAAAGGTGTCTCTGCTGCTGTTACTTTTCCAAAATTTCTACTTACACTCTCTTAAATAGAAGTATTGGCTCCAATGCATCCTCAACCGTGTCCAAACATGATACTTACAAGTATATCATGTTGGCCATCACTTCTCATTTTTCTTACTGTCATTAACAGACCAGAGTCGCTAAAGGGGACATAAAGGAACATCAGCAGAATTCAGGTGGACTCCATCCATCAAAAGTGAGATAAAGAAAACATCAGGCCCCAAGATGAGAGGACTCTCCATATTTCCAAAACTGATTTTTTCCAAAAAAAAAATCTCTCCTAATTTTATGCAAGAAGGCTAAAACTACACCTCAAACTTTATATCCTGCCCCTGTTCCAAAAGTGTCTGTCTAGAAACTAAATCTAGTTTGAAAGCTAGTGAGGAAAAAAAGCTGGCTCTGGTGCTAAGCAGACATTTCGCAGGCTGCATTCCAGGAAACTCTAATTTGAGGAGGCAATTTGATTATCCAGTTTAAGAATTTATGGAATATTTATTTTCTTATTTATTTCTGATTCACTTAACTGCAAGCCTACTAAGATGTTACATAATTCAGCCAAGAATTGGGGGCACTGAAGTGTATAAAATAGCCCTGCCATCATGAAGTGATTCTCTACAAGAAAGCAGGTATTAAGCACTTAAGAAATAACTACTCACATAATTATAAAGTACTGAATACAATTCTAGTAACTAGGAGGGGTGATCTAGTTACTAACAAGTACCGTAATTATAATCAGGTGACAAATGCCAGTTGTATAGAATGTGGGTTTGGTATAACTTTTAAAAAGCAACACAGGAAGCAATGGGTTTCTCTTTTGCACAATTAATTGAGCACTTACTATATGCCAAACACTGTGTTTATCATACGTTGTTTATGTCACCTTCATGTCAGTCCTGTGAACCGGAAACTATCAGTCTTCTCATTTTACAGAGGAGGAAATTATGGTTCAAGGAAGTCAAGTGCTTGCCCAGGATGATGGCTGAACCAGGAACGAAATCCAGGAGGTCTGTATTCCCTCAAGATCTGTGCTCTTTCCCACTATAAATGCTTAATAAATGCTTTAAGAAAAAGATTTCACTAAGTTTAACTGAAAATATTAACAAGAAGTTATAAATCATTTTCTTTTCTGGAAGAACATCACCCAGCCTTTCCAGGCAGTAGCTCTTACCATAGACAACCCTATGTTGAGGAGTGCCTGGATGCTGCGTGTGGACAGAGCTGAGTTAGAACACTAGCCCAGCTTAAATGCTCTGAGCCTGTTTCCTTACTAGAAGAATGGAAAGTGTAACACCTATTTTGCAAGACTGTAGTGAGGAACAACTGTAACATCCATCGATTCATTCATTTATCACACATTTTTGAGCATCTGCTCTTCAACAGGTAACATAATAAGAGGCTAGAGATACCAAGATGAGTAAGGCACATTTCCTGTACTTAGGAAATTAACTGTGCTAGCGGAGAACAGGCAAGTGACAAACAGCAAAGTGCAAAGTGTGTTAGGTGCTATGTTAGGACACTTAGGGATATACGGTGTGCAAATTTCATAACCCATAGTTAGCGGTCAGCAGAGTCCCTTCTGTCACCACTTTACTTTAAAAGTCCCTTTATATCTGAGATTTTTCATCTCTGGTTTTCCAGGATACTTGGTGGCCCCTACAGCTGCCAGGAGGCTAGCTGGCCTTTTATCAGAACCTCAGGGAGAGGGGCAAATGCTCTTCTTTTCCTGCAAGCCTCTCCTCCCTCCACTTGAATTGCAGAATGCCAGTCAATGGATGGCATTTCACAATATGTGCCAAAGCCCCTTCCCAGAACTTCTTTGCCATCTTTAGTTTCTGTCAAGACAAGGCCTCTTGGCAATGATACCCTAGAAATCTGAGGCCAATTTTTCACCAATTAGACTGGAAAGTCACAAACCAGAAACATCCAGACTCTTGTTGGATTCTATTCAGTTGCACTGGGAAATGTTCACCCTCACCTAGCAGGACGGTCTGACTGACTGCTTCAGCGAGGCTTCCAGGAGAACCTGACAGTCCAGCTTATTTTCCCCATGACCACAAAGCTGCTTTCCTCCTGCTTTCAGCCTAGTTGGGAGACCACAGTGGGTGGCCAGAAGTGCCCGCCGGTGACACAGAGAAAAGTGGCGGAGGGCATCTCACACCCAGGAACTTACATGGAGAAACTCCCAGCTGTAGAGAAAGTTGCCCAAGCTGAGGGCAGGAGGAAGGAGCTTCCTTTCAGAGCACTGCTAATGACCTGCCGGGAAACCGCACAGCAGTCATTTCGCAGATCCGATGGCAGGTCATGGCGACAGATGTTCCCAACATATGTGGAGAATTAATTACCCACTAGTAAACAAAATCTGTGATGCGGAGAGTCATTTTGTCCAAATTTCTTACGATTTTGCTGTTATTAGGAGCTTAATTTTTCTTGATCATCTAGATCCTCTTGGATTAAAGCACTCCTTAATGGGCTCCGAGGAACATTCCAAAGAAAAATAAGGGCCTAGTGAGCTGTGGAGGGAGGAGGGAGAAGGGAGGAGGAGGAGGAGGAGCAGGAGCATGGGGCTCAGGCAGTCAGAAGGATGGAGTAACAGAGCTGCTGATTGGGAGGCTGCACCACAGCAAGTGATTAGCAAATTATTTGATTAAAACATTGGACGCTAGTCATATTTTTAAAATATTCTAATGGTTACCTCCTATTTAACAGCGCTTACACTTAATTTAACTGCGTGCTGTGGAACAGCTGGAGTTTCTAAAGGAAATTACAACATTCTGACAGAAATAGGCTTCCAGAAAGGTTTTCTTCTGAGCTGCCTTTAAGATTCTGAACATGTTCCCATCTGAGGTTGTGGAAGCAAATTCTGATATTCATCAGTTAAGAAAACAGATTTTCTTAAAAGGGAGGATTCAAGAGTCTCTTGATTTTTGTAAGGCAGTTATTCCTTTGGCCATTTTCGTCACTCACAAAACTGTCAAAAATGCAACGGTTCCACAAGTAAATAAATCTGAGAGGCTATTAAAAATATGGCTCTTTATCTGTTCAAAAGTTTGTAACTCCTCTAAATCTTAAATTCATGTTTCCCTTAAATATTTTGTATAACAAAGTAAAGTAAATCTTTAAAAAATCTATTTGTCCCAGCAAACATTGTTTATAATTTAAGATGCACACTTTTTTTTCATTTATTCACTTCTTCATTCATTCAACAAATATCTGTTGAGCTTGATGCTGGAGGAACAAATATGAATAATATAACTTCAAAGACTCATGCAGAAAATAAATGTGTAAACAGATAGCTCCCTGATATCCAACCTCCCAGGGCCGACTCAGGAGTACCTCCAGCTCTGTAACAACCAAAATGCCCCTTACAGCATGGCAGCACCCCCAGCCCAGTTAAGAACCACAGGTTTAAGTAATATTCAGAGTGAGGATAGAAAGAAGAGACCTGTTTTAGTCTGTTCTCATGCTACTAATAAAGCCAAACCTGAGGCTGGGTAATTTATAAAGGAAAGAGGTTTAATTGGCTCCTAGTTCCACATGGCTGGGGAGGCCTCACAATCATTGCAGAAAGTGAATGAGGAGTAAGTCACGTCTTAGATGGAGGCAGGCAAGAGAGAGCTTATGCAAGGGACCTCCCATTTATGACACCATCAGATCTCATGAGACTTATTCACTACCATGAGAACAGTATAGGAAAACCATCCCCATGATTCAGTTATCTCCACCTGGCCCTACCCTTGATATGTTGGGATGATTACAATTCAAGGTCAGATTTGGATGGGGACACAGCCAAACCATGTCAGAACCAGAGGTTCTTCTGGAATTTTCATTAAAAACTTTGGGACTGGGGCATTTCTGGATCCAAGAAGAAGAAAGTCTATTGCTGCAATGATGGAATAGAAAAAACAAAGTCTACTGATGAAAAGATAAAATGGAAGCAAACAACATGCTTAAGACAAAGCCCACTTTTATTTCGTTTCTTACTCTAGGTATTGATTTCCTGTCTTTTCTTTCTATGAATTTGACCCATCAAAGGAACCAAAATTCTTTGTAAAAAGGCCAATGATCTATAACATCAGTTTGGTATTCGTTTCTGCTGCAAGTCACCAGGATCTGACAGTTGAAATTTATTTGGGTGAAACTACTGATCAAAACTAAAAATTACTTATCCCACTTTCTCAGGAATTCCAAATTTCTTCCTGAATTCTCAGAAATTTAAAAGAGAGACACATCAGAAGTTGGTGGGGCCGACATGAATGCTTTATTACTTAGAACAATAGAAACCTCATTTATGAGTATTTGAGGTAACACTTCAGTTCTTCTTTTTAACTTGTTTCAAACCATATGACATTAATGCCTTTACCTTTTATCTTGGTGGTTGGCATTAATGGCCACAATAAACATCTAACAACCTACTTTGTTAGGCAGAATATGGTAAGAATGGGAGAATGGCGTCTGTATTACATAGCGGATATTTATAAGTATAAAACTCAGAATGTGAAGGGTGAGAGGCCAGTGATTTGTGAACTTGCTACAACTCACTTTGGAACTTTATAAGATCTCTTACTTTCACCATCTGGGTGCAGTTTTACCCACTCATCAAATAGCCTTTTGGCATTTTGCCACTATTTTGCTTTGTATTTTTCTTTCATTAGGTAAAACAATAAAAACCTAATACAATTCATATGTTTTTCTGCTTCTAATCTCATAATATTGCTTTATTTTCACTTCAGAGCTATTTGAATCCTATAATTCAATCCTATTTGAACATGATAACATGGCATAGTATGTCTAATATTTAGAAGCAGGCCAAAACAGACCTAGTTCAAGAGGCAGCTGTAGAGTCCTCAGCTGTGGAAATTTATTATTCCTTGCAACAAGTGATTAAACCAATTCTCTGATTAATCAAACTGTACTTTGGAACTAGCCACATGAGACCAGAATTTTAAATCATGTTATTCATACTGTAGCAATACAAAGAACACGATTGAAAAATTAACTTGATGAGAAATATTTAACAAATAGGCATTAATCTTCCCTCAGACTTCTTGAAAGAGCAAAGCCACACTCAAACAAACTTTGAAATATATGCCTTGACAAGCACCAAGGAAAATGTCACATTCTTTTAATAGGTGCACAGTGTTACTGTGAATCATTTCTCCTTGAAGGACTTCAGCACTGTTTATGGCTTTCCCTGATGACACCTCCTGCCTCACCACCTTTTCTAGTTACTGTTCATGCACCCTCCCCAGTGCTAATGGGAAGGGCCTGAATTCTTCTCATTTCCCATTGCTACCTTCACAAGTGTAATTCAGGAGTACTCCCTATTTCAGGTTAATGTCATTTAATTAAAGCACCTTTTCCCATCCTCATGTCATCCACTGAACTCCATCTTCATTTCTCTACTTTTTTCAAACTTGAATCATAATTTTATTTTCTGCTGTACTCTTGCTCTCCTTACTTAATTTATGTATTCATTTCATATTTTAATTTTTATTTATTTTTGAGACAGGGTCTTCCTGTGTTGCCCAGGCTGATCTTGAACTCTTGAACTCAGATGATCCTCGTGCCTCAGCCTGTCAAGTAGCTGGAATTACAGGGACTTGCCATTATTTATTCACTCCTTTATTCACCAAGTGTTTATCAAGCATTCCCCCTGAGTGTCAGAGATTTTGCTGAGTGTGATGAATACAGAGACAAATAAGACACAGATTCTGTCCCTGAGGTGCTCAAAACTGTGGAATAGTTGCAGTGATCTGACTCAGATGTGGTGTAGCTAGCGTGCTGGTGAAGCAGCACTATGCGCACAGCGTGATGTAGCCCTCATATTATTATGGTATATGAGGATAACATATAATCAACGTATGATTCTAGTATATGAAAACATCAATATCCCATCATTATCCTGGGATATAGGAAAAAAAATCCCAACATAGTATCCTAGTATTCAAGAATAAAAAAAACTTAGCTGTATAAAATATGAAACATGATAGTGCATGATTCAGCAGCATAAATTGTGAATGTAAATGTAGTTCTCTTTATTCTATGGAAGTATACATTTGTGGCAAGATATAAACAAAAACTAAAACAATAAGTGCCTAAGATGTCTGACACCATCTCACCAACCACCAACCTCTTAACCCCAGGCATTTTTTTCTAATAAAGAGAGGGCACAAATAGTAAGATCTTCATCCCAGCTGTCATATCAACCATATGTAAGCTTCCCACCTTCAAGATTATGGATTCCAAAATTCACACATTTTTACCAAAAACAGGTTGTTTTACCAGGTATGTCACCGTATTTTCACTGAACACGTGCTGTTTTCCAGTCATTTAACCTTCCCAGTTCTCAGTTTATAAGTTGTTCCTGTCTTTATTTTCTTCCCTAGTTTGGCTATTAGACACCGTTTTGACACTTCTATCCCCAGTACTTTAGATTACTCTAACTTTATGACTCTAAGACAAATGTCCATCCCCAGACATGGATTCATTCAATTCAACTTATCTTGTCTTTTATCAAATATCTTATTAAACCTCCACCCTAAACACCTTGCACCCTCTCTCACCCTTTGCCAGTTCAATCCTATTTGAACATGATAACATGGCACAGTACGTCTAATATTTAGAAGCAGGCCAAAACAGACCTAGTTCAAGAGGCAGCTATAGAGTCCTCAGCTGTACAAATGTATTACTCCCAAATGGCTACTATGAACTTTCTCAACTCTACTGAAACTTCCAAGTGAGGACGACAAGGTCATTTTAGAATTTTTTCAGTTTCTCTTCCTTCCATAACAAATATCCCGGTATCTCCTCCCACTCTTTGTCTGTTAGGGGATAAAATACCCTTAGTCATTGTTTAAGATAATCCATTTGGTTGTGTACTTAATACAGCTAAGTTCCTCCCCTTTCCTATGAAACAGTTCCACCATTTATTCCATCTTCTTATCTTCTTGCCCATCTCTCAGTATTTCTTTTTCCTTTCCTGGACCTGGCCATTCAGGGGATGCCAAAAGGGACCATGAGAAAGTTGTTTTGTAATTTCATGATAGCTCATTAGGGGAACAGTCATGGCCACCAAAGTTAAGCAGGTTGACAGATCGTTTTCTAACTTTATTTACAACATTATAATACTGTCACTTAAATATGTATCTTTCTTTATTGACATACATTTAGTCCGAGGAACTCATTGAAAATATCAGTGTGTTTCTCTAGATAGGTAGATTACGTCCTAGGCTACTTCAAAGAGTTAATTTTATGACCACAGTGTCTTAATTTTTATTTGCCACAAATTTTAAATGCTCCTTATATTGTTTTATACTTCAAAGCACAACAAACTTTGAATAACCAAATAAACATATTATAGACCTATAATTAGGTCTAATTATAAAGTGGGCAAAAGGAGACTTCTACTGTGATTGGCAATTAAGAGTCCTGGGCACTGAAATTAATGTGGTTTAATTCCCTCATCTGAATATATTGACTTGCTAACAAAATTACATTTTAAACACTAAAAGGCATTTATAAAAATTATGAACAAAACTTGAAGGAAATTAATTTATATCTAATTACATTAACAATAATCACTTGATGTTCCAAGCACAACTAAATTCGTATCCTGTTAATGAAATACTGGCTTCCTCCCCACCCTTTTCTGTTTTAAAGGTGAGTTATATGCAGTTAGAATGACCTATATGTTATAAATTATTGTTGTTATTTTCTTTTCTTTTTTGTTTTAAGATGGAGTCTTGCTCCATTGTTCATGCTGGAGGGCAGTGGCACAATCTTGGCTCACTGCAACCTCCATCTTCCAGGTTGAAGAGATCTTCCTGCCTTAGCCCGCCCACTGTCACTCCCAGTAGCTGGGATTACAGGCATGTGCCACCATGCCCAGCTAGCTTTTGTATTTTTAATAGAAACGAGGTTTCACCATGTTGGCCAGGCTGGTCTCAAACTCCTGATCTCAGGTGGTCCACCCACCTCAGCCTCCCTGTGCTGGAGTTACAGGTGTCAGCCACCACGCCCAGCCATTGTTGCTATTTTCTAATGCCAAAAGGTGCCCCATTTGGTACCCTGTGCTGCCATTTAAACCTCACATCTAGTCACGAAGTTCTCTATGCATTTTTTGATTCTTGTAACAAATATTTATTGATCATCTATTACATGCCAGGCATTGTGCTGTGTGCACAACACACGGAGGTAAGCAAGACAGACCAGGTCCTTGCCCTTGCCTATAAACACATCATTTATGTGCAATACTCCCTTAGACTAAATTGGATCACAAGATAAATTCTTGACAGCCAGACTATAAGATTTGTTTTGATCCACGTATAACATTGTACTGTTGTCCCATTGGTAAAGAAAATCAAACAAGTTAAAGGCCACTACAATAGGGTCTAGATCACAACCTATGTTAGAAGAGCAGAGAAGAAGCTTCAGGAACACCTGTACTCTCTTAATAGTTGATACCTTTCTTCATAGCTGTTTACATTTATTTAACTCTTAATTTATTGTGCTTTCTGCCACTGCTTTGCACAGGTTATCTCATTTGATTCCCCAATCATCCTGGTAAAGAAAGTTCTTTTTCTTTTTTTTTTTTTAAAGACAGGGTTTCACCATGTTGGCCAGGCTGGTCTTGAACTCCTGACCTCTGGTGATCCACTCGCCTTGGCCTCCCAAAGTGCTGAGATTACAGGCATGAGCCACCACGCCCGGCGAAAGCTCTATCATTTCTTGTTTAAAAATGAGAAAATTGATCATCTAGAGAAGGTAAGTAGAATGCCCAAGTTCACATATCTAGTAAAGAGAGAGTTGGTAGTAAACCGAAATCTGTCTGTCTGTAAGACTACCTTCCCATGAAATAATATTCCACGATGATAATACATATTCACGAAATGAAAACTGGGCAGGAAGCACCTCAAATAGAGACAGAAATAAATATAGAGAAGATAAAAGATATATCTGGTAGCTCCTCTCTTTAGTCCTAAGATGGTTTAATTAGAAAAGGTCATTTTGGGTGGGCAATAACATGAGAGTCTCTTTTTCCTTAGCGAGCTGCACTTCCTGTGAGCTTAGACATACGCTTTGGAGTGATGATATTTCAAAGAATTCTCAGTCTGTAACTCAAAGCCTCCATTTTTTAGGCTTTTACAAGTTGTTAGTTTATTGGAATGTTTGTTAAAATAAAAAGAAAATTTGGTTAACATATTTCCTATAGTCTTTGAGAAAGAGGCGAGAAATTTCATCATCATATTGAAAGAAAGTGACACACAGGGAAAAATAGGGGAGTTTCTCCACACTGACTCTTAATGCATTCTGTATGAAAACCTCCTGACTTAATTTGCAGTGGTTTTGTGGAGTAAGAGGATTACTGTCAATGTGAACAGTCTGTATGTGCAACTTTTGTTCCCATAGCAAAAATATAGGCAAAGATGCCAACACCATTAGCTGCCTGCCTTTTACAATCATCCAGGGAGCTCCCACTGAACAGACACCAAACGAGGACAGTTTAATGTAAATTGAATAGTGCCCCTAATATTACATTGCCATTTAGCACTCAGCTTCTAAGTAAGTGTCAGGGTGGCATGAGCCAAGTTCTACTCTGGGACCTGCACAGTGATTCATGAGTGGCTATTAATGTTATCACCAGTTACAACAAAAGCATGTCACTGAACTTAAAGAAACCATTTTACTAGTGCTGCTTTCTTCTTTCCATTGTGGTTTATTTTCAAATTGCTTATTTCTCACCTAATATACCCTACGGCCCCCATTCATTCTGAACGAATATTTATATGAGGATAGTTGCAATAAGGGGATGGTGGGTCCCTCCAGCTGAATCTATCTGAGCAGTGCCTTAGGTGTGATTCCTAAGCCAAGGCAAGGAGAATACAAGCAACATTAAACCAGTAAGCAAAATAAGCTTGGGCCATAAATAGAAGTGTCAAATACGAGGAGAAGAGATGGGATTCAAATGCAAAATGTAATCAAGAACATGGTAAGGGTCAGATTGCAAAGTCATCACCAGAGGGAAAAATCGATGATTTCCAGAATCTGGATGGGGCAGAGAAAACACCCAGGACTACCCCTAAAATTTATGAGGCCCTAACCAATAGTACAAATGGAGGCCCATATCTCATATGTTTTATGTTCAAATGTTGTAACTCGACCTCTGCCCAAGGCCTGGCTTGTGTTTCTATCCTGGTGCTCCCACCCTCAGGGCTTCAGCCTACCCACTGGGGGTGACTGTGAAATTACCTGACAGTCTGTTAAGCCTGAGTGGAAGCATGATCTGCTGGGGCAAAGCCTACCCCAGGATACCTGGGCAGGGACCAACCCAAACCCAGAATGGAGAGTCACCACTTCAGGCTCCTCAGGGAGTCAAGAGGGACAGGTTCCCCTGCCCCATACTTTTTTCCACTCAGGTTACTCAGGTGGTTCCAAACACCTCTCAAAACGAAAGCCCTGAGCACAAAGGAGAAAAGGAATGTAGTGTTTGGGAAATGGAAGCAGCCAAGTTTAAGAAAACCAGCCTGTCTTCCTCTGATGAGTCAGGACTACCTCACTTTTAGGAAGAGAGTAATTACAATGGAGCACAAGCTTTGGTGTAAACTCTCAGTCCATCAGGCAACCTTTCATTCAGTAATGGGCATCTGAAATTATGTTTCCAGTCTGGGAAAGATTAGCAGTAATCTAGATTTCATATTAAACATACCCATATGCAAAACCGGAGAGGACTAACAGAAATATCACCTTCAAATACCTATTTCATGAATGTCTACAGTTGTGTGCTTTGTTCATTTCACAAGATGGAACAGGTACTAGGGAAAATGGATTAGTTAAGGAGCCACAAAAAGCCTAGAATGGGCAGAGAGCCATCTACTACATTAAGGCTTAGTCCGATATCCACTGCAATGGTTTGCACATAAGTGAGCCTCAAAAAATGAAAATTATCAAAATTATATCAAATCAAAAATTTTCTCAAGCTAATAAGCATTAAGCCTTTCTGGATGTAGATAATTTTGAGGTATAAGAAAGTACAGCTCCTCCAGGCTCATGCCTGTACAGTGGCTCATGCCTGTAATCCAGCACTTTGGGATACCAGGGCAGGTGGATCACCTGAGGTCAGGAGTTTGAGACTAACTTGACCAACATGGTGAAACACCATCTCTACTAAAAAATGCAAAAATTAGCCAGGCATGGTGGCGCATGCCTGTAATCCCAGCTACTCAGGAGGCTGAGGCAGGAGAATTGCCTGAACCCAGGAGGCGGAGGTTGCAGTGAGCGGAGATTGAGCCATTGCACTCCAGCTTGGGCAACAAGAGCAAAACTCTGTCTCATGGAAAAAAATAAAAAAGAAGATACAGCTCTTAGTATTGATCTTGTCATTCCCCTCTCTCCACTCATTCAATGACAATAGTCTACTCAATGGTTTCACTATGCATACTTATAAGGTAATGATTTAGATTCTGTATAGAATCTCTATAGATTCTATAAAGTCTCTTTGGGTACATATAAAAAGTGTTTTAAAAAGGTGTCATATACACATGCACACATATGTTCATTGTGGCACTGTTTACAATAGCAAAGACCTGGAACCAACCCAAATGCCTATCGATGATAGACTGGACAAGGAAAATGTGGCACATACACACCATGGAATACTATGCAGCCATAAAAAATGATGAGCTCATGTCCTTTGTAGGGACATGGACGAATCTGGAAACCATCATTCTCAGTAAACTGACACAAGAACAGAAAATCAAATCTTCTCACACCAAATCTTCTCACTCATAGGCGCGTGTTGAACAATGAGAACACATGGACATAGGGAGGGGAGCAACACACACTGGAGTCTGTTGAGGGGGCCTGGGGAAGGACAGTGAGGGTGGAGAGGTTGGGGAGGGATAACATGGGGAGAAATGCCAGATACAGGTGACGGGGGAATGGAGGCAGCAAACCACATTGCCATGTATGTACCTATGCAACAATCCTGCATGATCTGCACACGTACCCCAGAACCTAAAGTACAATTTAAAAAAATCAAAAAGGAGAAAGAAAAGGCTACAGACATTATTCCATTTATATGAAATGTCCAGAATTGCCAAATGTATAATGGCAGAAAATACGTAAGTGGTTTTTAGGGGCCGGAAGGGAGGAAATGGAGAGTGACTGTTAATGGGTATGAAGTTTCTTTTTTGGGGTGATAAAAATGTTCTAAAATTCGCTGTGGTGATGGTTGCACATATCTGTGAATATACTAAAAGCCACTGAATTGTATACTTTAAATGGTTGAATTGCATGGTTCTATGGTCTGAATGTTTATGTCCCCCTGAAATTCATCTATTAGAAATTAATTACTAATGTGATGATGTTTGGGAGGTGATTAGGTCATGAGGGTGGGGCCCTCCAGAATGAGATTATTGCCATTACTTAAAAAGCTGGAGAGAGACCCCTCACCCCTCACCCCTTGCTATGAGGACACAGCAACAAGGCACCATCTATAAACCAGAAACTGGGTCCTCAATAGACACTGAATCTACCAGTGCTTTGATCTATGACTTCCTAGTCTCTAGAACTGTAAGAAACAAATTTCTGTTGCTTATAATCCATTCAGTTTATGGTGTTTTGTTAAAGCAGTTTAAATGGACTAAGTTAGTATATGAATTATATTTCAATGAAGCTATTGTTAAATAAAGTAAGATTGCTATGAGGACTGACTGAATCACAAAAAAAGGTGTCATATATAACTTCTCAGAATATTTTGAAAAAGCATAAGGGATGTCTCATTATTTTCTTTGCACTAAGCAACTGGTTTCAATAACGAGTCCTGAATAGCAAATAAAAACTTGAGATTCAGAAATCCATACTGCTGCACACAACAAGGAAACTGAAATTACAGATATTCTCCAATGAGTGCCCAAACAGATGTGATGAGGAAGGATTTGGATTGAACTGGAACATAATACTTTCAGGTTGTAGTGTTTACAAATACGTTGCAGAATGAACAGCACAAATACAAACACAGGCATAAAACATGGAGAAGAATTTTAGAATCTTGCTAAATATCCTAATTTAGACTAAAGATAAACCCAAGGTAAATTACTTCTAACTTTGAAAAATGGAAGACCCATCCAGAGAAAATCTGCTTTAGATGTGGAGGACCACACGAATGTTATCTCTATATCTCAAATGGTCAATCTTCCTCTTGACCTTCAATATAGGACCCACATATAATAAAATGATTTTATCTACTGCTAGGTCTTTCTGGGTTATGTTACACTAGATCAGTCCAGGCCAGATGAAACTTACCAATCATTTCAGACTATTGCATAAAAACTCTCACATATCTTCAGGTACTGTCTGTTTTCATGAAGGGGAGACAAGCAGCATGTCAATCTCTATAAACAATCTATCTCCATCTCCATATTCTCTACAGAAGCTTACACATGCATGATAACTTGAGCCATTTTCCCATAAATAAAGAGAAAATAAATAACAAGACAACACAGTGTTTAATTTTCCTTTTCTTTTTCTTTCTGTATCTTTTTCTTTGGCTTTAGGCAGCAAAATGCTTAAGCACTGAAATGGGCAAAAAGCAGTCTTAAGAATATAGGTCAGGACATTAATATAAATTTGATCACCTCCTTTTTATTCTCTAATATTCACCACAATAAATCAGCCCACTTTTCTCCACCCTCTCCTCACACACACTTCACCCTCCCGTCCTGATTTTGGATCACTGAATGTAAATCTGTGACAAGGGTATCTATATATAATATTAATGGCACCAAGGAGGGCTGGTGTGAAGTGTGAGAGCTTGCCAAGAAAGGAGCAATCTGAGCCCAGCCGTTCATCCTCTGCAGTGAGCTCTACATCATCTGCAGGACAAATGTAACATCATTAGAAAAAAAAAAATAGGTTAAGAAAAAAAAGAGGAAGGAGGAGGTGGAGAAGTAGCCATTCTGCAAGGAAATGGTAAGTTGGAGCTTCCAATCAATCTTACTAAGCCAGATTCCCTGAGATATTGTCAGCCACTACAGACAAAACAGATTGCTGGAGAGATCACTGAGAGTCAAACAAGCAAAGAAACAAAAAAAAAAACACTAGGAAAATACAAGTTGGTTTTCAGAGGTTTACTCAAATATCGGTTGGCATTTTGAATGCATTTACCAGTTTATGCCCAGGAAAGAGAAAGAAGTTTGCTTTATACTTAAATAAAGGAATTCAAAAAATTGGCGTTGCAGCGGGTACTTTATTAAAATAGCCAATAAGCATTTGCTGTAGGTATAAAAAGAAATGATTATAGGAATCTTGGAACACAAGATTTCAAAAATGCACAAAGGATAGAGAAGTGTGAGTTTTAGTCTTCACTTCACGCCAAAGTTTAGCTTTCAGGTTGCTGTGTGTCAGAGTTTATAAGGTGGGAGGATGTCCGTTCAGTTGCAGGCATAAGGACTGTGTTTAACTCAATATCTTTAGGAAGTGGTACTATAGACTATTTGATGCCTGTTATGAATTAGATGTTTGTGTCTCCTCAAAATTTATATGTTTCAATCCTAAACCCCTAAGATGATGGCGTTAGTAGGCAGGGAGCTTGATAGGTGATTAGGTCATGAGGATGGAGCTTCCATGATGGGATAAGGGCCTTCATGAGGAAATGAAGAGCCCAGAGCTCTCATTCCTCTGACATGTAAGGATGTAAAGTGAAGATGGTCATCTGCAAACCAGGGAGAGGGCCTTCACCAAGAGCCTGATTATATGAACATGCTGCTCATGGACTTCCAGCCTCCAGAACTCTACAAAATAACTTGTTGCTTAAGCCATCCCGGCTGTGGTAGTTTGTTATAGCAGCCCAAGCAGACTAAGACAATTGCCAACTGAGAGAATGAGACTGACACATTTTCCTTAATTATAAGAAACAGGTTAAATGAAATCCAAGTTTCATTACTCCTCTGATTTCACTTCATCACTTGTCACTTTATTTGGAGTTTGACTAGTTATTCTGATTTGTCATCTAAATTGCTACCAAATCTATACCACTACGCCATTTAGTTGAATTTAGTAGATTTTTCTCTTACAGATTTTTTTAGCATTCACTTTGTATGATTCCCAAGTCCTTTCACTGAGGGTCAGAATTTGTCTGAACCTAGTCCAGAGTTTTCAGACCTAATAAATCTTACCCAAAGTCAATATCTTCATTCAATATTGATAAATCAGTTTTATATCAATTTTAATGAATGAATACTCAGGATAACTCAGAAATCAATAACTGAATATTTAAAAATCAGCATCATCCATCTGCATCCAATAACTTTTTGAAGTTTATTCATTCCTACTTTGGAGTAAAAGAAATTAGGTGCTAACCTTTTACAATAGTCTTGTTTTCAAATTATAATAAGCAAAACTATTGTTCCTACCAGTCATTTAATTTAGTGTTCTGTTTACTGGAGAAGATGATCTGTGGGCAATTCCATATTTAGGCTAATGAAAAGAATTGATACTTAATGTAACCAAACTAAGAAAGTGCAAGATCATGTTTAATTGCATCAAACTCTACTCTTTAAGTTCTTAGAGGATTTCATGATCAGTAACTCACAGAATCTTGAACTTATCAAATAATTCCTTTTCCTTCTATGAATGGTGTTAGTTTGTACTTAATTTAAACTGAGATGTATAAAATTATGGTTATGGTATGAAAAAAATCAGAATAAGTTGTTTTTCTTTTTAACAATAATGCATTGGGTATACGCAGTATGCACAAGTATACAAAGAAGTACAGAAAGTGTCTAAGTAGGCAATGCAAACATATTTGATTTTGACACATATGGCCAGTAATTCTGACTCTGGAAAGGAATGTCTCTTAATCATACTTATGACTGCACTAACAACTCACCAATCCATCCCAGAAAAAATAAACAACTGGCTGAACTTAACTATTAACAAACCCTGGGCAAATTATTTACATTTCCCATTACGGCCTCTCTTGCAAAATAAAGAGTAGATGAACTGAAACATGAGATCAGACATGAATGAGAATTGTTTTTATTATTCTTAAACAGATGATGGGTAAATGTCAGTCACATAAATTTCAAATGAAGACATGATGCATTTGCTCTTTCAGTTTAATTTTGTACCACTTTACTTATGTAACAATAGAGGAATTTGCAAAATTAAAAACAATTTTACAAAATTAAAAACAATTTTGCAAATATCATTTGATTCAGATGATCCTGATTAGTGGCTCATTTTTATGAGTCATCTCCTTTAAATTAAAATTACTAGAAAATTAATATACTATACTTGCTAATATTTAAAAATGCCATACTGTTGTCTTTCTAAATAGAATTTATCCTCCATTGCATCATGGAAAAATATATAGTACAAAATGATGTTCACAATTTATTTTTGAAGGAGCTGTGATTTATTAATTAAATATGTCTGGCTGCTCACAGTGGCTCCTGACTGTAATCCTAGCACTTTGGGAGGCTGAGGTGAGCAGATAACTGGAGGCCAGGAGTTCGAGACCAGTGTGGCCAATATGGTGAAACCACATTTATACTAAAAATACAAAAATTATCTGGGCAAGGTGGTGCATGCCTGTAGTCTCAGCTACTCAGCAGGCTGAGGAGGGAGAATTGCTTGAGCCTGGCATGTTGAGGCTGCAGTGAGCTGAGATCATGCTATTGCACATTAGCCTTGGTGACAGAGTGAGGCTCTGTCTCATATATATATATATATATATGACATCTTTACTAAATTTTTAGCTCCTTGTCAGATGAAACTATCTTTCATTAATATTTTTTACCCTGAGCACTCACAGTATTGGGCCCTGCCTGAGGAATGGAATGTTGTGACTACGCAAGTTGTCACCTGCCTGCAGGCTTATTATTTCTCTTATTAAATAGAGGATTAGACGAGAAAATCAGTAAAACTTCTTTTCACAAAGAAAGCTATGATTCGATGAATTATGAATTGAGGACACAGAAGCTGCTCTATTGGGTCTTGATAGTTGTAAGCCTTTGTAGGGAAAAATCATGTAAACAAATAGCAACTAGATAAGAAATTAAAACAACAATCACTATAATGGACCAGCTGTATGGGAAGTGCTGGTAATCCTAAGCTAAGAATGAAGAAAGGCTTAAAATGAAGAAATTTTTGAGCTGTGTCTGGAATGACATGTAACACTCCCAGTAGGGGAAGAAGAAACTCGTTTCAGGTTGCAAGAATAGCCTGAGCAAAGATAAAGTTTCTTTGGTTGATTAGCTCAAGATAACTGGGACACATTATAGGTGAACAGATGCAATAGAAGATAAAAATACTGATGTAAAGTCTGGGATTTAAGAAAGAGAAAAAAGAAGGTTTGGTCTCAGTGCATGAGAAAGCTTTAACAGAGAAGATGGCACTTGAATGGAATCTTGGAAAATGAGGCTTTGAAGGGGAACAGGAGAGGATAAGAGTGAATTTAATACAGAGAAGAATATATCTGATAGATGTATTTAGGGCAGGAAAACCGTTTGATTAGAATAAAGCATTTGTGTGAAAATAACCATGACTGTAAAAGGAAATCAGGAAGATTTTGGAGAAGAATAGAACATTCCCAGTAAATAATTTGTCTAATTCTCATGTAATGGGTAATCTCTGCTATGCTATGTGCAGAGGAATCAAATAATGATAGCATTGGGAAGCCAGGGGTGGCAGCAGAATATAGGGTGACCTAGAAAATAGAAGGAATGAAATAGGAGAACCAGTAGGGAAACTGTTACTTGGGCTGAGCATGAGATGATTAATAAAGAAAAAGAACTTCAAGACTTAGTTGACAAACCAAATATAATATATGAGGTAGATAAAACATTCAAAGATGGTATGAGAATGTGACACCTTTACCATGCATATATAGAACATACAGAAATATCTCATTCATTTTGAAAGGTTATATTCTAGGTTTACTTCTATTTTAAGTTTAGGGGTACATGTGCAGGTTTGTTACATAGGTGAACTTGTGTCATGGGGGTATGCTGAACAGATTATTTCATCACCCAAGTATCAAGCCTAGTACCCACTCTTCTTCCTGATCCTCTTCCTCCTCCCGCCCTCCACCATCTTTTAGGCTCTAGTGTCTGTTGTTCCCTTCTTTGTGTCCATATTTTCTCATTGTCTAGCTCCCACTTATAAATGAGAACATGAGGTATTTGGTTTTCTGTTCCTGTGTTTAGTTTGCTAAGGATAATGGCCGCCAGCTCCATCCATATCCCTGCAAAGGACATGATCTCATTCTTTTTCATTGCTATACAGTATTCCATGGTGTATATGTATCACATTTTTTTAGTTCAGTCCATCACTGATGGGCATTTAGGTTGATTCAATGTCTTTGCTATTGTGAGTAATGCTGCAATGGATATACAAGTACATGTATCTTTATAACAGAATGATTTGTTCCTTTGGGTATATATATACCCAGTAATGGGACTGCTGGGACAAATGGTATTTCTGTCTTCAGAACTTTGAGGAATCACCACAGTGTCTTCCACAATGGCTGAACTAATTTAAACTCGCACCAATGGTGTGTAAGTGTTCCTTTTTCCCTGCAAAAAGGTTGTATTCCTAACATTTTTAAGGGAGGTCTTTGCAAAAATGCAGCAGGCAAACCCAGGTCTCACAGTATACAGAGGACTGTTTGGAAGGTAACAAAATTGGCACAACACATATACATCTGTTGAAAAAATGTTTGGCTGACAGTAACGTAAATGCTAATTATGGGCTACAAAAATAGTAATTTATCTCACAGCAAGAAGACTATTTGTAAATATTTGCTCTTTAGGTTCAGCTACTTGGGAAATTTCGTCTTTCTATTCTGACATTCTTAAGGTTTAAGTATTTATCTTTATGTTTGTTTCCTCCTGGTCACAACATAGCTGCTACATCTCCAGACATGCCATTCACTTTCATGATTGGAAGAAAAGCTTTATCCCTTTATATTATAAAAGCAAAACCTTTCCTAGAAATCCCCAACAGACTTTAATGTATATCTTGTTGGCCAGAGCTGATTGACATGGCCATTTCTAGCAGTAAGCAGTCCTGGGACTGTTTCCTGGGCACAACTGCATACCAAAGACAGGATTCTATTAGAAAGAAAAATGGATATTGTATAGGCCATTAAAAAGGGTCTATTTTGTGGCATAGTAAATAAAAGTTCTAGAAGGTGATTGCTTTCAGGTGATAAAAAATTTATTGTCATTAAAATCTGACCATAAAAAAAAATGTGAACTAGTTAGTTGACCCTTCTGAATCTCTCTCAAAATTGTTCCTCTCTCTGTTTTCCCCCATTTCCATGAATTGCACTCATCTGGCTTGAACTATAGCAATGACCTCAATTGGTCACTTTTTATCTAACCTCTTGCCCTATTACTATTTTCTATACAATAAGAATAATCTTTTCTTCCCCCCACAGGAAAAAGTTACAACTCAGTTTCCAGTTTCCCTAAAGATCAATGCAAATAGAAACACTGTAAATTGATGTGGTCAAGCTATTTTCAGAAAATTCCTTAGCCTTAAACACTTTGAGTTTTGAATTACAATGCATTAAATATTACTCATTCATTCACCTGAAAAAATAAAACAATATATACTAAAATTAGGTGGGAAGAAGAAATTAATAAAGACAAAAGATAAAATAATGATTTAGGGGAAGTTAGTGAGATTGATCTACAGTAAAAAAAAGCTAATATTTTGAAAAGATCAATAAGTTAAAGCTCTAACAAGCCCCTTTGAGGGAAAAAAGAGATATACATAGATGCATGTATATGTGTATATATAATACATTATGAATGAGAAGGGGAATATAACAGATAAGTTCTCAAGTATCATCAATAACATTAAATATGAGAAAGGGGCTATAGCACATTTTTCAAAATATTTTTGTAATATGAGAAATTGTTCTAGACAGTTTCACATGTATTTAAAATAAAATTTGTGGTGTTCAAGGAAATGTGAAATAAGTAATATTAATCTGGAAAATGACAGCCATAAAAGAAAATGAGGCATCCTGTAACTACAAAAAAGGGTAAGGCTCAGTTTACAGGTGACTGCTGTCAAATTTTCAACAATTCAGTGTTCCTATTTTCTTTACCTCATTCCTGAGCATAAAAAAGACAGACAAATTTCCATTTATTTTTTGTGTCCAACATATTTCTGATACCAAAACCCAACCAAGATTATGTCAAAAAAAGAAGCCAATGGTTTAGTCTTAGTCATGACTACACCTCGCTCTCCCACACTCTATTAAGTTTGTTTCACACCTTCCTATTTCTCATTTAACCACCTGACCTTTCTCCATCATTCTCAGATGTGATCTTTCCAGAGAGCAAATGCCATAGCCTTGCAGGTGGGAATTCTTCTGTCGACTTAGGTCATCCAAAGTACAAACTGTATCTGCCTGCAGCCTGACCCAATTGCTTCCTGTTAAAACACAGCAGGTGTTCCCTCCATGATACTCAATTCCTCGGCATGAGCTTGAATTTTGTCCCCATCCCCTGCCACTCTCTCAGCTCTCTCTCACTAAGAATATTCCCCTCTCAACTTCTGTGTCTTCACCGTTTTATCTTGTTAAGGCCTCATTGGCATTTAAACATTCTCAAGTCTTCTTCCATCTAGCGGAATAAACCCACACCTGATGGGTAACGTCCCCCATCTGCTTACTCTCATCCTTCTGCTCTCCAGCCAATTTTCCTCAAAGAAAAGTCCTCAAAGCCTATTCTTCCAATTCCATATTTCCCACACATTTCACAACCAACATTAGTGTGGCTTTTGTTCACTGTACTCTAAGGCAGCTCTTGCTGGTAAATATTTTTCATAAGTCCATGGCCACCAAAGCAACATTCCACACTGATGAGTACACCTCACTTTTACATACTTCTCTTCTCCAATTTTTATAACACCATACCCTTTTCTTCCTAGCTCTGTAACTGTTTTTTGGTTTTTTTCTAGCTCATCCTCATCTAAATTAAATGTTAGAATGCCCCAATCAAAGTTTGGCTTATATTCTCTTTTATTGTCAGTCTAATTTCTCTGTTTAGGCAATGTCACTCCTACCAGATTTGGAAATGTCCTGCTGACTCTCGAATGTTTATCTCCAGCTCACCCTACTCTAAGCTCCAGTAGACATATCCATTTGTTTATCTGATATCTCCACTTGACTGTCTTATAGTCATCTCATAGATGACACATCCAAAACTAAACTCATGATCTTCTCCATAAATTTTTTGTTCTCAGTTATTTCTAAATAATGGCCTCATCAAATACCCAGTTTTACAAATCATGTAACCTTGAAAACTCCTTCTCCTTCATCCCTATATATATTCAATGATCAAATCCTAACACTTTTGCCTTCTAAATATCTCTTGAGTCTCTCCATTTCACATCATTTTCAGTGACAGAACTCACAATCATGCCATCATCTGCTGCAGAGATGAATCTATTATTCTCCCAACTAGTCACCATAAAATACTATTTCTTTTCTCCAAATATTCTTGACTCTACAACTAAAATCATCTATTTAAATTCCTGTATGGCTGTAAAGACAAAAAGTAAATCCTCAACCTGCCCTGCAAGGCCCTCTGCAGTTAGCCACTGTCTACCCCATCCTCATCTCAGGCCACACTCCAGTTTGCTCCTTGCACTCCAGCTACACTGACCTTCTTTTTTAATTCATCAAGTGTAATGTCCTCCTTTCTACTCCAGAGCCTGTGCACTATTTATTTGAAATTTTTTATCTTCTTAATTTTCCTTTATCACTTCTGCCTAATTAATTCCTAGTTAAATATATTGGTATTGGACTCAAATATCACTTCTGCTTAAAAGCCTTCTCTATACTAAGTAAGTCCTCTCGATCATATTCTCCTGTACTACCCTATATCCTATTTCAATTGTAATTAAATAATTAGTTTAATAATGCATGACTCCCCACCAGACTGTAAAGGCTAGGAAGGCAGGCATTGTGAATTCTCATAGCTGTCTTTTCGTTCCTAGTGCAATGACTCATACAAAGCAGACATTGAGTAAATGTATGTTGAATGAAGGATTAAGTACATGAATACAAAAATATCTATTAGCAACAAAATCAATTGAACAAGCAAGTTTATTTCAGGACCATAAAAATGGGTCAATACCAAGCAACTATTATTTTAATACATAACTCAAATTTATTAAAGACATAATTGCATAAAGACATGTCAATAAGTCATTTGATACTATTCAACTAGAAATAAAGTATTTGTAACTTGAAAATAAAACCAACAGACATAATATAATAGAGAATATATGTCATAGAGAGCATCTTCTGATGTAATAGGAGCACACTAGGTGTGTAAAAAGTATGTGAGGAGCAAGAAATAACAGCTATGTTGAAGATTGTATTATTACTCTAGCTATTGTTTTCACCCCTCTATGGGAAGATTACAGATCCTTCCTCCTTCAATGGAAGGCTTAGCTATGTGACTTGCTGTGCCCCTTCTTATAGGAGAATTATATATTTCCATTTCACTGATAGTATTAGTTGCCAGGTGACTTGTTTTGGCTATTTGGTAAGAGTAATGGTGACACTCCTAAACAGAAGCTTTAAGAGGCAGCTCATGATTCGACCATGGTTTCCTCCCTATTTCCCATGAGATTACAGTGTCCCAGTTAGAGACTATACCAGCCTGAGTTTAAGAAAACAGGCAACATAGAACAGAGCTGTGTCTGACTGATAATGTACATGAACTATAAGCGAGAAATAAACCTCTACTGTCACAAGCCACTGAAATGAGGGAGTCATTTGTTACTAACACACAAGTTAGCTTAAGTAGACTGATATAGCATATTCTGTCCATTAGTATAGGACATTTTTCTGAAGGTTTTAGCCAATGTGATAAATAAGACTAGAAAAAGATGTATGATACAAAACAATGGGCAATGAAAATAAGTAATTGTCATTATTAATTAGTGATATAATGCTGTCAGACTTCGAGTCAGCTGAAAATCTATTAAGAATATTAGAATTGGAATTTAAGAAACACATAAAAACCAAGTCTTTCTTTATGTCAGATAACCAGTCAAAAACATTAAAAAGCGATTCCACTGTAATGTAACAGTGAAACAGAACACCACTTTCCTGGCGCATACATTCTTCTTGTGGATGAGAAACAGTAAACAGGCAAACTAATATAAGTAAAGTAGGGATAAACACTGAAGAGAAAAATCTAAACAAGATCAGGGAGTTAGGAAATATGGGGAGAAGTAAAAAATGAGGTGCAATTTTATGTAGACTAGCCAAGAAAAGCCTCACCAAGAAGTTGACATTTGGGTAAAGACCTCCCTAGAAAAGATGAGGCATGAGCCACCAGGCCTGCCAGGTAGGTAACAGCCTTCCAGGCAGAGGAAACAACAGCATAGAGACCCTTGAGATGTGTGTGGCATGTTCCTGGACCATCAAGAAGGCTAGTATGGCTGAAGTAGGATGATTGAGGGAAAGGGAGTTGGAGATGGGGTCC
This sequence comes from Saguinus oedipus, assembly GCA_031835075.1. Taxonomy (NCBI): domain Eukaryota; kingdom Metazoa; phylum Chordata; class Mammalia; order Primates; family Cebidae; genus Saguinus; species Saguinus oedipus. The sequence goes on from CM063188.1 coordinate 41,964,100, forward strand.
CAAACGTCTGGAGGTGGAGTGGCGGTGGCGATGGTGGGACACAGATTATCGAGTCCTCAAAAGTTCTACTCTGAATGAGATGGAAACCGTAAATTTTACAGAAGAACATTAAGGAAGACATAATGCATAAATGCAGAGATAGATTCTGCTTCTAGGAAGGAAAGAATCAGTATTCTACAGATGTCAAAGTTCAAAAAATAATCCCAATAAATTGTTTTTAGAATATGACAAATGGATTTTTTAAAGTTTATTTGAAAAAAACATACACAGGGGAATACAGACAGTTTTGTATATCAAAAACAATGATGAAAGACTCACCCAACTAGACATCAAAATATATTTTAAGCCATAGTAAATAACCATATCTGATACTACTTAGGAACAGACTAATTAAACTAGATAGAGCCTCGGCATGTACATGGGAATTTCCCATACAAGAAATACGTCATTCAGTGGATGGAGGATGAATTATTCAGATCAGTGGTAAAGCATGGATTATTTAAAAGATAAAATGTTATCAATTAGTTAAACATTATGAAAAAAGTAAATTTAGTTTTCTATCTCATACCATATTTAAAAAGCATATTTTCAATGGACTGTAAACATTTAAATGATAGGAATACAAAAAGAAAATACAGGACATTTTTTCTAATTTAAAATATTTAATTAGGGAAAGCTTTTCTTATCATGATACCAATGAAAGGAACTAAGGGGTAAATAACGGATTGACCATGTGAAAATTTAAAACTTCTGTATGGAAAAAGAGTACCATCAATTTAGTTGGGCATGTGGCTTATACCTGTAAGCTCAGCATCTAGGGAGGCGGAGGTAGGAGAATCGCTTGAGCCCAGGAGTTTGAGAGCAACCTGGGCAACATGATGAAACCCCATCTCTACAAAAATAAAAAGAATTAGCTAGGTGTGGAGGTGTATATCTGTGGTCATAGCCCTGGAGTTCCAGGCTGAGGTGGGAGGATTGCTTGAGCCAAGGAAGTCTAGGCTGCAGTGAGCCATGATTGTGCCACTGTGCTCCAGCCTGGGCAACAGAGCAAGACCCTATTCTGAGGGGGGAAAAAATACCATAAATAAAGTTAAAAAAACAAACCACAATTGGAAAATGTATTTTCAGCATATGCTACACAGGTATACATCCTTTACTAATTCTATATAGAGTTCCTATAAATCAACTAGGAAAATATAACTAGTCCAATAGCAAAACTAACTTTTTTAATTAACTGAGACCAGTCTCAGACATTCAGGGTCACATTTTGGTAACCACAAAGGGATTCTGAGTGAAGGTGCTCCTGACCTTCGACAAATCTCCTATCGGTGCTTGATACAAGCTTGAGCTATGTTTATGGCTCAAAGCAATAGGACAATTGCTCAAGTCTGGATGCACCCCCTCCAGAGAATTCCTTATCTCCCAAAATTTGGTCAAGATATAAAGTTTATTTTGTTGTACAACTTTTTTTTATTGTTATTTTTGAGTTTTACTTGCTTCCAACACAAGAAAGGCACGTTTTTCCTGCTTCCATGACAATGGAAGGCAGGTAACTCCTTTATGGAGTTTGAGCTTGCTTCCAATAGGGAGGATAAATTTCAGGTTTTTTTCTGCTTCCAGGATTGTAGAGAGCAATGTTCAGTCTAAGACCCATCCCTAAGTAAGTAACTGAATTGGAGTTTGTCTTGGCTAAAGTTAAGATTAACAACCAGCTGGTCTTAATTTCTTTTTATCATTAGAGTTGTTAGTAATCATGTAAGTGGTGTGATTGCTTATTTTGATTCACTTTTGTTGTTGTTTGTTTGTTTCTGTTTCTGTTGTTGTTTTGGTCTTTTTCCCATTGGGTTTGACGAACTCTAACTGACTTAACCACATCTGAAGGAAATTTCCAAAGTATGCGGAACAAGGCCCCTGAAGTGGCTAAATTCCCATGAAAAAAAAATAAAAAGAAAAAAACTTGATGAGGAGGGTGGAGAAAAATGACCAGCAAAATGAAAAAAGAAAAAAAGAAATTTTTTATTTTGACTTCTTAAGGGGATTTATTCACATAACAAGCAACCTTTTTGCCAGTCAGGCCAAACTGAAAGAGCAATGACTATCACCCCACACTGTAGTTCCGTAGCTAAGGTTTTGCCTTCTTTTCTTTTTACATGACAGCCTGGGTATGGTTCCTAAATCAAGCCCTTTCTGGTGTGATACTTGGTACTTCAGAAATGGCAGCAATTTGTACCTAGCTGAAATATGGTAATAAGATTTAGAAAGATATTTTTAAGGAGCTCAATGGTCAAGTCAGCTTAATTCAAAGCTGACATTCAAGATCTGTGTGCATGTGTGTGAATGTATGTTTGTATTTAAAAGGCCTTCACGTCTTTGTTTTTTTCTCTCCTAGGACTTTGCCTTTTTTTGAACAGATTTTTTTTTCTTTGTTGACAGAATTCTGTTTTCATTTCCTTTTGTTGTCTATCTTTCTCTTGCACCCGCTACTGCATGGGGGACCTAAAGCAGTTTAGAATGGCCTGGAATTTCCTACAGATAATGGAGAAGGCACCAGACTCCCTTTTGGGGAGAAACCTTTGTTTTTTCTTATAGAACCCCAAGAGTGCAAACAGGCAAGTTTGTCTCAGCTCTTAAACTGCTTGCTTTTATATTTTGTTACCTGACTGTTTGACTAAGATAGTTATTGCAACAGAGACTCCAGTTTTTAAGAAAAAGTATAGTTTAGACGCTTAAAAATGTACTTGTTTTAAAAAAATTTTTTTTATGTGCACTGTAAAAGTATCACATGATCTGGCCTCATAATAATTCTCCCTTTCTGGAGACCCAGGATTCAGTGTGGGCTGTGCCCAGAGCTCAGAGATCCAGTTAAAAGATAGGTAGTACCCAGCTAAAAAAAATTGGTTTCCTTATAAAATCCAATGATAGATTTCTATAATTTTATGTTTGATTTGCCATCCATCTTTAATTTCCGCCTAGTACCACCAGAATTGTTCTCTCTGTACCTTGAGAGTCACCTAAGCGTTGTTTCTTTTAATATGCAGATTGAGAAGTATTTAGCTGACAACTGCCAGGGTAATAAAACAGGTTATCCAGAATTTGCAAGACTAAGATGGGGGTGGTGGGGAAAGGAGGGCTCATGAATCTATAAGATGTACTTCTAACGGTATGCCTAACACGTCTGTGTATTTATGTGTTGTATACACAGTGTTTCACTATTGAACATATATAAAAGAGCCCTAATTAATTAGCTTATAGAAAAATAGTAGCACTTAAATCCAATACTCTATCAGAAAAAAGGAAAGACTAATCAAATTCTTTTTCAAGCTTACGTGACTTAAATAAAATCATTAATAAATGAGCTAGCTTTTCAATTATTGGTAAAGTAACATTATAAATGTCTTAAGAATTGCCAGCATATATATTTGTTTGCATTTATTGATCAAGCAATTTTATACTTATACAAATACTATAAGGTGACAAAATTTGGCATAGGGGTCTCAGAACTGTAAACACGGCCCAAAACAAAATGATCTTTGCTTGTTTAATAAATAAGACACTGATATCGGTTTAATGAAAATAGCTACATCTTGAATTATTTACTAAAATTACTATGACTTCTAATCTTGGGATTTTAGGGCAGTCTAGTCCACAGGTACAAAGGACATTTGTTTTGGGAAAGGACTGTTATTGTCTTTGTTTCAAAGCTAAACTAAAAACTAAGTTTCTTCCTAAGTTATTAGGTTGGTGCAAAAGTAATTGCACTTATTGCATTGTTAAAGTTTGCTGTCTGATACTGGAATACATTCTTAAAAAATGTGGTTGTCTTATACATCATTTTAATGTGGATTTCTATATATATATTTATTTTCTAATGACTTATTACTTGCTCTTTACTTGTTTATTTTAGGCTATGGAAATCATGCTAGACAAAAAGCAAATTTGAGCAATTTTTTTATTCAAGTTCAAAATGGGTCATAAAGCAATAGAGACAACTCGCAACATCAACAACACATTTAGCCAGGAACTGCTAATGAATGTACAGCACAGTGGTGGTTCAAGAAGTTTTGCAAAGAAAATGAGAGTCTTGAAGATGAGGAGCACAGTGGTCAGCATTGGAAGTTGACAATGACTAATTGAGAGCAATCATTGAAACTGATCCTCTTACAACTATGTGAGAAGTTGCCAAAGAACTCATCTTCAATCATTCTATGACCATTTAGCATTTGAAGCAAATGGGAAAGGTGATAAAGCTTGATAAGTGGGTGCCTCATGAGCTGAGTAAAAATTTTTAAAAATCATCATTTTGAAGTGTCATCTTCTCTTATTCTATGTAACAACAACAAACCATTTCTCAATTGGATTGTGACATGTGACAAAAAGTGAATTTTAAACAACAAAAGGCAACAACCACCTCAATGATTAGATGGAGAAGCAGCTCCAAAGCACTTCTTGAAGACAAACTTGTACCAAAAAAAGGTCATAGTCACTGTTTAATGGTGTGCTGCTGGTCTGATCCACTACAGCTTTCTGAATCCTGGCAAAATCATTAAATCTGAGAAGTATGCTCAGCAAATCAATACGATGCACTCACTGATAACAGCCATGCCTGAAGCCAGCCATGGTCAACAGAAAGGGCCCAATTCTTCTCCATGACAGCACCCAACTGTGTGTCACACAACTAATGCTTCAAAAGTTGAATGAATTGGGCTTTGAAGTTTTGCCTCAACTGACACATTCATCTGACCTCTTGCCAACTGATGACTTCTTCAAGCATCTCAACAACTTTTTTCGGGGAAAATGCTTCCATAACCAGTGGGATGCAGGAAATGCTTTCCAAGTGTTTGTGGAATCCCAAAGCACAGATTTTTATGCTACAGGAGTAAACAAACTTATTTCTTGTTGGCAAAATGTGTTGACTATAATGGTTTCTATTTTGAATAATAAAGATGTGTTTGAGCCTAGTTATAATGATTTAAAATTCATGGTCCAAAACTGTAATTACATTTGTACCAACCTAGCATAGTTTGGCCTATGCCCAGGAATGAAGAAAAACAGCTTGGAGGTTGAAAGCAATATGGATTCAGTTAGGTCAGATCTTGTTACACTGTCTCAGTTAAAGTTTTGTAATGGCTATTGCAATTTTCGTAAGTAATCTAAGTAAATGATTAAAATAAAATAATTAGGTAAATGTAATGAGGTAAGTATTTGTAGATAAACTTGTCATAATTCAGAATATATAAAATTAAATTATATAAATATATTAAATTAAATAATAAATATATTATTTGGATATTTTCCAATAAAAATATATTGTAGGAAAACATTCTTTCAGAAAAGAAAAGTGTCTTTTAAAAAGGTAAATAATTTTTGTCTAATTCCAAGCTTAAAGCTTATTCAAAGATTATATTTAAAACTAGGTAAAAGGACTCAGAAAATAAGAGAGATATAAAGAAAGTTATAGAAGTAAAGAGATATTTTTGCTAAGAAAACTTAAAGAGAAATAATTTTATAGGAGAAAGACTCTTGTATGCTAAATTTAGTCCTAGAATAAAATAACTGGTTGTTTAGGAAAGAAGGAAATTCAAGACAAACCAGAATGTCCAAGCATGTTATGAATGGTTTGTATAAGTCACAATAAGAGGCTTTTATAAAAAGAAAAAAAAAAAAACAAAAACTTGTATATGATCAAGTTGACTATAATTAAAGGGAATTTAAAATGGTCTTTCTAGAGATTTGGTTTGATCAATTTTTTTGAACTACTAAAAAAATTGGTTAGAACAATAAAATTTTCTTAAAGCGTTGATTTACTCTTAATAAATTATAAGAAATTTTAATTTTTTTAACCCAACAATCAACTTTTATTGCATCTCACCATTTTCAGTTTTTCTTCCGTTTTACACGGCATGAAATAGCTATGTTCTCCTTCAACATGTTTTCAGTTTATATAAGATTTTTTCCTCAGGTTCTGTTTATCTTGGTCTGATGATAACAATATTTCTTTTTAAGGTCTAAAGGAAATATTTGCCCCACATAATATTCTGTCCCTGCAGAAGATCTTTTCTTTTGCCTTTTGATAACTGGCCTAACAGATTTTGTGTTTTATGAAAATAATTCCTATACCATTATTATTAAGTTTTGGTTTGCTTAGAAAAAACTAAGATTTAAAAACTTTCATTTTAAATTAAGGTTATTACAGCCATGTATCTTTTTTTAGGTGCTTTTAAAGTCTTTATGACATTGAGTTATAGGGCTTTGACTCCTGAGTCTAAAAAGGACACTAAGTCCTGATAAATCTTAAATGCTGACAGCAATTAAAAACTCATGTTCAGGCCAATCAAAATAAACAGCATACATTAGACATAGGGCCAGAAATTAAAGCTATTCAACTCCTCAAGGCCCAGGGACTATAGCAAAAGAGGTGGGAGCAAAAGTCTGTAAGGGCCAATTTTGAGAGATAAAATAAGTTTAGTTTCTCTGTAAATTAACCATTAGTGTCAAAGGCATACTGATGCAAAACCAGCATCTGGGTCTGTGTGTCAGACAAACAAACTTTTCTTGAAGCATTAACTGACTCCTTAATAAAGATTATAAAAGTAATAAAAGGCTTATGGAAGTTATATCTTACAGTCAATTTAAAATTTAATAGATTGTTTATAAAATTTTCAAATATTAATTGGTTTCATGCTGTTTTTATTAGGGCTTATTGTTTGGAAAATTAAGTCTTCTCTCTTAAAGGAAGGTTTTCACCTTTTTTTGAAATCTTTGAGTTATCCCTTTGGTTAAATAAATGATTTATTTGACAATGACTTGTGATCCTATTTTGTGGTATTGATAGGGATGGGAGCAGAGAAATTCTAGGTAGAAAAGGGCAGGTTCCAACAAAATCCAGCCTCAAGCAGAAAATCCTGAAGGTCGTGGCTCAATGTGAGAACTTCTATCCCTGTTTTCCCACTCAAATGTTGCCTTTTTCTAAACCACCCCTGGCCCACCCCACCCCATCTTGTGCCTATAAATACCTCAGACTCAACCAGCAGAGAGGAGAAGCAGCTGGATGTCGGAGCCTACAGCTCAAGTTTGGAGAGAAGCTGCTTAACTTCAGAGGGATAGCTTGATGGCATAACTTTGGAAAGGAATCTGGTTGTAGATGGCCAGATTTCAAGGGAAGATTGCCCACCTGCCCTGTCCCCTTTTCAGCTCCCCTTCCTGCTGAGAGTCACTTTCACTGGCAATTAAATCCCCTGAATTTACCATCCTTCAATTCCTTCTTGCAACCTCATTTTTCCTGGACACTGACAAGAGTTCAGGAACCACGAGTGTGGGTATAAAAGGCTGTCACACTGGCCCTTTGCCCTCCCTGGCAGTGGGCAGCCACCTCATGCAAAAAGGCAGAGGGCCAACTGAGCTGTCAACACTTACGCAATACATGGACAGCAGAGCTAAAAAAAATACTGTAACAAACCCTCTGGGGGGGGCTTCAGGAATTGCAGGCACCCTGCCTGGATACTGCCACATAGCCTGCACAGAATTCACTCCTGCCAGCACCCAGAAGTGCCTGCTCCAGCTCCTACACCCACTCACCAGTGTGCTCCCTCCCACCAGGGGTTGAATGTAGCAGGTCCAAGTGAGTGGAGTTTGATCCCACCAGCGCTGAACCAGCTGTCTGGTTCCAGCACTCGTGCACTCCAGTTCCTACCTTGTTTGCTTTCATGCTTCCTCCTGTGAAGAGTTGAGAGCAGCAGGCTAAGTAAATGAGGCACCCCTGTTGTGAATCCCACAAAGAGGTAAGAGTAATATTCTGCTTCAATATTAAGTGTTTTAAACCTTTGATATGTGACAAGCTTTCAAAAATCAAATTATAAATTATGTATTTTTCTGATCTAATTAATCCTTTAAGATATTAGGTTCCCTAAAGTCCAAAAATGACATATTTGGCTTATTTGGAAGAAAAATTATACCAGAAAGCATTGTCAGATATAAAATGCTGTTTGGCTTTCTTTGGGCTGTATTTGTGTAAATATGTTATTGGTATGTATTCCAAAATTATGGGAAACTCCTATAATTCTGATTCAATTTAGTGTTTGTTATCAGTAATAATTATAATTATGTTTAATCTTTTTGTGTCACAGAGGTAACGAATTTCCTTGTCAACTGTGTTTCAAGTATGGTTGCCCTGAAACTCTTTGACATCCACAAACAATCATTTTGTCTTGGTCCTCTTTAAAAGGTGGTTTCATAATCAGCTATATAACTGTAACAGGTGTTCTTGAATGCAGGTTTCTGATAACTCTGAAGATTGTGACATCAGAATAGAGGAGAAACTTTCAGGACCCATGGAGAGCTGAAATGTCCATGAATATCAAGCAGAATAGGAATTAACTACATGGACTGAACTAATAGAAAACTAAAATAATCTTTTTGACTTTTTGCTTAAAATGTTACTGATTCTTTGTTTTGTTTTTTGGAGTCAAAAAACTATTCTGTTGAGCTATTGACAGATTTTAACAGAAACTTAGAGCATATTTATTTCTCTTTATCTGTTTTCTCCACAATTTGGTAACTATTTATGAGTATTCTTTACTTCTGATACTATAGTTATTTGCATAATTGTAATAAGAGTCTGCTTTCATTTGTAACAGGACATTGTTGGAGAAACTGGTTGTTTTACCAAGGTTTTGACTGGAATAGTGTGCTTTCCTTTAAGGAATCAAACTTAACTTATAGACCCAATAAAAACCCCTTGGGAAAACTGGCCTCATACCTTTTCTACACAGTCTCTGCACAGGGTCTCTCCTGGACCTGTTAGAAAGTGGCATTCTTTACTTAACACAGGTCAGGAGCCCCAAATTATCTTGGTACCTCAAGAGGAGAGGAATCACCCAACTCATAGGTATTTGATGGTACAATTCCATAGCTGGGCTCAGCTTTTAAAAAGTCTTATCTGAGATTCCTTCTATGGAACTAAGTTTTATCAAAGGCAATTTAAAAAGCCTATGTGAAAAACAGTTATTCTTGTTGCACTTTATACAAATTATGCGACCAAGTATAATAAAGCAAATCACTCCTACCATGATTTGTCTTTAGTAAAAATGGGGAACTGGGTAGAGAAATATTATGCTTCTAAAACTATAGTACACAGTTTGTTAGATTCTAGTCTTGCCTAATGTTTTTCAATTTTTATTATTTTCTACAATTTAGACTTAATCCTATTTTTTCCAGGCTACATTTTTTTCTTCTTTCTTTTCCTTTTGTCCCCCATTTTTTCTAATTTGAAATCACTAAAAACGAAGCTGTGCTTTATTAAAGCCCTGCAAACTGAAGCTAGACAACTTAAACTTCAGAAAAAAATAACAGCAAACTATTTATATACATACACTTTCATATCTGCTTACTGATGTATGGACTTCAGAATAATGTGGCCTACATAGATTTTCCAGGATTGTTTTTTGGTTGTTTTTTCCCCCCTTTCTCCCTCTATTTTCTCTTCATAGGACATGAGACATCACAACCTACTAAAAATGAGCTTGTCTAATAACTCGGGACCTACCTGTCTAAGAATAAACTGTCTTATCCATGAGACATCAGACAAAACCAGAGACCAGAGACTCATTTTCTTCTAAAATGTTTTCTCCAAAAGATTTTTAAAAGTAAAGGAGGGGAAACATAAAAATAAAATAAATCTTGGGGCCCCAAAATCACTAAACTAAAGGGAAAAGTCAAGCTGGGAATGGCTTAGGGTGAACCTGCCTCCTATTCTATTCAAAGTCATCCCTCTGCTCACTGAGATAAATGTATATCTGATTGCCTCCTTTGAAAAGGCTAATCAGAAACTCAAAAGAATGCAACTGTTTGTCTCTTATCTACCTGTGACCTGGAAGTCCCTTCCCTGTATGAGTTGTCCCGTCTTTCTAGACAGAATCAGTGTACATCTTACACATATTGATTGATGTCTCACGTCTCCCTAAAATGTATGAAACCAAATAGTTCCTCAACCACCTTGGGCACATCATCAGGACCTCCTGAGGCTGTGTCACAGGCATGCATTCTCAACCTTGCCAAAATAAACTTTCTAAATTAACGGAGCCCTGTCTCAGATATTTGGGGTTTACAATATTTTTATTTTAAGAACTAATTACTAAACTTATCCTGCAGTCTTAACAAAAGAGGGTAGGTGGCATGGTCTAGCGAAAGAAACACTGGGCTGGGAACCAAATAAATAGGTCATTTGTTCTTGGATATGCCACCTGCTGGGTGATCTTGGGAGGTCCAAGCCTTGGTTTTCTAATTTGTAAGATGGAGTTATTGCTATCTGCCTTTCCATCCTATGGGGTTAATTGCTGGAATCGAATAAACTAATGAATGCAGCACTACACAAATACAAGGCTAGTCAATACTTAGGAGAATCTTGAACAAATCTGTCTGAACATCAGTTATAATGATTTCTTCCCACACCATCATGCTACTGTTATAAGCCTCTTTGCCCTGTAGTGAAAATACTTGCAATTTGCTTTAAAATACTTCAAAAATTAGGGTGGGTTGATAGATTAATACTAGAATGCGTACATATGTAACAAAGGAAGTAGAGTAAATACAAATGACAATATCAAGGTGGTGGGTCTATAGGTGTTCGCTGTAAAATTTATTAAATTTACTATATGTTTGTTTGAAATTTCTCACAATAAACTGTAGGGGTGTACACTCATAGCAAGAAGAATAAACTCTTGTTTCCTTTAGTCATGTAAAAGCAGAGGGCTTAGTTACACTTATTCACAAAGGGAGAACTTTGTATTGATAGAAAAACACCAGTCATATTATGCTAATTTAAATTCCAGCAGTTTTCTGTCAATTAATTATGTCATTAGCACCAGTTAACAAAGCACAGCCAAGCCTAAGCACAGATCTCCTCCCAGCCCTTCAACAACAACTGTTCTTCCAGAGCAGTTTGAACACAAAGCCAGGAGACAGCAGTTTACAGTAACAGCCTCAGCTTTGCATCTGTATTGCAGTGTGACCTTGAGAAAAGTATTAAATCTCTCCCTTCTTCAATTGTCCCACTGGAAAACAGTAACTACTATTAAAGATCACAGGACCAATGAACACATTACTGAATGATTTTTAAAGCACTCAGAAATGCGTTATACAAATTAAATGATTCTCTCCCTTGTTCCTATTAATTTCACTTTTGAGTATTTTCTGAGATATTTCTGAGAACTTAAAATGCAGCTCAAAATTCACTCCCCTTCCCATCCTCCAGGGCCTAGCATAGTGCCTTATACATAGTAATCACTCAATAAATATGTATTGATTTGATCTGATAACTTAACAGTGTTAGTATGCATTTATTCAGAAAACATATTAGTCATTTGATCATTACAATTGCCTTGACCTAAAGCATACATCACAAACCCTGAGACCTGTCTGATGCAGCAGAAACTAAGTTCAGATACTAATCCCAGGAGACCTTGAAGCGAAGGCAACATTATGTCTAAGGGTTGTTTGTTTTTTTTTTGTTTTTTTTTCCACAGTGATACATACCTCAGAGTCAAGAGACGAGATAATAAATCTAATTGATTGCCTTGCACGTTATCTTAACACAGAGTCAGGCACAAACTGTACTGCAATATTTAAATGGAAACCACACAGAGTCAACATGATGCCAGGGAAAAGAACAGACTGATATTCTTAATTCTGAAAAACTGTATTGGTAATCAATTGGAATGTGAGAGCAATTGAAAAGCTGTCCAATTTTCAATTGCAGTATAAGTTGGGAAACAATTTGAAAATAATAGCTCATACAAAGAGTTTTTGAAGCAGTCAATATGGACTTCATGTGAAGGACAAATAGGAATTTGGCAACATATGCTCTGTTTAGCTACACGACTCAGATAGTATCTGTAGCACATGCTGAAGGGTCCTTCTCATGGCAGAGTATGAAATCTTCCAGAATGCAGCTCTATTGTGACTCTGTTAAATGACATCATCCCTGAGGAAGCATTTCCAATGAATGCACAGGACTGTGGACACTTCTATTAATCTATAAACATCACAAATGTACGTACATTTGTGGTTTATTGAACTGATTCACATTAGAAATGTTAATCTTTTGTGGAATGGCTATGCTATGAAACTGCTCATAACACTGAAGATATTTCCCACCATGACCTGCAGACGCTGATCCGTTGCTAGAATTCCATTTTCCTTATATGAAAGCCTATACGGCTTGTGAAAACAAGACTGAACAAATATCTGCAGGTTGTTGTTTATTTATTTACATGAAGAAAACAAAGTTCTTTTTTTTATGACAAACTATGAAAACACAGGAAGTTGACAGAACTCAATTATGCATTTGAATTTCAGAGGATGGTATCTGTTTTTGAAACCTGGTAAGATCTGAGTGACCTACCTAGTGTCAGAGGCGTTTGAACCAGAGTGACTCCATCCTGAGTGAGGGCTAGGAAAAATGAGCCTGGGGTTTGCTGGGTTGTATTCTCAGGAATTTAGGTACTCCTAGCCTCTAGATGTTGATGGTTAAGAGGACGGACTGATAATTTTATAAACAGACCCAGACTTAGAAGCCTCCTTATATCCCGATATCTTGAGAACAAAAGCATTCTTAATTTTGCTTTGAAGATAATAGTATCAATTCTTGCAAAATACAGTAATTTAAAAAGTGAATCCTTTATCATAAACCCTTGTAGTAGAGCGCATCTCTCCATGGTCTTTTTTCATCCTATATATTAACAAGTATTATACCTAAGGTGGATGCGTTCCTCCTCTTACTTTCGAGAACTCCCTACTCTGTCTATGGAGTGGCCATTCTTTCACCATTTTACTTTCTTAATAAACTTGTTTTTGCTTTCCATTGTGGACTTGTCCTGAATTCTTTCTTGCACAAAATCCAAGAACCATCTCTTGGGGTCTGGCTTGGGACTCCCTTCTGGTAACACTAGTACAAATTATATAGAGGACCCACCTTACCTCACCTACTGCTTACTCTTCCCCTATTGGGGGTCCTATTTGGTACCATACTCCACATGATATATGGTACAAATACTTATTATCATTAAAAGCAAAAACGACTAATTGACTTGATATGTCATTTTACTGCAAATGTTTTAAATCCCATTTTTTATAATATATAGTATTTCAAAATGAAATAATTGTGCTATACCTCCTATCAAACTGATTTTTTATTTTTTTGAGACTGAGTTTCACTCTTGTTGCCCAGACTGGAGTTCAGTGGCATGGATTTTGGCTCACTGCAACCTCTATCCCCCAGACTCAAGCGATTCTCCTGCCTCAGCCTCCTGAGTGGCTGGGAGTACAGGCACCCACCACCATGCCCAGCTAATTTTTTTTTATTTTTAGTAGAGACGGGGTTTCATTATGTTGGCCAGGATGGTCTCGAACTCCTGACCTCAGGTGATCCACCCTCCTTGGCCTCCCAAAGTGCTGGGATTACAGGCATGAGCCACTGTGCCCAGCCGAAAAAAATTTTTTAAATATATCATATGCTGTTTTTTTTCCTCTGTATGTATTATTCCTTCCTAACTCTCTTTAGAGGCATATTCTTATAATGATCTTAACAAGCAGACCAACAGCTCCCTTTGGGATGATTTAAATGTAGTGTGCCTGAGAATGTTCCGGATGGCTTCTGAAGCTCCCTTCCAATCCTGGGTTTGCTATATTTGATAGAGACACATTTTCTGAGGGCCTCATTTACATACCCACACAAACGAAGAGCAGACAGCTGTTTGCCCACACTGACTGCACTTGTACCCGCACAGACATGCAAATTAGGTGATGCATACTTAGTGCAGTTGTGTGTTTATTAAATTTACTCACTTCCTAATAGGCCTGCTTGACAGGGGCTGAAGGAAGATCTTTTAAATGTTGATCTAGAATATGCGCAATAAATAAGGTGCTGTTTTGAAAAAGACACCTTGAAAAATCATTAATTAGGTGATACCAGAGGCTGATTTTCTTAATCTTTAACTTTAGTGGCTAAATAAATAAATTTTCCCCAAATGGTTAAAATAGGTTGAAGTTAAACAACTGTGAAATTTGTCACTGTAAATAGCATATTACTTTCCTCTATGCTCCAAGTCATCTCCAATCACTGTTGAGTCATTTATTTCGAATTTGAGTTCACCCTAAAAACAGATTTTCTTCTCCATCGATGATAATGTTGCATGCTAAGAGGGAAAATGCCAAAAAGAATGAGTGTCACTTCTTAGAAGAGAACTTTCTAACCCAAGGGCAAGTGGTCCTTGAGGACCCCTGAAGAGTTTCTGTCAGTCCATGTGTGCCAGGCATTGCCTGTAAGGTGAAGACAAATACCTGTTTTCCATGTGTATGTAAAGATAGTGACTAATAATGCTTTTAAAAAATTCATTTAAAAGTCTATGTGTTGTACATTGTTTTCTATGTACTTCTGAAAGAGGCACTAAAATATAATTGCTGCCTTATACAGGTTATATAACTTTGAAATTTTTTTATTTAAAGATTCCCAGCCTCCAATTGAATATGATTATAAACAACTACTTTACAGATATTTTGCTTCTCTCCTGTTACCAAAAAAGAATAAATACAAGAATAAAAATCTATAATGCCTAAAAAGTCCCAAAACTCATCCTAAAATAAGAATAATTACATTACTTTCATGTGTTAGAATTCCTGTTTCCTTCTAAACAGCAAAACCTCAAGATCCCCATGAAGATAAAAACCCACCTAAGTAAGGCTCCCCATTCACAGATCCAATTAGTATATGAAGGTCTGCACATAGTGCTTATTAATATGCTGATTGCTTTTATTTTGGGGGGACAAGGGAATGGGCAGGGGGAGGCCTTAGAAGCAAATTTACCATAGAGTGTGGAACTTAGAAAAATTAAATGTAGCCCACTTTTCTAGTAACAAAAATCAAATTGTTTTTTCCTGTTGATATTATTTTACTGGAAGAATCTAGGCTGACTTCATAATAATCTTGTTTTCAAAGCCAGGATAGGACATTTTTAGTCACCTCTTCCTTTGACTCTAGACAGGATGGCATTAAAATCATTCTGAACCAAAATACATCATCTCTCTTCTATTTTCAAAAATCTCCAGGGAAAACAGTTTCAGACATTTTCAAGTTATAAATTTCAGTATAATCTTCCCTGTCCAGGCCATCTTCAGAATTTCTAACTTCAATCCCCTTCATGCATTTTAAACTTACTCTCTTTCCTCTCTTGGTGGTGGAAATTGGAAATATATGATCACATTTTTAATGTCTTATAACTTCTTATATCCCAGAATATTAATCACAAATCACCAAGCCAGGAAACTCAAACTTCTTAAATTTTGCCTTATGCCTAATTTTAACACCTTTTATGTATTTGTGGCCCTCCTAGGAATTACTTATCATTTTAGTTTATCCATATATAAAGGCCTTGACACTAAGTTTTGATCATTGTCAATATAATAAGAGGGTTACTGAATTATTTCTTTGGTTTCTTCTATTTGTGCTTTCAAGATCACGGTCTTGTAAAAGATGCTGCAGAGTTGAATTAGATTCAGCTCGTGAAATACTGTGAAAATTGCATCCTTTTCAGCAGCATTCCTGCATATCTACTCATTTCTCAAGCTAAGATTTTATTTTCCCAGAATCATCTGTTATAAAATGAAAAACCCTTTGGACAAAGGTGTTTTCTGTTACACTCGATGAAAATGCAGCATCTCTTACTAAAAATAAAGGCATTACATACATTCCAAACAATTTTTTTGGTCTTTATCATTATTTTTAATGAATATCTCATTAATACTCTTAGCAGTTTGGTAGTTTTTAAGGTCTCACCTTAAAATTCTTTTTTCTATTTAAATCAATACAATTAAAGAAATGTATGAGAATAGTTAGTGTCCCTATAACAAGTATTAATAGCACCCACTGGAGTTGCAGGAGCCATACTTTCAGTCTCTGGGATCTTAGTGGGCATGGTACCTAAAACCTTACTTTTGAGTCTAATCTTAATTATCAGGATTTAAAGTTTTACATTTTTATTTATGTATTTCTTTATTTTGAGACAGAGTTTCACTCTTTTTGTCCAGACTAGAGTGCAGTGGTGTGACTTTGGCTCACTGCAACCTCTGCCTCCCAGATTCAAGAGATTCTTCTGCCTCAGCCTCCCAAGTAGCTGGGATTATAGGCACCTATCACCACGTCTGGCTAATATATATATAATATATATGTGTGTGTATATATATACAATATATATGTGTGTGTGTGTGTGTATGTATTTTTTAGTAGAGATGGGGTTTCATCATGTTGGCCAGGCTGGTCTTGAACTCTTGACCTCAGGTGATCCACCTGCCTTGGCCTCCCAAAGTGCTAGGATTATAGGTGTGAGCCACTGTGTCCGCCGAGTTTCACATTTTTATTGTCAGAGCAAAGTATTGGACTGCTCAACATTCCAAGAGATTATTCTCCCATTTGCTACTAACCAAGAACCGGAAAGCTCTTCTTGGCTTTGTAACTCTGAGGAACGACCTAAGAACCTCAAGAAGAAGCCATGAGCAAATTTTCCTATTTTTTGAATTCTTGTTGCATTTTATTATTCATGCTATAAAGTATATCACTTAATTATATACTGTAATATTTTATCCAGTTTCTTCTTGTGTGTTAGTTTTCCCTTCCCAGTAGGATTTTAAAATATGTTCATCATGAAATTATGATTATTTTATTTAATAGGTAATGAATACCAGGAAAGCCTTAATAGATGAAAAGAAAGATGTGTACTAACATAAATCATTTATTCTTAGTAAATGTTTTATCCACACAGGCTCTTTATTGTTGTATCACTTGGCTAGGTCTCTCCACCTACAAGTGGCCATGTGCTCAAAAATTGAGAACTAATTTTAAAGTTTGCCTTCATAAAAAGGAGAACTAGTCTCTCTCTCTCTGTCTCTCTTAAAGTTTGCCTTCATAAAAAGGAGAACTAGTCTTTCCGTCTCTCTCTCTCTCTCTCTCTCTCTCTCTCTCTCTCTCTCTCTCTGTCTCTCTCTCTCTGAGATGGAGTCTCACTCTATTGCACAGGATGGAGTGCAGTGGCCCAATCTCGGCTCACTGCAACCTCTCCCTCTTGGGTTCAAGTGGTTCTCCTGTCTCAGCCTCCTGAGTAGCTGGGATTACAGGCATGTACCCTCATGCCTGGCTAATTTTTGTATTTCTAGCAGAGAGACAGGGTTTCACCATGTTGATGAGTCTGGTCTTGAACTCCTGAACTCAGGTGATCTCTGCCCGCCTCAACCTCCCAAAGTGCTGGGGATTACAAGTGTGATCCCCATTGAGCATAACCTTGAGAACTAGTCTTTATTGAGGGCCATGCCAGGCTGTCTGTTAGGCACTTAGATATACTTTTATCTACTCTTAGAAACATATCCAGACAACGCCACACTTCTATCACAAATTCACCTTTCTACTGTCAGTGATTTCTGGGTATTCTCTTAGTTTTCATGTCTATGCGAAATCTCATCTCCATTGAAACACATTAACAATTTGCTGTATTTTTGCTCCACACCTGGTCTTTACCAGAGGTAATTGTTCAAAGAGATTAAGCCAAAAATGACCTTTGGGAGGAAGAGGACTTGTTGGTTTTCATTTTAGAAACTGACATAATAGAGTTTTACCAAATAGTTGTGCATCTTCCCATTTACACTTCGTGATAAAACAGGGGCTACACGGAGCTCCAGGGTGTTCCCCCAATGCAGCTGCTTAAGAAATAACCAGCAATCAACATCCACACAGCATTGCAGAATTAGCAGTGTTGAAATGGAATGTAGAGTTAAATAAAACTCTTGCTCCAGATTTCTTTAATGAAAGAACCTATTTTTTCCTTGGAGTAGCTTTGAAACAAGGTTCATTCTCCAGGCGAGAATGGCTGTGCTTTGTTAGTTGATTGCTTGTGACATAATTAGCTGACAATCTGGCACCAGAATATTATGTGAGAATAGGACAACAGTGCAGGGAAGTGTGCTAAGGTTAACCAATTTGGAAGCCTTTCAACATTAAAGAAAACCCTAAAAAAATAGATGATACCCAGGTGTTCATCTTTTAAGCTAGAATCAATTTGAGTCACACGATAGCTATAGAAGAAACAAACAGTGCCAATTTGTTATAGGTTTAGAAACATTTACCATAGGAAATGCAAAAGCTCCAATCTGATATTCCTATGCCTTCATTTATAGCAACAGAGAAGTGTCTGAACAAGTAATAAGTTAAGTGATTACAAGATTAGGAACCTGGTGTTTAAAATTCACCACACTGATAACCACAGCATGTCTGTAAACTTAATGTTACTCCCTGAAAAATTTTAGGTTATTTTTCTCTACGAGACTTTATCTTTTGCATGTCTTCTGTGGGGGACAGATTAGTACAACTCTAAAATCTATGACGCAAACATGAAAACTGAAGAGGGAAATAAAAAAAAAAAAACAGGAGTGTTGATCCTATGACCCTGATTGTCACTAAGGATGGAAGCAGAAAAATCTAGCTTTTTAGAAGGAAAATAAAACAACGCCTTAGCTGCATGTCTTTAGTAAGTTTGCTATGACACTAAAAGTGAAGTCTGAATTTCTCTTTGAAAGCCAATATACTGTTCAATTGCTGCCATCTTATGTCTCAATCAATAGCTGATCTTTTCATTCTTTTCTCTCCTTTTCTTTTCCAGGGTGGCATTTGGTTTGCAGCTATTTTGCCACCTTTTTCTCCTTCTGGGCTGTCAGATTTCTAAGGAGACCTGGAGGGAGAAAGCCTGAAGAACTTGTTAGTCCACAGCTGCCTCTCTGTCGAGGACGACGGTGGGTTTGATTAAAGGGGAGCGCCCCCCTGGCTTTCACAGATCACATCAATCACGTTGATCAGCCCCCGAAAGGCAACATATTGTCTGGGACTCCGCCAAGGAGGGATATCAATTTCACAATTGCACTTATGTCTTTCAGCCAAGAACCAGTTTATTTTTGGCTACTGAAGTCTGAGATTCATGTTGGAAGCAGCATTTCTATTTTCACGCTTTATGCCAGCCTCTGAGCGATAACTTTCCCTTTAGTCAAATAGAGGCATTTTTACATGGCAAATTTGTTCTGTCTCACTAGAGCTTGGAGTTACACATTTCTCCTTTAAGAATCAAGTTTTGTATTTTGCCAGAGTTTTGAGGGTTTTTTCTTTTCTATTATTAATTCTTCTATAAAGAAAGAGTTCTTGATAGAAGAGGTACCCTTGTAAACAAAGCCCTCAGAAAACAGAACTGTCAGAACCAGCAATAATTTTAAGAAAAGTTAAAGAAAAACAAGTGCAATGCTTAAACCTTCAGTTTCTGATGTGTGCTGATAGCAATAATAATGATACTTATCAGTAACCCTGAAAGAAAGTCAAGTCCAGTAGTTACATCCGTTTTTGGTGTCAGGTACATTATATCTCTAAATGTATTTTAAGTGGTATTTAATATTATATATTGCAAATTGTGGAGAAACTTTTATTTATTACGGCTTAGAACTTCATCAAAATTTGTCATAGTTTGCACACGTAAAATTCTGACCCATGACTACTCTGTATTATTTCTTCACCTTTAAAATATGTACTCTTTTAAAACCACTTACAATGGTTGCTTTTCTATTTGCCAGTTTCTCATGCTGTTCTTGTCTGAAATTCTGGCTCATTTAAGGAATAAGATGCTCATTTAAGGAATAAGATACAGAAAATGTATTACAATGACAATTAGATTAATCATTAAAACAAATATTCACTGAGGAAAAAAACATTTAAAACATATCTTCTAGAGTTTATCAATAAAAAAATACATCTTCCAACTACTGTAACTATCTTGTAAGACATTTTAGGTTAATGAATTAGAGCAAATAATGAAAGTATATTATCTGGCTATTTTTCTTTTGTAAGTTATATAATGAATTACAGAATTAAATTCAATGACTTTTAAAATAAGTCCCAGTTGGTTTTAATTATTTCAAAATTATAATAACAATGTAAAAATTCAAAAGCCAAATACTCTTAAATCCTCTTTTAGAAACAGCATCACTGCAGGCTTAATGGTTCATAACTATAGCCTCTGCAAACTTCTTTAATAATAAATGATTATATACCTACTTTTTACGTATATTATTTCTGAGCTATATTTATTCAACTTAATGTAAACCTACAGGAAGGTACTTTTATTTTAATTCTAAATCTTAACTGGTAGATTTTAACACCAAATTCAAACACTAAATTTAATCTATAATTTGAATATTTTTTCTTAAATAAAACAGGTCTCAACTGGAACTGTTTAGAAAATATTGTTTGATCATGTTCTTTTCTTCTGAATCATCAGAAGTAGGAGAAACTTTTTAAAAAATTATTTCCTCAGACAGCAAACCATAAAAAGTCATCATCACAATGTGTTCCTGAAAATTAACTGGGGATCTCAGCTTTGGTGTGATTATATTACAGGCACTTGGAACTATAATAAATGCTGAAACCTTATTGTGTTTAAATGAGGGAAGATATGTTAACTACCACCAGCAGTAACTATCTTTGAAATGTTCTGCTAGATTCTTTAATTACATTTAAATGCCTTCCTTAAATTATTTTAAAATAATTTCTTTTTGGGTTCTGGGAATATAAATGGCTCTTTCGCAGCCTGTGTTTACAATTTTTACCTTTACATCTATAAATGATCTTGTTTAATTTTTTTGGCATAAGAACAATTTGACCTAGTATTTCTTTTCTATTGATAGAAAGTACCTGTACTGCAAAATCCAATTTTAATTTTAATATTTGTTGTTTTCTTCATAGTAGACTCCTGTGTAGTAAAGTTCATCTTGGAGAGCAACAATGCTAATTAACACTTGCCTATTAACCAGCACTCTCATAAAAATCTTTATTTTTAACCCCATGCCTTAAATCTATTTAAAAAGCGACCGTGGTGTCTTTCACCCAATTACATATAGAAGAAAGACAAACAATTAATGTCTGTCTAGTGGCATTATTTGCTATAGTGAGATGTGTTTGAAAAAATACAATCTGTCACATTCCTCTGAAATTTGGATTTTCATAAAGTAACTCAATGTAATTTTGATGAATTACATTCTTAACATTCTTATTGTCAATTTAAAAGCATTTGTTTCTTTCTAAATCATATATTAAATCTCAGGACAGGAGGTAACATTAAAAAATAGAGGAAAGCTATTTGCTTAAATGAATCTCACAACCTGTGATAATTTATCATTAACTGAGTTCCTTGACTTTCTTCATCTTGATTTTGCTGTTAGATACCTACCACTTCAATACATAGCCAATATTATCATGCACAGAACTAAGTCAGCAGTTTTGACATCTTCATTTCAATGTCCTTTTCTGTACCTTCAGCAATGTTAATGTTACAAATTATAGGAGGGCATATTAATAGCCATACCCAAGAAGCAGAAAGAAAAGTGCATTTTTTTAAACTAAGTACTAACTTGGGATTTCCCGGGCCCATTGTCAAGTCAGCCGAACCCACAGCTCCTCCATTGTGATGATAATGGATTCCGTGTTGTTGGCGCAAAGGTCGCGAGGTCACCGTAAGCTCCTTAATGGACTGTGAAATAACTTTAACTGCATTAACCTCTCTGGATCACATGGGTGGCACCAACAGCCACTCCTGAAATTCTCATTCGCTTATAGAGACAATACCATTAGATTATTATATTTTCCATTTGGAATGGCAATAGGCTCAAAGCAATTATGCAGCTAAGCATTTCCATTAAGTGAATAGGACCTTAAAGAAGATTAGCTAGAACATCTCTTTCATTCAATATGTAAGCGTGAGGTCAGATACTCTAAAAATTTCACCAGATTTTCAAATGCCTTAAATTTAGTGTCGACTACACTAGATTTTAGACTATCAATGGGCGAAAGAAAAACACCTTGTACATATCACTGTTTTCAAGCTAGGCAGTACATTTAGAAGATAAAAGTCCTTCCCATCTATAGGTTTTTCTAAATGAAATCAACTATGAAACCAAGAGAGCTGTGAGAACCAAGAATTTAAGGCAGAGAAAAGTACATTGGAAGCCACATCTATCTTTCCCTGCTTGTAAGGACCCCTCCCTGTAGCAGAGATACTATTTTCCACAGGAATTTAAATGCTGTTGTTCTCATTTCTGCCTGCTGGTTATTGTGTTTAAAAGACTAAAATTATTTCCTTTGAAACTACACAAAGCTGGCAAGACCTTATTATCTGAAGGACAAGAATAATTGCAATTGGTTTGCATAGATATAATCAGACATCTATTTACTCACAAGTTAAGCCCTGTTGGCTAAGTATCCAAGTGAGATTTAAAAAGTACTGCGATCATCAGTATTATCATTAAAGTACCTCATTGTCATCTTGATATGACATAACAGAAAAAACATACCACATTAAACACATGTTTAGAATGCTATTTGATTTTTTAGTGAGATATCATGAGCCGAAAAGTGAAAACAGATAGACTATATTTCTTTGCTTCTGGAATGCATATTTTAATGTTTTGAAAATTAGAATCCAATTTGCAGTCGATTTCTATACTTAGCATAATACTTTTTTAAATTCTAGAAAATGTAACTAAAGATGCTTTAAAAATATAGTGAACTAATGGAAGACAGAAAGATCTTTTCTTTAATCCTGATCTCTGTGTGTTCTTTAACCTTGGAAAAACTGTGTTTTGCAGATTTGATGAGAGTTGATTATTGCTGTTTTCTAGAAATGAGAGAGAGAGAAGAAGCATATGAGCTTGGAAGCTTGGCCCTTGGAGTATAAAATGTCATTGTCTATGTTGTTCAAGAATTCTGATTGAGGGGATAAATTATACTTCTGTAAAAGCCAAATACATCAAAATCTACTATTTGATTATAGTAGCTATTGCTATTTTTAAATCTTTGTAAAAAGTCTTCGCCTCTTTCCCTGAGAGTTGCTATGCTTTATTTGCCCAAAGCTATTATGACCACCACTGTCACCCACCAGATGGATCAGTCAGCTTACTATTTACTCATTCAACAAGCAATTATTGCACACTTTTTCTATGCCAAACACTTTTGATATGCAGACTTTCCAGTGATGGGCACTGGCAAGTAAATCAGCAAGTGTTATGACTGAGGCCTGCACAGGCCATGTGGGAACTCAGAGAAAGGCATCTACATGTTTCATCTATCATGAAATAACATCATGTTTCATGTTTTTATATCCTCTTTCTCACTTCAGCTCACAATAAAACTACCACTCAGGAGCCTTGGAGCTATGTTTTCTGAACACGACATGCCTACCTTGCTCCCCTTCCAACTTCCTGAGCTGGCTCTCCCAACCTGCCACTTCATGGTAGTCTGATACTCTTCTGTACAGACAGCCTACAAATGTGCTCAAGATATCAGACATCACATGTGAGTTGCCTGCATGTCTCAGAACCCGTGGTCTAATCAGCTAATTAATCTACAAATATACACAGAGCACCTAGTATTTATAACAGCAAGGAGCTGGTTGGGCTTTTTTACTCAAATGTATGTTTGGAGTTTGGATTGATGAGGATGCAGTAAACT
The DNA here is from genome assembly GCA_031835075.1 of Saguinus oedipus. Lineage (NCBI taxonomy): Eukaryota > Metazoa > Chordata > Mammalia > Primates > Cebidae > Saguinus > Saguinus oedipus. The sequence goes on from CM063188.1 coordinate 41,987,675, forward strand.
ATCTTATGATGAGTGAGTAATCCTTAAAGAAGCCAAGTATTTTCAATATTGGTCAGCAGTCAAGCCAACAAATAGTACTAATGCACTGTGATAAATATGCTGAACCTTAGTGTGATGCCTGTGTTTCTGTTGCACTCCTTATGCTGTAAAGAATATAAACATACTCTATAGAGTAGATGAAACTAATTGAAAAGTCCACAATATATCCAAAACATATAAAAAGATTTATGTTCCATGATCAAGTGGAATTTTTCCCAAGGATAAAAGATTAATTTAATATAATATTCTGAAATCAATTAATGTAAAACATCATATCAAAAGAATAAAATCCTGAGGTCAGTTAATGTAAAATACTGTATAATTTGGTACCCTGAAATGAATTAATGTAAAACATCATGTTGGCCGGGCATGGCTCAAGCCTGTAATCCCAGCACTTTGGGAGGCTGAGGTGGGTGGATCATGAGGTCAAGAGATCAAGACCATCCTGGTCAACATGGTGAAACCCCATCTCTACTAAAAATACAAAAAATTAGCTGGGCATGGTGGCACATGCCTGTAATCCCAGCTACTCAGGAGGCTGAGGCAGGAGAATTGCCTGAACCCAGGAGGCGGAGGTTGTGGTGAGCCGAGATCGCGCCATTGCACTCCAGCCTGGGTAACAAGAGCAAAACTCCGTCTCAAAAAAAAAAAAATCATGTCAATAGAATAAAAAGCAAAAACCGTAACATCATCTCAACAGATGTAGAGAAATCATTTAACAAAATCCAACCTTTTTTTGTAATAAAAACTCTCAACAAGCTAGGAATATCTGTTTTAAAAAACCCCCATAGCTAACATTATACTTAATGGTAAAAGACTGGATACTTTCTCCCTTTAGATCAGAAATGAGACAAGAATATTTCATCTTGCCACTTCTATTCAATATTTGTACTAAAGGTTTAAGCTAAGGCAACTAGGCAAGAAAAAGAAATAAAAGGAATACAGATTGGAGTAGAAGTAAACTATCTCTATTCACAGATTACATGACCTTGTACTTAGAAAATCCTAAATAATCCACTAAAAACTATTAGAATCAATAGATTAGTTTAGCAAGGTTGGTTGCAGGACACAAGATCAATACACAAAAGCCAATTCTACTTCCATACACCCGCAGCAAACAATCTGAAAAAGAAATTGAGAAAACAATTCCACTCACAATAGCTTTATAAAGAATAAAATACTTATAGTGAAATTGAATAAAAGATGTACAAAACTTATACTCCGAACCCTACAAAACATTGTTGAAAGTAAAGGAAACCAAATAATGAATAAACTTCTGGGTTCACAGATCAGAAGACAACATTGTTCAGATAGTAATATTCCTCAAACTGATACATAGATTCAACACAATCTTTACCAGCATCCCAGCTGATTTATTTTTGTTTTTTTGTTTGTTTTTGAGACAGAGTCTTGCTCTGTCACCCAGTCTAGAGTGCAATGGCATAATCTTGGCTCATTGCAACCTCTGCCTCCAAGGTTTAAGTAATTCTCCTGCCTCAGCTTCCCAAGTAGCTGGGATTACAGGCACCTGCCACCATGCCGGGCTAATTTTTGTATCTTTAGCAGAGACGGAGTTTCACCATATTGGCCTGGCTGGTCTTGAACTCCTGACCTCATGATCCACCTGCCTCAGCATCCCAGAGTGCTGGGATTACAGGTGTGAGCCATTGACCCCAGCCCCCAGCTGATTTCTTGGTAGAAATTAACAATTAATACTAAAATTAACATGAAATTGCAAGAGGCCAAAAATAGCAAAAATAATCCTAAAAAAAAATAAGGTTGGAGAATTCAGATTTCAATACTTACTATAAAGTGACAATAGTCAAAACAGTGTGGCATTGGCAGAAGAATGGACATATAGATCAATGGAATGGGACTGAGACTACAGAAATAAACCCATACATCTATGATCAACTGATTTTCAATAAGGGTGCTAACACCATTCAATAGGGAAAGAATAGTTGTTGTTTTTTTAACAAATGGTGCAGAGACAACAATAGTCACATGTAAAAAAATAAAGTTGGATCTCTACTTCACATCATGTATAGAAATTAACTCAAAATGGTTCAAAGGCCTAAATGAAAGAATTAAAACTATACAATTTTTTTTAAAAAAACATAGGTCTAAATCTTTATAATATTGGATTTGGCAAAGCATTCTTAGAGGTGAAACAAAAAGCATGAGCAAAAAGAAAAAAAAATAGATAAATTAAATGGAATGTCATCAAGATTAAATATAGTTGTTCTTCAAAGAATACCATCAAGAAATAGAAAAGACAACCCACAGAATGGGAGAATATATTTGCAAATTATGTACCCAAAAAGGGTCTGGTATACAGAATATATAGCTTTTATAACTCAATATTAAAAACAACTCAATTTTTAAATGGACAAAAGAGCTGAGTAGACATTTCTCCAGAGAATGGGGTCCAAATGGCTAATAAACCCATGAAAAGATAGTCAACATCTTTAGTCATAAAAAAATGCAAACCAAAGTCACAGTGATATATCATTTCATACCCACAAGGCTGACTAGAATTAAAAAGTCGGACAGTACCAAGTGTTGAAGAGGATAAGGATAAAGCGTAACGCTAATACACTACTGATGGGAATGTAAAATGGTCCACATACTTTGAAAAACAATCTGGCAGTTTTTCAGATGATTAAACACAGAATTACCATATGACCTAGCAATTCTACTTTTAGGTATATAACCAAGAGAAATGAAAATATATGTCCACAAAAAAGCTTGTTCGTGAATGTTTAAATCAGCATTATTCATAATAGCCAAAAGGTAGAAAAACACAAATGACTCTCAAGAGACAAATGGATTTTAAAATATGGTATTCCCATACAATGAAATATTATTTCATCATAAAAAGTATTAAAGTATTGGTATATGCTACAACACAGACACACCTTGAAAACTTTATGTGAAGGAAAAACAAGTCAGTCACAAAACATCCACACATCATATGATTCCAGTCCTATGAAGGTCCAGAACAGGGAAATCTGAGACAGAAAGTAAATTATTGATTGCTTAGGGCTGAAGGGAGAGATGGAGGTGGGTGGGTAGGTGATGATAGCTAATGGGTACCAGGTTTTATTTTGAGGCAAAGAAAATCTTTTAAAGTTGACTGTGGGGATGGTTGTACATGTCTGTAAACATACTAAAATCTTTTGAATCATATGCTTTAAATGGGTAAATTGTATGGTATGTGAATTATAATAAAGCTGTTTTTAAACAGAAGATAACTCTGTACTGCATATTTTAAGACTTTGACTCTGGAATTACCTAACTGCCCTTCAGAAATGTGAAATTATTTTCTAGGAATAAATGTACAAGATAAAGAATTCATTGTTCTCAGAATTATACCTTAGGAATCAGATTGTAGTGAGAGTTAAAATATTTGGCATCAGGTCTTTGAGGTACTAAGCAACTTGAGGCTTTATGTGCAAAAACTCTAGGTAGGTTTAACTTCTGCTCTTACATCTAGTCTATCCATGAAAGACTAGGAACCTAAGATAGTCATCAATTCTAAAAGTTAAACATACCTCAATGTCATTCATCTGAATATCATTGTTTGAGAGCAGCTGCTGCCTCAGTTTTGCTCCTTTTCTCTTGTAAGTTGTACATTAGCATAATTCTTGTTCCCATGTGGTATTTTGCAGTTCCCAAGGTTTGTACATGCCTCTCTTTTCTATGGAGTTTTTCAATAACAGCTGATTTTCTCTAAATTAGATGCAAGTGACAGCATCACTTGGAAAGCCAGAAATATATTATTTTAATATTCTAAAATGGAGCAATATTTAACAAGTAAGTGAATAATCACTTCAGGATAAAAACAGCCATCGGGCTCCAAGAGAAACCCTGAGATTCATTTCTTGTCCTTGTAGAGAAGAGAGATAATGGGTGAATGTGTCTTTATGTAAGTGTTCTCACTGAAGTTTATTTGCTTCGGGTCTTAAGGTGGCAAAGCATTTTGCAATGAAGGCACTTGCAGCTTTGCATCGTTCTGTCTCAGGAGCTTTACCTTCACAGGTCTTGCTCCCATTAGTACCCACTGAATGATGAATTTTTAATCCACATAGGCATTTTTCATACATCAGAAGACAATTTTAAAAAGCCAGAAGATACCTATATTAATTTTACACTCTCCAAGGATATTTGAAAACTCTCTAGAGAGCGTTTTCTTTTCTGACCTCGATGTACATGGTCTAAGAAAATATTGAGCACTATTACAGAGTGTGTGCTCTTTCATCTTTAGAAAGGAATGATTCTGAAAATCCTGTGGAATGGTTCACTGAAATTGGCCTGCAGATGAACGTTTTAAGAGAAGCACAATATCAAGACTCAGTTATATGGCCAAGTGGCTCAGTCACACAACCATTTGTGCATCAGATGCCTACCACATGCGAGGCACTGAGCTAAGTACAGTGAGAGGGCTATAGGAATATATATGACTCATCTCCCAAGAAGAGTGAGGGAGATGATAGGCAAACATAGCCATAACCTTGGGCTATATGGAATGAAAGTCTTGAAATTTTACAAAATTTACAAAACAAATTTCTGTGGGAATTATGAGTGAAAAGAAATCATGAGATCAAGAAATCGATGATCTCCATGGAGGTGGTAGTATTCGACTCAGAGCTTGAAGATGGATAGTATTTCAGCAGAGTAGAGGGGTAGTGGTCACATTAAAGAAAAAAGGAAGTGGATGAACAAAGATGCACAAAGTTTGGAATGTTTTAAGGAAAGATGAATAATTATGTTTGGCTGTACCATAGAAAATTAATAAGAAAGAAGTGCAGAAAGCAAGTAGAAGATGAATCATGAATAAGATAATGCCAATAAAAAAAAACTGGATTTTACAAAGAGCATGTCAATTAGCAGACTACTGCAACTAGTCCAGGCAAGTGTTAGCAAGAGTTTCTAGATTAAACTGGCCTTTTAGCAGCAGAATACACAGGAGTTGAAGATTAACTGGATATAGAGTAAGAAAAAGTAAGGAAAGAGTCAAATATAATACCTGAGTACCAAGTGAACTAGAAATAGATACATTAACAAAAAATATTAGCCAGGTTGGAGGAGAAAGATGATGGGTTAGGTTTGAGAAAATGAGATTGAACATTTCAGCCTTTCCAAAAGGAGATCTCAAGTGAAAGTGTGAAATCAGAGTTTGAAGAGAAGATGGGACTACAGATTATAAATGTAGTGTTTACGTACCTATCAATGTTGGCTTACAGTTACTTGAACTGATAAATGACAAGGATGTAAAATGAAATAATTTAAGAAATCGTGCTAGGAAATAAAAGAGATCACTAAAGAAAAAGGTATAGGTGAAAAAAAAAAAAAAAAAAAAAACAAACAGACACAAGCCATAGATATGATTGAGACCATCCACATTTCTAAACCAGAAAAAAAGAGGAGTCAGAGATCCAGACAAAGTGGCAACAAAGAGGTAAGATGGAAAGTGGAAGAGAATTTCAAAGAAGAGAAGTCAGATAGAAGACAGGGAGGAACAATGATGGATGCACAGCTAGTGATTTGATAGTGAGGAAGCTGCTTGGAGCAAAATTAGCAAGTAACAAACTGAATATATAATAATACTGCTATAGTCTCAATGTCTGTTTCCTCCCAAAATTCAAATGTTGAACTTCTAACCCCACAAGTAAGGACATTAGGAGATAGGGCTAAGTCCATTCTGCCCTCATGAATAAAATTAGTGCCCTTAAATAAAGGAGAGCCCACTCCCCACTTCCACCAGGCAAAGTCATAGCAAAAAGATGATGTTCTAGGAGCATGATCTTCACCAGGCACTAAATCTGCTGGTTCCTTGTCCTTCGACTTCCTTACCTCCAGAACTGTGAGAGATAAATTTCTGTTGTTTATAAACCACCCAGGTCATGCTATTTTATTATAGCTTACTGAACAGACTAAGACGAATACTGTCACTACCCTACAGCTTTATAATATTTTTGCAACTTGTAAAGCACTTTCAAAATGTCTGAGCAATGTAGGAAATTTTACTACTAAAGTTAGTTTTCAAACAAAATTTCTATCTTAAATAAATACACAGTTGCAGGAAGCCAAGTATGAAACCAATGTGAAAATAAGCAATAGATTAGAGAATAGGCTAATTATCAGAGTATAATTAATGTACCTTATAATTAATAGAGACTAATCTCAATGAGACCCTGAAATTCCTACACCATTTGTTGGTGGATCAATTTTATAAGACCATCTTTATTAAAAAAGAAAAGTGACCAAAGTTTTAAATTTAAAAAAGGAAAATGTAAAGGTCAGCTTTAATCTTTATAACTGTAATAAAATAGAGACCATTTTTTACTAAATTCAAAGGTTAAATAAAGAAATCGGGAGGCCGAGGTGGGTGGATCACGAGGTCAAGAGATCGAGACCATCCTGGTCAACATAGTGAAACCCCGTCTCTACTAAAAATACAAAAAATTAGCTGGGCATGGTGGCGCGTGCCTGTAATCCCAGCTACTCAGGAGGCTGAGGCAGGAGAATTGCCTGAACCCAGGAGGCGGAAATTGCGGTGAGCCGGGATCGCGCCATTGCACTCCAGTCTGGGTAACAAGAGCGAAACTCCGTCTCAAAAAAAAAGAAAAAAGAAATCAAGAAAGAGAAAAGGTAGGTACAGGTAATTGTTTTTAAACTTCAGAAGATTAAACATACCCAAGAGATAGACTGTAAAACTCTATGCAAACCTTCTCCTTTCACCAATACAAATTTACCTTTTACTTAATGCTTTTCCTTTTTTCTAAATATACATCATGTGAAAAATCTTTCCCCACAAGTATTTTAACTCAAAGTTCTAGGAAGGAAAAGCTGCAAATTTAGCAAATTGTTTCCTTTTTTATTTTCTAAGTAAGGGAGTATCTCAAATATAAAGGCCATTTCATTTGGCTCATGGGGAAGCCCTTCTGTTTGTTAAGGTACCTATATTTAGTTAGGAGAAGATAATTCTATCACTGCTTTGAAGGGTAACCTTGATTGTTCTGATGAAATATTCAGTTACACAATCTTAAGCATCGTTACTGTACTAAAAATGGACACAAGTGTTAGAGGAATGTGACTGAGGAAACTCTTCCCCAGATTCATGGACATTTCATGTGTCTGTTTACATTTTCCATTTAAACATAAGATTTCTTTTCTTTGAATATACACAAACCTTCTTTAAATGTTAAATTTCATATTTCTTACAGTTTGAGGACTTTTCACAGAACTTATTTTACTTGATTCTTTTAGAAAATCCTGTGTGACAAGTGAAAAAAAATGATTCCCATGTCACAGATGAAGAAAATGACTCTTAGAAGGAGAATGCCCTGGAGAGGAGCCTCTGCAGGAGGGTAGCAGAGCCTTTCCTCCCCCGACAGGCAGGGAACACACATGTTTCCTTTGTTTACTTATTTAGCTGATGTCTTCCATATGAAATGTGAACTTCCTGAACGCTCTGCAGTTCATCGCTACACTCTTCCTTCATATCTAGAACATGGCCTGGTACAGATTAGATGCTCAGTCATCATTTTAAAATAAACAAATAGTGATCCATTCAAGTAACATGAATAAGCATCAACAACACAGCTGCTTTCAGGAAAAAAGGGCAGACTCTGAATTATGGAGAATGGGAGAGATTTAGTTCAGGATCATGAAGACTGTGTTCTTTTTAGGGCAGGTTTAGTAAGGGACAATTCACCCATTTTTTTTTTTTTTTTTTTTAGTTTTACTGAGGTATGATTGATATTAAAATGGCACACACTTAAGGTACACATCTTTATGAGTTAAGACATATGCATGCACCCATGACGCCATCACCATAACCAAGGTATTAAATATACCCATCACCTCCAAAAATTGCCTTGTGCTCTTTTGTAAATCATCCATTTACGATTTATAATTCAGACTGTGTGCAGTGGCTTATACCTGTAATCTGACCACTGAGGCCAAGGCATGACGGTCACTTGAGCCCAGGAGTTCGAGACCAGCCTGTATAACATGATAAGACTATCTCTAAGATTGTCTCTACAGAAAATTTAAAAATTAGTCAGGCATGGTGGTGCATATCTATAGTCTTAGCTACTCAGGAGGCTGAGGTGGGAGGACAGCTTGAGCCATAGAGGTCAAGGCTGCAGTAAACCCTGATTGTAACACTGCAGTGCAACCTAGGTGATAGAGCAAGACCCCATCTCAAAAACACAAAAGCACTAATTTCTACTAACTTCTAGTTAGTTACTCTATCAAAAGACATGTAAAAATTATAGGGCAGATCGTGAGAGTTAAAACTTTGAATAATTGTATTTCCCTGAGTGTTTATTTTTGTAATCTCTTCTTATAATTTGTCCTTCCTCCCTCCCTCAGATTATGTTTATGTTTGTTTGTACTGGAGAACATGGAAGAACATCGCAGGAGAAATAGTGCCTCCTTCGCCATCCAGGCTGGGTTGGGGATGGGGAAAGGGGTAGGAGTGGAGCTATGTAGTGGTGGCGGCTTGCATAAGGAGAAGGAAGTTCTGGCTGAGGTTCTGTGACTTGGTGCAAGAAAGAAAGCAGAATATGGAAGTTCTGTCTGACTCTGAAAAGTGGCACCTGGACCCAGCAGATGGAAAGCTCCTGGGAAGCTCTCCAGTACTAAAGGGACAAATCTTGGCAATTCCATTAGCTGTCTTTGTGACCTTGGAAGTATATCTTAAGCCTCTTTGTGCCTCAGCTTCTGTAAAATAGGTATAATAATAGAGTTGTGAACATAAAAACCTCAGTATATGCGAGGTATAAGTAAGCATTACACAAATGCTATACATTATAATTCTGTATCTACATGCAACTTGCAAAGTCTGGGAGACATAACAGGAATATGACTATAAGATAGTTGGAAATATATTTGAGGAAGCATTCAGATCTAGACATATAAATCTGGGAGAAAATCACAAATATAATACCTGCATTTGATAGGTAGGAAGTAAAGAAAAAACAAAGCCAGTGGAAGAGAATTTGAATGTGTAATGGGTTAAAAGTGCGAAAAACAGGGTAGCCAGCACACATTAGAAATCAGGAAGAAAATAATTTTTAAGAAGGATGAGGTGCTCAACATTTAGTTGCACCTTAAGTCTTGATTTTCCTTAGACAATTTGTTTCGTCTACAGTCTCAGGATAAAAGTATCTAATTTTGATGTTAAGTTATATAGTTATACCATCAAAATTATACAAGGTGGCCAAGAGTTCTGAGAATATGGGAACTGAGACAAGGCCATGGACTGCTTTGAGAAAACAGGGTTAGCAGAGCCCTGTTACAGAGAGAATGGTGGTGAGAAAGTAAAGGTGTTAACTTTGAGAAGTTTCAAGACAAGGGGAAGGAAATAAGGCTGTCAAATTTAGCAAAGAAAAATATGGGATGCCGGTTAAAAGTGCAGTATTTGGGACATGCTTATACTGAAAAGGTATTTGTTTATAAGAAGTTCAAATTTAACCACATATCATATATGTGTGTGTGTGTGTGTATATATATATATATATATATATATATATATATAAAGTATATATACATGCACATATATATGATATACTTTTATCATACATGTATACTTTTAGTATATAAACATTTAGTATGTATACACACACATATATAAACATTTAGTATATATAAGCACACATAAGTGTGTGTGTGTGTGTGTGTGTGTGTGTATTCTTTTTTTCTTTTTTTTTCAGATGGAGCTTGCTCTGTCACCCAGGCTGGATTGCAGTGGTGTAATCTCGGCTCACTGCAACCTCTGCCTCCCAGGTTCAAGCATTTCTTGTGCCATAGCCTCCTGAGTAGCCGGGATTACAGGTGCACACCACCACAACTGGCTAATTCTTATATTTTTAGCAGAGATGGGATTTCACCATGTTGGCCAGGCTGGTCTAACTCCTGACCTCAAGTTATTCACCCACCTTTGCTTCCCAAGTGCTGGGATTATAGGTCTGAGCTACCTCACCCGGCCTGGTATCTTGTATTTTATCTGACAAACCTAGAAGGAGGAAGACAAAATGGTAGCCCTAAAAACTGCATGCATTAGGGGAGAATTTATAAAGATTTAAAGTAAGAAAATGTTATTATGTCTGAAAAATTCCAAGGATGAATTTTGTTTTTCTTTTTTTGATAAGGGACATTGTCGGGATCAAGAGCCAGGTAGGTAGAAGTCTTAGAGGCTGAGCTGTCTAGATTCGAATTCTGACTCTACCACTTCCTGTGTTACCTAAGGCAAGTGACTAAACCTCTGTGTCTTAGTTTTATAGGAGTTTTACAATAACTAATGATTTTTTTTTTTTTAGATGGAGTCTTGCTCAGTCGCCCAGGCTGGAGTGCAACCTCCACCTTCCAGGTTCAAGCAATTGTCCTGCCTCAGCCTCCTCAGTAGCTAGGATTACTGGTGCACCCTACCACACCCAACTAATTTTTCCATTAGTAGAGACAGGTTTCGCCATATTGGTCAGGCTGGTCTCGAACTCCTGACCTGGTGATCCACCAGCCTCAGCCTCCCAAAGTGCTGGGATTACAGGTGTGAGCCACCACACCCCACCAATAGCTAATGACTTTTAACACACTTAGAGCAATGTAAGTATATAGAACTTGAACACAGAACATAACAAGTGATACATTAGTATATGTTAAGTAAATAACAATTTTAAATTGTTACTGGTAAATAAGTGTTGCTTTTTTTTCTGAAATATGAATGTTCCCTTTTTTAAAAAACAACTATAAATATTTCTATGCTCAGCCATCTATAAATATTTTTGAAAGCCTAAAATAATAAACCTTCAAACAAAATTTCTTTGACAACAGAATATTCCTTTCTACTTTCTACCTTTCTATTTGTTCAATATATCTACCAAGAGAAAGTCTATATTTTGTAATGAAACAACTGAAAAGACAAAAAAAAAGCACAAATATTTCTATCTTCTGTGAACGCTAATATCAGGGTGTATTCACTATTAAAAGTTTCTCTAGAAAATACTGTAGCAGAAAGGTAAAGAATATTCAATAATTCATACGGCTGTATTAAGGGGTCAACTGTAAATTACTAAAATGATCCCATAGTAATGAACACAAATGAGAATAATAACAAGTGACTAAGAACAACTTATGTCATTTTAATAATTTAAATCATGAAAATAATATAAATCTTTGATGCTAAAAATATTAATTCCTGACCCTTGTGTAATGGACTTTGATAATGTAATTTAAAAAAAGCTAAGAAAGTTGACGTGAAGTTAAACATGGCTGTCTTCTGTTGAGCTGTCCCCACTTGTATTAACAATACACAGCTCAAGTGTCAGGATAGCATCGAGACAGGAGCCGTTCTACTTGTCTTTGATAGCAGCACTTCTGCCAATATACAGAATGCCAAATGATAAAGACAAAACAAGAGAAGCGATTAAGAGTAAGAAACAGAAAGGAATAGAAAGTCTTGAAAGGTTTTTGAAATAATTCTGATCTTCAGAACGTACATCCAACATATTTTCAAGTTTTTTGATTATATCTTTAAAAACCTCCCAAAGGAAAGGTTGCTTTTCTGAATGATTTTATATACTTCACTAGACCAATAAGAAGTATAGATTTCCCTTTTTTGCCTTGGCTTCTAGGAGGCTCGAAACTGAATTTATGACTAATTGCTGTACGGCTCTTCAAATGTTGAATGACAGTCATACTTTAAAATATCTAAACCAAATGATTATTTTATCTCTGCTTTTTTTTTAATACAAAGGCACCTCATTATAAAAGTCATAGTACAATTTTTTTTTAAAAAGAAAGATTTCTAAGGTACTGGATTCCAAATATCTCTAGACCTCTCACCAGGCATACAAACCTCTCCACCCTTAGGCAAACTTATTACCACCCCAGCACCGACCAAGATCTTGAGTTACCTTGTGTTTTTTAGTCAACTAGAGGGAATTTTACCTAGAAATAGTATTTTTAAACATAATATGAATTAGCAAGATTGATTTTTTAATTTTTTTTTAAAGACAGTAAAGTGCTAATGGAGAGTCAATAGAAATAGCTGAAACACAGCATCAGTATATAAAAATCTATACTATGGATTATAAAATCAATCTTGCAATACAACTTGAGAAAACTCTTCTTAAGGAAGGTTAGGAACTGTTAGGATAAACACAAATCATTATTTTTTCTCTTTTCACTTGCAAAGTATATTTCATTCTTTGGGTAGCATTTCATTTAAAATATGAATTATGGCAGAATAATAAAGACTGAGCCCCACCCCATAGGAACCATACCAACTGACCAGCTATTTAATTATGGTTTTATTACAGTAAATTATTACTAAAAACCAGAGTCACTTGAAATTATAAATATTATATAGAATATCAATATAATAAATATACAATTAAAAACAGAATCAAAGTGACAATGTAGAATCATAATAAGATAATATTCTAAACTTTGGCTAAGAATCAGAAATACATATGCCTGGAACTTACCTTGGAGATGCTGATTCATTAAGCCAGGGATGGTGTGATTCTGGAGTGTGGCTAGGCTGGGAACTTAAAAGCACACCGCAGCAATTCTGGAGAGCCTGAGGAAATGATCAGACATGAAGAAAACATGCATAAAAGATGTTCAGCATTGTATTATTTAAAATAGAAAATTCGTGAACTGTCAAGTAGACCATGTTATATATAAATGGACTAACATCTGGCTATTCAGAATTAGGAACACAGAGACTTTAAGAACGTAGGAACTTATCATCTTATTAGAGGTCCAAAGGAATATAGGCTCCATGGAGGCAGGGACTTTTGTGTCTTTGGTTCACTGCTCTATCCTTAGATGCCTAAATAATGTGTGACATACAATATGTGGTCATTTAAATACTTGTGGGATAAAATAATGAATAATAACTTTAAAAATAAGATACAACATCACACATCATTAAAAGATTAACTGAAGAAAAAAATCATTAAAAAGTTGAAGAAAATATGTTTTTCATTCTGAAAAAGAAAGCTAAATAAAAAAATTTCAAGTGTGAATCTATGCTCAAGGCATCTGTTAAGCTACTATGTGGTAAAGCACATAATTTCAGTTTTGACTACAGTAATCATGGACTCATGAAAACATTTACTCACATACTCTTTAGATCAAAAGCCTTAGAGTCAGTCAGGCAAGGGTAGAAAGGTTGGATTTGGGCAGGAAAATGCCAGAGATGGGATCTAAAGAAACTCACAGAAAGACTGGACATGTCTCTGAAAAACCTACAATTACAACCTGCTTACCTCCCCCCAGTAAATGCTTCCTGAAATTTAACCTGAGCCTCACACTTAGCTGTGCTTCTGTTGAATGCGGAGGGCACTCTAGCTCTGAGTGCTTCTCCCACAGCAAAGGAGGCCTGTTGGGCACATAAGGTGTGCACAAATGCTTGATGATTGACTGGTTGATTGGAAAGAGGAAGATATGAGTCTGGAGGACAGACTGTCAGTTCCAGATGGTCCCCTGAGGATGAGCAGGAAGCAATCCAGAAATCTCTGCCCCAGAAAAACCACAGGCTGTCAATTACATGCATCAAGCAGGGTTGAGAAGAGGCAAAGCGGAAGCAAAAAAGAACTAAGAAGCGATTCTTCATGAATGTGTGGCTTTGCAGTATCTCCATTCCCCTTTTCCAATTTGCAGGGCATTCCCAGAAGCACTGTGGTCCACATGCGGTCCTTGAGTGTCTACACATCTCCTCATGTTTTAGATGTGCTTGAAGTAAAAACAAATTGGTTTCATGATCCTATTTCTGTTTTCCCCCAAGCACTCTCTTTCAATAATTTTTCCTCTCTTTTTTTACAAAAAAAGTGTATTTGCTGCCAAAGAGACAGTGTGGGTCTTTGTTATTAATGTTGTAGAAATACAAATATGTCCACCTCAGAAAGGAGTCTTCATTAACTCCCACAGCCCAGAAAATTAAGGCACGCCTCATCAGGATCCAAGCTTGCTGTCGACAAAATTGCAAGGGACTAGTTGAGTTGCTGGGGTTCATAATGCTGATAGAGCGGTTTCCACGTGAATGAAGGATAAACAGCGATTAATTTCAGCCAATAAATAATGGTTTGAGGCCCACATTGAAAGAGGAACAATTACTTTTCCATTTTTCCTGCCAAATGAGCTGATAAGAGAAAACAGGGGAGTTAGCCACGTAAATCAGTCTTAATTTTATCTTCCCCATTAAAAAGCAGCCATTAAGACCATCTTCGGCTCATTTCATCCTCCTCTTGTTTCACTTTTTCAATTTGCACAAAAGGGGGGAGTTTGCTCGTCATAAAATTTCACTTTGGCCAACCTATCATTTGCATCTGGGCCAATAAATAGCAATTAGCATAAACATTTAAATCAGGAACTGGAACAAATTCTTGTTCCCCCAGCAAGCTGTTAAATTACAATATTTTACTATATATAAGAAGCACTAAACAAAAGATCTGTTAGGCATTATTATCCTCTTCCAAATAGGACATGGTTGAAATAATAACTCCAAACCCACAAACTTCTCACTCACATCAAGAATATCTATCTTGTGTGGTCTTGGCCTGGAGAATCAATGTTTCTTGCCCACTATTTAAGTTCTCATCCAAACAGGGATGTTTTAGCTCAGTTTTGTGAAGTATGAAAACTGCAGTAAAGACTTCCTTGCCTGAATAAATGTTTTGCACTATAATTAAAAGGTATCTCAACAGGAGCCGTTCTAAGTTCAAATCAAAGTCCATGCACGAAGTACAATGAAATGCATATAACAGGGAAATGAGAACTGGCATCTGGAGGTCAGAGAAAAACAATGATTCTGTGATGACAATCCCAGTGCCAAATGATCCAAACCCATAGCTCATTCTGCCCAGTGCTTGTTTCCCACAGTGGCCTCTAGGAATCGTTTGCTATAACAGATTGGTTGTCTTAGATAACACTATTCTCAAAGGCAAAAATGCAACCTGCAACCTCCAACCTCAAACTTGTCTTTATCTAAACATAGTTACGTTTTTGGCCCATGGTCTCTTTTGACTTGTCAGAGTGCAATGATGAAGCTTCACAGAGAGATATTAAGAGAAAAAAAAATAACTACAGAGACACACTGCAGGTGGCTGTCTCCAAACCAAGTATTAAACCTTCTTTTCCTTTAAGCAAGGCCCTTTTATTGTCAACTGAAACTTAATTCATTATTTATCTATGGCTCATTGAAAGTCAAGGTGAGTGCTCCTCTTGATGAGGCCCTAATTAATTTTGGCTGGGAACCCAGAGTGGAACAGAGTGGTTTTGATGTTTTCTACGAAACCTTACATTGGGAATGTTTGGGTTTACCAGTGAAACTACTGATGGCTTCCAGTCTGCATATATGCGAAATGTGTATTTGCAATTAGGAAGAAGACATTGAAAATTTGAATATATTGTTCTGTTTTTCTTGTTTGCTTTTTTTGAGACAGAGTCATGTGAGCTGGAGTGCAGTGTCATGGTCACAGTTCACTGCAGCCTTGACCTCCCAGGCTCAAGCAATCTTCCCACCTCAGCCTCTCAAGTAGCTGGGACCATAGGTGTGTGCCACCACACCTAGCTAATTTTAAAATATTTTTCAGAGACAGGGTCCCACTATGTTACCCAGGCTGGTCTCGAACTCCTGGGTTCAAGGAGAACTCCACCCTGCAAAGTGCTGGGATTACAGGCATGAGCACTGTGCCCAGCCAATAAATTGTTCTGCTGTCTTTGATAAATTGTTCTCTTACTGCTACAAGGCAATAAAAATAAGAAAACAGACTGACATCTAAGGAACAGAACATAGTCAACTTGGTATCAACTAAAAACAGAAGAGCAGTGCTTTCACCATCTCAGATACTAGCATAATGTGAAATTGACATTGCTTCTACTTCTTGTAGTACATAAAAGATAGCTCAACTCTCAGCTTTGAGTCTACAATTTATCAATTTAGTTATGTGAATGTGTAGGTGCCCTCTTTATTCTTTCCTCCAAACATCCCCTCTTTCTACCTTACTCCACTACTTACTGCCCTTTATCTCATCACACCTACATTCGGGCTTGGAGAAAAAAAAGGAAAGAGAAAGGGAAGAGACACAAAATAGATACATTAAAACTTATATTCTGCCCCAGTGTTCAAGAGAATGAATGGCACTGAAGACACCAGGAATCCAAAGCTTCTTTCTTTCTAAGTCAACTACTACCTTCCCAAGGTAGATGACAAAGTGGATTCACATAATCCACAAACATTTATTGAGTTCCTTTTGCATACCGAAGTCTGGTCCAGCCACTGAATAGAAGACCTGTGGCCTTTTCACCCCAAATGTTGGGTTAGGAAATTTAACATAACCAGTTAGC
Organism: Saguinus oedipus; assembly: GCA_031835075.1. Classification (NCBI taxonomy): domain Eukaryota; kingdom Metazoa; phylum Chordata; class Mammalia; order Primates; family Cebidae; genus Saguinus; species Saguinus oedipus. Next base: position 42,004,079 of record CM063188.1, read on the forward strand.
AATATTTACCAATAAGTCCCAAAGTACCAATAATTATATAGGTTTGCAAAAGCAAATATATATATATATATTTTAAATATATATAAAATATAAACTTTTTGTTCTTTACATGTTGTCTAATGTATTAGAGTATGAAATCAAGAGAGCTAGATTATTGGTCATAATCACAGCAAATATTTGAGCTACCATGGCCTATAATACTAATTAAAAAATCATTTTGACATGCATTCAATATTTTGTTAGGCTGAAAGAAAGAAAATGTGGAAACAGCATCACAAGAAGCTGACAGTCAGGTGTCATGTAAGACATGCAGCAAAACTATATCTCCCAGCTTGCCATGCAGTTAAGTTGCTGTGGGCTAAATTTTGGCTAATGAAGTGTGGACAGATGTTCCATAAGTCACTTCCAGGCCTCGCTCTAAAATCATTTTGTTGAGTCTCAGCTCTCTCTTTCCTTTCCTCAGTAACCTTGGGGCCACAAGCCTCAGATGGTGTAGCTAAGAAATGAGGAAATGCAGTACGAGACTGTAACATACAACTTTTAGTATGTTCAACCACCAAGATGTCAGGGTTTGTCTGTTGTGGCTGCTAGTTCAATTACCCTTCAAAATGCAAAAGAGGAGAGACACAAGCAGGGGTGGTTCAAAAATGTCTAACTCTCTCATTGGTACAGCCAGACATTAGTTCTACAGAATTCTCAAAACTACAGAGATGCTTTTTCTCTTCCTGCTCAGAGAATAACAAAAATTAAAGTTGAGCAAATTAAATAGTAAATTAGGACAGAATGAGGCAGAAGATGCACCCACTAGGATCAAGGAGAAGCAGAAAGATAGTAGTTTTTCTAAGGAAAATACATTAAATGAGCAGCTAAGGAGTTCAACACTAAGATATTTAGTTCCATGGGCTAGCTGCCCGGGAAGTGGGGAAGGTTGGAGGATGACTTTCAGATATAATTATGAAAGCAATGCCAAGAAAAGCTGAAATGCTTAAAGCAGGGGAAGCTGAGGCAGGAGGATTGCTTAAGCCTAGGAGTTCAAGCCCAGCCTGGGCAACACAGCAATAAAAACAAAACAAAACAAAAAAACAAGTTAAGATACGGCCAGGCGCGGTGGCTCATGCCTATAATCCCAGCACTTTAGGAGGCCAAGGGGGCGGATCACTTGAGGCCAGGAGTTTGAGACCAGCCTGGCCAACATGGTAAAAGCTTGTCTCTACTAAAAATACAAAAAGTTAGCTGGGTGGGGTGGCAGGTGCCTGTAATCCCAGCTACCTGGGAGGCAGAGGTTCTGGTGAGCCAAGACTGCGCCACTGCATTCCAGCCGAGGCGACAGAGTGAGGCTCCATCTCAAAAAAAAGGGGGTGGTGGGATGGAGGAGGAGGAGGAAAAAATAAAAAAAAGGTATAGTTGGAAATTATAATGACTAACAATATTACAGATAAAATAATAATTATTATAATACCCTTTGTTAAATTAACGGATATATAACACTGCAAACACCATGTCTATTCAGGTAGTTATGTATTTGGATTCTTTTTCTTTACTTTCTTCTTTTTTCAGCTGGGGCCTCACTAGACTGACCAGCCTAATCTCAAAACTCCTGGGCTCAAAGAATTAAGATGTCTTCTCACTGTATCCTCCTAAGTGGCTGAATTATAAGCACCTGCCATCACATCCAGCTCATACGTGGAGTCTCATTTCTTTTATTTATATGTTTACATGTTTTTATTTGTACTCACACATCCATACTAGAATTAGTATCACACATCCATATTTAAGGCTATTCTGTTTCAATAATCTGTCTGTTGATATTTTGTGCCAAGACAACTTTTTGTTTTTTAAACCCTCATTGGGCTATATTTTGGAGATTAAGAAAAATGTGTGCTATTTTGAAGATTATGAAAAAACACTTTGTAGACTATTTGGAAAATAAGAAAAAAAAAAAAAACTACTACCTAGATAATATATTAACATTCTTGTGAATGGGTATATGCCAATTATGCAAAATGTATTTTAGTCAAATTCAAAGCATATTTTTTATTCAGATTTATTCTATTATTTTTTTCTCCTACTAGTTACTTGCTATTCAAAACTCCCCATTGGTTTTCCAACTCACTGAGAGCCAAATCCAAATCTATGTGCAATGGGTACACTGGCTACAGGTGTGCCCGGATGCTAGCTACCTCAGCTAACAGAGCTACCCAGTGGGGCCTGAGGCTGCTGGCAGGCTCATCCATTTATGCCAGTGTGTTGTAGAAACAAAATTTTCTCTGCCGTAACATGAAAAAGATTCAGAAACATTCTAGCCTAGTATTGTCTCTCTCAGTAAATATTTTTGGGTATTTGCATTAAATTTGTTAACCATTCTTACAATTGTTGGGGTTTTTTTGTTTTGTTTTGTTTTCTTTTTTTTTTTAAGACAGAGTCTTGCTCTGTTGCCCAGGCTGGAGTGCAGTGATGTCATCATAGCTCATTGAAGACAAAACCTCCTAACTTCAAGCACTCCTTCCACCTTAGCCTCCCAAATAGCTGGACTACAGAAGTATGCCACCACACCCTGGTGATTTTCGACTTTTTTTTTTTTTGTAGAGACAGGATCTCACTATGCTGTCCAGGCTGGTCTTGAACGCCTGGCTCAAGTGATCCTCCCATGACCTGCACCAAGCCTCTACTTATTGTTTATTATAATAAGGCATTAGCTCTGTTTACCTTATCACCATTCATTTATGTTATACCATTCTGACACTTTAACATTTTTAATTTTACTTGAGTTTATCTTTATGATATTTCTTCTTAGGCAAAATATAAAAGTGGCATATTTTTGAGCCATTCTTTTTTTTTTTTTTTTTTTTTTTTTTTTGAGATAGAGTTTTGCTGCTGTTACCCAGGCTGGAGTGCAATGGTGCGATCTTGACTCACCGCAACGTCCGCCTCCTGGGTTCAGGCAATTCTCCTGCCTCAGCCTCCCTAGTAGCTGGGATTACAGGCACGTGCCACCATGCCCAGCTAATTTTTTGTATTTTTAGTAGAGATGGGGTTTTACCATGTTGACCAGGATGGTCTTGATCTCTTGACCTCGTGATCCACCCGCCTCGGCCTCCCAAAGTGCTGGGATTACAGGCGTGAGCCACCACGCCTGGCCATTTTTGAGCCATTCTAAAGCTGAGAGCCTGTTTGGTTTAGCACATGAATGATAACTTACCTTCGTATTTCATTCTTTTTTTTTTTTTCGAGACGGAGTTTCGCTCTTGTTACCCAGGCTGGAGTGCAATGGCGCGATCTCGGCTCACCGCAACCTCCGCCTTTTGGGTTCAGGCAATTCTCCTGCCTCAGCCTCCCGAGTAGCTGGGATTACAGCCACGCGCCACCATGCCCAGCTAATTTTTTGTATTTTTAGTAGAGACGGGGGTTTCACCATGTTGACCAGGATGGTCTCGATTTCTTGACCTCGTGATCCATCTGTCTCGGCCTCCCAAAGTGCTGGGATTACAGGCTTGCGCCACTGTGCTCGGCCCGTATTTAATTCTTAAGTGGCAATCTCTCTCCCTATCATCTTTTGTCATTGAGTGTGGTAGAAGGGAAGTCCGAGACCAGATTCTTTGTGGAAACCTAGCTTTCCTATTTGGATGCTTACAATTATTATTTTAGTTTTCTTAAAACTCAATACTTTTCCTAGTATATGGGTCTCTTTCGATCAAAATTACTTAGATTTTAGACATCCCTTCAAATTTTAGGTTGGTATTTATTGAGCTTGGAATTGTTTTCTATTATAACTGTGATTAGTTCTACCTTCTGTTTTGTCCCTCTGGAATATAAGTAATTTGTTAATTTTACAAATGTATGTTGAGTACCTATTATGTATCATGCCCTGCGTTAGGATAAGGTGGATAAAGCAGTGAACAAGAAAGAGTTGTTGCTTCCTTCACTGATTTCACAAGTTTAATAAGCAATATCAATCAAGGCACAGTACAGGATCCTGATTCCTAGAAAGATGTGTATTTCTAACACTTAGTAGGAGTATTCATTCTTCATTCTCTGTGCCTGCCCTCCTATTTTGTCTTATATCTGTGTCATCATGCTTTGCATTTTACACTACCGTTTCAGGCTTTTCTCTTTCTTTCTGTTTCTCTTTCTCTCTTTCCTTCTTTCTTCTTTCCTGAGGCAGGGTGTCACTCTGTCACCCAGTCTGAAATGCAGTGATGCAATCTCAGCTTACTTCAGCCTTAACCTCCCAGGCTCCAGCGATCCTCACACCACAGCCTCTCAAGTATCTGGGACCACAAGAGCGTGCCACCACGCCTGGCTAAATTTTGTATTTTTTCGTTTTGCGGAGATGGGGTTTTGCCATGTTTCTTAGGATGTTCTCAAACTTCTGGGCTGAAGCGATTCACCCACCTAAGCCTCCCAAAGTGCTGGGATTGCAGGCGTGAGCCACTGCACCCAGCCTCTCCACTTTTTAAAGTTTCCGAAGTTTCATTTCTACTCTTAAGTAGTTTTTAGTATATTCTAGGGTTGCACAACCATCACTTCAATCTAATGTAATTTTGGAACACTTTTATCATCCCCAAAAGAAACCACATACCTATTAGCAGTCACTCCCCACCCTCATACCACTCCCAGCGTTTGGAAAGTACTCATCTACTTTCTGTCTCTGTAGATCTGCCCATCATGGACATTTTATATAAACAAAATCATTCAGACAATGGCCTTTTGGGTCTAGCTTCTTCCACTTATATTTTCAAGATTCATATATCTTCGTATATCTTCAAGATTCATCCATATTGTAACATGAATCAGTATTTTACTCACATTTATGGCCATGCAACCTTCCATTATAGGAACACACACAATTTGTTTCTCCACATTTATGGCCACACAACATTCCATTACAGGGACACACCACAGTTTGTTTCTCCACATTTATGGCCACACAACATTCCATTACAGGGACACACCACAGTTTGTTTCTCCACATTTATGGCCACACAACATTCCATTACAGGGACACACCACAATTTGTTTCTCCACATTTATGGTCACACAACATTCCATTACAGGGACACACCACAATTTGTTTCTCCACTCATCGTTTAAGGAACATTTGGGTTGTTTCCACTTCATAGCCACTTTGAATAATGCTATTATTGACAATTTTTTTACAAGTTTTTATATGTTTTTTACTTTTCTTGGATATTCGCCTGGGAGTGAAATTACTGAGTCCTATGAGAAGTCTATGTTTAAGAAACTACCAGACTATTTATTATGCTTTTATCAACAGTTTGTGTACAAGTTTTTATATGTTTTCACTTTTCTGGGATATTTGCCTGGGAGTGAAATTACTGAGTTCTGTGCGAAGTCTATATTTAAGTTTTTAAGAAACTACCAGACTATTTATTATGGCATCTTTACTATTTTACATTCCCACTAGTAATGTATGTGGGTTCCAATTTTTTTCACATCCTCACCAACACTTCTTATTTTCCTTTTTTTAAAAAAGATTTCATATCCTGTGGGTATGAAGTGATATCTCATTGTGACAGTAATGTACATTTCCCTAATGACTAACAATGTTAAGCATCTTTTCATATGCTCATTGGTCATTTGTGTGTCTCATTGGGCCATTTGGGTATCTCATTGTGACAGTAATGTACATTTCCCTAATGACTAACAATGTTAAGCATCTTTTCATATGCTTACTGACCATTTGTGTCTCTTCTTTGGAGAAATATCTGTTTAAATCTGTTGTCCATTTTTAAATTGCCTGTTTGTCTTTTTGTTGTTGGGTTGTAAGAAATCTTTATATATTCTGGATACCAAAACTTTATTAGGTATGTGATTTACAAATATTTTCTCCCATTTTGTAGGATGTTTTTCACTTTTTTGATATTGTCTGTTGATGCACAATCATGTTCATTCTTGAGGAAGTCCAATATATATACTTTTTCTTTGATTGCTTGTGCTTTTGGTGTCATATCTAAGAAACAGTTGCCTATTCCAAGGTCATGAAGATTTATACTCATTTTTTCTTCTGAGTTTTATAGTTTTAGCTTACATTTAAGTTTTTGACACATTTAGAGTTAATTGTTGCATATGATATGAAGTAGGGATTCAAGTTTATTCTTTTGCCAATGAATATCCCATTGTCCCAGCACAATTTGGTGAAGACTGTTCTTTCCCATTGAGTGATTGTGGCATCCTTATTGAAAACCAGTTGACCATAGATGTATCGGTTAATTTCTGGACCTGTGGTTTTATTCCATTGATCTATATTTCTATTCTTTTGCAAGTACCGCACTGTCTTTATCACTGTAGGTTTACATAAGTTTAAAATCAGGAAGTGTGAGTCCTCCAACTTTGTTCTTCCTTTTCAAGATCATTTTGGCTATTCTGGGACTTTTGCAAATTTTAAATTATTGACAGGTATTGCATTTAATGTGTAAATATGCATTTACACATATTTGGGAGTACTGTTTATAATAGTAACAATAGTAAGTCTTTCAATCGGAAGCATAGAATATTAGTCCACTTATTTGGATCTTTAATTCCTTTCAACAATGTCTTACAGTTTTCAGTTTACTACTCTTACATTTCTTTGGTTAACTTTATTTCTAATTCTTCTATTCTGTTTGATTCTATTGTATATCATTGTCAACTTTTTATTTTGGAGCATTACAAAGTTACAGAAGAGTTAAAGGAATAAATAGTACAATGGAGTTGCATATACCTTACCCTTTACTTTTATTCACCAAGGTTAACATGTTCACAAATTTATTTTCTCTCTTCCTCAGTTTCCCTTTCTACTTTCTTCTTTCTTGAAAAAATATTTCTACATGTCAAGAACATAACTTATACGTGAACATTCTGAACAATGCCCTTTATGCTATTTGAGGACTGCTAATTTTATCTATCTTTTCCCACAAAATCCATTGAGCCTATGACAGCATTTACATGATGACAAATACTGGATTTGGGAGAAAATTCTGTTATCTGAATGTTTGCTCACATAACATCTACATCAGCATGATGGAAAATAGCTAATAATTGGCCAGATGTTTAGCTTTTCATTTGATTGGTTACTTTAATATTATTTTCTACCCCAACCCACCTGAGGGTTACAACACACCCCATCAGTTAGAATAATTCTCAAGGGAGGAGGAAACTGTTCAGCTCTAGGTGAAGGGAGGAGGTTGGAAAAAGTCCCTCAGGTGACTCTGATATGTCCCCCTAGGGGACCATCCCGTGGCAAAGACTAAATAGAAATGAGGCGTTTTATGAGTGAACTGTTTCAGTGGCATCACATAGAAAATGACATCATCAATTATGGTATTTAAGCCCTCCATTTTCAAAGATGGAAAGTCTAGACTGATTTTAAGGGTAGGTTCACATGGGCAGACTGAGATAGAAGCAAGATAAGACTGACTGAGGAAAACTGATCAACTTTGATGATTGTGTGAGTATATTGACACAAAACAGCTACCTTCACTATACTTCTACATAATCAATTTGGGGATGGATGGGGAAGTGTTTGTGGAAACAATAAATCATTTTAGTCTTTTTTTTCTTTTAACTTCTCAGTGAATTCATTCAACATGCATTTTTGGGACAGCTATTTTCTATAGAGTATGATACCTGATTCTGCAACTTTATACTGTATAGCCCTGAGAGTTGTCAGTTACTTGGGAATTAAAGAATCTTGAATTACTTTTAAAAAGTAGTCCAATAAATTCACTTTAGCCTTAGGAATATGAAACTAAAGCCAGTGTTACATTTGATAAGTAAATTTCCCTTATGACGCCGTTTAAAAAAACCATGCATTACTAATATTTCACTTTGCTATTTTTCCCCGTATGTTTGTATAAATACATATTATATACATATATCTGCATGTTCATGGTATGCAGACACACACAGTTTAATTACATTAAACCAAAGATTAATATCCAGAATTAGGTGACTAATATACCACATGAGTTTGATCATATAATTAATATCAAATGGTCAAACATGAAATAAAATACAAGAACTCCTACCCACACTTGAATATGTAATTTACCTAGACAATTAAAAAAGATGGAATAATGGAAGTATAATGTGCTTATAACTCTGTTCCCTTTACCTTGATTAATTGTTTTGTTCCTGACCATGCCTGGAAGAAGTCCCAATTTTTTAGGTCCCACTACATATACCTCCAAATAAGAAGGTCTTTCTTGTTTCCTGTGACTCAGATAAAAAAAAAGGGCAGAGCCATATCTATGAGGTGCAAAAGGACTGTCAATTAACTGCAGAGGTGACCTTGATAACTTCAGATTGCAAAATCCATGGGCAAGTTCTTGTGATAGGCACGGTTCTATCATATGCCCTATTATAAGGCAAGAGATGTTCCAAATATTATTCCTCAGAAAAGAGTGGGGTCACCATATAACTTTCTTATATCCAAAGGGTTCACTCTCAACTTCTTCATTTTCAAAAGTAACATCTCATTTGGGGAAAAAAAATTGGACAGCCCTAAATCACCAGTTGGTATTGTTGATAGAAATGGCTTAAGAAAAAACAAATATTAAGAAATATAACACAGGTTAGCACTTATTCTGAGGGTACAATTACAAGTATTGGCTGCCATTATAATCTTATCTTTTAAAGATTACTTTAAAACAACACCATGAATAGTTATGCTGTGAAGAATGCAAATGTGCCTTTACGATGAATAGAAAAGTAAAAGCTATTCAAATATAATATGGCCAGGCGCAGTGACTCAAGCCTGTAATCCCAGCACTTTGGGAGGCCGAGGTGGGTGGATCATGCCAAAAGATCGAGACCATCCTGGTCAAAATGGTGAAACCCCGTCTCTACTAAAAATACAAAAAAAATTAGCTGGGCATGGTGGCGTGTGCCTGTAATCCCAGCTACTCGGGAGGCTGAGGCAGGAGAATTGCCTGAACCCAGGAGGCGGAGGTTGCAGTGAGCCAAGATCACGCCATTGCACTCCAGCGTGGGTAAAAAGAGCAAAACTCTGTCTCAAAAAAAAACAAACAAAACACAAATATAATATGAATTGGTATCATGGCTTTGGATAATATTTTTAGTGCCACACCATATATAAATGTAAAGGTGTTATATCTCAAACAGCTAAGTAGAAAGTGCAAGGAAAGCCACTGTAAAACTCTGATAACAAATGAGGCTTAGTTGTGATAAACACACTGATGTCAAAGATGTAAGGAAAGAATTTGAATAAGATTGGCATGAAGTGTGAGAGTGAACAAAGCATTGTCAAATATCAGTTATACAATTTACTTTAGAGATTCATATCTATAATATAGAATATATGATTTTACATATCATATGATATATAACTCATATATATGAATCTCTAAAGTAACTTATATAACAGTATTATATAATTTAATATGTAATTTACATTAATCTCTAAATTATATAATAGATATTTGACTATTTCAAATGTATCTCAAAATTGTTTATTCAAATTCAATAATTATTTTTTAAATCTTAACAATCAAACAAGTCTTAACAATGTTTTAAGTCATTGCAATCAGAAGATAATGTGTTGGTCATTTGAAATTTTGAAATTTATAGTGTGAAATGTCCCTGGAGTAAGGTAGCCAGATTTAGCACATAAAATACAGATTGCCTGGTTAAATTTGAATTTCAGATAGATAATGACTATTTTTTAGTACAAGGATGTCTCATGCAATATATGGGACATACACTAAAAAAAAAATCAGTTATTTATTCAAATTTAACAAAGTGTTTTTTATTTCATCTGGCAACATTTTCCTGGGAAGAATTAACATTTTACTCTTTTATGTTTAAAAGAAATGAGTGGGGGAAACTGTTAATAGGGTTTTTAGTATGTGGGTTTTCGAGACAGATTTATTTTCTTGATTCCCAGACATTGAAAAATGGGAGCAATCCAAGCCCATCATGTTGACTCAGTACTTACTAAATCCTGTCCAAAATAACCCCTTTCTCTGTTTTCATGTTGTCTTTCTCTCCCACCGCTGATAGATCTATTTTTTACTTTCACTCTATAGAGCTATTTCAGACAGAAATTGCATGAATGATGCCATATCAAACAGAGCAACGTTGTGCAGGATGCTGGAAAGAACTGTTTGGGGGGCTGCACATTACTCTAATGATGGGAAATATTCAGTTCATCAGGGAAACCTTCCTCTAAGGTGTATTCCAGAGACATACAAAAAATCATAAAATTGGAAATTCTTCTTATCATCTTACCAGCCTTCAAAAAGAGGTTTTTAAAAAAGGGTAACACGTAGGACCCGGTGTTATTTCTGCATGACATTAGTGCCCATTACTGTTCTGCATACATTATAAACATTACACAAGGGTCATCATGAACCCTGCAGTGCAAATTTTCATAAGGCGATTTATTCCTACCTAGTGGGCACTTAAACCTCCTTTGTGTATAGGAGCAAAGTGTGTTCCAGCAATAAATAGCAGAGAAAGCACTATCGTGTCTCTCTTTTTCCCCAACCAGTGCAGCCCTTGGTGGATAGACTAATTCTTCTCCTCTTTTTAACCATCAAACGCATGCTCCGGCACTACTACAAAAGTCACACTACTATAGATAGTCTGTTATTGGTTAACTAGACAAAGCCCAACAGGTCGGGTGACCTATTTTTGCTTTTTGACAGTGCAAGTCAAAGTACTTAACTTCAATCACGATCTCATTTACAACCCCCCCAAAATAAAAAGCATGACAGTGAACACTAATATGATGGTAATTTCATATTGTTTCTGCTTATGAATTTGTCTTTCCCTTATTAATCATCCAATAAAGTACTGACACTGCAGAATCCTGACGTGGCTCAACAAACCATGTACTAAGGACAGTAGCACCCTAAAGGAAGAGGCTACAGCCAAACTGGAGAAGCGCAAAGCTTTTATTAACACCAGAGGCCCATTAGAGTGCTCTCTGTTCACCTTCAGTGGAGCAATAAATGAAGAGAGCTCCACCGGAGAGGACTCCTACTGTCTTTGTGCTGGTAATGCACAGCCAAGCTGTAGTCATGTTGTAACGCTTGTAAGAAACAGATGTTCCTTCCTTGACAAATCTCCTTTCTTGATTTATTATTCATTTGCTCAAATCACAATGGAAAGTCTTTGGCCCATTAATTAAATTCCAAGCAAAATAAAATTTGCAGCAGAACTCATTACTGGTAAATGACTTTGACACTTCATCAGATTTGAAGGTAAAATAGGCGACTTTAGGAAGTTAAAGGTGGAGGGAGCCTAGGCCTTTTCTGCAACCACTGCAAGATGATAAAGATTGTGATGAAATTTTTATGTTAAGTACTGATCTTGGAAAGTTCAATTTTCTCCTCCTTATCTGCCCCCACCCCATCTCTATCCCCACCGTGATCTACTTTCTGACTTCCTTTAAAGGAAGCCCTGAAGGAGACATTTAGATTTCAAATATGTTTGTGTATGTATGTATTATATCTTGTTCCAAACACCAAAGCACGTATTTGTTTTCAGTATGCAGAGAAGCTTGGCACATTGTGTATTTGATGTATTACCTTTTGAATAAAGGTCCAAGGGAAATCTAATAATCACGAACTGCAGCATGATAAAGGAATTAAAACTAGAACTTGGAAAATGGAACAAAGGGAGTTTTGACATCCTAATCCAAACATCCAGAAATATTATCTAAAGTGAAGCAAAAATGTGTGATTTTCAAGCTATGCATGACTTAACCAAATCACGAACAACCCAAAGGGGGAAGATAAATGCTTTCAACAGAAAGGCAGAACTCATGGTTTTCTTCAGAAATAGAATACATCAGAATTTTGAAAATGTGAGACACACAACTAGGTTATACAACAAAGTTTGCATGGAAAGTGGAATTCTATTTCTGTTTATGTAATGCCAGTTTTTACTGTGTGTCTTATTAATGAAATCTATCTTATCCCAGTGACTCAAATACACTTTCCACATGCAATTGTTTGTTGTGATACTTCTCTCCTGCAGTTATTTATACACTAAAGGAGTCAAAGACTAAGAGTTTTTTCTCCATGTTTTAGAGGATGTTGCACTTTGAATCTAGGCAAGTTGTCAGCAAATACCATATCAAAAGTGCCTGTGCCATCCACTTAAAGCAAATGTCTTAGATGAGGCATATGAGAAAATATAGAAAGATGCATGAAAAATGGTGGCAAACTTGACACAAAATATAAAGATATTTTCATCATTTCAAGGATCAGGTTATAATACCCAGGTGTTTAAAATTAAGATGAAATGAGGCTGATGCCAGACGTGGTTTTTCAATGAACATCGAAGTCGTGGGTTAACAGTATTTAGTAAGTAAGCCTCAGTAACATCCTCAAAATGTAGACACCTTTAATTAAAGATTTGTGGTAATTCAGTAAGAGTTAGTGCTGAATTCTTTTGTACCATGTCAAACTGTGTTTGTCACACAAATGCGGTGGCTGCAAGGGAGAAGGGTAATGTTAACATATTTAGGAAAATTGTGCATTTTATCTAAAAAGATTGGTAAGATGTTTATAATTTATAATTTATGTTTATCAGAAATTTAAGCAAACTGACAAAGTTTCCATTTGCAAAGAAAAAAATATATATCTCATATATACTTAAAAAGAGCAGTTTCATTTGTAGTGAACTATTTTTCAACAGAACAAACTGCCCTGCCTCAGCTGTCTCAACTGGGCTCTCTGTCTTCAGTTTCATCCTTTCTACTTCTTTGGAAAAATAAAAATACAAGAAATAAAGAAACTCGAGGGGAAAACATCACAATGAAAGATTTAGAAAAAAGACTCCTGCAAACCACAGAGCCAAAGAAAGTCAAGATCACATGTTATGAAGTTGAAAGAAGGGTGGAGTCTAGTTATTGATCCTGCTGAGACTGTTGCCTTTGTCCTGGCCAAATGAAGGATCTTTTTGACCTAATGCTAGATAATACAGGACTTTACAAAGAAGAAGGAAGTTTTATAAATTGTGAGTCTAAGTCATATTTTTAATTTAACAAACATACCAGAGGCTTTCTATCAAATAGGTAACAGCCTTCAAAGTAGTCACCTTAGTTGATGACCCACTTACTCTAATGCCCTGTCACTGCTAAAAAAAAATTCCTATGACTCTATATGAAATGCCTTGAGAATCAGTGCCATTTATTTAGAGTCACATTTCTTTTTAGATCATTGATGATATTATACCACTAACTATTAAATTATCCATCCAATTTTACTTCTACATGACATTTGGCTAATTCCAAAAAACAAACCCACCCTCGAAAAAAGTATATCAATTTGCCACTAATCAGGACATTCTCAGGTTCTCAAGGTTATTTCAAAAAGGGAGTTATAAAATGCTGTTTGGACAAGCCTGCATTAATAGAATTTATGTGTATTTTCCCAAGGTGACAACTTGGAAGTGGGTACCACTCATTTGAATGAATTAGTTCTAGCTTATTAGCTAAAATGTCATATTATGGTCATACAGATGCTCTAGAGAGTAAAGAGAGTGGTATATAGAGATCTCTGTTCCCTTATAGTTTTTTATCATACTAATAGTACTGAAAGTGGAGGCATGAATGTAATAATGTCCCAGACACCTACGCCATCTGTTCTTTACCTTAAAATAAAAATAACAGTTTTTAAAGCATTAAAGATGCATATCTATTCTTTAAACACCACGAATAAAAGTATGCAGAGAATATACTCTATTTATTCTGCTTAAATAAAACAGTAGGTATTTATCACCTAAAGTATTATGAAAAAACGATTACTCTTGGGGCAACTGACAAGAAAAGATATAAATACAAAGATGACTCTACAAAATGGAATAAAACTTGAAGGATATTAGGAGCTCAAGATTAGTAAAAGAAATAACAAGACCTCTCAAGGAAAATTAATTGAACAAAAATATACTTTAAAAAAAAAAAAGGCTAGGTGCAGTGTCTCAAGCCTATAATCCCAGCATATTGGGAGGCCAAGGCAGAAGGATCATTTGAGGCCAGGAGTTGGAGATCAGTTTGGGAAACATAGTGAAACTCCTGTCTCTTCAAAATTAAAAATTAAAAAATTAGCCAGGTTTGGTGGCATATACCTGTAGTCCCAGCTGGTTGAGAGGCTGAGGTGGGAGGACTGCATGAGTCCAGGAGTCTGAGGCTGCAGTGAGCTATGATCATGCCACTGCACTCCAGCCTGGGCAACAGAGTGAGACTTCATCTCTGAAAAAATAAAAATAAAAAGGTTTTTTTAAAAAATTAAAAGAAGGAGGAGGAAGAGGCAATGGCAGTGGATATTTTCTTCAGTGGTTGGTAAAGGAGGAAGGGGACACAAATGTCAAATATAAGAAAGAGGAGAGAAAAACTACACCTGTACTTCCACCCAGTAGATGAAGAACTGAAAAACTAAGTGTTGAGAACTATGGTCAGTACTTGGGTAATGGGATCATTCATACCCCAAACTTCAGCATCATGCAATATGCCCAAGTAACGAACTTACACATGTACCCCACCCCCAAAATAAAATACAAATTGAGAAAAAAAGAAAAACAGTATCAAGATTTGGTGGCATATTCGTAGTTCAGTGGTACCATAGTAGATGTTTTGGCTGAATGAATTAGCTGCTTAAAACAGTGGGCTTCAGGGTGACATTCAAAGTCCTACTTTCTAATTTCCTCCCATGATTTTAGACTCTACCTTTAACTTCACAGGGCCTCCTTAATCCTTTTAGTAGGAGATTGTATGAGTCAGGTATATGGATCATTACAAATCCATGCAATTTATAGCAAAAGTAGTTTCAAAGGGTAATTCAAAGGATTCTATGTCCATTAGCGGGATAGTTAACAAGCTTTTAAGAATAGCAGATTAATTCATGCCTGTATGATAATAAACGTATTTGTATAAATAACATACTGTGAGAGTTCAGGTACTTGTTTGGAGAAAAAACCCAAAAGATTAATAAAGTCTCCCTTATCATGCAAAATAAAATACTAAAATTAGGAAACACCAAATATTATCCAAGTGGAATTCTGTTAAGTTATTGAAGGAAAAAAATAAAGACCTTATTTTTTTAGGGAATTCTTATTTTTTTTAGCAAATTCTTAGGGAATACTACTATAACTGCTCGATCACAACCTCTAGAATAAAATAGAATTTGAGATCTGTGCATTTTAATTCAATATTCCAAAGCCACATATCATAGTAGCCTACATTCTAGACTCATTGCTCTGTGTCCTCTCAACAGTATATCCTCACAGTCAGATGGTCAGTTTCTTCTCTGTCAGTGCAGCCTGGACTCAATGAGTATCAGCTCACTGTAAATAATTTCATGTTGAGATGTCAAGTGAGAGAGTTCCACTGTGGCCCTGATGAGTGGCAAAGTAGCAAAAAACATCCAAGAAAACCCAAGGAAGCTCAGCACTGCAGGACTAGAAGGAAAAGGAGTGCAGACCCAGCTTTCTTGCCACGGAAGTCCTCTTTATGGTGTCTCTCTCTCTCTCTCTCTCTCTCTCTCTCTCTCTCTCTCTGTCTCTCTCTCTGTCTCTCTCTCTCTCTCTCTCTCTCTCTCTCTCTCTCTCTCTCTCTCTCTCTCTCTCTCTCCCCGAAGGTCTTCAGTTCAAAATATAGAGGAAGAATATATTGGATGTTTACTGTCTGGCCATGAAGTATTTCTTTATTTTCCTCTCCCTAATGTATTTTCACTCTCATTGCTACATATCTTTGATTAGATCAATATACATAATATCCAACATGAGCAGTAAGGGAAGAGAGCACTGGCCCCTGGAATGTAATGGATGGAAGCCAGGGTCTCAGACTGACCAGGCTTCTCAGTAACCAGCCTTCCACACAGAGTTGGCTGTCACCGGGAATTTTTTAAATGGCTATTAGAATCAGAATATCAAGACGTGAGTCCCAAGACTGATCCTGATTAGCTTTGAAACCTCAGGCAAGTAAGCCACTGATCTCTCTGAGACCCAGTCTCCTCATCTAGAAAGTATCAAGTTTATAATCCTGAATCCTTTCCCAATCTAACATTCTAGGATGGTGTGCATTATTTTGAATTGATTTTAGTTCTTATTTCAGACTCTGAGCTATACACTTAGGAATGAGAAATTTCACAGCATTATAATTACCGCTACTCATGAGTATTATGTATGAGCTCTGGGAAAGAAGGTTTTCTGTATGTATACGTTACTCTTTCCAACAATCCTTAATCTTTCTTTGAAGATGAGAAAACTGATATTCGAAGATACTAAAGAGCTTCTCCAAAGTCACATAACTGTTAAGAGGCTGAGCTGAGACTGAAACCCAACACTTTAACACTTTTTCCATTACATTGCAGTGCCTTCTCCAGGATCTCAAATAAGGCATCTCTTAGAAACCCACAGGAGCATTTTGGCAAGGATAAAAAAGTTGAAGATGAAAACATATACTGACCAATAAAGGTGAAAATCAGCACTAGTAATTACATAAACACACACATCCCTTGCACAAATAACTGTGGAAACTCTTTTAAGTTAGAACATAGAGAGATAAGATTTCCTCCCTAACATTGAAATATGTCCCAAGGGAGGATTTAAACATAGCTCAAATCAGTACAGAATACCGATTGTTCATTTATTTGATTAAAGAAACATTTAACCAAATGTTTGTCTAAAGCAACATAAGGCCACATCCTAACACTTGGATGATGTCTTAAGCATCTCCCAAGTGTCAAGTTTGATGAAGGGCCCTGGGGATACACAGCCTCTACTTTTGGAGAGATCTTAACCATAGCAAGCAAATCCTGGACTATGGCTGACATGGTTTGGCTCTGTGTTTTCACCCAAATCTCACCTTGAATTGTAATAATCCCCATGTGTCATGGGAGGGACCCTATGGGCGGTAACTGAACTATGGGGTCACATTTTTCCCATGCTGTTCTCATGATAGTGAATAAGTCTCATGAGATCTGATGGTTTCATAAAGGGAAGTTCCCCTGCACATGCCCTCTCGCCGGCTGCCGTGTAAGACATGTCTTTGCTCTTCCTTCATCTTCTGCCATGGTTGTGGGGCCTTCCCAGCCATGTGGAACCGTGAGCCCACTAAACCGTTTTCCTTTATAAATTACTCAGTCTCAGGTATGTCTTTATTAGCAGTGTGAGAACAGACTAATACAATGCACACATTGGTGAGTACAGAGAAGTATGAAGGAAGATTTCCAAACCAGCCTGGATATTAGAAAAGACTCAAGATAATATGTTACAAAAACTGAATCTTGAAGACTTAGTACGTGTTATCCAGAGGACATGCCATGGGGTAGTGGAGGAGAACAGAAAAATGAGAAAAGGTTTCTCAGGCAGAGGAAACCACATGTTCAAGGTGGCAGGAAGGTCCATGGAAAGGACTCTGCCTGGATTATAAATTGCATATATACAGAAACATGGTTGGTGATGAGGCTATAGTAAAGGGAGTGGGCCAGATCAAGAAAGTCTATAGCATCTTAGGTAAAAGATTTAACTCTGTCCTTAAGGCAACTGGAACTCTGAAAGAATTTTAAGACAAAGAGTAGTGTAATGAAATTTTTGCATAGAAAGCTTACCATGGCAGAGGCATGAAGGACCTGCCAGAAGAAGACAAGGTGAAACAGGGATCAAGAAGACATGATTGAAACCCTCAAAAACGATGTTCAGAGTTGAACCACACAGAACGGAAACCCTGATAATGTTCTATAAGAAAGCTGTTGACAAAATGCTATAGGAGTGTGACCCACAAAGCCATGCAAGGGTCTCATGCTCATAAGAGCCCTGAGCTTGGTGTATGCTCTGCTGCTGGCATTGTGTGTTTGTAGGTGAAGTGTGATGGGACAATGGAGCATGAGCCTAAGCAGAGGAGTGCACACAATACGTGTGTCCGCTGTTTTGTGACATCTCATTTATGTATAGTGTTTGCAGTGCCTGGTGAGCACAGAATTACAGTGGACCCATGACGTGTAGAAGTTCAAAGCAAATACAAGATCAGCGAGTTATATCTGTGATTGAGTAAGCAAGGAAGCTGACAGCCATGAGAGGCTTCCTTCTGGTTTCCATCTGAGCCAGAAATGCTTCAAACACAGAAGAAGGCAATAACATTCTAAGAAACATTAACAACTAGTGAACTCTATCATACCCTTACCTGAGTTACCTCTTTATACTCTACTTAAGGTGAAAACAATGACATAGAGGAAAAGGGAATGACAAGGCAACCCATAATTCCTTTTTGTTTTAGTTTAGTGCTTCTTTACCTATCACCACTAAGCCAAAGTTAGGATAGAAAGTGATAACAGAATATATTTGCATTAAAAAGTGAAATGAAAACAGTTCTGTTTCTTTTGTGCAAAGTAAGAAGAAAAGACATGTATGTTTGAGCTGTGAAATATAAAATATGTAATTTTGGTGATTCTGCATACGATTAAATGCTTTTATATTTGAATTTAAAGTTGGTATTGCACAACATAAGGATGAATGGTTAAATTGATGCTGATAATCAAAAATTTTTATTTTTCTTTACTTAGAATGACATTTAATAGCAAATAAATAGCATCACGACAAGTCAAGAGAGAGACCATGGAAGACAAGAACAAGTTTTATGCTTTAGTGTCTTCAACGTCACTTTTTTCTCTGCTTTGTGGAAAGGGGGCCCTGCATTTTTATTTTGCACTGAGCCCTGCAAATTGTGTAACTAACCCTGGTTCTAGGTTTGCAGAGAGATTCATAGAGATGGTGTAAAACATGAACATTTCTAAGTGGAGGAAGAATGACTGTGAGTATTCATGTGTAGTCTATGAACTGAAGCTGATCTCTAAGTGTTTCATGATGAAATGTTAAGATATAGCAATTGAGAGCACTTAGAAAGATTATAGCAATTTGACAATAATTTTATGTCTGCTGAATCTAGTCTATTTCCAATTTTTATTGAAAAATAAAAACATTTGGACTTGTATTTTATAGGGACCTGGGGTGTCTAATTCATTTCCTAGCAACTCACTTTTTATTCCATCTTACAAAAATATCAGAGCATAACAGGTGGGAAATTAAAACAAACAAATCCACAAAAGCCTGCTCTTTCCTTACAGATCATTCGAGAAGCCTAGACCTCTTCCTGCAGTGCAGATTGTATGCACTTTGTCCACAAGCTGCTTTTGCTTATAGACTTATTATTCTGTTTTTGCAGGGATGTGATCATTTTTAGGACAGATGTTCAAACTCTTTCTAGAAACAGTGACAAGGGGTTTCTATTATTGCACAACTACTTCTGGAAGAAACTGGCCTATAACAATTAAGAATGTTCCTGGTTAACTGCAACTTTCTCTCATGCTTTCTTTTCCTCCACAGTTTGTCTGCTCCCAAATCTGGGACTATAGAGGCCTCATCCTTTCCTTCCTCCCATTCTACCTATTCATCTTTGTCTGTCCTCATTATGTGAAGGAAACACTTACAGGAACCTTTGTCTTCCTCTTTTGTCCTCCATCTGGATTTGCCAAGTCTGGTGGGTTTTCAAACTTGGCTACCTGTTACAATCACCTGGAGAGCTTTTTTAAAAAATTCCTAAACTTCACCTTCAGTTTTTAAATATTATTGCTCTGGGATAGATCCCAGGGCACAGTGTTTTATAAAAGCTCCTTTGGAGATTCTAATGGACACGCTCACCAAGGCCCTTGGAAAACTCACTGTTCATTTCCTCTGCAACTACATTTCTGCTGTAGCTCCATTATCAGCTACATAATTTACAGGGCTCAGTGCAAAATATGAATAAAAATGCAGAGCATTAAAGGTGACATTAAATGTACTGAAATATAAACCCTCTTGTTTCCTTCCATGGGCTCTCTCTTGTTTTAATATTATTTATTATTGAGTGTCATTCTAAGTAAATTAAAATTTTAATTTTAATTATTGGTTTTTGGGCTGCAGATCATGATAAACAGTTCAACAACAGACCAATTCATTCTATTCCTAATGAGGTAATATGGTTCACCTGTGTCATTGGGGTTACTGGCCATTGCCTTTGTTTATACCCAACAGACCACTATCAGGAAAGAGTTCATGTTGCAGAGAAAGCTATTCCAACAGGACTGCCTAGGGGATGGTGACTCTGCTGCTTTCTAGCTGTGTGACCTTGGACAAGTTTCTTAGCCTCCATGTACATCAGTTTCCCCATCTGTAAAATGGAGGTACTAATAATACTTAGGATTCTTTAAAATATTTAATAAACAAATACAGTCATATGCTGCATAATGACGTTTCAGTTAATGACAGAGCATATACACAATGGTGGTCCTAGGTGTGTAGTAAGCTATATCACGTAGCTTTGTGTAAGCACAGTCTATGATGTTCAGACAATGAAATCAACTAACTATGCATTTCTCAAAACCTATCTCCATCATTAAGTGATTCATGACTGTTTAAGTAAACTACTTTTATAACAGTGCTTGGTACATAGTTAGCATTATGCAAATGCTTGTTAAAATGATAATAAACCAGATTTTCTGCAGCACCTACTTGAGTATACTTTAGGATGCCTATCCTCAGTTCTCTTTCTCTCTTTATGTAACTTAGTTCCATATTGTATTGATAACCTTTGACATGAGCTGCCTTGTTTTCCATCTCTTTCAGTTAAACATTTCTTTTTCATTTCACCCATTCTTCTCCTCTTTCCTGCCAGTCCCTGAGATCAATGGATCCTTGGTTCCTCTCCCAGGTAACCACCCTTACTCATGCATTAGTTTCCATCCCATTCCAAGGCCTTGCTCCAAACATTGTCCTCCTCTCTCTTCTCTGTGGTTAGATCATTAGCCCCATTATTGTTACTGAAATAAAACCCTTCTTTCATTCTGACTGCTGTTCAAATTCTCATTTCCCCTTCCTTTCATGGCCAAGCTGCTTTTGGTACTCTTGCTGGAAGTTTCTTTGTGAACAACTTTCGTAAACTTGTTAAACCTCTAAAGATCAGTTTTTTAAATAAGTCTAATACTTCTGCTCAAGACATCACTCAGAGCCGAGTGCAGTAGCTCACACCCTGTAATCCCAGCACTTTTGGAGGCCGAGGAGGGTAGATCACCTGAGGTCAGGAGTTCGAGACCAGCATGGCCAATGTAGTGAAACCCTGTCTCTACTAAAAATACAAAAATTAGCTGGGTGTGATTACACATCCCTATAATCCCAGCTCCTTGGGAGTTTGAGGCAGAATTGCTTGAACCCGGGAGGCGGAGACTGCAGTGAGCCAAAATCGTACCATTGTACTCCAGCCTGAACAACAAAAGTGAAACTCCGTCTAAAAATAAAGTCTCTCCTTCCTTGACTTTCATGAGGGATATTCTGCTTTTCACTTACCTCTCTATTCCTTTACTGTCTAATTTACTGATTTTGGCAGGGTGGCGGGAGGGAACACTGTAATGTAGTGTTTCTTAAAGATCTGAGTTGAACTCTGATATTTTATCTTTATTCTCTCTCCCTTGATAGCCACATTCAATGTCTTGATTTATTTATGCAGATGAAATGGAATTCTCTTTCCATTTCAGCCTGTATTTTCAACTACCAACTGGACGTCACTACCTTACCCTCACAAAGACATTTCAGACTCTTGATGGATGAGACCCAGTAACCACTTTTCTAAGCCTCCCGTGTTTCCTAATTTTATGAAATGCATCACCTTCCTGGTGGTAAAACAAACTTGAAACATCAGTGTTAGATAGTATCATGTCACTTTCCTCAGTTTTCTCTCCTTGCACCCCAGAATAAAGTCTATCAATTCTATCTCTACAATGTCTTTGGCAATTGGTTTCTTATATCTGTTCTCACTTCCAAAAGCAGATTTTAAAACTTTGTTACCTCTTGGCAGAGCTTCTGCAATGTCTTTGACTCTGCCTCTGGTCTCCCTATGTCTAATTCATCTTGGATAGTGCTTGCTACCACAGAGCTCTGAACATGTCACATTCCAAAAGCTTAAAAGGCTCCCTGTTACCTAAAAAGTAAGAACAAATTTCCTAACCCAGTATGTGAGGTCTTCTACAATCTAGTCTCAAATTACTTTCCAGTGCCCCAAGCTAGAGCCAAACCCAACTACTCATTGTGTCCCATACTTGCATTAACGTATCTTATTTCTGTGTTTTCTTGCTCCAGCACCCTCAACCAAACTCCATTTACCTGACTATGCTCAAATTCTACCTTTTCTTTTCTTAGTGGTGGCTTGAGTGGGAATTAGAAACAAGGCTAGGGTCTTATCTCTGTGAATCAGGGCTATCTGGCAAATGTAGATGGAAAGGTAGACCTACTTACTTTAGGTCTCTATGATGACAAGAGCATGGTGGTCTAGAGGGCCATTCAACCTGGATGAATGATTAGGTTAGTGCTCTAAAGAAGGTCACCACCACCCAGAAAGGGTAAATAATGACTAGATGCTGAAAATTCATCTGCAACAGAAACCAGCGTAAAGTAACAACAACAGTATGTGGATTCTTAAAAACTTTAAACACACACCTACATACAACACTTGCAATTGCTAATGCTGTGATTTAATCATTTAAAATAACATAAAAGACATAGAAGAGTATTTAGGACTTCATGCCCAATGGATGGTGTATTATGGGGATGGATAAAATGATAGCAGTAGAATGACTGAGCTGTATCTTAGTCCAGCTTTGTCCCTTCTTTCCAGAACTCCCTGACACATCATGTCTTCTTTTTCAGCCTCATTTATCTCACACAGGGTTAGTCACACAGCCCAAGAAGAAGCTCCACCCCAAAATATAGCTCTCCCTACCTCTTCTTCCCTGCACCCTTAGCCTTTGCCACCAGCCACCCCCATGGAAAGCTTATTACCAAGAACCTGATTCCTTTGGGGAAATAAATGTGTACTCTGATTATACAATGCTTTTATTTTTCAGTTGATAACTAAGCTTGTCAAAGAGTTTAGTTTTACTTTAATAAGACCTTTTAAACTTTGCCAACTCAATGCCACCTAAATATTCCAGAGGTCAAGTATATGGAGCAATAGCACTAGAAATGGAAAAGGAAAAAAATTAAGATAAAATACAAAGGGAAAAGAGAGAAAGCACAGAGTAAATTGTGAAAACTAGAACTTAAGCCATGTATAAAGTTAATATTTCAGAGAAAAAGACTATAAATTGAGGTCACTTTTGTATTGGCTTATAGTGCACAGCCCAGCTAGGCCCTTCTTCCTGCACTATTCATGCTCAGGTATTACAAGGCAACCAAACATGTTCTGCTAAGTAGAGAATGGATATTTAGGTCTCTTTGCTATAGGTCAGTTTCCTCTCTTCCAAAACAACAAATTACATCTAGTAGTTAGAACCGTAAACCCTTGGGTTAAATTGCTTCTTATAAGTGGTTAATGATGTAAGAATGTGACTTCCGCTAAAGCAAGAGAAGAGGCAGAAATGCAGGGATAATTTGAAAATCCCAGAGCTGACTTCAGGTGTGACCGTGGAAAAGTCATGAAGCCTCTGGGCCCAAGTTTTTACACCATGGAATGATGACTGGGATTTTGATGAAAACCCTTTGACCTGCTCTCGAAGTCAGCATATGACAAGATATTTTCCCAGCAGCCAAAACATTCTCTATACTAATGATGGCTTGATTTTTTTTCAGAAAGATAGACACAAATATTAGAGATCAGTCAATGATTAAATGAAGTTTTCTGCTGCACAAAATAATGATACAAGTCTCCAGGACACACAAAAACTAAGTGTAATAATTCCATTAAGGTTTAAATACTCAGAGACTGCCAAGGTAAAGCAGTTTGAGCAGCATCAGAAACACACACAGTGGGCAGCAAACAGCCATTTTACATTTAATTAGGCAAAGAAACTCCAGCTGAATGGGTTAAAAATTGCCACTATTTCACAGTAAGTGATTTTCTTAACCCCCAAGGGTTCAAATTACTTTGGCAAGAAAAGCAATTATGCAATTAATAGGGGAAAAATCTCCAGAGCTCTGTAATTTTCAAAGAGGTAAAGGTTCTGCGCTGGCCTGCAGGGGACAGCTGAGCTCTGAAGCTTTTTTCTTTTTCTTCTTTTTTTTTTTCATTTTGACCACACCTGAAATAAAAACCAAGGATATTTTGAGGAGTAGGAAAGCACAACAGCTCAGATAATGTCTCTGCCAGTGTATTCATGACAGCCTCATCAGAGTGGATGCCTGCAATCTGAAGATTAAATACCCATTTAGCAGCATCAGAGGAGAGTTTGGTTTTATAATGTATTGTCCTCTATTCCCCAGGAGGCTGCTTTGTTTGATAAAATGCTGAGTGTGGTGTAAAAATATCCCTCTCTCTGTAATTTGCACTCCTCTCCATTTAAAGCTATTCTTGCTGCAAACGAGAATTGAAAGCTGCTAAAATTAAGTGGTGTCAGTTCTCAATGACACTTTAATGATAGAGCGCTCAGCAAATGAGATGAGAATGAATTCCAGCATCTCTGCTAAAGATAGTAACCAGCCCCAAACACTATAATGTTCCAACTGGGCCACACTTCACCTGCTTCATTCATATTTAGTAGAACTGAAATAGAGAAACTGTAATTTAAAATGGTCATAAAAAGAAAGGTGAAAATATCTGATGGCCGTTGGTTCAAAGTAATTGAAGTTTGGGGTTGTAAGTCCAAGATATTCTCTATGGCTTCTTTATCAGAATATTCTCCCAGATACGGGGCATTGTATTTCAAGAGAGTAAATATCTTGTTGACCAAGAAAGTCTCTGATTACGTGACTTAGAGGACATGAGGCACTGATTTATTTCATTGAATGAGTAAATACTCACTCAGATTGTTGGCTTGACATTGTATTGGTGTGTTCTGGCAGACTCAAGTGTCTGAAGCACATTGTTACTCTCACGGTATCAATGAGGGAGAAGGACTATTCTCTTTTTACTATGATGGAGAAAAGAAGTTCTGGAACAATAGCAGCAGCTTTCCTGAGTCTCCTCCTACATTAGCCAACACCACACAAGAAGTATTCTGAAGAAGATTGGAGTCTAATTGAATCACACTCCTAACCCAAATGTAGGTGCAAAGTCACTAACATTTTCTCTCACAGACATGCAACTCAATTCAATAATCAATTTCAGCATATAAGGCCACAAAAGCCACTCTAGGAAATTAAATATATATTAAATAATTTAAAAACTAAGCAACTGTTTATTTCAAATCAATACACAAACATGTCTATACCAACAAGGCACAGACTAGATGGATAATAATGGGAGGAAAAGACCACTTTGTAACTGGCAAGACCTTTGGTTAAGAATGACTTCCTGGAAGAGGTGAACTGGGGGTGGTCCTGCAGGAAGTTAAAAACCTGAGTAGATAAAAAAGTATAAGAAAGATGTCTGGCAAGGAAAGAAAGACAGAGCACAGAAATGGGAGGACAGCATGAGTCCTAACAAACACAGCACGAGCAGGAATGAGGGACAGGTTGACTATCTAAGGTGCATATTGCCTGAATCCCTTAATTTTTATCTAAAGAGTTTGAATGTGATCTGATTAGTAACAAGAAGTCATCATAGATGCCTGAGCACCTCATGAGTGCATTGTAAAAACTGAATGAGATAACATATGCAAAAGCAACCAGCGCCATGGTGCCCAGTAGGCAATGCACGATAAATGTTAGTCTGTTGCAGTGTTATTTCTGAATAGGGCTGAGATATAATGAACAGTGATCTGTGCAAGATGAACCAGAGGCGGGGAGAACCGTGGCTGTTGCAGCAATCCAGCCACAGGGTAACAAGCATGCCTCACCACTGTGCATGCAGACCATATGTCACCAGGTTTCCAAAAAGCTGCCATCTGCCAACGTAGCAGTCTGATGGACCTCTGCCGCCTATACGATGCTAGCCAGGGACCTTTTGGACAATGTATCCTACTGTAAAACGTAGTTCACACATGTTTCTTGAAATTACAGCATGGTTATAGAAACAGGCAGATGTGGCAAACAGGAAACTGAAGAAAATAGTGAGGTCTATTGATCATGCTAGGGCTTCATTAACAATCTAAAGAATGCTGGTGGAATTCCTTATGGCAAGGTGTGTAAGTGTTTGTAAAAAAAATACTTCAATGCTTTAAAATGGATGCTCATTTTGTAGCTATATTACAATGGAAAATATCAAAATGATTTTGTTTCTACAGCTCTTGAGAGTTTTAGTGGTCTGGCAACACAGCAAGGTGGACTGAAATCATGCTAGCCTCCTCTGAGCTTTCATCATCTTGGACATCCGTCTATATCAGCTTGGCAAAGCTCAAAGAAGAGTTACAATGCATTGTGATTTTATGGTTGCTAAAGATACTGGCAATATGCTAGACACCAGTCTAGGTGTCTATGACGTTTTAGTTTAAACAATATAGGTAAACAAAGTGGTTATAAGTTCTTTCCTTAACCTCAGGAAGTGAGGGACACCCAAGTGAATTGCTTCACTTTGTTGAATTGTCCATAGTTTGGGTTTATTTTATTTTATTTTTTAAGATGGAGTTTCACTCTGTTGCCCAGGCTGGAGTGCAGTGGCGCTATCTCAGCTCACTGCAGTCTCCGCCTCCTGGGTTCCAGCAATTCTTCTGCCTCAGCTTCCTGAGTAGCTGGGATTAACAGGCATGCATGGCCATGGCCATTTAATTTTTGTATTCTTAGTAGAGATGGGGTTTCACCATGTTGGCCAGGCTGGTCTTGAACTCCTGACCTCAGGTGATCTCCCCACCTCGGCTTCCCAAAATGCTAGGATTACAGGCATGAGCCACTGCACCTGGCCTGTTTGGGTTTATTTTGAACTCATGGCAATTTTTTACCAACTTCATGAAGGTATAACGTATGTGCTATTAACTGTATTTTAAATTTACATTAAGTGTGCAACTAAATGAGCTTTGACATTTGTATTTAACCCTGAAACCAAAACCACAATCAATAAAATGATTATTTTCTTCAACCCCAAAAAATTCCCTGTGTTCACTCAAAGTCCATCCTTTCTTCCACAGCCTCGGGCAATCATGGGTCAATTTTCTGTCACTATCTATTAGCTTGCAATTTGTAGGAATATTATACACATAGAATCATACAGCATGTACACATTGTGTCTTGTGCCATTCATTCAGCATAGTGACTTTAAAAATCCATCCATAGTGCTGCATGTGTCTGTGGTTCCCTCCTTTCCATTGTCCATTATATGGATATGACACATTTTGTTTCTCTATTCATCTTGTAGTGAATTTTCATAAATTTATGTTGCCTCAGCAACTATTTTGAATATATGTTGGCCTTTCTCATACCAGAAGCAAGATTTAGTCACCCTTGACACAGTTTCCTGTTCTCCCCATGGTTCCTGAATGCGGCGGATCCACACGCCTGTGTTATACAATTGTTTCCTAGTGACCGCCTCCCTATGAGGCTGCTAGATCCTCCCCCACTCGATTTGCCCCACTGACTCCCTCCACCCCCATGAACTGCCCCTCTCAGTCGCAGCAGGATTCTGCAGAGCTCATGCCTGCCTGCTGTAATCCCACCCCTTGAAACTCCCCAAGGGAAACCTGCGTGGGTGTTGCCCTAAACCCACAAATGGCCTCACTCTGTCTCTTGCTCCTCCTCCACTGGTTGAGTGAGAACTCATGTCCCAGACAGCTCCCCATTTCCCACTGGGCCTGTGAGGCATGCTACCCTCTCCTCTCTGGATTTGTAGGTAATAAAAATTGCTTCTGTTATTTCGTGTGTTTTCTTGTGCCACCTCCTCTGTGTCTCACTCAGCTGACATACCTGAACCTAAACCTCTTCCTGGGAAGAGCTTTCCTAGAGAGTGGCTGTTGGGTAGGAATAAACTGGACACAGAGCAGGGAGGAACCATAAGGGCATCTGCCAGCATTAACGAGTTTCCTGTGAGAGGAGCTCCTGGTTGCTGGTTGGATACTTAGGCATTAGGCCATCTACCAGGATAAAGCAGTGTCCTGGAGTAGGGTACAGTGGCTCATGCCTGTAATCCCAGCACTTTGGGAGGCCAAGGAGAGAGGACTGCTTGAGGCCAGGAGTTCAAGACCAGCCTGGGCAACGTAGTAAGATGTCATCTCCATAATAATAATTTTTTTAAAAGGAAAGCCTTGAGAGCTGTATTATAGGAAAAAATAAATGAAAAAAAAGTATCATGGAAAAGGCACTAAACATCCACAATCAAATCCTTGGTGCCTATCAGGGCTGGGCTTGAATTAATTCAGTTAAACTCTCGTTTTTTTTTTTTTTTTTTTACAATTTAAGTTATATAAATGGGAGGGAAAAGTTATGCCCTTAAGCAGGAAAAACAAAAACTGACAAATCTGTGTCAGTCCCATTTTAAATTTTATTTTATACATATTCATGAAATCATGAAACCTAGAAACTACTGGCTAATTTTGTATTTTTAGTAGAAACAGGGTTTCTCCATGTTGGTCAGGCTGGTCTCAAACTCCCGACCTCGGGTGATTTGCCCGTCCCAGCCTTTCAAAGTGCTGAGATGATAGGCGAGAGCTACCGTGCCCAGCAATATTTCTTAATTGATGAATAAGTGAGGGAATTATGCCTTTCAACTCTTTAATTGACATATTACTTGCTGTGGGAACTGAAGCAGTTACATTCTTCCAAAATGGAATCAGGTGACTGCTGTGTGCATTAGATGGTCCTGTATGAGCAAATGTGGGGCAGTTACTGTAAGGCAAGTTTGGGACTGCTGTGAATTACTAAATTGTGATTTTTTTGAGATCAAAAGTACAGGAGAGATTATCTAACCAACCACCCTTCTACTTGCCAGTTTTGAAGAGGGGGCTGGAACTTGGAGACACAATAGTGACTACAGAAAGCAGAGACAGGTTAGAAACCAGGACTCCTCCTGCCCCTGGTAAGTTCTAACTTGTTTAGTCAAAAGAACAGCTGGGGCCTGGCACGGTGGCTCATGCCTGTAATCTCAACACTTTGGGAGGCCAAGGCAGAAGGATTGCTTCAGCCCAGGAGTTTGAGACCAGACTGGGTAACATAGCAAGACCTCATTTTTACCAAAAAAACAAAAATTTAAAATCAGCCTGGGAGTTCAAGGCTACAGTGTGCTTGTGCAGGTGTGTTGTACGAATTTCACAGGACAGAAAGAGAATAGACATGCTAACAGAGACTGCGAGAAAATGACCTCTGAGATTTTCTAAAGCTGAGAAGCACTGAAGGCAAGCCCCAACATTTACTACAGCACCATCAGTACTGGTGACAATAGAGTCCTGGGAGAAACATTAAAGCAAGGGAATTTGGTTTTGTCACCTCCAATCTCCATTTTTTTTCTGCCTTTCTTCTATTTCATGACTCCTGCTACTTCCTCCCAGCTGGATAATGATCTTTCTCAAGAACATTCACCAGGCAGCCCTTTAGAGAGTGCACCATTCTCCAATACTTTCTTCCTGAACCTGAACGAGAAATGGGCTATTTTAGCGTGGGTCAAGAAAAAATAAACTTGGTTAAAGACACACATATATAATGGAAATGAAGTGAAAAACTCACTCTAAGGATATCTGCTTTAAAAAAAAAAAAGAAGAAGAAAATTGGCCAGGTGCAGTAGCTCAGGCTAGTAATCCCAGGACTTTGGGGGACAGAGGCAGGAGAATCACTTGAGCCCAGGAGATCAAGACCCAGGCTGGGCAACATAGGGAGACCCCTTTCTCTACAAAATATGAAATGAATTAGCTAGGCATGGTGATGCATGCCTGTGGTCTCAGCTCCTTGGGAGGCTGAAGTGGGAAGATCTCTTGATCCCCGGAAGCTGAAGTTGCAATGAGCTGTAACTGCACCACTGCACTCCAGCCTGGGTGACAGAGCAAGATCCTGTCTCAAACAACAACAACAACAACAACAACAAAAACCCCATGGGGAAGAAAAGGCAATAACTTACACATTGTTGGTGGAATTGTAAATTAATTCAGCCCCTGTGAAAAGCAGCTTGGAGATTTCTCAATGACCTAAGCATAGAATTACCGTTTGATTCAGCAATACCATTACTGGGTATATATCCAAAGGAAACTACATTGTTTTACCAAAAGTTGCCTGTGCACTCCTATGCTTGTCACAGCACTATTCACAAAAGCAGAGACACAGAATCAACCTAGGGGCCCATCAACTGAGGATTAGATGAAGAAAATGTGAAAGTCATGGAATAGTACACAACCATAAAAAAGAACAAAATCATGTCCTTTGCAGCAACACAGATGCAGCTGAAGGCCATTATTTTAACTGAATTAACACAGAAACAGAAAGTCAAATACTGCATGTTCTCACTTATAAGAGAGCTAAACATTGAGCATACATGGACATGAAACATGGGAACAATAGATAATGGGGACTACTAGAGAGGGGAGGGAGCGGGCAAGGGTTGAAAAACTACGTACTGTGTTCTATGCTTACTACTTGGGTGATAAATTCAGGTGAAGCCCAAACCTCAGCATTATGCAATATACCTATGTAAGCAACTGCACATGTAACCCTGACTCTAAAATTTAAAAAAAATTAAACTTGTTAACTTGTATTACTCTTTAAATGGATTTTAGGAGAAAAGAAGTTTTCCTCTTTACTCCCTCCTCTTGCCACTCCACCATGCCTTCAAGTCAGATGCAGACCAGAAACACAGAAGTAAGCCGACATACAACTTTTGAACACTTTTGTTTTTGTCTATATTTAGTTTTGTTTCTGTTTGTTTGTGCCAAATGGAAAGAGAACATATAATTACTGGAACAGCATCAAAGTTGTGATGTACTGATACACGATTATTTTTTTATAACGAAACTTGGCAATTCATAAATAAGCAGAATTGGAATTATTTCCATCAGTTTATGTGCAGTTTAATAGATAAAGAACAAATTATTTAATGCACTTTTTCCCTATGAATTGTATAAATTACTCCAAGCATGATGTTAACCAAATATCGATGGGATCCCAACTTTTCAATTTACTATCTGTTGGACTAAGGGAACGTTACTTGAATTCACGATGCATCAGGCTCCTCCTCATACATTCAACAATAAATGTATTGATTTCCACCAATTTTCTGGGCACTGTTTTAGGCCATTGGAATATATCAGTAAATGAAACCAAGGTCCCTGTCCTTGTGGAGCTTACATTCTCATGGGTGAAGACAATAAGTAATAAGTGTAATGGATTTGCACATTTATAATATGTTAGATAGTGGAAAGAAACAGAATCTCACCGAGAATAGGGAATTTGAGAAAATACGTGAAGGACATGAGGGATTTGGCCATGCAGATATCTGGGAGGTGGGTAGGTCAGGAGGAGGAAGCAGTCAGCACAAATGTCCTGAGGTGAGAGTGAACTCGCGTGGAGTCGGAGATGTAGTCAGAGGAGAGAAAGGGCTGGATCAAGCAGGACCTTGTAAACCATTCTGTGGACTGTAGCTTTTACTCTGAGTTGAAATAGGGAACTGTAGGAGAGTTTTAAGCACGAGTGTCACATCATCTGATGTACATTTTAACAGAAACATTCTAGTTTCTTTTTTGAGATTCAACTGAAGGAGGTCAAAGGTAAAGGGGGCAGGAGGACCAGCTCTGAAGCACTGCAGGCCTCCTGGCAGGAAACAATGGTAGTTCAGACCATGGTATGATGGAGGTGGCAAGAAAGGGTCTTTACATATTTAGAAGCCAAGCTGAGAAACTTCATAGTGAGAAAAACACCTTTATATTTGTCAAGAAATAGTGAAACCAATGATGACTATAGGATATTTGACCTGAGAAACTAGAAAGATGGAATTGTTATCAGCAGTGATGGTGTAATTACAGGTAATGCAGGATACATCAGATGGTCAATTTTGGATATGTTGAGTTGAGGCTATCAGTGAGATATCCACTTGAAAATATCAAGTAACTAG
Organism: Saguinus oedipus; assembly: GCA_031835075.1. Lineage (NCBI taxonomy): Eukaryota > Metazoa > Chordata > Mammalia > Primates > Cebidae > Saguinus > Saguinus oedipus. The sequence continues at coordinate 42,035,964 of CM063188.1, forward strand.
TTAAGTTTAGAGGTTGGGAGAAAGGTGTGGCTGGAGACATAACTTTGGGAGATGTTGGTATAAAAATGTATTTAACGTCATGAGACTAGAAGAGATCAATGATAGATTAAGAAGAAAAGAAGCCCAAGGGCTGAGCCGGGACCACTTTAACAATAAGGAAACTGGGAGAAGAGCAGAAGCTAGCAAAGAAGAATGAGGAATGACTAATGAGGTAGGAGAAAAGCTAGAAGAGTGTGGTATTCTGAAAGCTGTCATAAAAATCTGTCAAAGAAGAAATGATCCATTGCTAAATGCTGACAGGCCAAGTAAAATGAAAACACGACATCAACCACAGACTTTCCAATGGACTTTGTTAGTGACCAAGACAAAAGCATTTTAGAGACATGGAATAGAAGTGGATTAAAGTAGGTAAAATAGAGAATAGAGGACATTAATTGGAGACAACAAGTATACACAATTCGGTCCAAGAGTTTTGCTGCAAAGCAATAATTCAGTAGCCAATGAAGAAAATGGAAGGGAGAGATTTATAAATGCAAGTTACCTTGAAAGACTCTTTTAGCGGCTGTACATATTGACCAAAAAGAATGTACATTAGATCTAAGTTGTGCAGATTACAGTACTTACTATACAGACTGAAAATTAAACACATTTGGCGGTTTAGGGGTACATATGGCTAGCTGGAGATCACATTGGTTAGTACTGCTTGATTGCAAATAACCCTTCTGAAACCAACCTAAGCAAAAATGGAATTGATTATAAGAATATGAGTGTTTTGCAGAATCTGAGGGCACAGATGTAGCTGGCCTTTGAAACAGGTGGGAACTAGTTACTGGCTACCTTCAATATGCATCCTTCATCTGTATTGATTCTCCTCTCTGTGAATCTGCTTTATCCATTTTCTTCTGTTTTCAGGCCAGTTTCCTCTACATGCCTGGTGAAGTCCTGAAGCACATCTCCCTCAGGAACCTCCCCAGTTTACCCGTCCTTTGCCTACCCCCAAAACCAATTTTCCTCATTGACCAAACCTATGTCAATAGGTTTGCTCTGACTCAAGCAATTGAAGTATTGGGGGTTGTCTTATATTGTAAAACCATGGCTGAAAGAAACAACTCCTGTGGGTAGAATGAGTAACTTCCAGACTACATGGGAGCTGAGCCGGGGTAGACATTAACTGCGAACACTACCCAGGTGAGAAATCTTCTGAATACAATAAAAGTGGGAGAATGATGATGAATTTCAGCCAAAACAACAAATAATTTATACATGCATACATAATGGACAAAATATGTGTGTGTATATATGTTCAGGTGTATATACATGTACATAAATATGCACATATATTTGGCTTAAGATTGTATTATATGACTTTACTGGAATATTTATTTTCTTAATTGTGATTTACTAGGATTCTAATAAAACATATTTATATTCAATTAACAGTGAGTTTACTCAGGATAGAAATAGATGGACAAAGGAAGTCCCAGTAGTTACCTACGCATATATCAAATTGCATTTTCTTGATGAAGGTATTGAGCTACCAGTGATAGTGACAGGAGACAGACAAGTTCCTAGGCAGACAAGGATGAGTTCCCAGTGAAACTTAACCTTCAGGTCAAGGACATTCTGAAGCCTGAAAACTGAGCTGCCAGTTCTGGACAGAGTTCATGACAGAGTGAGAAGTTCCATTCCTGTCTCACCCACTCTCTCTCAATTGTTTCCTTTGGAATGGTCCCTTTTAGCCAATCGAATGGTGCCTTTTCCAAGTGCATCCATGGACCAATCAGCACACATTCACTCATTCTAAGCTCATAAAAACCCTGGACTCAGTCTCACAGATGGAAACCCACTTTCGGGTTCCTTTTTGCTACTGAAAGCTTTCCTTCTGTCACTCAATAAAATTCTACTCTGCCTTACTGACTCTCCAGTTTTCACGTACCTTATTCCTCTTGATTGTGAAAAAAGAATCAGGAACTTGAAGAACTGCGGGAGTGAGATCTGTAATGCTCCCATTTGCCAAGCTGTCAGAGGCAGGAGGGAAGAAGCTGCTGGGCACCACTTCCTTCCTCTCACTGAACTAAGGGAGAGAAAAAGCCGCAACACTGAGAACTGAAGTGACATGCTTAGGACCTTTCAGCTGGTTCACAAAATCCCACAAATTTTTTCACCTACTTTAATCCTATCAATTGGGTAAATACTGCCTGATTCTAAACTTTGAGAGAAAACACATATTATGCAGTTATGTAAATGTGTAACAAATTTACAAATATAAATTTGTAAAGAAGCTATCTCCATCTTTCAAGATGAACTGATAAAGATTATAATTGTAAAGACTGAAGTTAAAATTATATATGTGTAATTTATATGTATATATAGTTGCACCTTATATATGCACAGAACCATATGTATATATGAACTTTACAGTTTACTATGCTTAGAAAACAACTGTCTGCCTGATTTGTAGCTGTAGCAGCATTTTATAAATGTGAGAAAACCAACCTTGAATTAAATGCACATTACAAGAGGGGACAGCTGGGACTGTCCCTGTGGCAGTCTGGAGCCCTCTGGGAGCAGGGACATGGCAAGTCCACAAGAGCAGAGGAGGCTGTACATCATTTGCACCAAGTTCCCTTCAGCACCAACATGTCCTCCAGGTGGAAGCTGACCCCCTTCAGACACTGTTAAGAGAAAGAGCAAGAATGTCCTTTTGTTGAGCCTGTCACAGAAAACATCTTACCAGCCTCGTTAGCAGAGTCATCTTTTTCTAGATCTTGTGTCACATCTTATTAGATTTAGGATACTGTTATCCTACTTAGGAAATTTAAAGTGTCCTTTTGATGGCTAATGCCATAGGTACAATGTTAAACTATAGACATTTTAGAATAAAGAATCAGACTTATCTTCCTAAAATTATACTGGAAACGTCTCAGGATTTCTTTCAAGTTTGTCCTGGGTTGCAAGTTGGCCTTATCGGCTCTTCATAATTGACATAGTACTTACTCTTTCTATACCTCTCTTCAAAACAGAGAAGGTAACAATAGCTACTTGATCAAGTTGACTTCAAAATTAAGTTAGGGAATTTATGTATTGTGCCTAGGTTCTAACTTCTGCTAAAACAGAACACAACAACAAAAAAAATACTTTTTCCCTTGTTTCCACACTGCTTTGGTCTGAAAGTTTTTGTTCCTCCAAAATCCATATGTAGAAACCTAATCACCAATGTAATGGTATTAGGAGGAGAGGCCTTTGGGAAGTGATTTGGTCCTAAGAGTTGAGCCTTCGTGAATGGGATCAGTGGCCTTACACAAGAGACCCTAGAGGGCTGTCTTGCCCCTTCTACTATGTGAGGACACAGTAAGAAGGTGATATCAATGAACCAGAAATCTGCACCTCACCAGATATGGAATCTGCTGGCACCTTGATCTTGGACTTTCCAAGCTTCAGAAAGTCACTTGTTTATAAGCCACTCAGACTATGGTATTTTGTTATAGCAGCAATAATGGACAAAGATACCACCCTTCATTCTTACTGTATCCTTTTCCTCCCCTACTCCTGCCCCAATCTCTTCTAGTTTATGGTACAAAGAGTGTGCATTACACAAATTGCTCAGAATCTCACTTACACCTAAATACATTATTTAGTACACCAATACTGTAGATTTTTACTTCCTATTTAACAGAGCTAAAGAGAATCCTTGGAATCTCCAGAGTGATTAATGTCTTTTGTATGCTAATGAGATGACTATTGTCTGGGGACCCCAAAATAGCCTCAGGATGGGGGCTGGTTGCCAAGGGAACTAACCAAATGATTTAATCCCACCTAACAACCTCTGAGGAGGGAAGAAGTACTGAAGGTTGGGTTGGAAAACCAATGGCCAGTGACTTAATCAATCATGTCCAGGTGATGAAGCTTCCCTAGAAACATGAAAGGACTGAGTTCTGGGTCTTCCAGATAGCTGAACACAGGGAAGTTCCTGGAGCGTGGAGCACCTGAGACAGGACACAGAAGCTCCATGGCCCTTCCCATACCTGGCTTTCTGCATCTCTTTAGCTGTTCATCTGTATCCTTTGTCATATCCTTTCTAATAAATGAGTAAATGTAGATAAGTGTTACCCTGAGTTTTGGGAGCTGCTTTAGCAAACTAATCGAAACCAAAGAGGGGATCATGGGACAATTAATAGCAGTGAGTCAGAAGCATGGGCCACAACCTGAAACTTATAACTGGTGTCTGAAGTGGAGAACAATTTTGTAGGGTTGATCCTTCTACCTGTGAGATCTAATGCTATCTCCAGGTAGACAGCATCAGCACTGGATTAAATTGGTGTCCACTAAAAAATCAGCTGCTGAATTGCTTGGTGTGTGGAGGGAAAAGAAATCCACACATCTGAGTCAAAGAAGTGTTCTATGCTGTGAGAGTACAATAGGAAAAACCAACTTTGTTTATTGTTATATAATTACAGGGACAATCATACCAAAAACCACAACAGAGGTCCTCAAGTAGCTGCCAATCTTATTTTGGTTATAAGAGAGTCTTGGTTGCCTTATGTTCACACTTAAAATATTGAGTCTGTGTTTTTCCTTAACATTCAATCAGCAAATTTTACTTGACACTCTTCTACATGCTCATGCTAGTTAATAAGGGATACATCACACATACACACATGCACATAAGTATATACATACGCATATAATTAGGTAGTGAATATATGAATAATTTTTTTATTCAAGTGATTTACAATCTAGCTGATAAATTTTTTTATTTTTTAATCTAAAAACCTAAGATTCTCCATAGCTGGGATATTCCAACAGTAAAGACTAATAGACAAGTCCTGTGATATAAATGACATTACAATTAAAATATCAGTAACAAATTTTTATGCTACAGTTGACTGCATTTTTAGCACTATTTGAAGCAAAATAAAGGTAAGACTCAGAAGATGATCTGTGTGGTCTGATGAAGTGTATACTTTCTTGTAATGCAATATAATTTGTAATACAATGTCATTGTGGTAAATATGGTAGTTTAGTCAGTTTCATATATATGTGTGTGTGTGCATACATATATATATACACACATATATATGTATATACACACACACACACACACACACACACACACACATATATATGCACATGTTGTATCAGACCGAGCACAGAAAGTCACCACCAAGAAAAAAGTATGCCAAATTGCAGGGTTTATTGCCGGCGACCATGGAGGACTCACATCTCTCCAACCCGTGGCCCCAAAAGAAGAGAGACAAGACCCTTTTATACCCACTAAACCACTTTGGGAGCTTTGGGAGTGGGGGTAAGGAGCAGAGATGAGATGAAAGTCTTCAGGTATTTCGGTGGGCTGTAAATCACCTCCTGGGTAGAGAGGAGGGTGATGGGCTCCGGACATTCCGATGGCTAGGGGATGTGCTTGACACTTTAAGAGATTTACAGAACTTAAGATAACCATTTGCTTACACATCATCTGGGTAGGAGTTACTTGGCGCCAGAATGGAATTATCCGGGAGTACTTACTCTGGCTATTACCGGTGATCGAAGGCCAGCAATTCTGGCGGTTACAGATAAGAGAAAGTATGCAGCTTTACCTTTTGGCATTTTTAGCACTTTCACAGAGGCCTAGGTTAGCATTCATTGTGAGGAGTATGGAAACAGTTTTGTCCTTTATAAAATGGCAGTGTACAGGTTCTAACTCTAGGCTAGCTATATCTCACACACACACACACACACACACACACACACACACACACACACAGTTTCACTCTGTTGCTCAGGCTGGAGTGCAATGGCATGATCATAGCTCACTACAGGCTCAAACTACTGGTCTCAAGCAATCCTCCCACTGCAGCCTTCTGAGCAGCTAGAACTACAAGCATAGGCCACCACATCTTAAAAATGTTTTAATATGAAATCTAGCTTAAATTCTTATAGGATACTAAATAACAGTTGCTTATTTATACCAAGCAAATAAAATCTATGTGTTATAACTAGGCCAGATTATTCTTCAGGAGCTGGAGCCTTTAAAAATGGGTCATTCTCGGCCGGGCACAGTGGCTCACGCCTGTAATCCCAGCACTTTGGGAGGCCGAGGTGGGCGGATCATGAGGTCTGGAGATCGAGACCATCCTGGCCAACATGGTGAAACCCTGTCTCTACTAAAAAATAGACTACAGGTGGCGTGCACCTGTAGTCCCAGCTACTTGGTAGGCTGAGGCAGGAGAATTGCTTGAACCAGGGAGGGGAAAGTTGCAGTGAGCCGAGATCACACCACTGCACTCCAGCCTGGTGCCTGGCAACAGAGACTGTCTCAGAAAAAAAAAAAAAGGAAAAAAAAAATGGGTCATTCTCATTTTTTTAAGGAAAGCATAAAGATATTTCATCAAATAAAATTATTCCAATGAATTTTGGCTGTTTTGATTTCTGGATTCAGAGATTATATTGCATATTTTCTTACTTAAATCCATAGATATTCAGGGAATGGAAAATAAAACAGGATACCATATGGCTGTTTCTAATATATAAATAGTTAATTGACATTTTGTATTTTCATTCATTGTATAGTGTAACTTTGCATAGGCATAGCCAAGGAGCTTTATCACCACACATAAGCTGTTTATGTAGTGTTTACTAAGTTATCTCAATTGAATCCAATTTTTGTTTGTTTTATTCTTATAGTTCAGAAATTGTATTAAGTACATGTAAATTTATTTCCAAAGAGTTCAGGGACCACTGCAGGAATTATTTCATTCAGCAAGTATTCATTCTGTGCTTGCATTCACCAAGCACTGGGAGCAATAGCAAGTAAGATCCTTTCCCTAATAGAGCTTACATCTTAGTGGGTAAGAGAGCAATCAGTCAAATAAATATAGAAATCCATGTAAAATTGCAGCAATAAGTCCTATCAAAGTTTGTGGTGCTACAGAAGCTCATCTTAGTAGAATCTGACTTTGTCAAGGACATCAGGGAAGTCTTTTCTAGAAAGTGATCCTTGAATTAAGCTCTGAAGGAATCAATTAAGAAAACAGAGTTCCAGGGAGAAGGATTAGAATGTGCAAAATCCCTGGATATGCAAATCTGATAAGGCTAGGGCAGAGAGAAATCAAAAGTGATCTTTGTTTAAGAGGATGCAAGAAATGGTGCATTCAAACACAACTATGCAGATCATTTGATAAATTTTACTTTTAGTCTAAAAGAACTGTGAAGCATCTATGAGTTTTAAGCAATGGGGTGGCATAATCAGACTCATATTTGATAAATAGCACTCTGACTTCTGCTTAGAGTGAGAGATAGTGAATAGGAAACAGTAAATATTGATACACCAATTAGTAGGTTATACGATAAAAATGAAAAACAATGGTAGCTTGGAGATACAGAAAAGTGGTTACATTTTTAAAAATGTTAAGAGATTCTATTTTTGGCCAAAACTGTTATCAGACTTGTCTTTCTTCAGTAGGCAAGTATAAAACGGCAAAATATACAATGCACTGTTTGCAGGTATTAAATAACAGACAGAACTTGAGAGAAGAAAAACTCATGAAGCGAGCTTCATAGACACAGTCCTCAGAATGGGGGCATTTTCCCTACTGCTAGCATAGGAAGAAAAGTTCAAACCGCAGTAGGCACACTGAACTGAGGGAGAGACATGCATATTAAGGCAGCTGAAGCAGCTGGGATTTGCAGGACAAGGTACCTGAGAAAAGGGAGTTGTGCAAGGGTTGGGGGAAGGTCACCATGAGTCTACATTAGTAGTTCACCCTGAGCCTTTACTTCAAGGTTAAGCTATACATGAACAGGGAGAACTCGGCAAGACCTAGCAGAGAGTGACAGCTATGGGATGGAATGTCAAATGATGGTATCAAGTCATAGAGTATTGGGAGACATTTGAGACCCAGTTCAGTCAGAGAAGAAAGAATTCAAAAGCCCTTCATGCATTTAGCTGAAACTTCCAAAAAGACACAATTTTGGAGTAAGGATAATGCCACACTCAATGGCTAAAGTCAAAACCCAAACAGATTCACCCTAATAAAAATACAACCATGCTTGACATGTTCAAAAGAAGCTGCCAGTAATTTGTCTTTCAGAACAAAACTAATTAACCAATTAACAGATGCTAACATACCCCAATTAACAGACACTAACATAACCCAGAACCTCTACGACATACCACCCCAAACGTTTAACATACAATATTGAAAGATCCAGACTTGTGGGAAAATATGACCTATAATCAAGAGTAAAAGGAATGAACAGAAACAGAATACAAGATGTTTAAGGTCTTGGAATTGGCAAATACTTCAAAAGAGTTATTGTAAATATATTTCAAGGTTTAAAAGAAAAGGTTATAGTGAGTGAAGAGACAGAGATTCTCAATACAAATATGAAAATAATAAAAAGAAAATCATATGAAAAATCTAGATCTGAAAAGCATAATACCTGAAATTTAAAATCAAAACAAAACATCAAAAGGATCCAATGGCAATATGAAAACAACAAAAGGAAGATGGCGTCGTAGAGGTGACTCAGGATTGCAGCTCTCGGTGAAGGCGCAGAGGGTGAGTCCTAGCCGCATTCTCGGATGTTCCTTTTATGCCCACAGAGCGTTGAAAGTCCCAGGTGTGGGAGAGACACGGGACGCTAGCAGCCGGCTAACGCAACCGGCTCCCGCCGCCTCTTAGGCCGGCGCCGCAGCAGGACCCGGCGCGGAACTCACTGGTCTGGGTGCCCTGTTAAACCGGCAATCTGAGATTTGGAAGGGCAGATTGGCATGTCCATCTGATTGAACGGGACTTGGACAATGAGCCAGACCAGGAGTTTCCTGGGAAGCGTGATCTGAGCCGGGGTAGTGGGCAGCGGCACGGGAGATCGCACGGATCCCAGTGCCCTATCGGCAGGCTCCTGGGGCGCCAGTGAGAGAGTCGACCTTTCAGCTTGGGGAGAGGAAGAGAGAGAGAGAGAGAGGACGGACTCTGAGGCAGGGAGCAGGGTGATCGGGCTCGGCGGGTCCCACGCTCACGGGGACAAGCAGGGCGGCGACTGGAGGCGCTTGGGGCTGAGAGTTTTGTTGCCGGCATTTAGGACGGTGCAGCCCGGTCAGGGAGGGGCGTCCACCATTCCTGACAAAGTGCACCCCCACTTAAGTACCGCCCAGGACTGACGCAGCCTGCCGTTGCCGAGCCAACCTGCCATAACAGAGAGAGTCCGCCGGGCCTCAACAGGGCGGACCCGCCTTAGGAGGTCAGAGCCCCGGCAAGCAAATAGTGAATAGACTGCCACCTAGTGGGGCAGGACAGTGCAACAGATACTCATAAAGAAAGCCCCAACTCCCTGAGACAGAGCATCTAAGGGTGAAAAAAAAAAAAAAAAAAAAGAGTGGTGTTTTATGAGTTCTATTGCAGCAGACATAACCTCCCAACAACCCTGAATGAACAACGGAGCTCACAGCTCAGCACTGGAGCTCCTATAAAGCACAGACTGTCTCCTCAAGCAGCTCCCTGACCTCTGTATATCCAAGGAGTCACCCCAGAAAAGGACTAATCAGACTGACATTTGGCTGGCATCATTCTGGAACAAGGGCAGCAGAAAAAGAAACTGATATCATCCCTCACTGTTCTGCAGCTGCTGCAGGTATACCCCAGACAAGCAGGGCCTGGAGTGGACCTCAGCACTCATACAGCAGAGAGGATAGATCATTAGAGGGAAAACTAAGTAACAGAAATACTTCATCATCAACAATCTCAGTGTCCACACAGAGACCCAATTGAAAAATCAGCCACTACTAAGACAACAGGCGGATAAATCCATAAAGATGGGAAGAAACCAGCGCAAAAAGGAGGAAAGCACCCGAAACCAAAACACCTCACCTCCAAAAAAGGACCAAAACTCCTCACCAGCAAGGGAACAAAGCTGGACGGAGAATGAATGTGACGAAATGACGGAATCAGACTTCAGAAAGTGGATAATGAGAAACTTCATTGAGCTAAAGGAACATGTTCTAAACCAGTGCAAAGAAACTAAGAACCTTGAAAAAAGATTTGAAAAAAGATTCGAGGAATTGATAACGAGAATGGACAACTTAGAGAGGAATATGAATGAATTGAAGGAGCTGAAAAACTCAACACGAGAACTTCGCGAAGCATGCACAAGTTTCAACAGCCGAATTGACCAAGCAGAAGAAAGAATATCAGAAGTTGAAGATCAACTCAATGAAATAAAACGAGAAACCAAGATTAAAGAAAAAAGCACAAAAAGGAATGAACAAAATCTCCAAGAAATGTGGGACTATGTGAAGAGACCCAACCTACGTTTGATAGGTGTACCAGAATGTGACGAAGAGAATGAATCCAAGCTGGAAAACACTCTTCAGGATATTATCCAGGAAAATTTCCCCAACCTAGCAAGAGAGGTCAATACTCAACTCCAGGAAATACAGAGAACACCACAAAGATACTCTGCAAGAAGAGCAACCCCAAGGCACATAATCGTCAGATTCACCAGGGTTGAAACGAAGGAGAAAATACTAAGGGCAGCCAGAGAGAAAGGTCGGGTCACCCACAAAGGGAAGCCCATCAGACTCACAGCAGATCTCTCAGCAGAGACTCTACAAGCCAGAAGAGAGTGGGGGCCAATATTCAACATCCTTAAAGAAAAGAGCTTTCAACCCAGAATTTCATATCCAGCCAAACTGAGCTTCATAAGTGAAGGAAAAATAAAATCCTTCACGAACAAGCAAGTACTCAGAGATTTTGTCACCACTAGGCCTGCTTTACAAGAGCTCCTGAAAGAGGCACTACACATAGAAAGAAACAACCAGTTCCAGCCATCCTAAAAGCATACCAAATGCTAAAGACCATCAACAAAATGAAGAATGTACATGAACCAACGGGCAAAACAGCCAGCTAGCATCAAAATGGCAGTATCAAATTCACACATAACAATATTAACCCTGAATGTAAATGGGCTAAATGCACCAATCAAAAGACATAGGCTGGCAAATTGGATAAAAAACCAAAACCCATCGGTGTGCTGTATCCAGGAAACCCACCTCACATGCAAAGATACACAAAGGCTCAAAATAAAGGGATGGAGGAAGATTTACCAAGCAAATGGAGAGCAAAAAAAAGCAGGAGTTGCAATTCTCATCTCTGATAAAATAGACTTTAAAGTAACAAAGATCAAAAGGGACAAAGAAGGTCATTACATAATGGTAAAAGGATCGATACAACAAGAAGAGATAACGATTCTAAATATATATGGACCCAATGTAGGAGCACCCAGATATATAAGGCAAGTTCTTAATGACTTACAAAGGGACTTAGACTCCCACACAATAATAGTGGGAGACTTTAACACTCCACTGTCAATAGCAGACAGATCAACCAGACAGAAAATTAACAAGGATATCCAGGACTTGAACTCAGACCTGGAACAAGCAAACCTGATAGACATTTACAGAACTCTCCACCCCAAATCCACAGAATATACATTCTTCTCAGCACCACATCACACCTAATCCAAAATTGACCACATAATTGGAAGTAAAGCACTCCTCAGCAAATGCAAAACAACTGAAATCATAACAAACAGTCTCTCAGACCATAGTGCAATCAAGTTGGAACTCAGAATTCAGAAAATAACTCAGAACCGCACAGCTTCATGGAAACTGAACAATTGGCTCTTGAATGTTGATTGGATAAACAATGAAATGAAGGCAGAAATAAAGAAGTTCTTTGAAACCAATGAGAATGAAGACACAACGTACCAGAATCTCTGGGACACATTTAAAGCAGTCTGTAGAGGAAAATATATAGCAATAAGTGCCCACATGAGAAGAGTGGAGAGATCCAAAATTGACACCCTATCGTCAAAATTGAAAGAGCTAGAGGAGCAAGATCAAAAAAGCTCAAAACCTAGCCGAAGACAAGAAATAACTAAGATCAGAGCAGAACTGAAGGAGATAGAGACAAGAAAAACCCTTCAAAAAATCAATAAATCTAAGAGCTGGTTTTTCGAAAAGATCAACAAAATAGACAGACCACTAGCCAGACTGATAAAAAAGAAGAGAGAGAACAACCAAATAGATGCAATAAAAAATGATAAAGGGGAAATCACCACAGATTCCACAGAAATTCAAACCATCATCAGAGAATACTACAAACAACTCTATGCACATAAACCAGTAAATCAGGAAGAAATGGATAAATTCCTGGATGCCTGTGTCCTCCCAAGCCTAAACCAGGAGGAAGCCAAAACTATGAATAGACCAATAACAAGGTCTGAAGTTGAGGCAGCAATTAAGAGCCTACCACACAAAAAAAGCCCAGGTCCAGATGGGTTCACAGCCGAATTCTACCAGACACACAAAGAGGATCTGGTACCATTCCTTCTGAAACTATTCCAAATAATCCAAAAAGAGGGAACCCTTCCCAAATCATTTTATGAGACCAACATCATCCTGATACCAAAACCTGGCAGAGACTCAACAAGAAAAGAAAACTTCAGGCCAATATCCATGATGAACATAGATGCAAAAATCTTCAATAAAATACTGGCAAACCGATTGCAACAGCACATTAAAAAACTTATCCATCATGATCAAGTAGGATTTATCCCGGGAATGCAAGGCTGGTTCAACATACGCAAGTCTATAAATGTAATTCACCACATAAACAGAAGCAAAAACAAAAACCACATGATTATCTCAATTGATGCAGAGAAGGCATTTGACAAAATTCAACAGCCCTTTATGCTAAAAACCCTCAATAAACTTGGTATTGATGGAACATATCTCAAAGTAATAAAAGCTATTTATGACAAACCAACAGCCAATATCATACTTAATGGGCAAAAACTGGAAGCATTCCCTTTGAAATCTGGCACTAGACAAGGATGCCCTCTCTCACCACTTCTATTCAACATAGTACTAGAAGTTCTAGCCAGAGCAATCAGGCAAGAAAAAGAAATAAAGGGTATTCAAATAGGAAAGGTGGAAGCCAAATTGTCTCTATTTGCAGACGACATGATAGTATACCTAGAAGACCCCATCACCTCAGCCCAAAAGCTCCTGCAACTGATAAGCAACTTCAGCAAAGTCTCAGGATATAAAATCAATGTGCAAAAATCACAAGCATTCCTATACACCAATAACAGACTTAAAGAGAACCAAATCAAGAACGAACTGCCATTCACAATTGCTACAAAGAAAATAAAATACCTAGGAATACAACTCACTAGGAATGTAAGGGACCTCTTTAAGGAAAACTACAAACAACTGCTCAATGAAATAAGAGAGGACACAAACAGATGGAGAAACATTCCATGTTCGTGGTTAGGAAGAATCAATATCGTGAAAATGGCTATACTGCCCAAAGTAATTTACACAATCAATGCTATCCCCATCAAACTACCATTGAATTTCTTCACAGAACTGGAAAAAACCACCATGAATTTCATATGGAACCAAAAAAGAGCCCGCATAGCCAAGTCAATTCTAAGCAAAAAGAACACAGCGGGAGGCATCACACTACCAGACTTCAAACTATACTACAAGGCTACAGTAATCAAAACAGCATGGTACTGGTACCAAAACAGAGATATAGACCAATGGAACAGAACAGAGGCATCGGAGGCAACACAACACATCTACAACCATATTATCTTTGATAAACCAGACAAAAACAGGCAATGGGGAAAGGATTCCCTATTTAATAAATGGTGTTGGGAAAACTGGCTAGCCATGTGCAGAAAGCAGAAATTGGACCCCTTCCTGACACCTTACACTAAAATTAACTCCAGATGGATTAAAGACTTAAACGTAAGACCCGACACCATAAAAACCCTAGAGGAAAATCTAGGCAAAACCATTCAGGACATAGGAGTAGGCAAGGACTTCATGAACAAAACTCCCAAAGCATTGGCAACAAAAGCCAAAATAGACAAATGGGACCTAATCAAACTCCACAGCTTCTGCACAGCAAAACAAACAGTCACTAGAGTGAATCGGCAACCATCAGAATGGGAAAAAATCTTTGCAGTTTACGCATCTGACAAAGGGCTGATATCCAGAATTTACAAAGAACTCAAACAGATTTACAGGAAAAAAACAAACAAGCCCATTCAAAAATGGGCAAAGGATATGAACAGAAACTTTACGAAAGCAGACATACATGAGGCCAGCAAACATATGAAAAAGTGCTCATCGTCATTGGTCATTAGAGAGATGCAAATCAAAACCACATTGAGATACCATCTCACACCAGTTAGAATGGCGATCATTAAAAAATCTGGAGACAGCAGATGCTGGAGAGGATGTGGAGAAATAGGAACACTCTTACACTGTTGGTGGGAGTGTAAATTAGTTCAACCATTGTGGAAGACAGTGTGGCGATTCCTCAGGGACCTAGAAATAGAAATTCCATTTGACCCAGCAATCCCATTACTGGGTATCTATCCAAAGGATTATAAATCGTTCTACTATAAGGACACATGCACACGAATGTTCATTGCAGCACTGTTTACAATAGCAAAGACCTGGAACCAACCCAAATGCCCAACGATGATAGACTGGACTGGGAAAATGTGGCACATATACACCATGGAATATTATGCAGCAATCAAAAATGATGAGTTTGTGTCCTTTGTAGGGACATGGATGAATCTGGAGAACATCATTCTCAGCAAACTGACACAAGAACAGAAAAAGAAATACCGCATATACTCACTCATAGGCGGGTGAGAAAAATGAGAACACGTGGACACAGAGAGGCGGTCTACTATACACTGGGGACTGTTGGGGGGAATGGGGGAGGGACAGCAGGGGGGGGCTGGGGGGGATAGCCTGGGGATGAATACCAAGTGTGGGTGAAGGGGAGGAAAGCAGCAAAGCACACTGCCATGTGTGTACCTATGCAACTATCTTGCTTGTTCTGCACATGTACCCCCAAACCTATAATGCAATAAAAATTAAAAAAAAAAAAAAAAATTCAAATCAGCAACAGAGGAGAGTTTAGCAATAAAGATCATTTGGATGTTTAAAAAAAAAAAAAAAAAAGTTCTCATTAGACAGGAAAAATCAGTTTTCAGATCTATTGAACAGCAAGGTGACCATAACTGAAAATAATGTATATATTTCAAAATCACTAAAGAGAATAGATTTTAAATGTTCTCACCACAAAATATGGTAAGTTTATGAGATGATGAATATGTTACTCAGCTCGATACTGTATAATTATTCCACAATGTGTACATATATAAACATCACATTGTGTCCCACGTATGTATACAATTACTATTTGTCAATTAAAAATAATTTACTTTAAAAAAAAAAAAAAAAGAAAACAACAAAAGATCCAGTGTATATGAGGAGAGATCAGTAGATAGTATAAGATCTAAAGGCAAGAAAGACTAAAACAATTCTCAACAAAACAAAGCACAAAAGAGCAAAGCTTCAGTTACATGTGGGATAATATGTCAAAGTCTAATGTACATGCATTTAAATGTTCCACAGGGAGAAGACAGATGGAATAGAAAAAAAACCTGAATAAAAATAGCTAAAAATTTTCAAATAGTATAGAATAATAGTACAAAAATAATCGGCTAGGTACATCATACTCCAACTGCTGAAAACCACAGATAGAAAGAAAACTGTATAAGCTTACATCTCAAGAAGCTAAAAAAAAGAAAAGTAATAAACTCAAAGAATATAGACATAAAAAATAAAGATAATAGCAGATGTCAATGAAATAAGAAAAAAGAAAATTAACCAGGAAGTTAATTCTGTATAAAGTATAATAAATTAGCAAGTATTAATATTACCAATATCAGGAATGAAGAATATGTACACTGAAGACATTTGAAAAGTTAAAAAAAAAAAAGAAAATACTATGAATAACCAATAATTAACAAAAGTAGATAAAGTAAACAAATGGCCTAAAAAACACAACTAACCAAAATTGACACAGGAAGAAATAGAAAATTTAAATTGCCCTATATTGGTTAAAGCTATTGAATTCATCAAAATACCCTCAAAATTCAGATGCTTTCATTAATAATTTCCATCCAATATTTTAGAAAAAAATATTGCCAATTCTATAGATATTATTTTTAATAGACAAAAAGAGTGAACACTTCCCAATTCATTGTAATACCAAAAGCTTGACAGACATTACAATAAAGTAAAATTACAGACCAATATCCCTTATGGACATAAATGTAAAAAAGGATAAACTGCTGACATAAAAAAGAGGCCTAAAAACATTAAGTTGAATGAAAGAGGCCAGATCAAAAAATATATATTTTATAATTCCTTTTGAAAAAAATTTAAGAAAGGAAAAACATCTGAAGTCAGAAAAATGAGATGTGTTATTTTTTGAGATATGGGGAAAAGGTGGAAATTGGCCAGCAGGGAACATGAAAGAACAATCTGGGATGCTGGGTATACTTTATATCTTGATTGAGGTGATGATTAAACAAGCTATATAGGTATAGATATAGATAGATACAAGATAGCTAGCTGATGTTAATAGATAGAATAAAAACTCATCAAATCACATACTTAAGATCTTTGCACCTCCCTTTACATATAGCTGACCTCAATTTTTAGAAGAGATAACTAAAAGGAAAAATAATTGTAACTTAATGGCCAATTACAAATGGTGTGTGTACAGAGAAATGCAGTTATTGAGTAGAGATAGGAAGAAAAATGAAGTTTGAGTTTTTTCTGCCTTAAAACTGCTTAAATTTCTCTAGCTGGTATATGCAGATGATGGAAGGGATACAAAGCCAAATAAGAAATACCATTAAAAAGTTCAAAACCAGCAAAGGAGTGAGAAACATATGTAGTTTCAATGCAGCCAACTGTAACTCATTCATTCCATAATTGAAATATAACAACATTCAACAGGAGATGGAATAGGTTGTTGATAGCCGGTGGAGCCAAGTTTATTATTAAAGAATTTTGCTGAAGTTCATCCACAAAAGATTACCCTGGCTTTTAAACTGCAAATCCTTGAAGTTTTTTTTTTTTGACAAATAAGAACGTGCACACAGAAAAATGATTACTTCCAAAGAAGGAGACAGTAAAAGAACAAAGGGAAGAAAAAAGCATGAGAAAGCATTGCTTTGTAATTCTACTACATATTGATTGATAGAACTGGCATCTTTCAAGCTCTGTCACAACTGCATTATAAAGCCGTCACTGCACAGGATATTGATGAATGCTCTAAAACATGCAAATAGCAGGAGAGATCATTTTTCACAAAGTTTTGGTTAATCAGGATGTCTTTGGTCCCCAGGGGAAGGGAAAGGAGAAAGGTCGGCCTTGGCATTCATTCGGAGGAAAGCCTTGCAACCCAGCTGTGCTTTGCAAGCTACGATGAGTTACAGGAGCTCTCTGCCAGTAGCCCCCTTAGAGTGGGATGGGAATCTGCAGAATATATATACCTCTTGCTAATTGGAGAACACAGATTCTAGTTTAAAGAAAATTAATTTTTTTTTCATAAAAGTATATTGGTGAATTCGCTTAGACACATTTGCAGGCATGATAGCTTGTTGTTTTTTCTAAGAAAAAAGCATATCCTTGAGAGATGTCATATCTTGTTCCCATCAAAATTAGCAGAGGTATGAAAGGATAATATTAATGATTAGCCATTGCTGTGTATTGAAAAGTAGGGTAAAATCCAATAATAACTTGTAAGAAAGTAAATTCAAAAGACTTATCTTGATATTCTAACCCCAATCTTTATTGATATGTAATTCTCTATTATTATAAATAATGCTCTTTACACATGCCTCTCTATCTCTTAAATTTTTGTTGAGTTTATTTAGAATTTTAGATGTGACTTTAAATAATTAATGTTATAGGCTATGTACCTTTCAGAAATTATTTTAACATTTGCATTGTTTCATGACGGTGCTGAAACTAATATGAATGGAACCCCATGGCACTGTGTTAAGCATTTCATGGTCCTACTGCTCAGCACTATTTTTTTTTTAACTAAGTCTCTCCCTTTTTTTTTTTTTTTTTTTTCAAGATGGGGTCTAAGTCTGTCACATAGGTTAGGGTCAGTGGCATGATAATGGCTTACTGCAGTCTCAACCTCCCAGGCTCAAGCAATCCTCCCACTTCAGCTGTTACATAACTGGGACTATAGGCACATGCCATCATGCCTGGCTAATTTTTTTTTTTGTGGTAGGAACAGGGTCTTACTATATTCCTATACCCTCACCCTCACCAGGGTCTTACCCAGGCTTCTCTCCCTTACGTCTTAAGTTCCTTACTGGAACTCATTTCTCAGTCTTCTGTAGATTTCTTTTCAAAGATCATTTTCTCCAGAAAAGTATAAGAATGATATATTTTTATTTAGTCCTTTTACGTCAAAGAAACTTAATGTGTTTTATATTTGTTTGAGTCAGAATCACACTTTGTTGCCCTGAGTGCATTAGCACGATCTCAGCTCACTGCAACATCTGCCTCCTGGGTTCTACCTCAGCCCCCCAAGTAGCTGGGATTACAGGCACACATCACCACACCCAGCTAATTTTTGTATTTTTACTAGAGACAGTGTTTTGCCATGTTGGCCAGGCTGGTCTCAAACTCCTGACCTCAAGTGATCCACCCGCCTCGGCCTCCCAAAGTGCTGGGATTACAGCCATAAGCCACTGTGCCCAGCCTTATGTGCTTTTGCATATAAATAAAAAACGAGCAAGACACAGAATTTCTGGATGATGATCTTCCCATCAAAATTTTGGGAAATGTATTTCAAAGGTTTCTGTTAATTTAGCACAAGGAGGAATCTGAAACTAAAAGAAAGTTTCTTTTCTTTTACAAAAAATATGTTCTTTTCTTTTCTGAATATGTATAAATATGTTTTTCTTATCTTTTCAATTCAAACATCTCGCCAGCAAACATAAACATAGATTTTATTCATTGATTTTCTCTAATCTTCAGTGAGCCCTTTCTAAATTTATTTATTTAACAAATATTCATTGAGTACCTTTTTTGTGCCAGTCACTGTTTGAAACTCTAAGAACAAAAGTACGAACAGAAAAGACAAAAATCCTTGCCTTCGTGAAACTTACACTCTAGAGGGAAATAAATAAAACTAAATAAGCAATAGATTATGCTAAATGAAACTGACATTTTTGTAGGTCAAAATTGTTTACCATCAGCTATTTCATATGGCTCAACTTATTAAATTTATAGTGGATTAGATGGTGCTAAGTGCTGGAGAGTAAAACCATAGCCTGATTAGGGAAAAAGGCAGTACCTGGGAGAAAGGTGATCATAGTCTTCCATGTTCAAAATTATTAGTTGTCTGTACTCTTATAATGCACATCAAACCCAAAACATGCCCTGCAAGGCTTTACCTGCCCTAACCCTACATACCTTTTCAGCCTCATCTCAAATTATTCTCCACTTCTGCTCCAAACACACCATCTGTCATACCCTCTATTGAACATACCCATTCTTCCTCTTCTAGTCAGAGGTCGCTTTATTTCTAAGTTTAGTCTTTCACTTACATTTCAAACCCTGCTCTGATCATATGACCCAGTTCTACCTGCTCAGTCTCATACCCTTCTCTTCAACCTGAGCTGGACTCAAAATCAGTTAGGAATCTCAGTTCCCCCAGTTCTGAGAATTGTTTTTACTGGTTTTTGTTCCTCTAGCAATTAACGTCACACCCTAATTATTTTCAGTCTTGATGGCAGATTTTATTCATTAGGAAGCTTTTTAAAAATATTAATTTCAGGTCCATCCTAGATTTGTTAACTCAGAAAATCTAGAAGTAAGTCTCCATATAGATGTATTAGTTTGTTCTCATGCTGCTAACAAAGACATACCTAAGAGTGGGTAATTTATAAATGAAAGAGGTTTAATTGACTCACAGTTCCACACGGCTGGGGAGGCCTCACAGTCATGGTGGAAGACAAATGAAGAACAAAGTCACATTTTACATGGTGGCAGGTAAGAGAGCTTGTGCAGGGGAGCTCCCCTTTATAACCATCAGATCTTGTGAAAGTTACTATTACAAGAACAGCATGGGAAAGACCCACCCCCACAATTTAATTACCCTCCACCTGATCCCTCTCAAGACACGTGGGAATTATGGGAGCTACAATTCAAGATGAGATTTGGGTGGGGTCACAGCCAAACCACATCAATAGATACTGTTTAAAAATTACCCCAGGTGATGCTAGTTCGCTTACAACTTTGAGGAGCTTTATAAAATACTGATGTCTGAATTCCACCCCACCACTGCCTGCCTCAAGACTCTGATTTTATTGGTTTTGTGGTATAGGCTGGGCATTGAGATGTTTTAAAAGTTTCTAAGGTGGTTCTGCTGTGTAACTCAGGTAAGAAAACTGATTTGGGCAGTGGGTGGTTGTAACCTACAACAGGACCAGGAAGAACCTACAGAGAAATAAGTTACTGATTTTGCAGGGATGGGTGGGAAGCATAAGGAAGAAAACAAACATTTTCCTCTACCTTATTAGGTCTGCAGCTGAACCTGTAAATTAGACTGACAAAAGGCAGATTAATAGGAGAAAAGGCATAAAATGTTTATTTAATGTTAACATTTTAATTTCCATGTGCGTGGAGGCCTATGTAAAAAGAAGTGAAGACTCAAAGAAATGGTTAAACTCAGGAGCTTATATATCATTTTAGCAAAGGACAATAAATTGTGAAGAAGGGATAAGACAAAGGAAAAGGGGCTTGAGCTACTAGGGGTGGTAAATTGTGGGAAGGTAAATATATGGGGAAAATTAATGGAAGATAAGGGCTATTTAGTAAGGTTTATTATACAGACTCATATCAGTACTGTCTTCTGCTCTACTGATAAGTGTTGCTCCTCCCTTCTTGGTACAAGATAGGAGAGACACCTTCACAAAGTTAATTTATGCCCTGCTGTTAGGCAAGTAGGGAAAAAGCAGAGAGCTTTTTTGGTGTTTGCTTTTTCTTCAGTTGCCTTCAGCTTAAAATAGTTTTTATGCCAAAATCAGGTATTCTGGGAATTGCATATTCTAATTCCTTTCAGGGGAAGAATGTTAAATACAGATGCAGGAAGTGATTATAACATCAGTAACTAAGTACGTGGCACATAGTACATATCAGACAATTTTCTAAGTACTTTGTATATATTTACTTATTTATTCTCCACAAAAAATGTGATTCTGTTCCTTAGTTTGCAGACAAGAAGACTAAGAAAAATACATGTAGTTTCTTATGCAAGATCTATAGCTAGTAAGGAGTCAAGATTCAAACCAACTGGTGCCAGAATCTACTTTCTCAATCATTCAGCTAGACTACCTTGCCTCTAAGTGGCCTAGAATAGCTACAAGACTTATTTATTTATTTATTTACTTTTGAGACAGGATCTCACTCTATCACCTAGGCTGGGAAACAGTGGAGCAATCCCAGCTTACTGCAGCCTCAGCTTCCTAGGCTCAAGTGATCCTCCAACCTCAGCCTCCCAAGTAACTGAGACTTACAGGCACCTGCCACCATGCCTGACTAATTTTTGTATTTTTTATAGAGACAGGGTCTCACTATATTACTCAGGCCAGTCTCAAGCTCCTGGCCTAGAGAGATCCTCCTGCCTTGGCCTCCCAAAGTGTTGAGATTACAGGCATGAGCCACTGCACCTGGTTTCAGAAACTATTTTTTATATAACACTAAAACCAGTTTTTGTTGAAATTAACTCATGTTACATTAAAATAGGAAAAAAACTGCATTTATAATTACCTTTCTGCACATGGTTTGTACCCAATATAATCCAGCAACACACCTGAACTCCATATTCTAAACTGAAGAGGGTTCCTAGAACGTAATAAAATCCAGAAATGACCTATATGACAATCCAAGGCTATATTTTCCAGTTTCCCTTCAAGAGAGTAAGAAGAGTCCATGAGATATTTTCAATATTTTGAAAGCACCAGTGGAACTTGTATACGTATAGCCCGTTTTGAGCCACCAAAGCCCCACTAAGACATCAAAGTTGTTTCTGGCTGAAATTATATCAAATCAGAAGAGAAAAACTGGTATCCCAGCTTATCTAAAATTCCAGTGGTGGCAGAAAGCTCCATGATTGCATTCGGTATTTGCTTAGTACATACATACTGCTAGGGAAGAGAGTACCTTTTTCTTGAATACTCTAGCAAATGACTTAGGGGAGAGTTAGCACAAGACAGGCCTCGGTCATAAACTCCCTCTGAGAGCCTGAGAGCAGAGTCAGCCCCACCTGATTCCAGGAGAGGCTTTTTCCCCCAAGAAGGTGCTGCACTGACCGAAAGGATACATCTACTAGAGAAAGAAACTATAGCTTAACCAGACGATCTTAAATGGCTGGAAATATCAAGATTATTCTCTTTCTATTTGACGCTACCTTCTGTGAAAGTTTGACCAGAATCATATAGAAACTCCAGTGGAAGGAAATCACATAGTTAAACCATAAAGTTTCTTATTCCTTAAGACATTTTAACTCAGTTAATACCAATAATATTTTTTCAGGTCTTTCATTATATGAGATTTATTACATTTTTAAAAAAAAATTTAAAGTTTAACATTCTACTTTCACATTTCATATGATGATCTTAACCTTTATTCTTCTTTGCAAAATAAAGAATAAAGTTTGAGATTCAAATTGGACCTGAATTGAATTGCTCTAAATTCATTATCATAGGGAGATCCAAACTCTCCCACTTAGCGTCCAGGTTATTCAGACACTGTTTTTATCCCTTTCAGACAAAGTGAGCTGAATCTCACTTAATGTCAGAGTAAGCTTTTAAAAGCAAACAGGAGGAACTGTGCTGGATTTTGTGTTTCGGTAAGCCAAATAGAAAAATAGAGACTTAAACCCAACAATGAGAATTTCTCATGCTTCTGCTTTTCTTGAAAATGAGCCTCCCCTGTTTGCTGGATGTCTTTCACCTTCAAACTGTCCTTTCTTCAACAGCCCCACACTCCTTTAGAAGATACATGTTTACTTAGAGAAATCTAATTTGTGTTTTGTTAATGTGTGCTGTCTTTACTTGCTATATTACATTAAACGAGAAATAGAGTTACCAAAAAATCATCTTACTTGAAGTCATTCATAAGCTATCAACAAGGGAATCCATATACCAATTTCCTCTTTGCTTTATAACTATCCACAGCACTAACTTGACCTTTACCTAAACAGGACTATAATTGCAGTTAAGATTATATAATTTACAATAACAACAAACAAATTACTTTGGAGGAACTGCTACTGGGCACAAATGTCTCACAACCATTAAGTATATCATTCATCTTGAGAAGAAAATTATTCTTATCCACATCGACATTTTTAACATAAACTGTAGTACTCTCTGTTGGCACCATTTTAGGTACCCATTAATCTCAATAGTAAAGTCTCAGTCTCACCCACCTAGTCTCCGAAGTTTGGATGTCACTACTGTGTACAATAAAAATTGTATATTCATGAACTCCATTTGTTTTATGTCCTTCTCTCTGTCAAAGCCTCCCAAGCAGCATATGCTTTGCTCTGTAGAGAATAAAATCAAATTTGTCTGTCTTGTCATATTGTCATCAAAGTGATAGTATCACAATTAGATTAACATTTTGTGAAGGAGCTGAAGGGAGGGAAATGAAATAGGAGCACATTATAATAAAATCCACTTAACCCTTTCAGTCACAAATCCTTTTTTCTCTTGCACCCGGAGGCAAAGAAGGCAATCAGACTCTAAAATAAGTGACACTGTCAAATTATTATGATCTATGTTGGAATCAAATAGGTCAGTTACTAGGCCTGCAAGGTACATTTTCATTTGAAAGGACCATTAAGATTTTGTGACAACAACAATCTTAAGAAGTAAGACACTTTCTGGTGTTCTTTAAACTAATCAGTTTGGGATTAAGTCAACAAGAATTGGTCAGAGTGGTTGGTGGCATGATTTGACCCTTAATATATTACCACTCATTGAAGTCTTAGGCTCTAAACTCAAGGAAAATTTCATATCCTAAAGTGGCTAGGTCGTTGGAAATTTATTAAATTGAACTTTCTGTGTACAGCATTGAATTTTTATTTTCATTTTTAAAAAGTACTATGAGACTCAAACAAAATTTTGAGAGACAGAAGTGAGGCCTGAACTAAGAATGGACTACAATTGAATAGTAATTCTAGCATCAGTTATTCTGACAAGTTTTTCCTTTTTCCAATTGTGTGGAGAACAAAAGAACTCACACATGCAAAGAAAGGCACTGGTTAAAATGGAATTTATATCCACTGTCTGCTCTTGCATAGAAAGGAGAGAACTATATTCCTGCAGACTGCCTCCACTAAGGCACCTCAGGAAGGACAGAAGTCACCACCCCACTCACTGCCCACGAGGATTGGATGAGAGGCACCCCAGTCCCTGGAGCTGCCAGGGACCTCATGGTCTGCAATGATGTTGGGAGCACCTCCTCATTACCCTTCTCCCACAGGTATGCGACATTTAGAGGATTAAGACTCACAGGACTTGGAGTACAGTCATATCTCAGTCAGACTCTGTTGTCCATAGAGTTACATAACCTTTCCCCATCCCAGAGCTATCCCCTGCCTTCAACTCCTTAAACTTCACAGTACTGAACAAGTAATTTAGCACTAAGTCATGTACCATACAGTATTATTCTCTAATTAATTTATACTCATCAGTCTTATCCAGATCTCCAGCATCATTGCCTATCAATTTCCTACAACTCTATAGGTTACATTATTTTCCTTGTCTCAACAGTTGCCTCTCACATACATGTCCATCCCTTCACACCTGCTCTTACTTCTTAGAATGCTCTACCTGTTCCCTTCACCAGGGTTCACCTGTCTTCAGACTTCGCTCAAGTATCACGTCTTTAAAGAAACCCCTCCTTTGGGCCTTTATGGCCTCCTGCTATAATTTCCCCATAAAATTATAATGATTACCTGTATTTCCTTAGACTACAAGACATCCAAACAGTAACTATTCTTTGTCTCTAATGCAGAGACTATTACCTAGAATATAGAAAGTACTCATCAACTCTAAATAAAGAATAAATGTATGAAGGGTCTGTAAAAATTTTTGAAAAATGATGATGGTCTCTAGAATGCCTGATATTTATAGAGGAAATAGCTATAAACATAATACAGATAATTTGTATTGACTGTACATAACAAAAATTTGTTTCATGTTTGGATTGGGTTATTTACTTATATCAGATAAATACATAACACTTCTTGATTGGAGCAACCCATGTGACAAAAGCTCTCATTTTATTTTTGTGAGAAGGAGAAGCATGGACTGAGGGCTGGTCCAACTAAAAGGATATATCACTCAATAGACAAACATGGAAACAAAAATCCTCAAATCATTTTGGTTATTTGACCACCATTTCCTAGAAGAGGTTTGCAGTAACATGAGTAGTGACATATGGGATTTGGTCTTGCCTTTGAATTATTACTTTAAATCAATTTATGAAATAGTAATAACAGCAATAATATGTGAAATACTGAATTTACTAAAAATTTTGTATATATATAAACTCATTTAATACTTGCTAGAACCCTTTGGGTTAGGTATTATTATTACCTTCACTTTATAGATGAGGAAACTAGGGCACAATGTATCTGATGACATGTCGATCATATCTTGAGATGACATAAAGCTGAAATAAGGAGTTATCTATTGGATCATAAAAGCAGGTTTCAACAGAGCTCAGTAGACTGGAATAATGGATGAAAATTTTAATTATTATAGTATGGAGAGCCTTTGGCAGAAGTTTCTCTAAAAAATGAAATTTCATTAAAGGCATGCAAAAGATCTGAAATAATAGTGCTTTTCAACTATATGGAAAATTTGGTAAATGTATTTACTGACTCTTATTAAATCCCCATTACTGCCAATACAAGCCAGGTAGATTTTTAATAGCACTCCTTCTTGGAGACGAAACTCAGTAATTTGACACCAGATGCATCAGAAATTTCTGCACATGGAATTACTGAAGCCAATCCAAGTGCTATTACAACATTCCATTACCATATTCCAGGCTAACCTGCCAAATTCACCTCTTGTCCTTCAACTTTGCCATTCATCATCCTTAATGATGCAGTTTCCTAGCCTCAGAATGAGCAGCTGTTAGGTGCCTATAGGATACCCTCCTCAGCTATTTCCTCTCAGGTGATGTCTTCTCACTTGAAGTATAGGAGGGAATTGAGGAAATTTAGCCCCATTCAATACTACTTTAGCTATCAACATTTAGATCATTTAGACGGGAGTATTTGGAACTTTAGGGCACACTTTACATGGAAAATTGTAGCAACTCTCTACTTCGTTTTTTTATGAATGATCTACGAAACAAGCAATTTAGAATAAACTGCATGTGTGTTATCAGACATTTTTTAGAATATGATCCTTTTCACCTTATACTCTTCACTCCATCATTTCTGGTGAGGCCTCCAGAAACTTTATAACAACAAAGGAAGAAAACTTATATCCCACAACTAATTGTATAGATTAGACAGGTCAGAAAGTGGTGGTTATAAGGAACTCTCAAGAGTAGTGGTAAAACAGCAAAAACATGAAGCTGCACTCTCAGAACTACTCTTCAAACTCATTTGAAGAAATAGATAAAATGACAAATTGCATCTTTGATTTTCAAGAGATTTTATGTCTATGATTTATTTTTAATGCAATTTGTTGTTATATTTCTAAGTCAAAAGTGTAACAAAGTTTAGAAATTATACTCTTTATTTTTCAAATCTTTCCAACTGGGTAGTGTATAGCAAAATTGTTCCACTAAGAACTAAATGAGACATTAAAGTAAATGAATGCTACCGTTTCTTTCCACCCATCCTCCCCAATAGGAATTCCAATATCTATTGTAAGGTGTAGCATCTTATATCAATTACAATTACATCTTATATCAATTACAATATGGAAAGAAAATAGACACAGGTTTGTAAAAAACATTTCTTGTTGTGATTGGTAAGTTGTAAT
This sequence comes from Saguinus oedipus, assembly GCA_031835075.1. Classification (NCBI taxonomy): domain Eukaryota; kingdom Metazoa; phylum Chordata; class Mammalia; order Primates; family Cebidae; genus Saguinus; species Saguinus oedipus. The sequence continues at coordinate 42,062,955 of CM063188.1, forward strand.
TTTCAAGGAATTTATTCAAATAATTGAAATTGAATAATATACTGGCATTCAGTTATTGTTATTACTCTAGTACTGAATTTTCACATCTGTAGCGGCAGCACTCCTGTAATGATTTTTTTAGGAGCTTGGCCAACCCTATCCCCACTTTAGCAACCATTTAACTGATAAAATTATAAAAAGAAAAAAAGTTAAAGTGTCTAGAAATTGACCATGAAAATAAAGCAAATAGAGAACATGGATTGAAGAAAATCTATTATCTCAGTAAAAATAACAAGTGTCTAGTCCCCATCAACCTCCCTTCAACCAGCTCCATTTTATGAAAGCCCTCCTCAGCTCTTAGGAACTACAATTTCACCCTGAAAGGGGCAGACCATCATTATTTTTCACCTCAGCTCAGTGTTGGTGATGTTCTGTTTTAAGTGATCATAATCCAAAAGGTTGGGCTCTCTTTTCCCACTCAACTCTTAGATTCCAATCTTTATGTTAGTTTCAGTAGGCAATGTCATTTATTGAGACTTAATGTCAATACTTCCCCCTCTGCCATATTCCATACTCCTGTCCCAGTTTGCTTGTAGAGCAGAGGTTCAATGTTGGGAAGGACAAATCTAGAAGACCAGGAGTTACCATTTCCTCTGTGTCTGCAGAGGTTTCATTCTGGAAAAAGTGGTCCATTGTCCACACCAAAGCTTAAGTGCAATAACTGTGAGGTTATGGGTAAGGGAAGAGAGGCAGACTGTGAAGAGCTCCAGAACTCTGCCTAAGGGGACTGACTTTATTTGGAACAGAATGTAGAAAACTCCATGCCTAACGTCCTTGTCAAAAACAGTGAAAATCTTAGTAAACAGAAATTAAAAGGAGGCTGCTAGCTGCATGAAACAACCAATAGAACAATGTAGTTAGACATTTAGAAGATCAATCTTGGGAAAGGAATAGCCAAGAAGAAATAGCCAAGAAGAGCTTTGCTGGGATCACAGTCAACTGTGCAATGTGCAAGGCTGAAAGTATCCACTAGGCCAATCAGAGAAAGACGTGGGGCAGTTTTGAAAGTATTCTCCAAACCACCCACAGATCCATTAGAAAATGACAGCGTACTTAGTGGTTCAAGGGGCTTCAGCAAAACCTTTGACCACTACTGAATAAACAATAAGCTACTCTGGCCCAGAGGTAACTCCAGGAAATTTAGAATTAAAAATAACCCACACTAATTCCTGACAGTCTAGAAGACTATGGCATATCCAAGACTGCATTCTCTCAAGAATAGCCAGTGAGAGCACTTTTGAGCTACTAGTTCCTAGCTAAATGCAGGGCCAGAAGTGAACTCTAAAAGTAGTCTCCAAAATACAACCACATCTGATAGCAAAGGTTGAAAATCAAACTGGCTAAGGGAGCTTACACACAAACCTTGACCAGTAAGTGGCTTATAATGACCTAAGGTGGCTCATAGGAAGCTAAGAGATAAAACAAGGAGAAAAACCTGAGCAGGGATATCACAGACTGAAAAATGTAGGTAAAAAAAGACTTCACAGACTAGTTCAAACAAGGCAGTAAAAAAATAAACTAACAGCTGAGCAAACAATAATCAGCGTCACAGGTATGGAGTCAGTATCCAGAGTTGCTTTAATAAATTAAATATAATGTTCAGGTTTTAAGAAAAAGACATTCAAAGAAACAAAATGTGATCCATATCAACATTAATTTCTTAATGGTAACAAATGTGCCTTACTAATGTTAGATGTTAATAATAGGGGAAACAGCTTCAGAACTCACTGTGATATCTTTGCAATTTTTCTATAGATTTGTTCTACAATATAAAGTTTCCTAAGAAAAAACAGAACCAAATGGAATTATAGACTTGAAAATTATAATAACCTAAATGAAAAATTTACTATAGGAGCCCAGTAGTAGAGAGATGAAAAGAAACGGCCAGGCATGGTGGTTCATGCCTGTAATCCAAGCACTTTGTTAGGAGTTCAAGACCAGCCTGACCAACATGGTGAAACCCCATCTTTAAAAAAAAAAAAAAAATATATATATATATATATATATAATAAAAATATATATAAAATAAAAATTAAAAATAAACAAAATTTTTTGAAAAAATAATAATTAAAAATTTCCCAGATTTGATGAAAAACACTAATCTACACATTCAAGAGGACTGACAAGCACATCCTCCAAGTAGAATAAACTCAAGGAAATTTATACCTAGACATTTTATGGTCAAATTGCCTAAAGGCAGAGACAAAGAAAAAAAATCTTAAAAGCAGCCAGAGAAAAATGATTCATAATGTACAAGGAAATTGCTGACTTCTCATCAGATATAATAGCAGCCAGAAGTTAGTGAGACAACATATTCAAAGGACAAAATGAAAACTCTGTCAACCAAGTATTCAGCAATACCATCTTCCTAAAGATGAAATAAAGACACTCCCAGATAAACAAAATCTGAGATAATTTATTGCTAGCAGAACTGTCTTGAAAGAAATTTTAAAGGAGTTCTTAAGGCTAAAAGTAGCACCAGAGAGTAATTTGAATTCACATATACAGAACCCCCTACCCCACAACATACACAAGGGATCTGATAAAGGTTAATTTGTAGGTAATAAGGAAAGACAGCCTAATTGCATATTTAGTTCTCTTTCCTCCTTTATTACACATGTATTTGTGATCTTCTTCTCCTAGCATATTTAGAAGACAGAAAACTATATAATGCAATAACTACAACAATGTGTTATTGGGTTTGTAATATATATGCATGCAGTATGTATAACAATAACAAAAAAAGAGAAAAATAGGGAGCCATATGAGGTAATTTTTCTATATCTTACTGAAATTATGCTAGTATAAATCTGAAGTTGATTTTGATGCAATAAGATATGGACTGCAAGCCCTAGAGAAACCACTAAGAAAATAACAAATAAACAAACTGTAATGTCTGTAGGATCTGTAGTGATATCTCCTCTTTCATTCCTGATAGTGATGAAAAATGTTTTCTCTCTTCTTTTTCCTTGATCAGTCTGGCTAGAGGTTTATTAATTGCATTAATCTTTTTAAAGAACCAATTTTATTTTGTTGATTTTTTTTCTTTGACTTGTATTTCATTGTTTTTTATTCTTATCTTCATTATTTCCTTTATTGTGGTTACTTTGGGTTTAACAGCATTTCTTTTTCTAGCTTCTTACAGTGGTAGCTTAGATAATTGGTTTTAGAACTTTTATCTTATCCAATATAGGCATTTTAAAACAATAAATTTCCTCTAAGCACGTGTCGGGGTGCTCCCTCAAATTTTGGTATGTTTTGTTTACATTATCATTCATACCTTCACGTTCCTTTTTACTTCTCTTTACTTTCTGCTCCTCTTATTATATGTATATTGGTGTACTTAATGGTGTCCCACAATTCTCTGAAGCTTGTTAATTTCTCTTTATTTTTTTTTCTTTCTGCTCTTCAGATTATATAATCTCTATCTACAAGCTCTATGATTCTTCAGCCAATTCAAATCTACTGTTGGGCTTCTCTAGTAAATTTTTCATTTAGTTTATCATAATTTTCAATTCTAGAATTCCATTTTGTTCTATTTTTTCTTAGCAAACTTTTTATTATAGAACAGTTTAAGACATACTGAAAAATTGTAAGCTTGTGCTTGTAATCCCAGCACTTTGGGGGGTCAAGGTGGGTGGATCACCTGAGGTCGGGAGTTCAGGATCAGCCTGACCAACATGAAGAAACCTCGTCTCTACTAAAAATACAAAAATTAGCCAGGCATGGTGGTGCATGCCTGTAATCCCAGCTACTCGGGAGGCTGAGGCAGGATAATCCCTTGAACCCAGGAGGCAGAGTTTGTGGTGAGCTGAGATCTTGCCATTGCACTCCAGCCTGGGCAACAAGAGCAAAACTCTGTCAAAAAAAAAAGAAAGAGAGAAAAGAAAAATTGTAAAGACAGCCCAATGAGTTCCCATACTCAGTTCTAGAAAGAGATGTTATAATCTTTTACTGTAATATGGTTTCCTCCTTTAGTTTTCTCAGTTTTTCTTGTAAGTCAAAAACTGTTATGTTACTCGATTCAAACACACTGAAGACTGTTATGCCCCCCTTACTAATTAACTATTTTATCATTTTAAAATGACCCTTTTTCTGTGTCAGTAGTTGTCTTGAAATATACTTTGATAATAATATGAGCTTGACATTCTTGTGATTAGTTTTGGTTAGTGTAGCTTTTTCTGTCCTTTTGCTTTCAATTTGTTTGTGCCTTAATATTTTAAGTACATATCTTGTAGGTAGTAAAAAGCTGTCTTATTTTTATTCTCTGATAATATTTGTCTTTGAACTGAAGGGCTTGTTCCATTCATATTTAATGATTATTGATAAGCTTTGATAAATTTATCATCTTTCTATCTGCTTTACATGCATCCACTCTGTTCCTTCTTCTTTCATTACCCTTTTTGGAGTTATTTCAGATTAAACAAATGTTTTAGTACTCCACTCTATCTACTCATATCTCTTTATATTTTTTAGTGGTTTCTCTAGAGATTCCAATTTGTGTTTTTAAATGATCACAGGCTACCCACTTCACACATAATGTAAAAATCTTATAACACTATATTTTCATTCAGACTTCTTCCCATCCATTGTGCAATGTCATTTTGTATTTTACCTACACATGTCCTAAACCTTACACTACAATTTTGTAATTTTGTTTTAACAAGTCTACTCAATTTTTTAAAATTTGAGATAAGGAAGAAAAGATTATTTTATATTTATCATTGTCAGAGCTCTTCTTTTCTTCCTAGATCCAAATTTTTCTTCAACTTGAAGAACTGCTAGCATTGTAGTTCAGCTGATGACACTCTCTTAGCTTTGATACATAGAAATATCTGTAATTTACCTTCATTTATGAAAGATATATTTATTCAAAATACAATTTTAGATTGGAAATATTTTTAATACTTTAATATTGTACTTTATTTTCTTCTGACCTCCACTGTTTCTGATGAGAAATCGTCTATCATTCTTATTGCTGTTCTCCTGTATGTGATGTGCAGCAGTGAGCTCGTAGATGTTTAACAATTGGCCCTCTGTGGGGGGAACAGCTTGATTTGCAGTGTTTGCTGATTTCCACAGTGTAAATACCCAACTATGGCCAATTTCAAGGTACCAACATCACATCATAGAGCACAAACTTGCAGAAAGGCATATACAGTCAGCTGTCATGAGTCAGTACAAACTGGCTCCAGCATACTATGGATAATGTGTCCTTTTTTTTTTTTTTTAACTGATTTTAGAATTTTTATTTTATCCTTGGTTTTCTTCAGTTTGACTATAATGTGTTATTTTCTTAGTATTTATTCTGCTTGGGTTTATTCAGTTTCCAGGTTTATAGATTGCTGTTTTTGAATATATTGGGAAATTTTTAGCCAATATTTCTTTAAATACCTTTATGTCCCAGTTTCTTTCTCTCCTTCCTTTCTGGAACTCTATTATATATTTTAGATCACTTGATACTCTCCCACAGTAGGTCATTGGGGTTCTGTTCATTTTTTTTAAAGCTTAAAATATTTTCCAATTTGGATAATTTCTACTGGGTCCTTTCTTCTGGTTAGTCCGGTTAAGCCAATTTTTAATTTCAAATATTACAATTTTTAGTACCAAGATTTTCAGTTTATTTTGATTTTACAGCATTCATATCTCATTTAGGATTTCCCACTCTTTTATCCATTAAATTCATCTTTTTGTAGATTATTTAAAATATTTACTATGTTTTTTTATTGTTGTTTTGCAAAATGGGGATAATACTCATCTGACAAAAGTCTAAGAATGAAAAGAATTAACACATGTGAAGCAGCTATTACAGTAATTTGGTACATGATAAATATTAGTGTCCTTCCCAACCATAAAATAACACAAAATATACCAAAAGATTGTTACAAGGAAATAAGTGTTCCAAAGGCTTTTCATATAATTTAATTTTTAAAGACTATAAAATGTTAAAGGCAATGTTAGAAGTTATCTATTTCAATTCTTTCATTTTATTGGTGAGAAAACACGTATACAGAGTCACCCTCTACACTTTTAATAGCTTTTAAACTTTAATATAAAAACTGTTCCTGAGTTTCCAAGGCCAAGTATAGTGAATCATAATAGGTGCTGGATAAACATTTATTAAATACCAGAATGAATAAATGATTATAAATTGTCAAACATCATATTTGCATGTTTTAATGACTAAAATGCCATGCATTGTGCCATTATTTTATATACCACTAATAAATAAAAAACACTGTCAAAGTATATGTCATTGATCATAAGCATCCTGATTTCATGGATATTAAAAGATGACCAAATGTCTTACTCAGCTTGGATTGCTATAACAAAGTACCATAGACTGAGTGGCTTACAAACAATAGAAATTTATTTTTTACAGTTCTAGAGCCTGGAAGTTTGAGATCAGGATGCCAGCATGGTTGAGTTCTACTGAGGGCCATTTTCTAAGTAGCAGATGACCAACTTCTCATTAAGTCCTCATATGGCAGGAATGAACTAGATAGCTCTCTGGCCTCTTCTTAAAAGGGCACCAATGCCTTTATGAGGACTCCAACATTGTGATCTAATTACCTCCCAAAGACTTCAATTCCATATACCATCACTTTTGGATTAGGGTTTCCACATATTAATTTGGGAGGGGAAAGGGCACAAACTTTCAGTTCATTTGCATCAAAAATATGTCTTAGAATCTATGATATGAAGGGTAAATTAGTGATGGATAAATCTCCATCTCTTGATTCCTAGTTCAAGGCTCTTTTTATAATATCACATCTTATTCATTCAATAAAGACATTTTTTATTCTCAAAGATGGCTTCATATTCAAAAATTATTCTTTTCAGATTTTTCTATTCAAATGAAAATACTCATTAACTTTAAACTCTGATGAGTTTATATCTAAAGATTTATTTTTTTCTTCAAACGATTTCTGTACAAAAAATGATTTTGAATATGAAACAGAGATAGGCACTTGGTTAAGAAATGAAATGAAAGGTGTATAGAGTCTGGAGGGTAGATGATAAGAAACAGGAAAATGGTAATTAGGAAACTACAAGGAAAATATTCTACCAACTTAATTTTTGTCCCAGTTATCATTGTTTACTCTAAGTTATTTAATGTAGATCCTGGAGGTGGGGAGAAAATTTTCTTACTAGTTAGCCTAGAGAAAGTGATCCTGAAATTAGAGTCCATTCTTTTCTAGTCATTGATTATTATGTGCTAGCTATTAATTATAGTCCAAAAATGTATCCACAGCTTTATGAATGCACAAGGAAGCATCTACAGCCACAATAATTACAGTAGGTCACAGACTACACAAAAATGTTATTGAAAGATAACTAGAAAACTCAAATGAATGTCACAATTATTTGAGAGGAAAGAATTCTATGTGCACATACTCAAATCAAATTGTATTTATTTACTCTAAAATCTACTTTTATGAAAAATCTAAAAGTGGCATGCATAGCACTGGGCACTAGGAAATCAAACATAATCAGTGTGAGTAAGGCACAGTCATTGCCTGAGAAGCTCACTTCAGTAGGAGGGCAGACATGTGGACAAAGCTGGAGTGTAACATGGAATTACAAGAATACACATTGCTTAAAAGTGCCATTAGGACAGGAGAGGGAGCAATTAACTCTGCATTCCTAGGAACTGGGGTGGAAATTCATAAATTTGAGGAAGACTACAGTCAGGAGGCTATGATCCAGATGAATCTTGGTTGTCTAAGCATTGGTCAAATGGGATAGATGGGACATGCCAGTCTGATTTTGACTTTAAGGCTTGCAAAGGAAAATGTGGAAAAGGCACAGCGTCTGTCTTGTGATGCATACTTGACAGTGTTTCTGCAGTTTATACTCTCACAATTTGTCGTACACCTTTCTCCTCCCAGAAAATGTTAACATACTTTGGAAAAAACTCTCTGCAATTAAGTGTCCATAGGATAACTATTTTTCTATATTTCATCTGGACTCATTGGACATCTTATAAAACGAGTCTACGAGGACTTTCAAACATCTACTGCTATCACATGGCTCCACTTGATTAGTGTCTTAGTTTCTGATGTCTTGTCTCTGGTAAAAACCACTGACTCTATCTGCACCTGAAATATTCAAGGACATGCTGTTGACACAATGGTGTCTAGAAGCCAGATAGACAGCTTCAGGCCAGAGCTGCTGTGGAAAACTGTCTACATCCACCTAAATTAGAACTGACAACTGAGCCCCGGATTTATAATGCAAAATTCTTCCGTATGGAACACTGAAATCCAGCTAGAGAAGGAAACAGAGCAAACTGAGTTTTTCTGTTTGTTTTGCTTTAGGGTACCTTCTTTGTTGTCCTTTGCATAAATGTCTCTTTATTTTAAAGGAAAATATTTCTGATGTTAAATGATTAATCAAAAGTAGTTAGTCCATTTTAATGTCCAAAGGGACTTGACTATAGCACATAGTATGTGTGCTGCAGAAACAGGACGGCACAAAGACTTCTGAAGTATGTTACCCTCTCACTGGCTTGGTGTACAGCTTTTACTACATAGAATTTGTGTTGTGGAGGGCTGGGCGTGGTGGCTCATGCCTCTAATCCCAGCACTTTGGGAGGCCATGGGTGGTGGATCGTAATGTCAGGAGTTCAAGATCAGCCTGGCCAGTATGGTGAAATCCTGCCTCTACAAAAAATACAAAAATTAGCCATGTATGGTGGCTGATGCCTGTAATCCCAGCTACTCAGGAGTCTGAGGCAGGAGAATCACCTGAACCCGGGACGCAGAGATTGCAGTGAGCTGAGATCATGTCACTGCACTCCAGCCTGGGTGGCAGAGCAAGACTCCATCTCAAAAAAAAAAAAAAAAAAGGAATTTGCATTGTGGAAAAAGTTGAGTATTACCAATATGTAGGATGAATTAATAAATTCTTATCTCTTAGTTTATGCTAGTGTTTGGCTATTTTAACAATGGTACTATGACTTTATCTGGAACCAGTACCCCCAAAGCAGGGTGCCTGCATCCACAGGATTTGTGGAAATCCTTTAGCTCAAGCTTTTCCAACCCATAGGCTGCAGGCTGCATGCAGCCCAGGAAGGCTTTAAATGCAGCCCAACATAAATTTGTAAACTTTCTTAAAACATTATGAGATATTTTTGCCGTTTTTATTTTTTAGCCCATCAGCTATCGTTTATATAGTTTATGTGTGACCTAAGACAATTCTTCCAATGTGGCCTAGGGAAGCCAAAAATTGGACATTCCCGCCTTACCTATAGATAATAAAATAAGAATAATAACAATGCAACTTTTATTTTATTCACTTTATGTACAAATTGTGAGGGAAAAAAGCCAAGTATGGTGTAGTCCCAGCCTGTAGTCCCATTACTTGCAATGCTGAAGAGGGAGGATCATTTCTTGAGCCCAGGAATTCAGGAACAGCCTGGGCAACATAGAGAGACCCTATCTCCAATCAATCAATCAATCAATCAATAAGCTTTACTTACCTTTAACATAGGGATGAATACCACTTGTCCTTTTGGTTCCTACGTGACATGTAGAACCTGCTACATCCTGAGAGAAGAGTTGAAGAACTCTACGATTCAACAGTAGACAGCACATTTCTCAGGCCTTCATTTGTCAGCTGCAATATATTTCAGTTTACATGCTATAGGATGTTATCAATGCGGTTGATTTTATAAAAACAAATATTTGTAATAACTTTAAAATTTGTTTTAAAGATATTACCTTCATAGTGTATAAAATCCAAACCACTTCAGAGCATATGAAAAGCCATCCTCCCATCCTGGTTTCCCATCCCAATCAACATCCTGGAGATGATCAGCAGTACCAGTTTCTTATGGTTCTTCTAGAAAAAAATACACTATGCATACACAACAAGCTGGCATTTCTCCATATTTGCCTTCCAACCCATTCTCCTTTTTATTTTATTTTATTTATTTTTGGAGATGGGGGTCTCGCTTTGTCACCCAGGCTGGAGTGCAGTGCACAATCATAACTCACTGCAACCTCCTGGGCTTAAGCAATCCTCCTACTTCAGCTTTCCAAGTAGCTGGGACTTAAGGCATGCGCCACCATACCTGGCTAATTTTTGTTTGTTTGTAGAGATTGGGTCTCTCTGTGCTGTACAGGCTGGTCTTGAACTCCTGGGCTCAAGAAATCTGCCTACCTTGGCCTCCCAAAATGCTGGGATTACAGGCATGAGCCACCATGCCCAGCCTACCCCCTCTTTTACAATAAAAATAGTTGCATCCCATAAACATTTTTATCTTAAATTTTCTTATTTGCTATGTCATAGAAATAGTTCCATATATGTAAAGAATTTTTGTGCTCTTAATGGCTGCATAATTTCTTATTTTTTATTGTAAATTGACAATTTATAATTATATAAATTTATGGTAGTACAAAGTAATATTATGACTTATGAACATTATGTGAAATAATTAAATCAAGCTAGTTAAAATATCCATCACCTCAAATACTTAACAATTTCTCTTGGTGAGAATTTTGAAATGTACACTCTTAGCAAATTTGACATGTACAATACTCTCTTATTAACTATATTCACCATACTGTGTAATAACAAGTGATGGTGAGCATTTGGAGAAAAGGGAATGTTTGTACACTGTTGGCAGAAATGTAAATTTGTACAGCCATTATGGAAAACTGTATGGAGGTTCCTTAGAAAACTAAAAATAGAATTACCATATGATCCAGCAATCCCACTTCTGGGTATTTACCCAAAAGATTTGAAATATTCCTTTTTATAGATACGCCATGATTGATTTAGCCATCCCCAAGTGATACATATTTATGTTTTTTTCCAGTCTTTTACTAGTGAATGTAGCATTGCATTGGATAGCCATGTTTTATGTGCCATTTACACACATGCTCATATGGCTGTTGGATACATTCTTAAGAGGTCGAATATCTGGATCAAAAAGTGTGCATTTATAATTCTGAATGATACTGCCAAATTTTCTTCATAAATGTTGTACCAATTTACACTCCCACCAGCAATGTATGAGAGTGTCTGTTTCCCCACAGCCTTGCCAACAATAAATACCTTTGCATAATTGGAGCTTGAGATTGAAAAATGAGCATCATAATTTAGTAAGATGAGCCAAGAATGAACTTCTTCCATTTGGATCTATCTTTCTTGGTGAGATGCTGCTTTCCCAGCAATGACATCCCCTTAAAACACTGCTAAAATAAAGGCTGAAAAACCAGATCTTCAAATCACTATGTTACAGAGAATTAACAAAATTTCTTTCAAAACCAATGAAGCATATTTAACCACAATTCCTATTACACTTTTTATACCATCAATAAATCAAATAAAAATTATTTTTAATATTGTTGATCTTATCTATCTTATCCCTTCTGAATTTCTATTTTATGTAGGTTCTATATCCACATACTATATACTATAAAACATATATATAGACTATATATATATGTTTTATATATATATAAACTATATATATGTTTTACAGTAAATATATTCTTAGTATATTAGAGTATTACATATATATAGTTATATATATATAGTTTTCTATATATATGTTTTATATATAAACTACATATAACTATATATGTTTTATATATATAAACTATATATATAACTATATATATGTTTTATATATATAAACTATATATATAACTATATATATGTTTTATATATAAACTATATATATAACTATATATATGTTTTATATATAAACTATATATATACTATATATATAACTATATACATGTTTTATATATATAAACTATATATATAACTATATATATGTTTTATATGTATAAACTATATATATAACTATATATATGTTTTATATGTATAAACTATATATAACTATATATGTTTTATATATATAAACTATATATATAACTATATATATGTTTTATATATATATAACTATATATATGTTTTATATATATATAAACTATATATATAACTATATATGTTTTATATATATATAAACTATATATATACCTATATATATGTTTTATATATATATATATAAACTATATATATATAAAACTATATATATGTTTTATATATATATAAACTATATATATGTTTTATAGTAAATATATTCTTAGTATATTAGAGTATTACATAAATTTTGGGTAAAAACTTTTATGTAACGGGGTTGCCCAATACTTTTTTACCAATGAGGTCTGGGACAAAAACACTTTTTGATATGTACATATAATTCATATAATCTAAATTATTCATAAAACAAAGAATGTTTAAAATTAACAAGCATTTAAAACATGTCACTGTTTCCTTCAGCTCTCTTTCCCCAGGCAACATGATTCTGGCTGGAAACTGAGGAAAAGGTTGAATTATTATTACTCATAATCTGTAAGAACCCACCCAGAGTGGGCATTAGATATCACCAGATTTCCAAAAGAAAAATATTTATTTTCTTCCCCTGAGGATTATAAATGAAAACTCTACAGTCTTTACTCATCCCTAAGAGGGCAACTTGAGCAAGAGAAAGACTGGCCCTTTTCATTTGAATCATATTACTGGAAAGGCGGATGGGGAAGTTGGTGGTCTTCCTGCATAAAAACCATGCATTGCTCCCAAGGCATTTATCTGTGAAGTCTCCTAATGGCTGCTCCTGGAAGCTGCTACTCTAGCCAGGGCACCCTTTTCCAGCAGCCATGAATGCTTCCCCTCTTGGCAGCAGCTCCTGACCACACCTCCTACAGCAACCAGTCTTTATTCTAGTCCTGTGGTAACCGTAACCAGTCTTTCTTCTAGTTTTTGAATTCCTCAGTCCCTGGACCATTCAGTGCAACCTCTGAGGAGCATCTTAGCAGCATACTAAACGCAGCTCTTTAGGATCAAAGCCATTTTAAAACATTTCCCTGATTTTTAAACAAGGAAAACATAGAAAATGATAAAAAATTTAAATTGGCCATAAAACAAATAATTAATCATGTTATAATTCAGAGATAACTGCTATTAACATTTTACCATGGTTCCTTTCAATCTTTTCTCAGTATACGCAATATAATATTTTGCATAATGGGTAGTTACATATAGCTTTGCATTTTAATTTTTGCTTTCAGTGGGAATGCCATGAATATCTCCCATGTCATTAAAAGCATTCCCAAAATACCTTTTTGATGACTGTTTAATAGATCATTGTATGGCTGAATCTCATTTAACTGAACCATCACTGTTGAATGCTTGGCTTATTTCTAATGTTCTATTCTAATTTCAATTAACACCTTGATACAATGAATTCATGCTCAAATTTCAGGTAAATCCCTTAAGATTAATTCCTGAATGTCCTGGTACTGTATGGACAGCTCTTGATCCATGGTCATGCAACATTGCTGCCAGGGGCTCTGTTTTACCACACATGCTTAGTTGCTCTTACTCACTGCTGATTTCAGAGAAAAGAATGGCAACTTAATACTGATATAATTTGTATTCTTGAATCACTAGTTATATTGAATAATTTGTCTACATTTTTCTTAAATAATTTTTGTGTGATAAAAGTAGTATAACCTCATCAGGAAAATGTCAAAAGAGACATATATAAATAAAAATTATTTGTAATTGCACAACTGAGATATACCTTTCCCATTAATGATACTTTACTTTTTATGGCTTAAATCTTACTCCAGGAGACCCGGCAAGATGGCGTCGTAGAAGCGACTCAGGATTGCAGCTCTCAGTGACGGCGCAGAGGGTGAGTCCTAGCCGCATTCTCGGATGGACTTTTCTAGCCCACAGAGTGTTGAAAGTCCCACAGGACGCTAGTAAAGTAAAACCGGCTAACGCAGCCCTCTGGTGCGGCCGCTTCGGCCGGCGACCCGGCACGGAACTCACTGGTCTGGGCGCCCTGTTAAACCGGCAATCTGAGAGTTTGAAGGGCAGATTGGCGCATCCATCTGATTGAATGGGACTTGGACAGTGAGCCAGACTAGGAGTTTCCTGGGAGTTTCCTGGGAAGCGTGATCTGAGCCGGTGAAGTGGGCAGTGGCACGGGAGATCACACGGATCCCAGTGCCCTATCGGCAGGCTCCTGGGGCGCCAGTGAGAGAGTCGAACTTTAAGCTCACGGAGAGGCAGGGAGAGAGAGAGAGGACGGACTCTGAGGCAGGGAGCTGGGTAATCGGGCTCAGCGGGTCCCACCCTCACAGGGACAAGCAGGGCAATGACTGGAGACGCTTGGCGCTGAGAGTTTAGCTGCCGGCATCTAGGACGGTGCAGCCCGGTGAGGGAGGGGCGTCCACACCGCTGACACAATCCGCCCCTATTGAAGTACCGCCCAGGGCCGAAGCAGCCTGCCGTTGCCGAGGCAACCTGCCATAACAGAGAGACTCCCAGGAGACGGGAGCTCTCCACAGCAGAAGGGAGCTCAGCAGCAACAGGGCAGAACCGCGCTAGCGGGTCAGAGCCCCGGCAGGCAAATAGTGAATAGACTGCCACCTAGTGGGGCAGGACAGTGCAACAGATACTCATAAAGAAAGCCCCAACTCCCTGAAACAGTGCATATAAGGGGGGGAAATAAAAGGGTGGTGTTTTATGAGTTCTATTACAGCAGACATAAACAACCTCCCAACAACCCTGAATGAACAACGGAGCTCACAGCTCAGCACTGGAGCTACTATAAAGCACAAACCGTCTCCTTAAGCAGCTCCCTGACCCCTGTATATCCAAAGAGTCACCGCAAAAAAAGGACTAATCAGACTGACATTTGGCGGGCATCATTCTGGAACAAAGACAGCAGAAGAAGAAACTGGTATCATCCCTCACTCTTCCACAGCTGCTACAGGTATACTCCAGGCAAACAGGGCCTGGAGTGGACCTCAGCACTCATACAGCAGACGGGCTAGACCACTAGAAGGAAAACTAAGTAACAGAAATACTTCATCATCAACAATCTCAGCATCCACACAGAGACCCAATTGAAAAATCAGCAACTACAAAGACGACAGGCGGATAAATCCATAAAGATGGGAAGAAACCAGCGCAAAAAGGAGGAAAACACCCGAAACCAAAACACCTCACCTCCTACAAAGGACCAAAACTCCTCACCAGCAAGGGAACAAAGCTGGACGGAGAATGAGTGTGATGAAATGATGGAATCAGACTTCAGAAAGTGGATAATGAGAAACTTCATTGAGCTAAAAGAACATGTTCTAAATCAGTGCAAAGAAACTAAGAACCTTGAAAAAAGATTTGAAAAAAAATTCGAGGAATTGATAACAAGAATGGAAAACTTAGAGAGGAATATGAATGAATTGAAGGAGCTGAAAAACACAACACGAGAACTTCGTGAAGCATGCACAAGTTTCAACAGCCGAATTGACGAAGCAGAAGAAAGAATATCAGAAATTGAAGATCAACTCAATGAAATAAAATGTGAAACCAAGATTAAAGAAAAAAGCATGAAAAGGAATGAACAAAATCTCCAAGAAATGTGGGACTATGTGAAGAGACCCAACCTACGTTTGATAGGTGTACCAGAATGTGATCAAGAGAATGAATCTAAGCTGGAAAACACTCTTCAGGATATTATCCAGGAAAATTTCCCCAACCTAGCAAGACAGGTCAATACTGAACTCCAGGAAATACAGAGAACACCACAAAGATACTCCGCAAGAAGAGCAACCCCAAGGCACATAATCGTCAGATTCACCAGGGTTGAAATGAAGGAGAAAATACTAAGGGCAGCCAGAGAGAAAGGTCGGGTCACCCACAAAGGGAAGCCCATCAGACTCACAGCAGATCTCTCGGCAGAGACTCTACAAGCCAGAAGAGAGTGGGGGCCAATATTCAACATCCTTAAAGAAAAGAGCTTTCAACCCAGAATTTCATATCCAGCCAAACTGAGCTTCATAAGTGAAGGAAAAATAAAATCCTTCATGAACAAGCAAGTACTCAGAGATTTTGTCACCACTAGGCCTGCTTTACAAGAGCTCCTGAAAGAGGCACTACACATAGAAAGAAACAACCAGTTCCAGCCATCCTAAAAGCATACCAAATGCTAAAGACCATCAACAAAATGAAGAATGTACATGAACCAATGGGCAAAACAGCCAGATAGCATCAAAATGGCAGTATCAAATTCACACATAACAATATTAACCCTGAATGTAAATGGGCTAAATGCACCAATCAAAAGACACAGACTGGCAAATTGGATAAAAAACCAAAACCCATCAGTGTGCTGTATCCAGGAAACCCACCTCACACACAAAGATACACAAAGGCTCAAAATAAAAGGATGGAGGAAGATTTACCAAGCAAATGGAGAGCAAAAAAAAGCAGGAGTTGCAATTCTCATCTCTGATAAAATAGACTTTAAAGCAACAAAGATCAAAAGGGACAAAGAAGGTCACTACATAATGGTAAAAGGATCGATACAACAAGAAGAGCTAACGATTCTAAATATATATGGACCCAATGCAGGAGCACCCAGATATATAAGGCAAGTTCTTAATGACTTACAAAGAGACTTAGACTCCCACACAATAATAGTGGGAGACTTTAACACTCCACTGTCAATAGCAGACAGATCAACCAGACAGAAAATTAACAAGGATATCCAGGACTTGAACTCAGACCTGGAACAAGCAAACCTGATAGACATTTACAGAACTCTCCACCCCAAACCCACAGAATATACATTCTTCTCAGCACCACATCACACCTACTCCAAAATTGACCACATAATTGGAAGTAAAGCACTCCTCAGCAAATGCAAAACAACGGAAATCATAACAAACAGTCTCTCAGACCATAGTGCAATCAAGTTGGAACTCAGAATTCAGAAAATAACTCAGAACCGCACAGCTTCATGGAAACTGAACAACTGGCTCTTGAATGTTGATTGGATAAACAATGAAATGAAGGCAGAAATAAAGAAGTTCTTTGAAACCAACGAGAATGAAGACACAACGTACCAGAATCTCTGGGACACATTTAAAGCAGTCTGTAGAGGAAAATATATAGCAATAAGTGCCCACATGAGAAAAGTGGAGAGATCCAAAATTGACACCCTATTGTCAAAATTGAAAGAGCTAGAGAAGCAAAATCAAAAAAGCTCAAAACCTAGCCGAAGACAAGAAATAACTAAGATCAGAGCAGAACTGAAGGAGATAGAGACAAGAAAAATCCTTCAAAAAATCAACAAATCTAAGAGCTGGTTTTTTGAAAAGACCAACAAAATAGACAGACCACTAGCCAGACTGATAAAAAAGAAAAGAGAGAACAACCAAATAGATGCAATAAAAAACGATAAAGGGGAAATCACCACAGATTCCACAGAAATTCAAACCATCATCAGAGAATACTACAAACAACTCTATGCACACAAACTAGTAAATCAGGAAGAAATGGATAAATTCCTGGATGCCTGTGTCCTCCCAAGCCTAAACCAGGAGGAAGCCGAAACTATGAATAGACCAATAACAAGGTCAGAAGTTGAGGCAGCAATTAAGAGCCTACCACACAAAAAAAGCCCAGGTCCAGATGGGTTCACAGCTGAATTCTACCAGACACACAAAGAGGATCTGGTACCATTCCTTCTGAAACTATTCCAAATAATCCAAAAGGAGGGAACCCTTCCCAAATCATTTTATGAGACCAACATCATCCTGATACCAAAACCTGGCAGAGACTCAACAAGAAAAGAAAACTTCAGGCCAATATCCATGATGAACATAGATGCAAAAATCTTCAATAAAATACTGGCAAATCGATTGCAACAGCACATTAAAAAACTTATCCATCATGATCAAGTAGGATTCATCCCGGGCATGCAAGGCTGGTTCAACATACGCAAGTCTATAAATGTAATTCACCACATAAACAGAAGCAAAAACAAAAACCACATGATTATCTCAATTGACGCAGAGAAGGCATTTGACAAAATTCAACAGCCCTTTATGCTAAAAACCCTCAATAAACTTGGTATTGATGGAACATATCTCAAAGTAATAAAAGCTATTTACGACAAACCAACAGCCAATATCATACTTAATGGGCAAAAACTGGAAGCATTCCCTTTGAAATCCGGCATTAGACAAGGATGCCCTCTCTCACCACTTCTATTCAACATAGTACTGGAAGTTCTAGCCAGAGCAATAAGGCAAGAAAAAGAAATAAAGGGTATTCAAATAGGAAAGGTGGAAGCCAAATTGTCTCTATTTGCAGATGACATGATAGTGTACCTAGAAGACCCCATCACCTCAGCCCAAAAGCTCCTGCAACTGATAAGCAACTTCAGCAAAGTCTCAGGATATAAAATCAATGTGCAAAAATCACAAGCATTCCTATACACCAATAACAGACTTAAAGAGAACCAAATTAAGAACGAACTGCCATTCACAATCGCTACAAAGAAAATAAAATACCTAGGAATACAACTCACTAGGAATGTAAGGGACCTCTTTAAGGAAAACTACAAACACCTGCTCAACAAAATAAGAGAAGACACAAACAGATGGAGAAACATTCCATGTTCGTGGTTAGGAAGAATCAATATTGTGAAAATGGCTATACTGCCCAAAGTAATTTACACATTCAATGCTATCCCCATCAAACTACCATTGAATTTCTTCATAGAACTGGAAAAAACCACCATGAATTTCATATGAAACCAAAAAAGAGCCCGCATAGCCAAGTCAATTCTAAGCAAAAAGAACACAGCGGGAGGCATCACGCTACCAGACTTCAAACTATACTATAAGGCTACGGTAGTCAAAACAGCATGGTACTGGTACCAAAACAGAGATATGGACCAATGGAACAGAACAGAAACATCGGAGGCAACACAACATATCTACAACCATATCATCTTTGATAAACCAGACAAAAACAGGCAATGGGGAAAGGATTCCCTATTTAATAAATGGTGTTGGGAAAACTGGCTAGCCATGTGCAGAAAGCAGAAACTGGACCCCTTCCTGACACCTTACACTAAAATTAACTCCAGATGGATTAAAGACTTAAATGTAAGACCTGACACCATAAAAACCCTAGAAGAAAGTCTAGGCAAAACCATTCAGGACATAGGAGTAGGCAAGGACTTCATGAACAAAACACCAAAAGCATTGGCAACAAAAGCCAAAATAGACAAATGGGACCTAATCAAACTCCACAGCTTCTGCACGGCAAAAGAAACAGTCACTAGAGTGAATCGACAACCATCAGAATGGGAAAAAATCTTTGCAGTTTACGCATCAGACAAAGGGCTGATATCCAGAATTTACAAAGAACTCAAACAGATTTACAGAAAAAAAAACAAACAAGCCCATTCAAAAATGGGCAAAGGATATGAACAGACACTTTACAAAAGAAGACATACATGAGGCCAACAAACATATGAAAAAGTGCTCATCATCATTGGTCATTAGAGAGATGCAAATCAAAACCACATTGAGATATCATCTCACACCAGTTAGAATGGCGATCATTAAAAAATCTGGAGACAGCAGATGCTGGAGAGGATGTGGAGAAATAGGAACACTCTTACACTGTTGGTGGGAGTGTAAATTAGTTCAACCATTGTGGAAGACAGTGTGGCGATTCCTCAGGGACCTAGAAATAGAAATTCCATTTGACCCAGCAATCCCATTACTGGGTATCTATCCAAAAGACTGTGAATCGTTCTACTATAAGGACACATGCACACGAATGTTCATTGCAGCACTGTTTACAATAGCAAAGACCTGGAACCAACCCAAATGCCCATCGATGATAGACTGGACTGGGAAAATGTGGCACATATACACCATGGAATATTATGCAGCAATCAGAAATGATGAGTTTGTGTCCTTTGTAGGGACATGGATGAATCTGGAGAACATCATTCTCAGCAAACTGACACAAGAACAGAAAAAGAAATACCGCATATACTCACTCATAGGCGGGTGAGAAAAATGAGAACACATGGACACAGAGAGGCGGTCTACTATACACTGGGGACTGTTGGGGGAAATGGGGGAGGGACAGCAGGGGGGGGCTGGGGGGGATAGCCTGGGAATGAATACCAAGTGTGGGTGAGGGGGAGGAAGGCAGCAGAGCACACTGCCATGTGTGTACCTATGCAACTATCTTGCACGTTCTGCACATGTACCCCAAAACCTATAATGCAATAAAAATTAAAAAAAAAAAATCTTACTCCAATGAGGATCATATAGTATATATAATTTAGAATTCTGCTTTTTATTTATAGCATTATTCTTATTCTTAAAAAAATTTGAAAAATATAACTTTCAAATACAACTATTTGAAAATATTGTTTTATTTTTATTCATTGAATGCACAATAATTTATTTAAATCTTACCATCTTATTAAATATCTAGTTATAATTTTTGTTTTAATAAATATCATGTTGTATTGTTATTTAATTAGCATCTATTTGTTTACAAATAGAGTTGAATTTCAAAATGCTTCCATTGTACTTTCACACTATAGATTACCACTTTATATCCTAGCTTTCGTTTTCTTTTCTTTTTTTTTCTTTGAGACGGAGTTTCACTCTTGTTACCCAGGCTGGAGTGCAATGGTGCGATCTCGGCTCACCACAACCTCCGCCTCCTGGGTTCAGGCAATTCTCCTGCCTCAGCGTGCTGAGTAGCTGGGATTACAGGCAGGCGCCACCATGCCCAGCTAATTTTTTGTATTTTTAGTAGAGACGGGGTTTCACCAAGTTGACCAGGATGGTCTCGATCTCTTGACCTCGTGATCCACCCGCCTCAGCCTCCCAAAGTGCTGGGATTACAGGCTTGAGCCACCGCGCCCGGCCCCTAGCTTTCATTTTCTAACTGAAATTCATATTTAATTATTACAGATTTTTTAGATTTTAAAGATATTAATCCCTTATAAGTCATACCTATTACATATAATTTTCAAATTTTAGTTGTTTGACTTTAATTTTCATTTTTTCTATATCCAAAGCCTTTAAATTTTTATTTGGTCAAATTTATTCATGCTATCCTTTGAAATTCCATTTATTGCCTTCTGCATTTTTAGAAAGTGTTTTGTTTTCTAATCCAAGATCAGTTAAATATTCAACTCCGTATTCTTCTATTTTTTGTTTCATTTTGTTTTGTAGTGCTTTTATGTCTACACTGAAGTATTTAATATATGCAGAACTTGGTTTGGCACATCGTGTAGGAAGATGGGGTAATTTTTTTCTGAATAACCCACTTCCCAGGTTTTCTTTTTAATTTGAGAACATTTCTTTCACACAGGGAAGTCATTTTATGTGGTGAAACTCATACACAGTAATTATGACTATACATGGCTTTCATGTTTTATCATTATATGTGATGAAACTCATATGTGGTAATTTTGACTATACATGGCTTTCACCATGCATAGCAAAAAAAAATTTTATACAGCACCCCAAATATGAAGATATATAGTGTCTTTATAAATTCAACACAGCCATCATCTTCTCCAGTGTTGGAACAATATTTTTTAATGTACAGCATGATGTGAACAAGTTATCATGGGTTCGTATTTTCTGAGCTCTAGAATAACACTCAACATAAAAGAGTTCCACAGTATGGGAGGCTCAAAGGAGTTGATATTGAAGAAACATGAGGGTTTTTCTACATCTCGTTCATACTTGTTCAGTCTGGACCATGTGGTCAAAAATGTAATGGAGGTCACTGCAGAATCACCAGTTTTATTTAAGTTCTATGCACTCTCCAGCTCAGTCCAAGAATTCCTCTGTTTCTCTCATTCCTTTAACGTAAGTTGAAGATGTGTATGATGTGACACGATCGTATCTTCTCAGAAATTTGTTGAGATCCTCTAGCTGTGAGGTGAGCTGACACTTCACAGTATCACACTTACCTGCATTCTTGTGTTGTTCCTGAGCGGATTGGAGGCTCTCAGTCCTCAAAAGTGAGTCCTGGTGGTCTCTCCTAGCCATGGAATCCAATCCTAATATCCTTCACTTGCCTGAGGGAAATAGGATTCAAGCCACATATCAATTTTGAATTTTCTAGTAGTCACATTTTAAAAAGTGAAAAGAAACAGGAAAAATTAATTTTAATAATAGATTTTATTCAATCCAATAGCTCGATCGTTTCAAAATATAATCAATGTAAACATTATTAATGATATTTTACATCCTTTTTAAAATACTAAGCCTTAAGATCTGGTGTTTATTTGACACTTGCAGCACATCTCAATTTGAACTAGGGATATTCTACATGCTCAGTACCCACATGCGGTTAGTGGCTACCATATTGAATAGTGCAGATCTAGAGGACTTGCTAACAAACAGAAATTTATCATTAAATTCAAAAGTGTCTGTGTGTTTTATGTAAGTGTTCTGGAGATCTTATTTTCCAAGCCAGAATAAGGAACTAATGCCTCAATGGTCCCATGTTACACCATTTAAAAAGTGAGTTATAGTTAAGAATGGGCTGCTTCTTATTTCTTTTATTTCTCTTCTTTCCTTTGTCATTTCTTTTCTCCACACCCATGTGCTTTAAATTCTATATTTTCCCGAGAGCCTATCACTCTGTGTTGGGCACAGGCAACTCTTGGTCAAGGGAAGTAGATGAGACGCTGAGATCCCAGGTAGAAAGCTCTCAATAAAAAACATGAGTCAGAAACATTAAAACATGTTTTCCTTTCCTCCATGGCTTCAAATCTATTTCCACCCCACCCCAGTATGTCTCCCATTCCCCAGTTCCAATAGGATAAAAGATTTAATTTATTTTTAACCAATATATATGTGAAAAAATCTGCACTTTCTGGTTGCTACTTATTTTAGGGTTGTAAGCATTAATAAACAGAATATATACGTTCAGTGGTAGCCTAATTTTTTTAAAGAAGCATGCAAATGTGCCTTTTGCTGGCATTGTTTTAAAATGAATAGAATGCTCTCAGTAAACTTTTACATTACTCTGCAACATGTTTTGTTAGAAAAACCTGTCTTAGTATCTAAAATTGTGTAAATCATCAGTTTTTAATCTGGCAGGAAGTAGATAGTGGCCCATTAAACTTTCATAATTAAATTTTCCCTGTACTCCCCCATAGAACCATTATCTGAGTTTTCTAATTAACACAAGAGGAGGGAGTCAATTCAGATTGATGGGATCTAGAGCCATCCCCTTTCATTTTAATGACCTTTAATAAACTTTTATTACTATTGATATTGATAATTATAATACACCCTTTAATTCTGCAATGTGATTCTAAGGACCTTTTCAAAAATTGCAAAACTCACCTTTAAAGCTAGAGTAGGCAGAATTATTATAGTCCTAGAGGCTATGCATTTAACACAGTAACTTTAAGTTACCCAAAGGGTGGATAGGCATTGAGTCAATGGCCTTTCCTTTCCTTGATGCCTAGTGCTGGATGTCTGTTTTTAAACAGCCTCCAAATTCCACAGCACACCTCCCCTGAGAATGGCAGTTGGGCTGAATTGGGAGGTGGTTTTTGAGAAATAATCAACAGGGGTTAGGTAGAGTTTACTAAATTTGTTTTGTTTACAATTGGAAAGGCATTGAGACCAGGAGGCCAGATGCCCAGGAGGATAAGTCATTAGGCAAGCAGGCTGATTTCCCAGAATGTTTTCAGGAGACCTTTCCAGAGTTTTACATAATTCTACATCCTCTCAGAGATTCCATTCCTGTCATTGGAATTGATCTTTCCAGGTGAGAAAATAAATTTGCTAACCTGAGCACATAAGCACTGAGAAGAACATTTCCATTTTTACATTTAATTTGCTTCAGAAATTGGGGTACTAGGAGGATAAGTTACCCAGGTCATGTATACAGTAAATGATGGAACTAGAATTCAGCTTATGCTATTACTCATCAAGTTACGCTGCCTGAAAAAGTGCAATGGGTAACCTATGTTGGACTTCTGGTGCCTTGGTTAACAAAAGCGTAAGTTGGAAAAACGCGAGAGCTACCGAACTCAGAGTGTTTAGGAGAGAATTAATGGAATGATTTCATAATCCCTTTATCGATATAGTGAGAAATAAAATATTTCATAGCAGTGTTATGAGGATTAAATGAGATAAGATATAAAACATGCTTAGCATACTGTGTAGTTCCATAAATGCTACATTTTATTTTATTATAAATATTATTTCCATAGTATCTCACTTATTCTTTTCAAAGTTCAGATGTTTGGTGCTTTGGCATCTCAACATATGAACAAAAAGACTATAAATTAAAAATAAAAGTCTTTATGCTCTTAATTCTAGAGCTGCTTAAAGAAGACAAAAATAAAAGTCTAGGGGCAGGGCACAGGTATTTACACCAGCACTTTGGGAGGTTGAGGTTGGGAGGATCTCTAGAGCCCAGGAGTTTAAGACCAGCCTGGGCCATGTACTGAGACCTGATCTCTACTAAAAAAGTTTAAAAATTAGCTGGATGTGGTAGCACATACCTGTAGTGCCAGCTAATCAGGCGGGTGAGTCAGGAAGATCACTTGAGCATAGGATGTCAAGGCTGCAGTGAGCTATGATCATGCCACTACACTCCAGTCTGGGTGACAGAGCAAGACCCTGTCTCTAATAAATAAACATAAACAAAAATAAATAAACAACAAAAATAAACAAAAATCTACTACTTACCAGTCAGGGGACATACCATAATTCCAAAGGTGGTTTTTCCAGGGCTAAGCTCATCCACTGCACTCCGGGTGTGCTGACCCCTACAATTTCCCCAAGTGTGAAAACTCAACTGCATGATTTGTGATAGTAGAGCCTGTGTGCATGTTTTACCCCCCTCCAAAAAAAGATATAAATTTTAAAAACATTTTAATAAAGTAAAATAAGTCTAGACTTACCTTAGAAGAGATAACAAGGACCTTGTCAAGATAACAAATATATGATCACTGAATTCAAAGATGTTTATTATCTGACTGTTACAGTAATCTAGGAAAGCCAGAAAAGAAAGGAAAAATCAGGCAGACTTTTAAACAACAGTAATCACCATTTATAGTTCTTTCCAAATTTAATTTTCAAAAAAAAATAGACATGTTTTAAAACATTGTTGGGGAGAAGTTCCATCTCATGACATTGGAGTACCTGAAATCAAACACACCCTCCTACTGAAATAACTAAAAAATGAGAGGCAGAATAAATATATGAAGCAGTGGTTCTTGGAGAGCAAAGAGCTAGGATCCATTACAGAAGGGAAGTAAATGAAGTGAGCCATGTAACTGCCATATTTTTCTGTCTCAGAGAGCTTTCCAGATTGCAGTGCAGTGAGGAGATCCCCCAAAATGCATGGTACTCTCATTGAGTTGAGCAGATACAGATCAGAGTTTGGGAAGATCAAGGTGGCTAGAGAGAAGAGAGTTGCGTGGGGAAGGGGCTCCAGAAATATTGACGCAGATCCCATGAATCTGTTGTTGAGTACCAAACTACATACGAATAAGGTAAAAGTCCATTAGGTCAGGAAAACAACTCAAGAGTTGGGCTGAAAGACACCTTCACTGAAGGCCAAGTAGTTACATTTTCATAGTGATGCTAAACTGGCCTTAGAATAAGCATAGTATGGTGCATGGGCCAAATCCGGTCAATGACTTGTTTTTGTATGACCCTCCAGATAAGAATGGGCTTCACACTTTTACAAGGTAGTAAAAATAATAATAATAAAATAAAAAGGAGGAGAGGGAAACTATACAATAGACATTAGGTGTTACCTAGAAAACTTAACATTTACATCTGGCTCTTTATAGAAAAAGTTTACTGACATGCCTTAAAAAGCCTAAAAATGATTGTTGAAATACTCAAACTGATTCTTAGTTCATTTAACTTCCTGCCCAGAGTCTATACTTTAAATAAATAAAATATAATCTAGCACTTAACAGTGTACAATGCAAAATCACTTGCAGCCAACAATTAATAGACATGCAAATAAGCATCAAAATGTCATTCATAATCAGAAAAAAAATCACACAATAGAAAACTCAGAAATGACAGAGGTGATGGAACATGCAGACAAGGACTTTAAACAGAGATTGTAAATATGATCAAGGATTTAAAAAAGAACATAAATATAATAAAGAGAAAAATAAGGGATATATAAATGAACCAAACTGAGCTTTTAGAGATAAAAAAACACAATCTCCCAAATGAGAAATCTACTATATGGGACTTAATTCTACAGAATAAGACCAGGAGCAGTGGCTCATGCCTGTAATCCCAGCACTTTGGGAGGCCAAGGCAGGTGAATCATTTGAGGTCAGGAGTTTGAGACAAGCCTGGCCAACATAGTGAAACCCCATCTCTACTAAAAATACAAAAATTGGCTGGGTATTGTGGCACTTGCCTGTGGTCCCACCTACTTGTGAGGCTGAGGTGGCAGAATTGCTTGAGCCTGGGAGGTGGAGGAGGTTGGAGTGAGCTGAGATTGCACCACTGCACCACTGCCTCCAGCCTGAGCAACAGAGCAAGACTGTCTCAAAAAAAAAATCTGCAGAAGATTTGTAAATTTGTAAATATATCAGTAGACATATTTATTAAAACTAAAGCCCAGAAGAAAACAAAAATTATGAAAAAATAAACAGAGTTTCAGTGACTATAGGACAAGATTAATTAACATATGAGTAATTAGAATCCCAAAAAGGATAGGAAAGAGAATAATGGTCAAAACATCCCAGGCTTGATAAAAACTACAGAGCGCTTATCCAGGAAGCTCAATAAGCCCCAAGCAGGATAAACACAAAGAAACCACACCAAAACAAATCATAAGCAAAAATTTGTGGTAAGGAGAAAACATTGACATAGGAAAGAAGCGCGTTACACAAACAACTAAAGTAAGAATGAAAGTGAGTCTCTTGTCTGAAACTATGCAGACATACTCTGAAAAAAAAAAAAAAGTCAACCTAGAATTCTATATATATATAAAACATCTATCAAAAATGAAGATGTATGCCAGTAATTAACACTTGGAATTTGAGATTTGTTAATAATATCATTTATAATAGTACAATAATTAAATATATAGATATATATTTAATAAAATCTGTACAAAATCTATAAGCAGAAAACAACAAACTTTGATTAAAGAGCTCAAAGAAGATCTAAATAAATGAGGGGACAATTCTGTGATTCATAGATGGGTAGGCTTAGAATTGTTAAGATATCAACTCTGCCCATATTGACCTGTGGGTCCAATGCAATGCCAATCAAAATCCCAGTGAGATATTTTTTAGAGATCAATAAAATCATTGTAACATCTACAAGAAAAAGCATAAGATGTAAATATATCCTGAGAAAGAAGAATAAAGTTGACATTTCAAAACTTACTATAAAGCTAGGAAGTTATAAAAAGACACACGTGAATCATAAATGCACATTTCTTAAAGAAGCTAATCTCAAAAGGCTAAAAACTATAATTTCAATTATATGACATTATAAAAAAAGATAAAGCTATAGAGATGATTAAAAGATCAGTGCCTCCAGCCTAAGCAACATGGCAAACCCAATGTCTCCAAAAGAAAACAAAAACAAAATTAGCTGGTATGGTAGCATGTGTCTATAGTCCAAGGCTGAGATGGGAGGATCACTTAAATCTGGGAGGTGGAGGTTGCAATGAGCTGAGATGGCACCACTGCACTCTAGCCTGGGAAACAGAGCAAGACTCTGAATCAAGGAAAAAAATGAAAAGATCAGTGTTTGCTAGAGGTTTAGCAGTAGAGGAGCAGCAGTCAAATAGATAAAGCAGAGGGGATATTTTTTTAGAGTGGTGAAACTATTCTGTATGATCCTATAATCGCAGATACATGATATTATGCATTTGTCAAAACTTACTGAATTTTACAGCCCGAAGAATGAATGTTAGTATAACAGATACAAACTTGGGGAGAAAAAGTCATTTAGGAGACTGAGAGAATACCAGGAGAGAATGTTAAATGTGACCAAACAATCTGATTGTATTAGAAATATATTAAAAAATCTCACTGAAGGGGCTAAAAGAAAAAACGCTAACCTAAGTAACTTTAGAAATGAGCTGAGTTTTTGTTTGTTTGGTTGTTTTTAATATGGCCTTACTAAATCAAGGAGCAGTTTTCAAAGCCAAAAATATAAAAAACCTAAACTGTATATAAGCACTGTACCCTAGCTGCTAAAGTTGTACCTGACAGAAATATGAATTGATAATTCTGACACTTCTGAATAATGGAATTAAACACTAATAAATAGATGGTTAATGGTTGAATTCGAATTTCTCACTCTTGGAGGGGAAGTCTAAAAAAAGCAGGTAAAGGAGGAGGCTAGAAGGATCCATGGATCCATTAATACTAATGGATTAGAGTTAACAACAACAGCATGAACTGACACTTAACATACATACAAGTATCTACACATAGAAATATTTATAGATAAATATATTTGTACATGAGTTAGTGTATGCACACGTGTTTTCTTTCTCTGTCAGCTGAAAGGGTCTAGAAACAGTGACACTCTAGTAGCAACAAGCATACCTAGCACCCAGATCTTGTTTCTAATATCACTCTCCAATAGAAAGAACCAAGGCTCTTTGGAGAAATGGATGGTTTTAGGATTGGAACAAGAAATACACAAGGTGAGCCTGGAGCTTCTTGTCATGTCAGAAAGTAAAGAGGTATTCAAAACAAATAAACAAACCAAGCACCTCCATAATGGAAGTATGTCAAAGGGACAGAGTAGAACAATATGAGCAACATGATAAACTAGTGTTGAACTAAATCAATCAATCAATAAACTATTCAAAGAATAAAAAGAGATTCCTTCTAAATTATTTCATAAGACAGTATTAGTCTAATATGAAAACCAAATCAAAAAAAAAAGAAGCTACAGGTCAAATCTCTCATAAATATAGATGCAAAAATTCTTAACAAAATAGTATTGGCTGGGTGCAGTGACTCATGCCTGTAATCCCAGCACTTTAAGAAGCCAAGGTGGCCAGATTGCTTGAGCTCAGGAGTTCAAGACCAGCCTGGGCAACACGGTGAAACCCTGTTTCTACTAAAAATACAAAAATTAGCCAGGTATGGTGGCACATGCCTAGAGACCCAGCTACTCGGGAGGCCGAGGCAGGAGTATCACTTGCGCCTGGGAGATCAAGTCTGCAGTGAACTGTGATCATGCCACTGCACTCCAGCCTGGGTGACAGAATGAGACCCTGTCTCAAAAAACAGAAAAAGGATTCAATCAAATTAAATGGCATGTAAAAAGGATAACTATGGCTGATCGGTATTGCATGAACCTAGCTAAGCTGAAATTGCATTTCCCAGAATTCTTATCCATCCATAATTTTAAGTCAGCATTGGACTGAAGACACATTTTGCAGAAGCTACGAAAGGTAGAAGCAACCATATTGCTTTTATGCATGGAAGGTTGATGTGGGCACCTGGTGCTGTTACAATGCACACACATTGTTGCTGATTTGCTGGCTTACCTTGTTGGCAGTGCCCAGTAGCTGGGCTTTCAGTTGCTTTACTCCCACTGGATCACCTCCTTCAGCTTTTCTAAATCCAGTGCCAGAGTGTACAGCTCCAGAAGCAGCAGCTGAGCTTGCAGCTTCTCCAGCTCCTGCCAGATCTCTTCCTTCAGGTTCTTTGATCGTTGGCCAGCATGTGCAACTCCTGGGGCAGCCGCCAAGCCCACTACTCTTCCAGGTCACACTGAATCTCTTCTCTCAGGTTCTCCAACACTTGAGCCAGTCTCAGCACCAAAGATAGAAGTGATAGTAGTACATAAAATGTTTTGCTAGCTCCCTCAATTACATAAAGTCAAATCCTTATAATAAACTTTGTAGTCTATATTGAGTATACTGATCAAAACTTGATTGATACAATAATACATTATGACTATGTGGAATTTATCCTAGGAAGTTAAGGTTTGTTTAATACTGAAAAATATATGAATGCAATTCACTATATTAATAGATGAATCTGAAAACTCTGTGACTATCTCAACAGGTACAGAAAGAGGTGTGAAAAAATTTAAACTGCAATAGTCATGTATGACAGAAATGATCAGCACGCTAGTTATAAAAGGAAATTTCTCCAATCTGATAAAAGATTATAAAACCCATAGCTAATAACATAATGGTGAAAGATTACTTTCCTCCTCTCAGGAAGAAGTAAGGATGTCCAGTTCCATGACTTTTACTTGACATTACACTGGAGGTCCTGGCCAGTGTAATAAAGCAAGAGAAACATTTTTTAAATCATGTAAATTGGAAAGGGAAGAAGTAAAACAGTTTTTATTCATAGATGACATGATCATGTGAAATCTACAAAAGAGATCATAGAACTAATAAGTAAATGTAGCAAGTTTGCAGAATGTTAAGATCACTAAGCCAAAATCAATTGCAGAGTAACTTCAAAATATAAAACATACAGGGATAAATTTAATAAGTGGTGTGTAAGATTAATAAACTGAAAATTCTCTCAAATTTTGTGGAGATAAACCAAAAATAATCTAAGAAAGTGGAAAGACTACCTAGGTTCAAGGTTTAGAAGACTCAATATTGTAAAGCTATTAATTCTCCCCAAATTGATCTATAGAGATCTCAATCAATCAAAATCTAAGTTGAATGTAGTAAAAAAAAAACCAACAAGCTGGTTCAAAATGTATGATGAAAATGCACAGGATTTAAAATAGTCATGGTAATTTTGAAACAAAAATGCAGTAATCAAGGCATTGGGTATTCATGTAAGAATCAACAGGATAGAAAAAGATTCACACATATATGGGTTATTGGCATATGACAGGAGCAGTGAGAAAGGGATAGTCTTTTCAACAAATGGCACTATCTACATCATTAGAGAGATGCAAATCAAAACCACATTGAGATACCATCTCACGCCGGTTAGAATAGCGGTCATTAAAAAATCTGGAGACAACAGATGCTGGAGAGGATTTGGAGAAATAGGAACACTTTTAGACTGTTGGTGGGAGTGTAAATTAGTTCAATCATTGTGGAAGACAGTGTGGCGATTCCTCAAGGACCTAGAAATAGAAATCCCATTTGACCCAGCAATCCCTTTACTGGGTATATATCCAAAGGACTATAAATCCTTCTACTATAAGGACACATGCACACGAATGTTCATTGCAGCACTGTTTACAATAGCAAAGACCAGGAACCAACCCAAATCCCCATCGATGATAGACTAGACTGGGTAAATGTGGCACATATACACCATGGAATATTATGCAGCAATAAAAAATGATGAGTTCGTGTCCTTTGTAGGGACATGGATGAATCTGGAGAACATCATTCTCAGCAAACTGATACAAGAACAGAAAATGAAATACCGCATATTCTGACTCATAGGTGGGTGATGAAAAATGAGAACACATGGACACAGGGAAGGGAGTACTACACACTGGAGTCTATTGGGGGCAATAGGGGAGGGACAGTGGTGGGGGGGAGCTGGGGAGGGATAGCCTGGGGAGAAATGCCAAATGTGGGTAAAAGGGAGGAAGGCAGGAAAACACACTGCCATGTGTGTACCTATGCAACTATGTTGCATGTTCTGCACATGTACCCCAAAACCTAAAATGCAATAAAAAAAAAATAGAACTACCATTTGACCCAGCAATCCCATTTCTGGGAACATACCCAAAGGAATATAAATTGTTCTACCAAAAAAATAAAAGTGACTGAAGCTAAGATTTTGAAAAGCTGGTCATAAATTGAGCAACATTAGTTTTAAATGGAACTATTCCATCATAGATGCCATTGTTCAGCCATACAAATAGTACCAATAGAAATTATCCATGGCAAGTAAAATCATTTTTATTTAATTATGTTTAACCTTTTTCAATTCAGAATGGCCATTCCTCTTTAAATATAATACATCTGTTTTAAAAAAAAATTCTCTGGACAGCTGTGGGTTCAATTGTGCAATTTTTATACTATGTCAACCAGGGCAAACATCATGGAGTATTTAATTCATGGAGTTTGGGTGGATACTTGCAAACAAAATAAAATTCTGCTTACATGTTTAAAAAAAAAAAAAAAAGGACATCCATCTTTACTTCACATCACACACTGAAATTATCTTAAAATAGGTCACATACCTAAACATAGAAGTCAAAATGATAAAACGTCTAGAAGAAAACATAAGAGAAAACACTTTTTAGCCTTGTAGTAGTCCCGAGTTTTAGGATACAAAAACCAAGACCATAAAAGAAAAAGATAATAAATGCACTTCATCAAAACATAAAACATATGTTTGTTTGTTTTCTGAGACACAGTCTCACTCTGCTGCCAGGCTGGAGTGCAGTGGTGCAATCTCAGCTCACTGCAATCTCCAACTCCCAGGTTCAAGTGATTCCCCTGCTTCAGACTCCCAAGTAGCTGGAACTACAGGCACACACCACCATGCTGGCTAATTTTTTGTATTTTAGTATAAACAGGGTTTCACCATGTTGGCTAGGATAGTCTCGATCTCCTGACCTCTTGATCCACCTGCTTTAGCCTCCCAAAGTGCTGGGATTACAGATGAAAGCCACTGCACCTGGCTAAACTTATGCTTTTCAAATATACCATTAAAAAAAAAGTGGCAAAGCATAGTGATTTATATCTATAATCCCAGAACTTTAGCAGGCTGAGGCAGGAGGATTGCTTGTGCATAATAGTCTTAGCCCAGCTTGGGTGACAGTCCATCTCTATAAAAAAAAAAAAATTAAAAATTGGCTGGGTGTGGCAGTGCATGCCTGTAATTCCAGCTACTTTTAAAGACTAAGGTGGGAGGATTGCTTGAGCCCAGGAAGTCAAGGTCAATCATGTCAATGAACTCCAGCCTGAGCAGCAGAGCGAGACCCTGTCTCAAACAAAAACAAAAACAAAAGAAAAAAGAAAAGCCTCTAACTGGAAGAAAACATTCTGACAAAATATTTGAATCCATATTTTATATTGAACCTGAGAAATTACTGCCATCCAGAATTTGTAAAGAAATTTTACAATCTAGTTTTTAAAAATTAACAAAAGATTTCAACAGATTCTTTACAAAAGAGTATATACGAATTGCCAACTATCATATAAAAAGATGCTCAATATTATTAGTCTTCATTTGTCATTAAAAATGTTTAAACGGTTTAATTTATAGTAGCTAAAAACTGAAAATAACCTAAATACCCACCAAAACATAAATGTAGAAACAGATTACAGATACTCCTTGACTTAGGATGGAATATGTATCAATAAACCCATTATAAATTAAAAATATCGTAAGTCTAAAATGTATCTAATACACCTAATCTGCTGAACATCATAGCTTACCTTAAATGTGCTCAGAACATTTACATTAGGCTTTAATTGGGCAATATCATCTGGCAACACTGTACACTGTAGAGTACTGGTTGTCTACCCTCATGGTTTAGTGGTTAACTGGGAGCTGTGGCTCACTGCCACTGCCCAGCACCATGACACAGTATCATACTTCATATCACCAGCTGAGGAAAATATTAAAATTAAAAACTAGAGTACAGTTTCTACTGAATGCATATCACTTTTACACCGTCGTAAAGATGAAAACTCATAAGTCAAACTGATGCAGAGCAGGTGAGCCCCAAAGAGGGGCTTAGCCCATTAGGGTTCTTTGCTTCATCCAGGAAAGAATTCAAGGGCAGGCTGGTGGTAAGGTGAAAGACAAAAGCTTTGTTGAAGAGGCAGTTTTACAGCTCCTGCAGTGTCACAGCTTGGTAATTGCTCCTGCAGAGCAGGACTACCCCATAGGCAGAGAGTAGAAGCTCAGGAGGTTTTGCAGTCATATTTCTACCCACTTTAATTACATATAGATTTAGGGGTGGCTTATGCAGAAATTGCTAGGGAGATAGGGGTAACTTTTGGGTCATCGGGTTATTGCTGTGGAAAGGAACAGGAAGTCCTGGGTGCTGCCATGGTAATGGTAAACTGACATGGCATACTAGTGGCTGTGTCCTGTGGAAAAAGCTGCTTCTGCCCCATCCCTATTTTAGCTAGCCCTGAATTTGGTCCAATGTCCAAGCCCCCTTTCTGGAGTCAAGTCCCACCTCCTACCTCAAAACGATCGTAAGTCAGGGTCAGTCTGTATGTACAATAAATACACATACAATAAAATATTACTCAGTAATAACAGATATGAATGAATGACACACAAAAGAGTGCAGATAAAGAGCATGTACATGAAGAGTATACAGCTTGAACACAAGGGTATAGACTGTGTGATTTTGTTTATGTAAAGTTGGAGAAAAGGAAAATTACTATGTAATGGCAGAAAGTAGACTTGTGGTTGCCTGGGATCAGGGCTGGATAGGAGACTAACCTCACAGAGAAGCAAGCCTGATCTTGGGGCACCGATTACATGACATATAATTTTGTCAAAGCTAGTCAAACTATACAATTAAGACTCATACACCTTTCTAAATGTAAATTATGCCTTAATAAAGTTAATTTTAAAAAAGTATTATTTTGCACCTTGGAAATAAGGAATCGAGTGCTTGTTTAACTGCTATTCCCTTTGCCACCACACTAGTACAGACTTCCATCACTTAAAAAAAAAATCACAATTTCTCATGGTTTAACGCTTCTGATAAGGAATGACGTATTCTCCAATCTTTCTAAGATTATAAGCGCATCTTAAAAATCTCAACTTGTGATAAAATGTTATTACCATTGAGGATTGAACTAAGAGCCACGACCTCCCAAACTGGGAAATGGATGGCACTAAATGAGCATGGCATATATTGTGGGGGCATTACTTTTACTCAAAATAAGTAATTTAAGGCTGGGCACAGAGGCTCACACCTGTAATCCCAGCATTTTGGGAGGCCGAGATGGGTGGATCACTTGAGCCCAGAAGTTTGAGACCAGCCAAGGAAACATGGTGAAATTTTGTCTCTACAAAAAATACAAAAAAAAAAAAACTAGCCAGGCATGGTGGTGTACACCTGTAGTCTTGACAACTCAGAAGGCTGAGGTGGAAGGATTGCTTGAGCCCAGAAGGTTGAGTTTACGATAAGCCAAGATCATGCCACTGTACTCCAGCCTGGGAGATAAGAACAAAAAAAAGTAACCAATTTAAAACAATAATTTTCAGATGATGCACAACTGATTTGTGGGTTAGAATGCAAAGTGAACATGCTACTTTTTGATAGAAAGAGTAACCACCAGTTTGTCATTGTCTGCCATTGTCTAGGTCTGGAT
Organism: Saguinus oedipus; assembly: GCA_031835075.1. NCBI lineage: Eukaryota > Metazoa > Chordata > Mammalia > Primates > Cebidae > Saguinus > Saguinus oedipus. The sequence continues at coordinate 42,098,148 of CM063188.1, forward strand.
TGTTGTGTGAAACACATAGAGCAGTTTTATAATTGTAATAAAGGCAATTTTTATAAAGGCGAAGTTTTTAGGTTTAGATGTAGGATTTGAAAGGGTCAGGATCGGTCTGAAGAGAGAAATGTAACATAAGAAGCTGAGGCAGGAGAATCGCTTCAACCCAGGAGGTGGAAGTTGCAGTGAGCTAAGATTGTGCCACTGCACTCCAGCCTGGGCAACAGAGCAAGACTCCATCTCAATAACGATAACAATAATAATAATAATAGAATAAGACATTGCCAGAGAATGGAAATTAAAAGCTTTAATAGTGGTATATTTACTACATGTAAGAATTGTTCAGTTTTTGTGGTGGTGGTGATTACATGTTGTTTTGTGCCAAAATTCTAAATCTAATATTTGATTCATACAGAAGAGTATATATAGACATATGTCTAAGATATGAAACAAAGTAATAGCATGAACATTCATAAACCTACCACCCAATTTAAGAGCTCTACCATTACATCTGCTGGGTTGCCCTTGTCCTATTGAACCACACTGTCACCCCCACCTCCTACCTCTACCATTAGCCTAAGTCTGTTATTCCTTTACTTGTATTTTTCAATAGTTGGGAATTATACTCTATTATGTTTATAATTATATTGCATAGATATATGTCCCTAAACAATTTATCACTAAAGGCTCACTTGTCTTCCATTTTGTGAAAATATCAAGCTGTATGGGTCTTCTGAGAAATTGTTTTTTGCTTCTATGTATGTTTCTAAAATTCATTCATATTATTGCATATAGATGTAGTTCATTTTTACTGTTATGTAATTTTCCATTATATGATAAAACTTTATACATCCATTATCCTTCCAACAGATAAATAAATTTTCCCCAGCTTCTCATGATATGAACAATACAGCAATGAAAATTTTAAATTAATCTTTTTAAATTAATTTTTTCCAAGACAGGATTCTTATTACATTGTCTAGGCTGGTCTCAAACTCCTGAGTGCAAGCTATTCTCCCACCTCAATCTCCTGAGTAGCTAGGACTACAGGCACATGCCACTATGACTGGCTTGATTACTTTAAGTGTGTTTTTTGGTACACCTGAATAATATTATCTCTAGTATCTCTAAGAATGAAATGGCTAGATTATAGGTTATACAAAAGTTCAATATAATAAGTTAAAGCCAATATATTTTTTAATATTAAGTTACATTTCCAGAAGCAATGTATAGAAGTTTCCCTTTCTCCATATTTTTACCAACATTTGTTATTGTCAGACTTATTAACACTGGCCTGTCAAATGGATACAAATAAAAATGGTATCTCATTGTGGAATTCATTAGCATTTATTTGGTAACTAGGAATTTGAACAATTTGTCAGATATTTATTACTGTTTGTATTTCCTCAACCATAAAATGAATGTTTAATTGAATTTTTGTTTGTATGATACTAGTTCTTTGAAATTGGGCAGGGACTTGACTCATGGTATAAGGATGGTTAATCTTTACAAATGTGACACGTGTCACAGAATGTATTCGCTACTAGATTAATGCACTTTCTAAATCTATTAAAAAGATCCTGTTAATTGTGCAATTCAAATAGTCAATGTCTTTCCTATTGTTCTTGTTTATTTGCCATATATATTAGTTTCCAGGTCTACCATAACGAAGTGTCACAAACTGGTTGTATTCAAACAACAGAAACATTAATTATCTCATAGTTGTAGAGCCTACAAGTCCCAAATCAAGGTGTCAGCAAGACCATCGTCTCTCTGAGGGCTCCGGGAAAAAAATCCTTCCTGCTGTTTTCTAGCATCCAGTGGCTGCTGTCAATTATTGGCATTTTTTGGCTTATTGCTGGCTATGTCACTCCTGTTTCTGCCTCCACCTTCACAGGACCATTTTCCTTTTGGGAGTGTCTGTGTCTGTGTCCACAAATCTTCCTCTTTTTCTTTTCCTTTTTTTTTTTTTGACAGTCTTACTCTGTTGCTTAGGCTGGAGTGCAGTAGCGTCACCTCAGCTCACTGCAACCTCTGCCTCCTGGTTTCAAGCGATTCTCCTGCCTCAGCCTTCCGAGTAGCTGGGACTATAGGTGTACACCACCACGCCTGGCTAATTTTTTTTTTTTGAGACAGAGTTTCACTCTTGTTACCCAGGCTGGAGTGCAATGGCGCGATCTCGGCTCACCGCAATCTCCGTCTCCTGGGTTCAGGCAATTTTCCTGCCTCAGCCTCCTGAGTAGCTGGGATTACTACTACGCGCCACCATGCCCAGCTAATTTTTTGTATTTTTTTTTTAGTAGAGACTGGGTTTCACCATGTTGACCAGGATGGTCTCAATCTCTTGACCTCGTGATCCACCCGCCTCGGCCTCCCAAAGTGCTGGGATTACAGGCCTGAGCCACCGCCCCCGGCTAATTTTTGTATTTTTACTCGAGACGGGGTTTCACCATGTTGGCCAGGCTGGTCTCAAATTCCTGACCTCAAGTAATTTGCCTGCCTTGGTCTCCCAAAGTGCTGGGATTACAGGCGTGAGCCACAATGCCCGGCCCAAATCTTCCTCTTTTTCTCGTAAAGACATCAGCTACTGGGGATAGGGCCCACTTTAATTCAATACGACCTCATCTTTACTTGATTACAACTGCAAAGACTGTATTTTCAAATAAGGTCATCTTTACAGGTACCAGAGTTTAGAATTTCAATATATCTCATATTTGGAAGAGAAGCACAATTCAACACACGATCCTCAATCAAAAATTGAGAACTTTTACAATATTTATCTTGGAAAAAACTGGGAAATTTTTATTGAAATTTTCTTCAATGAGAAAGTCATTCTGGTGATGGCGAACTGAAGCAATTGACAAATTCCCTTCCCCCAAAAACACATAAAACTGGACGAAATTTCAAAACTCAAAACACTACCATTTGAGGGATCTAGAAATTGATCTGAAGCAAACAACAAACTTAGAAGCATTATTCATGAAAAAATGCCAACCTTTAGGTAGGAATAGTGAGAGTATGGGGAATTCTTGCCAGAGGCTGCCCCCAGATCAGTTTGTGCAATGTGCTACCAGGGGAGGACTGGCTGTGAAAACCAGCAGCTTGGCTGACTAAGGTGGGTAATTCTTTGAAGCAGAGGAAGAAGAGCTCACACAGTAGCGTTGTCAATGAAAACACTGAACTCAGTGAGAAACAAAGGACTGCAGCTTTGCAAGACTATAGTTACCATCCTGTTGGGGTGAGCAAAAGCTGGCAGACCGGCCGTAAGTTTGACAGGAAATACTTGGAAGTAAAGAGAGCCACAGAGAAGCTCTGTATGCTCTGCACACATCCCTGGCTGAATAAAGGGCTGTACACCTTCATAGGGAAAACCGGAGAGGACCTGATCACTCCACATTCACCTAGTTGACTGGGGGCCTATGTAGGCATGCAGGGCAGACCCAAAAGGGCCTGGCAGAAAGTCATGGCTGATGAAGACCTGAAAGCTACTTGAACCTTGACTATGAGGAAGACTTCTGGAGAGACATATTTGAACACAACCTCTGATTAAATATTTACTGATAACTATGCTATACAAACACAGACCAGCCTTTGGAAGTCAGGCTAAAAAATAAAATTATTAAAAAGAAGGAATGTTGTAGAGATATCAGCAGCCACACACCATGGAGAGAGAGGTTCTTTAGAGGGAAGTATAGGAAATTTATTAAAAACTAAACCACAAAAGTCCTCACGGAAAAAAAAAAAATCAGAATCCCAAAATGCTACAACGTATTATCTAAAATACCCAGATTTGGCCGGGCACAGTGGCTCAGACCTATAATCCCAGTACTTTGGTAGACCAAGGCAGGCGGATCACCTAAGGTCAGAAGTTCCAGCCTGGCAACATTGTGAAACCCCTCTCTACTAAAAGTACAAAAATTAGCTGGGTGTGATAATGGGTACTTGTAATCCCAACTACTCAGGAGGCTGAGGCAGGAGAATCACTTGAACCCAGGAGTCAGAGGTTGCAGAGAGCTGAGATCCCATCATTGCACACCAGCCTGGACAACAAGAGCAAAACTCTGTCTCTAAATAAATAAATAAATAAATAACCCAGGTTTTAACAAAAAGTTATAGAAGAATATGATGACAATAATTTATCACATCAAATAAATTTTAGTTAAAAAAAACCTAGAAACTGTAAAAAATAATCAAAGGGAAATTCTGAAAATTAAAATTACAATAACTAAAATAAAAACCTCACTATAGATGCCTAACAGCAGATTTGAGGTTGCAGAATGAACAGTCAGTGAACTTGAAGTACATAAATAGGAATTATTCAATCTCAAGAAAAGATGGGGGAAAAAGGTTGAAAAAAATTAAAACAGAGCAACACACACGTGTGGGACAATATCAAGCATACCAAAATACATGTAAAAGGAAGGAATCAGCTTACCACTGCAGGCTCTATGAGACAGCCGAAAAACTGTCAGCTTCTAAAGTGTGAAAGGGGCAATGTCCGCTCCTGAACATACATCCTCACTGGGGAACCCGAAAGTCTAGATCACGGGAGAAGGATTTGACCTTTCCTGGAGCTGAGACAAATTTTAGAGAGCCAAGCAAAATATAGTGGTAGAGGAAGAATCAGGAAGAACCCTGTGGCACTCTTGGTCCCCAGGGAAGCCATTCCTGACTTTGTCTCTCGGGTTCCTTGGAGAGGGCTGCCAGTGTCACTGGGAAAAGACCACAGGGAGAAGGAAACTTCCAGCTGAACTTTGTAATGATTTCAACCAAATGCAAAGTTTCCTGGACAGAATACAGGGAAGCGGGCAAACAGGGAGTGCGGATAGGAGCACAGAAACCACAGCAGGTGGGAAGGCATGAAACTTGAAAGCCCTGCTTACTGTCTCAGCAGGGAGACGTAGCCTGGGGCAAGTTCTTAGCCCTGGTCACTGGCTGCCTGGAAAGAAACTTGGTGCTGCTGGAGGGGCACGGTGGGAGTGAGACTGGTAGGGCTCTGTTGGAGCTGGGTGAGACCCTGTTGGCTTTCCCCCCTCTCCCCTGGTGACCTCAATGATGCAGCAGAGGCAGCCATAATCCCCCCTGGGAATGTGACTCTATCCGCCTGAAAAAACACATCCCCTTCCCCCAAAGTAGCTGCAGCAAGCCTCACCCAAGGTGAGTCTGAGCTCAGAAACACCTAATCCTGCCGCCATCTGATAGTCTTTCTCTTCCTACCCTGGTAGCTGAAGACAAAGGACATAATCTCTTGGGAGCTCTACGTCCCTGCCCACTGCCTGAGAAATCCAAATACTTATCCAGGAGTCCCTATGGTAAGCTTGTATCTTCTCTACACTACCGCGGCTAATGCTCTCTTGAAAGTGCCACCTCCTGGCTGGAGGCCAACCAACACAAAATTCATGTACTAAACTAAACTACAACCAAGGACTCTCACAGAGTCGACTTCACACCTTGCCACCTCCACTAAAGCAGGTGCTGGTATCCAAGGTTGAAAGACCTGAAGACAGATCATATCACAAGACTCTTTCCAGATACGCCTCAGTACCAGCCCAGGGCCCAGTAGGTCTGCTGGGTGGTTACACCCAGAGGAGAAATAACAATCACTAAGCCAGCTCTCAGGGAGCCCCATCCCTAGGGGAGGAGGAGAACACCACATTAAGGGAACACCCCATGGGACAAAAGAATTCGAATAGCACCCTTTGAGCCCCAGATCTTCCCTCTGACACAGACAATCCAAATGAGAAGAAGGCAGAAAAACAATTCTGGTAATATGACAAAACAAGGCTTATTTAACACCCCCAAAAGATCACGCTAGCTCACCAGCAATGGATCTAAACAAATAAACGAACAAACCCTCTGAATTGCCAGGCGTATATCTCAGAAGGTCGATTATTAAGCTACTCAAGGAGGCACCAGAGAAAGATGATGCCAACTTCAATCCAAAATATGATACAACATATAAAAAGAAAAATCTCCAGAGAAATAGATAATATAAATAAAAAACAATCATGACTTCTGGATATCAAGGACACACTTAGAGAAATGCAAAATAAACTGGAAAGTCTGAGCAACAGAATCATACAAGTAGAAGAACTTCAAAGCTCAAAGACAAGGCTTTTGAATTAGCCTAATCCAACAAAGACAAAGATAAAAGAAAAAAGCCTCCAAGAAGATTGGGATTGTGTTAAGTGACCAAATCTGAGGATAAATGGTGTTCCTGAGGAAAAAGAGAAATCTGAAAGTTTGGGAAATATATTTGAGGGGATAATTGAGGAAAACTTCCCTAGCCTTGCTGAAGATCTAGACATCCAAATACAAGAAACTCAAAGAACACCTGGGAAATTCATCACAAAAAGATCATTGCCTAGACACATAGTCATTAGGTTATCTAAAGTCAAGGTGAAGGATAAGGGCCAGGCACAGTGGCTCACTCCTGTAATCCCAGCATTTTGAAAGGCTGAGGCGGGCAGATCACGAGGTCAAGAGATCAAGACCATCCTGGCCAACATAGTGAAACCCCATCTCTACAAAAAAAAAAAAAAGATGAAGGAAAAAATTTTCAGAGCATTTGCTTAGGCAAGACTTCATGACCAAGAACCCAAAGCAAATATATGGGACTTCATTAAACTAAAAAGCTTCTGCACAGTAAAGGAATTAATTAGCAGAGTAAACAGAAAACCCACACAGTGGGAGAAAATCTTCACTAACTATGCATCCAACAAAAGACTAACATCCAGAATACACAAGAAACTCAGATCAACAAGAAAAAAACAAACAATCCCATTAAAACGTGGGCTAAGGATGTGAATAGACAATTCTCAAAAGACTATATACAATGGCCAACAAACATATGAAAAATGCTCAACATCACTAATGATCAGGGAAATGATAATCAAAACCACAGTGCAATACCTTGTCACTCCTGCAAATGGACGTAATTTAAAAATTAAAAAATAGATGTTGATATGGTGTGGTGAAAAGCGAACATTTTTTACACTGCTGGTGGGAATGCAGACTAGTACAACCACTATAGGAAACAGTGTGGAGATTCCTTACAGGACTAAAAGTAGATCTACTATTTGACCCAGCAATCTCACTACTGGGTATCTGCTCAGAGGAAAAAGTCATTATATGAAAAAGACACTTGCACATGCATGTTTATAACAGCACAAATTGCAATTGCAAAAAGTATGGAATCAGCCCAATGTCCATCAATTAATGAGTGAATAAAGAAATGTGAGACACACACACACACACAAGCACACATACACACACCATAGCCTACTACTCAACCATAGAAAGGAACAAAATAATGGCATTTGCAACAAGCTAGATGGAACTGGAGACCATTATTTTAAGTGAAGTAACTCAAGAATAGAAAAACAAACATCATATGTTCTCACTTCTAAGTGGGAGCTAAGCTATGGGGACTGCGTAAGAATAATAAAATGGACTTTGGGTCCTGGGAGGAAGGGCAGGAGGGGGGCAAGGGATAAAAGACTACACTCTGGGTACAGTGTACACTGCTTGGGTAATGGGTGCACCAAAAAAATAAAAATCACCACTAAAGAACTTATCCACGTAACCAAATACCACCTGTTTCCCAAAAGCCTATTAAAATAAAAAGTAAAAATTAAAAAAAAATACATGTAATGGAAGTCTAAGAAATATTGGAGAGACAGAGAGAAACAAAAGGCATAAAAAAGAAACAAAGGCTAAAATGTTTTCAAATTTAATTAAAAAAAAAAACTAATCTATAGACCCAAGAAAGTCAATGTAACATCACATGTGATCAAAACAAAGAGATCCACACCTAACCATATCATAATCAGACTGTTAAAAAAAAATTAAAGCAGAGAAGACAGACTCATCTTATAAAGGGAATAATGATATGATTAATAGCTGACTTCTTTTCAGAAACATCAGGGCCCAAATGGAAGTGGAATGCCATATTTAAAGTACTGTGACAAAAATAACTGTCAATCAAGAATTTCATATCCAGCAAAACTATTATTCTAATGGTAAAGAAAAGAAGGGCCATTTCTAGATAAGGAGACTAAGAAAATTTATTGCTAGCACACCTGACTTAAAAGGAAGTCCTTTATCCTGATAGGAAATGATACCATATGGTAACTTTAATTTATAGAAAAATAGACCAGGTGGAGTGGCTCGTGTTGGTAATCCCAGCACTCTGGGAGGCCAAGGCAGGTGGATCACCTGAAGGTCAGGAGTTTGAGACCAGCCTGGTTAATATGGTGTAAACCCATCTCTACTAAAAATACAAAAAAATTAGCTGGGTGTGGTAATGGATGCCTATAATCCCAGCTTCTCAGGAGGCTGAGGCAGGAGAATCACTTGAATCCAGGAGGCAGAGGTTGCAGTGAGCCAAGATCATGCCACTGCACTCCAGCCTGCATGACAAGAGCAAAACTCTGCCTCAAAAAATAAGAAAAGAAGAAAGAAGATGAAAAGCACTGAAAATAGTAACTATGTGGGTAAATACAATAGACTTTATACTTTTTCCTTTTCTTGTCTTAAGTTCTTTAAAAGACATACAAAATTTTATAAAACAATAATAATTACTCTGAATTGTTGAATTTATCACATAACATGGAATATATGACTATAAGAGCACAAAGCAAGGATGTAGAAAAATGTTGCTCTATTAGAACCTGTGATAAAAGGAAAAGAAATGTTGCTTTATTAGAGCAAAGTTGCCATATTTAACTGGAAATAAATTAGCATTAACCTGAAGTGCATTGTAATAAAGTACCTGTTATAATCCCTAGAGAAACCACTAAGAACATAACAGCAACAAAATATTCTAAGAAAGATACATGTGGAAGAATTTTCTCAGAATATGGATCTCCCCATCTTTTCTCCCCAGCCAATTTTGCTTTGTTTAATAGAGGTGCTAGAGAAAAGTCGGCCAAAACTTGCAGTGATAAAAATTTAGCCCCTTGGATTATTTATTATTATTTATTTTGCTTGTTATTCATTGAAATAGTGAAAGTTATCTCCCCAGAATGGAAGGAAATTGCATTGGTATGCTCCAGTAGTGCATACTGACATATTTTTAAGAGCAAAATTGACAAATGTCAGTTAAAATTAATTAAAAGTCCATATTGATTAAAAATAGGTAAATCCTACAGAAGAAACAAGATTTTAAATACGTGATTTTATTTAAACCATACAATAAACCTAAGAATAAGATAAAATAAATTATCTGAGCTCACAGTCACTTTTCAAAGTCATCTAAGTAAACTGTGAGGCCCAGGTTTCAATCAGGGGCATCAGACTCCAAAGAGGGTGCTTTCCACTAGGGAAGGCTGCCTCTCTAATCCTAATTTAATTTTGCACTTGTAAGCACTCTGAATATGTTTGTTTTAGTCCACTTATTGTTGCTGTAACAAAATACCTGAGGCTGGATAATTTCGAAAGAGAAGAGGTTCATTTAGCTCATGATTCTGCAGGCTGGGTAGTTCAAGGGCATGAGAACTTTTGGTGAGGGTTTTCATGCTGCGACATAACATGGCAGAGAAGGTCCAAGGGGAAGAAGGCCTTTGCAAAGAGAGAACCAAGCAGAAGAAAACTGAATCTGTAACAACTCCCACTGTGGGAACTGACTCATTCCCAAGAGAACAAACCAGTCTCATAAAAGCAAGAACTCAGTACCACTGGAATGGCACCAAGCCATTCATGAGGGATCTGCCCCATAACTCAAACACCTCCCAGTAGGCCCTACCCTCCAAAATTGAACTAGGGATAAATTTGCAACATGAGAACATGAGTTTTGATGGAGACAAACTCAAACCATAACAATATCTTTGTATTTCATAAATAAGCATTAACTGGCCAGGTGCGATGGCTCAGGCCTTTAATCCCAGCACTTTGGGAGGCTGAGGCGGGTGGATCACAAGGTCAAGAAATCGAGACCATCCTGACCAACACGGTGAAACCCCGTCTCTACTAAAAATACAAAAAATTAGCTGGACATGGTGGCGTGTGCCTGTAATCCCAGCTACTCAGGAGGCTGAGGCAGGAGAATTGCCCGAACCCAGTAGGCGGAGCTTGCAGTGAGCCGAGATTGCGCCATTGCACTCCAGCCTGGGTAACGAGAGCAAGTCTCCGTCTCAAAATAAATAAATAAATAAATAAATAAATAAATAAATAAATAAATAAATAAAGCATTAACCTATTTTGACTTGTTTTTCTATAACGTCAACAAATTGAAACTTTCAGTGGTAAAAATGGAATGCAATATTTGCCCAAGTCTTGCATTGTCAATTTGAAGCCCTTTGGTTTCAGCTTTTGTCAATTTGAAGCCCTTTGGTTTCAGCTTTTTGGATTACCTATAAAATAGCCTTTTAAATAATATTTTTAAAAAGATAAATTATCACAAAGTTGTATTTATTTCAGAATTATAAAATTGCTCAGAATTTGAAAATCGAGGGCTGGGCATGGTGGCTCAAGCCTGTAATCCCAGCACTTTGGGAGGCCAAGGTGGGTGGATCACGAGGTCAAGAGATCGAGACCATCCTGGTCAACATGGGGAAACCCCGTCTCTACTAAAAATACAAAAAAATTAGCTGGGCATGGTGGCGCATGCCTGTAATCCCAGCTACTCAGGAGGCTGAGGCAGGAGAATTGCCTGACCCCAGGAGGCGGAGGTTGCAGTGAGCCAAGATCGCGCCATTGCACTCCAGCCTGGGTAACAAGAGCGAAACTCTGTCTCAAAAAAAAAAAAAAAAAAAAAAAAAGGATTTGAAAATCGAAGTAATAAGCCACATTGATATAATAGAGAAAAAACATGTTTCAGAAAAAGCGTTTGATAAAACTCAACAGTGATTCACGATTTAAAAAACAACAAAAAACAAAAACACACACATACGCTGGGCACAGTGGCTCATGCTTATAATTCCAGCATTTTAAGAGGCTGAGTCAGAAGGATCACCTGTGCCCAGGAGTTTGAGACCAGTCTGGCCAACATGATTGATCCTTGTCTCTACAAAAAATTTATAAATTAGCTGGGCATGGTGGCACCTGTCATCCTAGCTTCAACCCAGGAATTCAAGGCTGCAGTGAGCTATGGTGATGCCACTGCACTCCAGCCTGGGTGACAGAGTGGGACCCTGTCTCTAAAATAAATAAACAAAGAAAATAAAAAATAGACAAATAGTAGAAAAGAAAACTTAATCTGGTGTGGAATATCTACCAAAACTCACAATGAATGCTATGTATATTAAGTATAAAATATTGAAAGCTTTCATTTCCCTTTTAAAGTAGAAAAAAATGACAAGAATGCTTGCCACCATTAACATTAAATTGGAGGTTACTGAGAGGGCAATAAGTCAAGAAAAAAATGGTAAAATGTTGAAAAAACATAATTTGTAGGTGAATTGACTGTATGCAGAGAAAACCTTAAAAAGAAATCAACACATAAATTATCAGAGTTATTAAATGAATTTAGCAAGGTTATTAGACAAAATGTCAATAAATAAAAACCAACATATTCTATGTTCTAACAACAAATAATTAGAAAAATAAAAGTTGAAAAACACATTTATAATAATATCACAAAATTAGACACCTAGAAACAAATTTAATGAACATATGTAATATCTTACAGGAAACTACAAAACATTACTGAAATTCAATAAAATTAAATAAATGGTAGAATGTATCATGCTCATGCCTTAAAAGAGTAATATAAAAATCTAAATTCTCCTTTCAATTACTTTCTAGAAAAAACTAACTCCAATAAAAAAGCATATTTTGTGGAAATGAAAGAAATTTAATTAACAACAAACACAAAGGATCAATATTAGCCACAAAAACTTCAAAGAAGGACAAGATTAGAGAACTAAAACCACCAGATTTACAAATCTACAGTATTTAAAACAGTGTGCTATCAGTGCCAGAACAGAGGAACTGAGAAATGAAACAGAATAGAGTCTGCATTAGTCTGTTTTCACAGTGCTCTAAAAATACTTGAGACTGGGTAATTTACTTAAAAAAAAAAAAAAGTTTAATTGACTCAGTTCTACCTGGCTGGGGAGGCTTCAGGAAACTTACAAGCATGGCAGAAGGTAAAGGAGACGCAAGGTATGTCTTACATGGCAGCAACCAAGAGAGAGCGAGCAAAGGTTTAAAAGTGCCACACTTTTAAACCATCAGATCTTGTGAGAACTCACTCGCTATTATAAAAACAGCCTGGGGGAAGCCACACTTATAATCTCATCACCACCCACCAGGTCCCTCCTTTGATATGAGGGGTTTACAATTTGAGATAAGATTTGGTGGGGACACAGAGCTAAACCATATCAGAGTCCAAGAACAGACTCCCACATATGTAGACATGTGACATTCCAGTGCAATGGGAAAAGGGCCTAGATAGGTATCAGTGTGGAAAAATAATAATAATTCTTGACCGTCACCTCACACAAAACACAAAAATCAACTTCAGATAGATTTCCTGAATGTAAGAAATAAAATCATAAATTTTAAAAAATTTAACATAGAAAAGTGTCTGTAGGATGTGAGGATGAGCAATTATTTCTTAAATAGGATAGAAAAGGCAATAATTCTAAAGAAGAAAATGAACAAATTAGGCCTTATTGACTTTAAGAACTTCTATTCATCAAGACACCCTTAAGCTAGTGAATGAGAAAGCCACAGAATGAGAGATGTATATCATACATATATCCAAGAAATCATTTAAATCCAGATTATAAATGAACCTCCACAAATCATTAATAAAAAGAAAGATATCCAATAACAAAAAATTCAAACAAGGCATTTCAAAGAGTATATTCATTAGTCAATAAACAAATGAAATGGCATTCAATAGCATTCATCAGAAAATGCAAATTAAACCCACAATGAGATACTATTTAACACTCTCCAAAATGATTAATAAAGAAAGTAGTATCAACTGTTAAATATTTAGCAATAATGTGGAGGAACAAGCTCTCAGACACTGCTGGAAAGACTATAAATTGATACAACTTAGCAAAACTATTTGGTGGTATTCACTAAAGTTGAACACAAATATACCCAATGACCAATGCACTTTTAACTGTACACCCTTCAGAGATATGTACATACATTCACCAAAGACATACTCACAGCAGCAATATTCATAATAACCCTAAACTGGAAATTACCTAAATGCCCATCAATAATAGCACGAATAAGTACATTACGGCATATAATGGAATATTGTACACCAATAAAAATGAAAGAAAGGCTGCTCACATAATCCACGGATGAACCTCACAAACATAATATTAAACAAAAGAATTAATATGTGAAAATTATACGCTACACAATTCCACTTTATGTAAAGTCCATAAAAAGCCAAACATGATGCTAGGAATATGAATAAGCTTACATTTTGAATTGATTCTGTTCTGATCACCTCAAATGTTTATACATGGATAAAGGCAAGGAAATTGGTCTAACAAAATATTATCCATGATACTGAAGTGTAAACAAGAAGTCAGCTCTTGAGTATCCTCTATTTAACCGCTTGCATGTTTGTGTTTCCACTTTGGGTTCAATGTCTAAGGCCAAAGAGTTTTAACATTTTATTTATTTCAAAAGAGTACTTTTTATGGAAATACTTGATCTTTCATATATGACTCCAATATTTTCTCTTTAGATGAGCTCCCCAGTCAACGGATGCAATAAACATTAGGTAAAAGTTGTTTGCCGGTGGCTCAAGCCTGTAATCCCAGCACTTTGGGAGGCCAAGGCAGGTGGATCACGAGGTCAAGAGATCGAGACCATCCTGGTCAACATGGTGAAACCCCGTCTCTACTGAAAATACAAAAAATTAGCTGGGCATGGTGGCGCGTGCCTGTAGTCCCAGCTACCCAGGAGGCTGAGGCAGGAGAATTGCCTGAACCCAGGAGGCGGAGGTTGTGGTGAGCCGAGATCACGCCATTGCACTCCAGCCTGGGTAACAAGAGCAAAACTCTGTCTCAAAAAAAAAAAAAAAAAAGTTGTTTGCTATTGTTGACCTGGAGACCATCTTCCCCCCCATCCTGTGAACCACTGAGTGCTGTACCTGTATCCACCTCCGCCACTCACTGAAGACTCCTAAGCAGAACTGCTTCTGCTGTCAGAGTGGAAAAACAAGAATTAAGGAGCCCCATCCCTCATGGTGTGCTTGGAGGAAAAGCTGACAAACTGAGAGAATCATACTAGTTCTCCATCACCAGCAATCCATCTGGCCACAGTTCTTGACAACACCTCCCCTTTTAGAAATTTAGAGCCTGCTCTCCACCTCGCATTTCTTTGCCTGTCTTTTAAAATCCTTTTGATAGCAATGCTTCTTGAAGAAAGAATATGGCAGAGTTATTATGGAATTTCACTTATTGGTATAATTTCACTAGGTGTGTAGGCCCCCTTGATTCTCTATTTCTATAATAATTTTATTCTCTTTCCTTGATGACTTTCAGACATAACGAATTAATCTCTTTCAATGGGCACGGCCATGATAAACCTCCATAAAACTGAGATTGTGTGCCTTATACTGAAAGTGAGAGTTAACTGCTTTTACAAATATGATATTTATTATTATGAATGCATTTTTGAAATATTTGTTAGTAGCCTGAATTGAAGTGTTTCACAGAAGAAGGAAAATCCTTGTCCAAGGTCAGTGATGAGTTACTCTGCTCTCTTCCAGCATGAAATCCAGACTTCTCAGCACATCCCTTCAGGAGGTGGGTCCTGCCAATTGATATAGCCTCATCTTTCACCTGTACTCTTCAGGCAATCAGTGGTCCAACCACCACACCTGCCTCATTGCATTCCCATGGGCTTGGGGAACTTTTACCATGCTGCTCACTTTGCCTCCTTGTCCAGACAGCAGTCTCCTGCTTTTAAGCATGAACTCCTTCACAAAGACTTTCTTGTTGTGGGGTGACAATGTAGTTCCTCGACACCTGCTCTCAGCACACCCTGTACAAATCCATGCCATTGCACTTCTCAATCCTTGGATGATCTCATTGCTTCTCTGGTTATTGCTTTCCACCCCAAGCTTCTGGAGCTGTGTTTTTAAATCCTCTTTCTCACAGAGTCTGAAGAAGACCCCTGTCGTGTCTGTGGAATGAAGCAAGCGAGCAAAACATCAAGAATAAGGCAAATTCAAGTGTATTTCATGTTTTAGTAGATGTGATTCCCTGAAACTTGTCTACTCTAGTGAGATGAATTGCAAGAGCCTGAACTTACAGGTTCCTGCTGTTCATGTTTAGCCATCTTAATGCATCATGGCTGATTGGACACACAGAAACTCTCAATTAGTCTTGTTTTGCCATGGTGCATACAGCTCTGTCTGGAAGTGATAACAAAAACACCATACAGCTGCCTGATATTAGTAGAAGGAGACTCGACCTGGCCCTATAGAAGCCACTATATCTGGCCCTATAGTCTCAAAATATGTTAGACTGTTGCCATTCAAAGGACCCTAAACCTGGCATAGTACCAGGTACCAGTAGGTACCATTGCAGGGGCCGAGGCCTCCACTGTGCTGACTACTTGTTCTTGTGCTTTAATAAGCCAAAACTAGGAAGTGGTATCCAAGCAATGATGGCCACAAGTTAAAAAGCCAAAATGGGAAATACAAAATATAAAGTCCTTCAGGTACAACTAGGTTCACAGCTTTACTAGCATCCACCAAAAAACTTAGAAAATCCTGTTCTCTACAATGCCAAGTTATCCACCTGCAATGCCTTGGTAGGCTAACTTCCAGCCTTGAACAAAATTAAACACAAACAAAAACAAAAACTTACCCTTCATACCACTCCTACTCCCCAGCCCTGTACCTCATTCTTGCTTAGCTAAACACATTTCTCTTTCTTTCAAAAGAAAGGGAGCTTCTTTTATTATACCTAAGGACATATGTGAAATTTTGATACTGAAAAGAAATTGAAACACAAAACGAACAGAAAAGAATGGACTAGAATACATATTGGTAGGCATTGAGTCTCGTGCCAGTTGCATCATGCCACCTGGTAATGCACCAGATGTGAGAAAGGGAGGCAACCTCAGTTACGGTAAAGTTTCAAGGCTTGCTTGATATGTTGTGCTGACCATACAGGGTCTGAAGAGAATGATCCAGAGAAAAACACACATGGGAACACATTTGATTGGAGGTGAGTAGAATTTCTAGGAAGGATTTGTGAATTAATAATTAAATGAAGAACAAACAGTAAATGTGGTGATAGTATCATTAAAGCATTTGATTGACCCTCCTACAATATTTCCACTGAGAATAAAATTTATGTAAGATGGCGTTGGAAGGCTTTTGAAAATTAATTTGTGAGAGGCACACAACTGGCTTACAATACAGACCCAGAGAAACATAAAAAATGCGCACACAACCACACACACACACACACTCAAGAAAGCTTTATCTGACCCTTAAATAGGGACAAATATCCCTAGTTCTGGGTGATTAAAATAATAATTTCATTGAATTAAAAATTAAATCCTATTATTTAACAGCATTTGGTTATTTACTAATGCTTGAAAACAATTTTATGCAGAATACTAAAAATACTATGAAAATGCTCTCTCAAGACACCAATAACTAATATATTTTCAAATGTATCTTTCTTCATTTATACCCTTCTAAATTTGAGTTTATGTCATTAGTTAAATCAACAGCAAAAGAAAGATAATGGATAATAAGAAAAATGCCTTGTATTTCTATCACCTTCCTTTCAAGAATCCAGGCATTTTTGTCGTTAGAGACAATGCTTAGATGTGAAATTGTTTTTACTGAGTTATTGATGACTGTATCTACGCAGAGCCTAAGTCAAATTATAGTATATTATGGAAGCAATAGCTTCCTTCAATCTTTTGCATTATTATACTATAAGAGCCACCTAAGCCCATTACGAAGCTGCCATGAATGTTGTGTCTAGACTATAAGTCATCTTGGTTTTAACCAAATTAAGTCTCTACTACATGACTCAGATTTAGTATCTTCTGAAGATAGCAATGTAATCTGCAACCATGCAATTATTATAAGAGAAAACTAAAACATAGTGCCTTACACACAATGGACACACAATAAATATTACTTGAACTAAAGATATGACCTGGATCTACTACAAATCTTTCCTATTTTTCTTCTATAAATGAATTAAGGGCTACTAATCTATAACATTTTTATCATGTCATCAACATTGATATATGAAATGATATTCCTAGAAGAATCCGGAACTCACATTAGCCAGAATAGAATAGACTAACACACATCTTCTGAAAGAACAATGTATTCTTTTAATCTACACCAGTATGCAATCAATTTCCTAGTGGTACTATCAATATAGGTTAGATATGCTTCTTAAAATTGGCTTTTCTGGCAAGGATTACTACAGGAATATTCAAAAATAAGCTAAAAGTAAACTTTTAAAAATATAAAGAGTGAATTCCATTAACAACAGAAAATATACATTTAAAAGAAGAAGTAATTATATACTTTTGAAGTCTAAACAATGAGTTCTACTTTCTTCAAATAACTAAATTTTTACTTGGGAAGAAGGCTCAGGCTTATCAAGCCAGTGTTACCTTGAGCATTTAAAGCATTTAATCTTGTATCCATGAATGCTTAACTTAGAATACATGGTGTTCTACACAGAGATAAATCCCCAGCTGCAATTTATCTCTACTAAGAAGATAAAGAAATGGAGGAAATGGATTTAAATGAAAGAATAAAGAAAAATATTAGGCAACCTGAATTTCTATATGGATTTTCTACTCAATGCAATTACTTAAAGGGACTTTGCAGAAACCTTGTTTTTGGGAAGGATTTAAAAATGAAATCTGTTTTCTCTCCCTGGGATCATTTCAAGAAGGCCTTCCCTAAAGGAAGGAGTGAGAACAAACCGTATTTTTGTATTAATGTATTAATGAAAGATTTGGAAATTAGTATAGAGTTTGAGTTCATATTGGTGATTAAATTGGAAATTCTAATTTTTAAGAAGGCCAAGATCACCAATGTGTCATTTTTAACCACATATTTTATATATTTTTAATCATATGAATATAAACTTACAGCCATAAGTGACTCAGGCATAAGGAGAAATTGCATCCATAATTTAATTTTAGAATTAGAGGAGATCCCACTTGAACAAGATTAATGTATATATTTTTTGAGAAAAGGTCTCACTCTGTCACCCAGGTTGGACTGCAGTGGTGCAATCACAGCTCACTGCAGCCTCAACCTCCCATGCTCAAGCCTCCCTCTTCAGCCTCCCAGGTAGCTAGGACTACAGGCGTTCATGCCACCATGCCCAACTAATCTTTTTACTTTTTATAGAGATGGGGGTCTCTCTATGTTGCCTATGCTGGTCTTGAAATCTTGTGCTCACATGATCCTCCCACCTCAGGCTCCCAAAGTGCTGGGATTGCAGGCATAAGCCACAGCACCTACCCTGAACAAAATTAATATTTTGTCTACCATTTGAGGGATGATTTCATATTGAAAGTGTGAGATAGTTTATAAGCTAAAATTTAAAGTATCTGAAATAATCAAAGGGGCTTAGTCAGAAAAGAGAGTTTATGTTTGAAAGATATTCTTTTTGAAATAAGCATTCATATATATGGTCTTTTTCATGTTTGTTTGTTTAATTCCCATATGTAGTGGGATATTTTGTTTCAAACCACCCAATGGTGAGTACTGAATAGATTTTTCTTGTGAGATTCCTGTTCAATTTGCTCAATTCTAATGGTTATAACATTTACCAATCTCAATTACACTGTAATGAAGTCAAGATACTTTCTGTTAAGCAAGTATCCGACACCACTGAGTAATTTGCCTGCAAAGGCATTTGAAGAGTTAAATGCAAAACACGAGAATTAAAGTTGAGCAGTAAAAGCAATAAGTGTTTTACTTCTATCTCATTTGGGACCTCCTAAGGGAAGAAACTAGTGAGCTATGCAGACTTGAGGGGAAATAAAAAAAGAAATTGTCCCAATGCTATTCAGTAATCAATTGGAGAAAAAAAAAATCAGTCAGTATCAGGTAATAAAATATAGAATTAGGGTAGAGCACTTGCCTGAGGATATATCCTGTAGTAAAGGTTATTTTTCATGATTTATAAGGGTTTTTAAAGAAGCTTGCAGAATGCCACAGGAGAAATGAAGACTTCTGAAAGCTTTACATTGTTCTGCAAGGGCTTTCATAATACTTGTTTATGTTTTAAGGTGGGGGGGTAGGGGAGAAATTGTACAGCGAGGTGGAACGGTTATTGACCAGATTGATCATGGGAACAAATCTGCCGGTGGTAACCTTGTTTAATGATATGTTGCTGGGCTCAGCACCTTGCTGAGGCTGTGATTCTTCACCGGCTGGGGCCGCATGATGGATCGCAGTAGGAAGCTGATGGTGCAATCACTCACCGGCCGTCAGCAACACCTGCAGCAACCTGACACCGGTCCCTGCTGAACGGAGCAGCCAGGCTGCCCGGCCCATTGGGAGACAGGAAGCCTCCTCCAAAGAGAACACACAGGAGCTCTCTCCCTCTCTCTCTCCCTTTCTCTCTCTCTCTCTATCCCTTTCTCTGGGTCTTGCACCTTCTTGTATAGGGCATTCCTTTTGAGTTTTTGTTTATGACTTTTTTTCAAAATAACTTGAGTCCCCTTCACATCTAGACTTCTCAATTCCTTTCTCACACCCACACAGCTCATGAAGGCTTCTTTCACTGCAGCCAAACAGAATACGAAGCAAAGCCCTGAGTCTGAATATAAAACCTAAAGATCTAAAGAGTCAGGGAATGTAATTGTTTTGGAGCAAAATATAAAATCATATTTCCTCGTGTTTTTCCTAGTTTTAATAAACGAATTAGTGGAGTAAAATTTGTTTGGCACAGTCTGCATAATGAAGTCGGTTACCTGGATCTACATTACTAGGTTGGAAGTTCTCTAAGCGTCTGCTCTGTGCTTTGTATCTTTATATCCAGCACCTCACACGTAATTGCTAAAACACAAAACAAAACAAAAATGAAAGGAAGTCACATGCAATTGGTTTGAGAAAGAACAACAGTGTAGGAGAATACTTTTTACCGTGTGACTCCTTTACTCAACCTGTCTATCTATGATTCCCTATTGCTTACCCCATTAAATCTAAACTGGCCCCTACCCTGCAAAATATGGCCCCAAACACCAAACTTGATGCCTATACTGTCCAATATGATTTTTACTTTGGCTTAGTCAGAACTGCTTCATTGTTTGCATCATCCATGCCAATTCTCAACTTCATACTTTTTTCTTTTCTGCTACTGAGTGTTCTCCTTTCCTGTTTATCTCTATTTATTGGCTCTTCTAGTGCCAGCCTAGTACTACAGCTTACAAGAAGTACTCCTTCATTATTCTGGCCTTCATTTACCCTTTATGCTGGCTCTTGTTTGCCTCTTTATCCTCCATTCCCTCCTTCTTAACAGTCCCAAGATGTGTTTGGCAAGGTTCTGGTTCCAAGGATGTTCACTCCATCCTCAGCTCTAAAAGTGGGACTTGAGACCTGGGCTAAACCCAGACACTGAATTCCCTTGATGGCATATTTGGTTCAGGAATAGACATATAACATTTACTAGGGTTTTGCTAAAATGCTGAGACAATGATGTACTTTCTTTTCCTATTGCAGAAATAAGCATGCAGGTCTAGGAGCTGTTGGAAAACATCTTGGAACTATGAACAAATTAGACTTAGGATGAAACTGACACTCCTATAGGTAAGGTAGAAAGAAGGAAATACATGAGACATGGGATGAATCACTATGATTCTCAATTAGGTCATTTCCAGTGCCATTCTAAAGACAACTCAGTTTTGTAAGCTAAGTATTCTCTCTAGATTTTGGCCAGTTTCTGCTCCTTGCAACAAAAAACACTATCATCTTCTTTGAACAAATTTGCATTGGCAATAAATAGACACCGCTCATTTTGGCTTTCCTATTTTTTTGAACAAGCAATTATTTTCTCTCCAACAAAATTTCTTGAGGGTACAACAAACTCCATTAGTTCTTCTGCTTTTCCTTTGACCACTGTGCTGGTATAGAGTAGACAGTCAACACACACTCATGGTTTGACTCCTTGCTTTGACTCATGCTTTGTCCTGTTGAAGAAGACACAGTCTCCTCAGGCAGTAGCATACCACACACTTTATGACTTGTTAGCTCCATTGATGGGCATGCTCTACTGCAAGTTTGTCTAACCCCTGCTCGTGGGCCACAGGCAGTCCAGGGAAGCTTTGCATGCAGCTCAACACAAATTTGTAAACTTTCTTAAAACATGTTTTGTGATTTTTTTAAAAGCTCCTCAGTTATCATTAATGTACTTTAGTGTGGTCCAAGACAATTCTTCTTCCAATGTGGTCCAGGGAAGCCAAAAGATTAGACACCCCTGCTCTACTGGAATGCAGTACAGAAGCCATTGCCATGTCCTGCATCAAGAAGGAGATTTCCAGACAGAAGAAATGATGAAGAGTTCACTAAGCAGATTTTTACATACTTTCATTAATCATTCAACTAATATTTGTTGATCAAATCTATGTTACATTGTCTTTTCTATGGCGATCTCAATATTGACTGATTTGCTAAAGTGTTTCCAAAAAATAATACATGTCATTTTGTCAAATACCAACTACTGTCCAGACTATTTTTTTAATTTCCCCACTGTTCCTGCTGTTCTCCCACCTCCTTTGTGATCCAGGGTGGGAAGTGATATACACAAGAACAGCAGGCTTGTAATCAACCCTCAAAAACTACAGCTGCTTTGTCAGAGCCTTTAGGGCCACACATACACGCTAGTCATTAAAAACAAAATAACCAAACAACTATTGCATGTAGACATAACTACTTAACACACTCATGCTTTACGCTATTTAAATGAATATAGGAAATGTTTGTACATTATCTCAACTTTAGAGACTTCAACTTAAGCAAGTTACAAAGAGTTATAAATGTAATTTAGACAGAGATTCCAAAGCGCTTTCTAGTCAATTTCATTTCTTTTCTTTTCTTTTTCTTTTTTTTTTTTTTTTTGAGACGGAGTTTCGCTCTTGTTACACAGGCTGGAGTGCAATGGGGCAATCTCGGCTCACCGCAACCTCCGCCTCCTGGGTTCGGGCAATTCGCCTGCCTCAGCTTCCTGAGTAGCTGGGATTACAGGCACGCGCCACCATGCCCAGCTAATTTTTTTGTATTTTTAGTAGAGGCAGGGTTTCACCATGTTGACCACGATAGTCTCGATCTCTTGACCTCGTGATCCAACCGCCTCGGCCTCCCAAAGTGCTGGGATTACAGGCTTGAGCCACCGCTCCCGGCCCAATTTCATTTCTTATATAAGAAATAGCTTCTGATAGAAACCTACTTAAAATAGAAGCTATTTCAGGAAAATACATTTCTAAGAAAGACTAAACCACCTTGCTACATTCTAAGATAGAAGTTATCAATCTTCATTATGCATAAGAATTGTCTTTGAGCTTGTAATGCAGAACCCTGGGCCCCAGTCACAAAGAATCTCATTCCATAGGTTGGGGTAGGGCCCCAGGTAATGAGATGCTGCTAATACCGCTGACCCAGCATCCATTTTACCAGCACTGTTCTGAATTCCCTCACAATAGTGGCAATTTGCTTTTTTTTTTCCGTTTACTTTTCTGCCAAATCAGATTATCATTAAAGCAAATAAGTTGTAACTTTAAAATTGGAAAATCAAGTTTCTAGCTAAATGCCTTTTATTTTATTCAACTTGTTTACATGATTTAGCATTGTAGCTCTGGTAACTTTTAAAAATTATCCTTTAGCTAAAAAGAAATGAGTAAGTCTAACATTCCAAGTTCATCAATTGGGTTGAATGGGTACCTGTATCCTGATTTTGGTTATATGTTAATTGTCTTTTTCTCAGACGGGCACTTGAGTCCTGTGTTTTTTGTATTCTTGATATTACTAATTATATTGCTGTCACTTGAGAAATACTACTATGTATATTATTAGTAATGCTACTACTAATAAATCACTATGCCGGTCTACTTCAAAAAGTTTTATTAGCAAGCTATACACAAGATACCTTTCAGGGAAAAAAAAAAAAAAAGCTAGCCTTATAAGCCATTAAGAATCAACAGCTACAAGACATTGAAAAATAACTGCACCTGAGATCTATTGGGGGGAAAAGAGATGTAGAAAGGTGAGAATTGTGACTTTCCAACAGAGAGCTCAATCGTGTTGTTTCCTTAGGTAGCTGTCTCATTGGCTTACTCTGTTCATTTAGAGATATATTTATAAAGGTAATGTTCCAGATTTCAACCAAAAGCTCTTTCAGGAGCACTGAACCTGATCATCAGTGTCTGCAGGTCTCACAAAGCAAAAATTGAAACAACAAAAAAGTGAAGTCACATAATTCAAGTTAACCAAAAACATTTTTAAGCTTTGACTTTTCCTGTTTTATTATATTGTTGTTCACCCTTCACTCCTACCAGCATGACATTATAATATTGTTTGAAGAATGCCATCATATGTGGGTATGTGTTTGAAAGAAAGGTGGAAATATATAAACATTTTTGTTCACGGAAGGATACCACCTATTATTTAGAGGTAAACCCTCTTCTCTTCCTTCTGAGTTGTTTCAAGGCCAGAGCTGCAAGGACAGAGAAAATGCTTCACCACTACAGCATTTGGCTCTTTGGTTGACTTAACTGCTTTGGCACATTGGCAGCTTTGGGTCCGATTTTTAGGGTATTCCTCATATAAGAAAAAGGATGAACTTGCCCTTTTGTGGCGATATCTCACTTGGCTTCTCTGTCAATTTGGGGGTGGGGCTTCTGTATCAATATTTAAAGAAGTTTGTAAAAATCCCATCATAAAAAAGACAGACACACACATATACCCAATGCCAAAGCTTTTTTCTCCCACTCACAAAGTTTGTTTCATTTAACCATACACATCTTTCAACCAGTATCCATTTTATTCATAAGTCATAAATGTAATTCAACACAAACCTAAAACTCACTGGTATTAAAAACAAAAAAAAAAACCTGCAGGTTTCTCTCTATGTATACACAGAAGTTATTTCTTCTTGACTAAGAACCTTCATACAATGGTGTTATAAGGCAGAGGACATTTTTCATCTAATAATAATAAATGACACACTAAAGGAACATTCTGTATCATGAACACTTTATAACTACAGTTCTTGCTTGATGGTTAATATAAAATGACCAGAGTCAACTATGAATCTAATAGTCTAATGCTAATTACAATAAAATAGTGTGTATTTTAAAGTTGTCTTTATCTTTTAGCATCTTAAAATGTACTGTCATAATAGCTAAAATAGTTATAAGCTCTTCAAATAATAAAATCCTGACTTTCTATAAAATATTGCTCTAAATGCAGCAAATGTGCATTTTTAAGACAGTGGTTGATATTATTTGTATTTACATATATGTAGCTAAATACAGCAATCTACACATTTACTCAGCATTATGCTCATTTAAATAATGTCCATTAATTTCCTAGCCATTGAAAGTTTAGTAAAAAACATTTAAGATTTTGTCCCTTTTCATTCTAATTCTTATAAAAAAGAGAAAATGGCAATATAAATTACCTTTATTCATGTTTCTTTATAAATGCTCCTTATATAAACATTTACTCCAGATGATCATGTGGGCCATCAGAATTTCAAACTGTTGTATTTGCCAGATCGGTGCTGTAATGGGGCAAATACAAAACCAACAATGCCTTACAGATTGTAGGTCTGTTTTCTAAGAAGCTAAAATGTTTACTCCTTCTTTTCTTTCAGTATAATTTGTCAGTTTAAGAAAAATAAAGCATAATTTGATGTTTGGTAACAATTTGGCAAATTTTTAAGAGAAATGCAATAGTGTTTGCTGCAATTATAAAATGGAGATGTGTTGATAGAATGCTCTGGTGTCAAAAAAAATTGGGAACATTTTAAAGGCTATTTCATTTCCCACTCCTATCATTTTAAACAATCTATCAGGCTGCATGTAAAAACCAAAAGGAAAAATATTAAAGCATTGCAGTGGGTGCATGAACATCTGTGGATATCATTGAAAGCCACTTAATAATCCCAATGAAAGAAGTTTTACATTTTAAAATCTGAGACCTCCTTATGCAAAGCATTTTGCCTTTAGCCATTTCGAAAAGAAATGAAGGACCTAGAGGATTTTACAGTTTTACATAACACTGGTGAGATGGTTGCCAACTTTGATCTTACATTAATTAGTTAAGATCTTGACTGATCATAGCAACAGCAAACTCAAAAATCTGGTCCTCAGTTAAAATGAATAGCGACAATTTAAAATGGTAAATATTTCTGCTTCATTTTGTATTGTATTCTTTATGTTTAGTGTATTATTGAATGACAAATAATAACACAATTTGTTGCCTAGTAAACTGCTTCACAATGATGTAAGTGCATTTTTTCAGCCTTGCTATATAGAAATCAATCTCAATATTAGGTGGTTGTATTCTTAAGCCACTTGGGGATATAAACCAAACCCAAACATGTTTTGTGTTTTTTGTTTAAAGACTACGATTTAAGGAAATAACTCTACATACTTAACCTAATTATGGGAAATTAGGCTGTGGGTGTACTTCTCTAACATATCAACTCTAAATGAAATGAAATCTATTGTGTTACCATTGACTGTTTTGTTTTTCCCAGAATGAAGTTATCTCTAAGATAAAGCTTAAAGCTATAGCTAACTTTGAGAAAACATGACCTTTCTATATATGAGAAACTAAAATTTAAAACTCACGAAACAGCCAATCCCTGCAAAGCATTTCCTTTTCCCTACAGGTAGTAAGAAATGGAGCCCAAATGACAGGACCCCATCTGAGCCTCCCCAGCTCCCCCAGTCTGCACAAACTCACTCTATCAATCATGGCAGGATAATGCATAGTGGCTGCACCTGTGACAGGAAATGATTGAGTGCTGAACACAGGGCCTGCTTCGCCTGTCGCTTTGTGCATTTGTATTTCTCCAGGGCTGGTTTGAGAATTTTCAGAACTTGGGGGCAGGGGATGAGGGATTCCTATTGTATTTTGAAAAAGAAATAATAATGCGTTTTGATTATCAAGTCATAACACATAAGAGAAATTAGGCAGTAAAATGCCCTGGTCCACTCAGGTGTGTGAGAGCACCCGGGTAGCACAGGATGCAATATTATTAAGCTGTAATTTAGTTTAGGTAAGCAGAGGATGCTGAACATGGCTATTCTTTTGGAGATGCCTGATTGTCCAGTCGCAAAACAGACATTTGTTCCTTTAGGATCACACACATATACACACAAAAGAGCAAAAGGTCGAGGCTCACCTATTGTCCACAAAGACTGTAGAACCTAACTTATGTGAGGATAGCAGCAAAAAAATTATTTTTTAATTTTTTAAGTTCTTCCTGTTTTTTGGAAACCTCTGATTTACTCTCATGATCTCGTTATTTACATGGTTTGAGTTAGTGCCATAATCTGTTTTTAAGAAATTATAGCTGTACACAGTTTTAAGTAATTTTCTGCTGATTCAACCACCTACCGAAAATAAACGTGGTGAAAACATAAAGTTTGTTTTATACTAGTCAATATTTTATTCGAGTTAATCCTTCTGCGTAGGATATATTTTTCTATTACATCAGTAAAAGAATATTGATAACGCATTCTACTGTGCACATGGTTCACATAATTCGAGTCTGTTTTTAAAATGACTAAAATATTTTTGTTAAACTAATAACATTATTAAAGAATGGTGAGAGCTGGGAATAAACAAAAAGTAAAAACTCCAAAACTCTCCCCACCTGGGGTGTGGGGTCACGGACGGGAACAGTAATAACACAAACAACATCTGAAAATGTAAAGTGTTTCTCTGGTTAGAATTTGCACTTTTGTCAGAACCAGAATTCGCTGTACAGGACATCATCACAAGCGCAGACTTCTAAAACATTTCGTGGAAGAAAATAGACTGTTTACCGGATGCCCTTTTATTTTTGCTGTGCAGGATTAGTACCTTCTACTTCCTTAAATGTAAGCAAATAAAATTATGGAGAAATAGAAAGACTGCAGCCTTTGAGCGCTGGCTTGTCCTAGGACAATCGGATTTCACAGGGTAATGTATATGCAAACAGACATGTCCCGTTTATTTCATTGTTTGCACTATGGAGACTCTTCGCCGCTCTCCACGCCTTTGTTGACCTACCGCCAGCAAAGTTGTGTGGTTATAAATAGATAGAGGCAGCTGATTAAGAAGGGCGGGTAGTGACTTTCTCTGGGAGCTTATGGATCAATCACTGCTAAGGGATGCAGGTTGAGGGGAAGGAAGAAAGTAAACCGCGGGGCAGTTTGTCTCAGTGAAACCCAATTCCTTCGCCCCAGAACTGTGGTGGTCAAACGTGCGCGACCCTCTAGACCCAAAACAGTTTTCGTCAGCAACGGGTCATCAGCAGAACCGAGAAGACCGGGTGGGAGGTGTGGCCGGTCTGAAATAAGGGAGAGGTACGGGCTCCTCACCAAGGAGGTGGGGCTCGGCGGACGGTCTAGAACCTAGAAGCGCTCCCGCGCGAGCCCCGCTGCTTCCAGTCCGCCCTCCGCCGGCCCGGCGCAGGTCGCTCCCTCCTCCCAGTCCCGTCCGCACTTTCCCCGGCAGGGGGCCCAGGTCGAGCTGGGCCAATCCCGCGAGCGCAGCGCAGCTCAGGGCCCCTCCCGGATGCCCGGGGCGCAGCGGCTTCCCTTCGTCCACACAGGGGGTGTCTCCTCCATCATCCCAGCCGCAGCTTCCCAGCCGGAGTCGGGCTGCCGGACGAGGGAGGCTCGCTCCTCTGCAGCCGGGGTCTAGGGGGTGCCAGCGCGCCCCCGAGTGAGCGGTTGGGGACGGCGCGGAGTCGCCGCGTGCCCTCTGGTCCCGGGCGGCCCCAGCCTGCGTCCCCGCGGGGCCTGCGCCTCGCCTGGGCCCTGCCCTGTCCTGCCGCGTTGCGGCCTCTCCGCACCCCCAGTCTCGGGAGCCGACACGCAGACTCTCACGGCAGAGTTCCTCAGAGCCCGTTAGGTTAAAGGAACCTCGCCTGGCCCCCCACTAATCGTCTAGAGAGGGAGGCCCGCGAAACAAAAGCCATAGAGGAAAATTAAGCGACTTCCCCTCGGCGGGGAACTTGGAGGTGGAGGAGCGGGGAGCGGCGCGGGGCAAGCGGAGAAAGAAGCGCCGAGCGGGCTTTCTGACGAACCCTAGGCAGGGGGAGGTTGGGAGCTGCGGAGGAAAAAAGACAAACATCTGGGGATCGGACCATATGCCGTAGCTTTGTCTTGTCCTTCAAAGTTCGGCTGCCCTTGAAGTGATTTGTCAGGCGGCCCACGGGTGACAGGGAGGATGTGCGGCGGGGAGCGGGGGCGGGAGACGCCGGGGGGAGCGGGAAGGGAGGGAAGGAAGGGGGGACGCCGACGAGAGGGGGAGCAAAGTGACCCCGCCGCCCGAGGAACGGCAGAAACCAGGATCGCGGAGGTGCGAGCCGGAGCCCGGGAGCGGGGCGCTTCCCGGGGAGACGCCGAGACAGCGAGTAGGGAGGAGCAGCACGCTGAGGTTAAGGGGAAGGCAGGCCGAGGAGAAAGAGCGAGAGGACGGGAAGGAGGAAATAGACAGGGAGAAGAAACTGAAGATTAGCCGTTGAAGTGTATTAAGAAAGAGGGCATGTCGCCTATTTTAGGAAAAGTGGCTTTGAGCCCCCCCCCTTTTTTCTCTCTCGCCCGCCAACCGCTGAACTGATTAGATTGTAATTAAGGCCATAAAGCCCTCAGATTATACACCTGTTTATTCACTAAAGTCGGGGTCTCATCAAGCAAATTAGCTGCTTCCAGGCTACACATTGGGCCTCGAGCTTGCCTGATTAATGAAGTTTATTGGGAGCTGTTAAAAGCATTAACTGGAGAAAATCTCAGCAATTCGTCATATTTAAGGGATGAAATTAAATCTTGCTATGTAAATGAGAAAAAATTTTAAACCATCTTTAGGGGTTACTGTCTGCATATAATTTTTCTTTAAAATTCTGTTCAGGAAATAGGAATTAACATGAAATATTATTTGCTCTTAAAGTTATCAAAAATATTGAATCGCACCTAATGTGGCATTGTGGGGAGAGAAAGAAAACAAGGAAATTCCCATATACTTCGTTTCCCAGTGCAAAGAATTTTCTAAGACACCTTATCACAAAGCCAACTTTCACGAGAAACCCAATTTTTAAAATTAAAGTTAATGCATCCATCTACAGAATGAGATTTGGGAGTAGTCCTTCAAGGGGGTTAATTTTTGATGAGGGTGGTGGGCATGATGAATTCAGCAGCTGAGAGAGGAGGGGAGTTTATGGAAGTGCCCTGAATAAGGAGCACATGTGAGAATGGCAGACAAGCAGTAGAGTGTCAAGAAAAAGCACCCCAAATGAATCAATACTCTCATAAACTGGCTGTAGAAAATGTTTCTGTACAGTGTTTTTAACTCTGACAGTAGTTACAGTTAACACTAGTGGACAGGTCGGGGAAGGTGTGATTATGAAAATAAACAAGGGAAATGAGGGGAATATAACCAAGTGGAAAAAGGAAATGGAGTGCAAATTGAGAACATAATCCAGAATTTGTAAAGTATGTATTTACTTTAGGTGCTGCTTGGCAATATTGCCACACGAATGTTTATTAATGGTTGCAATTATATAAGTGACGGGAGAGTGATTTCAGTACATTAATTATACTTGAAAAAGGGGGGAATCTTTTCTACAAGAGTAACGAATATATGTATATAAATGCCTTCTATTTCAACAAAATATTGAAAATAACATAGTGAATAAATTATTCCAGTCAACGTTAAGCTTATTACAATGCCAATCTTTTCAGATTTTTTTTTTTAAGTCTTTTCTATTAGTTTTTCTGAGGGCATTTTAGGTATCAGTGCAGTATGAAATGTCTGTTTGACTAAAATTCGTTTCAGGACAATGTACGTTTTATAATTTCAGTAAGATATATAAAATAGTAGAGTATATGAAATAGAAACTCTGAGACAAAAGGGAAAGTCATAGCTAATAGAAAATTAGATAATTTTGAAGAAAATTTATCTCATAATAGTCACCTCTAATGGATTCAGTTTTAAAATATTTGATAGATTTTTATAGTTATTCTCACTAATATTGTACTTCAAAATTGATTTTCTAGTTAATTTTAAATGTTTTATTTTAAAAAACTTATAGCATTGAGATTTACTAATTTCTCTTCCTTAATGAAGTCACTTAGAGTTGGCTAAAGAAAGTCACAGTAATCATTCATATTAATATTTCTGTTTTAAGGGTCAAAAAAACTTTCAAATTTATTCATTCCTCCCCTTTGGTGTGGGTAGAATACAACTTTGTGAAACTAAAAAATAATAATAATAATAAATTTAAAGTCTAGAAAACTCAGCAACATCACTCACAAACACTTATAATCTTGAAAAATAGTCATTTGTCTTAATCTTTAAAATCTTTAAATTAATTATCTCCTAAAAACTCCAATATAGTCTGAAAATCAAAAATTCCCTTTTGTTTCTATAAACATTATGTATTAATTATAAGATGATTATTTTAAACAAATTAACTGTAAACATTTTTATTTTATTATTGGAAATTAAAAATCATCTAGTTACTGGTAAGGATGAAAAATTATTCATATGTGCATCTGATACTATTCTTTGGATTAGTAGAACACATTTTATATTGAAATTCTAATTATTAAAGGATTTTTCAGTAAAAAGAAAATATATGTAAATTAAATTAATTTTTGTTCAAGCAATACAAGTTTTAAAAAGATCTGCTCCTCCTATAATCTTGAAGTAATTTGAAGAGCAACAATTATCCTTCGTGCTGAAAATCGGTCATTTATCAGGACTTCGCTTTACTTTTAATGTTTAATTTAAACACATAAACGGGGAAAGAGAGATGAGTAAATTATCTGAGAGTATTTTAAAAATATATTTTGCTGTAAATACATTTAAAAATGTTTTGAGTCTCACATTTTGAAGATTAGAACATTTTTAAATGATCCCATGCTGATCTTAGAATACTTGTCATTGTGGTATCCTGCATCTAACGGTTCATTTAAAATATGGACATTTTTGTACAAAGATAATTTGCTTTTAGAGTGTACAGTCATACAGTGTGGGCTTCTGAGCTGCTAACTAATGGGTATCTGTTATTGTCATTTGTATTTCTGATCTCTAGAGTGGTATGGATAAAGAAGGTCAAAATGGTCTCTGATGGAAAAGAAACTTTTAAAACGCTTGGAAAAGTTAATGAATTAGATTTCCCTGCACTTGAAGATATTAGGATTGGGAGATCAAGACTCCCATCAGCCAGATTAAGAATATTCACAGTTGACAGGAAAACTCAAAGTTTCTTTTTCCACACCAGAGAAATGTCCCCCACTGTTTAGCACAGCTAAACAGTGCTAAGTCAAAGAAATAATTATATTCGCTTAAAGAGAATGTTTCCTAAGCAATAAACTAAGCACATAACCTAGTTTTCATTTTATTTATTTCATGTAGTTTTTCATAAGTGCTTGAAAATGCTTTTGCAAAAATGTTCTTTTTTGCTTTATAAAACTTCTTTTCTGCTGTGGATAAAATTACAATGTAATAAACTAGTTTTTTAAAGTCTTTGTAGCAATAATTAAAGTTCAATGAAAAGAACATAACTGGAAGAGATGACCTTTCTTTTAAAATAACCTTTAAATTATTTATGAAATAAAAATGCGACTTCAGTTTGCCTTAAATAACCCATATTTCACCCATTATTTTCTGTTTTCTTAAATGTTCAGAATATTAGCATATAAAAATAATTCTCTCCACTGCACTTTTATCAAAGCCTTCACAAATGCAGTGTTCTAAGACATATTTTAATATGATCAGTTTGTTTTAAAAATTTATTCTTTAATTTTTATGGAATAGTATATGAAATAAAGCAATATAATATATACCTTTAAAGATGAGTCAGGATTTCAGTAATATTCAGTAGGTATAGTTAATATACTACATGTCATATTTTGGGTTCTTAGAACTGAGTGCTTCTTTGTAGAAGCTAGCTGACTTAAATATTAGAATTTATAGTTTGAACCTGTGTTTTGGTCATTTTAATACTGTGAAATTATTAATGGAAACATAGGTGCATGAAGTTAATAGTTGATAATATTGTCATCCTCAACCATGCAAATATTGCTCAAAATGAAATATGTTTTATTG
This sequence comes from Saguinus oedipus, assembly GCA_031835075.1. Classification (NCBI taxonomy): domain Eukaryota; kingdom Metazoa; phylum Chordata; class Mammalia; order Primates; family Cebidae; genus Saguinus; species Saguinus oedipus. The sequence goes on from CM063188.1 coordinate 42,130,399, forward strand.
TATTTTTCCAGGGCAGCCTTTTGAGTCTAGAAAGGTCAGTAACAAGATTTTGTTTTGATAACATGATATGACCTAATTATTTCACGTTACAGAAATCCAAAGCAGGTAGAGGGTGCCTTTTTTTTTTCCTTTGAGGTAAATTGCAACAGCTAAAATGCCTTCTTATCATTGTAATGAGATCAGTGGGTTTCAAGTATGGAATGAATCAATTATTGTAAGCAAAGCCCCCGCGTAAATCATGGAATGCCAAACCAACCTCAGGATTATAAAATGAATCTGTGACAAGTATTCAAGGTTTCCACATAGTCTCAATAATGAGAATGAAGTACCTACTATTAACTGAAAGCAAAGTTTTATTCACTTACTAAGGAATACATGCATATTAAAAGAGGTCAGATTGAATGAAGCTTCTAAAAAAGGGTATCTAAGCAGCATTAAAGATAGAAATATATGATAAATATGTATAGTTTCTATTAAAAAGAGAAAGGTGCCAAAAGCACATTGAATGAAATAAGTGAGACATAACTATATTAACTGAAAAATAATAAAGTAGCTCTTTATATTTTTATTTTAATAAAACTCTTTTAACATCAACAACAATTAAAAGATTATCATAAAAGAAATCAGGACTACTGCATGGTCAGTCTTAGCAATTCTAGGAATTTGATGTCTCTCAACTGGGAAGAATGGTAGAATGTAAAGTTTTAACAGAAGTGAAGACAGGAAAATGCCAATTGTATTATTTTTGATATATTGCCAAAAGGCAGGCAGATTCTAAAACACTTGGGAGATTTGGCTTAAATAAGATAGTTCCCTCCTGCACACATTCTAGCTGTCTCCTTGCCTCTTTCTTTTCCTTTCCTTTAAGATAACTATATCACTTAATTTGCTGTAGCTAGCTGTTTAGTAGCTTTAAAGTTTACTGTTGTAAATGCCAAGTCAGAAACATAAATGATAGTAGCATGTTTACCAGTTCTTGCCAATTTACTAACACTTTAATGCTTATGATAGGGTGTATCTGGTTTTTAAAAAAACATGTTGAGTGATGCAAACAGAGTATACTTTTTCCTGGCTTCTCCTGTTCCAATTACATACTTCTTGAAATTATTTAGGTTCTGTACTACCTAGAATCCGATATTAATTAAACTAATAAATATTAAACAAAATCTTTTTTAAAACTTAAAATCTTAATACACATAAAAACTTTAACACCAAAGTGCTTCAATTACTTTTACGTATTGTTTCTTATACTGTATTTCTATCAATGCATTTCATGGATTATACACAAATAAAAAGTGATGATTCTTTAAAAACATGAACTAAAGTCTTACACTAAATTAATATTCACAATATATTATATATAACTAAGTGAAAAGATAAATTTGTAATGTATTAAGCTTGTGCATTTGAGTTGTAGCATATACAAAATTATAAAAAGTATAATACTCTGATGTTTAATGTTTTCCATTTAAAATTATGTAAATATGTTAAATTACGCTTATGTCTCAAATAAGGTTATGAATTTTGGCATAGCTGTTGCAGATATTTGTGTAAAAACAACACATATGTAACAGATTTTATGTGAAAAACAAAAATATTTAAATATTTTCTCACCTTTTTTTTTGCCAGAATCAAAACTAAAATATATTTTGGTATTCTTAAATTATCAATTTTTATATATGTTGTTTCAAATATAGTCATATTGGCTTGTATATATGACATTTTTATTTTAAAAGGAGCTCTATTTTGATGTACATGTAGATATCTCAAAATATGATACTCATTAGTGAATTGAAAATCGACATACTGTAAATGGAAGCTGTAATTGTAGGCCTAACACAGCTAAAATCAATATCTGTGTATTCATATTCAAAGGCAAGTTTTTGAATCATGTGCTGGAAGTGAAAAAGAGAAATGATTTCAGAATAGTGAACATTTACAAATAAAAAGATAACAGTGACTACTATGCAATGAAGGATTTTAAATTTGCAGTGAAAGTCTGACATCTGGTGGTCAGAAGGAGGAGCATCAGAAGAGGGGGAGGCCATTGTCAAATTTCTTTTGGCTTTCATAAAATAAAAATTAAATTAAAACTTATGAGAAATTCTTTCCTGTTAAAAGACATTTTATATAACATTTACATCTTATCCTAATGATTTACTAATGAGTCTTCTTTCAAATTTACATTTCTTTTTTTTTTTTTTTGAGACGGAGTTTTGCTGTTGTTACCCAGACTGGAGTGCAAGCACGATCTCGGCTCACCGCAACCTCTGCCTTCTGGGTTCAAGCAATTCTCCTGCCTCAGCCTCTCGAGTAGCTGGGACTACAGGCGCGCGCCGCCATGCCCAGCTAATTTTTGTATTTTGAGTAGAGACGGGGTTTCACCTCGTTGACCAGGATGGTCTTGATCTCTTGACCTTGTGATCCACCCGCCTCGGCCTCCCAAAGTGCTGGGATTATAGGCGTGAGCCACCGCACTCGGCCTCAAATTTACATTTCTTAAATATTGTTTGTGTTAAAGATGTTTTCAAGAGAATCAAACTTGGTCAGCAGATATTTTTTAAATAATAATGGATATGCATTTTAAAATAGTTTAATCAAATTTATCCAGAGAAAATTCATTTGATATTATACTCTTGGAATCAAAATGAATCTCTTCTGTATCTTCCCAAAAAACAAATTAAAGAATTAAAAATTCACAAAGAAATTTAAAGGCATTTTTAGCAAACAGCAAGAATCACAACAAAAAGATTCTAAACTTTCAAATTGAAAGACAGTCTTATTTTTTGATAAGTATTAAAAAGATAATTTATAGACCCAAACTATCAATAAGTAAATACCCTATCATACTATTTTTTACTAAAATAGTTCAAAAGAATTGCAAAATTAATACATCAAACTCTGCCCTAAGACCAACAGCCTACTATAATGGAATCTGTTTATATTAAGTGAAATTAATCTTGCTTAAATTATGCAGTAAGTAAATTCCAATAACAATTTAATAATAAAATTATTATTAATATTTCAGACTTTTCTCAGGTGTTTCATTATTTTAACATGTTCCTCAAATATTTTTTTTTTAAATATCACCATACAAGAATGACTAGATGCTTTTTGTTTACCATTAAATTTCAAAATACAAAACTATGAATGAATAATTGGGTATCCTCTTCTGCATATTCAAGGTGAAATGAAGCTGCCAGAGGGGAAAACTTTTGCATAATTTATGTTCCCTAAAAGATCTGATCAAACAGTGTAAAAATTGTTTGGATTTTAAAAGCATATCCTGGTTACTGCCTCAAATTCCCGTTTTGCTTGGTGTACGTAGACAGTCTTAGTGCTAAATTTGTTGTTGCTGCTTGTGGCTCTTTGATGTCTTCATCCAAGAGGCAGCACGACACTCGGAATAAAGAATGCTGCTGATGTATGAAAAGGTTCCTGTCATTGTAGAGTCCCATAAATCCTTCTGCAGTGGCAAATGTGCAGTAGTGTCGATCAACATCTGGTTGTTCCTGGTTTTCTTACAGTTTTAAATGGAATTAGTGTATAGGGTGGATGGTCATACTGGGTTGGTTTTTGGTCTTCCACATTGATGCCATTTGTACAGTGCCGAAGACTGAATTCACAATTCATTGTGAATATGCTGAATGAACTTTCAGAAAGGCATTTCAGATGCTCAGGAACACTCAGTAGTGTTCAAATGCGATCAAAGACATAAAACTGTTTCTATTAATTTATTCATGCAAAGTTGATTCTTTCCACAAATTGAAGAGTCTTACGTTGCCCTATTCTTACAGCCCAGGTTATTTTATGAGTGCTTAACAAATAATAAGGACTGTAGCTTTTTCCTTTAGAGATGTTTAAAATTCTTATGTATTACATAATTATTGATGTGATTATTCTATGTGTAAAAACTGTCTCTCCAAGTGCTTTGAAGATAGGAATTCTTTCTTAGCAGAGACTTGTAAGTAATGCAAAGTAATTTCAAAGCATTTTAAACTAAAACCAACTTCATATGTCCATTAACAAATGTTGGTGTTTATTTTCCTTATCAGAATTGCCGAATTTTCTTTCTCCTAAACATTAGTATATTTTTCATTATAGAATAGACTTTTTAAGGGCTCTTTAGATGGGCAGCCTGCATTCTTTCCTCATAACACCCTGCTGATCCTGATGTGAGTACCTTGCTATTTGCACAGGTCTGAGGAAAAAGGGAGGTATCAGTTTTTCCTTACCTTTGATTTCTCGGTGCCTGGCACACAGTAGAGTTTCAATAATTATTTTTTGAATGAATAAATTAATGAATGAATGTAAAATGCTTTGCTTTTTCCCCTCTAATATCAGTAACTTTTTCCTAAAAGCATAAATTTGCATTGTACATCTATCCACATTTGAGAGAAAACAGTAAGACAAATGATTACAACACGCACACACAAACACTTCATGTGTGAGGGCTTTAAAGGATCTTTTCTTTGGACAGAAAAGAAAAATGAGATGAGAATCATATATCACCAACCTGCACAATTAAGCAATCCTTGGGTCCATGTTACAGAAGTAAGTATATGAAATAGGTAACATTTTAGCTGCTAATATCTGCATTGATGTTTATACAGTGAGATGCCATCTGCTGCATGAACATTTGCACATATTAATGGGCCCTGAGCTTGCAATGATATATCTTACATGCAGAAGCATGTCAGAAATTTGTAACATCAAATATCTGGGACTGTAATAGGCATTTCATTATCACATTAACTATAATCTGAACATTTGCTTTTCTAATGATTTTATATAAAATTACATATTTTTAGAGTCCTCTTTATTTTCATATCTTCCCTGGTCATTCTTGATGATGTTACTTTTTCCCCTTTGATTATATATTACAATATTTACTCTCCATCGTCTCATTTGCTGTCAACAGCTCTGTTTTACTATTTAATTATTTATAAATGACATAATTGTCTTTCCCAAATTGTTGTGATGTCTCCAAATCAGGGGGTGTGTCTCCCCTCTTTGGCATTCATATAATACACTGAACCAGGGTTTTCAGCAATAAGGTTAACTTTTGAAGTGCCAGTACTAAATATGTCCTGGATGTTTCTATAGAAATGCTAAAATATAAATGCAGATTATATGAAACATAAAATATTTTCTTCTTTGCCAGTTTATCTAACGTTGTCTCGTCTCAAAACCAGTCACTCTCAGTACCTACTTTTTCATAGTGCTAATTGTTATTTAAAATTATTTCTTTTTTAACTTCATCTCCTTCACTAGAATCTAAGCTCCATCAGCACAGGGACTTTTATGCCTTATTCACGACTGTATCCCCAATGACTAGAACTATATCTGTCTACTGGAGGTGCTTCAAAAGTGCCAATTTTCCCTTATCCACTCCATTTAGAGTTGGTATTGTACTAAGATTAGCTTCATAGTGTTAGAAGGGCATTGAGGGTTCATTTAATCTCTCTGTCCACCCAGCACAAGAGTCTACGGTAATATCTTTGAGAGATACTCCTGTGGCCTCTGCTTGTATTCTCATGTCAATAGGTTCATCACATATTGAGGCAACTTGAGCCATTGTTGGAAAGCTGTTATGATTGGAAAGATCTTTTGTTAGAAAGTTAGCAGATAATGTTGTATGTTTTTATCATGTACAGCTTATGTTTCCTTTTTTGTAAGGATTTGAAACCTGTCTTGCTGATTCATTTACTGTAAGTCTTAGTTTTTTACCCTATGGAACTACAGAAACAAATCAATTTCTGCATACTCTTCCAATATGTTTACACACACACACGCACACACACACACACAAATTATTTCCTCTTTGAATAAAACATTACTGACATTGTTCATTCATTCTGCTAGGTGTGCCAGACAAAAACAATCCCCACTTTCATGTCCTCATAGTCAAATGGGAGAGACAGATAATTAAACACATTATGTTCATAACACATGTTAAGCACAATGCATGAATAAGAAGTACAACATCAAAACGAACCAGAAGTAAAATCTGGTCCAGAAGGGGAGACAGCTCCAAGTTGTGCTGACTAGAAAACATGTACAATGTAACATCCTTCTGCATCCCTCCACACCACCACCCTGCCCCATGATGTACATTACTGAGAAACACTTTGAAATTGGATTTGTGGGTTTTTTTTCTAGATGTGCTAACATAGTAAGTCTGACCTCAACAGAATCACAAGGCAAGAAGAGTTTACCAAAAAGAGCACTTTACGTTTTGTTTACTTTTATATATAAGATTGGATGTTACCATCAGCTGCTAGAATTTCATTTTGTTCTAATTTTTATGTGTTCTCTTGAAACATTGGATTGGCTTTCTAAATCTGGTTTTCTACTTTTCCTTGTAAAATAATGTGTGGTTCTTATAAGGAAATCTCTGTGATTTTGGCACCTGCTTATATCTAAAATGTACATTTGATATCCTATTGCAAAAGCTTTCCTTTATTGATATTTAGATCATTAACCTAGGTTCTTGTAATAAATAATGCATTTCATTAGCCATATCACACAAAGTCATTGATCATGAAATTTTTAATGAAGATGCTTAGATGTTATGATATACACTTCTAAGTAGACAACCAGTTTGCAGGGTGAAAATAAACTATGGTTATAGGGATTTGTATTTTGAACACTTTTTTCCCCCAAATTTGTTACTTAGCTTCAATCTTACTATTTTTTAAATACATGCCTGCCATTACTTGTCACTCATACTAAAACACATCATTCTTTTTATATTTCACAGCACAAACTCATGCTCTCGTATATCATTACTCGCTTTAGTTCTTTCACTTTCTGAACTTAATTTGATTCTTGTTATAGGATTTGAGTGGTCCTAGAAATGTGTGGAAAGAAATAATGACTTCTTTAATTCTGAGCTTTGATCATTCCACAGATTTTAGACATAGAGGGAAAACAGCCAAATTAATATAAAAGAAAGAGACATGGAATGACAAACCACACATAAAGGTCTTCAATATTTCTGGTGAATTGTAGTTTCCAAAAATGGCCATCACAATATCCCTTTACCCATAGGCTCTTCTACAGTCTTGCTCCTCCATCAAGAAGCAGAATATAATTCCCTTCCCCTTGATTCTGGGAAGGCTTGTAGTTCACTTGCAACCAATAAAATGAGGCAGTAGTGATGCTGCGTGTCTTCTGGGCTAGGTCATAAAAGGCACCGTAGCTTCTATCTGGCTTGCTTCCCTCTAGAAGCCTCCAGCTGCTATGTGAGCAGCCTAACTATGCTGAGATCACCATGTTGTGAGGAAATCTAAACTAGCCCAATAGCAGAGAAGACGTGGAAGGTCCTGAGACCACATGAAGTGAGTGAGATGCCAAATCAGTCTCCAGCTGATTGTGGCTCCAACCTCGATCATGTTCCATCCACCATGTGACTGCAGTCAGCATCCTGTAGTCAGAACCACCCTGCTAAGCCCTTCCCCAATTCATGACCCATAGAAACCATGAGGAATAATACAGTGAATATTGTTTTAAATCACTAAATTTTGCAGACATTCATTATGTAGCATAGATGACCAGAACAATGACTTTCAGAAACCTGGTGCTAAAATGAAAGCAGTGAAGGATAATCCCAACTTTAAAAGCAGTGTAGGCTGAGTTACAGAATTATCTAGTCTTCTCAAAAGGTTCACCAGGGTTGATACTCGTATTATGGCAGTATCATGTTTTGTTAAGTATTACTGAATTTTATAAAATATGTATCACATTCATAAAATCTCTTAAAAATCAACATCCATCTTTTCATTAAATTTAGCAAGAGATAATATTAGTATGTCTTGTAATAGTAGGTCACCTAATGGAGGTTTTATAAACTCTAGATATAAAACAGTGTGCATCAGTTAAGATTACTTCAGCAACAAGTGACAGAACCCCTAAATCAAATTGGTTTAACCAAAAAAACATTATCTCAAAAAAGTCTAAAAGGGAGGCCAGGTGCAGTGGCTCACACCTGTAATCCCAGCACTTTAAGAGGCCAAGGCAGGTAGATCACCTGAGGTAAGGAGTTCGAGACCAGCCTGGCCAACATGGTGAAACTCCATCACCACTAAAAATACAAAAATTAACCTGGCACGGTGGATCACACCTGTAATCCCACTTTGGGAGGCCAAGGAAGTTCAATCACCTGAGGTCAGGAGTTCAAGACCAGGCTGATCAACATGGTGAAACCCTGTTTCTACTAAAAATACAAAAATTTGCCAGGTTTGGTGGCAGGCACCTGTAATCCCAGCTACTTGGGAGACTGAGGCAGTTGAATCACTTGAACCTGGGGGGCGGAGGTTGCAGTGAGCCAATTATGTGTCACTTCACTCTATCTTGAATGACAGAACAAAATTTCCTCTCAAAAAAAAAAAAAAAAAAAACTAAAAGGGATCTGCAGGGACAGTTTGAGTATTGCTTCCTTGAGTCTCTGGGTCCATCTCATTTATGGGTTAGCTTCATCCTTATAATGACTGTTGCATTTCCAGTCATTACATATAGGCACAGCAATATCCAGAAAGACCTGTCTTTTGTAATAAATTCTTACTTTGAATGGTAAACTTTAGCATTTAGAGTTCACTCATTCAACAGTTATTTACTAAGCCCCTGGTAAGTGTGAGGCAGTAATCTAAGGCTTGAAATGTAGCTATGAGCAAAATGATAGACCTCCCTGTTTCAACTCACTGGGAATACATGGGTCACATAACACCTCATAGCCAACCAATGGAAACAGGAATGGGACCACTATGATGGATTGAGACCCAATCCAAGATCTTATAAAAAATCAACCTATCTCCCACTAAGTTATGTAGTGGAGGGATAGTCTCTTGAACAAACTGTGGCTTTTCGAGCAAGGATTCAATGGGGAAATAGGCAATCAACATTGTCTGCAAATAGAACTTACAAGAAGATTTAATTTGTGAAAAGTATGTATTCATGATAATGTAGTATGGCCGGGCACGGTGGCTCATGCCTACAATCCCAGCACTTTGGCAGGCCGAGGCGGGTGGATCATGAGGTCAAGAGATCGAGACCATCTTGGTCAACATGGTGAAACCCCGTCTCTATTAAAAATACAAAAATTAGCTGGGCACGGTGGTGCATGCCTATAGTCCCAGCTACTCAGGAGGCTAAGGCAGGAGAATTGCTTGAACCCAGGAGGCACAGGTTGTGGTGAACCGAGATTGTGCCATTGCACTCCAGTCTGGGTAACAACAGAGAAACTCCGTCTCAAAAAAAAAAAAAAAGTAGTAGTGTGTTGGTACATAATGCTAGGTTAAATAACCAGGATTTTAGAACAAGTATATGTAAAATGATCAAAACTATATTTTTAAAAATCTCTTCATATTCAAAAAGAGAAAATGCCAAAATGCCAGCTATGTATTGCTTGTAATTTAGCTAACAGAACCATTTGGGTATTTGCATGTTCTATTTTTCTTCTTTTCCCCTAAATTTTCTTTAAACAATTCTTTAAATAAAAAAATAAGTTCTTGCCAACTGTGTCCAAATACATTATCTACTGTCTAATTCAAATCAAATAAAACAAATTTATGGAGCCTGAAGTTCCCCAGTCTCAGATCAGAGCAATGACATCTTTATGTTTTTTTTTTTCAGTACTTCCAGCTCAACCAAGAGACAAGCAATTTTAAATAAAGAAGAACCCCCTTGCCAAGAATCTTTAGATCAATGATCAGGAATATATGATATTTTAGAGTTCAAATATGCATCAAACATTATGATGATCATAAATTTATTAGACATATTCTTACAGCTATATTTGATTTTGGTTAATGTAAGCTTTAACCAAACTCTCTTATCTTTGAATTACTTATAATTTACCAGAAAATCTGCTTTGTAGTATATAGAGAATAGTCCAAACATCAATAATTTGATATGCCTGGAGCCTAGTAAATTTAGGCCTAAAAATAAATGGCATATCATTTGTCTCTCTTTCTCATTACTCTTTGGTTTCAGTTTTCATGGGGACTTATGTTTGAGGGGCTAATTGTGACCATACAGGTCATTGAGAGACACACATTCTTTGGGGAAGAAAAACTATGACCCTGAAAAGCAGTAAGCCTACTGTCTACCACTGTAATTAAGATAATCCACAAAGTACATTCAGTGGGAAGGGTAAAAATACTTAAAAAAAAACCTAAACAAAACACATAGCATACTTTTCCAGCTGCACTAACACACCTACACTCATTAGCAGGGCTCAATTTAAGGCTTTGAAAACGTAGTTGTGGAATATGAATCGTTCAGTGATTTGCTTTTTAAAGGTGACTACCTATAAAGCTGCAGAAAGCAAAATTTCATGGCAAATGTAAATTGATAATCACTTGTGTGCATCTAAAGGACAGGAGAAGCCATATCCAATTGTAGAGATGTGTTAGCTCTTGGCCTCTCAAACTGTTTGCAAGAATACCTTGAGTACTGCTTTTTCCTATCAGTTTGACACCTCAACAGCTCAGAGCTGATAGGATTCTTCATCAATCACCTTGATCACAATGGCTATATGGACAGGGGATTTAAGAGAGCTGATCTACTCTGTCACTTTGGGCTATGTGAAGAACGTTCTTTTTTTCTTTCTTTTCTCTAGGCCATCTCATCCATCAACTAAACTACACAACAATTGAGAGCTAAAACTAAAAAACACATATAATGACACTTGGTTAAATGATTGGGCATTGCTAAATCCACAAGGAATCAGACTAACCATTCAATTTGATTTAAAGAATCAGCCCACTAATGGTTAAAAACTCATGTAAACAAACGGGTCTTTGGCATCGCACATCATGGAGTTATAGTCTGATATTGTAGAGACTTCAAATATACAATGTCACAGGATAGGTTTTAAAAACGAAATGGAAGTCTTTGAAACCTTTAAATAAATACTATTGTGAACAAACCAAAAATTACATTCTTAAAAAAGAAATGAATACACAATATAAACAGTAAGGCAAGTAAGTTTTCTTTTTCTTTTTTTTTAATTCCACCCAACTCCACTCAGCCTGGGAGGGTGGGGAGCGGATTGTAAGTTTTCAAATGTGGTACAGATGTGGGAGTTCGTAGCCTGTTGGTTCAAAATAAAATATAAGCAGGGGATAGATGTGTCAGCCAGAGATGTAGTGACGTGGCCTGAGAAACATGAGTAACATAGTTTTAGCAGTCTGTAGGGACAGCAGGAGAGTCTCTGAAGGCTCTGACACCTTGGAGGTCACATCTCCTTGTGAATTTAAAGGTGCCTTATTTTGTCTTTTACACCATTGAATATGATTAAACTCCTGCTGTTGTGCTAAATTTCCAAGATTGTAAAAAGTCAGGGGAATTAAAAAGGTCACTGCAGTATTTCATTTCACTGGAAAATCTGTGAAATAATGTTATCGGAGGACACAAGAAATTACTCAAAAAGGAACCTGTATCCAAATTCTGGAAAATCGGAGTGGGGAAACTAGGTGGGAAAGAGATGACTTTTCCAAGTGTATAGGCATGAAATTGGAGTACTTATCATGTGATATCCTCAGTCAAAAAAATTGGGATGCCATTTTAATAGCAAAAAGAGGCTAGATTCTGGTCATTTAATGTGAAGAATTGCAAGGAGTTAGTTGCAATCTCCATCTCTCTGTGAACATCTGAAGTTGTTCATAAAATTTGAAATACTGATTCCACACCTTAGTACCATAAGATAACTAAATAATATAAACCTTCCTATTTTAGCATAATACCAATGGTTAACAAAACTAGAAGTAAAATTTTAGATGTAAATAGACCATAAGATAACTAAATAATATAAACCTTCCTATTTTAGCATAATACCAATGGTTAACAAAACTAGAAGTAAAATTTTAGATGTAAATAGAAAATTAAGAAATAGTGAATTCAACAAAGGCAGAAGAGAGGGACACCATAAGAAATAACATATAAAGGGAGTTGATGGTACAATTCTCTTAAGGAGCTTACAAACCAGCAGACCAAACACATGAAGAATAATCTGTATGATCATAAACCAACATGAATCAAGTACTGTTGGCAATTGCATGCAAGACATGATACACTCTCCCTACGTAAAAGGCCCTTGGTATTGGCCATTTTTGTCTCTATATCACCTAGTAATCTATATACTATATAAATAAACATAAGCTATTGCTTGACAAAATTGATAAGTACTTTTATACTTATATGAAAATCAGAGTTGTGTGCTGCCTTTGCTTTTCCTGAGGTAAGGACTTGGTTGTAGGTAGTTTATGCAGGAAGTGATCCTAGGAAGCATGAGCGAGGGAGCAAGGAGAGCAAGTCAAGAGAAGTGGAAAAGCCAATCAACTTCCATCATTAGCAATCCCTATGGGCAACTGAGGCTTGCTCCATCCCACGGGGGACCCTCTAAGGAACCATGCATAATGCACCTCAGAATTGTGCCTCCCAAAGATGGAAATCTGGGGCATTTGTCCATAGACTCCTGACCACCCAAAGTTGCAAGGTTTCCTGGGAGGGGATAACTCTTCTGCACTCGTAAACTGTGCTTGCATATATGTTCCACAGATTTTGAAGAAGAAAACTCTAGGGCAGAAAAGTGGAGGGAGCCTGCAGCAGAGACGGGGGTTCTGTGCATGGAATGATCACTTCAGCTGCTGTGAAGTCAAGTGGGCTAAGAGATGTGCAGCCAAGCACAGGTAAGCTCCTGAGTTATTTTCTGATCTATTTGTATCCTCATATGTTCACCTGTTCTTCCTTGGACCCTGACCTTAATTAAAGAGAAGGCAGATTTGTCTAAATGCAAGGAGTAGAAAACTCTGAAGTCCACTGGACTATTCAGGAATTAAACCGTAATTGTGACCTTACTGTCTAACTGGTGGACTTAACTGGTATGTAGCTATAGGTTTTTTTTTTTTAATTGCATTTTAGGTTTGGGGGAACATGTGAAGAACATGCAAGACTGTTGCTTAGGTACACACATGGCAGTGTGATTTGCTGCCTTCCTCCCCATCACGCTATAGGTTGTTTTTAACAAATTTACTGAGGTATAACTGACTACAATAAATTGTGCATATTTAAAGGGTATAATTTGATATATTTTGACAAACACACACAAACATATATATGCATAAGCGTATACATACATATACTCCTTGAATCATCACCACAATCAAGTTAATAAATATGTCCATCATTTTCTGTTTGCATATTGTTTTGAGATGTTATAATGAATTGCTTTCTGTTGCTATTTTCATAATAATAACTGTTATGAGGAAGGGATGATTAGGCAGTTGAAATGACTATTAACTTTCTTTCCCAGCAAAACTTCATTTCATCCCCACCTACTTATGAATGGAAAAGACCATATGGACTTGGGCATCAGGTAGACCTGGTTTGAATACTAGTTACTTCTCTCAATTACTAGTTGTGTGGCCTAAGGCCAGCCACTTAAATTGCCTTGTTTCTGTATGTTCAAAAAATGGATTATGGGGCCTCTCCTACAGCATTGTGAGGATTAGAGCTGAATGTCAAGCATCTAGAGCTGCATACAGCACATAGTAGGTGTTCAGTAATAAATTCTGTTTTTCTATCTCACGGTTACTGCAAGGTTTGAAATGCTTACTATTGGAAAGTTATTCAATTTAAAATTTAATTGTGTAATTCTTTTAACTTTTTTTTAAATTTAATTTAATTTTATTTTTTTATTGCATTTTAGGTTTTGGGGTACATGTGCAGAACGTGCACGATAGTTGCATAGGTACACACGTGGCAGTGTGTTTTGTGGCCTTCCTCCCCTTCACCCACATTTGGCATTTCTCCCCAGGCTATCCCTCCCCAGCTCCCCCCACCCCACTGTCCCTCCCTATTCCCCCCAATAGACCCCAGAGTGTAGTACCCCCTTCCGTGTTCCATGTGTTCTCATTTTTCCTCACTCACCTATGAGTGAGAATATGTGGTATTTCATTTTCTGTTCTTGTGTCAGTTTGCTGAGAATGATGTTCTCCAGATTCATCCATGTCCTTACAAAGGACACAAACTCATCATTTTTGATAGCTGCATAATATTCCATGGTGTATATGTGCCACATTTTCCCAGTCCAGTCTATCATCGATGGGCATTTGGGTTGGTTCCAGGTCTTTGCTATTGTAAACAGTGCTGTAATGAACATTTGTGTGCATGTGTCCTTATAGTAGAACGATTTATAGTCCTTTGGATATATACCCAGTAATGGGATTGCTGGGTCAAATGGAATTTCTATTTCTAGGTCCTTGAGGAATCGCCACACTGTCTTCCACAATGGTTGAACTAATTTACACTCCCATCAACAGTGTAAGAGTGTTCCTATTTCTCCGTATCCTCTCCAGCATCTGTTGTCTCCAGATTTTTTAATGATCGCCATTCTAACTGGCATGAGATGGTATCTCAATGTGGTTTCACCCTTCTTAAATGAAAGGTCTTCTGTAGTTCTAGCTTCATAATCATATAAGGTCACAAATATAGTAATACCACCCGTTAAACCAGCAGGATATGAACTTGGCACCACTGAGAATGAGGAAGATGCACCTCTAAAAGGTGTTACCCTTGAGGATCCTCCAAATGGTGTCATGGAAAGACTGCTAAAATTAACTGCTTTTCCTTTGCTGAAGATGATGGGCATGGTGACACCACAGTGGGTTCTGCTCCATAATGGCTCACACTTGTACTGACAGGCTCTAGAGTATTCTCAGCTTTGTATTTAATGGCTTGATTTTTGCTTGCTTTACTTTTAATGCAGCCCATTATCAAATCTGTCCTCAGGCAACAACTCACTGAGCTGCTGCTGCCACAGCTCCAGGTGACAGGAGGGGGTGGCAGGTGGAAGCCTGAGCCACAGGTCCTCTCCCTCTTCCACCTCCTTGTCCCCCATTTTTGAGGAAAATTTTTGCAGGGAGTAGAATTCTAGGCTGGCAATTATCTTTCTTTCCTTTAAAGATGCCCATTTCATTGTCTTTTTTAAAAAATCATTTTCATAATGTCACAGTCAGTCAAATTGTTGCTCCTTTAAAAGTAATGTGTCTTCCCCACTGCTTACCATGGTTAAAGATATTTTCATAGTTTAAAAACTTTGTCATAGTTCCCATAGTCTTATATTGACATGCAAAGATCTGTTTCATTTATATTCATTCACCTTAGGGTTTCCTAAGCTTTCAAATCTGTTAGCTGCTGCCTGTCATTATTTTGTAAAATTCTATGTATTATCTTTTCAAATCTTGCTTTTGCCCTATCTCTCCCTTCTCTTTCTGAAACTCCATCCCACGTGTCAGACCTTTTAAAAATGTCTAACGTGTCTTTACTGTTTCTGTTTCTTTTTTCAATTCCTTTTCTCTGTGCTTCAGTTTGAGATTATCCACGGACCTGCCTTTCTATTTATTAATTTTGTCTTGAACTCTAACCAATCTGCTATTGAACTTAACCATTAGTTCTAATTTCAAGTGTGGTCCTTTCTGTTCTAAAGTGTTTACTTAAGTCTCCATAAAAAATTCAAATTATACTGAAATTATGTATCCCTTCATGTACTGGGTCCATCTTTTGCTCTATTTTCTTGAACATATGATTCATAGTTATTTTTAAAGTTACTGTTTGCTAACTCCAATATCTGATTCATCTGTTGGTCTGCTTTTATTGCCTTGTTTATGATTCGCATGATCTTCCTTCTTAGCACATCTCATAATTCTTTACTGTATGCTAAACACTATACAGTGCTTACATAATGTTATTTTCTACTTGTAAAAAGACAGAAAAGGGCTCCCTTTATACTCTGGTAAGCAGGAAAGGAGGGAGCTCATCATCTAATAAGGGATGGCGCTAGGTTGGGTTGCCATTTTTGTAGGACCCCATCTGATTCCGCCTCGACCCTGTTTCTAAGGCATGCCCTCCATGGAGTTCAATGAGAGACTTTTGTTTCCTTAGTACTGGATTCAGTTCTGCCCATGACAAGTTTTCAACTTGCTCTTTGGCCTCCCACCCCACTCAGCTTGAGAACCTGGCATGTGTTTTGAGAGGGAGACTAATCACCTATGTGGGGCTTCTCCAGTCTTATTTTTAAACTCTAGCTCCAGAAACCTCTTCTGCACTTTTTGGCTCCCAGAAGTAGCCAAGCCTGGATGCTCATCTGCCTGCTACACCTGAAATCAACAGACACCCCAAGTGAAAAGTAGCTGCAGATCCTCAGTGTCACCAGACCATTTCATCTAGGGTTTCCATCTCTTGTCCATTCTGTTTTCAGCCTCCAGCTGGTCTGTATTTCCTAAGCACTGTAAGGCTGTAGGAGATTTCAGTGTGCCTTCCAGAAGTTTCTGGCCTCTCTCTTCAGCTCCCCTCCAACCTCAGACTTCACCAAATAATGCCTTATGGGGAAAATCAGTCATGCATTTGAGCACCTCACCACACCTCCCCCTCCACCACCACCAAATCTCCAATTTGTCAATCCAGTATAACTAGAAAACCTTGGCTAATAGCTCTTTCAAACCTAGTAGCAGTCCTCTGCCTCTGCTCACATCTCCAGAGGTAGCATATTTCCACAGGAAATAAAATAACTGGCGCCCCTCAGTGCAGCTCTGGAGGGTCCTCCCATCTCTGGAGGATCCTCCCATCTCTGGAGGATTCTCCCATCTCTGGAACTTTAGTCCAACTGTCCCTAGTTGCTTCCATAGCACTCCGAAGCCTTTAAGAATGCAATTCTTAAAGTATGTTCAGCTTTTTTATACATGTTAGCATCCTGAACTTGATACTGTATTTTGCACTACTAATTACTTTCAATGAATCTCTAAATATTTATAAGATATTGAGTAGTCTTAATATGTTCAAAGTAGAGTTTAAATATGCTTTTGAAAGAAAAGCATCAGTAAAACTTCTTACCTCTTCATAAAACTTCACCTGAGGTACAGCTTCATTAATTTCATTCAAACAAAAATCTTTAAATAGCAGGAAACCAATTTTCTGATTGAAAATCTTGTCAAAGGTTATTTCATTTCTCTCTGTGAGATACTTCTGCATCACACTCCGGATACTCAGAGAGCTCTATGAGGCTCTCAATTTGACGCATTTCACGATGCTCAGCTTCGGCAGATTCTAGGTCCAAAACTGATTTCACCAGAACATCCATTTCCAAGAACCGATGACTACATGCAGTCGTTGCATCTTCAAGTCACTGGCACGAATTAACTTGGAGGAAGAATGAAATAATAACTGGGCTCGGGCAGGACGATCCTCTTGCTGGCGCGGGCGGCCGGGGTCGCCTTGCTCTTCTCCATGGCCATCAGGTAACTGACATGGGCCAGCATGGCCTCCAGGTCCGCCATGTTGGCAAGTGTTGGCCAGTGTTGGCCGCGGCGGCGGCAGTTACTCGGGACCTGGACCGGACGCCCGCCGCCGCCGCCTGCCGCTCCCCGACCTGGGGGGGCTGCCCCGGGGCAGCACCCCCTCCGCGTGCCCCCGCACTGCGTGCGCACCGCGCACCCCACCAGCGCCCCATGTGCACCGCAGGCTGTAGCCCGCCGGAGTCGCTGCGCGCCTCCCCGCTCCGCCATTCTTTTAACTCTTTAAGGAAAGAAAAATATTGCAGAGCTCCAGTAATGAACTATTTCATTTCATGATAATGTTCCCTTCTCTTCTCCCTTAGCATGCACTCAGCCAGTAATTTACTACCAACTGGTAAACTGTACTAACAGTGCTATGGTCAGAGGCCAAGGAAACTGTTACAATCTTTTTTTGTTAGAGTGACACAGACCCAACTTACATTAACATGAGCTCTGGGGGTATGATCTGATGCATTATAACTGTATTTGTCATTTGACAAGGTTCTTTACAGAGGTAGTTTTGTATATAAAATATAGCAGTGGTTATCAAACTTAGAATCAGATTCATTTGGGACTTTTAAAAACACAGATTGAATCAATTCCACTTGCTAGGATCCAGCAACCAGTATTTGTCAGAAGTTCCCCCAGAAGCCTCAGATACACTGGAATGTGTAAAAAATAGTACTAGAGGACTGTCACAGTGACTGTCACAACCACAGAGAAAGCTTATGGAATACTAGAATGTGCATAAAGCCTGTTTTTAAAATATATGAATGTGATTATAATTCTTTCTGTAATGTAGAAAATGGAGTGCACTAGTCTGTTCTCACAGTGCTAAAAAGAATACCTGGGACTGGGTGATTTATAGAGAAAGGGTTGAATTTGTTCACAGTTCTGCGTGCTGTACAGGAAGCATGGCAGCATCTGCTGCTGGGGAGGCCTCAGGGAGCTTTGACTCATAACAGAAGGCAAAACTGGAGCAGGCACATCTCACATGGCTGGAGCAGGAGGAAGCGGGGGAGGAGTTACATATTTATAAGCAACCAGATCTCTTGAGAACTCACTCACTCTCATGAGAACAGCACCAAAGGGGACAGTGTTAAACCATTCGTGACAAACTGCTGCATGGTCCAACCACCTACCACTAGACCCCACCTTCAGCAACAGGGATTACAATTCGACGTGAGATTCAGAAAGGGTCACAGATCCAACCGTGTCATGGAGAAAGGATGTTTAAGCCACCCTTTTAATTGTGGTTTCAAGTCAGCCTTGTCTGCCCTAACACTGGCAGATTCAGTACCTGTGAACTTGGAAGATGTTACTGGGACAGCAAAAACTACTAACAAAAAAACATTAATTTTCTTTCCTGTAATTTGGGCTCCTATTTAAAGCTAATATAATTGTGAGACCAAGTTTTGTTTAATATCAACAAATGAGCTTTCTAAATGTTTCAGTTTGATCTTTGCCGAAGTATTTAAGAATTTAGTGGTTATCTTTAGTTTATCCAATCCATTTTAACACTTACCTAGTCCACATCTTATGCAGATCCAGCAGGATGTGTATAACTTAACCAGATTGTTTCTATGATAAACACACATTAGGTGAAGATGAAAAAGGACTGTTATACACTAAACCACTCAAGCCCAAATATATAGGGAAAAAGATATAGGTAGGTAACGAATACCTTTCAGATTGCAAAATTAAATTCTTTCAGATGCAAATAACCCTCTTGGATGAAGGCTTTTGTGTTAGCTGGATGTGTAGATTAATTTATTTGTTTAGTAGAGAAGTAATTTGTCTTGCAAGTCTGCCTCCATAGAGGCATAGAGACATAAATAAATAGAGAGCTCGTCGAGGGCAGGGACCTATTCATTTTTGTCGTCCAAATATCTAGCATACTTAACACATACTATATGTTCATTAGACATCTCTTGATTATATGAGCTAATCAATTAATTCATTATTAAGCATTTAGCAAAATCAATCTTAATCTTTTAATCAAACTTACATATGTGTTAGTACTTTAAAAGAAGCCTCATATGTGAGGTGTGGTGGCTCACGCCTATAATCCCAACACTTTGGGAGGCCAAGGTGGTCAGATCACTTTAGGTCAGGAGTTTGAGACCAGCCTAACCAACATGGTGAAACCCTGTCTCTACTAAAAATTCAAAAATTAGTTGGGCATGGTGGTGCGTGCCTGTAGTCCCAGCTACTCAGTAGGCTGAGGCAGGAGAATCATTTGAACTCAAGTGGCAGAGGTTGTAGTGGGCCAAGATCGTGCCACTGGGCCATTCAGCCTGGGCAACAGAGCGAGACACCGTCTAAAAAAAAGCCTCATAAATCCGCAACGTTAATTTACCTCTGATGATTTCTGCCTTCAATTTCATCCCTCTGCAAACCATCTTCAACACTGCCACCAGAATAATTTCCCTAAAACTGAAATCTAATCAATGATTCTGCTTAACATCCTTCAAAACTGTTACTTCCAAGTAAAATTTAAAAAACCAACAACTCCTTGGCCTAAAATACCAGGCCAACATAATTTGGCATTTTCATACATCTTCAGTGACATTTTTCACGTCTAACCTCTTAGAATCTCAGCTAGGGTCTTAGCAAACCGTCCACCTTCTCCAGTTCTCCCAGGTTTCCTGGCCTTATCTATTCTGCTTTCTCTCTACTCAAGTCTCTTGGTCCCTGGAGACTCAGCACTGTTTCTTAGAGGCTTTCCCTGACTGTCTGGCCTGAGTCCGAAGCCACTCTGTGTGCTCCTCCTGGGCACCTCGTCCACTGTTATCATACTCTTGGCAGTTCATTGTACATGTTGCTTTGGTTACGCTTTCTAAGAGTTAACATGATGCTCTCCTGGAAAGCAAAAATGATGTCTTATTTCTGTGTCTTCAGTGACTATCATAGAGCCAGGCACTTAGATTGTCACAAAGCTCAATATTTACTGGGGGCTTATATGCAACATGACAGGGAGAGCTACTAATATTTCTTGAATACTTATGCACTGTGTTAGATACTTTACATAAATTATAGTTTATGTACTCAGAATAACTATGAAATTGATAAGGATAGCCCCATTTTAGAGATGATAAAATTAGTCTGAGATTTAAAAAGGAGTTACATGATTTCTAGATATGTTGGTATTTTAAGATGCTGGGCTTAGATCTGAAAAAATAAAAATATGACAATTGAAACATTTTTGCTTTAAGAAATCAAATTTATTTAGGTAGTTCTTTTTTAAAGTAAATCAGAAGTTACTTCTGAATTTAATTTGTTGCATAAGTCCAGAGAAAATGCAGAATAATTTTTATATTCAAATCAAGACCATCATATTGGGAGTTAAGATTTCAACATATGAATTTTGAGGGGATACAAACATTCAGTTCATAATATGCATCAGAAGAATGTCAAGTCTCTCTCTGTTTTGAGACAGGGTTCTACTCTGTTGCCCAGGCTGGAGTACACTGGTGAGATCTCAACTCACTGCAACATCTGCCTCTTGGGCTCAAGGGATCCTCCCACCTCAGCCTCTTGAATGACTGGGACCACGGGCACGCGCCACCACACTTGGCGAATTTTGTAAGTTTTTTGTAGACATGAGGTCTTGCTATATTGCCCAGGCTGGTCTCCAGCTTCTGGCTCAAGTGATCCTCCTGCCTTGGCCTCCCAAAGTGTTATGATTACAGGCATGAGCACTGCACCTGGCCTCAAGTCTCTTTTTCAAATTAAACTTTTAATTTTGAGATAATTTTAGATTCACATGCTGATGTAAGAATCAACATACAAGAATCTCATGAACACTTTCTCTTTCCAGTGTTCTTCAATGGTAATACTTTGCAAAACTATAGTACAATATCATAAGTATGCTGACACTGATCCAGTCAGGACACAGAGTATTTCATTACCATATGAATCCCTAATATTATCCCTTTAATAGCCACATACATGTTCCTCTTACCCCAACCCTCCTTAACCTTTGGTGCGCTCTTAAACACTAATCAAACATGAAGTCTCAATAATGATAATTCTAGTTGGGTACAGTGGCTCACACCTGTAATCCCAGTACTTTGGTAGGCCAAGGTGGGTGGATTGCTTGTACACTCACTCATACACTATTGCTTAATTACAGCTGTTTCAAGATCAGCCTAGAAAATATGGTGAAACCCCATCTATATAAAAAATCCAAAAATTAGCTGGATGTGGTGGCATGTGCCTATAGTCCCAGCCTATATATATGGGAGGCTAAGGTGGGAGGATGGCTTGAGCTCAGGAGGCAGAGGTTGGAGAGAGCCAAGATTGCATCACTGCACTCTAGCATGGGCTAAAGAGCCAGACCCTGTCTCAACAATAATAATAATAATAATAATAATTCCTAGTGTCCATCCTCTGTCCTTTGTATGCCTTTTTTCTAAGTTAAACTTCTGCTCTCTCCTTAGCATCCAATGTTCACATTTTTGAATTTATCCATGCCATTGTAAAAATATTACCAATTCCACATAGCAACCCATGTATCATGTAGAATTCCCACCTAGATATAGCTAATCATTAACTGTACAAGCCAGATAACATACCATAATTTTTTACTTGCCTAAGACTATACCAGAACTTTAGGTTGTGATCAGCATATATAACAGTACAGTTTCTAAATATTTTTTAAAATGTGTTTGTGTAGGACAGAAAGACAGCTTGGGAGTACAGATATTTGGGCATCTTGAAGAATGATCTTTTCTCCAATTATTGCTTGAGCCTGCTGGATTCATGACTGTGCTGAATGATGGCTTAATGGCTTGAACTGCTCTTAACACAAGGTAGCATTGGTATTTGCCACCATATAATTTACTGCCATACAGCAGATGACTTTAACACAGTTCCTTTTTTTTTCTTTTTTTGGCCCTCAGTGAAAGTTCATGAATAAATGGAAAATATTTTAGCTTACAAACCTTTGAGTTAAGGGCATCTGAGTTAGAAGGACATACTGAAAACTCTGGCATCTCTCTCAGAACACTGAAAAACTGAAGGAAATGGAAACTTTGCTAGGTTCTAGGTATGCACATTCTTATGCACTGTAAACCCTATAGTTCATACTACTGTGTTGTGGCTCACTAAGACAAAATATAGACCCGAGAGCCTCGTAAGAATTTTCTTTCTATGGTGGGAGGATGCATTGTTGATGCTGCTGGCTAGCATTCTAATTTAAGGCAGAGAGATGAACATTAATATTCAAGTCCCTTGAAGTGTTTCCTAAATTTTTACATCATAAAATCAGAATAACCTGTGTATAAGTTTTGTATTTATAACTTGAATATTAAGTAATGTCTTGCCTTTTTCTTAGTACTATCTCTTCATTGGTTACTTGAGTGGCTCTTATGAAGTAGAAGCTGGACCATTACCACTTCCCACAATACCCACTTCCCCCCAAATTCCCTTCCTGTGTGGCTGGAAGCTTAAGCATTTGTGATTAAAGAGAGCCAAACCAAGGAATAGAAACAAGGCATTCAGCTTGAAGGATTGAGCTATCTACTTGAATTATTTGTATACAGATAGAGCAGGCAATGGAAGGGGAAAACTCTACATTTTGAAGGCATTTATAATAAATATTTTACTTGTTTCTATTAAAAATAGTGTTGTTTTGTGGAGATGTATATGCTAAAGTTTATCCATTTTATCTTGAAAAAAAGTTTTCATTATTACATAAAGCGAAACAGTAGACAGAAGAAAGTAGAAACATAACAGCAATCATTATAAATGTTTATAGACACAACTAAAGCCTTATCTAAAGTTCATCCTGTTTAAGGACATGTTTTATGTTGTACAATTCCTCTTAGAATATCAATCTAATAAGCACCAAATGAGGCTGAAGACAATGCTGTTATAAAAAATGGAGAAAAATGATTAAAATATGATAATTATACTGACAGCTTATATGCTCAATCTAATCAACTAAGCTTCCAATTTGTCATAATGTACACTCACTCATACATTATTGCTTAATTATAGCAACACTTCTATTTGGAAAGGTTGTCAATCATGTGAATCCCCATCATTTTTCTTTTTTTTTTCTATGAAGGGGCATATTTTAAATAAGGATTTGAAGCCACTGTGCTATTGATTTAACCCTTGGAATATGTTTTATGCAAAAATCATAGTTCTTATTGAATGTTTTTTCTACACAGATTTAGACAAGTTGATACTATGGAGCATTATGCTTTTATGTAAGAAGTGACATATAGTATTGTAAAATGAAATTAAATATTGGCTGAATTTTGTGATTTCATAGTTATTAAGATATCTATGTGGTTGCATTAAAAGACAAAAGACACCATTTTTAAAAAGAAACACAAATTCGACTGGAGTGTTTTCCCATTTGCCTATGATCCATATTGATCAAGAAGCATAAGAGAAATGACAGTGAGGGTGAAATTTAAATATCTCTTTTATAAAGGATGTGAGTGCTTATGGAAACAGACTCTACCCTTAGTAGATTTAGGATCTCTCTTACCTTTTACTTCACTTCCTCTGGCTCCATCATTTTTCTTCTAGTTCATAAAAATGCTTAACACATTGCTAAAATGATCATATAAGTGCATCTGCCAGGGTCACCTACTGAGAGTTTAGTAACTTGATCATGTAACCAAGTATACTCTAGCAAAATAATAAATTGAAACAACTGTTTATATATTGAAAAGACTAAAGTTTTGTCTATTTTAAACATATTGACTACATAAGATATACATATATACATGTGTATGTGTCTGTATCTTCTCTACATATATCCTATAGCATATATAGTATATATTTAGACTATAGTCTTTATATGAATATTTGACTATTTACGTATGTAGCATACTCTCAAGTTTTAACCTAGATTATCTAATAGACCATTTTGTCAAGATGATCAGATTATTAGCTGAAATTTGAAAAAAAAATCTTACTAAATGTGGATATTTTTGGTCCTTAGGAATCAACGTTATATTTTCTGGTTTTTGTTTTGTTTTGTTGAGACAGAGTCTTGCTCTGTCACCCAGGCTGGAGTGCAGTGGCGTGATCTTGGCCCACTGCAACCTCTACCTCCCAGGTTCAAGCAAGTGATTCTTGTGCCTTAGCAGCCCGAGTAGCTGGGACTATAGGCAGGCACCACCATACCATGCTAATTTTTTTGTATTTTTAGTAGAGATGGAGCTTTGCCATGTTGGTTATGCTGGTCTCGAACTCTTGGTCTTGAGTGATCCTTCCACCTTGGTCTCCCCAAAGTGCTGGGATTACAGGCATGAGCTACTACACCTGGCCTCAACATCGTATTTTCTATGATTCCACTCAACCACTAGAGTAGACAAGTCCATGAGACTGAGAGGGAAGGTGGTGGTGGGTGGGGAAAGAGAGAGAGGGACTTTATTTTTCCTTCATTTCTTTAAATATTATCTTTGGAAAGTGTAAGATAGTGAAGCAGGTGTTCAAATTTGCAAGTTCCATTATTCCTTAAAAGCTAGGTTTGTTATGATGAGATATGCTGATATATATATAATTGTGAACTTGGAATATGAACCCAATTTGTACCATATTTCTATCACTTTCACGAATTACTAACACTTAAGCAATTTATGTCAAGTGTTATATTATTTAAGACCTTAGATATAATTCAAGCTACAGCCAAGGACCTAAGGGCATTTGTCACATACATCAGTATTTTCAAGAAATTTATTTAAAACTTCATTACAAATGTTAAAATACAAAAATCTACAAGCACAATTAAAATCGAATAATGATAGCTTCATGTCACTTGTATCTACAATTTTGTTTTCAATCCTCAACCAAGTTCCCCAAACTGTGGTCCAATATAGGCTTACACTATAGGTCAGGTTGCATGTCCAGGTAGTTTTATTTCTTAATTTTTAAAAATATTTTACTCCTTGTTTTTCTAAACTAGAGTTTCTTAACTAACAATAATCAATCATTGAAAACTGAAACACGTGACTCTCAGATAGTTACGGATATTACCATTAAACTCAAATGAAAAAATTATGGAGTCATGTTTACTAGACAAGGTAAGTTGGTTATCAACATAAAACCTGCTTGAAAGTGTTTCAGTTACTATTGCTGGGTAACAAATTATCCCAAAATCTAATGGCTTAAAACAACAACCACTTAATTATATTGCATGGATTTTAGGGGTTGGGAATTCATGTAGCTCTCAGCCAGGTACTTCTTCTGGTCCTTATTGCATTGATGAAGGTCATTTAGTGGGACTCAGATGGTGGATGGGCTCATCTGGAGTCAGCAATAGCTTCATTCACATGTCTGGTGCCTTGGTAGGAGTAGGTGGGTGGCTGGGCACAGCAGTGATTGACAACCAGAGCACCCCCTGTGGTGTCTCTATCATGACAATCTTGAGGTAGTCAGACAAGGCAGCTGGATTCTCCCAGAGCCAGTGTCCTAAGAGAACCACTAAGTGTATTTGTCATTTATACTGTGGCCAGTTTTCCAGAATTACTGGCTATGTTGTAATATGTGCCTGATTTTGCCACAAGGATGGATGCCTTTGTAATTTGTTCTTCTGATTTAATTTTTGCTGCAAATTTCAATGGTTTTGTACCAAAATAGCAAGAGTATTAGTTTGAAGTTGGTCTAGAAAAGTTCAATTTGCTTACCAGAAAGACCAGTGGGTTTTGAGGGAGGAGGAAGAGAGGACAGGAGGAGAAAACTGTTAGGTTTCATGCTCTTATTTGACAAGGCTTAAATGTATTTTCCATTGATCATTTGTACAATAAAGTCTAATTTTATAAAATTCATCATACACATTTTTGTCAGGGGAACTACTTAGGTAAAATCATGGTGATTACATATTCCGTTGGCCCAGCAAATAAATATTCACAGTCAATATTGATACTGGAGACTGATAACTATTTGTATTAAATTAGTCCTAGTTTTAGTATTTATGTATCACTTTTGCTACTCTTTAGCATCCAAAAATCGCTTTTAAATCATGCATCTATTTTTGTGAACTGTGGATAAGATACTTCCTCATCATTATAATTACGATCATCATCAGTTAGCCTTTAATGAAGAAATAATATGTGGCAGGCACTGTTCTTAGCTCTTCATTATGTGTTACCTCATTTGTCCTTCATGACAACTCTGAGACTATTATTCAGTACTTATCAACTAAGGAAATTGAGGCACAGAAGGATTAGGTCACTTGTCAGAACAGTTTTCTGCCACTAAAAATTATAGAAACTATTAGAACTGGGAATCAAACCTGAGTTACCTGACACACCAACAACAGCAACAACAAATTTTTCAGGAACATTATACCCAGTGTTCTTGCCTTACTTGTAGTCTTGCTGCCTGTGCTGTGCTTTTGCCCCAGTGTGGTGTGGTCCCCTCTGTAGTCTTCCTCCTACCCCTGACCCTGGGGAGCTGCCTCACTGGGCTTAGTGCCCCCACATTCTGATGACTCTTTTGACACTTGACTGACTGATCTGGGGGAAGGTTCCAGGAGGCCATCCCAGCACACTGGCTTAAACTCTGCATCTCCACTGTTAATCTGGTTGCCTTCTGCTGATATCATATGTTCATGCAAAATCAGAATACAAACATCCTAAGAAGAATTTGGAAATGTTTATAAATATCTCCAGCAAATAGCATACCTGAACATGTAAGGTGGGGGGATGAGTTTGAGGGGCTGAAAATATACAAAGAGGTTTTTATTTGTTTTATACAACAAAAACAGCTAACAACAATCTTTGTTTACTATGAAAGAAATTAGGAAAGAGTCAGGAGAGTACCACGTAACTAAACTTTAAGGAGGATAAGAATGAAGGGTGATTGAATTGTGTGGGGTTACGTGGGCAGTTCTTCTTTATTTTTTTAAATTATACTTTAAGTTCTGAGATACATGTGCAGAACATGCAGGTTACATAGGTATATACGTGCCATGATGGCTTACTGCACCCATCAACCCATCATCTACATTAGGTATTTCTCCTAATGCTATCTCTCCTTTAGCCCCCCAACCCCTGACAGACCCCTGTGTGTGATGTTCCCATCCATGTATTCTCATTGTTCAACTCATACCTGTAAGTGAGAATACGTAGTGTTTGGTTTTCTGTTCCTGTGTTAGTTTGCTGAGAATGATGGTTTCCAGCTTCATCCATGTCCCTGCAAAATACAGGAACTCATCCTTTTTTATAGCTGCATAGTATTTCATTGTGTATATGTGCCACATTTTTTCTAACCAGTCTATCACTGATGGGCATTTGGGTTGGTTCCAAGTCTTTGCTATTGTGAACAGTGCTGCATAAACATACATGTGCATGTATCTTCATAATAGAATGATTTATAATCCTTTGAGTACATACCCAGTAATGGGATTGCTGGGTCAAATGGTATTTCTGGTTCTAGATCCTTGAGGCATTGCTACACTGTCTTCCACAATAGTTGAACTAATTTACACCCCCATCAACAGTGTAAAAGCATTCCTATTTCTCCACATCTCCAGGATCTGTTTTTCCCTGACTTTTTAATGATAACCATTCTAACTGGCGTGAGATGGTATCTCACTATGCTTTTGATTTGCATTTCTCTAATGACCAGTGATAATGAGCGTTTTTTCATGTTTATTGGCAACATAAATGTCTTCTTTTGAGAAGTGTCTGTTCATATCTTTTGCCCACTTTTTGATGAGTTTGTTTTTTTCTTGGAAATTTGTTTAAGTTCTTTGTAGATTCTGGATATTAGCCCTTTGTCAGATGGATAGATTGCAAAAATTTTCTCCCATTCTGTAGGTTGCCTCTTCACTCTGATGATAGTTGCTTTTGCTGTATGGAAGCTTTTTAATTTAATCAGATCCCATTTGTCAATTCTGGCTTTTGTTGCTGTTGCTTTTGGCATTTTGTCATGAAGTCTTTGCCCATGCCTATGTCCTGAATGGTATTGCATAAGTTTTCTTCTAGGGTTTTTTATGGTTTTAGGTTGTACATATAAGTCTTTAATCCATCTTGAGTTAAGTTTTGTCCAAGGTGTAGGGAAGGTATCCAGTTTCAGTTTTCTGCATATGGCTAGCCA
The DNA here is from genome assembly GCA_031835075.1 of Saguinus oedipus. Classification (NCBI taxonomy): domain Eukaryota; kingdom Metazoa; phylum Chordata; class Mammalia; order Primates; family Cebidae; genus Saguinus; species Saguinus oedipus. The sequence goes on from CM063188.1 coordinate 42,158,799, forward strand.
GTTTTTCCAACACCGTTTATTAAATAGGAAATCCTTGCCCCATTGCTTGCTTTTGTCAGGTTTATCAAAGACCAGATGGTTGTAAGTGTGTGGCATTATTTCTGAGGCCCCATCCAAAGTCACCAACATCAAAGACCAAAGGCAGATAAATCCACAAAGATGAGAAAAAAAGCACAAAAAGGCTGAAAATTCCAAAAACTAGAACACCTCTTCTACTCCAAAGGATCAAAACTCCTCACCATAATGGAACAAAACTGGATAGAGAGTGAGTTTGATGAATTGATAGAAGTAGGCTTCAGAAGGAGCGTAATAACAGACTCCTTCAACCTAAAGAAGCATGTTCTAACCCAATGCAAGGAAGCTAAGAAACTTAAAAAAAGGTTAGATGAATTGCTAACTAGAATAACCAGTTTAGAGAAGAAAATAAATGACCCGACAGAGCTGAAAAACACAGCACAGCATGAGAACTTTGTGAAGTATATACAAGTATCAATAGCCAAATCAATGAAGCAGAAGAAAGGATATCAGAGATTGAATGTCAACTTAATGAAATAAAGCATGTAGACACGATTAGAGAAAAAAGAATGAAAAAGAACAAACAAAGCCTCCAAGAAATATGGGACTGTATGAAAAGACCAAACCTACATTTGACTGGTGTACCTGAAAGTGACAGGGAATGGTACCAAGTTGGAAAACACTCTTCAGGATATTATCCAGGAGAACTTGCCCAACCTAGCAAGGCAGGCCAACATCCAAATTCAGGAAATACAGAGAACACCACAAAGATATGCCTTGAGAAGAGCACCCTAAGACATATAATCATCAGATTCACCAAGGTTGAAATGAAGGAAAAAATATTAACGGCAGCCAGAGAGAAAGGTTGTGTTACCCACAAAGGGAAGCCAATCAGACTAATAGTGGATCTCTCTGCAGAAACACTGCAAGCCAGAAGAGAGTTCAGCCAACAATCAACATTCTTAAAGAAAAGGATTTTCAACCCAGAATTTCCTATCCAACCAAACTAAGCTTCAGAAGCAAAGGATAAATAAAATCCTTTACAGACAAGCAAATGCTGAGAGATTTTGTCACCACCAGGCCTGCCTTACAAGAGCTCCTGAAGGAAGCCCTAAATATAGGAAGGAAAAACTGGAACCAGCCACTGCAAAAACAAACCAAAATGTAAAGACCATTGACCCTATGAAGAAACTGTATCAACTAATAGGCATAATAACCAGCTAGCATCATAATGACAGGATCAAATTCACACATAACAATAATAACCTTAAATGTAAATGAGCTAAATGCCCCACTTAAAAAACACAGACTGGCAAATTGGATAAAGAGTCAAGACCCATCGGTGTGCTGTATTCAGGAGACCCATCTCACATGCAGAGACACACACAGGCTTAAAATAAGGGGATGGAAGAATATTTACCAAGCAAATGAAAAACAAAAAAAAAAGTAGGGGTTGCAATGCTAGTCTCTGATAAAACAGACTTTAAACCAACAAAGATCAAAAATAACAAAGAAGGGCATCACACAGTGATAAAGAGATCAACGTAACAGGAAGAGCTAACTATCCTAACTATGTATGCACCTGATACAGGAGCACCTAGATTCATAAAGCAAATTCTTAGAGACCTACAAAGAGACTTAGATTTCCACACAGTAATAGTGGGAGACTTTATCACCCCACTGTCAATATTAGACAGATCAACAAGACAGAAAATTAACAAGGATATTCATGGCAGTTCCTGATACCACTCAAGATCCACTGAGCTCTGTTCCTAGTGTGTGCCCAGCAGAGACTAGGAAGAAAACAAAGACCTTCTAATATTCAAGAAGAGTATCATAGAGAGTTTAGGTTAGCTGTAGAGAACAATCTGACATAAAGAATACTTAAACATTACACTGAAATCCCTGGTAAATTTATATCAAATTTCAGTTAGATGAAGAGAAAAAAAATATCCAACCAGGCCATATATGTAGTGGTAATATATAAAGCTTATTAATGATCAACTGAATTCTTTATTGCCCTGATTAAGTGTATCACACAGTTTTATATCAACACGGGTGTCATTAATTACTACAGAGAATCTATAATCTCATTTCATGATGATGTTTAAAAATATAACAACTGCCTTCGGATCTCAAGGAAAGTAGCTTTCTTAAAGAGAAAAGAATAAACAAGATTGTGCATTAAAATTGTTCTAGTTTTTCTAATCAGTAACTGTATATACAAATCATGACTGTGTGCATGTACATATAATACATAAAAAGAGAAGCAGATATATTTAACTGGTATTATGATTAAGATATTCAGCATATAGTTATTGCAAACCTACTCTATATCAGATGTTGTATATAGGGACTTTTACATCCACTATCTTATTTAAGATTGTGGTTAAATACTCATTTTCATTTTCCTTATAAAAGAATAAAATCTAATCCTTTTGTAGCCTGAGGGAAACCACTTAACCTTTATTCTTCAATTCTATTTAAAATTGAGATCATAATATTTACTTCCCAAGGCACCATGCATACTAATTAATTAATGTTGGCAAAGATCTTGAAGACAAAAAAAGTGAAATTCTAAACCTAATATTATCATGTTTTTATTCGTTACATTGCCTTGATATCCTTTTCCTTTTTTTTTTTAATTTTAATTTTATTTTCTTCGAGCAAAACAAAATCAAATTTAATGGTCTTAAATGCAAAAGTAAAAACAAACAAAAAACACAAAAAAGCAAAAGAAAATTAACAGAACAGAACAACCCAAAATGTCAAGGCAGTTATGAAGAGAACTTTGAGGGTTAATCTTTAAAACTACAAATCAAAGGTTTTGGTTAATAGATGACTGGCAAGAAGTTAAGTACTTTCCTGCTGAGTGTTCATACAAAAGCAAAATTTCAAAACAAAATCCGACTAAAATAAAAAAAGGTCTAAGCGCTCACGAGAAGGGATGAGAGAAATACGATGCTCAAATGTTTGTTATTAAAAAACAGAGCCATCTTACGCCTCCAAGCTATGTTAAATGCTCTTAGAAACGGGAGAAATGGTCGTGAACAAGAGTATCCAATGTGGGGGGCGCCATGCATGCAATGTGTGGACAGAAACTCGGGGCGTCAGAGTAGCAACACATCTTCAGGCGTGCCTGGAGCTTAGATCTGACTCTGGAATATACTGGAGTTTCCCTGAAACTCTTTGGTCCATTCCCATTTCTGCCTGGGCTTACAAAACACGTTTGTGTCCTTCTCTGGAGGGCCTGGCCCTGCATGTGGCCCCAGCCCCAGTGGTGGCCCACGCTGGACAGGCCTGCCGCCATACTCACAACCACTCGGCAGAACCCGGGACTGAGAGAGCAGGAAGTGGCAACAGGACCTGCTTGGAGAAGCAACTTCCTGTCAACGAAACCATACACATTGCTAAAAATGGTGAAGCGGTTGAGAAAACGCACACTCAGCATCTGTCTAACATCTTTAGATTCAAAACTAACACTAAAAGGTGATTTTTTTTTTTTTTTTTTTTTTTTTTTTTTTTTTTTTTTTTTTTTTTTTTTGCTACCCGGTCTGTGGAGACACTGAATGAAACACGTGTTAGACGGTCTTAGAGGTTAAAGCATGCTTCAGGTTCACCACCATCCAGAGGGACTGGTTAGTCTACTTAGATTTCTGTTTAATAGATACCTTAAAGGAAATAACTTAACGAAACTTAAGATTGGGCTAACAGTGTGGGATTTCAAATATTTGAACATGTCGGTTGCATCCCAGAGTGTAAAAGCCTTCTCACTTCTCATTCAGACGAGGACAAACCCTTGTGAACATTGGTGCAAAATGAGTTGTACACTAACAAGAAAAGTTTCAACGCCTTCACTCTTATCTATTCTGTACAAAAAAATGCATGAGCGAGTTATTTGTGGGACTTGTTGGTTTTGAAGGAAACCTGTAAGATCTTGTCCCCCAGGCAGTAGCCATTCAGGCTGGCTATGGCCATCGCGGCTTCTTCATAGTTTGTCATGGTCACAAAGCCAAACCCTTTGCATTTGTTGGTGCTGAAGTCACAGATCACTTTCACATTGGTGACGGCGCCAAAGGGCCCAAACATCTGCCAGAGGATCCCCTCGCCGGCGTCCTGCCCGAGGTTGTAGATGAAAATGCACCCGTCCGAAGAGGCGTTTCCGGGTTGACGCCAGAGAGACCACTCATGTGATCGACACCCATGGGGGAGAACCTGAATCTCTGCGCCTGGTGGTGAATGGGGACTCCAAACCGTCGTGCTGGCGTGTGGTACAGCTCCGAGAGGCGAGAGGAGTGCCACATTTTAGTTATGGTTGGGATTGGCAGCAAACTTCACTGTGATGGGCTCAGAAGAACCTGGGGGTTTAAGACCATTGAAACTGGTAATTGCCTCTTCTGCCTCCGACTGTTTGTCAAACCTGATAAACGCAATCCCTCTGGACAAACCTGTGGTCTGATCCACGAGGGCCCTTGAGTTGATGATCCACGCAAACTGAGAGAACATGTCCTATACTTCCTTCTCGTTCATGGTCTGCGGGAGCCCGCTGATGTACAAGTTGGCATCTTTGATGACCTCTGAGCTCGGGCGAGCGTATTACACCTTAATGGTTTGTGACTGGAGCCTCAGGCTGTTCAGCGTGTTGATTGCTCTCACTGCATCCTTTGCAGTCATGTAGTTCAGAAAGCCATAGCCCAAGCTGTGTCCTGCTACTTTATCCCGAATAAGTTTTGCAGATTCAGCTTCACCAATGCTGCTGAACAGGCTTCGTAACTTATCCTGGATCATGTTCTGAATCCGGGAGGCGGAGGTTGCTGTGCGCAGAGATTGCACCATTGCACTCCAGCCTGGGCAAGAAGAGCGAAACTCCATCTATATTGAAATATCCTGTTGCCTGGATCACATGCCTTCCTGTTTCTGGGTTTATTCTCTTATTCTGGTGCACCATGTCCTCTAGTAGTTTCTGCTTTCTGTGGTGTAAATACTTCCACCGTGACCAACTTTGAGCTTCTAATATGATGTTTCTAATGTAGATCTGGGAAGAGATGTACATATTTGGCTCCCAAGCTGGTACTAGCCAGCTCTAGCACATTATCCAACCGCAGCCATAGCGGTGCAACCCAGCTCCGCCTCTTCCCGGGGGCGTCCCATCGTGCCCCGCCCAAGGCTCCAAAGGCGGCCGGGCGCCTCCCGCCTTTCCGCACCCCGACCCCGAGAACTCGTCTCATCCTTTTCCTTTTTTATTCCACTTCTTATCAGTAAAGTAACTTTCTGTGTGAAATAATTTGATATGGGCTATACCTACCAGCTGTTATCAAGATCATTTGACAAAGGATGATATTTATCCTAATGTTTGCATACACATACCAAAATGTTTTCACCAAATATATGCAAATTTAGGTGAAAACATTATGATAAATTCTTTTTATATTGGCTTCCATGAGATTTCAAATAGATATGAATACCTAGAAGGGAATAAAAAACTGAAGTTTTTTATTATCAGTTATATGAGATACTTCACGATAGCTTCAATGTAAGTAGACAAATGGAAAGGATGGCCACTTATCTTTTAACTTTTCTAATGTGGATCACATTGATCTGGGACTGCCCCATCCTCACTGAATATGTGTTGGGAATACTCAGAATAATATTCTTATTTTTCTGAACCTACTTAAGCAACAATTTTATATGCTTGATACCAACAGAAAAACTCTTTAAAAACTACAGTTGAATTGTGTTCTTCTTGAACTTCCCTGAAAATAATATCAAACTTTCCAAATATGGAACATTTCATATAGTATTCATCTGACTCACACTATTGTTTGATTCCTAATGCCTGTAAGTGAAAGGACCTCAGAAATCCTCAAATAGAAAGACGTGAGCTTGCAAGTAAATAGAATGGGCAAATCCATGAACTTTTAGTGTGCTTTTTAAAAAAGACCCAATGTTAGAGTTAAAAAATATTCTCTTTCTCTCAAATCAATGTTATTTTCAGTCTCAGTGTCCCTTTCCCTTTTCTTCCCTTTCTAACTCTAATATCTATATCATGAGGTAATTCTGGAAAAGCATTATCTTCCAAACTTAGGCAACATATTTGTCTTAATTTCTTCCATATTCTGAATTTTAAAGAATTCGTTTGGAAAATAACATTTTATGATCAATAAATGATTAAGTGCTTCTTTTATCAGGCCAAAAACAATCCTATCTAAAATAACACATTTGTATGTACAAGTTCTTTTTTTTTTGAGACCGAGTTTCGCTCATTACCCAGGCTGGAGTGCAATGGCGCGATCTCGGCTCACTGCAACCTCTGTCTCCTGGGTTCGGGCAATTCTCCTGCCTCAGCCTCCTGAGTAGCTGGGATTACAGGCATATGCCACCATACCCAGCTAATTTTTTATTTTATTTATTTTTTTAGTAGAGGCAGGGTTTCATCATGTTGACCAGGATGGTCTCAATCTCTTGACCTTGTGATCCACACACCTCGGCCTCCCAAAGTGCTGGGATTACAGGCTTGAGCCACCGCGCCTGGCTTGTACAAGTTCTTATAAACTGTCCAAGTTATATCAGCAGACAAAATCTTTGAGGAGCTTGCAATCCATACTTAAGTTACAGGTTTTTGTTTTTTGTTTGTTTTTTGAGATGGAGTCTTGCTCCATTGCCCAGGCTGGAGTGCAATGGTGTGATCTCAGCTCACCGATTCAAGCAGTTCTCCTGCCTCAGCCTCCTGAATATCTGGGACTACAGGTGCGTGCCACCATGCCTGGCTAATTTTTGCATTTTTAGTAGAGATGGGGTTTCACCATGTTGGTCAGGCTGGTCTCAAACTCCTGGCCTCAGGTGAACCACCTACCTCGGTCTCCCAAAGTGCGGAGATTACATGCATGAGTCACCATGTCCAGTCAGGTTACAGTTTTTTGTTTGTTTGTTTGTTTGTTTACCTATTAGAATCAAATAGGTTGGTGTATTTATAGAACAAAGCCAAAATTAGGGCAAAAGAAGGATGACCTTGGATAATTGATTAAGCCATCTTTCATTAAGGAAACCATAGTACATTTGGAATTGAAAATGAGACAACTAAAATGAAATTGACGTTGGGTGTGGTGGCTCATGCCTGTAACCCTAGTGCTTTGGGAGGCTGAAGCAGGAGAATTTCTTGAGGACTAGCCTAGGCAACATAGTGAGCCCTGGTCTGATATGGTTTGGCTGTGTCCCCGCAACCAAATCTCATCTTGAATTGTAGCTCCCATAATCCCCACATGTCATGGGAGAGACCCAGGGGAAGGTAATTGAATCAAGGGGGCAGGTTTTTCTCATGCCGCTCTCATGATGGTGACTAAGTCTCACAAGATAAGATGGTTTTATAAAGGGGAGTACCCCCGCATACACTCTTGTCTGCCACCATTTAGACATGCCTTTGCCCTTCCTTCATCTTCCACCATGATTGTGAGGCCTCCCCAGCCACGCTGAACTGTAAGTCAATTGAACCTCTTTCCTCTATAAATTACCCAGTTTTGGATATGTCTATATTAAGCATCATGAAAACAGACTAATATACACTCTCTACAAGAGAAAAAAAAAATTAGCCAGGTATAGTGCCGTGCACCTGTAGTCCCGGCTACTTGGGAGGCTGAGGAAGGATACCGTCAGCTTAGAAGGCTGAGGCTCCAGAGCCAAGATCACACCACTGCACTCCAGACTGGGCAACAGAACAAGACTGTCTCAACAACAAAAAATGTGAAATTATTTTTTAAAAAACTTTTATACAAATGGCAGATATTATTGTAATCATATAAATTGACATTAACTCAGTGGGAAATGCATGTATTAAACTACTCCATGTTTCAAGAAAGATGGGATATAGAGAAATGATACAACTTTATTCCAGACTGAGGAGTACTCATAGAATGACACTGCAATGTTCCAGACCTAGCAATATTGCATACCTGAAGTTCATGTATAATGTGTACACCTAGGAGTATTTCATGCTTTCAAAACAAAGTCTCCAGAATGGGAATAGAAGACTTCCAAAAGAGGAAGTTCCGGGGATCCTGTGACTAAGGGAAGCTGTTTTTGAATGAATGAAAGGTGGTAGTTGATAACCCAAGTGCGTGCTGACTTAATTCTTCCAGCTTCTGAGGCCACTCTTTGCTATGCTTTAAAAAAACCAAAATTCTGGATAATATTTACTCAATTAAGAAATGAATTAAAATTAAGAACTCTACCAGTGATAGAACTGGGAATAAGCTTTAAATTCATTTCAGGGTGAAAATGAAACAACTATAGGAATTGCAGCTATGAGAATAAGAGAAGATAAACAGTACAAACTGTGAGAAAAAATAATGCATAATTAATACAATTCAGGATGTGAGAGAGGCACTATGAATATACTAATTTTTAAATTTTGCCCAGCAGGGAATCAGTCAATTAATATTGTCTAAAAGGGAAACCTCTGGTGTCCAAGTTATCAAAAATTAAATACAAATTTTTTAAAAAGGGAAATTTGTTATTTGGCTAATAACTAAATTGTTTCATAATATTTTTCCCCCTTGATTTTAGAAATTAATTTCTTCTGAAGTGGAAAATATTTTTCAGAAATTTAATAGATCCTTCAATTACATTTTAGACTTTTTTGCTGCTGTCAAAAAATTAAAGACCTTTTACTTTTAACTGCCATTGCTAATGTGATTCCACCTTATAAATATTATCTCTGTCAATATATCAATTCAATTTTGCTTTAACATGTATACTTGCATGTGGTCATCTGGAATGATGATCGCTTAGTATAAATGAAATTATATCTGAGTGTTGACAATTTTTAAGCAATTATTACTTCCATCTTTGTAACTGGATTTCTTATAACAGGCATATATATTTTAATGAAAAAATCTATATTCTGTAAAACACTGTGAATAGTCATAGACCATTCATATAATGCTTTATAATAAACAAGTAAACTAACAGCCCTACAAAACTGGGTATGTCAGAATGTGAGTGCAGAAAGACAGGAAAAGAGAGGCAGAAATCTTCCAACTAGGAAGATAATACCCACTAAACATAGAGATATGTTTGAATTTTAGGGTAAATGTTTAAGAGCATTAAAATAGAGCAGAAAGATGATAGCTATCTTGCACACTTTGGAGGAATGGCTCCTCCAAAGTGAATCACAAACATTAATGCCTTTAGGAGGACTTGGCCATCCCAGACCCAGACTCCAATGCCATGGTGAGAAATGGGTGAGCGGTCCTCTGCCAGATATGAGGACTTCAGCTTCTAGCCTGTCTGGTATTCAGAGGCCAGAGGAAGAGTCTGGCCTATGAAGTGCTAGGAGCATGTAGGATGATGGAAGATGCTGATTCTCACGTGTTCTGTACCCTTAATTGGGTCAATGGACAGGAGTAGGGAAAGTTCCAGAATATGAAAATAGCACATTGTGAGAATTTCATGTGAGTCAGCATTCAAAAAGAAAATCAAAATGATGTTTCTGTGCAAATAGAGCACTAGATCTTTGTGAATACTGAAAAACAGACACGAAGAAATAATGTATGTTAAGTACAATGAGTAAATGAACATAAAACTGCCCAACTCACTTGGAATAAAAGTCAAATTTTGTCATTTTATGTGATACAACCATTGTTTAGCATTATAATACCAACGTAATAATCTGCTCACACTGGTCATCCCAATCTGCAGTTACCTAAGCCTTAGATCATGTGTAACTGGCTGCTGGGCTATTTGCTATGGTCTTGTGCTTTTATAACATAAAAGTCTATCATGAGAAAAGATTTTAGAAGTTCAGACAAAAAAATCAATTCTGTAAGAATTAAAGGGTTAAATCTTATAAAGGGAGGAAAATGTAAAACGAGAAAAAGAAAAAAAGGAGTCAATGCTTTTTTGATCTCAGCATATATAAATAAAAGAACAATAAAGAAGAACATAACATCCAAATAATAAAAATTTAAATGTACCAAAAATACCATAAACTTAAAAAGTAGAAGACAATATAAATTTACAAAAATATGGAGTTCAGCCCTTAGTATATAAAAACTACCTTTAAATCAATAAGAAAATAATTAACACACAAAGGACACGAACAAGCAATTTTGAAAAACTGAAAATGGCCAATCAACATATGGTAAAAGAAAACTTTGCCAGTAATAAAATGGGTGAAAAATTTTAAATGAGCTGTCATTTTGCATTTCTATAATGAAAAACAGTAAGATCTGATCATATTATTAACTGTTATTGAAAGTTCAATGAGATAGGGACTTTCATACACTGCCAGTAAGAGTGTATGTATTTTGATACAAATTATGTGGAAGGCAAATGCGTAATATGAACTTCTAAAACAGCACGGCCTTTGACCTGGTAATATTATTTCTGGTACTCTATCCTAAAGAACTCTATCACATACAAAGATATATTATTTATAAAAGCAAAATTTTGAAAACAGCTTAAAAATTTAACATTAAGAAAATGACTAAAAACTAATGGCCTGAGAAAATGCTTATTACTCAATATGAAATGAAAAACAGCAGAACCAACTCGACATACACAATAAGATTTCAACTTTATAAATCATGTATTGTGTGTATGTATGTATGTATGTATGTATGTATGTATAGAAGAAAGAGAGGTGGAGTAAACATACCAAAATGCTATCAGTAATGATTTTTCTAGTTTTAGGACTGTGCATTATTTTCATCTTCATACTTTACTTTTACGATTTTTAGAACTAGAATGGATTAAAATCTCTCTCTTAAAACGTAAGATTTTTTTTTATAATTTAGGAAAGTAACATCCCTTCTCAAAATTTATTCCAAAGAAATAATACTCAATTTATGGGGAACATTATTCACAAGGAAATTTATCACAGAATTATTCATAATCTTAAAAATTGCCAATAATGATAATGCCCATTAATAAAAGGAATAGCTAGTGCAACATGTCTGTAATAGAATATATCACACTCATGTAAACAAATACTATGATGATGATGATATAAAAATATGAAGAATATTTAAACAGAGAAAGGTCATCAAATGGCACGCAACGTTTGATTAAAATTGTTAAATGTATACAGATATATGTGCACATAATGTATTTTTTAAATTGCAAACACTAATATTTACGTTATTTCTGTATTCAATGGTGAGTGAAATTTTGATTTACCTTTCTTTTCAAGCTTTTTTAGTGAATCCTTATTTTTTATGGTAAATCTTTGCTTGATATTAGACAAAAGGCCAAGAAGCTTTATTTAGAAGACAAACCATAATATCTGAATCAAGAAACAATAATGAGCACAATCATTCTTTCAACCCTTTACATTTTTTTCTTAATGTCTAATCATTTGTGTGGATGCAAGTCCTCACTCAGTCTCATTTTAAGCATGAGTGTCAGTGTTTCTCAGGGAAGTTTCATGCGTTTCCATTTTGATTTTATAAGGAGTTGAGTTGATGGACTCATTTACCTTACATTTCAGGATGTATGCATGAGAAACATCTTCCCTAAGTTCATTTGTCCTCTTGGGCCAAGGATGGTGATGTTCCACATGTCTGTGGACCTTGCCTTTTGTAGGTATCCTCAGACATAGAGACCATTTTTAACAATGACACACATTTGGTTATGTATGTCAAGGTAAATTCGCTTTAAAATTCTCAATCTCTTATAACAATTCCTCATATATATGACATAAGCATGATGAAACACAGATTCAGTATCTTATGAGATAGTTTTATTCTATAATAGGTTCTCAAGTATGTTATCAAATGATCACAATAAAGATGTATGCATTTAAGGACCATTTTTCTGTGCAATAGAATTCAAGCACTATAGGAATCCTAGCTACTCTGAAGGCCGAGGCAGGAGAATCGCTTGAATCCAAGAGGTGGAGGTTGCAGTAAGCAGAGATCGCACCGCTACACTCCAGCCTGGGAGACATAGCAATACTCCACCTTAAAATAAAATATAAAATAAATCTACCACCTTTTGGAAAAGAGATTTTGTCTGATACTTAGTTTTATTTCTTCACTTAAGATAATAAAACTGTTTTAAAATTATTCTTTCCATTGGGATGGGACAAGGGAGAAATAAAAGAAAGCAACACAACTGTGGAAATTTCCCTCAATAAAATAAACAAAGCATCCATGGAAATGGTGACTTGCTCTAAAGAGATCTTTGGGTTATGCCCTTCCTTTGCCAGTATCAAAATCTATATATTTCACTTCACCCATTGCCAAAAAAAAAAGTGGGGGAAAGGAAATAAGAGGCCACAGAAAATGAAAAATTAAAGATGAAATATACATACATGTTAAATCTCATTGGATGAAACATACATAAATAGTGGGAAACATCATCTTAATTACTACCTTGTGAATACAAAAGTATTTGACTCAATACTAATGATCTTGATACTGGCACTGAACCATAACTAATGTCAAAAAATTGCAAAAATTCAAAGAACATAACCCATAATATCAATCTGTCCTAATATCAAGGTCATTCTCTAATAATGAGGATTTTATCCACTTACATAATTTATGTGTAAATGAAAAATATGGCTGCTTTATGTTTCTGAAGGAAAGAAACTTCTACCAATTCCAAGTTTCTGATCCCAGGCAGTGCTTTTATTAATATAATACCAGATGATATCATATTTCCAAAAAAAAAAATCTCTTGAGAATGACTTGAGACCTGCACCACTCTCTCTAAGAATAGCCAACTACTCCTTTTCACACTTCCTCCTGAGCTGGATAAAAATTATCTATCTCCAATTTATCAGCAAATACATTATAGTTCTGGAACCAAGAGTAAAAGAAGCTTTTCCTTAAATTGGCAGCTCTCAGGGCACTGGTCTTTTCTAAAGGTTAGAAAATTTAGCCCCCATTACCTTTCTGTGAATCCATTTGAAGATTTTATCTAAAGAAGCAGTCAACCTGCTGTTGTCTCGTCCTCTTTACCTTGGGTTATGGGGTCAGTTTTCTATTTTCAATTCAGTGGAAGTATGTGTCTTTCAAACCAGTGTCAAGATACTCAGATGGGGTCATGGGAAAGTGGTAAGTGGAGTCACCTAGACTAATGCTGTAGAACTTCAGACACGTTTTCAGAAAAGATGGCTTTGAATGTTAGGAAGGCTAGACTTGTGAATTGAGTGAACAAGCCTCCCTCAACTTCTGCTGTCATTTCATCTGTTTTTTTTTTTAAAGATCCACCGCAAAGCTGCTAGAGCTTTAACAGCTAATCGACATTAACAGCAAGTGTGAGGGAGTCAAAAGACCATTTATTAAATCACTAAGATCAAAGAAACGTTAAGTTCAGTGTGCTGAGGTGCCTACTGTACGACAAGCACATACAATCTCACTGGTTAATTTCTCACTATAACCCTATATTTTTTTTAAAAAGTATTTGTTCCTATTATATAGATGAGAAAACTGAAGCTCAGAAATGGTGTAAAAGGTCACCAGGCTTCCAAGTAAGTGGCAGAGATGGGGTGAAAATTTTGTTTTGTTTGTAGTCAGGATCCCTGCTTTTTTACAATCTACCTAAGAAGGAATGATATTCCAGCACATGAAGTTCTGTGTACTCACTGGGAGGTCAGATAATAAAGAAATCACTGAACCTCTGAATTAAAAGGTTCAAACAGGGTCATTATTGTGAAGAACTGAGGAAGTTATATCCTGCAATGAATAATTCTGTGTATTGTGGTTTTCTAATAGGAGGCACACAGGCAGAGCGGAGGTGAAATATAGGAGTGGGGGACAAGATAAAGATCAGAGTTCAAAAGAAGAGGAAAAGTCATACAGTGGAGGAAGAGCAGCTTAGAATGTACTATAAACAGATAAATGCAGACCAGCTCAGAACTGTGTTTTCAGCCCTTGTTCAAATGCAGCTGGTTTCAGGCTGCAGGTAGTAATGGCCAAGTTTTCACCTTCACATTTATACCCAGCTTTTCCCCCAGAAGATCATTCTTTGAGCTGAAAGAAAGGAGTCAGAAGCTGTGCAGTGGTGCATGCCTGCTCAGCTTATTAAAACATAGGAAGAAGGCAATATTTCACCCCCCAGAAATAAAAAAAGATAGACAAGTGAGAGCAGCTAATCCATCGGAAGAAATTAGCAGGCAGAGTATGTAGCTGTTTGAAATGATGAACGAGGCTGAAATAGCTACACAGGCTAACATCCAGTGGGATAATTACTCCAAGCTCTCAGGCTAAAATCTGTCTTGGAGGAACTGGGAGGCTTTGATGACTCAATTTCAATGGGCATGCTTATGAAATACATAGTAAAACCTATTAAAATTGAAATTGTTCTTGGTAGGTATTCTGTGACTAGGCTGCTGACCCTGTCAGGCGGCTTTTAATAAGGTACACACTATTTTTATTCTCAAAAGTGGCATGTACTTTAGCTGCCCACATACTCAGTTTTAACCCTATGATAACTTGCTCCATGATTTGTCCACATATGCGTACTGAGCATACTTGTATTATTCTTAAATAAAATGGTGAGTTTCTGAATGAACGTGGACATTGCTGGCTTTTGCTATAACAAAAGCTGCTTCTTCTATTATTCTATTAACTGGTTTTCCAGCTTCATATTTGTTATTTGTTGACAAGATCATATTTAACATTCATGGAAACATATATAAACATTTCTTTTATGCATATTTGCCAATCTAAAAAAAACCTTTGTTTTCCCACTGGTGGCGATTGTGTTATGCCATGACCATCATTAGGCTATTCACATGGAGTATATCCAACTGTAATCCAAAATAATCCTTGCACTTCTAAATGAATTAGAATTGACTAGATTCCACTATCTACATGCCTAGGCATAACTGTTTTAAGGAAAGTATCAAAGATAAGGAAAAAGCTAGAGGATTTCTGGGGCCATGCTACTCAAGTGTGATTTCCGGAACAGGAAATAGGTGTCTGGGAGTTTGTAAGAAATGCAGAATCTCAGGCCCTTCTAATTCTATTGAATTAGAATTTGCATTTTTACAAGATTCCCTGGGTAATACACATGCACTTTCAAGTTTGAGAGGCACAGAATTCTCATGCACAACTGACTCAAGATTTCTATGATCATTTATCTTTCCAGCAACTTTGCGCTGGAAACCTTTTTCAAAACATATTTTGAGGGACAAGTCTCTGTGCTCTAAGAGATGTGCCCCCAACTATATTAAGTTCTTATTTGTTCTTTTTGGTTTTCTGTTTGAGATGGTGTCTTGCTCTGTGGCCCAGGCTGGAGTGTAGTGGCACAATCTCAGCTCACTGCAACCTCTGCCCAGCATGCTCAAGGGATCCTCCTACCTCAACCCCAAGTAGCTGGGACTATAGGCATGTGCCAGCATGCCAGGCTAATTTTTGTATTTTTTGTAGATATGGCATTTCATCATGTCACCCAGGCTGGCCTCTAACTCCTAGATTCAAGCCATCTGCCCATCTTGGCCTCCCTACGTATGTGGATTACAGGCATGAGCTACCACACCTGGCCTAGATTCAGTCCTTTTAAATGAAGATTTGTTACTGATTTATAAAGCCTATAATAATAGAGCCTCTTCAGGTTATTCTTATGGATATATGTCTGAGCCCATCCTTTTTCGAGCTTCTTCCATGCTATACATCCCATACCAACACTCATCACCCTTGCTTTAATTTACCTCCAAATCACTCTCCCTCATTCCACTGGCTGATTCATCCAACACTATAGCTAAATGCCAAAAACCTTCACCTTGACTCCTTTTTAGCTACACATTTTTATGGCCACTTCTTGGAATTTTTTGGCATTTGTTTTTTTCTAACAGATCCATAATCCTGGAAGTCTTAAATTCTCTAACCATAACCACTTGGCCTTCCAGTAGTCTCTGCACTCTTACTGCATGGAGACCTCCATTGCCATGAATTCTTCTTGGCCTCTTCATTTTAGACCCAATCTGGACTCTGTGGTTGATTACAGGAACTACTATGAACTTACTTTCTCACTTGCCTCTCAATTTCCTTTCACATTTGAATCTCTTGCACCAAGCCTCCCAAAGCCAAGCTCTGGATCTAGGTACATGCTAGAGGAAAATCAAGCAATCACACAGTTCTGGCAAGTGTATAATTTCAGATCTCTGCTGTGACTGTTACATGGTTTGACAATGTTAGAGGAAAATCAAGCAGTCACACAATTCTGGCAAGTGTATAATTTCAGATCTCTGCTGGGACTGTGATATGGTTTGACTATGTCCCCACCCAAAGCTCACCTTGAATTGTAATAATCCCCATGTGTCAAGGACTGGGCCGGGGGAGATAACTGAATCATGGGGGTGGTTTCTCCCATACTGTTCTCGTGGTAGTACACAAGTCTCACGAGATCTGATGTTTTTGGGTTTTTTTCTTGTTTTTTTTTTTTTTTTTAAGAGTACAGTATTTTTTATTCACTGATAAACTAAAAGCCGATTTCTTGGTATTTCTCATGTATACTTCATTTATTTTATTAATAAGCAAAGCCCTGTAAGGGAAGCCTTTGCTTAGTCCTCCGACTCTGATTCATCTTCATATTGACTAATCTGGAAGTAATGAAGTTCCTAATTCTCCTTGTCAGATGCAACCATCCGAAGCCAATCACAAAGATTGTTCTTCTTAAGGTATTTCTTGGTAAGGTATTTCAAATACCTTTTAGAGAACTGTCTCTCAGAAACAACAGTGATATTATTCTTGAAGCATTCCTAAGATTTCCAGTTTTGCCATTAACTTTAACCTTCTCCCGTAGAAATTGCTCAAAATTTCCAGAATCAAAAATTTCATCTTCTACTGGATGAGTAAGGTCCAAATTAAACTTCCAGTGGACTTCTTGTTGCAAGTTGGCTGCGTGAGCACAGAGTGAGATCTGATGTTTTACGAATGGAAGTTCCCCTGAACAACTTCCCTTGCCTGCACCACGTAAGATGGGACTTTGCTCCTCCTCGCCTTCTACCGTGATTATGAGGCCTCTGCAGCCATGTGGAACTGTGAGTCCATTAAACCTCTTTCCTTTATAAATTACCCAGTCTTGAGTATGTCTTTATTAGCAGCATGAGAATGGACTGATACAGGCTGCAACACCACTTTTATTCAAACATTTTCTTGTCTTTGATCAATCTACTCTCTCATTTCCCTCAACGTATCAAACCTTTGCACCATCCTTCAATGCTCTTTTTAACCCTTACCTCTGCCCAATCTTCAAGAGATTATTATACTTACTACTGCATACATAAAATCAAGGCATTCTATTCTCACTCATTCCTATCTTTTTTCTTTTAGTTTTAGTGAAAAGAAAGTCTCCTTTCTCTTCAAGCCCTGTTAGTGTTCTAAACCCCTTCTCCTCCTGCTCTCTCCCAGACGAAAACAAAGAACTGTCAGTCTCCTCATAGCTGTCTATCTTCAGTGTAATTCTCCCTTTGAACCAAAATTTCTCTAAAGTGTAGTTTTCATTTTATATTCTCAACGTGCAGTTCAACCTCTGCATGTCTGACTTGCGTCTCCTGATTGCAGTTTTTAAAAATTCCACCTTCTTACTGCCAAGTTGACATTTTATTGTATTTCTCTATGGCATTTGATACCTGCGTCTATTTTAGTAGCACGCAAACTCCCCATTCTGCTGGCTGTCCTCCCTTCTCTGACCATGTCTTCCTTCTTGCTCATAAGCTCCTCTTTCTTCTCCTACCTTTAAATGTTGGCTTTTATGTAATACATTTATCTCAAGGCTTAACTGGCTTGTTATATTGTTCCTGGGTGATCAGATTTACCCACTTCTCTTGGTTTTGGCAACTCTCTGTATGCAAATAACTAACACATTCACACCTTTAGACCAGACCTCAGGTTCATTTATTCAAACCCCCTGCTGGATATGTCAATCTAGATATTACTCAAGCACCCAAAACTCAGTGTCCAATAGAAACCTGTCTTTCCCCCAAACTTCTGTATTTCCAATCTTCCTTTATGGTACCATCATCCACAGCAACCCCAGAGATAGAAGTTATTCTTGATTCCTCCTCAAACAATCAATTATCAAGGCCTTAAATATTTCTGAACTCTAATTTTTACTTGCTCTTCCTATGAGTTTAAGTTATTTTCTTATGAAGACTTTTACAAAAACCTCCTGCTTTTATTCTTGACTTCTCAAACTCAACTTTCCCAAGTCTGGCAGGGTCCAATATTTGTTAAGTAATTTATTTCACAAATAAATAGTATGGGCCACAAATATTTATATTTATAGTACAGGGGGAAAGATTATTAGTGACTAGGTAAGGATGGTAGCAATATATAATTTAATACTATATTAAATTCTATAGAATTCTAATTTAATACTGTATTAAATTCTAGCAGGGGTTGGCCATTTGTTTGGAAAATTCTAGCAGGTGTTGGCCATTTGTTTTGAAAATTCTAGCAGGGGTTGGCCATTTGTTTGGAATCAACCACATTCTTATGAGGTTGAAAAAAAATGTTGCCAGGTGCAGCGGCTCACACTTGTAATCGCAGGACTTTGGGAGGCTAAGGCAGGAAGATTGCTTGAGCTCAGGAATTCGAGACTAGACTGGGCAACATAGCAAGAACCTGACTCTACAATAATAATAATAGCCAGGCATAGTGGTATGTGCCTATAAGCTGAGGTAAGAGGATCACTTGAGCTTAGGAGGTAGAGGCCCCAGTGAGTTATGACCACACCACTGCACTCCAACCTGGCTGATAGACTGAGACATTGCAGAAAAAAAGAGAGAAGAAGGAAGGGAGGGAGGGAGGGAAAGAGAAAGAGAGAAAGAGAGAGAGAGGAAGGAAGGGAGGGAGGGAGGAAGGGAGGGAGGGAGGGAGGGAAGGAAAAGAAAGAAAGAAAGAAGAAAAGAAAGAAAATTAAGTGACACATGAAAATTCAAATTCAGCCAGGCGCAGTGGTTCACGCCTGTAATCCCAGCACTTTGGGAGGCTGAGGTGGGCGGATCACCTGAGGTCAGGAGTTTGAGACCAGCCTGACCAACATGGTGAAACTCCATCTTTTTTTAAAAAAAAAAAAAAAAATTCAAATTCAGTGTCCAAAATAAAATTTTGTTTGAATCCAGCCATGCTCATTCATTTATGTGTTGTCTATGGATGCTTTATGCTGTAACAGCAGAGTTGAATAGCTGTGATACAGACTGTCTGACTAGACTATCTGGAAATTCAGACATTTCCAGATGTCTCGAAGTATCTACTATATGGCCCACTATAGACAAAAATGGTATCTGCTTATGGCATTTCTAAAATTAAATCATACAGTAGTCCCAAAGAGAAGAAAAATGATTTCAAGTTTTTATAGTTTATAGACTCTAAAATGCTTATTTTATGTATCTTCAAATAATACTTAGTTTACTAGACTTTAAATATAAAAGTTACCTCTGTAGTTAGTTCAATAAATGTTTGTTGGGTACCTATGCGTAGCAAGTACTTTTCTAGGCACTGAACATACAAAGATAACGAATATAGGCCAAAGAGCTAGAAAAATAATCTCTGTAAAATTAACCAAGATTATGGAAAAGTTTGCAAAAGATTAAAGGTTATGAAAGACAGGAGAGTCGTTAGCCAGGCAGGAATGCTCAGGAAAGTCTTCCTGACGGAAGGGAGCACTTAACTAGAACTGAAAGCAGCATGTTCTCACTCAACCCAGTTGCTCTAATAAAAGTAATTCAATTGTTATGTTCATTTATTCTTGTCCTCTAAGAAGTCATAGGAATTACCTCTTTTTAAAAATGATAACATTTTAAATATGTTGAAACTAGACAAATCGAAAAGCTTTCATTACTTCACGACTGTCTGAAGACTAGTATTTTCACCAGGTTAATGGCCATTGCCATTTGAGCCTACAATCATAATGAATATGGAAAATAACATAAATCTGATGAATGGTGCAGAACGCAAATATTTTATACTTGTTCACTGGATATGTGTGTCAGATAATTGTACATTTACTACTCTCATATCTCAATTAGTTTATTCAGGATGACTGGATATTAGTGAAAATAAAAAAATGCAAACACCATAAAAATGTTACCTGAAAGGGTATTTCATTACCTGTAGAATATAGAAGACATTGCTCTCATTAGCGTCTTCTACTAAATTAGGGATTTATGCTGCTGGACTATTTTTGGCTTAGTCAAAGCTCATAAAATAGACAGTAGCCAATAATGGAGAGGAAGGATTTATTAGCAAAGAGCCAATCCTGTCCTTTTTTTTATGTCATGTTGTCAGAAATTACTTAGACACATCTTTTCATATTTCCTTCAGGAAATAGGAGAGAACATGTATTTTTTAAAAGTCACTGACTCTTTAAAAAGAGTAGATTTAAATGTAAAGACCCTCAAGATTTTATACTGGCCACTAAAATTTCATTTGCACTGATCCACGTACCAGCTGGAGAGACCTTTAAGTAAAATGATTTTTTAAATTATTTATCATTTCTTCCTTGGGTTCTACTTACTAAGTCTACCATCTAGATGAACTTAAAGAGAAGCTGAATTCTTGACTGGAATGCATGTTAGCAGACAAGATCAGAACTGGGAAAGAGTCATTAGTAAGTCATCCAAAATACTATGCTATTAACCACCTTCCACAGTAGACAGTAGCTGCACGTGAGTCTGAGCATGCTGAGTGTTTCCATATGTATCATTGACTTTCTCAGGCCCCATCCGTTTCCAACACTGAAGCTTTGCCTATGCAATGTGGATATGTTGGACAAATGGACAATGACTTGCTTAGAAATCAACAGAACTTGAAGGTGGGATAGATATAAAGATTACAGAGGAACGAGTGATTGAGAATGACTGTGGAAGTCTGACCATTCTAATTCAGCAAACATTTGTTTTATAATTTCTTGATACTATAGTTTCCCAGGCTTTGTCTAAAGCCAAGACATTTAAGGGATCTTTAGGTAACACAGTTTATATATATGTATCTTTTTTCTTCATTTTTTTTAATTAAAATAATTTTTAAAGCTTCTTTTTTTTGGAGACACAGTCTCACTCCATCACCCAGGCTGGAGTGCAGTGGCACAGTCATGGCTCACCACAGCCTTGACCTCCCAGGCTTATGTGATTCTCCTACCTCAATCTCCTGAGTAGCTAAGACAACAGGTGTTCACCACCATGCCTAGCTCATTTTGTATTTTTTGTAGAGACAGGAATTTTCCATGTTGCCCAGACTGGCCCTGGACTCAGCGACCTCCCAAAGTGCTAGGATTACAAGTGTGAGCCACCACACCCACCTGGACTTTCTATATTTTTAACAGACTAGTTTATTTAAATTTTATTACAAAGGAAGCTTTTACTTAAAACATAATACAGGATATATATTATATATCCTGTATTATATATCCTCATTCAAAAACACAATTTATTTTTTTAGCGATGGGGGTCTCACTGTGTTGGCCTGGCTAGAGTACAGTGTCTATTCTCAGGCATCATCATAATGCACTGCAGCCTCAAACTCCTGGCCTCAAGCATCTTCTTACCTCAGCCTCCTGGGTAGCTGGGATTACAGGCCTGCCCCATTATGTCTAGTGAGAAAACATTTTAAAAACACATTCATGCCTTAGAAATAATATTAGGTACCATATGCCTTGGAAATAATAGAATCTAAAGCACACATATCCTTTAGTAAAGAATAGCATAGAATGCCATAACATTTATAACATCTTACAAATTAAATAATTTAATTACCTTTAATTTTCTAACTCAACCTTAATTTAATAATTAAAATGTTTTAAAGTACATGGAAAATATTGGCCCTGATTTATGTGATTTAAGTTGCAAACATGAGTTTTAATTTTAAAATTTCTAAGATCTTAGAAATATCCAATGGAAGTATCATTCCTTGAAACAAAAATATTTATTCAGTGCCTATTATACATAAATTAGTGTGATAGCTAATTGAAAATACACAAGTGTCTGAAGTTACATATCATCTAGTGATCAAACAACAATTCAAATGGGATGTATTGGACCAAATATAACAATTAGATAGGCTTTTTCTTTGTCAGAATTACAAAACTTACTATTTATTTAGGTATGTATTATCTTAAAATTCAATGTCTTATGCAATACATCATCAAATATATTTACACTCTAAAAAAATGTGTTCAATTCATGTAAGAATATGCTGTGTTAATATCCTAATATATGATGTTATGATTTTGAAGGCTTAAAAATACCTTTATCATAAAACTAATACATACTAATACTAACAAATAATAATAAATGAATACAACTTTGCCTTTCTAAATAAAACTTTTACTGGCAGCTGGTTTCATCCCCAAGTGTCTTTTTATGCTTTAATGACAGAATAACTTTCTGATACGACACCTTCAAGTTTTCTCTCTGCTACTTTAGCCTTTCATTGCTTCATAACATCTTTGGCCTTCAAAATCTTTCCTTCCTTTACCTTTTTTCACATAACGAAAATGTACTCAGTCCTTTAGAACCTGCCAGCAGAAATGAAATAGCACTTCTCGTGTGTATACAGATGAAAGACTGCATGGCTTAGTTACTTGTATACACAATCCCAAATCTTATAATGCTAGGACTTAGATATTCAGAGGTGTCCTCACAGTTATGTTTTTAGTCAAAGCCTGTAAGAATAAACATTGCAGTAATCTCTCGTCACCCATCATTTCACTTACTCATGGTCTACATCATGCTCTTCAGAACAGTGCATGATTTAAACTTAAGAAGTGTTGATTTCTGGAATTCTCCAGAACAGTGCATGATTTAAACTTAAGAAGTGTTGATTTCTGGAATTCTCCAGAACAGTGCATGATTTAAACTTAAGAAGTGTTGATTTCTGGAATTCTCCATTGAATTCTCCAGAATTAAATGGAGAATTCCAGAAATCAACACTTCTTAAGTTTAAATCATGCACTGTTCTGAAGAGCATGATGAAATTTCATGCCCCCCGACTCAGTCCTGTCCAGGACAAAAACCTACCACACTGTCAAAGCTATTCACCAGTTAGTCACTTGGTCGCCTACTCAGTAATCAGATGGACTGTTGCAGTATTGCAGTGCTTTTGTTCAAGGAACCCTTATTTTACTTAATAATAGCCCCAGAGCACAAGAGTAGTGCTCCTGGCATATTGTTATATTTTATTATTAGCTATCATTGTTAATCTTCTACTGTGCCTATTTATAAATTAAACTTTATTATAGATATGTATGTATAGTGGTGCATCATTTAACAACAGAAAGCGTTCTGAGGAATGGGCCATTAGACAAATTTGTTGTATGAGCATCAGAGTGTACTTAAACCTAGATAGTACAGCCTACTACACACTTATGCTGAAGGATCTGGCCTGTTGCTCCCAGGCTGCAAACCTGTACAGCATGTTACTTTACTGAATACTGTAGGCAATTGTAACATAATGATAAGTATTTATGTTTCTAAACATTTTTAAAAGGTGTAGGCCAGGTGCGATGGCTCAAGTCTGTGATCCCAGCACTTTGGGAGGCTGAGGCAGTAGGATCACTTGAGGTTAGGAGTTCGAGACTAGCCTGGGCAACATGGAAAAACACCATCTCTACAAAAATTAGCTGAGTGTGGTGGCGTGTCCCTGTAGTCCCAGCTACCTGGGAGGCTGAGACAGGAAAGTCACTTGAACCTGGGAGATGGTGGTTGCAGTAAGTCACTCTCCAGCCTGGGTGACAGAGTGAGACCCTATCTAAAAAAAAAAAAAAGAAAAGAGAAGAAGAAAAAAGGGTGCAGTAAAAATACCACATAAAAGCTTCATTATAATCTTATGGGACCTCTGTCATATATGTGGTCTGCTGTTGAGACCAAAACATTGTCATTATGTAGCAAATAACTGGAGGAAAAATATGGCAGGTATATTTAGAATTTGGTATTATTTGCAGTTTCAGGTATCCACTAGAAGTCTTAGAAGTCCCTTGGATAAGAAGGGACTACTAAGTGCCGGGCGTGGTGGCTCATACCTATAATCCCAGCACTTTGAGAGGCCAAGGCAGGTGGATCACGAGGTCAAGAGATCGAGACCATCCTGGTCAACAAAGTGAAACCCTGTCTCTACTAAAAATACAAAAATTAGCTGGGCATGGTGGTGTGTGCCTGTAGTCCCAGCTACTCGAGAGGCTGAGGCAGGAGAATTGCTTGAACCCAGGAGGCGGAGGTTGCGGTGAGCCGAGATCGTGCGATTGCACTCCAGTCTGGGTAACAAGAGCAAAACTCCATCTCAAAATAAAAAAAAAAAAAAGGGACTACTATACTTGTATTTTCTTAATGTTTCGTCAAAATATGGCTAAATAAAATATCAAAATAAAAAACAGGCCAAGCGCGGTGGCTCACACATGTAATCCCAGTGCTTTGGGAAGCCGAAGTGGGTGGATCACGAGGTCAAGGGATCAAGACTATCCTGGCCAACATGGTGAAACCCATCTCTACTAAAAATATAAAAAATAGCCAGGATGGTGGTGTGTGCCTGTAGTTTCAGCTACTTAGAAGTTTGAGGCAGGATAATCACTTGAACCTGGGAGACAGACGTTGCAGTGAGTGCACCACTGCATTCCAGCCTGGTGACAGTGAGATACCATCTCAAAAACAAACAAACAAAAAACAAAACAAAACAAAAAAACAGTTTTCCTATGAGAGCCATGTCAGAAAGTCTAATTTATTGTTCTAGCAAAGTAGCATATAGTTTGCATATATCCATAATATAGAAATATGATCATTTTTAAATCTTAGCTAATAAAATATTCAAATAAATTTTCAGTTCAAATAAATTTTCTTTACTTATCAATTTTCTTTTTCAGGCTGATTTTGGAAGAAGTTTAACATTCCTGCCATTGACCTGTTTCAAAAGAAATTGTTTCCTAGGTCAGCATTATTTCTTTGTACAAATAAGCAAGTGCGATTCTATGCATCTTGTGTTCAGACATCAAAACAATCAAGTTGCTGAATATTGCAGCTGCTCACTCTTCATAGCTAATCCCATAATAGTAAGTGTTAATGTATACTATTTAATGGACTTTTAATTTTTCTATAATTAGGGAGTTATAAGGAGCAAAACATGGCAGATGCAAAAAAGGACTGAATTTATCATTATTAAGTGTGAAACATTGAACTATAGAAATGAGTGGAATTATATTTTCTACTGTTTATGTTAACTACAAATTATTTTATTTTAATACCTTAATATAAATTTATGAAACTTTTGTGGAGTAAAATGTTACTTTGTTTTTACTTGTTAAACCCATGTACATTAGAAGAATTTAACTACATTTTTAAGCAATAACCCACAAAACATCATAAACATAATTTAAGTTCTTTTTAAAAAAGTTGTAAGTGCAAAATCCAGTTGATAGGTATTCTCCTTTATGAGACTATTAGAAATCGTAAGATGATTCAAAAAGGTGGCTAGTTGCAAAATAAACTTCAAAAATCAGTAACATTTTTATAAAAGAGCACTAACCAGAAAAATAAGAGAAACATTATTATTCCATTCATGTTAGCAACAGATACCTTTAACAGCTTAAGAAATGAATACAAAAAGCCAAGGTAGAGGCTTTTGTGAAGAAAAAAAATCACAAAATCTTCCTATGGTATATGAAAGGGATATGGAAAAGGACTTGAAATAATCAACTTACTTTTGGCTGGTAAAATCTAATAGTCAATTTCTCTTTAATTAATTTGTGGGTTAATACAATTCCTATCAAAATTTAATGGGATTTTATTCTGTGTTTACAAATAATTCTAAGGTCATGATAAAGAATAAATAAGCTAACAAAACCTCTGTGTTTGTATATAAGTACACACATATACACACACGCACACAGAGAGAGAGAGAGAGTGAATGATGGAGAATTGAATTTTTATGTATTTAAAATTATGTCATATAGAACTAAAACAATTAACAAAATATATAAATTCACTGATAAAAACAGAACAAATCAATGACTGCACTAAAAAGTCCCCAATCTACCTACTTTATTTAAGAACTTAATATATAATAAAGGTGTATTTTTTTTAATCTGTGAGGATTAAAAGTTAGTTAATCTTCACTAACTTGTACTGACAGTTGATGTAGGTTATCAATTTTGCAAATGAAGAAACTTAAGCACAGAGAGGTTAGGTAACTTTCCCACAGTCACACAGCTAGTATTCAACAGAGCTGAGACTCAAACTTAGGCAGGTTCATTCCAGAGTCTGAGCCTTTATCATTTTACTATCTCTTTCTAATATTTTAATTTTACAGAAATCTTATTTTACAAAGAAAATTGGACACAGAAAAGTCACGTAACTTCTCAAGGCCACATATCAAGTAAGAGGTTGTTTTTGGAATTTGGACAGTCAGGATAGTTATTTCGTTTTTAAAATGATTTTTACTAATGAAATTAAAATTGTCTAAATTCAGATCTTTTAAATGCCCAGATTATTTTTTTTAAAGCAGGACCATCAATTATCATAAGCTATACCTAGTTCAGTGTCATGTCTGGTGTTTGGATAAGAAATCTTATTGTAAGAAGTAAGAAATGTCACCGGGTGTGGTGTCTCATGCCTGTAATCCCAGCACTTTGGGAGGCCGAGGTGGGTGGATCATGAGGTCAAGAGATCGAGACCATCCTGGTCAACATGGTGAAACCCAGTCTCTACTGAAAATACAAAAAATTAGCTGGGCATGGTGGCACGTGCCTGCAATCCCAGCTACTCAGGAGACTGAGGCAGGAGAATTGCCTGAACCCAGGAGGCAGAGGTTGCGGTGAGCCGAGATCGCGCCATTGCACTCCAGCCTGGGTAACAAGAGCGTAACTCCCTCTCAAAAAATAAAAAAGAAATAAGAAATATCTAACAACACCAACTATGCTTTCTTAATTAAATATATATATGGATTAAAATTATTTTTATTTTAAATAAAATTCTCCAAAATAACCCTAATTCAGATTTCATCTCCTTTGAGATTTTTTTTGAACTTCATTTCACTTCCATATCCCAACCTTAAAACAAAATTCAGTGCCTCTTGTTCATGGTTTTGTTTTTCTCTTACCTCTGGTTGAGCACAGACCCCACTGTATTATAGGTCTCTGTAAAAATGTTTGCTGCATCAAAAAATCAAAGGTGAAGCATAAATTATTTGTATTCTCAGTGCATGTGTGGCCTGTAGGAGAAGCTCAATAAATATTCCATATGGTCCTGAATCTGTTCATATATATTTACAGAGCATCCTTCTACACAGTACAAAGCTGGAAGTTACTGAGAAATAGGCAAGAATGTTTGACCCATAATCTCCAGAATCCAGAAGGGAGCAGATAAAACACCAGTCGTAAGAATTTTAAAATCTAACTTCCAATCTCGGCTCTATGACTTTTTAGCCATGTGCCACTGTGATTCATTTATCTTTCTATAAAACAGAAATAATATTTACCTCCCAGGGTTTTTATGAGCAATAAATGAGAAAACATGGTAAAAGGACAAATTATAATGTCTATATAATGTCTATTATGTGTTACTGGTCAACAGTGTTTATTCTATTAAAATTAACCTAGCCATTTATTAAGCTATTGTAACATGTCACCTTTTCTGCCAACTATTCTATATATTCTTTTATCTAATCCTCATAAAAACTCTTTATTAAGCCAATGATATCCTAATTTTACAGATAAAGAAACTGAGATTCAGAGAGGTTAAGTGAGTTGCTCAAGGTCACACAGCTAGAAAGTAAGAGACACGGAATTTCAGCTCGGAATGCCTGATTACAATCTCTCCTCTTAGACACTATTTTTTTTCCTCAAAGCAATATCTAAAACATTGCAAATCATTATGCTCTAAAAAAAAAGCTGTATATTCTAAACCATAAATACTAAAAAGACACAGATTTTGCAGGTGGCAATACAAAATAAAGACTTCCTAGATGAGTTCAGTTTGGAGCTGAAAATGACCCTGCACTAGTAGAATCAGGATAGAGAATGCCAAATGACCTCCAAGTTTCCTGTCTATTCCAAATATTGTTTCCAGTCTATGAACTACTGAATGTTTCAGTTGAATGTCTAGAGGACTGTTCAAGCTCAAAAGATCTAAAATTAAATTTATCCATCTTTTTCTTCTACCATTGATATGGAAGGGGGGCAGGGAAGTGCTGGGAGGAGAAAGGGGGGTTCCCTGGGGAGGACTCCACCGGGCCTGTGCCCATGGACTTAGGTGAGGAGAGGCACTCCTGCCTTCACACCCAAAAGCTACATTTCCAAGACCACCCTGGCCTGCCACATTCCCATCCTGTGCCTATAAAAACCCCCAAGACCCTAGCAGGCAGACACGTAAGTGGCTGGATGTGGAGAGGAACACATCGGCGGAAGAAGGCACAAGTGGCTGGACACCGAGGGAAGCATGCCAGCGGAAGAGCACATGACAGACGTTGGCACAGCGGCAGGCCATCACCAGTGGAATGAGGGGGAGTTTGGCCGGGCAGTCGTGGAGGAGACCTCAGGCTGTTCAGCAGCCCGACTCATAGAGAAAACCTTCCCACTCCATCCCCTTCTGGCCTCCCCCATCTGCTGAGAGCTACCTCCACTCAGTAAAACCTTACACTCATTCTCCAAACCCAGGCGTGATCTGATTCTTCCTGTACACCAAGGCAAGAACCCAGGATACGGAAAGCCCTCTGTCTTTGCAACAAGGTAGAGGGTCTAATTTTGCTGGTTAACACAAGCCGCCTATAGAGACAAAACTGAAAGAGCAGACGGTAACACACGCCCACTGGGGCTTCAGGAGAAGTAAACATCCAAACCTAGACGCGCTGCCCAGGGACCTGCTTGCTTGTCCGTGTGCTCCCCGAGAAGTTTGAGTATCACTGAAGAAGCGAACCATGCCCCCATCACATCCCTGCGAGGGGGAACAAGGGAACTTCTCCCGGTTCACCATGACTTCTATGCTACTCTCTTCCCCATCCCCTCTCCCATTATTGTTTTCTTTCCCTGTGTTATTGCATTATATCTATGGACTACAACTCCACCCTCTCCCAATAGCTCAAGTCAGAAATCTAGAATTCCTGCTTCATTCAGCCTTTTCTCTCTCTCATAATGTTTTCTTAAATTACCCCACTTCTGCTTCTTCCAACCTTTCCTACCATATAATGGAAATATCCAGTGTTAACTACAGCAGCCTGTATCAGGGTGAACCCCCTTAATCTATTCTCCAAACTTTACCCAGAGGAGGGATACTGGCTGAAGTTTGGAACACTCTTCAAATCAAGCTGCTCCTTCAGGCAATTATTTGAAAAGATTCTCTTTTCCTTGAAGTGGGCACTTGGGGGAGCAAATCTTTTAGCAGGTTTTACAGTCCTCAACAGAGCTTTCTCCTATTGTATTAGTCCATTTCCAAACTATTATAAAGAACTGCCTGAGACTGGGTAATTTATAAAGGAAAGATTTAATTGACTCACAGTTCAACATGGGTAGGGAGGCCTCAGGAAACTTACAATCACAGCAGAAGGCAAAGGGGCAAGGCACTTTCTTCACAAGGCAGCAGGAGTGAGAAGTGCCAAGAAAAGGGGAAAAGAACCCCTTATAAAACCATCAGATCTCCTGAGAACTCACTCAATATCACAAGAACAGCATAAGGGAACTGCCCCCATGATTCAGTTACCTCCACTTGGTGTTTCCCTTGACAGATAAGGATTACAGGGATTATGGGGAGCACAATTCAAGATGAGATTTGGGTAGGGACACAAAGCCTAACCACATCACCTACCCACCCTATTGGAAACCTCCTGACAGCCCCACTATCCTCTAGGTACACTGAACTCTCGCTATACTGAACAAACCACAGTTTGGGCTTTTTGTCTTTGAAATTCTTTCTGATGGGATTGTGCCAATACCCTCTCCACCCCACTCCTTTTCCTCTGCCTGACTTGTATTAAAATTATAAGAACAGAAAAAGAAATACCGCATATTCTCACTCATAGGCGGATGAGAAAAATGAGAACACATGGACACAGGGAGGGGGTCTACTACACAATGGGGTCTATTGGGGGGAATGGGGGAGGGACGGGGGGGCTGGGGAGGGATAGCCTGGGGATAAATGCCAAGTGTGGGTGAAGGGGAGGAAGGCAGCAAAACACACTGCCATGTGTGTACCTATGCAACTATCTTGCACGTTCTGCACATGTACCCCAAAACCTATAATGCAATAAAAATTTTAAAAATTTAAAAAAAATTATCTGTTTATTGTCTGCTTCCAGACTTTAAATTCTATGCTATATTTTGCAGTACCTAGCCTAGTGCTCAGCTCCTGATGCAAAATGACTCTCTCTCTCTCTCTCTCTTTCCCCACCCTCCTCCATTCTCCATTTCTTTATTTATCTTTCTATCTCTTTCTATCTCTTTACCTACCTATGTTGGTAGGTTGTGTATTATACAAAAGTAACATCTAACCAGTTTAAAGAGAGGTAGTTCTTTGACTGTGGGTCAAGTGTTCTGATTTTCATTATCTAGCTTTAATTTTATTAAGATAGCTCATCTTTAAGAAATGTCCCCAAACTTCTACCTAACAGCAGGTTAGTTTTTATACTTGTTCAATACAATATAATTTTTAAGCAAAATGCACTTCTCTAAGCTCAGTCACTTCCCAATTTAAAGGTAAATGCAACTTCTAAAATACTTAATAAAATTTTGTTGTGACCACAAAAAAATTCTATAGTTTACTTCTTTGTTTTTGCTTTGTCCAGATGACTTCCTACCTTGAATTCAAATTCTCAGCCCAAAGATTACTATTTTTAGAAGCTATCAACATATATTTATATTTATCTAACAGAACATTTTTGAGGACCTATCATATACCAGGCACTTCACTAGTTCGTAAGGATAAACAAAGGTTTTGAAAATATCTTCAATTTCTAGGAGCCTCAGCGTGTGGAGGTTGATAATGTTCACATTAGATGAAATAACATCCAAGAATGTCAAATCCAATGTTTTCTATATGGAAGGCACTCAGTTAATGTTAGAATAAAAAAATCAGTACATTATATGGTAATTACTATTTTACTAGTTTCTTCAGAAACCTCATTCAACATCCTCTTTGCATCTGAAATTATTTTATAGAATACAAAATTACAAATATATTAACCAAATATATTTTTATCTCAAAAACTAGCATCTCTAAGTTCACAAGCATCTAACCCATATCCCTAACAGATTTGCATGGGGAGGACGATTAATGCTATATTAAATAAAAGTAAACTGATACACAGAAGCAAATTCAAAACCTAAATCACTGGAATTATTTTAGCTATTTTGTTTTTGTCCTAGTGCTAATGTCACCGAAAAATTTTAAATGGCTTTAAAGTAGCACATTTGTTGTTTTCCCACAGATTAGGGAAATCACGGTTTACTGGCCAAGTCACTGACCTTCCAAAATCCTGAGTTAAAATCCTCTTAGCCCAAGTTGTTTTAATGTGAACTTGATACAAAAACTCAGAACCAGAGAAAGGAGATCTGAAAGGCACCTTTCTGAAAAACAATTGATTTGCTTCATTTCATTGAAATGGCTAATGCTTTGATGGTTCCTATTTACAATGGCTTGTCCTGCTCTTCAATGGAGTTGATATGTTGGAGTCTTTAACACCATAAACTTGATCAGAACTTCCTCAGTAATAAACAGAGGGGTTTAGGGGGTGTGCCCCTCCTCACCAGGACTCCGTAGCCCATTTGCTTACCAATTTGTAGCTAAAGACATCGAGAATGGTGTTCTTCATGCTCAACTGCCCCAGGTAGTTGAAAATAGTTCTGGGAAGCTCAATATGCAAACTGGTTAGGAGCCTGAAAGACATCAAAGAGAAGAAAATTTGACCTTCCTTAGTAAAAGGCTATTGCTCAGTCAAATTCACTTTTAGGTAGTGAAGTTCCATAACATTTATAAAACACATGAAGAATGTCATTTTCCTTGTAATTGACTTCCTAAACAACCCAAAACCAACAAGCTGGAATTCTAGTTTGTAAGTTTTTTCTTAATGCCAAAGATGTGTCAAATTTTGTATTTCATCTCCTAGGTCAAAATGTGTCAAAATTCACTCTTATGGTGAATCCCATGATTGAAATATGTGCCTGTTCAAGAGCCAGGGACATCAAGGGACACACACCTCTCCTGTACATTAATGCATGCAACACCGAGGCTGAAACTTTAGTAGCTATGGGTCTGGGGTTTTTTGTTTCTTTGTTTTTCCTTTACAACTCCACTCTTTTGGAGTTGTTCTGGATGACTGTATTTCCTTTCTTTACTTTTGAACAGCAGATCTGATTTACTTGGGATTGCTTTGGAATTAAGTTAGTTGAATTATTGAATTAATACAAAATGCTAATTCACTATGCTCCTCACCTTTCTTTTTTGGTAATATCCAATTTTTGTTGAACGGGTATATCCTATGACAAGGCACAGCTCTTGCCCAGGTTACTTCTCCTATGAGTTTGCAAAGGAATTTTGCCATGGCAGCATTTGGGTCTGTTATAGTGAGTTCAGGATTAACCTAACCGAGTCACTACCAAAAATTCCTACAATACCCTAAAAAGTGAAATAAGTCCACTGGGGTCATACCTCAGTATCCAGGGATAGAAAAATTATCCTCTGCAGGTTTGCAGAAAATCCTTGACAACTAATGTCATCCCAGCCCCACCACACTCCTGCCTACAAAGATTTAACTTCACTCCTTATAGAAAACCTCAGGCCAAAAATGAAGGCACGTTTTTCTGCCTTATTGTGAATTCTTACGTAACTTCTCACCTACATTTCAACAAAACTTTGTGATTCCCAGCCCTATTTTTAGTGACTGCCTCTGTATTGAACCTATTTCTTCATGTGATAAAAAAAACACAGACTGGTAGATTCTTCATTAAAAAGATGGCAATCATAGTAACAGTATGATTAATAGTAAAAAGTCATTTGTGCAGGAGACAGAAGATGAGATAAAACAATTGCATTCAGGATTTCTCAAGTATTCTTAATTTGAATAAAATAAGCAGCTTGGGAATTGTTTAAATCATCTTTGAAAACAAATCCCAACCTACAAGACGTATTATGGATCAGAAAGCTTTTGTGTAAAGCTGTTCATTACCAAGGGAACATTACAAGGGAAGAGTTCTAAGTATTAAAAAGCCAAATCAATTTATAAATCAAATTAAACCATGATATTGGTACATTTCTTCTGTTATTTTTAATATGTACTGTGTATGCATATGTATATGTGTCTGTGTGTATGAGAACAATATACTGCTTTTTTATGTCTCTGCTATCCAAACTGTCCAGCAATTGATAAAAACAAAAAAACTAGAAAATCTTATTTCCAAATATTCTAATATTTGTCATTAGAAAAAGACATACAAATAATTTTTTCCTTCATTTTCTTCCTTAGGAGCTTAGTTTCCAGATAAATAAGAGAATATTTACATAAATAAAATTTAAGATAATTAAAGCTAAATTATTCTTATTAACTAATAATCTGGGCATTTTAGATTGTACAGTCATAGACTTAAATAATAATATGAATAGAGATGAAAAATTAATCTGATGGCTCCAAATGTTTATATGTATATGTGTTTTTATGTATTCATATCATCTCCAATTAATCAATAAATAATGGCCTGGGAGCAAGATCCTGGAAGCCCTTTTGCATTTCAGCAACGGTGCATAATCCCAGCAGAAATATGACAGAAAATTTAAAACTCATTCCTGACTCTTTAGTTGGATTCCTAGCTTATACTTCAGAACTCATCTTTCTTGTGTTTGTCTCATCTAGAAAATTGGGCTAAAATCCTTCCTTCTTCGCAGATAATTTATGTAAAAATGCTCCCCATTACATATCAAGTACAAAATAATGCTGTCGATTTCCATATTCCTTTGGAGAAGAATTATTGTAAAACAACTTGCCCAGTTACAAATAAAAGGTGGAAATTTAAGGAGAATAATAATCGATAGCTGTGAAATTTCAAAAGCTATGAAATCCAATTAGACAAGGGAAGAGTTAAAATATGAGAACTCCCAAAAGCTTAGATGACTTTGGAAACACAGATCAAAAACAAAGAGACGGAAAGTATAATTAACTCCATTACTGCTCAGTCAAATGAAAACAGCCATGACATCCTTTCTTATTTATGACAGCAGCAAATAGCTCAATCCCACTCCTGGATATTGCTGTAGGACAGCACTGGTTCCACAGCAGGTGAAACAGAAACAAGCTGCTAAAATTTATGTCACTAGATCGTGTTATAGATATAAGATTTATGCAAAAGTCCCATAAAAAATAAGTAGCTTTTATATCTTCTTATAACAATTCTTGTTCTCTAGCAAACAAAAGTCTATATATAGAAAGCTGGAATTTCCTAAAGTGCATTTAGAATAAGAAAAAGCATATTTACTTAAATATATATTTAGTCTCAGATACTGGAGGTTACCAATAACAGAAAAAAGTCCTTATATAATCAAGTCATTTATTTACATTTATGAAACATTTTCATTTCTGAGTTGTCTTCTTTAGTAATTGAAAAATTCATCAATGTGGTATATATTCACAATTGTATAGAAGGTGCAAAAGGAAGAGTGGCAAAGGGAATACACAAATCACTCACATTTTCTGGAATGTCCTTCAGTTTTTTTCCACCTTTATTCTAATCTTTCTGGTGAAACCTTGCCTCCGCATCTAACCTTCCACCATTCAACCCAGTTGGAAATAATGTTACCCTCCTTCCAACAATGGAAGCACTTGCTAACCTCAGTCTCTTAGCTTTAAGAACAGGAATTGTGTCTTAATTATTTATATTTCTATTGCCTATGACAGTTGCTGGTGTGTAGTAGTTATTTGATAAATGAACATATCAGTAAAGAATTTCATGTGTATAGAGATTCTATTACCCCAAATCAGATGGCAGAGACTTCCTTTTATTTATCTGTATCTATCTTCAATGCCTAGAACAGGTACCAATAGATGCTCAATAAATATTAGTTGGTTGTCTGATTTCCTGAGTTTAACAGTTTTACAACAATATAAAACCTTTTATTCATAACTGGTGAGAGTATATGAATGGAGCTAGAGTGGTCAAGAAACCACCAGAGGTCCCCTTCCACCTACAGTCTAAACCCGAGGAAGTCTCCCCTGCATTCTTTTTATAAATTGGGGGAATTCATAACTTACCCACATAACGGTTTTGAAAGTGAGGAGGGATACTAATAAAAACTTCACTGGGACAAAAAATATAAGCTGGGGCTGTCCCAAACAAACCAGGATGAGTAGATGCACTATGACTACAAAGTCACCATTGCGAGATGTCCCATTGCAGTAACAGGTCTATCTAATTTTGTGGATTTTATGAAACCAACATGAAAAGAGAGGTATAAAATGTTCTTTGATTGGGTTTCTAACAACATAGACGCTCGATTTGAAGTACTATTTTTTTTTTTTTTTTTTTTTTGAGACGGAGTTTCGCTCTTGTTACCCAGGCTGGAGTGCAATGGCAGGGTCTCGGCTCACCGCAACCTTCGCCTCTTGGGTTCAGGCAATTCTCCTGACTCAGCTTCCTGAGTAGCTGGGATTACAGGCACGCGCCACCATGCCCAGCTAATTTTTGTATTTTTAGTAGAGGTGGGGTTTCACCATGTTGACCAGGATGGTCTCGATCTCTTGACCTCGTGATCCACCCACCTTGGCCTCCCAAAGTGCTGGGATTATAGGCGTGAGCCACCACGCCCAGCCAATTATTCTGTTTTTTTATGAACTGGAAAATAAACTGACAAAAATCGGGTGAACATAGAGTGGAGGGGAACTAAATTCCTCCTCTTTCATAGTGACCTGTCCAGATATTTTGTCTAAAATTGATCAGGAATAGCCGTTGTGGGCATTTATTTTAAGTAATAGCGGCAATTTAGAAAGTTTTAAGTGGTTATCTCCAGGGATTAGAATTGCAGGTGAAGGAACAATTAGGGGACTTTTCATTCTATATCCTTTGATTTGGTTTGAGACCTTCTTTACTGTAAGCATGCATTATTTTTGTAATTTAAAAATGTTAAAGATTGGCTGGGTCCAGTGGCTCACACCTGTAATCCCAGAACTTTGGGAGGCCAAGGTGGATGGATCACTTAAGCCCAGGAGATTGACCAGAAACATAGTGAAACCCTGTCTCTACAGAAAATACAAAAATTAGCCGGGCATGGTGGTGGGTGCCTGTAGTCCGCTGCTTGGGAGGCTGAGCTGAGAGAATTGCTTGAGTCTGAGAGATGGAGACTTTAGTGAGCTAAGATTCTACCACTGCACAATAGCCTGGGCAACAGAGCGAGACGCTGTCTCAAAAAAGAAAAAAGTTAAAAATTAGAAAATTTACAATTACAGTACCCAGAATTGACAAGGGCATCAGGTAAATGATAGTAATACCTGATAATCAATGAGCATTTAATATATGCCATGTACTGTGTTAAATGCTTACTAGAGGTTATCTCATTTAATCTTCACAACAACCCCATAAGTTGTTATGCCCACATTCTAGATGAGGAAATGGAAACATTGGGAGGTATTTAACTTGTCCAAAGTCACACAGCTGGACCTGAGATATACCCCCAGAAAATCCAGCTCCGAAGCCCAGTCCCTGAAATCATTCTTCTATTCAGCCTCCCACTTGAACATTATGCTGCAGTGAGTATAAATTAATACACGTTTCCATATGGCAATTTGATAACACATATCAAAACTTCTAGAGTGTGCATACTCTTTGACCCACGTATTTATGCTAAGAAATAATAGTAAATATGCCCCAAGAGAGATATGAAAGGGCATCCATCTCAACGATACATATAAAAGCAAAAAGTAGATATTCATCAATAGAAATTAATTTTTTTAATTATAATATATTCATACAGCAGAACACTCTCAATCTGGACTTGTTTACATGGAAGATTTACATTCATGATTTTGTATTTAAAAAGCAAGTTGCAAAACAATGTGCATATATGATCTTGTTTTTGAAAAAATATGTATATACATCTAGTTAGAGGTAGCTCTAAAGAAAAAAAGAAAAAAGAAGAATAAAGTGAAAATGTATATACATATACAGAGAAACCAGTCTGGAAGGCACTCCCACAAATACCATATTTTGAGAAAGGCCATCCCTGATAACTTGCCCTAAGGAGTTCTTCCCCTGTTGAATTTTCATCATAATTCTCTGTTTTTTGTCTTCATAAGAGTATTTTATAGGCCGGGCGCGGTGG
This sequence comes from Saguinus oedipus, assembly GCA_031835075.1. NCBI lineage: Eukaryota > Metazoa > Chordata > Mammalia > Primates > Cebidae > Saguinus > Saguinus oedipus. Next base: position 42,196,036 of record CM063188.1, read on the forward strand.
CTTACACCTGCAATCCCAACACTTTGGGAGATTGTAGAAGGTTTGCTTGAGCCCAAGATTTGAAGACTGGCCTAGGCAACAAAGTGAGATCCTGTCTCTACAAAAAATAAAAAATTAGGCAAGTATGGTGTCATGTGCTTGTAGTCCCAACTACTTGGGAGGCTGCAGTGGGAGGATCACTTTAGTCCAGGATGTCGAGGCTGCAATGAGCCGTGATCGCATCACTACACTCTAGCCTGGGTGATAGAGCGTGACCCTAACTAAAAAAAAAAAAAAGTATTAGATATACTTATTTGTTTGCAGTCTTATTTATTATTTGTGTCTTTTACCAACTTTATACTAAGTGAGGGCAGGAACCACATCAGTATCATTCACCACTATTTATTCAGCCTGAGTGGTACAGAATATGTACTCCATAAATACTTGTTAAACTAATGTTGAACATATTCATTTGCAGGCAAATTTTGCTTTCAACTTGATGCCTTCATCCGTAGTTTTAACTTTTACAAGAACGGTCAGTATGGATTTTATAATTAGGAAAATAAACCAGTAGAGCTATTTTCATTGTGGTATACCAATCAATCAATGAATCAATTTATCAATTGTGAGGCAGCACTGACAAAGTGAAAAACTTCATCCGATTTGCATCCACAAGACTTGATCCATTTCAAGCACTTACTAGCACGGATGTCATGGGTGCCCCTTAAACCTCACCCACATGCTCACTCCCTTTCTTTTCTAACTTTTAAAGCATAGTTCTGTTATTCTCATTGAGAAATATATTCCAGTATTCATATACAGAGCCAAGAACTCGGTTACCTGCCCCCAGGAGGCTGGAGAATCTTCCAGTCCCCCTGGCACTAGGTGGACCAGGAAGAGCCAAGGGGCAGGGACTACAGAGGCAGAGCTGCTGATAATATGCTTTTTCATTGTTTTTATTTGTTTTGCTTTTGGAAGGTTTCGGAAGGTGGAGGTCATAACTTAATGGGCTTAAAAGAAAAAGATCTTAAATTGGCTTAAGCCAGCTCTCCCTCTCATTCTTCTCAGAGAATAGGCTGACCTAGCCCCAGCCTCCCACTGTCAAAAGAGTAACAGTCATTCAATAAATATTTGTTGCATATAAGAATGAATAAATGAATATGTAAAACATTCTTTTCATTGGTCTTGCTGTGGCAGTAAAAACCATAAAAACCATCACTGAAAAATGTAAGATTTGATAAAACAGAGTTTGGAGAAGAAAAAAAATGAATTTATAAATTAATTTGTTTTCAATATAAGACCTTGTATGTAAGGTTCCAACACAGTGAATTTTTACAGTGAAGCTATAAACTCTAAAATGGGGATTATGAACGTGGACAATATAATTTATAATACTTGCATAGCTTTCAATTATTCAGGTGCTCAAAGCCCAACAAATTGAATAATGAACAAGGGTAATGAATTGAACCCTGAGAAGATGATAACAGAAAACCCTGGGTAGTCACCACGGAGAAATTCACGTACAGAAGTAGCCCTGAAAGAAATAGACTTGTTTGAAGGACACATTTTCTCTTTCAAGCCAAAACATTATGGAACAGTAATGCAAGTAGGAATTGCTTTTAAGAAATACCTGTTAAAGGCATAAAGCTACTAAAACAGTATATTTCAGATGACCAAACAGAGAATTAGAATCATAAATTGGCCTGTTACATTCTCAGAGTGCAGGTTCTCTATTTCATTATTTTTAACAACATTGACGGGGAGGGGAATGTGGTCATATAAATTATTAAGCATGATCGTGTTAGATTTAGGCTTGGAGGTGTGTTGATATTCCACAGAATTTAAAGCACAGAGTTCTTAACAGTATTTCATACAACACTGCAGATCAGAAATTTAAATAATGAAATGGCTTCTGGTCTCACTGTGCAGACCTGGGTTGGATGATCCACGCTTATGTCTACAAGTGAAGGTTCTGAAGGAATGATGGATACTAAGCCTTTTACCTACATCCCTTCTCCCAGTGATACTGCAGACCAGCATAATATCCACTTGCCAAATGTCATGGTCAGATTTTAATTAAATACAATTTGCTAAAGTCAATAAATATTATCAATTCCTCTCACCCTCAACCCCTATTACCATCACATACCTACTTGCTCTACATACTCATCATTCTACTACATAAAGTGCTTTTACTAAAGCAACTTAAAAGATAATCTCAGTTTTCTAGATTGCAGGCAGGGAGGCAATACTGTATAGTGATCGGTGCTTGCCTATGGTGGCTCACACCTGTAATCCCAGCACTTTGGGAAGACCAGGTGGGCAGATCACCGTAGGTCAGGAGTTTGAGACCAGTCTGGCCAACATGGCCAAACTCCATCTATACTAAAGATCCTAAAAATTAACTGGGCATAGTGGCAGCGCCTGTAATTCCAGCTACTTGAAAGGCTGAGTTATGAGAATTGCTTGAACCCAGGAGGCGGAAGTTGCAGCCTGGAAGACAGAATAAGACTTTTCTCATAAATAAATATATAAGTAAATAATAATACCTATCTCGTAGGATTATTGGCAGTATTAAATAAGATCATATATGCAAAACATTTAGTAATAGTTCTTGGTTCATCGTTAGTCTCACTAAGTGTTAGCTATTATTACTGGCTAAAACTGCATTGGCAAAGATTGTCAAACGTATCTGGGAGACATTTAGCTACCTGGCACCTGTAAATACAAATTTGTAAGTCACAGGAGCTTTTTTTTTTTTTTTTTTTTTTTTTTTTTTTTTCACAAACAGAGGTTTTATTGCGTTTGGTCCACAGTTGGGTTTCACATTATCTCATGGAGCAGGCCCCTGGGTGAGGGTTCCTGTGCAGTACTTGGCGGGGTGTGTTGCCCGAGGAGAAGGAGCGGTAGAACTGGTCAGGCCCAGAAGGAGAGGAGGAGGGCTGGGGCTCCTGAAAACCTACTGAGGGGCCAGGCACAGTGGCTCATGCCTGTAAACCTAGCACTTGGGGAGGCCAAGGCGGGGGGCGGGGGGAATCACCTGAGGCCAAGAGTTCGAGACCAGCCTGGCCACCATGGTGAAATCCTGTCTCTACCAAAAATACAAAAATTAGCCAGCGTGGTGGAGCACCTGCAGTCCCAGCTACTCGGGAGGCTGAGGCAGGGGAACTGAGCTCGGGAGGTGGAGGTGCTGTGAGTGGAGATTGCCCCACAGTACTCCAGCCTGTGCAACAGCAGCAACTGAGAAAAACCCACTGAGGCTACGGGGAGAGCGGGGTAGCGTGGAGACGGGATCAGGCGTGGCCCCAACAACTCAGAATTCCGCTTCCTCGTACAGACCTCACTTTCCCCACCAGACCCCGGGGTAGGTCTGAGGGTCGGAGGGAAATCCAGCCACTTGGGAGCCTGAGACATTCAGCATCATGGCCAGGCCCCCTTTCCAGGGGACTCATTGCCCAGCACCCTCTCCACTGTCCCCGCCCCATTCCTTGGGTGGCGGGGGGGCGGCATTTTTCTTTTGTTAATACTTCCTGAAACTTTTGCGAGTACAGAAACCACAAACTGATCCGGTGACAAAAGTGAGAAGAGACGAGGTAACCGGAAATCTTCGGGGACCGGTTCCCTCCAAGCCCAGGCCTCTTCTCCCCAGCACGGGTCGGCCCACAGCCTGGACGTTCCAGCAGGGACCCTGACCCTACAGGTATCAGGATACGGCCTTGACCCCTTCCCCCCGCCCCCCCAGCCCGGTGGCTCAGTCCTGGGAAGGGCCAAGGCAAGGGGAGAAAGCCCTGCTGCCTGATCCCAGGAACCCCTCACAGACCCTCGGCTGATTGGCAGCCCTGAACAGATTAATTTAAAAAAGATGAAAATACAGGGCCAGGCGCGGTGGCTCACGCTTATAATCCCAGCACTTTGGGAGGCTGAGGCGGGTGGATCACGAGGTCAAGAAATCGAGGCCGTCCTGGTCAACATGGTGAAACCCCGTCTCTACTAAAAATACAAAAAATTAGCTGGGCATGGTGGCACGTGCCTGTAATCCCAGCCACTCAGGAGGCTGAGGCAGGAGAATTGCCTGAACCCAGGAGGCAGAGGTTGCGGTGAGCCGAGATCGCGCCATTGCACTCCAGCCTGGGTGACAAAAGCGAAACTCCGTCTCAAAAAAAAAAAAAAAAAATGGTGAAAACACAGAAAAACCCAGACGGGGAGATGGGGAGACAACGTGGGAAGAGAGCGTGCTGGAAGCCTCAGTAGCCCGCCTCCTCCTGGTGGTAAGGGGGATATTCAGGGACCTCCCCCAGGCCCGGGCAGTCACCAGCATCAGAGGGAGCCCCGTCGACCACTGTGCCTTGCGGTCAGTACTTGGGGTCGTATATCTGCCGGCTCAGACCGAAGACCTGGCCACTCTGGTTGGCGCCCTGGGTGTAGCCCATCTGCAGGGACATGGAGGAGTTATCACACTTGTCGGTTCCCAGTTTGGTGTCATAGATGTGCCGCCGTGTCCCGGGAGCCGTCATGCCCACCTGGCTGGCACACTTGTTGGTGCCCATCTGGAGGCTGATGGTCGAGTGGTCCATCGGGGGGCAGGATGTGGTTCTTGAGGTCGTACAGATGCCTCCTCGTGCCATACGCGGTCATGCCCGACTGGCTGGCACATTTGTTGGTGCCCATCTGCAGCCCAATGACGCACTGGCCGGCCTTCATGGTGGCGTCCTCGAAGTTCAGCTCCTGCTTCTCCGAGTACTTGACGCCGATGTCCACCCCGCTCTGCAGCCCCTTAGTCTTGGCCTTTCCCGCCAGGGCAAGAAGAGACATCTGCACCTGCGTCATGTTCCCGCTCTCAAACAGGTCGTTGGCCTCGAACAGGTCCACGGGGTTCATGCCGTAGCTGACCATGGCCTTGATGAAGTTGGAAAGGTTTTCTAGCTGGTGCCAGTTCTGCATGGAGCGGTTGATCCTGGGGACTGAGCCTGGCTGTAGCTTGTTCATGAGTGTGCATAAGATAATCCCGTCCTTCAGGCCCTTCTGGAAGTCGGGCCGATGGAGAGACCGGTGAGTCCCTCAATCCAGCTTCGGAGCTCTGCCTCCTTCTGAGGGTCATACTGGGACAGGAGCCGGTTCTTGACCTCGGCCGACAGCCCATAGGAGGGGCCCTTATTGAACTGCGTGGAGCTCATGGCTGGCGGGACGGGACGGGACCCACAGGAGCTTTTTAAATGACCATTGTTGACTCAGGGATTTCAGTGGTTGTTAATGCTACTATACACTTAGAAACAACTTTGTAGCAGCAGATGTGGAAAAGTTCATGTGGACAATGAGGACTTATTTACCTCTGCCAATTATTTTGATGGGTAGACAAAAACAGTGCATCAGTTCCAGGAGAACTGTCAAGGTGTTACATCTATTAAACTTGTGCCTGTATAACTTGAGTTTGGTACTTCTGATACTAGAATATCGTTCTACCCAATGGAATTAATGAGTACCCAAATCTGTCAAAAAGGAGAACATTTCATAGCCCTAAAATCAGTTTTTCTAGTGAAAGGATCTCATATGAAATTCTCAATGGTTAGTGAAAGGATCTCATATGAAATTCTCAATGGTATTAGTATTTACCACTCAAGAAAATAAAAAACAATTTAAAATGATTGAGGTACATCAGGACTTTTCTCAGATCCAGATGTTTGGGATTTCATTTTTGGTCACTCATTAATCAAGGAAATATAGAAGGTGGAAATTAGTAGAGAATGTAAAGATCATCCAATCTGACCACCACTTTATTATTTTTTTTAATAAATAAATAAATACACACACACACACACACACACACACACACACACACACACACACACACACACACATTTGAGATGGAGTCTTGCTCTGTCGCCCAGGCTGGAGTGTAGTGGTGCAATCTCGGTTCGCTGCAACCTTGGTCTCCTGGGTTCAAGTGATTCTCCTGCCTCAGCTTCCCAAGTAGCTGGGACTACAGGTGCATGCCACCATGCTTGGCTAAATTTTTTTTTTTTTGTATTTTTAGTAGAGACGTGGTTTCACCATGTTGGCCAGGCTGATCTCAAACTCCTGACCTCAAGCAATCTGCCTGGCTCAGCTTCCCAAAGTGCTGAGATTACAGGTGTGAGCCACCGCACCTGGCCAATCTGACCACTTTATATTATTTATATTTGAGATGAGGAACCAGGATCAAGAAAGGAAACTGCTTCAAAGAGCGAAGATTCAATTTTTTTTCATGGATCATAAGCATATTCTCAATTGATGTGCATGACTGCTGAAACCTCCAGAAAACCTTGCTGACATATGGGAAGAGTACAGATCACAAGGTATAAATTCTCATTCAGCACTTTTAGTTTATAATCTCACATACATAAACACACATATAAAATATGTATACATGTATATGTATACGTGTGTGTGTATGTGTGTTTATATATTTCTTTTTTGAGACAGGATCTCACTCTATTACCTAGGCTGGAGTACAGTGGCACAATCTCAACTCACTGCAACCTCAACCTCCTGGGCTCAAGTGATCCTTCCACCTCAGCCTCCTGAGTAGCTAGGACCACAGATGTGTGCCACCAGACCAGACTAGTTTTTAAAACTTTTTGTAGAGATGGAGTTTTACTATGTTGCCTAGGCTGGTCTCAAGCTCCCAGGCTAAAGTGATCCTCTCACCTCGGCCTCCCAAAGGGCTGGGATTACAGTTGTTAGCCACTGCACCCAGTCAGCTTTCCATATATTAATACAAATAATGGCCATAAGTCTAACCTTTAAGATAAAGCTGAAGACACTAGTTCAGTCAAATTAACTTTACACATAGCATTTATATACATAAATTGAGCATTTGATATTCCTCTTGCTATATAAATTCTGAAACCCCCAATTAAAATCTCTTTTCCTTTTTAAAATCACCTATAATACATAGAACATATTCACTATAGGTACCCATTAAATACTGCAGAATGAATGAATTCTAAAAGAAAGCATTTCAAATTATAATGGCTGATGTACTATGGACTCTGAACTCTTAGAAACCCTGAAAAAAAATAATTTTGTTTAAAGGTGACCTAGAACAACAAAAGAACAACAACTTACAACATGACCTTGCATAAGTCAATTACCTCTTTGGACCTCAGTTTCTTCACCTGTAAAACGAAGACATTGGCTGGGATAATGTCTAAGGAGCCTTCCAGGTCTACCCTTCAATGATTCTGAGTTACTTCATTACTGTGCTCTCACTGCACGGAGTGGTAAGTTATACCCGTCACCCCTTATAATAGCCATTCAATCTTACTTCCAAGAGCCAGGTCCCACTGGTGTTGGAGAGAGTGTCGCTTGTTTCTAGTGTTCAGTGGAAAGTTCAGTGGTGGGGAACAGATGAGGATTGATGTCCCTGTTGTGGCCACCACCAGGAAGCAATTTTAACCCTTCTGCACAGGGGTGCTTTGCTCAGAGTGGGGGGCATTTGAGATTTCTGAAAGGAAAATGACCACTGGTACAATTCCAACACAAGAGCCTTGTCTTGGAATGTCTTTGGGATGTCTTTTGCCTGGATGCCACTTTCCTCTAGTGAATATTTGGGCTGAAAAAAAAAGTGTGTATTTTTTGATTTGCTGGTGTTTAGGCACTTCTTTTCTGTTCAGAAAAGTACAGAGATAAATCCATTGAAATCACAGAGACTTAGAAAATCTCCCTTTGTCCTCCATCACGAGGTCTCCACTTAAACCAATGTTTATAGCCATAATCAGGGGTCTTTGTTCTACTCTCTGGAGATCTCCAGAAAGAACACAGATTTCAAAATAACTAAAACTCCTCCCCAAACTCATTAAACTGGCACAAAGAGAGTGCCTTTACAAAGAAGACGCCAAAAGGAGGAAAGTCGGTTTAGATAAGAGTGGTGTGAATATTACGTGAATAAATCTTACTAGCTAAGCATATAGCAAAGGAAGAAAAAAACCACCACCAAAGACAAGAAACTTGGGTGACCTCATAACAGCAACAATATCAAAAAAGTGAAATGTTACATAGTTTGTCAGTTGAAGATAGATTTGATAGTTGGTTTCTTGAACATAGCCATGACCCAACTAAAAGCCTACGGAAAGAAGAATATAAGAAGAAAATTACTTGAAATTGCAATCTCCTCCTCACCACTAAAACCCCTTTAACATGCTTATTCCTAGACTGCCAAAAGTTCCCTATAGAAATTAGCTGCAATAATAAGTAAGCCCTTAGAAAAGTGTGTCAATTTGAGAGAGGAGAAAGCAATATCTTTTAGTAAAGACATTTTCAAAATTGAAATATTTCAAATTATCCAGTTTGCTCTTCCTGAAGATCACAACTTTGCTTAGGAAGTTCGTGTGTGTGTGTGTGTGTGTGTGTGTGTGTGTGTGTTTAATCTATTAGCAGGTCAGTAATTTCATTGCCCTAAACATTTTCTGCACCTTTACCTTCATTTTCATTCATTCATTCACTTACTCCCTCATTCTTTCCATAAATACTTGAAGAGAAAATATTGATAATCAAGGCAGGTTCCTATATTTAAGTAGATTATCAAGTCTACAACCAACTCAGACAGCTGTTCGGAATACTGGCTCTTGTAAGCTGACCAAGAGCAAGTGACTAAAAATCTCCAAACCTGTTTCCTCATCTGTAAATGAAAACAGTAGCATAATCCTTATAGATTGTTACAAGAATGAAGTAAGGTAAAGTACACGAAACACCCAGGACAGGGCGGTCACGGTGGCTCATGCCTGTAATCCCAGCACTTTGTGAGGCCAAGGTTGGCGAATCACTTGAGTTCAGGAGTTCAAGACCAGCCTGGCCAACATGGTGAAACCTGTCTCTATTAAAATACAAAAATTAGGTGGGCATGATGGCAGGTGCCTGTAATCCCAGCTACTTGGAAGGCTGAGGCAGGAGAATCACTTGAACCTGGGAGGCAAAGGTTGCAGTGAGCCAAGATTGCGGCACTGTTTTCCAGTCTGGGTGACAGAACAAGACCCTATCTCAAAAGAAACAAAACAAAACAAACTTGGGATTATACCTGGAACAAAATAGGATCTCAGTAAATGACAGAATTATCATCATCATTGCCATTATTATTTCCCTGATATACCCTCATGTGCTAACTACCTTCAAGTGTGTACAGTTTTGCTTTAATGTAGTTTTCAAAACAAGGGAATAGACTATATTCTCTCAACAATAATTCATCTTGTTTTTCTTATCAATTTCAAAACTATAAAATCATAGGAACAGGAACTGTCATAGTAATCTAAAACAATGTCCCATCCACTCAAGGAGTCTGTCACCAACACGGACAGTAAAGACTAAGTTGTTGGTAATAATAATTGCCATTAATGGAGCCCTTAATGCCTTACAAGGCATGCGCTAAGTACTATATGGATTATTTTATTTACACTTGATCTTAGCCAAAAGGCTAAGAAGCGATAGATTATTATTCTATTTCATCCTAAAGAAAACCCCAATGAAGTTGGCATTTTTATCCCATTTTTCAGGTGAAGGATGGGATGTAATGGGAAGTTGCCTGGGAAAGATGGCTTCTCTTGCCCAAAGTTTACACAGCTAGTAGGTAAATAAACCAAGGTATGAACTCAGGTCTCTTATGACTAAATGTTATGCCTTCAAGTAGGGCTGAGGACCTAATTTTTTTCTGCAGAAATATAACAATACAAACATTCAGAGGAGGAAGGAATAGTTGGGTTTTTTTGTTTGTTTGTTTTCAGTATAAGACCATCTTTTTTGAGAAAATTAGGACCTGAAGTATCTTTCCCACTGAAACAGTGAAATCTCTTCAGTATGCAGCCCAAGATATACATGCTTCAAAGTTCCCCAAAGTGAGTCTGATCATTTTTTTTTTTTGGAAACCAGTGCTTCCCCTAAAGCCCATTTGGAGCTCCAACATACACAAATTTGTTCACATTCTTTCTTGATCAATTTGTACTTTTTGCCAGTACCACCCCAAAGAATACTGAATCCCCAAAATTAATTCGATGTGTAAAGTTGTACATTATAATTTTTTTTTAATTGCTTTAAATTTATTTAGATTTAGTGTCAAATGGTGAATTCTCTTTATAGTATTTCTGGCTTTGATAAAAATATTCAGGTTTATTTATCCATATTATTTATATCTTCGTGTTTCTTTTTGGAGGCAAACTTTTGGCCATCTTATAATTTTCTCCCACCTCATTTCCTCAACCATTTTAGTTATTTTTTTCTGAAGTGTCTTTAGTGCTTTAGGCTATGCTGTGGACTGTATGTTTGTTTCCCCAAATTCATACTCTGAAATCTTAACCCCTAATGGGATGGTATCAGGAGGTGGAGACTTTGGGAGGTGATTAAATCCTAAGAGTGAAGCCCTCAGGATGGAATTAGTGCCCTTACAAGGAAAGGCAGGAGAGAGTTTGCTTCCTCTCCCTCTTTGCTTCCTGCTAAGTGAGGGTACAAGGAATTCTGTCTGTAAAATGGAAAGAATACTTTCATCAAGAATGTGACCATGCTGGCACCCTGATCTCAGACTTCCAGCCTCCCAAACTGTGACAAATAAATATTTGTTATTTAAGCTGTCCAGTCTGTAGTATTTTGGTTACAGCAGCCAGAGATGTCTAAGACAGATTGCATATCAATGGCCCCTGATAAACCACACTTCCTGCTATCCATACATGTGTTTAGTGTCTTCTCACACTGACTCTACACTTGGCCATGACTTGCTTTCACCAACAGCATATCCACAGACAAAAAGACATAGCAGTGTAGTAGAAAAACTTTAGGCTTTGGAATTAGGAAGACCCCAGTTCCAATCAGAGATCCGTAATTTCTTAGTCAACCTGATTTGATTCTTCTGGTCCTCATTTTGAAAGGCAGGTTGCAGTGGTAGAATGAAACTCAATAGAGCAAGGTTTGAATCCTTGCCCTGTTGTTTATCAGCTACACTTTTGCCAGTTATTCAACTTCTCTGAGTTCAGTTTCATCATCAATAGTATGGTTATAGTAATATTTACTAGAAAACGTTTAATATTACACAATTAGTAGCTCACAAGTAGTAGGCAATCAAGAAATTACAATAATTATTGAATGACTAATTCATACTATTTTGACCTAATTTTTCATGTTTACAAAGAAATCATCTAAAATTGCTAATAGTTAGCTATAGTATTAATGATATTTGTATACTATAGCTTGGTTTAACATGTCTTTCATAAATAATATATTTTAATTGCATAAAAATTAGGAAATGTAAAAAAAAACCTCAAAATAAAAGTTTTTATTTCCTACCACCATAAATTATTAGTTATCAATACTTTGATGCCTAGATATTCAGATATTTTTCTAAGACCCTGGGACATATAATAAATACTATTTTGTAATTTGCCCTTTTGTTTCTTAAGAACATATTGTATCTTTACATGTTTATAACCATATTCCCAAGACTGCATTATTAATGGCTGTTGCATATTCCACTGTATGGATATATCAAAATTTATTTAACTAATCTCAAAGTTCACATTAAAGAGTTGCTACAATTTTGTTTATTTGAAACTCCAAGCCACGTACAAATCAATCACAGTTTTTGATAGAAAAAGATTTTGTATTAAACTTAATGAACATCTTCAATTTATAGATGCTACACTGGAAACTAAAAATACGAACCTCGTCATTAAATACACATTTGGCTCATATCTTTCCAGGACCTGAGTCCCAGCTTAGGAATGTTTGTTGACTGGAGAAGCATATTAACACAACTGCACTAATGGCACTCCTGTTGCTTGGAAAACAAATCAACCTAGCTTCATCCCAGAGAGGGGTACTGCAGGAACCATAGGAAAATCAAGTCTGTTTTTTCCTTCCTATGGACTTGTGGGAAAACATGCTTTTCAAAGCTGATTTGTAAGCCTGGGCACAGTGGCCCAAGCCTATAATGCCAGTACTTTGGGAGGCCAAGGCAGGCAGATTATCTGAGGCCAGGAGTTCAAGACCAGCCTGGCCAACATGGTGAAACCCTGTCTCTACTAAAAATACAAAAATTAGCCAGGCATGGTGTCACGTGCCTGTAATCCCAGCTACTTGGGAAGTTGAGTCAGGAGAATAGTTTGAACCTGGGAAGCTGAGATTGTGAGGTGATGGTAGGCTGAGATTGTGCCATTGTACTCCAGCCTGGGCAACAGAGCCAGACTCTGTCTCAAAAAAAAAAAAAAAAAAAAAAAAGCTACTTTTTAGCTATGGGCAAGTAGAGTTGAGCTGTAAATGAGAGACGCTGGTATACTGAAGCAACCTGATGCAAGCCAAGAGACCATTTGAGAAGATACTGCTAGACCTGCTGAAAACCCTTGCCCTGAGAAGTAAGAAAGTGAGCGGCAGAACCAGTCTGAAAATGAGAATCTCTTTTTCGGCCAGGCGCGGTGGCTCAAGCCTGTAATCCCAGCACTTTGGGAGGCCGAGGCGGGTGGATCACAAGGTCAAGAGATCGAGACCATCCTGGTCAACATGGTGAAACCCCGTCTCTACTAAAGATACAAAAAATTAGCTGGGCATGGTGGCACGTGCCTGTAATCCCAGCTACTCAGGAGGCTGAGGCAGGAGAATTGCCTGAACCCAGGAGGCGGAGGTTGCAGTGAGCCAAGATCGCGCCATTGCACTCCAGCCTGGGTAACAAGAGTGAAACTCTGTCTCAAAAAAAAAAAAAAAGAGAATCTCTTTTTCATAATAAACCTCTTCTTCAAGGCTGATGAAGTGATAGGGGCTCTCTAATAATTCTCCAGGGAGAAAACTAGAAATAAGATGCCAGGACAATTCTCCAAAAGGCTCGGAGAAATTGAGAGTTTTGAGATTTAGAGTCACAACTCTAACAGGCCAAACCCTACTTGAGGACTCTGTGGGTCAAGTACTATACTTAGTTTTACATGTATTTAATTCATTTAATTGTCACAACAATCCCATGAGGCAGGGGCTTATATTATCCCCATTTTTCAGAGGAGAAAACTGAACCCCAAAGAGGTCAGGTGGTTTGCCTCGGTTCTCATAAAGAAGAGACACCTAGAAGTCTGGGGCCTGAATTGTTGTGCACCACTTCTATTATGCTGACTCTTTAGAGTTATGAGCCATTCCTCTCTAAGATAAAACTTCCACGAATTGTGCTAATATCTTAAAGAAACAGACACTGATGGGTGGCTAGCTTGCACAAACCTTGTCCAAAGAATTCCACATAAAAGTATGCAATTTTGAGGAAGAGCAGGGAGTTCTGACTCTAGTTTCCTGTTTTGAAATCATTTCTCATCAAAAAACGATAAAACTAATTTTTAGTAGTTTGTGGGAAGGTTGTAGGAAATTACCTGAACTTCTTTACATCTAAGACTGTCCAAGGCTATAGAAACTTAGGTGTTCTGGCCGCGCGTGGTGGCTCACACCTGTAATCCCAGCACTTTGGGAAGCCAAGGAGAGAGCATAGCTCGATCCTGAGAGTTCAAGACCATCCTGGGCAACATAGTGAGAACCTGTCTCAATTTTTTAAATAAAAAAGAAAATAAAAATAAGAAACTCAGGTGTTCTGTGTAACAGCAGAAGTATTTCTAAACTCATGCACCCATAACTGCCATTGAACTGGCGAGACTTTCTAATTGCAATATAAAACAGGTAACAATTGTCAGTGTTTATATATTCCAAGCACTTCTTAAGGCACGTTAAAAATTCCTAATTCTCAGAACAGCTTTTATACTTCAGATTATTATTACCCCGTTTTAAAGACAAGGAAATAGGCCCGGAATGATGAGTACCTAGGTCACACAGCTAGGAGGCAGCAGAGCTCAGTTTGGCTCCAGTGTCGTTACTGTTAAATGCCATACCATAGTGGCCCTGTATACAAAAGGAGACCACCTAACTCTCTGACAGTTAAATGTCTGTGCATATAAACTACAATTGATAAGGATATACAAAGAGCTACGGATGTCACAATTTAGAAATCATATTGTCATGTGCATGACATTTCTTCAGTACAAAATAATTTTTTAAACTCTCTCACCTACAACTAGAAACTTCACATCAAACAGCTTTGCTGCCGAGTCCAATTGTTCAAACACATCAGCTAGTTGGGTTTATGTAGAACAAGCAACTTGTTGGTTAACCAGTCCTTTCTCACACTGGTCAACTTTTTGGGGTTATGAAGACATACATGATTAAAATGCATTGATAGAGTTTGTTTGGGGAGGCACAGATAGCTCTGTTTGGTGGGGAGAACATAGGCAGTCTAAGACTCAATGTGACATTTTCAGCAAGGATTACATTTATAAAAGGAAAGTTAAACAAAAAGGTTTCTGTACACAGAGTAACTTTGGGTGGGGAGAGCTTCACACTTGATATAGCATCCAACACATGGATTAAGAAATTAAAGTTCTAATCCTGTTGGGAATAGGGTGAGCTGGGAGCACTAACTGACACCTGTAATCCCAACACTTTGAGAGTCCCAGGCAGGAGGATGGCTTGAGATCAGGAGTTCAAGACCAGCGTAAGCAAAATAGTAAGACCCCACCTCTATTTTAAAAAAAAATTGTTTAAAAAGAGAATAGAGTGACATTGTTTTTCTTTTTTTCTGTAACTCTTGCAAGTATACCCTCCACGGACTCACTTTTAGATGTTATCAATGAGGGCTATGACTCAGCTACTCTCAAGGTAAAAGAGTTTTCTTAGAAATCAGAGAACTTTCTTTGCTCTTCTCAGAAAATATGTGTGCTTCCAGTATCCTATAAGGTCTGCCTTTTGGCCATATCTACACACACATGGCAATCACATATATGCCTGTAGTCAAATGTTTAATTTGAGTTACTTAATGTTTATTCTATAAATTTTGGGGGTTTTTTTGTTTGTTCTTTTTGAAGAAGGATATATGCCCCCAATTATTTACTGCATTCTACATTTATAGATAACTACATGAAGAAAAGTTTACACGGAGTTCTACTTTCACATGTTTAAGTTACTAGCTGCCTTTAGGGAAGGTTTGTTCTTCACTTGCATTCATCCTCATCGTTTTACGTTGAGTTTGTATGAGGATAAATACAAATTATGCCCTCTGTGAAGTAGTGATCATCATAATTTGCAATGAGAAAAGAGAATCAAGAATGGAATTCTGCTTGCTTTCTCCATTTTCTCTCAACCTATCCTTATGAAAACAAAAAGTAGCTGAGCATGGTGGCGCATGCCTGTAGTCCCAGCTACTCAGGAGGCTGAGGCAGGAGAATTGCTTGAACCCAGGAGACAGAGGTTGCGGTGAGCCGAGATCACGCCATTGCACTCCAGCCACTGGGTAAAAAGAGTGAAACTCCGTCTAAAACAAACAAACAAACAAACAAAAATTGCTCCATAAATAGTTAAAAATGAATAATAGGGATTAATAGTATAATACTGGTTTCAAGTCTATTTGCTCTTCATATAAAAATAATTTTCCTAACAGAAATCTTTATTTCTGTTAGATTATAATGAATACCCATTACTTATACAGTTTTATTTACAGAAATTTATTCTAAGAAAACACAATTTTAATATATAGGATTGTCTACAAGCATGTTTACTTCATCACTATGTAAAAAAATAAAAACACCAGAGGTACAAAGAGGAGCTGATACCATTCTTTCTGAAACTATTCCAAATAATAGAAAAAGAAGGACTCCTCCCTAACTCATTTTATAAGGCCAACATCATCCTGATATCAAAACCTGGCAGAGATACAACAAAAAAAGAAAATTTCAGGCCAATATCCCTGATGAACAGTAATGCAAAAATCCTCAGTAAAATACTGGCAAACCTAATCCAGCAGCACATCAAAAAGCTTATCCACCACAATCAAGTCGTCTTCATCCTTAGGATGCAAGGCTGGTTCAACATATACAAATCGATAAATGTAATCCATCGGCTGGGTGAGGTGGCTCAAGCCTGTAATCCCAGCACTTTGGGAGGCTGAGGCGGGTGGATCACGAGGTCAAGAAATCAAGACCATCCTGGTCAACATGGTGAAACCCCGTCTCTATTAAAGAAAGTACAAAAAATTAGCTGAGCATGGTGGTGCGTGCCTGTAATCCCAGCTACTGGGAAGGCTGAGGCAGGAGAATTGCCTGAACCCAGGAGGCAGAGGTTGCGGTGAGCCGAGATCGCGCCATTGCACTCCAGCCTGGATAACAAGAGTGAAACTCTGTCTCAAAAAAAAAAAGTAATCTATCACATAAACAAAACAAATGAGAAAAACCACATGATTGTCTCAATAGATGCAGAAAAGGCCTTTGATAAAATTCAACACCCTTCATACTAAAAGCTCTCAATAAACTAGGTATTGGTGGAATGTATCTCAAAATAATGAGACATTTATAGATACTTATGACAAACCCACAGCCAATATTATACTGAATGGTAAAAAACTGGAAGCATTCTCTTTAAAAACCGGCACAAGAAAAGGATGCCCTCTCTTAGCACTCCTATTCAACATAGTATTGCAAGTTCTGAACAGGTCAATCAGGCAATGGAAAGAAATAAAGGTATTCAAATAAGAAGAGAGGAAGTCAAATTGTCTCTGTTTGCAGATGACATGATTATATATTTAGAAAACCCCATCATCTCAACTCAAAATGTCCTTAAGCTGATAAGCAACTTCAGCAAAGTCTCAGGACACAAAATCAATGTGCAAAACTCACAAGCATTCCTATATACCAATAATAGACAAACAGCCAAATCATGAGTGAATTCCCATTCACAATTGCCACCAAGAGAATAAAATACCTAGGAACACAACTTACAAAAGACGTGAAAAATCTCTTCAAGGAGAACTACAAACCACTGCTCAAGGAAATAAGAAAGGACATAAACAAATGGAAAAACATTCCATGCTCATGAATAGGAAGAATCAATATCATGAAAATGACCATACTGCCCAAAGTAATTTATAGATTCAATGCTATCCCCATTAAGCTACCATTGACTTTGTTCACAGAATTAAAAAAAAAAAATGCTTTAAATTTCAAAAGAGTCCATATAGCCAAGACAATCCTAAGCAAAAGACCAAAACTGGAGGCATCATGCTACCTGACTTCAAACTATACCACAAGGCTGAAATAACCAAAACAGTATGGTACTGGTACCAAAACAGATATATAGACCAATGGAACGGAACAGAGGCCTCAGAAATAATGCCACACATCTACAACCATCTGATCTTTGACAAACCTGAAAAAAGCAATGGGGAAAGGATTCCCTATTTAATAAATGGTGTTGGGAAAACTAGCTAGCCATATGCAGAAAACTGAAACTGGACCCCTTCCTTAAAACTTATACAAAAATTAATCCTCAAGATGGATTAAAGATTTAAATGTAAGACCTAAAACCATAAAACCCTAAAAGAAATCCTAGGAAATGCCATTCTGGACATAAGCACAGGCAAAGACTTCATTACTAAAACACCAAAAACAATGGCAACAAAAGCCAAAATAGACAAATGGGATATAACTAAACTAAAGAGCTTCTGCACAGCAAAATAAACTATCATCAGAGTGAACAGGCAACCTATAGAATGGGAGAAAATGTTTGCAATCTATCCATCTGACAAAGGGCTAATATCCAGAATCTACAAGGAACTTAAAGAAATTTACAAGAATAACATGACCCCATCAAAAAGTGGGCAATGAACATGAACAGACACTTCTCAAAAGAAGACATTTACGCAACCAACAAACTGAAGAAAAAAATAATCACTGGTTATTAGAGAAATGCAAATCAAAACCATAGTAAGATACCATCTCATGCCAGTTAGGATGGCAATCATTAAAAAGTCAGGAAACAACAGATGCTGGAGAGACTGTGGAGAAATAGGAACACTTTTACACTGTTGGTGGGAATGTAAATGAGTTCAACCATTGTGGAAGACAGTGTGGTGATTCCTCAATGATCTAGAACCAGAAATACTATTTGACCCAGCAATCCCATTACTGGGTATATATCCAAAGGATTATAAATCATTCTACTATAAAGACACATGCACACGTATGTTTATTGTGGCACTGTTCACAATAGCAAAGACTTGGAACCAAACAAAATGACCATCAATGATAGACTGGATAAAGAAAATGTGGCACATATACACCATGGAATACTATGCAACCATAAAAAAGGATGAGTTCATGTCCTTTGCAGGGACATGGATAAAGCTGGAAACCATCATTCTCCGCAAACTAATGCAGGAACAAAAAACCAAACACTGCATGTTCTCACTCACAAGTGGGAGCTGAACAAGAACACATGGACACAAGGAGGAGAACATCACACACCAGGGCCTGTTGAGGGGTGGGGGGGCTAGGAGAAGGATAGCTTTAGGAGAAATATCCAATGTAGATGATGGGTTGATGGATGCAGCAAACCATCATGGCACGTGTATACCTATGTAATAAATCTGCATGTTCTGCACATGTGTCCCAGAACTTATAGTATAATTATAAAAATAAATAAATAATTGTAAACAACATAAAAGTCCAACAATGTGGTATTGGTTATTTACATTATAATATAGCAGAGCATTATTCAGCTTTCGCTGCTGCGGCCGCAGCCGTGAGTAAGCTCTGGCTTCAAAAGAGGCTCGCCTCTAGTGTCCTCCGCTGTGCCAAGAAGGAGATCTGGTTGGACCCGAATGAGACCAATGAAATCGCCAACGCTAACTCACGTCAGCAGATCCAGAAGCTGATCAAAGATGGGCTGATCATCCGCAAGCCTGTGACACTCCATTCCCGGGCTCGCTGCCGGAAAAACACCTTGGCCCCCCAGAAGGGCAGGCACATGGGCATAGATAAGAGTAAGGGTACAGCCAATGCCCTAATGCCAGAGAAGTTCACGTGGATGAGGAGAATGAGGATTCTGCGTCGGCTGCTCAGAAGATACCAGGAATCTGAGAAAATTGATCGCCACATGTATCACACAGCCTGTACCTGAAGGTGAAAGCGAATGTGTTCAAAAACAAGCAGATTCTCATGGAACACATCCACAAGCTGAAGGCAGACAAGGCCCGCAAGAAGCTCCTGGCTGACCAGGCTTAGGCCCGCAGGTCTAAGACCAAGGAAGCACGCAAGCGCAGTGAAGAGCGCCTCCAGGCCAAAAAGGAGGAGATCATCAAGACTTTGTCCAAGAAGGAAGAGACCAAGAAATAAAAGCTCCCCCTTCGTCTGTACATACTGGCCTCCGTAATTACATAGATCAGCCATTAAAATAAAACAAGCCTTTAAAAAAAATAGAGAGCATTATTCAAATATTCAAAACTGTTTTGTAGATATATGTATTAAATATAAAGATGCTTTTATATTTTGTTTGGTGAGAAAAGTTGGTTATTGTTTCTAAAAAGTACGTACATTTGTGTGTGTGTGTGTGTGTGTGTGTGTGTGTGTGTGACACACATACACATTGTATTCTCTGGGGATTGTTTCCGGGACCCCAATAGACACTAGCCCTGTGGAATCTCTCTTTATGGAAAGTACCCTCTCTATCTGCAGGTTTCCACATCCAGTGACTACTATATTTTCCATCTACATTTGGTTGCAGATGCAGAATGTGGGGACACAGGGCTGACTGTATTTATTGGAAAACAATGTGTGTATAAGTGTACTCATGCAGTTCAAACCTGGGTTGTTCAAGGGTCACCTATATGTACAAATAAACATAAAAACCTGAATGAATATTCACCATGATGTTAACAATGGCTATGAATGGTAGAATTGCCACTCATTTTTATTTTTTGCCTATTTGTAGTTTCTATTTTTTCTAACAAATAACTATTGCTTCAATAAAACACATCAGTCATTTTTAAAATAAAAATGTGCATTTATCTATTGGTTATATATATTTTTAAATCTATATTTGTTGGCCTGACAAACCCTGATGTACAATTATAAAGAAAGAACTAGGGCAAAATGTAAATGGAATGACTCAAATACTAAGTCCATTGTTTAGGGAAAATACACTCCCCTAGACTTACAGATGTCAGGACTGTAATCAGGGGAAGTTATAATAACTATTCTAGCAGGGGGGAAAAAAGCCTTTTCCTGGGATTTCCTTTAATTTCAATGAACAGCACTGAAGAAATTAAAGAAGGACCTAAACTCTTCAGAATTTGGGCCAGCCGTCTTGGATTCCACATCAGAGAGAAAAAATACTTTCTTACGTTATTTGGTGACTTGCTGCTTACTCTAGACCCTAATGATCAACATTTTTGCCATCTATCTACAAAGCTTGGTTATTTGTGTGTCTTTTTCATTTTTATTATTTTATTTATTTATTCTAGAAACAGGGTCTCACTATATTGCCCAGGCTGGTCTTGAACTCCTTAGCTTAAGTGATCCACCCACCTTGGCCTCCCAAAGTGCCAGAATTACAGGTGTGAGCCACTGTACCCAGCCATATATGTTCCTTTAGTGTTCAAATAGATACTACATTTGATAAAGTAACAGATGGCCTTTTCTAGATTATTCATGTTAATTTCATTAACAATTTGTGTATTTATGGTTTTCCCTTATTTTTTCTAACTACCCCAAATCCCACATTTTCCTAAAACCTGGAATAAAAGCAGTAACCTGTTAGCTGGGCCTGGTTTTACACACTTGGAATCCCAGCTATGGAGAAGGCTGAGGCAAGAGAACTGCTTGAGCCTAGGAGTTCAAGACCAGCCTGGGCAATACAGCTAGACCTCATTTTTAAAAATTAAAAAGAGAAAGAAAGAAAGCAATATTCTGTTAATATAGAATGGGGAACAAGGGAGGACTCTCATTCAACCACCAAAAAGAAAATTTTATATGTACAGAAAAAAGAAAATTACCTTTAAAATTCTGAACACCTTTGCATCATTCATTGCAATGAATATTATTCATTGAATTCTTTCATCTTTCCAAGCTGATAGGAATAGATACTGGCTCATTGACAACTACCTCAAAAGTAAGGATATTGGCAGTTTCTCCTCAAGTTAAATATACTTGTTTAATAATGACCTAGTAATTCCACTCTTAGATATTTACTCAACATTAATGAAAACATACGTTCCAAAAAGAATTGCAAAAGTATGTTCACAGCTGGCGCATGCGCCAGTACCGTGAGTGCTGGGGGTGTCCATAGCGCTAACTCCTCAGTCTCCGCAACCCCCGCCCATGCCATCTTGCACCCTCCTATGCCCCCCGCCACACTGCCGAGTCACCTTTTGCCTTTCTACACTCCACACTCTCTGCCCCCCACCCCGCCCCTTTGCAAGCGTGTCCCGGGCTGCAGCAGCAGAAACTGCACCATCTCCACCCCGACATTCTCCACGCGGGAAGTGCAGCCCTACCTACAAGGGTTCTTAAAGCAGAGATGAATAATACTGCAGCCAGTCCAGTGGCTTCTGCAACTTCAAATAGTGGAAGGAGTAAGGGGAAGTCTGTAAGCTTTGCAACAGAGTTACAGAGTATGATGTATCAACAGTAGATCCTAAAAGACACTGATGTCTGAGACCAGTTCCAATGGCATAGTAGAGGCAACTCAGGATTGCAGCTCTCAGTGAAGGTGCAGAGGGTGAGTCCTAGCCGCATTCTCGGACGGACCTTTTTTGCCCACAGAACATTGAAAGTCCCAGGCATGGGAGAGACACGGGACACTAGTGCGGCCAGCTCATGCGGCCGATTTGGCCGGCGCCGCAGCGCAGTGGCACCGGGCACAAAACTCACTGGTCCAGGTGCCCTGTTAAACCAGCAACCTGAGATTTGGAAGGGCAGATTGGCATGTCCATCCGATTGAACGGGACTTGGACAATGAGCCAGACCAGGAGATTCCTGGGAAACGTGATCTGAGCTGGTGCAGTGAGCAGCGGCACGGGAGATCGCACAGATCCCAGTGCCCTTTCGGCAGGCTACTGGGGTGCCAGTGAGACAGTCAACCATTCAGCTTGGGGAGAGGAAGAGAGAGAGAGAGAGAGAGAGAGAGAGAGAGAGAGAGAGGACAGACTCTGAGGCAGGGAGCTGGGTGATCGGGCTTGGTGGGTCCCACCCTCATGGGGACAAGCAGGGCGGTGATTGGAGGAGCTTGGGGCTGAGAGTTTTGCTGCCGGCATCTAGGACGGTGCAGCCCGGTGGGGGAGGGGCGTCCGCCACTACAGACACAATCCACCCCTACCGAAGTACCGCCCAGGGCTGACGCAGCCTGCTGTTTCCGAAGCAACCTGCCATAACAGAGAGACTCCACCAGCAGGGCGGAGCACACCACAGCAGAATGGAGCCCCGCGGCAACAGGGTGGACCCGCGCTAGCAGGGCGGAGCCCCGGCAGGCAAATAGTGAATAGACTGCCTCCTAGCTGGGCAGGACGGTGCAACAGATACTCATAAAGAAAGCCCCAACTCCCTGAGACAGAGCATCTGAGGGGAAAAAAAAGGGGGTTTTATAAGTTCTCCTGCAGCAGAGGTAAACACATCCTCCCAACAACCCTGAATGAACAACGGAGCTCACAGCTCAGCACTGGAGCTCCTATAAAGCACAGACCGTCTCCTCAAGCAGCTCCCTGACCCCTGTATATCCAACAAGTCACCCCAAAAAAGGACTAATCAGACTGACATTTGGCAGGCATCATTCTGGGACAAAGATAGCAGAAGAAGAAACTGGTAGCATTCCTCACTGTTCTGCAGCTGCTACAGGTGTACCCCAGACAAGCAGGGCCTGGAGTGGACCTCAGCACTCGTACAGCAGAGGGGCTAGACCATTAGAAGGAGAACTAAGTAACAGAAATACCTCATCATCAACAATCTGGGCGTCCACACAGAGACCCAATTGAAAAATCAGCAACTACTAAGATGACAGGTGGATAAATCCATAAAGATGGGAAGAAACCAGTGCAAAAAGGAGGAAAACACCCGAAACCAAAACACTTCACCTCCTACAAAGGACCAAAACTCCTCACCAGCAAGGGAACAATCTGGATGGAGAATGAGTGTGACGAAATGATGGAATCAGATTTCAGAAAGTGGATAATGAGAAACTTCAGTGAGCTAAAAGAACATGTTCTAAATCAGTGCAAAGAAACTAAGAACCTTGAAAAAAGATTCGAGGAAATGGTAACAAGAATGGACAACTTAGAGAGGAATATGAATGAATTGAAGGAGCTGAAAAACACAAGAGAACTTCACGAAGCATACACAAGTTTCAACAGCCAAATTGACCAAGCAGAAGAAAGAATATCAGAAGTCGAAGATCAACTCAATGAAATAAAACGAGAAACCAAGATTAAAGAAAAAAGCGCAAAAAGGAATGAACAAACTCTCCAAGAAATGTGGGACTATGTGAAGATACCCAACCTACGTTTGATAGGTGTATCAGAATGTGATGAAGAGAATGAATCCAAGCTGGAAAACACTCTTCAGGATGTTATCCAGGAAAATTTCCCCAACCTAGCAAGACAGGTCAATACTCAACTACAGGAAATACAGAGAACACCACAAAGATACTCCACAAGAAGAGCAACCCCAAGGCACATAATCGTCAGATTCACCAGGGTTGAAATGAAGGAGAAAATACTAAGGGCAGCCAGAGAGAAGGGTCAGGTCACCCACAAAGGGAAGCCCATCAGACTCACAGCAGATCTCTCGGCAGAGACTCTACAAGCCAGAAGAGAGTGGGGGCCAATATTCAACATCCTTAAAGAAAAGAACTTTCAACCCAGAATTTCATATCCAGCCAAACTGAGCTTCATAAGTGAAGGAAAAAGAAAATCCTTCATGAACAAGCAAGTACTCAGAGATTTTGTCACCACTAGGCCTGCTTTACAAGAGGTCCTGAAAGAGGCACTACACATAGAAAGAAACAACAAGTACCAACCATCCTAAAAGCATACCAAATGCTAAAGAGTATCAACAAAATGAAGAATCTACATGAACTAATGGGCAAAACAGCCAGATAGCATCAAAATGGCAGTAACAAATTCACACATAACAATATTAACCCTAAATGTAAATGGGACAAATGCACCAATCAAAAGACACAGACTGGCAAATTGGATAAAAAG
This sequence comes from Saguinus oedipus, assembly GCA_031835075.1. Lineage (NCBI taxonomy): Eukaryota > Metazoa > Chordata > Mammalia > Primates > Cebidae > Saguinus > Saguinus oedipus. The sequence goes on from CM063188.1 coordinate 42,220,067, forward strand.
CCAAAACCCATCGGTGTGCTGTATCCAGGAAACCCACCTCACACGCAAGGATACACAAAGGCTCAAAATAAAGGGATGGAGGAAGATTTACCAAGCAAATGGAGAGCAAAAAAAAGCAGGAGTTGCAATTCTCATCTCTGATAAAATAGACTTTAAAGCAACAAAGATCAAAAGGGACAAAGAAGGTCATTACATAATGGTAAAAGGATCGATACAACAAGAAGAGCTAACGATTCTAAATATATATGGACCCAATGCAGGAGCACCCAGATATATAAGGCAAGTTCTTAATGACTTACAAGAGATCCAAAATTAGACTCCCACACAATAATAGTGGGAGACTTTAACACTCCACTGTCAATATCAGACGGATCAACCACACAGAAAATTAACAAGTATATCCAGGACTTGAAGTCAGACCTGGAACAAGTAAACCTGATAGACATTTACAGAACTCTCCACCCCAAATCCACAGAATATACATTCTTCTCAGCACCACATCACACCTACTCCAAAATTGACCACATAATTGGAAGTAAAGAACTCCTCAGCAAATGCAAAACAACTGAAATCATAACAAACAGTCTCTCAGACCATAGTGCAATCAAGTTGGAACTCAGAATTCAGAAAATAACTCAGAACCGCACAGCTTCATGGAAACTGAACAACTGGCTCTTGAATGTTGATTGGATAAACAATGAAATGAAGGCAGAAATAAAGAAGTTCTTCGAAACCAATGAGAACGAAGACACAACATACCAGAATCTCTGGGATACATTTAAAGCAGTCTGTAGAGGAAAATATATAGCAATAAGTGCCCACATGAGAAGAGTGGAGAGATCCAAAATTGACACTCTATCATCAAAATTGAAAGAGCTAGAGGAGCAAGATCAAAAAAGCTCAAAACCTAGCTGAAGACAAGAAATAACTAAGATCAGAGCAGAACTGAAGGAGATAGAGACAAGAAAAACCCTTCAAAAAATCAATTAATCCAAGAGCTGGTTTTTCAAAAAGATCAACAAAATAGACAGACCACTAGCCAGACTGATAAAAAAGAAAAGAACAACCAAATAGATGCAATAAAAAACGATAATGGGGAAATCAGCACAGATTCCACAGAAATTCAAACTATCATCAGAGAATACTACAAACAACTCTATTGCACATAAACTAGTAAACCAGGAGAAATGGATAAATTCCTGGATGCCTGTGTCCTCCCAAGCCTAAACCAGGAGGAAGCCGAAACTATGAATAGACCAATAACAAGGTTGGAAGTTGAGGCAGCAATTAAGAGCCTACCACACAAAAAAAGCCCAGGTCCAGATGGGTTCACAGCCGAATTCTACCAGACACACAAAGAGGATCTGATACAATTCCTTCTGAAACTATTCCAAATAATTCAAAAAGAGGGAACCCTTCCCAAATCATTTTATGAGACCAACATCATCCTGATACCAAAACCCGGCAGAGACCCAACAATTAAAGAAAACTTCAGGCCAATATCCATGATGAACATAGATGCAAAAATCTTCAATAAAATACTGGCAAACCGATTACAACAGCACATTAAAAAACTTATCCATCATGATCAAGTAGGATTCATCCCGGGGATGCAAGGCTGGTTCAACATATGCAAGTCTATAAATGTAATTCACCACATAAACAGAACCAAAAACAAAAACCACATGATTATCTCAATTGACGCAGAGAAGGCATTTGACAAAATTCAACAGCCCTTTATGCTAAAAACCCTCAATAAACTTGGTATTGATGGAACATATCTCAAAGTAATAAAAGCTATTTACAACAAACCAACAGCCAATATCATACTTAATGGGCAAAAACTGGAAGCATTCCCTTTGAAATCTGGCACTAGACAGGGATGCCCTCTCTCACCACTCCTATTCAACATAGTACTGGAAGTTCTAGCCAGAGCAATCAGGCAAGAAAAAGAAATAAAGGGTATTCAAATAGGAAACGTGGAAGCCAAATTGTCTCTATTTGCAGACGACATGATAGTATACCTAGAAGACCCCATCACCTCAGCCCAAAAGCTCCTGAAACTGATAAGCAACTTCAGTAAAGTCTCAGGATATAAAATCAATGTGCAAAAATCACAAGTATTCCTATACACCAATAACAGACTTAAAGAGAACCAAATCAAGAACGAACTGCCATACACAATTGCTACAAAGAAAATCAAATACCTAGGAATACAACTCACAAGGAACGTAAGGGACCTCTTCAAGGAAAACTACAAAACACTGCTCAACAACATAAAAGAGGACACAAACAGATGGAGAAACATCCCATGTTCATGGTTAGGAAGAATCAATATCGTGAAAATGGCTATACTGCCCAAAGTAATTTACACAATCAATGCTCTCCCCATCAAACTACCATTGAATTTCTTCACAGAACTGGAAAAAACCACCATGAACTTCATATGGAACCAAAAGAGAGCCCGAATAGCCAAGTCAATCCAAAGAAAAAGAACACAGCGGGAGGCATCACACTACTGGACTTCAAACTATACGACAAGGCTACAGTAATCAAAACAGCATGGTACTGGTACCAACACAGAGATATAGACCAATGGAACAGAACAGAGGCATCAGAGGCAACACAACATATCTACAACCATATAATCTTTGATAAACCAGACAACAACAAGCAATGGGGAAAGGATTCCCTGTTTAATAAATGGTGTTGGGAAAACTGGCTAGCCATGTGCAGAAAGCAGAAACTGGACCCCTTCCTGACACCTTACACTAAAATTAACTCCAGATGGATTAAAGACTTAAACATAAGACCTGACACCATAAAAACCCTAGAAGAAAATCTAGGCAAAACCATTCAGGACATAGGAGTAGGCAAGGACTTCATGACAAAAACACCAAAAGCACTGGCAACAAAAGCCAAAATAGACAAATGGGACCTATTCAAACTCCACAGCTTCTGCACGGCAAAAGAAACAGTCACTAGAGTGAATCGGCAACCATCAGAATGGGAAAAAATCTTTGCAGTTTACACATCTGACAAAGGGCTGATATCCAGAATTTACAAAGAACTCAAACAGATTTACAGGAAAAAAACAAACAAGCCCATTCAAAAATGGGCAAAGGATATGAACAGACACTTTACAAAAGAAGACATACATGAGGCCAAAAAACATGAAAAAATGCTCATCATCACTGGTCATTAGAGAGATGCAAATCAAAACCACACTGAGATACTATCTCACACCAGTTAGAATGGCGATCATTAAAAAATCTGGAGACAGCAGATGCTGGAGAGGATGTGGAGAAATAGGAACACTCTTACACTGTTGGTGGGAGTGTAAATTAGTTCAATCATTGTGGAAGACAGTGTGGTGATTCCTCAAGGACCTAGAAATACAAATTCCATTTGACCCAGCAATCCCATTACTGGGTATATATCCAAAGGAATATAAATCATTCTACTATAAGGACACATGCACACGAATGTTCATTACAGCACTGTTTACAATAGCAAAGACCAGGAACCAACCCAAATGCCCATCAATGATAGACTAGACTGGGAAAATGTGGCACATATACACCATGGAATATTATGCAGCAATCAAAAATGATGAGTTTGTGTCCTTTGTAAGGACATGGATGAATCTGGAGAACATCATTCTCAGCAAACTGACATAAGAACAGAAAAAGAAATACCGCATATTCTCACTCATAGGCAGGTGAGAAAAATGAGAACACATGGACACAGGGAGGGGGTCTACTACACACTGGGGTCTATTTGGGGGAATGGGGGAGGGACAGTGCGGGGGGCTGGGGAGGGATAGCCTGGGGATAAATGCCAAGTGTGGGTGAAGGGGAGGAAGGCAGCAAAACACACTGCCATGTGTGTACCTATGCAACTATCTTGCACGTTCTGCACATGTACCCCAAAACCTATAATGCAATAAAAATTTAAAAAATTTTTTTAAAAAGTATGTTCACAGCTTTATTTAAAACAGTAAACCGCTGAAAACAACCCAAATGTCCATCAACAGGTGAATGGATAAACAATTGTGATATATTCACACAACGGAATACTGCACAGCAATAAAAAGAAACAAACAATAAATACATGCAAGAACTTGGACAAATCTCAAAACAATGTGATAGACAAAAGAAGCATGCCCACTGCATGATTGTGTTTATACGTATTTTTCTAAAACAGGCAAAACTAAATTACGGTGACAGAATTCAACAGAGTTGGGCAGTGGTGAGGACTGCTAGACTAGAAAGGCATGAGAAATTCTTGAGAATAACTGAGTTGTTCTATAGTTTCATTGAGGTGGGCATTATATGGGTATATACTCATGTCAATTCTCATGGAACTGAGCATTTAAAACCTGTGCAGATACAGATAATAAAATAAATTCAAAATTAAATAAAAAGTTTAAAAAGGAATAAAAGTAAAATGGTCATTTTTATTCAAACTATAGTTACTGTATGGTCTTGTGTGACAGCATTTTGTCTCTTCAACTCTATTTTACAGGTTATTTTAATGCCCCCTTTCCCTCTCAATTCATGCTAAGGATCAACAATGAATGGTCTCTCGATGACCGTTTTCACTGAAGGGCTAATATTAACTGAAAATATGGATGGGGATTTGCAGTCCACTCACACTTCTCTGTCATTTCTACAGTACTTTTTTTTGCAAGTATTCAATGGTGACAAATGATTTTACATAGGGTAAACAATTAGTATATAAGATTTAGCACATTAAACAGACTTCACAGTCTCTTTATTAATCTCGAACTTGGTAATTTCTGAAAATTTTGAATCAACGGGTTTCTGGTTACTTTCCAACGACATTTAACAGTTAGACTTAAAAATACAGAAGAAAGCATTGTAAGTTTTATCCAAAATGATTATGGCCATCATTTGAATAAAATATAGATTTTGCAAGCTGTAAAGCATATCATTACTACATACTGGCCTAAGTAAGGTTTGGTTCACAAACTACAGAGCTCTAACCAAGTCATTAAATCTATCTAAAAGGGCCTCATTTGAGAAGCAATAAAATTTTTAATCATTTTATTATTAAAAGAGTGTTTAATATGTAGCTAATTAAATGCCAAAGGCAGGTTATCTGAGTTTAACCTTCAAAAAGAAAATGATGTATCAAAGTCTGCCTCTGGCATCATGGGATAGAAATGTCATCCTCATAATCATTGCATGACAACTAGCTGGTGGCCTTTTCTAGAGCTATAGTTAAATTACCTGATTAAATTAATAGCCATTTAGATGTTTTAGGAACTGCACAGACCTATACTAAATGAAAATTAGGTCCATTACATTTTCTGAGTGGGCTACATAGACCCTAAAATAAAACACGTATGCCATTGCCCACATTACTTAGATTAAGCAATTAAAACCTCTTTCTAAAAAGTGACTAATTCCCCGTAATGTACAGACAACTGAATTTACACTAATGACCAGAGGCAAGTCTTTTTATTTTTATTGTTTTTGGCTATTTTTCCTTTTCCTCAGACAACTTCTCTGTTTATTTTAAAATAAAAGATTAATATTTGAACATATCACTTAAATGTGTAGATAGATAAAACTATTTGTTCTATATCCATAAGACAATGAACACTGATTATGTGTAAGTAAAACAGTAAAGTAGAAAATCATCCTAACCGGGAATTCACCCGACCATGTAGCATTCTAGGAAATAGCTTTCAAACCATCCAATCTCATCTATTTGGATATAATTTTTAGAAACTCATGCACTCTTTCCTAATTCTTTCATATAAAATCCAGATCCTCAACTCATTAAATACATCTCAAAAATGCAAACAATATAACTGTTAATACATTTAAGAAGCAAACCATTATTCCTTCCATATTTCTTCAGTTGCAAATGAGTATGGATCGAGAGTGAGCTTCAAGAACAGGTTTCATTAGGTGTGATGATTCATACTTATAATCTCAATGCTTTGGGAAACTGAGTCAGATAGATTCCTTGATTCCAGGAGCTTGAGGTTTTGGTGAGCTATGACTGTGTTACTAGACTCCAGCAGCCTAGGCAACAGAGTGAGAGTCTATCTCTTAAAAAAGAAAAAGTTTGGTCACTGTTATGCCCCAAGTATTTAGAACACGGTCTAACACATAATAGGTATTCAATAAGTATTTGTTGGGTTAAAGGCAAGACTGGATTTTTTTTCAGTTTTAATCAGTATTATTTACTTAAAAGTCATTTCACACTCTTGAAATCTTTTATTTTGGCAGTATGTTACAAATTAAATATTTGGCAGGAAATTTTTAGGCCAGTGTCATTTGGTATGAGAGTATGCAATAAGTTATCTGCATCAATGTAGTGGGTTATGTTACTTATATTTAAGGTTTTGCTTAACTTTATTTCATTTTGCTTCATTTCATATTTATCAAAGATACAGGCTGGGTGTGGTGGCTCACACCTGTAATCCGAGCACTTTGGAGGCCAAGGCAGGCGGATCACCTGAGGTTGGGAGTTCAAGACCAGCCTGACCAACACACTGAAACCCCGTCTTAAAAAAAAAAAGATACAATCTTATATCCTATTCATGATCTTAAAGGAGCTCAAGATAGATATAAATTCTTTAACAATATTTATTTTCAGAATCTTTCCTATGACTACAAAACTTACATCTACTATAAGATCTGGTGCTAGTTACAGATAAATTCCACCGGTGACAAGTTTGTGATGTTCCTAATATTACATAGAAAGAACCAAGGGGACATTGACAAGATTATGTAAACACCATTCTTTGGGAATCAAAAACATTCATGTTGAACGTTCAACTTGGTTGAATGTGTATCAGTCTTTCTTCATTAAATTAACATTTAGTCAGGGCTTATGGTGTATCTGCATTATGCTTGACTCCGCAGAAATACAAAGATTCCTAAAACAACCACTGTCTCAAATCTGGTGTGAACAAATAAATTGATTATGAAAGAGTAATAAAAAACGTACATGGGTAATATTTGAAATACACACATAGACGATGGCTATGGCGATACAGAAAGGTTGAACTTCCTAGTAGGGGGTTGAGGCAAATTGGGAAAGAGGTTATAAGTCACAATGTTCAAAACTGTCATATGACAAAATGAAGAGGGAAGCTTTTACCTGAGGATAGCTAATTTAAAAAATTCCATAAAAACAGTGTGTGAGAAACTAGATTCAATTTAATACAGGTCCTTTTCAGAAAATGTCAGAATCTGATTTAATGGATTGAGATAAAAGAAAAATTTGGCATACTAAAAAATAGTCCAAGTGTAATGCATTTCAACTACCATGTGATTTTTCAAAGTTACCATGGAAAAATGTTTCTACATAGGAACATCATGGGACAATTCCATAATAGAAAAGACAGAGGAATGTCACATTTGTAGAAGAGCACAGAATTAACAAGGTAACATTTCCAAGACCTCAGGAGCTTTAGGATGTATTTTATAAATAGTGTGTAATATCTCACTGACCCCAAAGCCTGACTATCCTGGGAGGGAGGCTGCAAAGAAGGCCCAAAACTTGCAAGGATTTCGGTTCACGGTAATGCAGGTGGGAGAAAGTGGGAAGGAATAGTCAGGTTACTACAACAGAAATCCAATTTTTTTTTTTTTTTTTTTTGAGAAGGGGGATTTCACTCTGTCACCCAAGCTGGAGTACAGTGACACAATCTTGGCTTACTGCAGCCTCTGCCTCTCAGGCTCAAGTGATCCTCTTACCCCAGCCTCCCAAGTAGCTGGGACTACAGGCATGTACCACCACGCTGGGCTAATTTTTGTATTTTGCTAGAGATGGGGTTTTATCATGTTGCCCAGGCTGAGAGATCCAAATTTTAAACGGTATTTTCAGCCTATGCCTGTCTTAGGTTTTAGTTGTCATATATATCAAGAGATTTGCTATTTGACGTACAATGATATTGACAGGAAAATTCCTTCAATCATTCATAGCAGTCAGTCTCAGCCTAGATACTATTTTGAATGTTACTGGAGCTATTGGAAGGGTATTCAAGTTGTTCAGATGATTATGTTTATCTCCAAGAAAACCTAATTCATTATAAGAGATGGGGAGACATTTCATCTCCCCCACTCATGTTGTTTCTGTTTCATATCAGATCTAGTACTGAAATACTGTAGGAAATAGTAATAACCACCATTCCCTGCCTAACTGCTCTGTGCTCTGTGCATACCAGGGTTTCTCAGCCTCTACACTATCCACACTTGGGCCAGATAATGCTCTGTCGCGGGGCCTGTCTTGAGTATTATAGGGTTTTTAGCAGCATCCTTCACCTCTACCCACCAATAACACTCCCTCCCTAGTTGTGATAACAAAAATATCACTAGATTTTGCCACTGTCCCCTGGAAGGAGGTTGAGAGGTAAAAATTATTCTATGTTGAGAACCACTGGTGTATTCAACACTTTATTTTGTTACCTATTTATTCTTGTTACAATCTTGTGTGGCAGGAATTCCTGTTTTGTTTTTTGTTTTTTTTGTTTTGAGACGGAGTTCAGCTGCTGTTACCCAGACTGGAGTGCAATGGCACGATCTTGGCTCACCACAACCTCCGCCTCCTGGGTTCAAGCAATTCTCCTGCCTCAGCTTCCCGAGTAGCTGGGTCTACAGGCACGCACCACCATGCCCAGCTAATTTTTTGTATCTTTAGTAGAGACAGGGTTTCACCTTGTTAACCAGGATGGTCTCGATCTCTTGCCCTCGTGATCCACCTGTCTTGGCCTCCCAAAGTGCTGGGATTATAGGTGTGAGCCACCGCACCTGGTCCTGGAATTCCTGTTTTTAAAATGAGAAAGCTAAAGTTTGTAAAAGGATTTAAGATGTAAACCTGGGCTGTTTATTCTCTTTACTATAACTGTACCATTATGTCTCTACCTTTATAGATTTTTTTCTATTTTTTTTTGTTTGTTTTGGATTTTTTTCCACCTTTATAGATTTTTATGCTCTGAATTTTCTAAAAGATTTAACACTAATTCCAGAAACATACTCATGATACAGATCTTAAAATGCAGTGACGTGTATAATCACGCTGAGTTTGTGAAGGGTACTGGGTCCAGATTGTCTTGTGAGGTTGCTCTGCCCTTCTGGGGTACCCCCAAGCTACACTGTGACAGCCTCGTGACCATTTTTAGATAGAAAGTGAAAAAAATCCAAATCAGTGGCTGACTTTGGTTGTTTGCTGATTTTTCAAGCGAAGGGAAGGGGTGTTCTTAAAAAATGCTCCTGCTTTTTCTTTTAATTAAGTAAAATTTTAATTGATATTTTTAAGTTTTAATTGAGATCACACGCTGGGTCTTTATTTTGACATTTGGTTCCAGGGAGTGCCCCCATCATTACCAGAATGTTGAATGAATTTTCTTTTTCTGAATCTGCCCTTCATATGACATAGGTTGAGATTTCTGCCAGTTACAAGCAGAAGGCCCTGAGTTAGTTTCTTAACCTTTCTTTGCCTATTTTCTCTTATAGTAAACAAGCGCTTTGGCTGTGATCTCTGAAGTCTTTTTCTAGTATTTCTTTTCTGCAGCTGCTCTTGGATTTTCCTTCTACAAAACTCAGTTCTTTTCTTAGCCTCAAGATGGATGAGGGTTACAATCTATTGTAAAGATTTGTTTTTGGAAACTTTCCATCCATTGAGCTGCTATTTGATTGTCCAAAGAACGTTTCTAGGAATATCCCTCTTGCAAATAACTTCTGAAGTGGAGAATTCGAATCCATAATGAACATGAGGAATAAAAGAATTTCACAATTTAAAAGAATCAGAGGCCAGGTGTGGTGGCTCATGCCTATAATCCCAGAACTTTGGGAGTCCAAGGTGGGCAGATTACTTGAGCTCAGGAGTTTGAGACCAGCCTAGCCAAAATGGTGAAACCCCATTTTTACTAAAAATACAAAAATGCCTGGTGTGGTGGCAAGTGCCTATGGCCCCAGCTGCATGGGAGGCCAGGGTGGGAGGATTGCTTGAGACTAGGCAGCAAAGGTTGAGTGAGCAATGATTGCACCACTGCCATCCAGCGCGGGTGACAGAACAAGAATCTGTCTTAAAAAAAAAAAAGAATCAGCTCATGATCATCCTAACAAACATAACAGGAATACACTTCCCACTAAGGATACCATAAATAGCAAAAGTTTATTGGGCACTCACTATTATGCTCAGTTCTCATTTCCCTTTACTTGATCTTCTTAGCGATCTCATCTACCATCATGTCTACCCTTGTTTTGTCATATATTGGAAATTATTTTCACATTTGTTTCACCTTCTTGATACCTAATGCAGTAAGTTCCAACCTGTTCTTTCCCCCCACCCACTCTCTAATTCTAATCTTCTTCCAACATTTTCTACCTATTGAAGAGCTCTACAGGTGTGGTGGGGGTGTTAAAAAAAAAAAACTCTATAATTTCTCCAGTTTTCTAATGCAAGACACCTGGAAGACTCTGAGGGCAGATAAAGGGCAATGAAATTTGAAAACAGGTGAACACCAGAGCTGGGTGCAGTGGCACAGGCATGTAATCTCAGCCACTGGGGAGGCTTTAGATGGGAGGATCCCTTGAGGCCAGGAGTTCAAGACCAGCCTGGGCAAGAGTAAGACCCCTATCTCTGAAAATATAAAATAAAATAAATAAAAATAAATTGTTTCTGAGCCAGTGTAGAATAAGGAAATAAAAGAAAAAAATTTTTTTAAAGAAATAAAAATAACACTTAAAAAGATAAGAAAAGAGTAAATATAAAAGACAATGAAATAGAGAATAGGAACATAAGCAAGAGGTTGTTATAATTAACTAGCCACAATGGGACAAGGATTTGGAATGGGGAACGGGCATGACCACTTTATAAATAAATGAATGAATAGGTGAATGGCTGTATACTTTATATGTAGTTGTACATTATATGCTTGCATGTAATTCGTATGTAGTTTATTAACAAAAATAATAGGATAAAGAAGAGACATTGAAGGGAATAATACTAAAATGCATGGTATCATTAATTCTTATTTTTTTGTTACCATGTTAATAGAAAGGGCATGCTCACTATTATTAAAAGGGTGGCAGGACATGTAAAATCTGAAAGCTGCAATTATTTTCAAACTAATTGTGGCTTGGCTCAATGTGGTCTGGGGCAAGGAATGACAGTGAAACACCTATTTTTTCAGTATAGGCTTTTCACTTTGTGTCGTTGGTTGGAAAAGGCTAGCAACTTATTCTTCCCTTAAGAATGACTTTATCAACAGCCTTGATGCATCATTCTCAGTTCCTTCTCCTGTACCAAAACAGGTAATGACATTTCCAAAAGATAATGTCAACATGTTAATAATTTGCCAGATAGGCCGGGCACAGTGGCTCACATCTGTAATCCCAGCACTTTAGGAGGCTGAGATGGGTGGTTCACCTGAGGTCAGGAGTTCAAGACCAGCCTGGCCAACATGATGACACCCCATCTCTACTTTAAAAAAAAGAAAAGAAAAAAGTAATAATAATTTGCCAGATAATCACATATATTTCTGTGTCAGTAAATCAGTAGACATGAATTTTAATTGCATGTTGTACAAAGTCAGTAGTGGTGGGACTAGAACTCAGTACTCCTGACGCAGCTTATTTCTACAACCTTTGCTGTTTCCCACATGAGGTTTCCCAGGCCTGGTAAAATCACCAGAAGCTTTTGTGTCTCTCATATAAAATAGCTGTCAAGAGCAATAAGAGTTCCATGTCTAGAGCAGTCTCAGAGGTTGCTTATGGGTTTTAGTCCATCAAGGAAAAAAAAGATGTGTACCTGCACTACTCTGATTTTTTTGATTATTTTTTCTTCTAAAGGCAAATCAAAGAACTCAGAGTAGTTCTTTGCCTTTTGCAATAGGTGTTTCACTGTCATTCCTTGCCCCAGACCACACTGAGCCAAGCCACAATTAGTTTGAAAATAATTGCAGCTTTCAGAGTAGTTCTTTGATTTGCCTTTAGAAGAAAAATGAGTATGAAAATGTATGTTCTTTCTGAAGAATTTTCCCCTAGCATTTTCCTTTGTATTTCTCAGGCAAAAAGTTGGCTGCCATCTTAATGGCAATAGAAGGTACCGTGGCCTTTTTTCTTATTTATCTTTTCTTTTCTTTACCGTGGCCTTTTTCAACCACCCATTCTGCAGAGTCAGTTTTTCACCACCTAGAATTTAGTGCATCTTTGGTGAAGCCTGACAGGTACATGGAGGGTGAGTAGGGGGAGGTTGGAGGAAGGTAAGAAGGCTAAAAAAGCAGTGATATAATTTACAATCCTGATTCCCGTAAAAGCGCAGCAAGCAGTTAAGGTCAAGTGTGCTGTCAAAGGGGCACTGGAGTGCAGTGGCACCATCTCGGCTCACTGCATTCTCGGCCTCCAGGGTTCAAACAGCTCTCCTGCCTCAGTCTCCCGAGTAGCTGAGACTACAGGCGCCCACCACCACGCCTGGCTAATTTTTTTTGTATTTTAGTACAGATGGGGTTTCACCATGTTGGCCAGGACAGTCTCCATCTCCTGACCTCGTGAACTGCCCACGTCGGCCTCTCAAAATACTGGAATTACAGGTGTGAGCCACCGCGCCCGGCTGAGACTCTCCTCAGTTTCTATAAGATAGTGTATCAGTCTGTTTCATCCCGCAGATAAAGACATACCCGACAGTAATTTACAAAGTAAAAATGGTTAATGGACTCACAGCTCCACGTAGCTGGGGAAGCCTCACAATTACGGCAGAAAGCAAAAGGCGCGTCTTCCCTGGCAGCAGGCAAGAGAGAGAAATGAGAGGCCAAGTGAAAGGGGAAACACCTGATGAAACCATCAGATCTCGTGAGACTTACCACCAGGAGAACAGTATGGGGGAAACCGCCCCCGCGATTCAATTATCTCCCGCCGGCTCCTTCCCACAAGACGGGGGAATTATGGGAGCTACAATTCAAGACGAGATTTGGGTTGGACATAGCAAAACTGTATCAGATGGACTGATCAACTTGGCAAGTCACAATAATTAAAAACTCATGCCTGGATCACATCACCACAATTGTCAGAACACCCGAGGAGACAGTTACAAATGTGTTCTGGAAAAGAGAGATGAGCGGGGCGCGGCGGCTCACGCCTGTAATCCCAACACTTTGGGAGGCCGAGGCAGGCAGATCACCTGAGGTCAGGAGTTCAAGACCAACCTGGCCAACATGGTGAAACTCCGTCTCTATAAAAATAAATTAATTAAAATTTTTAAAAAATTAAAAAAAAAAAGAAAAGAGAGATGAACAAAATGTTCCTACTGTGCATCACACAGCCTGTATTCATGTCTTATAATTAGTTCTTATCCTTCCCTTGACATAGCTTACCACAGAATAGCATAAAAAGCCCAATGATGAGCTGAGACAAGATGAGGGGGGGGAAAAAAAAAGCACAATGAAAATACAACCATAGAAAAATAATCTCATATGCTGTTTTCTATTTTGCCATTTACAAAACACAGTGCCACTTATAGCACTTCACAAATGCTATCTTACAGTAAAGAGCTCCATTAGCATTAGAGAAACTGAATGTCTCATTCAGAGTGGCCTTTGTATCAATGATTCCTTTTGTTAGTGGACAGGGAAGTGAAGGAGGGAGCAGTGAGCTCTCGCTTAACATTTTAGATTTGAAAAGAAAATGATCCATAAGGATGTTTTTGATCTACAGTGAAATGTAATATTCTGTTCAAGAGTTGACATAGTATCACTGCATTGAGCGGGGAAGGTGGGGACAGAGAGGCCCCTGCATATTTTTTGCTTGTTTTTTCTCTCATCAAATGGAAATGTGACAGTGTTCATAGCAAAGCTTCTATCCAGTGTATAAAAACCCGGCACGTAGGCATTTTTGAGTGATAATTCAATAGGATTAAATTACACTCATGTGACAACTCAACCTCACTAATGAGGCACATTTCAGTAAACTGTTGACAGAACTGTCTGGAAGCTTCCTTTAATTTACCAACATGTAACAACATGGGAAAAGCATTAGTCAACTAGATGAAGATGAATAAGCAGTGAGGTCTAGGGATATTTTACATTAATATCCGGCAACCAGAAAGGGTTTTCGTCACCTGCTCTATTTAGCCCAAGGCAGGCAGAGAATAACTGGTACCTGTTAGTTTGATTGACTTACCAAAGCAATGAAAGGAATTATCTTGAAGAGGACTGGGTGAAAAATATGTCAGAAAAATTTCTTTTCCTTTCAGTTAGCAGGAAGCACATTCCTTGCAAAGTGGGTGATAGTTGCAATGAAGTTGAAAGAATGCTTCAAATCTTTTCAGATGGCAACACCAACACTTTCATTTTTCAAATTCTTTGAGTGTGTCCTGATAGATTCTAAAAACCTGTCTGTATATATTTCTAGTCATATACTGATTAGAGATAATTCAGAGTTACCCTTGCCCAACTAAATAATTTATTCCAAGGCAAGAAAAGAAAGAAAATATAAGGAAGGCAGAAGAGCAATAAGTAGGAGACAAGGAAACCTGCCTCATTGAAGCATTGAATGCTTATTGAAAAGTAGCTCAAGCAGAGATTATACTGACTAAAAAGAAGAGGGCTAAGAAATTATTTGCATGCTTTGAAAGTGTTCTGAAACTAATGCTTCTATAATGTCTGGCAAGCAATGTGGCTAAAGGGAAAAGCAGATTAACTCTATGTGGGTGAATATGGTAACCGTTAGGGGGCACTATGGATTCCCAAATGGAAATTTAGGTTCCAGGATTTATCCATCTCAATAGTTATTTTCTATACTTAATTTTTCTAAAAATGAGAATTTACAGATATATTTGCAAGAGAAAGTGTGTCACAAAGAAAAGGTGGGGACAAAGATGAAACTATTATCTTGCTGCATCTGTTGCCATAAATTACTCTAAACAACTGGGCATTTAAGAAGAATTAACGCTGTGAGTATCAAAACATAACAGAAGGGAATGTCAGTTTAGATAATTCAAACTATTAGCTAATTCATAAACCACATCTATTTGGGTTTGAAAGCAGAATAAGGTTTATAGGGTTTCTTTGCAACAAGTTACCTTTCTCATTTCACCTCAATATGGCTATTGTTCTAGTGAGTTTGCATTTCCAGAACATACAGTGATTTGAGACCACTGGCAGACAGACTAGAAGGGAAATGACGGGAAGACCTGATTAAGAAAGAAACAGAACCTTTACAGTTTCAGCTCAGCCAGTTGAAAGTGTGCATGGGAGCAAAGAAAAAATTATTCAGTGCTATTGTCAACACATTCATATATAAAATTCTCAGCTGGACCATGAGTAAGAGAAAAGTTCTGCCAATAGATAAGCTCTAGGAGGTCTGAAAATACTGACAAGGTGTTTGTGAAACAGAATGGGAAGTACTACAAAAGAGCCAGCTAATTTCAGAGATGAAAGAGTGCTTCTCCAACCCACCTGGCAGAGATTCTTCTGTTACTGGCCCCTAGATACTATAATATCTCTGCCTCGCTGAACATTGTTTCTAATCTCAATGGGAATTATAATGACAATAATCACTAACATTTGTCCCATGTTGTATTATTCCTAAAGAACTTTCATCATCTGATTTGTTCCTGAAGTAAGTAGGGCTACTATTTTTTAATAACATTTGACAGATATTTTTATAACACTTGACTTCAGCAACTGCCCTACTGAAGGTACAAAACACCCAAGTCCTCTAATTCCAAATCCAAGTGCTTTTTTCACTGTGCCAAATTATCTCAAAATGTCAATCCTTGGAACATCTAGAGGCAAAGTTTCAGACTTTGAAAAGGGCTGGTTCAATCCAAGTGAAAATCAACTATCCCAGAAAGCAATTGATCACAGGAATCCTCACAGAGAATTCTAGGAGAGACTTCAGCTTTGTATAGTCAGGTTAGGTATCAGGGAAATGACTGACATGAAACTTATCCCTTTCCTTTACATTTGTTAAAAAAAAAAAAAAAAAGGAAGAGGAGATCCCAACGTTTTAAAAATCTTTTTAATCCTTTTAGTTTATATAAAAATACAAAATTAATAATAAACAGAAAGAAACAATTAGGAATTTACACCTTTAAAATATTTTAGTATAAGGTCTCATTTGAAAATACTCACTTGATGGCCAGGCGTGGTGGCTCATGCCTATAATCCCAGCACTTTGGGAGGCCAAGGCGGGTGGATAATGAGGTCAAGAGATCGAGACCATCCTGGTCAATATGGTGAAACCCTGTCTCTACTAAAAATACAAAAATTAGCTGGGCATGGTGGTGCGCGCCTGTAGTCCCAGCTACTAGGGAGGCTGAGGCAGAATTGCTTGAACCCAGGAAGCGGAGGTTGCCATTAGCCGAGATCGAACCATTGCACTCCAGCCTGGGTAACAACAGCAAAACTACGTCTCAAAAAAAAGAAAGAAAGAAAGAAAAGAAAATACTCATTTGAACAATAATACTCTTCTCTCCTAACAATGTGTATATAATAGTGCCTAACCTTTGGGTTACATCTACTTGGGAAGACTATTCCAGTGTTACGCTGTTAATATGACCAATTAACACTTAGTTGTCAAGTAAGAGCTTGATGTGAATACTTAAAAAATTAAAAATAAACAACCAAACATTAAGATTAACTCAGCTGTCTAATCAACTATTTGGACAGTTGTAATAATGTTAACAGCTGATAAGTGTTTGTCATCCCATTTGGAAAAAAAATTAAAAAGAAAAAAAAGAAGTGTTGTCTGCTTACTATGAGACAGAAATTGCGTTTACAAGCATTACCTGATTTCATCCCTCTATGGTTCTAGAAATATTGGTGCTGTTATTAGCCACGTAGAGATGAGAAAAGATGACTGAGAGACTGGGCAACTCGCCCGCATCACAGAGTTAGTAACTAGTAGAGCCACCACTGAAATATAGGTATGTTGGCCGGGCACTGTGGCTCACGCCTGTAATCCCAGCACTTTGGGAGGCCGAGGCGGGTTGATCATGAGGTCAAGAGATCGAGACCATCCTGGACAACATGGTGAAACCCCGTCTCTACTAAAAATGCAAAAATTAGCTGGGTGTGGTGGCGTTTGCCTGTAGTCCCAGCTACTTGGGAGGCTGAGGCAGGAGAATTGCCTGAACCCAGGAGGCGGAGGTTGCGGTGAGCCGAGATCGCGCCATTGCGCTCCAGCCTGGGTAACAAGAGCGAAACTCGGTCTCAAAAAAAAAAAAAAAAAAAAAAAAAAAATCTAGGTACGTTTTATTCCAGGGTCCTCACCACACTGGCTTGACTCTACCTTATTCTGTTTCTCAGTTAGTTTACTAATGCTCTGCTCTATTCCTAATTTTCCTAATCTTTCATTTGTTCTGCTCTGTTCTGGTGATCTAACCCAAACATAGCTTAGTTTAGAAAGATGGGATGAAGTTGAAGCAATAGGGAGCAAATGGAGTAGATATTAATAGAAAAACCTACTTTCTTTTTGATAGAGAGATTAGCACCAAGCTGAGCAGCCAGTGCATGGCTATGAATAACACCAAGAATGATTTCTTTTAAAAATCAGGAATTCGGCCGGGTGCAGTGGCTCGCGCCTATAATCCCAGCACTTTGGGAGGCAGAGGCGGAGGCGGGAAGTCAAGAGATCGAGACCATCCTGGCCAGCATGGTGAAACCCTGTCTCTACTAAAAAATACAAAAATTAGCTGGGCGTGGTGGCGTGCACCTGAAGTCCCAGCTACTCGGGAGGTTGAGGCAGGAGAATTGCTTGAACCCAGGAGGCGGAGATTGCAGTGAGCCGAGATTGCGTCACTGCACTCCAGCCTGGCGCCTGGTGACAAAGCAAGACTCTGTCTCAAAAAAAAAAAAAAAAAAAAAAATCAGGAATTCATCTTCTAGATATACTTAAATCTGCATATAAAAATATATTACAAAGATTTTAATATTGTTTATGATAGGAAAGTATAAAAAATCTAAATGGCTATCAAAAGCAGTAAATAAATCATGACATACAAAAATGGAAGGCTGTGTAACTATTAAAATAAATGAAATGCATGTATTTGTGCTAATATGTATCAATCACCAAGACATAGTGTTAAGTGAACAATCAAGATGCCGAATAGGGTATGTCTAGTATGTTACCAAATATTTTTTAAAATATAGACATACAAACTAATGAAGAATAGACTATCAGTGGTGTTAATTGCTTCTGGAAAGGGTAACTAAATCAAAGAAAATAATTACTTGTGTTATTCTAATTATTTTTTATCATGTACATGAATTACTGAAAAGTATTTTAACATTAATAGAAATTAATAAAGGTTCAATTGTTTGTTGATCTAAACAGTGATTAGAACACACAAGCCATGTGAATCCAGAAGCAGTAGACTTGAAATCGGACATAAATGTTAAATTTGGATCTGTCACCACTAGCTGGATTTCTTTGTATAAGATCTAAATCTTTTAGTTTCAATTTCTTCTTAAGGGAAATTGGTATAATAATATCTACCTCACAACTCACAGGTTCTCAAGGATCAGATGAGACAATATCAGTATTCTCTAAAGTGTAAAAATATTATTATTGTTGGTTATTTATTGGTGATGCATGCTTTGGTTCATGCAGTCAGAAAGGGAAGAGTTAACATAGACAGTTATATTTGCTACATTAAGCAAATCAACCAAATATATGTCAAATATCCACCTCACTTGGAACCATATTCCTATTATATTAACACTGACCGTGAAGACATTTTTCATGTTATAAAAGGGAAAATATTGATTTGAAAACATACTTGCATGAATCTTTGTGATAGAAGGTAAACCACACAGGGGCCCTGGGGAGACAGAGAGAAACAATATTGGTCCTTTAAAGAAGAAGAAAAAGAGGAGAGAAGAAAGGTTGACAATTAGATTAGTCAAAGATCAGGGGTTCCACAATATGACCCCACCACATCACTTGCCAAAAAAACTCCAAAAGGATGAAGGTGAGTAGATTTTGAAGAAGTTATTAAGAGGGCTTAGCACTACATTCAGAAACTCTCAAAAAGAAAAAAAAAAGGAGAATTCAAGCGAGGTCAAGAGAAAAGCAAAAAGAAGTAAAAATGCAGAGCCTTTAGAGACTAAAAGGAAGAGTTTTGTAATGCCACTGATAATGATTGAGATCCAGGCCAGACTGACTTTAGAAGTCTAAGGGGCAGGGGCTCCAGCTGACTTCAGGGTGACATACTATTTCCCCAAATAGGTACTTGGCCATTAAAGTTCAATACACCCTAATGTTAGTCTGCAGTGGCAGAATACAACTCCCAGATAGTCAGCCCAGTGGACTGATTATCCACAATCAGCAGGAACATTCCTAGGTGAAGTGCAAATTGCTTTCCCTGGCGCTTGACCCTTCCAAACCATAATGATAATTGCTGCAGTGTTGCAAGCTGGGCTTATGAACAACTCCGGGGTTAGTGCCCTCCCTCCATAAGGCTACCAAGTAGCGTGGACTACATACATCTGATTGTGACAAATCACTAGTTTACATGCTTATCAGTGCATAGTGGTAGGTATTTTGTAATGTTACCAAAGCAGAAAACAACACTCCTCTCTCCTCAAAATAATAAAATAAAATCTACTGCTTCTGTATATTTTTGCTAGGAAATAAAATCGGTTCAATTTTAATCACATAAGCAGTAAATCAAATATCAAATTTAAAACAATGAACTACAAAGAGCCTCCTCTAAGTCATTTAGCATTGATAAATTAGTAATGTATTATTAAATTATTCATATCTTTTTTCCTTTGGACTATAATGATATACTGTACACAGCACTGATAATTTACTTAGGCTGAGTCCATTCATTTAATTATGCTGCTAAACTTGGTAGGCCAATTGGTCATCATGAGAGTTTCCAGGCAAGCTAATCACAAATATATAGAACATGTCCCTTATTGTCCCCAGCGGCTAAGTGCTAAAATGCTATTTAGTGCTCAGAAGGTTAATGTCCTGCTTATGTAAATTGTCCAATTTAACATTCAGCAGCAGTATCATAAATTCTGGCTCCAGGATTTCATTAAACGTATGTTCAAACTAGTTGACCTTAAAGGTTAACAAGCACAAGTTAAACAGGACAATTATTTAACTCACTTCTTATCAAGAGACTGAAGCGTACTAGCCATTTAATAGCTCTGCATACTTCACAATTAGAATTCTTATAAGGCCTCTGATAAAACTGCAGGTCATGAATTTTCATAAGGATGTCAGATAATAACTATTTATCTGTACTTGTTTTTCTTTCTTATAAACTTAAACTTTGATCTTAACATTCAATTAGAAATGATTCCACAGAGAAAGACTAGGTGATTCAAGGAGCTAGTATTCACTTTCTTTTTGGGCTGCATGAAGATTTAAAACATGTTATCTGCATTGTCATTGATGGAAATTAATATAAAAGTCAGAGGCTCACTATCAAGTGCACAAGACTCGAGTGAGATATTTCTCCCAAGTGAGATAATTGAGTTACAACCTAGCTTGCTGTTTTTGGACATTAGACTAAACATTTGATTCTTTCCTTAAAAGTCCTCCCCATTGATTTACTGGAGAAAATTTATTCTCCTTTGAATTTATTTTATTATGAGTTTTAATACAATGTAAAAGAAAGATTATGTGAGGCAACATTTTCCCCTCCGGTCTTGTTTTCTCTTTTTGTTCTCCTTGGGCATTGTGAAATATGAACAAAATCTGGGAGTGATTGCCATAGTCTTGCTACCTACAGCTCAGGTGAGGCACTGAGAGAAGACCAGGGGCTGGCTGACATTTCCACACACTTCTCACTGTGGCAGGATCAAGCAATGACTTTGGAGCTACATTATATTGGTAACCATGTACCAGCAATCTCAATAGTTGACAGGCACCATACACCAGGAAAGGCACAGGAAGCGTTAACAGTAAGGCTCAACTGTTCATAATGTATGGGATTTGGAAGATAAAGCCGAAATAAGTGCAAACAGGATTTTTATTAATAAACCATGAGCTGAATTTCTGTTAGGAGGCAAAACGGAGCAAACTATGTTGTAATTGCCTATAGGTACATTTTTTGGGTGCATAGTAACTTTTGAAATTTAATAATGATCGTTAAAAATAATAAAATGTAATAATAGAAAAAGAATAGTAGGTAGGTAGGTAGATAGATAGATAGATAGATAGATAGATAGATAGATAGATAGATAGATAGACAGATAGATAGATAGGATAGATTAAATAATACCTATCCTTGGCCCAGTTTCTTATTCTGCACTCCTTATTGTCCCCAGAGGTTACTTATTGTTAGGAGCTGCTTAAAGAAATAATATAAGGAAGAAATATTTTCCAGCATGAAAAAATGTGACAGTGTTTTATACCCTTTTGTGTTGCTCTTCATCCAAACTTCATCTTTTGAATATTGGCTTCAAATCCTGCCTGAAAGGGGACATAAATAAAGTGAAATGGCTAATGGACTAAAAACACTTATGATCAGGTTTTCATAACTAACATTATTGATAGCTTCTCTCGCACATGTACTCACACGTAGTGCAATATCCATTTCTAAAGTAAGATTTAGAGCCCTATTTGCAATAAAAAGGCTAGCGCATGCAGATAAAGAATGCCAAAGTGAGGCATAGGGATGGTATTTCCCTGAAGAGGGAGAAAAGGACCTCCTTCTAAAGCAGAACATCAGAGTCGACCACAGAGAGGGCACAGAATACTTTTTCAGATTTCAGACTTAGCTATGCTTTTTTGTGTGTGCTCTGGAAGGGTTTTAAAGAGCATTGAGTTGTTTCTTTCATTTGGAAATGACTACTTTTTCTACTTAATGGCACTTAGTATTTGAACTTGCTAGTGTAAATAGATTCCTATGTCTGTGCATTAAATACAATAACAAAGAGTGTTATACAGGAAATGTGAACTGATACAAATAAGGAGGCTGACAAGATGGAAATATTTTCATGGGATCTAGTGCTTTCTATTACCAATTTGAATGTGGTTTTCCTTCTTCTGATCTCTGTCATAGCAAAGACAGTAGAAGAAATGCTTTTACAATGCCTAGAAATTCATTCTGTGTAAAAAATAATTTTTATAAATTACTTTCTCTTTAGAAATATGTTAGTTGCAATTGCAATAAGAAGATGCTACCAAAATAGAAAGCATTTTATCTGCTTTTTGCTGTTTTAATATTTAAGGGAATAATTTCTTTCATTTCAGTTTCTATTTTTCCCCAAATTTTTTTTCTTCAAAATCCAGACTTTAGAAAGTTATTCTATAAACAAATGTAGATCACATGGTAAATAGTAATTTATGTTGTCACTAAATTAATTTCAAAGAGTGTAGTATTTGTGGGATTGATATACATAGTTACTCAGGTTTATAGCTTCTATCATGGTAGAATATACTCCCTCAATTATAATTTTTAAAAAAAGTTCTAGCTCATCACTTAATAAGTTATAACCTTTGGCCAGGAGGCTTACTCCTTGATTCCACCAATAAACACGGACCATCCTGTATATTCTGGACTGTGCAGTTAAAACAATTAAATAACTCATGAAAACTTCACTCAAGAAATTTTATTCTACTTAACTAACTTCTCCAAAGCTCAGTTGCTTCTTCTATTAACATGGGGCTATAAAACACCTAATTTGTGAGGAGCATATGAGGTATGAGGAAAGGATGAGATAATTCATGTGAAGGAAATGTAAGGTCCAATAAATTAGCTAATATTTCTACTGGATTATAAATTATTTTAAGAGTTAGAGCAGTTTCCTATTTACTTTTGTATCCCCTGCACTTTGCACAATGCTCAGCATTTAGTAGACACTCCATAAATATTGGTTGGATAATTATGAACAACAATCATAGACCAAATTAGTCACTGCCGCAACCTGCTCTTCTTCTTACATTTGGCACAGTGCTTTTAACAATACCACAAAATGTGAGAGCATATCTTGTTCATCTTTGTTTTCCTCTTCCTTTTACCTCACACAATCCCTACACATAAAGGATATAGTTGAAATTTATTTGAGTAAAAAATCTGTTGGTTAATTATCATTGAAAATAGAAAACTTAAGCACTTAGGAGAAGTGAGCAAAATGGCAAAGTAAGACCCTCCAGTAATCACCCTCCCACAGAAACATCAATTTGAACAATTATTTACACACAAAAATGCCTTCATCAGAACTAAGAATAACAGGTGAAAGATCAAAGTAACTTGTTGTGATGCATTGAAGAGGATAAGGAGGACAGGTTTATATTATGTGTTTCACCCTTTCCCTAACCCCAAACAGCACAGTGCAGAGAGAGATTCTGTATGCTTGGGGGAACGAGAGGGAAGTTAGCACAGGACTTCTCCCTGGACCCCACAGCTCCAGGGTTCAGGCTTGCATGGAAGATTTGATCTCTAGTCTGCATTGCCACCAGGCTGATGTCATTGGCCCTGGGATCCAGACAGCCCTCAGTGATAGGCATTCTTCAGTGGCTCTGGGCTTCCTGCAGCACCATGCCAGCCACAATTGCTTAGCCTAGGGCTTCTGGTGTGCCCCAGTACCACTCCTGCTATAGAGCTTTCAGACAAAGCCAGTCCGCAGAGACTAGAATAAGTAGCTACTTCTTTGAATATGCAGATATTAATGCATGACTGCAAAGATTAAGAACAATCAGGGTATACAACCTCCAAGTGCTAAGTTTTACTGGCTTGAAAAAATAATAAAAATAATAATCATGGAAACATATCATCACCAAATGGAAAAAATAAGGCACAAATGACAAACTCTAAAGAAATGGAGATGTCCAGACTGCCTGACAAAGAATTCAAAATAACTGTTTTAAGGAAGCTCAGGAAACTTCAGGAAAATACAGAGAAACTCTAATGCAGGTACAGAATTGAATGTGAATTTAGAATGAGAAAATAAAACAACAATTTATTGGACTCTTGGGGAAGAAATGAAAATACAGAGAAACAAACAAATGAGGAAAACAATGTGATCAGAATTAGAAATGTAATGAGAAATTTAAATAATAATTTTTAAAAATAAAATGGAAGGCCAGGTGTGGTGGCTCATGCCTGTAATCCTAGCACTTTGGGAGGCCGAGGTGGGTGGATCACCTGAGGTCAGGAGTTCAAGACCAGCCTGGTCATCATGGTGAAACCCTATCTTTATAAAAAATAAATAAATAAATAAATAAAATGGAAATTCTGGAGCTGAAAAATACAATAAAGAAAATGCAATAGAGAACACCAACAAGTGAATTGATCAGGTGGAAGAAAACTCAAGCACTTAGCCATGTACACATGGACCCCTTTGGAACTAGTCTGCTCTACAGCCCTATCTCATTGGTTGGCTGTCACCACTGAAGATTTTAAATCTGTAGTCTCAGTCCCACCCAGGATTTAAAGCCATCCTAACAATGCTTCTAAGCATATAAGAGGCCGGTTGGACATTAGTAAAGGTTTCTCCAAAGAAGGGACATTAAGGTAGCATTTAGATAATGAATAGGGCCGGGTGCAGTGGCTCAGGCCTGTAATCCCAGCACTTTGGGAGGCCAAGGTGGGTGGATCACGAGGTCAAGAGATCGAGACCATCCTGGTCAACAAGGTGAAACCCTGTCTCTACTAAAAATACAAAACTTAGCTGAGCTTGGTGGCACGTGCCTGTAATCCCAGCTACTCAGGAGGCTGAGGTAGGAGAATTGCCTGAACCCATGAGGCAGAGGTTGCGGTGAGCCGAGATCGCACCATTGTACTCCAGCCTGGGTAACCAGAGCAAAACTCTGCCTCAAAAAAAGAAAAGAAAAGAAAAGAACATGTACGGAGGATGATAAATGGAAGAAAATATAGCAAATTTGTGAAACTAAAAGAAATCCAACATACTTGAAGCATAAATTAGGAGAAGAGTAGTCTGGATTTCTCAACATTTGGGGCCAGATAATTTGTTGTTGTTGTGGGGGGATCTGTCTTGTACTTTGTAGTGTTTTGCAGCATATCCACTAGCGGCCAATAACACACTTCATCGTGACAATAAAAAATATCTCAGATAGGTCAGGCCGCGAGGGGAGCTGGCTGAGCGGGCGCCGAGCTCCTGCCATGGCCCGGAACACGCTGTCCTCGCGCTTCCGCCGGGTGGACATAGACAAATTTGACAGGAACAAATTTGTGGTCCAGCAGGAGGAGGCAGCGGCGGCAGCGGCAGAGCCAGACCCGGACCCGAGCGAGGTGGATGGGCTTCTGCAGCAGGGGGACATGCTTCGGGCATTCACGCAGCCTTGCGAAACTCTTCCGTCAACACCAAGAATCAGGCCGTGAAGGAAAGAGCCCAGGGTGTGGTGCTGAAAGTACTAACAAACTTCAAGAGCAGCAAGATTGAGCAGGCTGTGCAGTCACTGGACAGAAACTGCATTGACTTGTTAATGAAGTACATTTATAAAGGCTTTGAGAAGCCTACAGAAAATAGCAGGGCAGTGCTGCTCCAGTGGTATGAAAAGGCCTTAGCAGTAGGAGGACTAGGCTCCATTATAAGAGTTCTTATAGCAAGAAAGACTGTTTAAAAAAATTAAAAGACTCGTGTTACCTTGAGAAGAATTCTGGATGCCCAGGCTGATGAAGAAGGGATTGACATGGACCATCTTCCTAGGAATTCCCAACTAAACTATTTCAGGACATGTATCTGCTGAAATTTATTGTATTTTCAAGGTGGACGGGAAAATCGTCTGTTTCCTAAATCCTGTGCGGGATCTGATAGTCTATGCCTTTGTCTCCGAGTACTGCAGAACTGACATTTTGTCTAGGAGGGGTGGCTGGCATTGGTCAGGCGCACCTGTGTGCACTGGGATGGTTTGGGCAGGTGCAGATCCAAGGACTGTGGTAAATGGGAGAGCTTGTGTTTTTGAAGTGGGAAAAAACACGAGTTTGTACAGACATCCTGTCTTCCAGAGAAGGAGGACGCTCTTGGGCTCATTGTAAAGTGCCTGCTGCATGAATAAAGCTCTTGGCTTATTAGTGTGTGTGTGTATATATATATATGTGTGTGTGTGTATATATATATGTGTGTGTGTATATATATATACATGTGTGTGTGTATATATATGTGTGTGTGTATATATATATGTGTGTGTGTGTGTGTGTGTGTGTGTGTGTGTGTGTGTGTATCTCAGATAATGACCCTCTGAAGGAAAACTCTCTGGGGTTGAAACACTGAGCTATTAGGTCATTGCAGAATCATTCAGGCCATGTAAGGTTTGAAGAGGAGTGTGTAGGAGATTATGATGATCTGACTTGCATTAAAAAAGAAATTCCCTATATCTCTGAGAGCATGCAGAGAAACAGCTTAGAGTTTATTCCAGAATCTACTGGAGGAATGATGAGGTGTGGACTGAGGTAGTGGCAGCAGGGTGGAGAAAAGCTGCTAGATTTGAGAGGTATTACGTAGTAGAATGTAAGTAGCATTAATAATCTTTATGATCATTTTCACTATTTTATCTGACCTGTTCTGTTCTGCTGGTTCTTCCTCAAGCTTTGAGCTGGGCTTTTCTGGTTGTGTTATAACTTCTGATTTCAACTTTTTTTTTTTAGATTCAGGAAACTTCTTTATTTCTTACAGAGGATAATTTTTCACTCTAAATTTTTATTAAAGTTGACCTTGGATTGTGTGTGGTCTGAAAAACATTGTTTGCATTTTTTCTTGAAGTGAAATCCAGGCT
Organism: Saguinus oedipus; assembly: GCA_031835075.1. Lineage (NCBI taxonomy): Eukaryota > Metazoa > Chordata > Mammalia > Primates > Cebidae > Saguinus > Saguinus oedipus. The sequence goes on from CM063188.1 coordinate 42,246,754, forward strand.
AAACAGGCCCCTTTTGGTGATCTCCCTGTTTTTTCCTGAGAGTAGGATTACTAGAAGCTTGTCAAAGCAAAGCAGTTTCTATCATACCACTGATACTTATTTGACAAGAAAAACTCAGGGAAGAATCTCAAGTTTAAAGAAAAATATATCATTGTTGAGTCTTCCAGAGTCTGAGCATCTGCTGAAGTTGACAAAATGGTCTTTTGGTTATCTCACAGAAAAATTAACGTAGTCAGAATATATGTATTGCCCTATTTAGTGGGTTTCAGTACAATTTTATTGTGCCCACCCTCACAGAGTACAAAGCCTTTCCATTAGTAAAAGAAGGAACAAAAGGTCACAGCTTCCCTGCAACTTTTATCCATTAATTAGAGAGACCTTTTACTAGAGAACCTAATTGGGCCATTATTGAATTTCTCTACAAAAAAAAATATACAATTTCATTCTTGTTAGTTTTCTTGTGAGTGAGACACAGACCATCAATGGATGTTCAAACATTAGTAAGAATATAACTGATGGGTTTTCTAAATGTGAAATTCTAGCCCCAGGGACTGTATTAATATTCTTTACATTTAAAAACCTATTGGCTAGGTAGAATTTGGGAGCTGCTTCTTATCCAAAGCCATTCCAAATATATAATTTTACAATAGCGAATTATATTCAATGTCAAGTGCAGAAATAATATTGGCATTGAGACCAAAAAAATCTTTCATTTAGACCGAACACAAGTTTTCCTAAAGCCAGCAATGTTTCATAAGCAAGAAGAAAAGACCCCCCTCATAAAGATCTGTGAGTATACACATATAGTAACAAAATCAGTGGTACCCATTACAGCATAGGGCTGTAGGTATATATCTGGATCAGCACATCCAAATTCAGCCTCTGAGAGCCAATTGCTTCACAGAGACTTCTTCTTTGAGGTAAGGCTTGCTCTAAATTCTATTGCAAATCTCAACATTCTTCTTTCATTTTCTCCTGTACAGTGACAAGGTCCTAGTGCAATGAGTTTGATGAAGTCAACACCCAATTGTATCTAGTTTCCTTCTTTTTTTTTTTTTTTGAGACCGAGTTTCGCTCTTTGTTACCCAGGCTGGAGTGCAATGGCGCAATCTCGGCTCACCGCAACCTCCGCCTCCTGGGTTCAGGCAATTCTCCTGCCTCAGCCTCCTGAGTTGCTAGGATTGCAGGCACGTGCCACCGTGCCCAGCTAATTTTTTGTATTTTTAGTAGAGACGGGGTTTCACCATGTTGACCAGGATGGTCTCGATCTCTTGACCTCGTGATCCACCCGCCTCGGCCTCCCAAAGTGCTGGGATTACAGGCTTGAGCCACCACGCCCGGCCTTAGTTTCCTTCTTAAGAAAATTAAAGTTTAGATTTTCTATTTCTATGTGAATAAATTTATCTTAAATGGCAAATTTATCTTAAAATGACCAAAGTTTTTATTTTAAAAATTAGAAAAGACAGTAGGCAATGTGCTGTAGCTTACTTTGAAAGTATTTGTTGTGTAATAGCTGGGCACAGTGACTCAGGCCTGTAATCCCAGCACTTTAGGAGACCAATGTGAGACAGTCGATTGAGACCAGGAGTTCAAGAACAGTCTGGGCAACATAGCAAGATCCTATCTCCACAGAAAAAATCTTTTTAAAGTTTTTATTGTAATAATGCCCATTTTCTATGTGTTGTAATAATGCCTATAATGAGTCTTGATGAAACACATCATTATCCACATTTTTCTTTTCTTTTTTTTTTTTTTTTTTTTTTTTTTGAGACAGCGTCTCACTCTGTCACCCAGGCTGGAGTGCAGTGGTAGGATCTTGGTTCACTGCAACCTGTGCCTCCCAGGTTCAAGCGATTCTCATGTCTCAGCCTCCCAAGTAGCTGGGATTACTAGCATATACCACCAGGCCTGGCTAATTTTTATATTTTTGGTAGAGACGGGGTTTTGCCATGTTGGCCAGGCTCGTCTCGAACTCCTGAACTCAGGTGATCCATCCACCTCAGCCTCCTGAAGTGCTGGGATTACAAGCGTGAGCCACCTCACCCACCCTGTATTTTGCTTAAGGAATGTTCTTCCTATCAATGCCACAACAATTCCTCAAGTTAGTGAGGTTTAAGAAAATGGAAAGTTAATCTTTCTGTAGAGGCTGAAAGGAAGTCTGAAAAGACTGAACTTAGCCATGGAGAGGCAACATAGTGCAGAGGAAAGAGCACAGACATATGAGTGCTGAATAGATTTTCCTAGGTGGCCTTGGGCATATATGGTCGCAACCCACCTGAATCTCTTATTAATACATAAAGACTTCTCAGACATTAAAATTCTATGCTTATAAGAAATAAATTCACAACATTTCATATTTTCTTTTTCTCTTCTCTGACTTTAATGTGATCATAAGAGGCAATGAAAAAAATAAATTTCCTTGTTAAGAATGAACAAGTTTGTGTTTTGGTGATTAATTCCCTAATCTCTTTCTCAACTCAGGAGCTGCTTCACCAGATTCACTGCATATTGTGATCCCTTTCTGTTCAGGTCCAGGATTATTCTGAAAATAGAAATGTTTTTCTCTTATTGCTAGGAACCAAGTGTTCAGATTAAGCCTGGGAGGCCAAACAAATTTCTGAGTTGTCAAAACTTCAAGCTTCCTGTCACTATCCATCTGTCAATCAGAAATCCCACAAACAGAATTCCTACTCTTTAGACAAAGAAGGCTGAGAGCTGAGCAGTGCATTGTGCTGCTTGTTGAGTTCATATTTTGATCCCATCAAGTATAGCTAATACTCACAAATTTGGTAAGAAAAAAAAAAAAACGGAGCCGGGCGCGGTGGCTCACACCTGTAATCCCAGCACTTTGGGAGGCTGAGGTGGGTGGATCCCGGGGTCAAGAGATCGAAACCATCCTGGTCAACATGGTGAAACCCCGTCTCTACTAAAAATACAAAAAAGTTAGCCGGGCATGGTGGCGCGTGCCTGCAATCCTAGCAACTCAGGAGGCTGAGGCAGGAGAATTGCCTGAACCCAGGAGGCGGAGGTTGCAGTGAGCCAAGATCATGCCATTGCACTCCAGTCTGGGTAACAAGAGCGAAACTCCTTCTCCAAAAAAGAAAAAGAAAAGAAAAGAAACGGAAAAAAATATGTAGGGTAATAGCATTAGTCCTCTGTGCTTAGCATCCTTTTCAGATACTGAGAGAAAACCATACTTTAGTTCTGGCAATAGTGCAGTAAAAGGGAAGAAAATGTGATGACAGAAGTCCTCATCTTCAAGTCATGGTACAACGGACATTAGAGACCCAGAAGCAGGGAGAGGGCCAGGCACGGTGCTTCTTAAATGTAATACCAGCACTGTGAAAGGCTGGGGGTTGCAAATCGAGTTTGAAAGCAGCCTGGGTAATGTAGTGAGGCAGAAAGAAGAAAGAAAGAGAGAGAGAGAGAGAGAGAGAGAGAGAGATGAAGGAAGGAAGGAAGAAATGAAGAAGAGGAGAAGAAACTGGGAAGCTGGGAGGGTGAGAGAGAGAGGACACATTTAAAAATCACCTATTGAGTCAGGCCTGGTGGCTCACACCTGTAATCCCAGCACTGTCAAGGCCGAGGAGGGCAGATCGCTTGAACCCAGGAGTTCAGGACCAGCCTGGACAACATGTTTTGTAAAACCCTGTCTCTACAGAAAATACAAAAACATTAGCCAGGCATGGTATGCTGGCATGCACCTGTCATCCCAGCTACTGGGGGGCGTCTGGTGTGGGAGGATGACCTGAGCCTGGGAGGCACAGGTTGTAGTGAGCTAAGATCACACTACTGCACTCCAGCCGGGGTGACAATGTGAAACTCTTGTCTTGAGAGAAAGAGAAAGAATGAAAGAAAAGGAAGGAAGAGACAATTAGGATAAAAGAAAAATCACTTGTTGTGTACAATGTACACTATTGGGGTGATACTGAAAGCCCAAACTTCACCACCATAAATTTCATCAATGTAACCAAAAATTACTTGTACCCCTAAATCTATTGGAAAATAAAATAAGATAAAATAAAAATTCTCATGTCACAATATGTAGGATATAAGTAGTATACCACAATTATGATTCATGTTATATTTAAATATAAATAAATGCCACGTTTTTCTACATAAACATCTTTTTCAAAATTCTTACAATGAAAATTTATTAATTTTATTGTAAAAAAAATTACAATGAAGGCTGGTTACTCTGGCTCACACCTGTAATCCCAGCACTCTGGGAGACTGAGGCAGGCAAATCACTTGAGGCCAGGAGTTCAAGAACAGCCTGGCCAAGATGGCGAAAGCCTATCTCTACTAAAAGTACAAAAAGATTAGCCAAGCATGGTGGCACATGCCTGTAATCCCAGTTACTCAGGGTCTGAGGCAGGAGAATCACTTGAACCCAGGAGGTGGAGGTTGCAGTGAGCCAAGACTGCGCCACTGCACTCCAGCCTGGGTGACAGAGTGAGAAAAAAAAAGAATTATCTTTGTCACGATCTCAGCTGTGGTTGGGCTCTGTGTCCTCATCTAGAATAGTGTATGGCATATAAAAGGTACCCAACAAATATTTTTTGATTGAATAAAATTAACAAGTATATAAGATGATTTCAAATCCTGGTAATGCTATGAAGATTCTTTATAATAACTATGGTTCTCAATTAACACCTGTGTGAACTAAATACTTCCTGCAAGGGAAGTCTGGATAATAATTTGGAGATAAGAGTTTGTATTTTGCTCTCCAGCCCCTCTGTCCTTTTCAGTTTAAGTTTTAAGTAGATAACTAGGCCTTTGTATTTCCCTGACCTTGTGACTTGTGCAGAGCTGTAAATGAACTGTCTGAAATCTGGTGCTCTTCAAGTTTTTATAAAATCATAAACTCACTCTAAGAGATTATGTGTTTCAGGGGTGTTGGAAGAGAAAAGAATGCCTTTAAGAGTAACAGTAGCCAGGTGCTGTGGCTCATGCCTGTAATCCCAGCACTTTGGGAGGCTGAGATGGGCAGATCACCTGAGGTCAGGAGTTCGAGACCAGCCTGGCTAATATGGTGAAACCCCATCTCTACTAAAAATAAAAATAATTTTTAAAAAAGTGTAATAATGGAGAGGAGAGAAATTTCCTGTGGACTGAGAACAGAGAGTGAGGGTCACTCCAAGACTGCAGCACAGGGAGGACAAGAATGGGAAAGGGTCACCTCCAAGCCATTGCACCACCTTTCTCATTTGAGATGACCTGGACCATAGGCTGCCATAGAATTTCATAGTTGCTACATGACCTCATATCTCCCAAAGAAAGATGTTCAACTGTATCTGAATGTTGACTGCGTTCCACTAACTGATAATGAAATGAACTCCATCATTATTGCATTATATTAGTCAGGGTTCTCTAGAGGGACAGAACTAATGGGATATATATATATACACACACATATACATATATACTCCCATATATATATATGTGAATATATATATCCATATATATATATATATATATATATATATATATATGTATATACGTGTATATATATGAAGGGGAGTTTATTAAGTATTAACTCACACGATCACAAGGTCCCACCATAGGCTGTCTGCAGACTGAGGAGCAAGGAGAGGCAGTCCAAGTTCTAAAACTGAAGCACGTGGAGTCTGATATTCAAGGGCAGGAAGCATCCAGCTTAGAAGAAAGATGTAGGCTGGGAGGCCAGGCCAGTCTTTCAGAAGTGAGTTTTGTCTTGTCATCATCCTGTGTAAAATAGTTCCATGACTCCCAAGGTCTCTTGGGGCAAAGCTGAATGTCCTTACCATGGCCCTCAAGGACATACTTGCCCTGGACTCTCCTCTCCCCTCTCCCTTCAATGTGCACCCCACCTCTCCTGCTCACTATTCCTTATTCATGCTGGCTTTTCCTCCTCAAAGGGACTTGTTGCCTTCTGGAAAATTCTGTCCTAGATTCCCACATGCCCATGTCAATCACACCATGCCTATATCAACTCAAACATCACCTCCTAAGAGCATTATTGACCTCTTTCTAGAGCAGGAGTCCCCAGTCCCAGAGTAATGGACCACTGCTGGTCTGTGGCCTGTTAGGAACTGGGCCGCACAACAGGAGGTGAGTGATGGGTGAGTGAGCATTACCGCCTGAACTTCACCTCCTGTCCGATCAGCTGCAGCATCAGATTCTCATAGAAGAGAGACCCGTATTGTGAACTGCACATGTGAGGGATCTAGGATGTGTGCTCTTTATGACAATCTAATGACTGATTATCTGAGGTGGATCAGTTTCATTCTGAAACCATCCCTCACCAGTGGAAAAACTGTCTTCCATGAAACCAGTTCCTGGTACCAAAAAGATTGGGGACCGCTGATCTAAAGTGTCCCACACCAGCCACCCTTCTGTCCCCAAACCATTCTCTATTCTACTATTCTGTTTTATCTTCCTGATACCGCTATCTGCAGCTATTTGTTCTATTTTTTAAATATACTTGCTTATTGTTGTCTCACTCAAACATAGAAGGTAAACATCATAAGAACAAGGAATTGTCTGTCTTGCTAGAAATCCTCAGTGTCTAAAAAAGATAGACACTGGGGATATATCCAAAAGAAAGGAAATCAGTATACTGAAGAGATATCTGCATTCCTATGTTTACTGCAGCACTATTCACAATAGCCAAGATTAGGAATCAACCTAAGTGTCCATCAACAGATAAATCAACAGAGGAAATGTAGTACATACACATAATCGAATATGATTCAGCTGTAAAATGAATGAGATCCTGTCATTTGCGACAATATGGATGGAACTGGAGGACATGTTAAGTGAAATAAGCCAGGTACAGAGAGACAGACTTCGTATGTTCTCACTCCTTTATGGGAGTTAAAAATTAAACAGTTGAACTCATGGACATAGAGAGTAGAATGATGGTTACCAGAGGCTGGAAGGATTGGGATGGGGGAGAAATGGGGCTGTTTAATGAGTACAAAATAGAGTTAGATACAATGAGTAAGATCTAGTATTTGACAGCACAACAGCATGACTACAGTTAGCTATAATTTGTTGGACATTTTAGAATAACTGAGGGAGTATAATTGGAATACTTGTAACACAAAGAAATGACGAATGCTTGAGGTGATGGAAACCCCATTACCCTGATGTAATTATTACACATTTTATGACTGTATCAAAATAGCTTATGTAACCCATAAATATATATATACCTACTGTGTACCCAAAAGAATAAAAAAGTATAAAATAAAGAGAACTTGGTGCAAAGTTCATTGAATATTTGTCAAATGAATGAATGGCATTTTGAGGAAGGCTGGACCCTAAGACCTTATTACTGGATAAATCACTGGTCTTGGATGACTTGGCCACTCAACTTCAGAAGAATGGAATAAAAAGACTGAGCTCTTGAGGCTTCTTTTAGTTGTGTCTCTGGTCTATTAGGAACACAGGTTGGGGTTAACAGTCACAAGGAAACGAAGTGGTAGTTCCTCTCACAACTCGGGATGCACTTTCTACCAGCAGAAAGAAAATGTCTGAAAATCTGGCAGGATCAAGGGAGCCCACTTTTCTCCTTTGTTTGCTTGATCATTCAGAAATGCTGGGCAATCTTGTCATTGCTGATGAATACTGCTTAAGAGACAGTCAAATCCCATAGCGAGGTGAGTTTTTAATGGAAGGGTTTTTTGCAAGGTGGAATATGTCTCCTTGATGCATGATAGTACCAGTCTCACTAATGCAGGCTCTGAGACCAGGAGTCCAAGGGTAATTTGTTCAAATGAAATAAAGCCTATTAGTCTTGCCAGTATTCACCTGCTCCGTTGTTTAACACCAACCAGATGATGTAATCTGTCCCTTTCTTGTTTACAGGGATGTTTCTAAAGAGGCAATCAAACATAGCACAAAGGGCTCAGTGTGGTTAGTAATAATGAGGCCACTGCCTGGGTGTTAATTATATCAAGCACAGGAGTTCAGTGCCAGAGGAAAGTAAAGATAAAGAAGAAAGAGATCTTTTTAAAAAAATGTTCTAAAGGGGCTTTTTAAAAAACACTGTCCCTAAAACTGAGTAAATTAAACAAAACATAGTAAACTGAATAATGGTCCCAAAGACTCCATGTCTTAATCCGTGGAAACTGTGAATGCTACTTTTTACAGATGGTCCCCGATTTACAGTTGTTCAATTTAGGATTTTTTCTGCTTTATGATAGTGTGAAAGTGATGCATTCAGTAGAAGCTGTATTTCAAGTACTCATATGCTATGGTTTGAATGTTTATCCCCTTGGAAACTCATGTTGAACCTTATCCCCAATAAAGTAGTATTGAAACATGAGGCTTTCAAAAGGTGATTGGGTCATGGGGGCAGCGTCCTCATAAATAGATTAATCCACTTATGAATTAATGGATTAATAGATTATTAGGTTCATGGATTAATGGGTTACTATGGGAATGGGACTGGTAGCTCTCTAAGAAGAGGAAGAGAGACCTGAGTGAGTTAGCTCCCTCAGCATGGGTTGCCCTGTGCTGCTTTGGGACTCTGCAGAGAGTTCCCGTCGGCATGAAAGCCATCGCCAGATATAATCCCTTGATCATGGACTTCTCAGCCTCCATAACTGTAATAAATCAATTCCTTTTCTTTACAAATTAGTAAGTTTCAGATATTCTGTTATAAGCAACAGAAAATGGAGTAAGACCCCTTAGAACCATTCTGTTCTTCACTTTCAGCGCAGGATTCAGTAATTTACATGAGATTATTTCAACACTTTATTATAAAATAGGCTTTGCTTAGAAAAATTTGCCTGAGTTTAGGCTAATGTAAGTGTTCTCAGCAATGTTTAAGGTAGGCTAGGCCAAGCTGTGATGTGTAAGTGTATTAGATACATTTTGTTGATCTTTTCAACTTAGGGTGGGTTTATTGGGATATAACCTCATCATACAGGTGACTTCAGTCATTTCCACCACACAGTGGACATTCTGTTTGAATCTTGTCAATTATTTTGGTTCCTTATAAACACAGAAATGGTTTTTTAATTCACGAATACCAGTTCTTGTTAGAAATTTCTGTTGCTTAAATCAAAACCACAATGAGATACCATCTCATACAAGTCAGAATCGCAATTATGGAAACTCAAGAAACAATAGATGCCGGAGAGGATGTGGAGAAATAAGAATGCTTTTACACTGTTGGTAGGAACGTAAATTAGTTCAACCATCATGGAAGAGAGTGTGGCAATTCCTCAAGGATCTAGAACCGAAAATATCATTTGACCCAGCCATCCCATTATGGGTATATACCCAAAGAAATATAAATCCTTCTACTATAAAGACACATGCACACATATGTTTATTGCCGCACTATTTACCATAGCAAAGACATGAAACCAATTCACATGCCCATCAATGATTGACTGGATAAAGAAAGTGTGGTACATATACACTGTGGAATACTATGCAGCCATAAAAAGGAACAAGATCATGTCTTTTGCAAGGAAACAGATGAAGCTGGAAGCCATCATCCTTAGCAAACGAATGCAGGAACAGAAAACCAAATGCTGTATGTTCTGTCTCATAAGCAGGAGTTCAACAATTGAGAACGCTTGGACACAGGAAGACAACAACACACACCAGGGCCAGATGGGAATTGGGGGTGAGAGGAGGGAGAGCATTAGGACAAATAGCTAATGCATGTAGGGCTTAAAATCTAGATGATGGGTTGAAAGGTGCAGCAAACCACCATGGCACATGTATACTTCTGTAACAAACCTACAGGTTCTGCACCTGTATCCCAGAACTCAAAAGTAAAATTTAAAAAAAGAAAAACCAGAAAAAGAAAAAGGGAAATTTTTGTTGCCTATGTGACTGTACACTAAGTACAACCTTCTGAGTGGGTAGTGCAACTCAGTGGTTGAGCAGACTCTGCAGCCAAGTGCTTGGGTCTCAGTGTGATTCTGCCATGTACTGGTTGTGTGATGGTCAGCAGTTATTTACTCTGAGCCTCAGTTTCCTCATCTATAAAATGGAAAAAATAATACTTAACTCATTAGCTTTTTGTGAAGATTAAATAAGCTAACATAAGTATCTCCAACTTAACAGCAGTAATAATTTCTGAAAGTCAAACTTCTAGATAAAAACCTGGAGCCTGGCCGGGCGCGGTGGCTCACGCCTGTAATCCCAGCACTTTGGGCGACCGAGGCGGGTGGATCACGAGGTCAAGAGATAGAGACCATCCTGGTCAACATGGTGAAACCCTGTTTCTACTAAAAATACAAAAATTAGCTGGGCACAGTGGCACACACCTGTAGTCCCAGCTACTCGGGAGGCTGAGGCAGGAGAATTGCCTGAACCCAGGAGGCGGAGGTTGCGGTGAGCCGAGATCGAAACTCCGTCTCAAAAAAACAAAAGAAAACAAAAAAGTGGAGCCTTTTCTTTTTTTACATTATTTTAAGGAAGAAAAATGTGAATGTGTAACGAATCAACCATCCCTCCCCTCAAAGCAATTTCTTAACTGCAACTAAACACACAAAAATTTCTATATATACATAAACTCACATTAAGGTGTTAAATGCACAAAACACCCCTTCTTGATCACTAAATAACACTAACATATTAATGCAGGAACTTCATGTTTCATATGCAGTGGTTCCAATGAACAATGTAAAATGTACAATCATTTTATTTTTCGCTTTGGTTCCTTCTCTACAACTTTCTTCAATGCATTCCGAACTTTATTTGGAACTCCTTGTTCCAACTTATACTTAGCCCTACACAAAAACAAGTGTTAGATATGAAAGACAGCAAAAAATAGGTTCCCGACCAGGACACAGCAACAATGAAAGGATCACACTGAGCAGGATGGTGAGAGCTTCTGGGCATCAGTAGCATCCTAAAGAGCACCTCTAAAGTGCACCTCTTCTTATTTTTTCGAGTCAGTGCCTCACTCTGTCACCCAGGCTGGAATGCAGTAGCACAATCATGGTTCACTGCAGCTGCAAACTCCTGGACTCAAGTGATCCTCCCACCTCAGCCTTGGAGTAAGTAGCCAGGATTACAGGCTGGAGCCACCATACCTGCGATCTGGGCTCACTGCAACCTTTGTCCCTCCCCACCCCACCCCCACTCCTTGCCTCTCGGGTTTTAAGCGATTCTCACCTCAGCCTCCTGGGTAGCTGAGCTGCTGGGACTACAGGTGCTCACCATCATGCCTGGTGAATTTTTTGTATTTTTAGTAGAGACAGGGTTTCACAATGTTGTCCAGGCTGGTCTCTAACTCCTGGCCTCAAGTGATCCTCCCGCCTAGGCCTCCCAAAGTGCTGGAATCACAGGCATGAGTCACCGCGCCCGGCCACTAATTGCACTTTTTAGAGGTTTATACTGGAATCTCATCTCTTATCAAGTGTATTCAACATGTCATTTTTTTTTTTTTTCTGCAAACTGTTTTATGTTGTTGTTGGTGGTGGGTTTTGTTTGTTTTTTGAGACGGAGTCCCGCTCTGTCACCAGGCTGGAGTGCAGAGTCGCAATCTTGGCTCACTGCAACCTCTGCCTCCAAGGTTCAGGCTATTCTCCTGCCTCAGCCTTCCGAGTAACTACAGGCGCATGCCATTGCATCAGGCTAATTTTTAGTAGAGACGGGGTTTCACAGCATTGGCCAGGCTGGTCTTGAATTCCCAGACTCAAGTGATCTGTTTATATCAGCCTCCCAAAGTGCCGGGATTACAGGTTGAGACACCGTGCCCGGCAAGATCCCCTCTCTCTTAAAAAAAACAAAAACAAAAACAAACTAAAAAAAAAAAAATGCTAAAAAATGTTGTACTGAGTTTTTAGGATGTGAATACATATGTATTCCCTACATAAACATCAAATAAAATATGTCAAAATGAGGATTCTTGTTTTTGTTTTTGAATTATGGGTATCAAAACCTATGAATCTCCTTAAGAGAGGAAGGGAAAAACGTTAAGTGTGGGGAAAGCCTATAGAACAAGCCTGGCCAGTAAAGGTTTGCTCCATTAACCTTGTCAATAGCTGTATTCTGTCATTCATTCATTCATCCCTTCCAAAAATATTTTTGGAAAATTCACTTCAGGCCAACTTCTGTTGCCAACCTTGAGGGGACGTGGTAAACGAAATACGTTCCCTTCCTCCAAGGAGCCAACATTTTAGTGGGGGAAATGTAGGCCGACTGTGCTAAGTGCTTCCATGGAAAGCGAGGCTGAGCTGGCGACGGAGGCTGACTTCTGGGTGGGAGGCAGGAACCTGGTGCAGACAGCGAGGGATTCACACCCTCGGTCTGCACCGCTCGGGCGCCAGAAACCCTCCAGGCCCCACCCGGGTCCGAGGGAGCGGGGTGCGGCTGGATCCCACAACACCAGGGACCCAGGGAAAGAAGGTGAATCCCGGGCCGGGCGCGGTGGCTCACGCCTGTAATCCCAGCACTTTGGGAGGTCGAGGCGGGTGGATCACGAGGTCAAGAGATCGAGACCATCCTGGTCAACATGGTGAAACCCCGTATATGCTAAAAATACAAAAAATTAGCTGGGCACGGTGGCACGCGCCTGTAATCCCAGCTACTCAGGAGGCTGAGGCAGGAGAATTGCCTGAACCCAGGAGGCGGAGGTTGCGGTGAGCCGAGACCGCGCCATTTCGCTCCAGCCTGGGTAACAAGAGCGAAACTGCGTCTCAAAAAAAAAAAAAAAGAAGAAGAAGAAGAAGGTGAGTCCATTCGTTTGCAGGAAAAGTCTCGCGTGTTATCTTGGGTGAGGAGAAGACATGATCGTATTGTAACTAGGGACCCCCAATACATCTGTCCCGCGTCCGAGCTGCTGCTGTGTTCAGTGGGCACTGAGACACCTGAGGAGGGCTCCAAACGAACGTTAAGGCAGCAGACAAGGGAAGTAGCCGAGGAAATCAAAGTGGACCGCGCCGGGCTGGAGCCGCACTGGGGCGGCGGGCCAGGGCACAGGCGAGTTGGCGGAGGAGTTGGCTGAGGCCATCCTCCAGCCGCTGACTTTCGTCCTGGAACCGACTTCGCGTGAACACACCCGGCGATTCAGAGCTCTCTCAAGTCACATTCTGAGGCCCCGCCCCCGGAACTCCAGGCTAGACGACCCCGCCCCGGAACTTTGTGTCACCGGCACTAAACGCAGAAGTTCCTCTAGTTGTACCCGGACGTAACTGTGAGGTGACCTAAACATTTCCGGCGCGGAAAAATGGCAGCTGCCGTTCCGGACTCACGTGTGAGTGCGGAGGAAAATCTGAAAAAGACCCTAAAGAAGATGATGAAAATGGCAACCGGAGCCGTAGCGTCGGTGCTGGAAGAGGAGGGCACAGACGCTTCCGATAGAGAAGGTAATGTGGTAGGGCTGAGCTTTGGTGTCTAGGAGGAAAGGCCAGGTTGAGTTCATGTCAAGCAGCGCTTGCGGCTGCATTTGCTGCTTGCCACCCGGGTTTTATCTTGGCACCAAATCGGAGCAGCGACTTTGGCTTAGTGAGGCTTGGGGAAGTCGTGTTCATCAGAGAAGGAACGCTGTCAACTGTAATTTTGGGTTTCCACATTCTTTTACTAGGCATTTCAGAGTCACTGTTATTAATTATAATAAAATGGGTGAAACAGCTGCAGCTACCGAGAAACTTACAGCAGCAAAGGTTGAAAGGAAGAGGGTACCTGAAAACAGGAGTAGGATGTAAGAAACAAAAGGTTAAAAGAGGTAAGAGGAAGAAGTCTCGTGTACTTGACTTTTCTTGTGTGGTAGATGCGTGCGTGATTTAGAGACTAACAATAGTAAGTGAAAGAAGAGGTTGGTAGTGGTTAAGGTCGACTAAAATCTGGTAGCGTTTGATAACTATGTCTCCCAGAGACGCTTGATAATAAAACACGGAAGGATGTGTTTTGAGGCTTTCAACCTTGCTGTGTCTGTTGCTCCTCTTTACATCATTTTGGCACCAGCTTCTTAGGTTGTAAGGAATTGCAGATAATCCCTGACTTCCTACTGCCCAGTTACTACTCCTTTGTGCTAGCTGATACCCATAAAACAGAGCTATTCTTTTATAACATTTCTAATCATGTCCGTTGTCGCTTGAGATGATCCAGTGGCTTCCCATCTCAGTATATAACATCCAAAATCCTTAGCCTGTATGATTTGGGCCAGGTTGTCTGTTGTAGGCCAGTCTGCCCCTCATGAACCACTAACTAATCTAGCCATATCGGTATGCTTGTGTTTGTTTAACACCCTAAACATGCTCCCACACCATGGTTTCTGCACTTGTGGGCTCCACTGCCTAGAATAGGTTTCAAATGCTTGCATGTTCCTCACTTCCTTCAGCCTCTGATCCAGTCCCTTACCAGAGAGACTTGTCCCTGACTACACTATCTAGTGTACCACTACTACTCTTCTTCCTGCCTTCCTTTCTTCGCTTTTTGACTTACTGCCCTGCTTTATTTTATTTTCAACCCTGCCTAACCATTTGATGTATATATTTGCTGCATATCTTTCCCAACTGGAATATAAGTTCCATAAAAGTAGAAACTGCTGTATCCTCACTTTCTATTGCCTTGTGGGTCCCTCTCCTGCCACATTGTTAAGGAAAACCATTTGTTGAGCAGAAATTGGTTCTGATACTTTTTGAACTCATTAGACTAATTCGAACAGTATTATTCAAAAAATGAAGAGTACTATATTTGGAGCAAAGTGTCAGTACTGCTTACAAATTGTTTTTTTTTTTTTCTTTTTTCTTTTTGAGACAGGGTCTTGCTTTGTCACCCAGGCTAGACTGCAGTGGCACAAACATGGCTCATTGCAACCTTGACCTCCTCCCCCACTGACCCCCAAAGTGATCCTCTTGCCTCAGTGCCCCCAAGTAGCTAGGACTACAGGCACATACCACTTGTACCTGGCTTTTTTTTTGGTAGAGATGGGGTTTTGCCATGTTGCCCAGGGCGGTCTTGAACTCCTGGGTTCAAGTGATTCACCCGTTTCAGCCTCCCAAAGTGCTGAGATTATAGGCCTGAGCTATTGCACCGAGCCAAATTGGATTTTTCTGTTCAAGCACTGGGTAATTCCAAGTTGGAACTGTTCTGATGTTTCAGCGTATTATTATAAATGCTGATTAGGTTTTAATGTTGTCTTGTTATAGATAAGCTACATTATGGATTAAGAAGTTTTTGGCTAATATGGAAACCTAATTTATCTAATTAAGTTCAATGAACAATCGTTAGGTTCCCTCAGGTTCCAGTCACCCTCTAGGTGTTGAGGATACAAAGGATGAATAAATGTCTGCATTAAAATTACAGTTTTAGAAAAGACATTAAACACAGGACTGTAACATAATGTATTAGGTATAATTAAAAGGTAGTTTTCAAGATCATGGTTCAATTTAGGAAAGGTAAGGATGGAGACAGAAATCCATACCCTCTGGAACCCAACCTAGGCATTGCTTACTTGTATCTTACATGTATTTCTGATAATATTACTATGTTATCATTATATTGACATGTCTCTCTCCTTATAGAGATAAGTTCCTCAAATGTCGAAACTATGTCTTGTTTATTTTCACAGGGTCTTCTTTGCATATTTTAGTATTCAATAAATTGTTTTGTTGAATAAATGAATAAGGTGGCATTCTGTCTAGGCTTTAGGAGTGAATAGTTTTTTTTTTTTTTTGGCCTGGGATCATGGAGGTCAGTTTTCTCAGACATAAAACCATATACAGTGGCATGCAGTCTCTTGAAATTCATGCCATATTGCATACAAAATAATCTTCTGTTATGGCTCTGGTTTTGTTCAGAGAAGTAACTAGAAGTAAAACTCGAAACTGGTTAAAAGTAGATTATAAAGGGCCTTGTATATTTGTAGGCCAATATATTTGTAGGGAGCTACTGAGAACTTTTGAGCAAGATGGTGACAGACGTTTATAAATACTGCTGCCAGATGGTAACTGCCAAAGAGTTTGTAGGCAATTTTGCAAAACTACATGTTAGGATCTGCACTAGGACAGGACAGTGAAGACAGAGAAGGGCCCCACCTGAATCATTTTTTGTAAAGAAAGTATTCAGTTTTCCAAACAGCCAACGTCCATGAAAGTTTGTAGCACTGTAAGTTTTGGGCATACTACACTGTTAGAGGAATTTAATAATAACAGTAGTTATATTTTTTGAGCTTTTCTAGGTGCCTGGTTCTGTTCTGAGTTCCATATCTATCTATCTATCTATCTATCTATCTATCTATCTATCTATCTATCTATCTATATCTATATATCTATATCTATATCTATATATATATATATATATATATATATATATATATATATATATCACCTCAGAGAATTCTGACAGTTCTTTGAGATAGATGCTACTATTATCCTCATGTTACATTGAAAAAACTGAGACACAGAGGTTTATAACTTGCCACTTCTGTACATAAGCTACTAAGCAAGTTGATAAATGATACAACAATTATTGACATTTGATTGTAGAGCTTATGCTCTTGACCACTACCTTAATATAGTTGAGGAATCAGGAGGACACAGATAATAAAAAAAACTATCTGGCAGTGGCTCAAGCCTGTAATCCCAGCACTTTGGGAGGCCGAGACGGGTGGATCACGAGGTCAAGAGATCAAGACTATCCTGGTCAACATGGTGAAACCCCGTCTCTACTAAAAATACAAAAAATTAGCTGGGCATGGTGGTGCGTGCCTGTAATCCCAGCTACTCAGGAGGCTGAGGCAGGAGAATTGCCTGAACCCAGGAGGCGGAGGTTGCAGTGAGCCCAGATCACGCCATTGCACTCCAGCCTGGGTAATAAGAGCGAAACTCAGTCTCAAAACAAACAAACAAACAAACATACACTATCTGGAAAGTGAAAGGGCAGGGCCATTGAATCTAAAGAAAGGATTGGGAACAAGGAGACTTTGGTATTGAGACAAATTTTTCTCCCTCCCACTCAAGAAGGTTTTATCACCAAGGGATTTTTTTTTAAACTTACCTGCTAGCAGTAACTTAAACCAAGGGATATTTTCATGTTCATATTTCTATAGCACTTCTTCCAGTGTTTATAACCAGAGTATTCTTTCCTCCCTTTCTTTCTCCTAAAATCCACGTTATTTCTGGAAACAAATTCTGATGTTCACGCAATTGTGTAAGAGGTACCTGTGTTGGTACTACTTTTCAGAGTGACTTAGTGCTGGTTATTTACTATTATCTGCCTCAGTTTCCTCATCTATGAAATGAGGATGATAATAGTGTCTACTTCAGGATTGTTGTCAAGATTAAATGAGTTTATATGTTAAGCATTTAATATTTGGCACATGGTACCCACTCATAAATATTAGTGATGATGATGATATCTCTTCTAATCTAAAAGAAGTTGCTAGTCCTTTCTTTTTGCCAAATAAGCTTTCCCCCCTTTGGTAACGTGGTGTTTGTAAGCTGGAGCTCTCCCCAGAAAAGAGGTTTAAATTACTCTAGTAACCCTGTAAGGTAGCTGATGGCATTTCTATTTACAGATAAGAAAAGAAGCTTGGAAACAGTGCTGGGATTATAGGCATGAGCCACACCCCAGCCTGAGTGCCATCATTTACTCTTCCTGTTGCTTCGATATCTGTTAGGTTTAATTAATTCATTTATCCTATTACCACCACTTGCCTGTGTCTCTCTCTCTTTTTTTTTTTTTTGAGAGGGAGTTTCGCCCTCGTTGCCCAGGTCTCAGCTCACCCCAACAGCTGCCTCCTGGCTTCAAGCGATTCTCCTGCCTCAGCTTCTAAAAGTAGCTGGGATTACAGGCATGCACCACCACACCCAGTTAATTATGTATTTTTAGTAGAGACAGGGTTTCTCCTTGTTGGTCCGGCCAGTCTCAAACTCCCAACCTCAGGTGATCCACCCACCTTGGCCTCCCAAAGTGCTGGGATTATAGGCGTGAGCCACTACACCTGGCCTTGCATGCATCCCTTTTGTTTACATTAGTTCATAGGGGATTTATCTGTTGGGCCTGTCATTGCAGGCCTACTCCCTTCAGTATGTCTTTTAGGCAAGCTTCTTAAACCATCAATGTTGGAGGACCATTCTGGTTTTTGTTTTTTAATATACAATCTGTCATAGACAGGTGTTTAAAAAAAAAGAAAAAGAGTAACCAGAAACATGACCACATTGTTGGACATCATGGTAATATCAAATTGCTTAAAGGTTTCTAAATGCTTACTCTCAATGTATGAATTTACAGTTGATTCTGGTTACAGTAATGTTCAGTAAAGTTGCAGGAAACCCTGAATTTGTGAACCATTGCTTCTAGGGGAAATACAGTGTTAGGCTCCTGTGAGCCTCTGGTTAGAACACTTTTATCAATTTTTCAATACATAATCTTGTCTTTTTTTTTTTTTTTTTTTGAGATAAGGTCTGGCTCTGTTGCTCAGGCTGCTGCAGTGCAGTGGTGGTGCCAGCTTGGTTCACTGTAACCTCTGCCTCCTAGGCTCAAACCATCCTCCCACCTTAGCCTCACGATTAGCTGGGACTGTAGGTGTGCACTACCACACCTATTTGTGGTAGAGATGGGGTTTCGCCATGTTGCCCAGGCTGGTCCTGAACTCATGAGCTCAATCTTTCTGCCTGCCTTGGCCTCCCAAAGTGCTGGGATTACAAGTATGAGCCACCATACCCAGTCTTATGTGTGTTTCTGTTTAAAGACAGAAAAGACCCCCTCTGTAAGTGTTTTTCAGAAAGAATTTGATTTTCCTTGGCCACACAGAGGGGCACACACCTGTAATCTCAGCACTTTAGAGGCTGAGGTGGGAGGATTGCTTGAGCCTGGAGTCTGAGATGAGCCTAGGCAACATAGTGAGACCCTGTTGCTACAAAAAAATGGAAAAAGCTAGCTGGATGTGGTGGTATGTGCCTGTAGTCCCAGCTACTTGGGCAGTTGAGGTGGGCGCATTGCTTGAGCCTGGAAGGTCGAGACTGTTGTGAGCTGTGACTGTGCCACTGTACTCCTGCCTGGGTGACATAGCATGACCCTGTCTCAAAAAATAAAAAAATGAAACTGGATGTGGTGGCTCACACGTGTAATCTCAGCACTTAGGGAGGCTGGGGTGGGTGGATCACTTGAAGTCAGGAATTTGAGACCAGCCTGGCTAACATGGTAAAACCCCTGTCTCTATCAAAAACAAAACAAAAACAAAAAATTAGCCTGGCATGGTGGTGCATGCCTATAGTCCCAGCTACTTGGGAGTCTAAGGCATGAGAATCACTTGAATCTGGGAGGCAGAGGTTGCAGTGGGCTGAGATTGTGCCACTGCACTCCAGCCTGGCTGTCAGAGTGAAACTCTGTCTCAAAAATAAATAAATAAATAATTTTAAAAGAAAAATCTCAGATTAAAGAAAAAAAAAGAAATTATTCAAATTTCTTTTTTTTTTTTTAAAGACAAAGTCTTGGTCTGTTGCCTAGGCTGGAGTGCACTGGTATAATCAGGGCTTACTGCAGTCTTGACCTCCTGGGCTCAAGCAATCCTCCCACTTCATCCTCCAAAGTAGCTAGGACCACGGGTGCATGCCATCATGCCCAGCTAATTTTTTATTTTTTGTAGAGATGGGTCTCAATATGTTGCCCAGGCTTTTCTCAAACTATTGGGCTCAAGTGATCCTCCCTGCCTTGGCCTCCCAAAGTGTTGGGATTACAGGCATGAGCCACTGCACCCAGCCTTCAATTTTTCAAACAATGAACTTTAATGTAAACTCATAGCAACATACATTTTGGGCATAGTATACTCTTCAGTGAAGTGGATAATAATAATTATATTTAATATATTTTGTTGATTCATTAACATGTGAACTCATGGCCAGTAATGTGCCTGAACAAAGCTTATCCAACACATATTTTCTCTGAAAGGCCCCTTGCATCCTTGTGCTTAGGGACACTTCACAACCCTTCATCATATGCTTGGAGGCCATTTTAAACATTGCAATTAGACTGTAGGAAGAACGCCAGTTTACAGAGAGAAAGCTGAAGCAAGGCAGAGTGTTTTCTTCTACAACCTCAGCTAGGAGGTGTGCATGTAGGGGGACTCCCATTCATCACTACTCTAAGCATGTCTGTGAATGACTGCGATGCGAAAGTACCATGAATATTGATTTGGGGCTAGAAATACATTTTACTGGGTTGCTGAATTCTCAAATACAGAATCCGCAAGTAACAGCGATTGACTAACTGAATCTCCTTGTCAACTGGCAACAGTCTGCATACCTAACCTATGTGATCTGACCACTACTTACCTCTCAGGGCTCACATCTTGTCAGTCCCTAGACCACTAGTGTCATAGCATTCTGAACTAGTTTCTTGAATACACTCTGCTCTTTCTCTTTCTAGTCGTGCTTATGTCTCTTTTTGTTCTCCTTTACTTTCTTCTAATCAGCTCCAGCTTTTTTTTGTCCTTTAGGTTTCAACTTATAAATGCCTCTTTTACTTTGTCTTTTACAACTTATCCTATCTCTGCCATAGAGACAAATAATAAAGGGTCATATATTTTACTTGTTATTTTAAAGATAACTTTTTTCTTACTATTTTTTAGAGACAGGGTCTTGGTGTATGTCACCCAGGCTGGTGTGTAGTGGCATGATCATAGCTTACTGTAACCTCCATCCCATGCTCAGACAATCCTCCTGCCTCAGTCTTCCAATGACTGAGACCATAGGTACACACCATGGTCCTATGTGTGCACACCATGACGCCTGGTTAAAGAGTTCTTTATTTAATAAATTTAGTAATGTAGGTCTATTGGTTAAAGATGGGACTTTTCTTCTTTGGTTTAACCCAGAATTTGCTATTTAATAAAAGAAATTGCTATTTTCCTCTCATGAAATTAAATATTTCTGTAAAGGTAACCCATGGAGATGGATTTTCTAGTCAGGTAGTTGTATACATGTGGTCTTGGTTGAACTACTAAGTTATCAAAAACTTTTAGATGATAGTACTGAGAAACTATAAAGGCAGAGGCTTCAGACCTATAAGGAATCAGTGTGTAAATTATAGATACATTTAAATAGTACTGGCTTGTTTTATCAGGAAACTGAATCAGACACTTATCTTTGAATTTTAACTGAATTATAAAAATTGATAGGGATGTGCCCTACGCTTACATTTGAAAAACTTTCTTTATTAAGACCCTACTTGAGTTTTATAGAAAATACATGGATATAACCCATATGTTGTTTGAATTTTTTTTTCTATTCTTGTTTTAATTTCTTTAGACATATTGTGTAAGAAAGGTAGAAGCATGTGCTTTCATGAGAACAAAACTCAAGTATTGTTTGTTAGACTGCAGAAGTTTCCTAAGTTCTGTGGGGATGGAGACCTTGTCACTGTGATGACAGCTACATCTTAATTTGGCATAGAGCCTGATTCATGGTGTAGTACTTGATGTCCATTTATTCATTGAATAAATTAGAAATTTCTCTTAACATAATTTTTTTAATACTCATACACTGGATTATCATGGAGGTAAAATTAGCAGTTATATATGTCAACTTGAATAATAGCAAAATGACTCAGATTGAATTTTTGGTGAATTGTAGTACTCTCAGTACGATTTGAAATTTGATCACAGTAAAATTGAAGGGGTTCATGAATCAGAGATATACAGAAAGTGAACCTGGAAAAAACACCACTCAGTATGCTTTTCTCTGTTTTCTCACTCAACTACTCAACAACAATCATCACAGAAGACTTCTGTGATTAAATGTGTTTGGATTCCTTCTCACACAACAAGCAAGTAATCAGTCCTGCAGTGGATACCAGCTGTTTGCTCTCCAATTCATTTCAGCATTATCTACCTGGAGGTAGTGTCAGACCCCACAGATTGAGGGCTAAGCCCATAAGACTGCCCAAACCCTTCAGATACCAGTCCTAAATCCAGACCTCTGGAACTTCTGACTGACTGACTTAAAATTGGAGTTCCCACAGTCTTCCCTTTCAGTTCGATTAATTTTCTAGAGTAATTCACAGAACTCAGGGAGACACTTAAGTTTATGGGTTTATTCTAAAGCATATTACAAAGGATGCAGATGAAGAGATGTCGGGTGAAGTATAGGCTGAAGTGGTGCGGTGCTTCCATGCCCTCCCTGGGTGTGCCACCCCGCAGGAACCTCCAGGAGTTCAGCTATCCAGAAGCTCTCTGAACCATGTTTTTTTTTTTGAACCTTTTATGGAGACTTCGTTACATAAGCATTGTTGATTAAATTATTGGCCATTGGCCATTGGTGATTGGTGTTTGACTTTCAGATTCTCTCCCTTCCCAGAGGCTGGGAATGGAGCTGAAAGTCCCAAACCACTAATCCTGTCTTGGTGCATCTGGACTACCAGCCCTCAATCATTAGCATACAAGAAGACAACTCTTTTGGAGATTCCAAGGATTTTAGGAGTTGACCAAATACATATTTCACAGTATCACAGAAGGTAAAGTGCTACAGTCTGCATTTTAAGTAATGTAAAAATAACAAGTGTTATAGAGGGGAGGGTAATCCCCTACCTGAGTTATCCATGAACTACTTAGATTTATTGACTTGATACCTTGTTGGAAGTTTAGATACAATATATACTTGGTTCTTAAGCTTGTAGTCTTAAAAAAAAAACCAAACAAACAGAAAAACAGCTTCCCTAGACAGTAAATCACCTCAACTGAAAAAATAAGAACAGTGGTTGATGATATCAAGTATGATAAAGGGTAAGATGATAGCCTCCACCTCTGAGTTATCCTGAGCTACTCAGATTTATGGAAGTTCAACTCTAACTAGGGTCTTAAGCTTGTAGTCTTGGGACAGAGTGCGGGGTTTGGGGGGGTGACAGGAAGCTTCTGTTGTCTGTAAAAAAGAAGCCTTGATTGTTGTCCAGGGCCATGATCTGATTTACTCTTCCCTCATAAAATGTGCCCGTATGACTATAAAATAGTAAGGAGGATCATTTCAGGTTTTCCAGGGAGTTAAACAGCCTGAATTCTTCTGGTTACGTATGTGAAAAATGGCCATCTACTTAACACAAGACGTGATGACAGTTCAGGTTAGAAGGTCCTGGGAGATAGCCCTTCAGTTTTGATAAACTACAATGCTGTACTTAGGATATAATAACCTAGCGGATAAATGTGCTTTTCATCAAACTGTAGCTTATAGCCTCCTTTATCATTTAAGTTACTTAAAATAGCAAAGGAACATGCCTAAGAAATGAAGTATATCATAGTCCTACCTGAGTGGTTTAGCAATTTATAAGACAGGCTCAGTTAACAGACTACTTCCAGGCTCTATCTGTTTTGGCTTGCCCGCTAGCACATGTAATCATATCTGACAGTGTTTTCCCGTGGTAGCACTATTATTTTATTTTTGGTTACTTTTATGGAAACCTGGGATGACTTCATTTTTTTCAAAGGTAAATTTTTTTTTTTAAGTTTTAAAGCATCAATTTTGAATATTCTAAATTTAGTAATTGGCAGGAAAGACCATGTGGCATGAGCAGAGCAGATGATTTACAACTGAATGGGGAGCAGTTTTGTAGAGCCTTGAATAACTAGGGGGATGTGTATACTTAGGTAAAATCAGAATGAGGATGGGGAATAGACTCTTCAGGTTAACTGGGGCTTAGTTAGAAATTTTTAAAATTCAAGCTTTATTAAACTATGTTTTAAAATATTTAATGAGTAGCTACATTAGCTCAGCACACATTAGTCCAAATTGAGTCTTTGATGCAAAACTTCGTAGTGTCTCAGAAGTCCGCCAGCCCCATTAGCTATGCCGTTTTTACTTTGGGCATGTTTTTAACTTTTCTAAACTTCAGAATCATCACCTTTGTAAATAGAGCAATAAAAGCAACTCATAGATGTGTTGTGAGATGAGCTGGGTGTGGTCACGTACTCCTGAATCCCAGCACTTTGGAAGGCTGAATTGGGATGAGCATTTGAGCCCAGGAGTTCCTTACCAGCCTGGGCAACATAGTGAGACTTCGTCTCTACAAAAAATTAGCTGAGTGTGGTGGTGTGTGCCTGTAGTTCCACCTACTTGGGAGGCTTAAAGGAGAGGACTTGAGTGAGCCTGGGAGATCAAGGCTGCAGTGAGCCAAGATTGTGCCACTGTATACCAGACTGGGCGTCAGAGTCTCCAAAAAAAAAAAAAAAGAAAAAGTGTTATGAGATGATAGTACATAAAAAGTGCTTCATAAATAGTACCTAGGTCTAATTCTGTGTTAGCTTGTTAATATTATCATTATTTTACAGTACTTTGAAAAAGTTGTAGGACAGAGACATTGGCCACTCATGAAATAAAGTAAAAGGTAGCCTGCATGTGATGATTCCATGGCATACAGGTAATACACTATAACAAGATCGTGCAGTGGCACGATCTCAGCTCACTGCAACTCCCTGGTTCAAGCAATTCTCCTGCCTCAGCCTCCCTAGTAGCTGGGATTACAGGCATGCGCCCCCACACCCAGCTAATTTTTGTACTTTTAGTAGAGATGGGGTTTCACTATGTTGGCCAGGATGGTCTCAATCTCCTGACCTTGGCCTCCCAAAGTGCTGAGATTACAGACTTGAGCCACCGCGCCCAGCCAGGCAATACTTTTATAATTGAATTCACATTCATTTTCCCTCTATTTCTTGGCATCTTTTTTAAAGCTTTTGTGATCCTCTCTTCTCTGTTCCTCAGGTTCTCAGGATCTCTGTCTGTCCTCTGATTACTGATTATCATTTATTTAGTGCCTACTCCTATGCCAGGTCTGAGCTAAGTGCTTTTCATGTGTTATCTCATTTAATCATCCAGTGAAGTAGTTACTATTTTTATCCCCATTTTACTGATAAGGAAACTGGTACACAGAAGGGTTAGGTAACTTGCCTAAAACTATGCCATTAGAAAATACTGGAATCAGGACCTAACGCCCAGGTCTAATTCAATAATCTGTGCTTTTACTCCCCTGCCGTAACTCTCTAGTCATCTAAAGCTTCTTATTTACCACCCAATACCAGAGGTATTCCTTCCTTGTTTCTTTCTCCTTCTCTACCACAGCCACATAGAAATTCTTATTATGTGTGTCTGCGAGTGGACTTCTGCATGTGTAAGCGGTGTGTAACCTATTTAAGTGGTGCTTACTATGGGGTAAACACTCAAAGAACTTTCTATATGTTGATTATCATAAAAACCCAAATAAGTAATTACCGTTTTATTCCCATTTTTACAGATGAGGAAACTAAGGCAGAAGACTTAATGTTGGAAAAGCCACTTAGATTTGTGTTTGGAGCTGAGATTGAATCCTGGTAGCCTTATTTCTTTGCCCCCTACTAACTGTCCTCTATCACGTTGTCCCCTACTAACTGTCCTCAATCACGTTTTTACCAGGAGTTCTGTTTGACTTAGGCAAATTTTGAAGGTGTGAAAGAAGTTAAAGGTTAACCAGTAGACTTACTACTTTCAGGTGGCATTTACATTTTAAAAGAAAAGCTGTAATAGAGAATATTTTTAGAAGTAAGGACTCTAGATAAGTGCTAGGAGAGAAAAAATTCCAGCTATTTGGCCTTTTACTGGAAGCACACACCTGGAGTATTAACTTTTAAACTACTTGGTTTTCATCTTGGAATGATGTGTATTGTATTTCTTGGATCATAAATCACATTTTTATGAAATCCCAATCTTTCTTTATCCCCAATTATTTTTCTTTTCTATTTTGAAGCATTTTATAGTATGTGATATGCCAAATTTTTACCATCTAGTTCTCAAATGTTTTGTTTCAACCAGTCTCAGCTTTGTGTCTTTTTATAAATATTTCATCATCTTTAACATCCCCATGCCTTTGGACATGCTGATTTCTTCTACCTGGGGTGCCAATAATATGATTATAATACTAATTTTGATTTACTTACAGAGCACTGACTCAAATCTAGGATATGTTTGATTCTAGGTTCAGAGATCTTGCCATCTGATCAGCTGGCCTGGGTTAGGGAATCTTACTTCCTTGGCCTCTTCCTTTCTCTTGTCATTCAAATAAACTTTTGCTTTGCCCTTTAAGAAACAACTTGAATATTGTCTTTGTAAAATTTTCTTCCTCATTGTTTTTATGAACACTTACAAATCCTATTGCGATTTGGCTATGTAATTTATCCACCCTACTAAACTCAGGAGTTCTTCAAGGAGAGAAATCTAGATTTAGATTTTTCCTTTGTCCTTTCTTGCCCATCACACATGAGTGCTCAGTGAGTGTTGAGGGACTGTGAGTCTTCTTAAAACTTTATCACAGACCAAGGAAAATGGCTCATGTTAAAATGCGCACATTGAACAAAGAAACCCCCCAAACAGGCTTTGTGTGAGCAACAAGGCTGTTTATTCACCTGGGTGCAGGCGGGCTGACGCTGAAAAAGGGCAAAAGGGCAGTGGCATAGGAGTTGCTTTTATAGGTTGTGGAGGAGGCAGTGGGAAGTTATAAAAGTTTAGGGCATTTTTTTGCAAGCTGGGAGGGGGTCTGTAGGCTGTGGAGTCATGAGGTTGGCCAAGCTGGGAGGGGGTTATAAGGTGTGGCATAGGATGTGGCCAAGCTGGGAGAGCCTCATAGGGTGTGGTTGTAGGGTGTTGGCCAAGGTCAGTTACAAAATCCAAAGTCCTTGTCAATTGAGGCTGGAACGAAAAGAAACAATAGAGAAAGTCTCGGAGTTAAGTAGGCACCACAGGGGTTGATCATTCCTTCCTCTTTCCATGGTCTTATGGGCATTTCAGGTTTTCCAATTCCAGAAGCCCTCCCAAGGTGGTTGTGTGGTTAATGAGGGTCACCATGCAGTTCACTGCAGTCAGACCTTGCAGCTCAGTTTCCCACCAGCAGCTCACTGTGTGTATCTCCGGTCAGGGAACAGATGGCAGGTTTGAAAGGGGACTGGAGGTTTGGGGGAAAAGGCAGCAGGAGATGAGAAATGTCTTATGACTACCTCAGCACGTCAGAGGTTTGGTCCTGCTCTGTTCAATAAGGTAGCCTCTAGCCACATGTGATTTAAATCTAAGATAATTCAAGAAAATAGAAATTCAGTTCTTCAGTTGTGCCGGCCGCATTTGAAGTGCTTAGTAGCCTCTTGTGGCTGTGGCTACTGAGCAGCTTTGATAGAGAATACTGCCATGATTGGAACTTTTAATCATTACTTAAGTAAGCATCCTTTGTAGACCTTTAATTTCCAGATTTTTATAGCAGAATGCAAAATTAATGTTTAAGGCAGCACACAGGACTTCAAAGGCATTTTTCATTTAGTGATTTCTATGCCCTTAGACACCTGGATATATCTGCTTCTACTGTCATAGATCAGTGAGTGGAAAATTTAAAAAAATCTCATTTAATTAGGATATAATAATGTTTTGAGCCAGTTCTGTTTTCTGATTTGCATAGTGATAATCTTTGGTATCCTAGAAGTAAATCCTGTTTTGCTTTTTTTTAGTATGCTGGGAGACTGAATTACTTTGCAGTTTTTAATTTGTTTATACAAACTTTTTATGTCATCATTGGCAGTGAATGCCTGATAAAATACCTCTGAGATAGAGATTCTTTAAGAAAATAATAAAATAGCCTGGGTAGGGTGGCTCTTGCCTGTAATTCCAGCACTTTGGGAGGCCAAGGCGGACAGATCACTAGGTCAGGAGTTTGAGACCAGCCTGACCAATATGGGGAAACCCCGTCTTTATTAAAAAATACAAAAATTAGCTGGGTGTGATGGCACGCACCTGTAGTCTCAGTTACTGGGGAGGCTGGTGTAGGAGGATTACTTGAAACTGGGAGCAGAGGTTGCAGTGAGTCAAGATCAGGCCACTGCACTCCAGCCTGGGCAACAGAGCGAAACTCCATCTCAAAAAATAATAATAACAATATAAATAAAATAAAAACCATGACTTAAGGGAATTCTTCTGGATTTTTTTTTTTAATTGGTGGGGTGAGTCCAGGTTGTATAAAATGGTGCTATAAACTTTTCATGTGTTTAATTGTGTATTTATATTACACATGTTGTAGTCAAGCTGGGTAAGAAAAGCACCAAAGAAAAATAGCCATGGTTTTGAAGTGGAGAATTGGAGTGGGTTACACAATCAGAAAGTGTTTTGGCTTGATTTGGTTGTCTTTATAGTAAGCTGGGGCAATTTGTGTGTGACTACCTCAGGACAAAACACTAGATGTCAGTGTTGCAGTTCTGACATGCCACCAGAAGCTAGTCAAGATCTTTCTGCTTTTAATCACCATGATAGTTTTTATTGACCCAAACTTTTAAGCCATCTTGCCTGTTTACATTTACTTATTATAGGAAGCACTTTTTCTAAGAATCGTTTATCTTGTATTAGTGTCTGTGTAACGCTATGGACTCTGAAGAGTAAAACATCTGTAGTATTAAAATAATATATTTTTCATTTAACTATATTCTCCAAATGTTGATTTCCAGTGTACTTTCCAGGGCACGCTGGTCCTTTGGAGATGCTTCTTGGGGAAAAGTTTTGTGGCCCTGGAATAAAAAATTCCGTCTTTTATTGAATTGATTAATAGTGCTGCCAGCTTTTAATTTAGATACCTTTTGTTTTTTAAAAAAATGGGGATGGACAGAGCTCCAGGAAGGGTTCCAGGGGTCTTGGCAACCTCTGCCTAGGATATTAAAGTTTAATTTGCTTTCACTCTTAGGTTCTATAGTAGGAGGATCTATAACAGGAAGGAGTGGATCAGAAGATGACTACTTTTATTCTGATGAGGAAGCAATAGAAGCTGACAATGAGGGTGATGCTGAGCCCTGTGACGAAGAAAATGAAGATGATGCAGAATCAAATATTGGGACCAATACGGGCTGGGCAGATGCCATGGCTAAAGTCCTCAACAAGAAAACTCCTGAAAGTAAACCTACTATTCTGGTCAAAAATAAGAAGCTGGAAAAGGAAAAAGAAAAGTTAAAGCAAGAAAGACGAGAGAAAATAAAACAGGTGTGTTCCACCAGTTGTCTTGTAGGTTAGATTTGTTTGTCTAGACTAGTTGTTGTCTTGACTGAACTCTTGCTTGCAATGTTTATCCAACTAACATTCTAGTTTTTAACTTGATTCTTATGTGAAGGTGGATAACTAAGGTTATGTTAAGGAATTTGTCTAAATTACTCCACTGAGCATGTTCATGTTTTAATCATCTAGGCAAAGGCAAAGTAATTGAAATGTAACACTGAGGAAACCTGTTTTTATTTTAATTTTATTATGATTTTTTTGATTTTTTTTTTTAAATAGAGACGGGATTTCACCATGTTGGCCAAGCTGGTCTCGAACTCCTGACCTCAGGTGATTCACCCACCTCAGCCTCCCAAAGTGCTGTGATTACAGGCGTGAGCCACCGTACTCAGCCAGTTTTTAAAATCAAGAATTATACACTTGGCAGTGATGCCTGAGCCTATTTTATTTGTTTTAGCTGTCTGTATGCTGACTTTATTAGGTTTTGAACTAAGAAGCATGTTACTTACTTTTTGCCAAAACTTATTTTATAATAGAAATCTGTGAGGATGTCACAACTCAAGGATTGGTTGCAGTTCTGAAAACCGATTATTTCAATGTTAGATACAAATCAGCGTTGGATAAATTTGAATTCATTATGCTTTTGTTGAACTACTGGTGATAGACGTTAGACTAGGTATAATGTATTAATTAAAGGCCAAAAGTTGGACATAAATTTGTTGTATATTATAAGAATTAAAAATAAGGTTTTCATATCACTGTACTTGATGATCTCTAAAATACTTGGTTACTAAAATGTGCATTATTTTTTAATTAAAGAAAAATAATTTTCTACAAATGTACTGGAGGCATAGAAGTACTGATTCCCAAAGTTATTTCATAGGTAAAAATGAAAGAAAAATAGGTTTGAATTGGCATATATTTCCTTTTATGTTTACCATCTCCTTATCTTGTTTCAAGATGAATGTTTTCTTTGTTCTTAATACTGGTTGCTCTGTGTGAAAGATGGAAATTTTTAAGCATTGCTCTTAGAAACACAGCATACTCTTATTATTAATTCAGTATTCTCATTGTGTTTTATTTAAGATACGTTTTGTCTTTGAATCTTACAGATAGCTTGTTTATTATCTGGCAAATGCTAGAAGAGGCTTCAACAATATCAGAATCTTTGATTTCCTCTGGTCCCAGAGTTCTAGTGAGGGTAAGAACACTTTGAAGCCAAGAAGAATGAGTCTGTAACTCTGCTCTAGGCCAAAGCTTTGAGTGCTAGAGATGATCCTGGCTCCATAATGTGTGAACGTGCATGTATATCAGAAACAAGACACAGCAGCTACAAACGCTCTTTGTGTATATTTCTTAGAAGAGTATATGTAAATTATCATTTCCTAATGTTAACCATTAAGTTTTCTAGTATATCAGCTACTTCTTTCTAATCATAAATACAAAAATAAATTTCAGAGTTAAAAGTGTTTCAGGATTAAGCATACCTATTTTCCTTTGAGTACTGAATATAATTTAAAATTGACTGTTTCAAACTTAAAAGTAAGATTAAAAAAAAAAATTTCTGTCATAATCTGACAGTGAATTTCATGACCACTAAAATGAATTGTCTGTCTTGAAGACGAATCTATTTCTTTAGAAAGCTATTAGGCTAATCTTTATAGTGAGAGCAAGAATTTGGTTTTACTGTGATTAGACATTTTCATTAATAAATGAGAAATAGATTAGTAGAGAAAATAAATAGATAAAAAGAGAAATTTTAATAAAAATGTCTTTATTACTGGCTTTGATGCTTTTGATGTTTGCCAGCTTCTTGGTGATTAATTCATTATATCATTATATTTGATATTTGGTTAAATGTTGGCCTGAGAAGGAGACATGAACAAGCAATGTATCAAATCAGATTCCTGGGACCAGGATGCTACTTAAAGACAAGTTCAAATTCTGTTATCTGTGGGATTTTCTTATTTCCCACCTCCCCTTCTGCTTCTGTACAGTTTGCTATAGTTTACAACTGATATGCCATATATGGCAAGAATATTGGTCAGATATGCTATGAGAAGAGAAATGGATTTAAATAATTATGTGCAAAGAAATACTAGTCATCGTGTAAGTATCTGGATATGATGCTGTTCTTTTAAGAGTGATACAATTTCCTAATAATAATTCTGATGACTGAGAAAGTCATTTTCTGAAAGTAAAGATGAACTTAACATTTCCAGAGTGTAGTTTGGAATCTTTATGCTTTCCTCGGATCGTCTGGCGATGGCAGAGCAGGCCTGTGGCTCCCTTATACCCTATCTTGTACTGCCTGGCTGAATATGCTGGCAGCTCTCCAGGCCCTGCTGTTAGAGGCCTGACAGAAACTCACTTTGTGCCTCTTGTATGACACGCTGAGTGCTAACCACAGGCTCTTGAAGCTGAACCCCTAAAATGGTGTTTTTTTTTTAAGTCCCAATGACAAACTAAGCCAGAATGATTTATTACCTTCACCCTTTCACAGAGTATCATAACGATGTTTGCTGCACTTTCAGAAATATCTAATATTCTTTCACATAACAATATTTATAACACAGCGTGATAAGAGGATGGAGTGGGAAATGATGTGCAGAGTAAAGCCAGATGTTGTCCAAGACAAGGAGACAGAGAGAAACCTTCAGAGAATTGCAACGAGGTAAGACAGTGTTTTTGCCCTTTAAAAAATAAGTGTACTAAAGCTTTGTTATGATTCTATTTTTGACCAGATTTAATTCTTAAGCTCAGCCTTCTTAGAGCCAAGTGATAAGTATCTAAGGCTGCCTGTTTAACACTGAGTTAAACCAAAGACTTTGCAGGTCTCGTGAGGCAAGAATCTAATGTGCTAAGTGTATATTTGGTATGAACCTATTTTGGATCATCTTGTTTTTATAGTCGCGAGACCTGTGTAATCAGACCTCTTACTGCATTTCACTTATGATGCCTGTCTAAATTTATGGCACTCGATGATTTTTATCTTGCATTATATTTACGACATAATACATTACACATTATAGCTACTTCATGCTATCTTTTTACTCTGCTTATTTAATCATTGGCACCAAACATTTACTCGTTGCCCTCTGTGTCCAAAGACAAATAGGATATGGTGGCTGCTGGGTGGTCTTTGCCTGGTCATCTGTAGAATGAGTCTCTTTGAGGATAGAATTATGCCTATGTGTTGGGAACATAGAACAGAAGATTGGGAGTTTGAGAAGGCATTACAGAGGAGATAACATTTGGGCTGCTACTGAAGAATGTAGCAGTTGTACTTGGCAGAATTACTTTTAAATTCTTGTTACCTAAGTTATTTTGGTCATTTTCTAATCCATCTAGGTATTACACAGTGTGATAGCGTGGTGTGGTGAATAAGGGCATGAATAATAGGGCCAGACTGCTAGGTTCAAATCCTAGCACTGGCTCTTACTAGCACTGTGTCTCTGGGCGTGCTACTTAATTTCTTTTTCTCTCAGTTTATCTGTGAATAAGTATACTATACCTAGCCTATAGGGTTTCTTTGATAGTGAGGTGGACACATATACAGAACTGAGAAAAGTCCAGGATCAGTACATGAGAGTGAATGCCTCGTTAAATTTTATGTCCTAGGCACCTCCCTTTCCTCACCCTGGTCCAGTCACTGCTGTGAAGGGTCTGGAATTTTACTCTACTTATAAGTTTATAAGCTAGCCTGTGAAAATTTATCCTGGACACTGGTAGAAGACAAGACACTTTGGGTCAAAGACAAAGGACGTTATTACTTATGGCAAAAGCAGTAGCAGAGCTTCGCATTCCCACTGTTTCCTGTGTCCCATAGAGGGAGTGCTAGTGTCCCAGATGGATTCCTGCATGGGCAGTATGTTGTGTTACAAGAGTTGGAACACCGTGCTTGGGAATCTATCACTTTTATACTGATTGGTAACTAGCCTGCTCTTTGTCTGGGGGAGATGTTACTTCATTCCTCAAGGTCGCTTTCTACAAACAACCCTGAGGAATGACCTGGATAAAGAGCGGTCAGTTGCATTCATTCTTTAAAAATCCAGCAAGCATATTCAGGGATGCGGAAGGCCCAATAATTACTGGAAGGTTGCCTTTTCCAATAATTATTAGAGAAAGAAAGTTCATAGACTGCAGAATTTTAGAGCTGGAAGGGATCTTAACAGTCTAAATCAGTGCTGTCCAGGAGAAATGAATGTGAACTATATTCATTCATAATTTAATATGTAGTTTAAAATGTTCTTGTTGATACAATGAGAAATATAAGTGAAATAGGTGAAATTAATTTCCATATTTTATTTAACTCTATATTCCAAATATTCATCATATCAGTATGAAGCAGTTATGAATGAGATTTAAGGATTCTGCTTTTCATACTGAGTCTTTGAAATCTGGTGTGTATTTTCATTTATAGCACATGGGAATTCAGACCAGTCACATTTCAAGTGCTCACTAGCCATTTGTGGCTTGTGGCTCCTGTATTGGATGCTGCAGGTCTTAATTTTCAGAATTTATCTTTGACTGAATTCAAATAAATATAGAACATAGTTTTTAGAGTAAGTATTTTATAAAGTACGATTTTAAAATAGTTTAATAACATAAGTTGCAGATAATATAGCTGAATACCTTTTAAGCTACTCAGGTATTATTTTTCCAATTTACAGATGAAATTGAGATCCAGAAAAAAATCTTTTCTGGGGTCAAGCACAAAGCTATGTACCAATCCACATTTGTTATCTGTTCAGAAACTTATTTTCATTCATTGAAGTGTATATTCAGTTTTCAGATGTATTATCAGATATATTTAACCATTTATTCAGCTCTTTCATTTGAGTACTTGATAAATGCTTGCCCCTTTTCTAGACAGTGAAAATACATTTTTCCTATCTCAGTTTGTATCTCATGTAATTATTTAACTACATTGTTCTGGTGATTTTATATTCTATAGGGGTGTGGTGCAGTTATTTAATGCTGTTCAGAAACATCAAAAGAATGTTGATGAGAGGGTTAAAGAAGCTGGAAGCTCTATTAGAAAGCGAACTAAGTTGATATCAACTGTTTCCAAGAAAGATTTTATCAGTGTTTTGAGAGGAATGGATGAAAGTACAAATGAGACTACCTCAAGCAAGAAGAAACCAAAAGCCAAACAGGTAAAACTTTTATTTAGGATTCGATGTATCAGACTTTCAGCTCTAAGACTAAAGAGTCTTGAGATGGAAAAGCAGACTATAGAATTACAGAGTTTTTTTTTCTCCAGATTTTATTAAAATTCCTCCCTTCCCACAATCTTTAGAGATGGGCTTGCATCTCTCCTGTCTGAAATCCTGCCATTTTGCTCATTTTGTAGAATAGAAGCCTGTGTGGGCTGCAGCTTTAATTTCAGACTTTTACCCATAGAAGTAATTGTGATGGTGTGTAACCTGTGAAATATGAAGAGTCAGAGATGGTAGAAAGTCATTCTTGCATGGAGGCATCTTTAGTGATGTTTGACTGGTTGCAAGATTAAGAGCATAAATACTCTCTGTGACCTTTGGCATGATAACTTTGCTTCTCCAGCTCTTTGGCCAGTGGACCTCAGTAGTTTCTTTTCTTCTTCTTCTTTTTTTTTTTTGAAATGGAGTCTCCCTTCTTCACCCAGGCTGGAGTGCAGTGGCACAATCTCAGCTCACTGCAACCTCTGCCTCCTGGGTTCAAGAGATTCTCCTGCTTCCTCCCAGGTAGCTGGGACTACAGGAGCACGCCACCACCCTCAGCTAATTTTTGTATTTTTAGTAGAGATGAGGTTTTACCATGTTGACCAGGCTGGTCTTGAACTTGACCTCAGGTGATCCGTCCACCTCGACCTTCCAAAGTGCTAGAATTACAGATGTGAGCCACGGCGCCTGGCCAGTAGTTTCTTTTTACTGTACCAGGTGAAAGGTTTTGAAATGTGCTTTATAAGGGGTGAGTTTCTATTGTTGTCGTTGTTTTTAAAAAGCAAAGTATGCAGTTATATTTTGATGGCTTGATTTCTGTTGGCAAAACCAAAGTTACTTTTAATCTGTCATAAATTTTTTGTTTGTGTTTTGGGAAGATAATTGAAACCCAGGCAAGAAGAGCATTTAGGAATTTTATGCTAGCCTAGGGTTGGAGCATTTTTTAAAGTTTCTCGTTTAAGTTGAATTTTACCTAACTTTGGCTAAAGTTTTTGAAACTATTTGTCTCATTTTTGAATATCAAAGGGCTCACATAGTGTATTTATATAATAATAGTTCTCTATAGTGCTGCTATTTTAAAATGTCTATCAGAAGTACTTGTAAATAAACACTTTGTTTGGGGATTTATACTTTTTACTTCAAAAGCCTTAATAGGCTGTATTCTCACTAGTAACATTTTACTGTAAGTTACAAAAAGATTCGACAGCATTGGATGGGAAAGAACTAGTGGGAAGATTAAAAGACTTATTTTTTTTTCTTTTTCCAGTGGTTTCAAAATAACATTTTATAGAAGCACATAATTTTGCTTTGGGCTTATTTCTTTCATGAGTTGTGAAAATGCACAAGGGATTTCTTCCACTGGTGTTGTTTTTCTTGTTGTTGTTGTTTTGTTTGTTTTTTTACCATTTGCACTTGCCCTTGACTTTCTTTTTTTCTGCTTCAGTGATCACGGTATTTATAAATCTGGGACAAGGGCAAAAATTCCTTGAGACTTAAGCCAAAGTGGCTTTGCTCTAAAAGTAATTTGTTTCTAGAACTCCTTGTCCCATGCCACCAATACCCTGACACATTTCTTTCTTTTAAAAATGTGTGTTTTCTTTTTGATTTCTTATTTATGGAAAAAGACTCCTTTTAAAAAAATTTTCCTTGAGTTTGCATCTAAATAACTATGAAAGTGCTATACTATTTGAGATTGGATTAGTTATTGATATAAAACATATTTATTAAGTGCCTGTTACTATCAGGTGCTATCTTTGTGTCCTTTAAAGTCTTACAACTAAGATGGACAAATGACTTCAAGTAAAGTAAGCAAGATTAACTTGAAGTGGGCAAATTCTAAATTAATATGCCAAGTACACATTAACATCAGTTATACCAGCTCTAACAAAATGTAAATTAAACAGCTACCCCTGTGTGGGGGGGAATTTCAGAGTAACTGCTACTATTTATTTAGAGCATAGATGATTATATCTATGTATGTTACTTGAAATAGGTGAACTTTTAAGGCAGTTAAAGGAAAGGCAGTGTGGCAAAGGTGAGCATAGATTTGGTGTGCCAAAGTGCTATTTAGAAATTAATCATTGAATGAACCGGATTAAGGAGGATATTAAGTAAGCAGAAAATAACATTTGTCATTTTTTTCTTATATTTAACCTTGTCCTAGCACCATAGCTATTGTATTCCTAATAGATGTTCCTTCTCTCATCACAGAATGGAACGAAAGGATATATTATTGTCCCTTCCCTGGGCTGCAGTGATATTCAGAGCAGAGATATTTTTAAATTCAATATTCCTAATATTGTGAAGTCTCTAAAATTAGAGGCCACCCACATATAAACTAGATTCACTGACAGCTGCCTATCAGGATACCAATTTGGAAACACCTTCATTTTAATGACTTCAATTCTTTTTCCCAGTTATATGTGTTATTCAGTTTTGATGTTAAAGTCTTAAATTCAATAATCAAAAGAGGCAGGAGTTTTATATTAATGTAAATCTGGATAAAATGTAATATTACGTAGGTTATGTAGGTTGAGCCCATTATAGGTGACCAGACTTTAGGAGTAGTTTCAGTGTTTGGTTTGGTTTTGTTTTCTCCTGATGCACACATGACTTGGAAATTTAAGAATGCTTTTTTTTTTAAAAGAATTTTTATAGAAATTTCATATTTCTTCAAGATATAAGAAACATACATTTTGACAAATGTTTTTTAACTGTGATAGGGCTCGAACAAGTCATTTTTCTTAGAATCTTTTCTGCATTAAAATTTTAAAATTCTATTATCAAAGCAATAGGAGCACACGGTATGAAAAGTGAACTTATGATTAAATAAAATAACACTGCCCCTTTCCATTCTTCTCTACACCTTGGCAACTCTCAGTTCTTCTAGTATGTATCTCCATATCTTAAATAATATTTACACTATTTCTTTATCAATACTAAATACTCTCTTCTGTGGAAGATAAAATTGGTTTTTCTCATACCTCTCCACATTGCGTCCTTCAAACATAATATATTAAAATATCTTATGCTAGATTAAATACTAGTATTCATTGTGAATATTGTTCACTGCTGAGCAAAATAGTATACAGTAATATTTACTTTCTTCAGCTTTTTTACAATGTTTATTTTCCTAGAGTTATCACTTGCCTTTTTTTTTCTTAGTTTTATATGTGCCGAAATCCTTCCATACTCTTCAAAAGAACTGTTAAACCCTTCTCAGTAGTATATTTCTTGTGGTCATCTTGCTGCTACAGTCTAAACTGGTTGTTCTTTACCTGCTGTGCACTGTCATTTTGCAACATTTCTTTATTCCGTTCCTGTGAATTCCATTTGCCTCTCTCCTATGCAGTATGCTCTGTTTTTGGACTAAATGTCTTCTTTTCTCTTAGCTTTCTCCTGCATTTTAGTGATGGTACAGTTATCAGCATTCTGGGAGAGAGTATAGGTGTTGTTATTTATTTATTTATGTATGTATGTATGTATGTATGTATGTATGTATTTATTTATTTATTTAATTTTTGAGACGGAGTTTTGCTCATGTTACCCAGGCTGGAGTGCAATGGCGTGATCTCGGCTCACCGCAACCTCTGCCTCCTGGGTTCAGGCAATTCTCCTGCCTCAGCCTCCCAAGTAGCTGGGATTACAGGCACATGCCACCATGCCCAGATAATTTTTTGTATTTTTTTTTTAGTAGAGACGGAGTTTCACCATGTTGACCAGGATGGTCTTGATCTCTTGACCTCATGATCCACCTGCCTTGGCCTCCCAAAGTGCTAGGATTATAGGCATGAACCACCGCGCCCAGCCTTGGAGATTTGGTTCTATGGAATGAATCAGCTTACCACATACTTCATTTAGAAACAAGAAGAGAAACCCTTTGCCAAATTGTTTTAGTAGCTGTTCTGGGTGGTATATATATTGCTTATGAAATTAGGAAATTATAACGTTGGAAGAATTGTGATGTGGGGATATTCATAGGAAATGTGACTCTCAGGAGGAATGTACTTTAGAAGAATATAAGAAACTTAGCTTTGATTTTAAAATGGCATGAAGTAAACATGGTAAGGGGAAAAAAGCCTACCAGTTCTCTAGTTTTTCAGATTTCTTATAATTTTCTTTTCTGTTTTCTTCCATGGAAGTTAGAATAGAGGATGTTTGCTGATGGGTGGGGAGTTAGGAAAAGGAATTCTGAGGAAGTAGGTTGTCATCAGATTTGAAGTCTCCTATCTTCTCTTGAGTAATCTGGACTTTATTCCTTACGTATTTGGAGGTCAATGCCATAAAGTAAGTGATGTGATCAGAATTGATTTTTCTTTCTCTTTTGATGTATTTCAGCTTTTATTTTAGACTTAGGGGGTTCATGCACAGGTTTGTTATATGAGTAATATTGTGCAATGCTGAGGTTTGGGGAACGATTGAATCTGTTGCTTAGAAGTGAAGATTTCATTAGTAAGGAAAATAAAGGGCTGATGGGAAAGTCAGAAGACCAATTAGTGGGAACCAATTGCCATTATCAAAGCAGGAGGAGAGAACTTGACCTAAGATTGTATGGGATAAAGTGGGTTGGGGTGAACAGAAAAGAGGAATCAGATTTAAGAGGCAGTTTTAAGGTATAGATTGACTTGATTTGGGATTGACGTGATGCAGAGGGATATGGGAGAGGGAGGAGTTATTAATAACTCAGAGGTTTACATCTTGAAAGACTCAGAAATGCTGACAGCTTTCACAAAAATAGAGAATATAAAATATGGAACATGTCTGAGAGCTAAAGACTTTTGGAGGCAGTGGCTGCTCCAGATTATAGTCAGAATGAGAAGGATGACAATAAAGATCAGGTTAGCGGCAGTGTGGGAGAAGTGTTTGGTTAGTTCAGAAAATAGCATGGCCAGAAATGAGGAGGCAACCGGAAAAGCAGAGTATGATGAGGCCACTTGGGGCAGGAGCTGATAAGTCCTGTATGTCTTAGCAGGGTCCCTGAATCTTTAAGGATTAACTTGTTTACTGAGTCAGGGAATATGAATAGTCTGTTTTAGAGAGTTTTTCACATGATTAAGTGTAAAATCTTCTAGGTTTAGATAATGAGTTTTCAGTAATTTGGAAGGAATTCCCTAATCCAGAGCTTTAATTCCTCATTGGGACCAAATACATCAAGTACCATCCCAATTACATACCAACATGTGGCAAGGTATATTGACCAATATCTTGATATTGACACCAAATGATTTTTTTTTCATTTTATTTTATTATTTTTAAAGAGATGGGATTTTGCTATGCTACCCAGTCTGGTCTCGAACTCCTCGGTTCAAGTGATCCACCCACCTTGACCTCCCAAAGTGCTGGGATTACAGGCATGAGCTGCCATGCCTGGTGACCCTGAGTGGTTTTTAAAAAATAATACGTTGTATTTGGAACACTATTTAAGGAAGCAACAAAAACATACTGTTTAAGAAAAATTTTATTAAAAATTTAAGCTTTAACTTTTAAAGGATTAATACCTCTATTCCTCTATTCAAAACATGTTCCTATCTAGAGTGATTCGTTTCTCAGTATGTTAAAATAATCAAGATTTTATTAATGTAGAGGCATTACTTTTTTCTGTTAGCTTTCAAAGCTGTAATTATTCCTTTTGCTGTTTTCTTGAAAAGCCGACTAAAATCTAATCAGATTTCTTGGAATTTAGTTCTGTTACTCTAAAGGCCAGATAGAAGCAGATGTGATTTTAAATCTGAGTCTCTAAGGAGAATACATTGGCTGCTGTTAGGAAAGCATTGGCTATATGTTACTTGTATTCTTGAATTACAGACTTTCTACAAGATTTTCATTTATTTGAAATTGCCAATATATCAATTGGCAATTGATATATTGTTTTGGTTTTTTAATAATGAAACTGCAATTATAATTTTATATTAAGGGAAAATGCTAGCTGGTTTCTGTTAGAAAGTTATTTTGTTGTTACACAACAATTTTCAATAGATGTCCCTGGGAAAAAGAGTTACTGGAAGAGCCTAGATATTTATTGTTTTTTCTGATTTTGTGATATGAGCACTTTAAATATCAAACATAAAGATAAGGTAGGGTTCTCTATTTCTCATGAATGACAATCTCCTAATTTCTTCATAGGTAGATAATTAGTGGAGAGAATGCTTTTGAAATACCTGTACTCTTTGGTATCTTACAACTTAGACCCAGACTCTGATTGCTGTGTACTTTAGATCTGCTGAATTCTTGCTTCTAAAGACAGAAGCTTAGGAAAGAGGACTTCCTCACTTAGGTCTCTTGGTGGTCCTCCAGCAATTTTCAGGATTTAGTTTTGTTTTCTTTTTTTGAGGCAGATCTCATTCTGTCACCCAAGCTGGAGTGCAGTGTTGGGATCTTGGCTCACTGCAACCTCCACCTCCCAGGAAGGTGGAAGCTTGAGCAATTCTCATGCCTCAGCTTTCCTGAGTAGCTGAGATTACAGGCACGTGCCACCATGTCTGGCTTTTTTTTTTTTTTTTTTTTTTGTATTTTTAGTAGAGATGGGGTTTTACCATGTTGGCCAGGCTGGTCTCGAGCTCCTTACCTCAAGTGATCCTCCTGCCTCAGCCTCCCAGAGTGCTGGGATTATAGGCTTGAGCCACCATGCCAAGCCAGGATTTAGCTTTTAAATCAAGTTGGAGTGTGGAAGGCAGGCAAGAGGGTGGAGAAAGATGCTGTCCTTAGATGGCCCCTGCATTGCAGGACAACAGTGTTTTACTCTCACATAAAGCTGTTCTAACAAGAATTTGTGGAATCCTAATTTTGTAAATAATTCAGCTTAATGTTTGTTTACTGAAAATTCCCAGATAGAGTTTGGACAAAAGTGAGACTCCAAGTTTGAAATGAGAAGGAGCAGGATTGTACATATTACCATTGATAGGAACAGTTTTAAGCCAGTTTCTCATAGTATTTTAGTCTTTTAAAATACGCTATTTAGTTTTAATGTAGGGTGGTCTGATTTGAACAACAGTTGTTATCAGAGTGAACTTAGGTTTGCCAGTATGGCACATACAGCATTTTGATGTAGGGAAAATACGGTTATTAGTGAAGAATAAGAACTAGTTACTACAGAACTGTTGTAGAAATCTTTACTTACTGTTGAAATTAATGGGGCCATATATCTTTTTGCCCCTATATGAAGAAATATGCTCACTATTTGAAGTGGCTACCTTTATTGGATTTTCTTTAAGGTTGAGGCTTTAAAAAAATTATCCTACACAAATGAGTCTTATATATTTGACTTTTAAAAATGCATTATGTTAAGACATCAGTCTTAAGTGTTTGTACCTATAATGCATGTTTAAAAATCAGAATATTTTATTGTGTCTTGGTAAAAATTACCATTTTTTATATAGTAGGCAGTTGAGACCATTTGTGGGGATATATAACATACAGTACTAAAGCCGCAGATTGTAGAACCAGACTGCCTGAGTTCAAAATGCCTCTTATATATAGTAGTAATAACAGTCCCTATCTCGTAGGTCAGTTGAGAGTCAATTGAGTTAATATACATAAAGCGCTTAGAATGATGCTTAGTACGTAGTAAGTGCTATATAAATGTTTGCAATTATTTTTGTTTTTCATTGCATACCATTAAAACAAGTTTCTTGTACTTAGTGCTTATTTTTTCTCTAAAAATTGTAGTCAAAGATGAATTCCAGAGTTGGAAACCAATTTGAAGGGGAACTATTACTACTTTTTATCTGAATTATTAGATAATCCAAAAATCTTCCTTGATTAAAATTACGTTTAGATTTGGACATTCTTACTCATTTTAGGTGTGATGGCTCTAGTAGTGCATAATTCTTAGAAAATATAAAACTAGATTTGGAGGAACTAGAAAGGGGTCCACTTTGTCTTGTTCTTCATTTCAAGTTTGGTTGAACTAACTATATTACTTACAAGAATTTACTTATTAAGGTAAGTTTGGTTTCTATGGGGTTGCTGTCATACTATTTGAATGTTCTCATCTTTGTGAAGAGTGTGCAGAACATCATTAGAAGATTATACCTGTCCCACGTTGGGGATTATGTGGATATCCTCAGCATCAGCAAGTGAGGATAGTGAGGAGAAGGATTGTGAGGGCACTTACGAGTGTATGCTTTGTGCCAGATGCTATGACAGATGTTTTTACATAATTCCATTTCCAGTAGAAAGCTTCTCTTTCTTTTCTCACCCAGATGAGCTGGAAAAACTGGGGCTGGCTAATGCGCCACAGTATCAGCAAGACTAGGAAGAGAATGGTGAAGGAAGCAGCTTGCAGTCTGCTTTTTCCTAGGTCTCACATTCCCCTCATTTGATGTGGAGCCTAATGAAGACTGACACATTTTAAATTGTAATTCCTCAAAACTGTTATGTAAGATAAAATATTAACCATAGTAAGACATTTTCAAATTATGAACTCATAAAACTAACTTAGAAAATTTTTAATAAATTAAGTTAGAATTTTTCATTTGTCAATGAATTAAAATTTATTAGAAATCAAATGTATCATATATTTGATGCTTGTGTATCTTAATACAGATTTTAGATTCCTCCGCACCCCCCACTCTTTTTTTTTAAATTAAAGACAGGGTCTTCCTGTGTCACTCAGGCTGGAGTATAGTGGTGTGGTCACAGCTCACTGCAGCCTCAACTTCCTGGGCTCAAGTGATCCTCCCGCCTCAGCCTCCCTAGTAGCTGGAGCCACAGACACCATTAGGCCTGGCTGACTTAAAAATTTGTTTTGTAGAGATGGAGGTCTTGCCATGTTGCCCAGGCTGATCTTGAATTCTTGGGTTCAAGTGATTCTTCTGCCTTAGCCTCCCAAGGTGCTGCAATTACAGGCCTGAACTCCCAGCTCTTTTATGAAAATTTTCAAACAGGAAGAAAATTACAAAGAATAGTAGTGTAAACACCTATATTTCTATCACTTAGGTTTAAAAGTTTTTAATACTTTTTATGTATTTGTTTTACATAGCTATCTGCCTTTTTCTCCTTCTAGATTTTGTTTATTTGGGTTAATTATTTGAAAGTACTACCCACATGTACCCCAAAGATTCTCTTTTTTAAAAAAAAAAATGGCTTTATTGAGGTATGATGTTCACATACCATACAATTAAAAGATTTTATAAATAAGTTTGAGAACCAGAATTCAATCAAGGCTCACCCATTGCATTTGATTGAGTCTTATTCTCTGTTATTCTAGACAAATCCCTTGCCTTTTTTTTTAATTGGCATTTTAAAGGGACAAGCCAGTTGCCTTGATGAATGTATAATGAATCTAGGTTTATTAATTTGTCTGATTACTTTATTATTGTGTCATTTACCTTGTTCTATGCCCTTTTCCTGTAAGCTAGAAGTTAGGACTATTGGCTTGCTGAGATTTAGGTTAAACTTTTTTTGCCATAATTATATCATGTGATAGCTTATGCTATGTACTTGCTATTGTAACACATCAGGAGACACATTATCAGAATGTCTCATACTAGTAATGCCAGTTTCCACTTGATTAAAGTGATAATAAATAAATATTTTCTTATAAAAGGTGTACCCTCCCCATCCCACAGTTAGAATATAACTTCTGGGACAAATAGTTTTGCAGGAGCAAGTACACCTATCTTTACTTTTACCTCATAGCATCAATTATTCATGATCCTTGCCTAAAACAGTTAAGTGACTTGAGGTTACAGAAGATTTGTTCTTGTGATTTTTCTCATTTGTCTTCTAATTTATTAGCTGACATTTTTTAGAAGATGAATTTAAGTTCCTAAAGATGGGGTTAATGTTTCATCCCTTTTAGTTATGGTTTTCCAGAGTAAGGAGTTTAAGTCATGTCCAGTGCAGGCACATGAGCCTTCCTCTCTTTTTCTCTTTTTTCTTTTGTTTTTGAGATAGAGTCTCTCTCTTGTTACCCAGGCTGGAGTGCAGTTGCGCAGTCTCAGCTCACTGCAACCTCTGCCTCCTGGGTTCAAGCAATTCTCCTGCCTCAGCCTCCTGAGTAACTGGGATTACA
Organism: Saguinus oedipus; assembly: GCA_031835075.1. Classification (NCBI taxonomy): domain Eukaryota; kingdom Metazoa; phylum Chordata; class Mammalia; order Primates; family Cebidae; genus Saguinus; species Saguinus oedipus. The sequence goes on from CM063188.1 coordinate 42,290,907, forward strand.
CACACTGGCCACCACGCTTGGCTAATTTTTGTATTTTTAGTAGAGATGGGGTTTTACTATGTTGACCAGGCTAGTCTCAAACTCCTGACATCAGATTATCTGCTCACTTCAGCCTCTGTTGGGATTACAGGCGAGAGCCACTGCACCCGGCTTGTTTGTCTTTTTAAAATATCGTGGACATAGGGATTTTTATTCATTCAGTGTTTACAGTCAATGAGAGATCATTATACTTTTTGTTTAAGTTTGCATCATTCAAGCTATCATTACAGTAGCATTTTTATACTGTGAAGCAGTAATTTGGGGAAAAAAAGACACAATAGAAAATGTATACAAACAAGTGCAGGTTAATATATTTTAAAAACATATACATTAGATGGCATCTGGCCAGTCATGGTGGCTCACACCTGTAATCCCAGGAGTTTGCGATGCCAAGGCGGGCAGGTCACTTGAGGTCAGGAATTTCAGTCTAGCCTGGCCAACATGGTAAAACCCCGTTTCTATTAAAAATACAAAAATTAGCCCAGGTATGGTAGCACAGGCTTATAATCCCAGCTACTGTGGAGGCTAAGGCGTGAGAATCACTTAAACCGGAGGGGAGGAGGTTGCAGTAAGCCATCACAACACTGCACTCCAGCCTGGGCAACAGAATGAGACCTGGTCTCAAAAAAGTAAAGAAAACCTTGTTTTAAAGGGAGAACAAGACACAATCAAATGCAATGGGTGAGCCTTGATTGAATTCTGGTTCTCAAAACTTATAAAAAGGTGCGGTGGCTCACGCCTATAATCCCAGCACTTTCGGAGGCCGAGGCAGGTGGATCACGAGGTCAAGAGATCGAGACCATCCTGGTCAACATGGTGAAACCCCGTCTCTACTAAAAAATACAAAAAATTAGCTGAGCATGGTGGCGTGTGCCTGTGGTCCCAGCTACAGGGGGCAGGAGAATTGCCTGAACCCAGGAGGCGGAGGTTGCAGTGAGCCGAGATCGTGCCATTGCACTCCAGCCTGGGTAACAAGAGCGAAACTCCGTCTCAAAAAAAAAAATCTTGTAATTATATGGTATGTGAACATCATACCTCAGTAAAGCTGATTTTTTTTAAAGAGAATCTTTGGGGTACATGTGGTTAGTACTTTAAATAATTAACCAAAACAGAAAATCTAGAAGGAAAGAAAGGCAGATAGCTATGTAAAACAAATATATAAGTATTAAAAACTTTTAAACCTAAGTGATAGAAATATGGGTGTTTACATTACTATTTATAATTTTCTTCCTATTTGAAAATTTTCATAAGAGCTAAGAGTTCACACCTATGATTGCAGCACCTTGGGAGGCTGAGGCAGAAGAATCACTTGAACCCAGAAATTTGAGATCAGCCTGGGTAACATGGCAAGACCTCCATCTCTACAAAACAAATTTTTAAGTCAGCCAGGCCTAATGGTGTCTGTGGCTCCAGCTACTAGGGAGGCTGAGGCGGGAGGATCACTTGAGCCCAGGAGGTTGAGGTTGCAGTGAGCTGTGATCACACCACTATACTCCAGCCTGAGTGACACAGGAAGACCCTGTCTTTAATTTAAAAAAAAAAAAAAAAAAAGAGTGGTAGGTGGGGGGGGGATCTAAAATCTGTATTAGACACACAGTCATCAAATACATGATACATTTGATTTCTAATAAATTTTAATTCATTGACAAATGAAAAAGTCAATTCTAACTTGAATTTATAAAAAACTTTCTAAGTTTTTTGAGTTCATAATTTGAAAATGTCTTACTATGGTTAATATTTTATCTTACATAACAGTTTTGAGGAATTACAATTTAAAATGTGTCAGTCTTCATTAGGCTCCACATCAAATGAGGGGCATGGTTTGGTTCGTCACTATGTTTCTAACATATTGCTTGCTACACAGCTAATTGTCAATAAGTATTTGTGGAAGGAATGAAAAATTTTGAGTGCTGCATCTATTGTATTACTTAATTAATACCACAAGGTGGTACTGTTGTACCATGAAAAGAAAGCCTATAAGACTAGTCCTACATAAATCCTGTGACTAAATGAAATGAATTGACTACCTATTATGTTTATTGCCTGCTTCATTTATTTATAATTTCAACATGTGATTAGTCTTTGATTACATGATTGGGTCAGGCAGTGAGCTCATAACATAAACAACATTTGGTTCAAATTTTTATAAAAATGTTAAATGGGATGGCATCTTAAAAAAGCTAGCATAGTACCAGGGTGGTTTCTTTTTCCCACTTTTAAATTACTTTAGGTTAAAGGCCTTCGTTAAATTGTTATTTGTGGTGAAATAATTTGCCAGAATTTTCTAGTAAATTACCACTGAAGTTTAAATAGTATTGTAAGTCTGTTTTGGTTGTCAAAAGTGTTTAAAAAATTTATACCAAATCTAAATTTATATGTTTTTCCCTCACTTCAGAAAATTTTTTGTTTTGCTTTCATGTTTCTTTTATGGAGTCCATAGAATATTTTACTAATGTTTAGTTCTTTATTATACATCTGTACATATATAATCATAGTGTATAAAGTAAGTCAGTTTATAATTTCTCTTGGTTTCACCCCTATTATAAAAACTAAGCATCAAAAATTTGTTTTGTAGCTTGGACCTTTTTGTTTCTTTATGATGGAATTAATTTTGGAATATTTTGATTCTATAATCTTCCTCAGACTGAAGTGAAATCAGAAGAGGGCCCAGGTTGGACGATCCTACGTGATGATTTCATGATGGGAGCATCTATGAAAGACTGGGACAAGGAAAGTGATGGGCCAGATGACAGCAGACCAGAATCTGCAAGTGACTCTGATACATAAGGCACCACAGGAAATAAAATAATAATTTACTTTTTCTAGAAAAATATTTCATCCCCTGATAGTTGGGGAATTATAAGGATACCAAAAGTCAAAAGACTTCCGCCTGATTTCATATTTCCCCTTTTCATGTACACTTTATATATACGTTATTAAAATTATATTTTAAACCCTGGTATAATTTTAAGCATTGTTCCTCAGAACATTTGTAAAAGGAAACATTGCAGCTTGGCCAGAGATAAGCATTTTGCCAGGATCGTATTAGTCCTGTCTATTGGTGTGTTATTTCAGTATCACCAGTGTTTTCAGAAATACAGGACCAATTCATAATTAAACTCTTTCAAGTTAATAGTTCTCCACCTTCGAACTTCTAGACCCAACTATGTATCTGCAGTTTTGGGGAATGATTGGTGTTTTTTGGTTTGTATTGGGAAGTTATTGAGAAAACCTATATAATAAAATTTAAAATTATAGTTTTTTGAATTTTGCCTAGTGATTTTAGTTTTAGGTAATCTGGAAGCTGTGATTTAAGAAACCACAGAGTTCAACTTTTATTTCCTTTTATTTATTAAATAATATAAATTATGACAGATTTAAGTGTTAGGCTGTTTTTTACATGAGAGCTTTACAGAGGTGGAAATTCTCATGCTTAACTTACGCAATGAGACAAAATTTCTTAGGAAGCATGCTTGACATGTTTCAGTCTGCCACCTTTTTTTTCCTCCCAAATATTTGAGTCAGCTTAAATTCTTTTTTATGGACTTTCCAGCCAGTGAAATGATGTAGTTAGACAACAAGCAATCTGCAACAGAATATTGCATCTGATTTGAGACTCGATTCCATATTATTGCCTTAAAGGCTATTAAATTGGGTGACTTTTAATATCTAGCTGTTAAAAAGAGGAGAGATTGTTTAATGTCATTTCAAAGTTTCTGTGAAATGTGGCCTATGCTCTATAGTTTTTAAGGGAATTAATAAATGTGATTTGTTCCTTTTTGAAGAGGACCCATCCCTTTTCGTAATAAAAATAGTTCCCTCCTACCAACCAGTTGCACATACTTGCATCTGGTATATATTGAAGGATAATCCTCCCCCAAAAAACTGTGCAAGAGCAGAGATGTTTGTATTTTGAAACCCATTTGAGAGTTACAGTATTATATGACTAAAGCTGAATCAGCCTGGTATTTGTTATCATAAAGGAAGATGTACACCTAAGATATCAAGTGATTAAAACGGCAAAGTACAAGATGCATTTTTGTATTTAACTTTTGAACTTTAGTGTCCTTCAGTATAAATAAATGAACAAATATACCTCAGTAGTAATACAGGAGAGCGAAATATCCTGCTATAACTTAATACAGATAAATATTTCAGTATGAGCTAGCAAACGCATAATTTTTTTAAAAAATATATGTGTAGCAGCTTAAACACATTTTTCTCCCCAGAACTAAGATTGCACTTAATTTAATTTGTTTCTGGGTTATACTAGAGCTTTGCAGGAATTTTTCTGAATAGTACGTTCACATGATAGATACGGATAAACAGCTTATTTACTGAAATGTTTTGAAACAACACTCATATTTTATGGTCTCTCATTTAATGTGAAAAGATTTTCACAATTGAAAGTAAGGAAGAGAATATTTGCTGATTTTCAATGTTCAGAAATTATTTTATCCCAAAGCAAGATTGAGTTACCAGTATAAGGAAAAAAAAAATTACTTCTGTTAGGAGGCTATGAAGTATATATAAATTATATGACATGGTTTTTATCATAGATTTGATATCTTCTAGGTATTAGTATTTTTGCATCCTGGATATTAAATAAGCAAAATACCATTATGTATAAATATGAAACCAAGAATGTGCATATTTTAGAAACTATGTATCTTAAATGAATGTTTTGAGTAGCTTAGTTCGGTCACCTCTATTCTAAATGTTTTACCTACAACATTTAAATTATTCTGATATGAGTCTGAATGTAGTTCATCTTTCTACATTGTCTTTCTGTGTGTGTGTGTGTGTGTGTGTGTGTGTGTGTGTGTGTGTGACAGTTTCACTGTCACCCAGGCTGGAGTGCAGTGGTGCAATCTCAGCTCACTGCAACCTCTGCCTCCCAGGTTCAAGTTATCCTCCCACCTCAGCCTCCCGAGTAGCTGGGACTACAGGCATGTACCACCATATTGGCTAAGTTTTTACATTTTTGGTGGAGTGGGATTTTGCCATGTTGCCCAGGCTGGTCATGAACTCCTGAGCTCAAGCAATCCTCCTGCCTCTTGCCTCCCAAAGTGTTCCAATTACAGGTGTGAGCCACCATACCCCATCTGTCTTTAAAATTTTTTAAGAAGGGGAAAGAAAACTGCATTTCCCACCTCGCCATTTGTTTAAACATAACACTTTTAGGATTTTATTTTTGGTAACTACTTAGAATAATATAGTAGGTTACTTTCCTTCAGTTAGAAAGAACTGTAGGAAATAGGAACCAACAATTTGGAAGTGTTATTTCCTTATTTCATGCATAAAATGTTCTAGACACTTGGATGGCTGGGGTTAATGTTCTTAGTATTTATCATAGTTTAGCATTGGTTGTTAATTATTTTTAAGTGTCAGAATTTGAAAGCCAAAGATAATACCTGATTAGGACTGAAAATAGAATTATCACAGTAGTTTAGCACTTTTTATCATGGAGTTGGAGCACTGAATTTATTTTCAAATTACCTAGAATTCTGCATTACCCAAATACTATTCAATTGATTGCAAAATACACCTTGGAAACTTTTAGGATGAATAGGTCAGAGGGTTACTTACCACTAGAACTTAGAGCCTAGAGGCACTCAGTAGGAGGTTCTGGAAGGTTTATTTGAAGACAGTCCAATTTCTCTAAAATAAAATATTTTTTGTCTTTTAGAACAGATGGGTGAAGAAAGGGATGCATACATTCTGGGAAACTTTTTACGGTTCCTTCCATTGCCTTCCACATCTCCATTAACGTGCTGACTTGAAGGAATTTAACTTTCCTTGAAGTTAAATTCCTTCAAGTCAGCACGTTAATGGAGATCCTAGACTAATGAAGCTTCTGTGGAGCTGTGAATATTATAATTTGTCAATACTTTATTGATAATGTTAGCTTTGTTTTTATTTGGAAACATTTTTTCCAGTTGACCAAAGCAGAATTGATTCTGTTCTTTCCTCAAGTTCATCTATTAGGATCAGTGTGATTGACATTTATCTCCACTCTGCGTGTCAGTGGTATAGATGCTTGTAAGCCCTGCAGATATTATGAGTTTGAAGACTGTTTGAGGTGAATTGGCAGTGAGAGCAAATTTTGGAAACAGGAGAGAGAACTACTTTGTGCCCACAAAAAGCTCTCTCATTCCTTCCCCAAGAAAACAGGAGTTTGGATTTTGGCCAGCTGGGTGTTTGAATCTTACTATTGCAGCATTGGTAGTCTTGGTAAATTTCTCATTGGGTGAGCTTTTCTGAAACCTAATTAAATGTATTACTCAGGGGAATCTGAACAGATTTAGAAGTAGAATGTTTGAGGTGGTCGACAGGACATTTAGAATTGTGACAAATATCTTAATAAAATGCTAAGTTATAATGAATCTAATCATAATTATATAGATGGAAGATACATTCTAACAGTTCTTATATAATTTTAGAATCTCTAAATTTAGAGTACTTTCTAGCTTAGAGAGCCATATTAATATTTTTTACCTAGTCTACTGAACATAGTTTCAGGGAGTTAGTATTTAGGACTTTTTAATCTACAGATGCGGTAAACCTTTTAAATTTAACTTTGCTTTCTTAAAATATGTGTTCCAACATGGCTCACCTTCTCCCTCCTTTTTGCCCTCTCCTTCAGGGGGAGGAGTACACATTTAGCTTTCTGTTAAATGTTCTTTGGTTTTCAACTGAGTAAGGCAAGCAAGGATCTATGTTAGAAGAGTGGGCATAATACCTTATAATAAAATTATAGGGAATGAAAGTGTAGATCATTGCTGTCAATAGGACTTTTTGTGATGATGGAAATATTTTATGTCTGTGCCGTCCAATATGGCAGCCACTAGCACAAGTGGCTATTGAGCATTTCACATGTGGCTAGTGATACAGAGGAACTAAATTTTTAATTTTACTTTAATTACTTTAAATTTTAAAAGTTACATGTGGCTAGTGGGTCTGTCCCAACTATGAAGAGGGTAAAGCTACAGAGCACATATCTAGTCTAATAAAACAACAGTGAATTTGGGAATTGTAAATCTATCTTGAGCTTGTTCTGTAACTGTTTATTGATGTAATTTAGGCATATAGAAATACTGGTGAAATTTTATTGAGTTATTGTTTACTTTTTTCAGTATTTATATTTTGAAATAGATGTTTCTTTATAATTAAATTGTATTGTAGGGTAACTATTGTCCTTAAACATTAAGGCACTTAACTTAATAACAAATAGTATTTGTTTTTTTAGTATTATTTATCATCTGAGACTTTCAGAATTAACATATCAAACCTTGAGTCTTTTTTGTTGTTCTCCAAAAGAATGGGTTTATGGTACATTAAAAGGACATCTTGGGAACTGCCGGAGCAATAGACCATATAAGACTGAATTCCTATGCTTTTGACTTCTGTCCAGGAACCCACTTATTTAGGAGGCTTCCTGAGTAAGTGTATTTAGTTGTAGGACCCTAGAGTTGCCTAGTTCCATTCTATTCTAGCACACACTCAACATACTGCCAGAGCAAATGTAGGCTGCTGGAAAACACACACACACACACACACACACACACACACACACACACACGAAGAGCACAATGAGCATTATTAGCACAGCCCATTTAAAATGATGAGGTTTTAACCACATTTGTATAAATAATAGTTTCTCTAACCTCGAATCATTATCCTGCATTTTTAATGCAATCGGTTCATAAACATCAAAGTGAAAACACCAAATTTGTAAGGTCAAGACCAACTGGGGCTCTACATGGAGAGACAGCTGAGAGCTGTGTCCGAGCTGCGTCCGTATGCGTGGGTGGCCTTGCGGCTGTTGATTCACCCTCAGGCTACCAGACAGTTGCCTCTTTGCACTTGCAGAACCAGACTTCAATCTTAGGTAAAAATGTATCCCTCCCATGGAAAGGACATAAACAATGGATTGACATCAGCTCTGAAAACATCAGTGCGGCAGCCAGACTCAGCAGTTGCCCTCAAATACTGAGAAGTACCAAGCATAACATCAAGGCTGTTTCTACACAATAATATTTGTCTTTGTACAATAACACTGGGTTCTCCTAAGTATATTATAAATATAAAAGTTCATAGTCCAAAAGGTTCAATGTGATGATATCCTCTACAAATGACAGGAACGCTAGGATAGATTGCATGAGACATGACTGTCCTATCTTGGTCCTTCCTAGGATTCCCAAATAGACTCCGCAATAACCAGTAAATTTATATTTACACTGGACACTTTAAGAAATATTAGTATTCATTGTTTTTTGTTTTTTTTGTTTTGTTTTGTTTTTGAGACAGAGTTTCGCTCTTGTTACCCAGGCTGGAGTGCAATGGCGTGATCTCGGCTCACTGCAACCTCCGCCTCCTGGGTTCAGGCAATTCTCCTGCCTCAGCCTCCTGAGTAGCTGGGATTACAGGCATGCACCACCATGCCCAGCTAATTTTTGTATTTTTAGTAGAGACGGGGTTTCACCATGTTGACCAGGATGGTCTCGATCTCTTGACCTCATGATCCACCCGCCTCGGCCTCCCAAAGTGCTGGGATTACAGGCTTGAGCCACCGTGCCTGGCCTAGTATTCATTGTTAGATGAGAGACAGCATAATTTTGGAATAGAACAGAGTTCAATTTTGAATCTTACTAGCTTTGTTTCCTTGCATAAGTTTCTTAGCCTTCGCAAGGCTAGCATGTAAATCAGATATAATGATATAGTTCATAGTATAAAAATTGGACTAATGTGTGCAGTGTCTCTCTAGCACAGTGCCTGATGTGTAGTAGGGTATCAAGATATGTTCTCTATTATGCATTTGGAAGATTAGGTGCTGCGCCTGTAGGTTTGCCATTCATTTTTCATCTATGTAATTGTGAGTGTTCCTTTTCCAGATGGTAGGCACTTATTGAGGCCCAACAATTCTACTTTTGGAAACCTTCCTCAGGAAAAAGATCTTGATGACAGAAAATGCTGTGTAAACAGTATTATATAGAATTGTTGTTGTTGTTGTTGTTTTGAGATGGAGTTTCGCTCTTGTTACCCAGGCTTGAGTGTGCAATGGCGCGATCTCGGCTCACCGCAACCTCCGCCTCCTGGGTTCAGGCAATTCTCCTGCCTCAGCCTCCTGAGTAGCTGGGATTACAGGCACGCGCCACCGTGCCCAGCTAATTTTTTGTATTTTTAGTAGAGACGGGGTTTCACCATGTTGACCAGGATGGTCTTGATCTCTTGACCTCGTGATCCACCCGCCTCAGCCTCCCAAAGTGCTGGGATTACAGGCTTGAGCCACGGCGCCCGGCAGAATTGTTTTTAATAGCAAGAAATTCTTAAAAACCCAAGTTCAGTGACATGAGGACATTTATATAAACTATTGAACTGCCAGCCTTCTGCTTCCTTGTAAAATGATGGTTGTGAAGACTGATGAAAACAGTGTCAATATGTTAACTAAAAAGTTAGATTAAAAACATTATGGATAGTATAAGTAAATTTCTTAAATGCCATAAAGGCATGAGGTCAATACAATAATACTTTTTTTAAAGAATGTAATTTTTGGCAGTCTGAAAAGACAGGCCTTATATTGAGAAAAATGATTCGACACTGACTGAGACACTAAAACATTTTTTATTTTTTGCTTACTTATTCTGTTCCAGAACCCAAACTCTAAATATTTCATAGAGCACTATTTATATTAGCTGCATTAGATGACTATATTAAAGGGTTCTGTTTGCTAGAATCCTACTTTATCTTTTAAATTTTGCTAACTACCCTGCAATGAATGTTGAGTATAAAAAATTTGACTCGCTTTCCATCTGTCCGCTGTTTCCTTGTGCCTCTTGATTAATAAAACCTGTTTCCTTGACTTTAAAAAAAAAATCATTGCCATTTTGTTTTTAACCATCCTATTTTGCATAGTTCTAACACTTATTCAAGTAAAAGTTGGAACAGAACATGTAATAATAATAGCAAACATTTAAACAATATTGATTTTATGCCAGACAATATCTAAGATTTTTATAATTCCCCTTAACTCATACCATCTTCCTTATAGCCCTGTTAGGTAGATGCTGTTGTCCCCATTATACAGATTAGGAAACAAGCAATCAGTTTAAGTAACCTGGCCAAGGCCACACAGCTAATATAGTCCAATCCGGGCTCGAGTCACAGAACTGCTGTACGCATCAGTGATTCCTCACATTTTAGATGATAATGTCTTAAAGAAAATGAAATTCTAGATAGTCAACTCTTCTGGAAAAATAAATGGGCACTCAGCATTTGGTCTCATTTAACTATGCCATAAAACTACGGCCAATGGAAGGTAGTAGTAGATGCCATGCTCTTTCAGGTCCTCACTTCCAAGATGACAAAGAAAAGGAACAATGATCATGACAAAAAGGGTGGTGGCCACCCATGTGCCCAAGGACAGGGCTATTAAGTTCTTTTTTTTTTTTTTTTTTTGAGACGAGTCTTGCTCTGCTGCCAAGCTGCAGTGTAGTGGCACGATCTTGGCTCACTGCAACCTCTGCCTCCTGGGTTCAAGCAATTCCCTTGCCTCAGCCTCCTGAGTAGCTTGGACTACAGCCACATGCCACCACCTCAGCTAATTTTTTTATTTTAGTAGAGATGGGTTTTCACCATGTTGGCCAGGATGGTCTCGATCTGCCCACCTCGGCCCCCCAAAGTGGTGGGATTACAGGCGTGAGCCACCACTCCCAGCCAGGAAACACAGTACAGGCTGCAGCAAGTATCTTCAATGCCTTTGTGCTTCCTGAACTGTATGTGAAGCTACATTATTGTGTGAGCTGTGCCATTCTCGGCAGGAAGCCTGCAAGGACTGAACATCCCCACTCCTGTTTAGACCTGCAGATTCTGGCACAAAAACTCATTAAAGGAGCTGAGTCTTTGAGGACTGAAGAGAAACTATCCTCTGGAGAAAAGTAAAAAGGAATTTGTACTTTAAAAAAATTAGTAGGTGCCATTTATCAGAAGGTGAAAATTTTCCTAGCTGTGTCAATTTAGAGTTAACATACCACCCCAGGCTCTTGCTGTCAGTTTATTCTGCAGTGTACTATAGGATAATTCATTATAGGTCTTACCTGAGAATGTCTGATAATTAAAACTTTCCATTTGAATTATCTGGATGCTGCAGAAATGGAACTACTTTACTGAAGTGGTATCCAATGATTTACTATATATAACAATTTTTTTTATTCCAAAAATACAATATATTGGATATTTGCTGCTGTTTATTACTTAATGACATTAGATGAGTCATAAAGGTGTAAGTGGTTGACATTTTTGCTATTAAGAATTTAGGTATTCAAGTTATGCTTTATAAAAATGAGGATGAGATTTTTAGCTTCCCATGTTACTGCCTAGGAGATAACTGGTAACCACAACTTTATAATTAAAGATATCCCATTGCTGTTGATCTAGCATCTTTTCTAAAAATACATGTTTTACAACATTTATCTGAGACATTTTTATTCGATGTGCAGTAACAACAAATAATGCAAAATTATAAATTAATGAATGTAACAGTATGAAGTTGTAAGACATACCACAGCTTTCCTCTAGGTGGCATGATTTAAGCTATCATTGAATCAAATTTTTCCCTACAACCACAGGAGTGTGTAGTTTCTGAAGTGTGGCATTGATTAAATTTAATTGTTGCAACTGGTTAAGTAGCCAGATTGACCTTGTAATAGTCTATTGTTTAATGCTCTTAATTAACTTAAAATTATAAGACAAAGTGGTCTTAAAGAAACATACAAAACTCCAATAAGCCAGCAGCCAGAACTATTTGTCTCTTCAGGTCACAGTGACACATCCATTTCTGGATTTATTTCTTTGGCTTATGGTAGATAGCTTGCTATTTACTTGGACAGTAAAGATACTGCCTTTGTACTTAAAAGGACTCATATAGATATAACAAATCTAAAGAGAAACCACAAATTATAGGATTCTTGATCACAAAAATTTTCACATTAACAGGAAATAGCCCCTTCAATTATGGGAAGTTAATTTTCCTGGTGTCCCTGGTTTTATGAAGCAGTTACTGTTTGCTAAGCAAGATGGATCAACATGTGAAAAGTCATTATTATGTGACCTGCAAGCACCAAACGACAAAGAGAAACACTGTTCTTTTTTTCTGTACTAGCACTAAAATGGGAAGGGGCGCCCAAACTCATTTTTACCTTTGAGATTCTTTTTCTGTTGTTGATTTTCAAACTTTTAAAATGAATTTTTCTGGCTGTACACAGAATACATAAAATGCTTGTTAATCCCATTATTGTTGTATTTATCTTCTTCCTTTCTTTGTAGGAGACTGCTTTCATTGAGCTCAAAAGAACTTGACCAAGCACCTCTTGGGAATTCATTTTTGTGGCGGTGCAGGTTTATATCAGTGCTAAATTGTGCAAGTAACCGTTTTCAAAATGTATCTCCAGTGGTGATTTTTAGAATATGCTGCACAGGCAAAGGGAAAAAAAGACATTGGGAGTATTGAAAATATAATATCACCATTGTAACCGAAAAAAGGTCAAAGTCTAACTGGTGTATTCTTAAAGACTTAGATTTCAAAGTGGCTTCATTGTAAATAAGGTAATTATCTGGGATAGTCCTGGTTTACCCCTGTTCTCTTAATATATCAATGAGTGGCATCCTCTTTACTCCAAAAAATGTTTGGATTTGTGTGACAAATGATATAGTTACCCTAGTTATGAGAACTTTATTTTCTACTAAGACTTAATATAATTATCAGTGAGTTTATAGTCTGTAGTCTCTAGTTTTATAAATTATAACCATCCATATAGCTGTGCTTTTAAAAATTCTTATCATATTCTTAGGCTTTTAAAAATATGTATTTACTAATTTTTCCCTCTATCATAAACTACAATTGGGTTTTCTTTTTTATGCAATTACTATTGACCCTTGGTTTTTGTTTTGTGTTTGATTTTGTTTTTTGAGACAGAGTCTTGCTCTGTTGCCAGGCGCCAGGCTGGAGTGCAGTGGCGTGATCTTGGCTCACTGCAACCTCTGCCTCCTGGGTTCAAGCAATTCTCCTGCCTCAGCCTCCCGAGTAGCTTGGACTACAGGCGCGCACCACCATGCTCAGCTAATTTTTTTTTTGTATTTTTAGTAGAGATGGGATTTCACCATGTTGGCCAGGATGGTCTTGATATCTTGACCACATGATCTGCCCTTCTCGGCCTCCCAAAGTGCTGGGATTACAGGTTTGAGCCACCGCACCCAGTCTTTTTTTGTTTTTTAAATTGCAGGCTGATGGAGGCAGCAGAAGGGCAAAGTTGTTTGAAATGTAGGTTGGTAATTTTGGTAATGGAAATTTAGACATTTGGAATTTCCCCCAATCTGTGAAGCCCACTGAGATGACAACAGACACAAATTCATTTAAATAACATGTATCTTTAAAAAAAAAAAACTGTTTTGTTATACTCATTTTAATTATGAGAGCACAGTCATATTTTTCTCTATCACACACCTTCTCTTTTTCTTTCTCATCTTTTGTTTTCATTTTTAGTTGGCCAAAACACTGTCCATTTCTCCTCAGCAACCATTCTGGCTTCTTGCCTTGTGAAGACTGTGAACTTCTGTGGTGGTAGAATAAATGAAGTAGGAGTAGAGATTCTGTAAAGGTGAGTGTCAAATACTGCTCTAAAAAATAAGGAAAAAGGCTGGGCACGGTGGCTCATGCCTATAATCCCAGCACTTTGGGAGACCGAGGTGGGTGGATCACTAGGTCAAGAGATCGAGACCATCCTGGTCAACAAGGTGAAACCCCGTCTCTACTAAAAATACAAAAAATTAGCCGGGCGTGGTGGTGCGTGCCTGTAATCCCAGCTACTCAGGAGGCTGAGGCAGATCATGCCATTGCACTCCAGCCTGGGTAACAACAGCGAAACTCCGTCTCAAAAAATAATAATAAAATAAAAAATAAAATAAGAAAAATACTACCGCTTCTTTTTGCCAGCATTTTTTTTTAGCATTTTGTTAAGCACATATCCATAGTGTTATGCTGTATGGCAACTATTACCATATGTTCATTTATTTAAATATCAGTCACTAAATGCTATCTTAGTGGATGAATTTCACCAGGGGCAAGAAACCAGAGGCTGCAGCTACAGGGATGACCTAGCGCGGGCCCCTGTGAGACTGCTTCCCAAAGAAAGACTTTCCTGGAGAGCTAAAATTGTAGAGATCTGACGGGCCCAAAAGCCATAAGCAGTCATCAGTCAACTAATCATAATTCCAAAGGATGAGATAACGTTCCCACAGTGTATCATCAGTGTGATGAGTTTATCTCTTTAAAGCCTCACAACCTGCTGATATGCTCTGGTTTCTCTTGGTGCTATCTCTTTATCTTTTACCACTTCTGATCTCTTTAGACCCACCCTCTTTCCATTTTCCTTCTTGTCCATCCTTCCCTCCTTTTTTCATAATACTTCTTCCTTAGATTAACCTTTAAATACAAATAATAATCGGATTATTCTTCATGAGGAAACCATCTTTCCATTTCATTATTCATAATCAGAATAATGAAATGAAGCTGTTTATAGAAATGCATACAGAACATGAGACAAAATTGACATAGACCATTGTTTTTGAATAGTAGCATCAAATATAAAATTATAAATAAAAGTGTAAAAGATTTATGGTGTATTTTCATATTAAAGGGTTATTTTGCATTTATCAAGTATCACTATTTGGGGGAAAATGTAATCAATTACAGTTGTCCCATATATATCTTTTTTTAATCTCCTTATTTTTCATGCTTGAAATTATCCTGGAAAGCTTCCAGAATTGTTACAAATGAAGTTATTCTTTGGTCAATGTTAGGAAGGACCTATGATCCATAGGCATAAAAGTCCAGGACAGCGATGAGTAGTTTTGTTTTCTTCAGCCTCTTGTAGAAATTCCACATTACTTAAGTGAATAGACCTATTGATGAGTGCAGAATGGCTAAGATGGAAACAGCTGCACCCTCTACCTCTGTAATTTGGAAACACAAAATTCCATTTGAGGGTGTTAATAAGAGACTTTAATCGTGAATGTTTAACTGAACTTTGATAGTCATTTAGCATTTTATTCACCAAAACTGTATTTTCTTGTCCTTTCCTCCTATAATTACTGGGGGCAAAATATCCTAATATTTAAAATGTGCCTACAGAAACACTAGGAGGCATAACTAGAACAGGATTCTTTTTGGGTTCTTCCCTAGCTTTTCAGAGAGAGTGAAGGCCAGATATTTTTATTATAAATTCCCCGACAGAAATAAAGACATGATAGGATAAGAAACTCAGAGAGTCAGTGTGTAGCTCTGTCCGGATCACAAAGCCAGAAAGTGACAGAAATCTGAACCCAAGAAACCATAACTGGAGCCTGCCCTTTAAACCACTGTGCTCTCTTGCCTCCTTGAAGTAGTCAAGATGGTGTATATCAGTTAAATACCCTTTACCGCGAAGACTGTAGAGACCCTGGCAAATAAGATCTCCATAAATTTAGTGAATGTTTTTCTTTTTAAATACACAGATGAAAAGGCATGACAAGAATTATTTAATAGAAGAAAGGATTCATTTACGGTTACCAGGGAGACAGCTTTTGCGATCTGTTAGGTCTTCAAAGAACTGATCATTTGAGAGGTGGAAAGGGGCTTCCCCTCTCTTGCTATACTCACTTACTGCACTTACCCATTCCAGAAGCTTTTACTGATACCTCCCCTGTCTTACCTCCTGGGCCTCCTGGGCTTTGGGGAAATTAAAGTAGCCTCTTATGAATAGGTCAGGGGTCTCAGGTCTGAGGAGTTGTTAAGTGAGCAATAGGTATTCAATAAACTAAGTATATGAACAAAAGTGTGTATGTCTATGTCAGGAAGAGGGGTGTCTCTCAGAATTTATGGCTTAGGCCGTTTTCCTGGAAGTGATGTAAATGGACTACTCTCCCCACACTCTAATCTGAATCTATTTAACTTAAGGTGCATCAGTGTCTGTACCGAGAAGGTTGTCTGTAAACATGAGAGATGCTCACTGGCTTGTGGGAAAGCTGAATCTATATCCTCAGCAAAATGTGGTGACAGCTAACTCAGGTGACCAGCCGTATTCCACAGCAGCACCTTCACTCAGTGGCTCTACTTTGGAGCTCCTGCTCTATGTCTATAATGGCCGCAGGTGTAGGAATATTCACTTTTTCTCCAGTCAGTAGAGCTAGCTGACTGCAGTTCTCAAGCTGAACTCAGAGGGAGGGCTTAACTGGATGAAACTACTAATCCGACAATAGCGCCTCTTGATTATCTTTATCTTGGGCTACTGGGATGGTAGCTGGTTTCTAACTCCCTTCAAGTTGCTTCAATTCAAAACTGGTGTGAAGGAAAGAAACCTGCCAGTACTGATTTAGACATAATTTTTAGAATTATTCAGAAATGGGTTGGAACAATTATTTTATTCCAGAGTTTTTCAATATGTGATAATGGAAAAACATCTGTATTCAAGGGAGTTCAGAAAATGCTGGGTTAAAAGAGTGAAAGTCTGCAGGAGTTTTGGAGCCTTTAACATGATAATGTTCCGGAATGAGGAATCTAAGAGGACGGTAGAGTACCCAGTATCTCCCAGACTTGTTTGACCCAGAATTTCTGTTTGTCAGAACATATTCTGGGACCATGGTGTCTCAAAAGCACATAGTGGGTAAGAACATAGTGGATCCTGACTGCAAAAATACAGCTCTACCACTTACTGTGGTCTCTCTCTCTTTTTTTTTTTTTTTTTTGAGACGGAGTTTCGCTCTTGTTACCCAGGCTGGCGTGTGCAATGGCGTGATCTCGGCTCACCGCAACCTCCGCCTCCTGGGTTCAGGCAATTCTCCTGTCGGCCTCCTGAGTAGCTGGGATTACAGGCACGCGCCACCATGCCCAGCTAATTTTTTGTATTTGTAGTAGAAACGGGGTTTCACCATGTTGACCAGGATGGTCTTGATCTCTTGACCTCGTGATCCACCTGCCTCGGCCTCCCAAAGTGCTGGGATTACAGGCTTGAGCCACCGCACCCGGCCCCTACTGTGGTCTTAAACAAAGTACTTAACTTCTTTGTACCTCAGTCTCCTCATCTGCAAAATATGGATAATACCTACTTTATAGGGTTGTTGTGAAGATTAAATGGCCATACACAACACACATCAAATTACTGAGTGTAGTACATGTTAGCTATTACTTTATTTATCCAGTGCTCTACTCATGATCTAGGCCTCATATTCATCTAAAGTATAAATTCCAAAAGTGGTGGTAGGTTCTTTGTGACTTTTCTGAACTAGGGAACATATGAACTAGGGAATGGTATAGACACCTTGGGTTTGGGGGAAAACTCAACAGAGTTTCCAGTTTAAATCATCTGTCTAGTCAGTATGGCTGCAGAGTCATGCTGAAATGAAAATGTTGACTTTGAGTAACTAAAGGTAAAATAAAAGAAAAAGGGAAAGTGGAACAGTAATAAGAATTATTCTTGTATTCATCTAATTTAGACTTGGTTGAAATAGAAAATGTCAAGTTATGAGTAGTGTAGAACAGTAGACATCAAACACTTAAAATTCCAGCTTCCTGGATTAATGCTATGGAAAGAATGAAGTTGGTTGATAGTGTTTAGCCTCGCAGGAAGGTGAAGAGAAAGCCATACAGGAAGTGGCTAGGTGGCAAATTATAAAGGTGACCATTCAAGTCAGTAAAACAAATAAATGTACCTTATTGTTTAGGTAAAAAATGATGCCTCTCTGTTTTCCAGCAGTTCGCAAACAGAAGGCTATATTGTAAACTACAAACTAACAGAACAAACTCCAGGAAGGCAGCCTGTTGAGGTATCCCAGGAAATTAATGAGGACATTAATTTAAAAGATTGGAAGGTATGTCTTCAGGACTGGCCTGGCCCTGAGTAGACTGGCATTCCCTCCCATAGAAGCATGTGTGCACACCTAACACAGGAGGAAAGCCTTCCATTCTAGAGCAAGTGATTCAGTTTGGGAGGCTGTGACTGAGCTACACTAAGTAAAAACGGGAGACTTGATTGTCCTTCAACAGACCTGTCCAAATGACTAGAAAGTAAATACCGTAAATCACAGAGCGCACATCCCACCTCCTTCCTCCCTTTCCCACAGCGGTCCTCATTCCCACACCCCCTCAACGGTTCGGGGAGAGCTGGCGTTCTAAGTAACGAGAGGACTTCTGCCTGTAATCCTAGCACGTCACTTTGTTGAAGGCAGACACGTGGTTCAGAGAGAACTTATAAATCTCTCCTCCTCGGCAAGGTCGTGATGTTATCTGCTGGCAGCAGGAGGTTCGCTCCGAGCGGAGCTCCAGAAGTTCCGGACAAGAGAGAGACAGATAGAAAGAAAAAGAGAGAAAGAGAGAAAAGACAGCGGAGGCAGAGCGCAAGTTAGAGGCAGGGGAGCGGGTTGGAGAATATTAGCCTAACGGTCTAGGGAGTCATCCAGGAACAAACTAAGGGGCTGCCCGGCTGCAGACTGGAGGAGACAGAGAGGGTCTATTTTAGCGTGACAAGTGCCTACCTGCCCTAAGCGAGCAATTTCCACGTTGGGTAGAAGCCAGGAGAGGTTGGGAAAGGGTGGGAGCCCCTGCGCAACCCCCTCCGGAATACAACTCCCCAGCCAGGGTGTCGCAAGGGCTGCCGTTGTGATCCGCAGGGGGTGAACGCAACGGCGGCGGCTGATCGTCTGTGGCTGGGTTGGCGTTTGGAGCAGAAGGAGGAGCAGGAGAAGGAGGGAGCTGGAGGCTGGATGTGTTTGCAAGCCGCAGCGGCGGCGGCGGCGGCAACGTGAAGTAACCAAGCGGGTCAGCGCGCGCCCGTCCGGGTGTAGGCCACGGCGCGCAGCTCCGGGAGCAGGATCCGCGCCGCCTCAGCGGCCTCTGCGGCCCCTGCGGCACCCGACTGAGTTCCGAGCACCGCGCGAAGCGCACTCCTCCCCGCGGCGCGCCGGGCTCGCCCCCAGAGCGCGCACACGCACACACACGCACGCACGCACACACGTGTGCGCTTCTCTGCTCCGGAGCTGCTGCTGCTCCTGCTCTCAGAGCCGCAGTGGAAGGCAGGGCCCAACCGCTCCTTCTTTAAATATATAAATTTCAGCCCAGGTCAGCCTCGGCGGTCCCCCTCACCGCGCTCCCGGCGCCCCTCCCGCCGGTTCGCCAGCTGCCAGCTCCGGGACCTTTTCATCTCTTACCTTTAGGCCGGAGGAGCCGAGTTCAGATTCGCCACTCCGCACCCGAGACTGACACACTGAACTCCATTCCCTCCTCTTAAATTTATTTCTGCTTAATAGCCCCTCGTCTCTTTTTCCCCATCTCGTTGCTCCAAGAATTTTTTTTTTCTTACTCTCCAAAGTCAGGGTTCCCCCTGCCCGTCCCGTATTAATATTTCTCCTTTTGGAACTACTTGCCTTTTCTTAAAGAAATTCAAGCAGATACGTTTTTCTACTGGGCATTGAATAGATTGTTTGCAAAAGTTTTGCCTCAAAAACAAACAAAACCAAACAACTCTCCTTGATCTATACTTTGAGAATTGTTGATTTTTTTCGACTTTTTTAAAAACAACCTTTTTTCCGCGTTTTAAAAGAATGCACTACTGTGTGCTGAGCGCTTTTCTGATCCTGCATCTGGTCACGGTCGCGCTCAGTCTGTCTACCTACAGCACACTAGATATGGACCAGTTCATGCGCAAGAGGATCGAAGCGATCCGCGGGCAGATCCTGAGCAAGCTGAAGCTCACCAGCCCCCCAGAAGACTATCCTGAGCCCGAGGAAGTACCCCCGGAGGTGATTTCCATCTACAACAGCACCAGGGACTTGCTCCAGGAGAAGGCGAGCCAGAGGGCGGCCGCCTGCGAGCGCGAGAGGAGCGACGAGGAGTACTACGCCAAGGAGGTTTACAAAATAGACATGCCGCCCTTCTTCCCCTTCGAAAGTAAGTACTCATTTTCACTTCCATCCCCCGAGGTTTAGCGCTGCCCAGAGCTCTCAAAACCGCAGCAGCTCCCGGGATCGCCCTTCCCTCTCGCGGTTCCCGTTCGCTCTTTTCCCGTTCTCCTGTCCTTCGCCCCATCCACCTCCCTTCCAGCTGTATGCCTGAGGCCATCAGGCTTTAAAACGTTTACTTTCTACTTTATTTTCTCCATCTCTCCCTTCCCCCAACAATTCAGCCCTTTAAAAGGCGTTATTCTCTTTTTCTCTTCCCTAAAATTCTTTGTCGGCCACCAGCTGGGAGTCAGCCCCACTCTGTCAAACTAGAGGTGCTCCCAGGGGGAGAGTTAAACTTGGGACTCTTGGTAGGTTTGGTTTCTTTGCTCCGATTGGCGTGGAGCGCGCCGAATTGGTGCACGAAGGGGTTAAAAAAAAGTGTCTCAAAACTAGCCTCTCCGGAAGGCGCCCCCTTTCCGTGCTGACCTATCAACCGGTTCCCCAAGCCTTCTCTATTGTCTCTAACTCCCCTAAAAATGTCAGCATCGCCGAGATAAAACCCGGTTTGGAGACCTCTTGAGAAACCTACCTGGAAACCCTCAGTCCTTGATGTATCGTTTGCCATCACTAGATGCTTAATTACCCAAAGGCAAAATCCTATCACCACCTTCCCTTTTCAACTGGAGTGGTAGAAAGGACAACTGCGTTTCTAACTGTATTTTAAAAGGTTTTAGTTCACATTATTTTTCAGAATACACCCAAACCTGCCTTATTCAGAACTCCGGTGTAGCAGATCATTTTTCCTAGTTTTTTTCTGGTCTGTTATCCCGCTCCTGCCTTTTCGTACGCTTCCTGCAGTTATTTCAATGCCTTTCTAAAACGCAGAGTAGAAGACGGCCGTTTTTTTTTTTTTTTAAACTGGCTTCTCTGAGAACAGTGTCCTCAAAACCAGCTGGCATACAGTAGCAATGGGAGTGAAATGATTTATTGTAGAGGAAGGGACGAAACAGTGTAGAATTATTTCAGAGTTCTGAAAACAAACAAACAACAACAACAAAAAAGAGGCAGCAGCATCCACTGATACCTGAGAGGGGTTAACTACCAGGAAGAAGAAGAAAAGAAAAACAAACAAACAGAACGCTCTTCAACATTCGCCGATTCCAAATCCCAAGTCGTAAACTTCTCATTGGTTGCTCATTTCTCTCCTCCCCTTTCCATGCCCTATATACTTGCTGGCTGCCTTTGCAAAGTCTCTGTGTCTTGCCTAAATAGATAATACAGCCATCTTGATAATTTTATCATAGAGGTTCTAATTGCAGGGTGGTGCTTTTCTTTTTTAATATTTATTTTTAGTTTGACAAGTCCTAGCTATGTGACTTGTCATGTCTTGTACTTGATGGTCTCAGAAGTCAGCCCGTGTGTCTAACCGCAGTCTTCCCGGTGACCTTTATTTTGCTGCAGCTTCTCCTGTTTTTGTTGTATAGCAGAACAGATGCAGAGAATTCTGGCAAGCAGGAAGATTTTATTACTATAATTATGGCACTATCCATAGCAGTGTTGATAAACACACTCCACCCCTGGTTATCCCCTTCGGGAAGTAAAGCTTTCTATCTGCGGTGGAGCCAGGGAGATATTAGGAAAGAAAGTTCATTGTAATTAGTCCAAAACCATTGAGACAAACAAGGAGTTGGGTCAATTTGCTTTCTCTAGCACGTGCACCGGTTCTACTGGTATTTGGGCAGAGAGGAAAGTATGTTATGTAGAAACCAAATAACTCATCTTTCAATGTTTATATGCAAAAGTTCTAATAAACTGCCAGGGCTTTTATAACACAGTAATGAGCTCTGGTCTAATTACTGAGAGAGCAAGTAACCCAAGAGGGCATTAATTCTTTGTTCTCTCAAGCACACTTCAATCTGAAGAGCTGAGATGGTCCAAACCGGGGTCATGGTCATCAACAAACTGGAAAAATTCCTAGATTATTAGGAGGATTTCAGAGTATGGCATTTAACATCAATGTGTGGATTCTCCTCTCCATTTCACCGCAGCCACCAAATAAATGAAAACCTCTGATACATCCAGGATAAATAAAACATACTGCCAGTTTTCATACAAAGAATACAGGCTTTAAAAAGTCTGTATTCTGTATGGAAATTTAGGAGCAGACAGCCATAGTAACAGCGGGTTTGATACTACTGTGCAAGGACTGGATAATTTTATAGAAAATAGGTTAACTGATTTTCCAGCACTTTCTAGTTACATTGGAATATAGCAAACCCTTCCAAAAACAAAAAAAAAAAAAAAAAAAAAAAAAAAAAGGAGGAAAAGGAAAAAAAATCTTATTTTTAAAAATCAAATTGAAAGTACAGCATTGGTGTATATACCAGCTTTCCCTCTTTAGGACTTTTCTGCCTGACTTTTAACTCAGCTGTCACTGAAATGGCTGTGGGGAGGGAGTGTGCCTGTCATTCCTTGCAGTGAGTCTGGTGAGGGTCATAAGCCCCAGAGATGGAGGCATGGGAAAGATTGCTGGTTCATTTTTTACCACCAACTTATTAGCATTGAGGGAGTGACTGCAGCTCGAGTATTACAAATATGCTCTAATTATACCCAATGAGCTATATATCATTACAGATTGCTGATAGCCCTTTGTGGGACATTTTATAAAGTTCAGACTAAATATTTTTAGCAATGTGGAGATTTAAAAGTAAAAATATAAGAGATATTGTATATGCCCTCAGGCATATTTTGTCTTAAATATTATCCTTGGCCAAGTGTACTACATAAATACAGTAAATATGAATAGAACTGGCCAGGTGCCAATCTCCTAGGATGAATTTTAGTCAAGAATGTATTTATGGGATATAAATAATACTGTGTCAACATTTAAAGAAGGGGTCTGATTAGCTTTGAATTTATTCATATTGATCTTTTCATGTGCTGTTAGTTTAAGACTCAAAGTGGAGTTATGCTAAGGTTTACCGATAGTTTGCCCACTGGGAATTAGTGGACTTCTAGTTGTTTAACAATCCGTTTGAAGTTTGAGGCACATGTATTTGAAAGATGCTGCACAAAGTTTTACAAACTTAGAAAGGGTGATTCCATTAGACACAGGAAGAACTCAAATCATTGACATGTAAAATCTGTTGAGAGTTGGACAGCCAAAAAGAGGAAGAGACAAAAAGTTTCATTTTCTTTCTTTTCTCTCCCTTTTTCATTGTAACCAATCAGCACATGTGGTTCTCACCCTGGTGATTTTGTCTCCCCGCCCCCCCCACCCCACCTCTACTCCCACTGGAACATTTGGCAATGTCCAGAGACATTTTGGTTAACATGACTTGGGGTGGAGGGGAGCTACTATTGTTTAGTGGGTCAACCAGGGGTGTTTCTAACCATCCTGTAATGCACAGGGCAACCCCCTCTCCCCAACATCAAAGAATTTATCCTGCCCACAATGTCAGTAATGCCCCTGTTGAGGAACCCTGGTATTTATTTGGGGTTACTGAATTCTGTTAATAGTACCATTTTAAAATAGTAACAAAAATAAAATATCTTTATGATCAAAGGATATTCAAATGAGATCACTGAATAGGAGGATAGTCAGACAGTTATCTTAATTAAATGGAGTGTGGATTAGCCCATTGTATATGGTATATACTTTATTTTTGTGGTCTTAAAGCCCCTAAATTAGAGACATCAAAACTACCCATTTATTTAGCTTAAGTGATGGTGTTGACCTATCAATTCATAGCTTCAGTCAGCAGCATTGTGATGTTAGAACAGAGAAAAAAGAAGTGAGGAATTATCATGGATTCTCCTTGCAAGGAAAATAAGCAGTTTGTGTTAATAAAGAGTGGGATTTCCAAGCTAGGCAACCGGAGAAAGTAAATAATCATCTTGGTTTATTCTACCATTTTGAAGTAGATGAACTAAAAATATACAGCCTGAAAATTCACAATGAGGTTTCCTTTGTAATTGTTTCATATGAATGTTAAATATTTAACAGGAAGCAATCTCCTTTTCTATTTCCTCTGTAATTTTCCAAGTTAAATTGTGGAATGTAGAATGAAAACCAATGACACTATGGTTTTGGGGAATGTGACTTAGCATTCAATTCATGAATATGTCTTTCTGTATACAAGTTGCTGGTCTGTTGGCCAGTTGCCCAATGAAGGAAAATATTAGCAATTGCTGGAACATAGTGGTATTTCTGCTTTATGTAGTAAGTATTTTTACTATTTTATTTTTTAGGATTCTCTGTGTGTTTGTATGTGGGTGTATGAGAGAGAAACAGAAAGAAGAAAGAGAGTGTATCAAAGACAGACTTGAACTCCTGGACTTCCAGAATGATTGAGTTATTAATACGCAACAGACCGAGCTTTAATTCTCCATTTTTTATGGCATCATTGCTTGTACTAACTCTAGTGCCTAATTGTGGTTGCATTTAAGTTAGGCCACATGCTTCTCCTTCAGGATTTCCTCTTCTTTTTACCTCTCAAAGAAGTATACTATTTATAACTAAAGCAGTTGGGTAGTCTTTGTTGCCAAGTGAGGCCAGCCAGCTTTATGCCTCTCCTGAGAAGCCCCTACCCAATGAAAGAGAGGCTTGGCAGAGGTTGGAGGGCAGGTGGGGACCTCTCCACCCCACAGAAGGAAGGGGTTGGGGGAGCCCACTGTGTCTCCACAGCACCCCCTGTGGCCGACTGGAGGAGCTGCACGTTTTGAATGATGTCTTCTCCCTGGTGAAAAGATGCTGATGTAACCTAGTCACAGCATCTTTCATATAAAAATATGAAAGAATGACAGATCATTCTTCCCAGAGGAAACTGAGTTGTGAAAAAAGGGCTAATGACTCACTGCTGAACCCACATCAAATCTGGGTTAGAACCAAGGAGGTCATTGACTCGTAGGCCTTTGCCCAGAGATTACAACATACTTTAGGTGCATATTTAGAAGGTTTGAGAAATTAGAGTGGAATGGCCTGGTCCTGGGAGAGGTGTGCAAGGTCACCACTGGAGTGGGACTCAAGCCCACCACCACTCCCGCCTGCCTACACCTGTGTCTGCCCCATGCACCCCCTTATAGATTCAGGAGTAAGGTGAGCAGTGAGCAGGAGACTGCATGAAGAGCTCTGGAAATAGCCCTTTCCACTATCTTGATGTAGCATTTCCGGTACTGATGGGCTCCTGGAGAGAGGATTTGCCAGATGTGCTTGCTCTATTTAGGCAGTGCTTCTGCTCACGGGTGTATTCCACTGAGCAGCTTGATGAAAAGTGGCTCTGCCGGAGATAAACAAATGTCCATTATCATTTTGAAGGCATGTGTGTGCTTTCATTTAAAACAATTTCCTTTAAACAATGATAGTTTCTAACCTGGGAATTCAGCCTTCTCCAGGTATTTTATTTTAGATTTAATAATATGTTAGGGATTCTTTGATGGGTTTGTTTAGACTAAAAAGTTTGCTTCCGTCATTTGTTTAGAATGAATTTGCATCGTGCTACAACCACAAGCTGCTTTCGATGGTTGTTTGTTTTGTTTCTTTCCTAAGCGCTGATATCCAGAAGTGGGTGTTGATCTGCACTGCACTCTCACCACTACCTTACTTTCTGAATTGGCTTGGTGGCCTTGACTCTGAGTAAAACTGCCCCTTGGCCTCTTCCCCACCCTCTCTAAGTTGGCTTCTTTTCCTTCATTGTGGTGGAATGTCTGCATGGATGGACAGTCGAATGCTCACACAGCGTGTCCCCATTCAATACTCTGCTGAGTTTGTGGGAGACAGCAGTCCCTTTACTTACCCAGGCCTCAGTTTCTTCCCTTGTAAAGAAGAAGAAAACAACACCTGTCTCCTAGGGTTGTAAAGGATTGATGATGACATATGTGAAGCACCTAGAGCAGCTGCTTCTGGCATGGAGTAGGCCGGCTTTGCCTTGCAGCAATTCTCTGAGTCTCAAATGCCTTTGACTTTAGGGTGTACCATTATTTTATATGCCACTAAGAAAAAAAAATAGCACTCTAGTGAACATGCCATTGGTTTTAAGAGAGAGTCTGGATTTTAGAGAGATGAAAATTTGATTATAAGCGATGCCTGGGAACCACTTCCATTAACCTGAGATGTCTTGGAACCTCCAGCTCATTCTTTATTATAGTTCCTCTCAGTGGCTCTCTTTCCTTTGCTCACTCAGATGGTTTTTTAGGTGGCCTCTGCCACTTCAGGAAAGGGATGGGGTGGGGCTGAAAACAGAGAATGTAGGGTTGGTAATTTACCATGCCTGGCACTATCTAGTCCTCCTATGAGGAGTCCTGAGAGTTTAGGCTGTTAGGTTCAGACTTTCAGAGTCTGGTCCCTCCTCCCTTCTCAGACCCTCTTCTCACTAAATCCCTGCATGAAAATGATATTCCACTCACATCATCCTCTTTGCCTTTACCCAGATGGGTCATTTATTTTCATGCCTCTGGGGTCTTTGTTTATGCTGTTTCTTCCACATAGAGGCTATCTTTTACACTTTCAAAAATTCTTCTGCCTGGTATGGTGGCCAACGCCTATAATCTTAACACTTTGGGAAGTTGAGGTAGGAGGATCACAACCTGGGCAACAAAGCAAAATCTTGTCTCTACGGAGAACTTAGTTGGGCCTGGTGACATGTATCTGTAATCCTAGCTACTTGGGAGGCTGAAGCAGGAGGATTGCTTAAGGCTAGGAGTTTGAGGCTGCAGTGAACTATGATTGCCTCACCACCCTCCAGCATGGGCAACAGAATGTGACCCTGCCTCTAACAATAACAAAACAGAACAAAATCTTTCTGTGCTTAGTCAGATGCTACCTCCTTAGAAAACCTTCCTTGAGTGTCCTAGTCTTATTGAATGAGCTCTTCCTTTGCATTCTCACTGTACTGATGGTTATCTCTATCTCTGCCTCTTTTCTTTTGGTCTTAGTAAGATCTATCTCTGTTCTGGGTTTTCTTCCTCACTGGTTTGTGGACTGCCTCAGAACAGAAACCAGGTCTAACTTATCTATATTCTTACAGAGCTTAGCATATTGTGTTTGATCAAGGAATGTTTGATGAATGAGCATTCCCTTTAGAGAATAAGATTGGACTACAGAAGAAGAATCTGTGAGTTCAAAGAGGTGTCAGGACCAGGAGATGTGGAGAGATGCAGTGTCCTTTCCTTCATTGTCAGGGAAACTGTGTCTGATGGGTCATGTCACTATGCTAAAGAGCACAGGGCTTCTCATCACCATATGTTTTCTGGTTCCAATTCTCAGATAATAATGAAGGTGGTGATAATGATGATGATTAAAGCTAACATTTATTGAGGACTAATTATAGGCCAAGCATAGTTTTAAATATTTTACATTTATGTACTCTTTAATACAAGCAATCCTATGAGGTTAATACTCATATTGTCCCTTTGACATCTGAGGAAATGGAAATAGCTATTTCTACTAGTGATGTGTTATGAAAATGAGGCTTTCAGCCACCACAGGTAATAGAAGCCCTAATACAGAGCCCAGGAAATAGAGAGCATGACCTTTTTTGCCCTCTTGGTAAATGATGTACCCATCCATGAGAGAATGGTGAGTCTCTCTCTCTGTTAACCAGAATGACATTCACAAGCTCTGAATTCTTTCCCTAGAAAAGAAAATACACCTCTGAAGTCTTGCACAAAACCTGATTTTTTTTTCTTGCCCTGAACACATTCAGCATTTATTTCTGCACTTAATTGATACAAAAAGTGTGATTTATTAAACCTTTGGTTGTTTCTGTTTGTTTGTCTGTTTGTTTGTGAGATGGAGTCTTGCTCTGTCACCCAGGCTAGAGTGCAGTGGCACAATCTTGGCTTACTGCAACCCCTGCCTCCCGGGTCCAAGCGATTCTCCTTCCTCAGTCTCCTGAGTAGCTGTGACTAGAGGTACATGCCACCATGCCCAGCTAATTTTTGTATTTTTAGTCAAGATAGGGTTTTACCATGTTGGCCAGGCTGGTCTTGAACTCCTGATCTCAAGTGATCTGCCCACATCAGACTTCCAACGTGCTGGGATTATAGGCCTGAGTCACAGTGCTTAGTCTTGGTTTTGTTTTTGAACTGCAACCATTTTCCTCACAAAACTTTGGATACATTTTATTGACAGGACATTCCTATTTCGGAGAATTAATTTATTTGGGAAGGGAAGATGATATACAATGAGTGTGACTTTGGAACTAGACAGACACATTAAATAAAGGAAGGAGAATAAATAAAAGGGAATTGTACCAAAGGAATCTTGAAGGCTGAAAAGGAAGCGGTAACATCAAAGACAAGAAGTCCCACTCCAGGCCTGTGGCATTTGCTGGAGAGTGGTCCTGTTTTGGTTAGCAACTTGGCTCTCTCAGCACAAGTTATTAAAACAGCCTCATTGATATTTAAGTTGCTTCCTACTGAATTCAGATCTCAGCTCTGCCATTGTTGGCTTGGCAGCTGGATTTGAACCCCCTTCACTTAACCTAGCCTTGGTTTCTTCATTTGTAAAGACGAACATCGACTTTTTAGGGGTTGCAAAGGATGACGTGTGTGAAAAAGCACCTGGTGCAGCTGCTTCTGGCCTTGTTTGCACAGCAGCTATTATTCATCAAATCCATTGACTTTAAAACGCACCACTATTTTGTGTGCCACTAACAAAGAAATATCACTGCCAATTTAACTATTAGTTAGAACATAACATTAACTAAATATCACGGCCAGTTAACTCGGCCATTCACTGTAAGAGAGAATCTGGATTTTAGAGATAATAGAATGTGAAAAATACATAGAATCAGTGAAATCACATAAACGTTTGTGAAATGAAAGAATAACAGTCTGTGCACATGTATAGAGGGCTGGAGCTGAAGCACATAAAAAATGAACTTAAGTGGAAGCATGACATCTGCCCTCAGAAACGTTTTCTAGTTAATGAATGTTAGGAGCCCATCTGTGGAATCAAGAGAAGAAAATCCACATAGTACATACTCCACCCAGCCTGAGTGTCTTGGAAATCAAACATTTTTTGTTCTTATTTTTGACATCTCAACATGTACCAGTTGTTTCAAAGGGTATATAAATTTTTAGGGGAATTTTTTTTCTTTTTGTTTTGAGATAGAGTCTCGCTCTGCTGCCCAGGCTGGAGTGAGTGGCACAAACATGGCTCGCTGAAACCTCCATCTCAGGCTAGTGAGGGTGCTAGTGATCCTCCCTCCTCAGTCTCTTGAACAACAGGGACCACAGGCATACACCACCATATCTGGCTAAGTTTTCCAATCTTTTATAGAGTTGGGATCTCACCATGTTGCTCAGGCTGGTCTTGAACTTTTGGTCTCAAGCGATCCTCCCGCCTCTGCCTCCTAAACTGCTGTGATCACAGATGTGAGCCACTGCATCCCACTGAGAAAAATTGTTTAAACTATTTGAACTGATCTCTGAAGGTGCATAAGAGTCACATAGTACTTGCCTCTTCCTTTTTGTGG
The DNA here is from genome assembly GCA_031835075.1 of Saguinus oedipus. Taxonomy (NCBI): domain Eukaryota; kingdom Metazoa; phylum Chordata; class Mammalia; order Primates; family Cebidae; genus Saguinus; species Saguinus oedipus. The sequence continues at coordinate 42,320,393 of CM063188.1, forward strand.
ATCTCAAAATCCAAAATCAAAGAGGGGCTGTTGCTGATAAAAGGCTGACATGCAGATGGGGCCTCTGTGTAATGTGCTGCTGGGCTGGGTTCACCTCTCCTCACAGGTGCCCTGTCTCTCAGCACCTCCACCCTTTGCAAAGAAGCCAGGACATTTGGAGTCAAGGCTGAAGCAGGTCAGGCAGCTGTGGTTACACTCAGGTAGACTTCATTTCACCTCTGCAACCAAGCACTGCCACAGCTGCCTCTTAGCCTCAGTGGATTCATTTTAAAAAAGGCTTGGCCAGGTGAGGTGGCTCATGCCTGTAATCCCAGCACTTTGGGAGGCCGAGGTTGGTGAATCACGAGGTCAAGAGATCGAGACCATCCTGGCCAACATGGTGAAACCCTGTCTCTACTAAAAAATAAAAAAATTAGTTGGGTGTGGTGGCTTGTAGTCCCAGCTACTCGGGAGGCTGAGGCAGGAGAATTGCTTGAACCCAGGAGGTGGAGAGTGCAGTGAGCCAAGATTGTGCCACTGCACTCCAGCCTGGTGCCTGGTGACAGAGCAAGACTCTATCTCTAAATAAATAAATAAAGGCTTTAGCAATAGTATGATATTAGGGTGTAGAAATCTCAAAGAGGAAGCTGGATGAGACAAAGGGGAGGGGCTGCTGGAGAGTCACTGCAGAGGGTTTGAGGAGGAGGAATGACACCAGTGGGGGGAAGCCACACTAAGGCCTTGGGTGCTTGTGCACAGTGCAGCATGTTCTCTCAGTGAGTTGGCCTCCTGGCTTTCCTGGGGCAACCCAGTAACACCACTTCACTGGTGCGGAAACACATTGCTGTCCAAGAGGAATTGAGTTCACTGGCTTTAGTGTCTGTTAGGAGGGAAAGCCTCATCGTGCTGAGAAGGCGATCCTCCCTGGGCCAGGACCATCCCTTCATTCTCTCGAATGAACGCTTGGATTTGTTACTGCCTGATAAGTCAGAAATGTTTGGCTTAGATGTTCCCTTGACCACAATGACTTGAGAAACTTAAGGCAAATGGAAAATGCTTCCTGGCTATTGTGAAGCCCAAACCTTGTGGAAGTAGTTTGAATGCATTTCCATTCCTCCACAGGCAGCTGTTTTTCTCTCACACTAGCGTGTTCCACCAGCGTGTCCCACTCCCTTGGGCCTTCCTAGCTACCTACACGTTGGTAATTATGAAACTGGTTATTTCCGAAGAAGAGAAGCTACGTTTCTGGAAAAAAAAAAAAAAAAAGTCACGGAGCGGCTATTTGAGAATCACACTGATCTTTTGGAGTTGTTTCAGGAAATACTGTCGCATCTTTTTGGTTTTCTGAAGGAAAAAGAAAAACGTTGTGACTGTGACTTTGGCTCTGCTCATTTTGCTTTTCTTATCTGACCCATACCACACTGGCAAATGCCCCTTCTGTCTTGACAAGCCAGTTTGCAAATAACTATTCATTCAGAATTTTAGGCTGTTGTAAGAATCCTTCTTTGATACTTCATCTTGTGAACAAGAATGCGAAATCTGGTTTTGAGAAAGACACTGAAATGACGGCGAGTCCACTGGTCTCTGCAAATCTCTCTATCTGAAAAAGATTACTGTGTACTTTTTAGTGGATTTTAACGGCACTAAAATATTTATTGTTGCCAAAACTTTAGTGGGAATTTTCTGGGAAATATAATTTAATTTTAAAGTTTTGGATTCATTTCAGTGTTGGTAATGTCAATGCTTGTTAGACCAAGTTTATCAGGGATTTTTCTGTCTACACCAGATGTAGCAGTAACTTTGTCATTTATTCTATTTTAACTTTAAAAAAAAAGATCATGTATTTCCCTATCTTAATCTGATTTTCACTTTTGCTTTGATATCTTATAGCGATATGACTGAAGTTATTTCTAATTCCTTTACAGTGAACCCTTGTAATAAAGCTGCTGGCTTAGAAACTCCAAAAAAGTGTGAATGACTTATTCTGATTCTACCTTAGCAGGAGAAGGAAACAATCACAGACTGAGGACATTTCTGTGCAAAGGATGGGTGGTTTGGTCCCCACCCCCGGCGGTCAGTCAGGGCTTTCGTGGGAAAACATTTCTACATTCAAGCTCATGCTTGGCCTCTTGGGCTCTGCAGGTTAGAGGGGGAGACAGAGGAAGGAGCGCTCCAAACCTTCTGACTCTTACTTGGAAGCAGCCACGCAGAAGCAAAGCTTCTGCCATGACCTCAGGCTCTGAATCACCAGGTTCCACCTTCAGATGTGTCTGTTAAACTTCACCACCCTGGGTTGCTCTGTCTTCACTGTTTTCTGTCTGAGATATCTTGAGGTATTTTTAAAACATCACATTGTTTTAAATAGTAATTTAGTCACTCATTTTTATTTCTTCATAGTATTAAGCCTCGGGTTATTCTGTGTGTTAACTAAAGTCACTGATCAGATCGCTAAACTAAGTCCTGAACTGCCTCTGTTCCACCTACTAAACTTACCGCCTTTCTTCTACATAGAATGAGGTGACTGGTGCTACTTTGTCCTGGAGAAAGATATATTTCAGAAGAATTCCCCTGTCAGGAAATATCACCATCAATGATGAAACTATGTGTCTTTACACATAGTTTTATTAACTCTTTGTCACAAGTACTCAGGTTATAGAAAGAGGGTCTTGATCCAAGCTGACCCCGAATTGTTATACATTTGGATCAGTTTTCCCTTTCTCAGTAACATTTGCTGAGAATTCTCTAAGAAGAGTAGAAATTCACTGTAGTTCAGTGTCGGGAGGAATGATTGTACCCACTTACAGAACTGCCGAATCACAAGAGAGATGCATTATATGTTTGCATGGAGAGGCTGGAGGGATTGAGGCAGGAGTTTATTTGATAGGGAGTTTACATTTATAAGACATCTAATTTTGCTTAAGATATCATTGCAGTAAGAATGGCTTTATCTCTACCCTGTAAACACTTACACTATACAAAACCACTACCTACTCAGAACAAATAGCCCTTATGAGGGAATACTTTTTCCTTGATTCACCTCATTGGATTGTTTTGAGGTCAAATGAGGTTTTGTAAAAGGCCTTTCTAACATGTAAGGCCTTTTACAGGTATCAGGCTTCTCAAATTTTACCATGCCAAATAATTACTGATGTACCTTTATAAATGTAGATTCCCAAGCCTTTGTGGCCCACCCCAATTCAGAATATAATTCAGTCATTTTAAGGTGTGCTCCAGAAACCTGCATCTTGATAAAAAGGCCAGGTGATTCTTGTGCAGATAGTTCAGAAATATACTCTGGAAGCACTGTATATTTTCATTTTGTTGCTTTATTTCTTAGCCGTGTCATCACAGGCAAAAATAAACCCCAACACTTTTTTTTTTTTTTTTTTGAGACAGAGTCTTTCTCTGTTGCCAGGCGCCAGGCCGAAGTGCAGTGGCTTGATTTCGGCTCACTGCAACCTCCGCTTCCTGGGTTCAAGCAATTCTTCTGCCCTCCTGAGTAGCTGGGACTACAGGCGTGTGCCACCACACCCAGCTAACTTTTGTATTTTTAGTAGAGACAGGGTTTCACCATGTTGGCCAGGATGGTCTTGATCTCTTGACCTCGTGATCCGCCCATCTTGGCTTCCCAAAGTGCTGGGATTACAGGCGTGAGCCACCATGCCCTGCCCCAACACTTTTATAGTTAATTAACTTCATAGTCATTTAATTACTTTGTAAATTACCCATGCAAAGTTTTAATTCTAGGATTGTTTCTATTTTATGACTTGGGTTACCCGTAGTTCCTTATCATAAATTAGTGAGTGCCTGGGTTCTTCTAAAAATATTATGTTTCTCAAATGGACACAGTGAGCGGAACAACACACACTGGGATCTGTCAGTGGGGATCGGGAAGGGCGAGCATCAGGATTAATGGCTAATGCACACAGGGCTTAATATCTAGGTGATGGGGTTGATAGGTGCAGCGAACCACCTGACACACGTTTGCCTATGTAGCAAATCTGCACGTCCTGCACATGTAACCTGGAACTTAAAATAAAATAAAATAAAATTTAAAACAACAAAATTATGTTTCTAAGACTATAAATGTCTCTGATTTTCATAATTGTTTACATTTCATAAAGCATTTTTACATATCTCCCAAGCCTCACTGTTCTAAATAGAGTGTATCTGTACCTCAGTGCTGCTTCAATGATATAGACTATTGAAAAATGATTATTATTATTTGGAGACAGAGTCTCACTCTGTCGCCCAGGCTGGAGTGCAATGGCACGATCTTGGCTCACTGCAACCCCCATCTCCCAGGTTCAAGCGATTCTTCTGCCTCAGCCTCCCGAGTAGCTGGGATTACAGGCATGCCCACCATACCTGACTAATTTTTCTATTTTTATTAGAGATGGGGTTTCACCATACTGGCCAGGCTGGTCTTGAACTACTGACTTTGTGATCTGCCCACCTTGGCCTCCCAACATTCTGGGATTACAGGAGTGAGCCACTGAGCCTGGGCTGAAAACTATTATTTTAAAACTAAGGATTGCTTTCTGTGGACTGAACAATCATTAGCATCTTTACATCTCTATCTAATTCATGGTGGTAACTTCTAAGGCATTGGATCAGCACCAGAGCTCCCTGTCCTCCCGTCTTGCTTAAATACAAAAAAGAAAGAAAGGAAAGAAAAGAAGGGATTTAAATACTGCTTTAAGGCCAGGTGAAAGTAAGCCAAAGGTGCATACTTGAGAACTGCATGCTGGAAATTGCAAGTGACAATAATTATCTCACCTTATTCCCACACAGACTTCCTATGACCTGGGTGACCTTGGGATCTGAATTCTGTTGAATAGAATTGTCCCTCTTCTGCACCACGGTGTACACTGGCCTGAAGAAGGTGCTGTTTCCCAGGAAAAGCACTTAAATCCCCCCAAGAGATGCATAGGGCCATAGTTCGGAGAATAAGTATTACTAACCAAGTGACGTACTCTGCATATTCTGCCTTCCGCTGGTTATAGTCTTTGAGATTTGTATTTAAGATAACTTTCAGCATCTCTTTTTAAAGGTCAGATATGAATGAGAGAACTTTGTTTGACTTGTTCATCTTATGACAGTTTATATCCAGTGTAGCTTCCTGTCTTTGCCGACTGGTTATTTGAGGGAATTTTCTTCCTGTAAGACTGTGGAGAAGCCTCTAAAAATAAACAGCATGGTTTCTTATTGGTGGGAACATATGTGAGCAGATGTCAGCTGGAAGCAGCATATGGTGGCAACATGATAGTAGTATGTGCTTATAGATCCCGGGTGTCGGGTCTTTGCCTTCCATGCCACACAGGCCATTCAGAGTCCCATATCTCAGCTAAAGAGCGTTCTGTGTAGAAGGTGTAATCCACACGTGTGAAAAATCTGTCACTGGAATCTCATTAGTGGGCTGAATATTGGACATGGTAAGTTCCAGAGTATAGAAAAAGTCTTCATTATCCATTTAAAAATTGAGTGATAAGAGGCACACATGACCAAATAAAACAAAAACCGAGAAAGGAGTCCACAAAGCCTTTGTCTTGTGTTGAAAGGTTTCAAGTCAGGTCTGAATCGTAGTAGTGTTACTTTTAGAAGATGTACCCTATGGAAATGGAAGGTGCATGGATTCTCAATGTATGTAAGGAGCTAGGAAAGACTGATGTTCATGCCAGGCCTAAAAGGCAGTCAGGGCTTCTTTTGTTACACAAGTTAGACAACTGCTCTTATTCCTTCATCACCTTTTATAAGTCAGTCTGTTTTAAATATATCATCTCATTTCAATTTTATAAAAACCCTCAGGGCTGGGGTTATGCCTGCCTCATCTTACAGACTTGTCCATGGATTCACAGGAAATCAGTGACAGAATAAGGGTTTGAATTCACATCTTCTCCTGCAAAAATTCTATATGTTTATTGACTTTACCACGGATAGAAAAGCTTTTGAACACCCAGCAATGTTTTCTCTTCAGTTTGCAGTATTTTTGAGGGGAAGCGGGTATGCTCTTTTCTAAGAAAATGGTGGGCAAAATATAAATTGAGTTGCTGTTACTTTAAAGAAAGCGAAGTTCAAATTTTCCGGATGTAATAACTATCACAGAAGATGTGTTTAATCCATTTCAGAGAGCTCTAGCTTTTTAAACGGTAGGTAAGTAGCCCCAAACCAATATTCACTTGTATTTTTGACTCATTCAAGGAGTTTTCACATGCGAGTTAGAAATGATGACAGGTGGTTTTAAGAACACTGAAATCTAGGCCAGTCAAATACAAACCAAAGTTTTATTCTTAATAGGTAGGCTGTCTTTTGTCAAAGGAGCTCAAAGCCTTTCTTATTCATCTTTAATATAAATCGAAGTATTTATTTTACCATTTCACTATGTAAATTGTGCGCTGTTATTTTAACATTAGAACGTGCTAAAGAGAAAACTGAATCCAGGAGTCTGACTCCTGGTTAAGGGATGTCAGAATATCTGGGACTAGAATCCAGAATCCTCCTTAGATCCTCAGTGTCTGATTCCCTGGCCCCAGATAGAGGGACCTTATTTCTGGGGAAAAAATAAGAATGGGTCCCTCTTCTACTTTGAATCTTTGTATAGTTCTGTGCCAGGCATCTTTTCAGTAAAATAGCTAATGACTGTGCTTTTTAAAACTCCTAGCTGTCTGCCCAGTTGTTACAACACCCTCTGGCTCAGTGGGCAGCTTGTGCTCCAGGCAGTCCCAGGTGCTCTGTGGGTACCTTGGTGAGTACACTTGTCTGCTTTCTTCCTCATTTGACGTAGTTAAATCAAATCCATCTTTAGTGTTTGTCTCCTTGGGGAACTTGCCAGAGGCAAGATGAGATTCTGAAATGCAGCCTTGTAGCTGAGCGATCACAAAGGTGCCTAGAATTTTTTTTTAGTAAGAGTGTACATGAGAAAAGCTGATGCATAGCTTTGAAGTCATACAATGACTAATTTGCAGCATGTAAAAGAATGACTTGTGGGAATGAGCTATGTGTTTTTGGGGTCACAGAATGATTTGACATACACCTTTGCTGACCCCCATGGAGGCCACTCTCCAGAGGATTGGACAGTATGGCCTGAATGTCAAGAGAATGTTCCTTTTTAATATCGAATTTGTATCTATGTTCTTGTTCCTGACACATGGTAGTTGCTCAATTAATGTTTCTTGTCCTGAACTAAAGTGGAAGGAGATTTTCTCTCCTTTAAGGTTCCAGAGCAAGCTCGTCCAACCCTCAGCCTGCATGCGGCCCAGGATGGCTTTGAATGTGGCCCAACACTAATTTGTAAACCTTCTTTAAAAAGTATGAAATTTTTTGGTGATTTTTTTTTAACTCAAAAGTCAAAAAAGTTTTTATTCTCTGATATATAAAACCAAGGAAATTTTAATACATGATATGACAGTTTTGTTTAAAAGGAAAAAGTGGCAGAAGTACAGTCCCGTGTAGAAAAATACACTCAAGCAGCTGTTCCAAGCAGTTTGTAATTTCTAAAATTATGAATAGCACACAATTCTCAGAGAAAGCCTTATTTCTTTAAAAAAATTCACATTTGCTTAAAAACTTAAAATGTGATAAGAAATATTACTTTCCTTCTTGATAGCAGACCTGGTTATATAACAGACATTCAGTAATCAGCAATAACTTAGTAAAAGAACATTTCCTTTGTGAGAGTAACAGCATTAGTTTTAGCTCCACAAAAACCGCTCCTGACTGCTGGGGCACCGAACAACATGCCTTTCCAGTTCGTCAGAGAGCAAGTCTGGCGGGATGTGGATCCTCACTGGAGAGGTCACCGGGAGGCATCTTTGGTCTTCTCTGGACTTAAGAACAAAGGGCCAGCAATCCATTGCATACCAATAACATCAAACACAGGTGCGGGAATTCACAAGTCCTCAGCAACAGCTATTTCTTACAAATAAATAGCATTCAAGAAGAAAATAATTTGCTTTTCACTTAATAATCATAAACAATGAAAATGCTGTAATGCAGTTTTCCCTATTAGCAGCCCCATGTTCACGAAGTCAGGACAGTTCCGCCACTGACCAGCAGGTGGTGCTGGGCCACAAGGAGAAGCAGCAGGATATGCGTGGCTCCGACAACCTAGAAAAATATTTTTTACCTGTATCAGTGTGAAAGATTTGGTCAAAGTTCTCGAAGTATGAATGTAACATTTCATTCCCAACATTGTATTCAAGCAAAACACATTATATAAAATTTAATTTTATCAAATATGAACTTTTGAAATTACTAAATGTTTAAATGTTGCTGGAAGAACATAGAGTGAGGATGAATTTAGTATTTGTTAAAAATCACTGAGTTCCACATGACTTATTATAGTTAAAAATAAGAACTGCCAGTGACCATCTAATCTAGAAATGAAAATTAGCATTTATTAATTGTGACTTACAAAAAGCAATGTCTGTTTCAAAACCAAAGATGAGAACTCAACATGCAAATGACTGCACTGATTAAAGCCCTTGCTGGAGGTGTGTGATGCTTATCCTCCATTTCTGCTGAAAACATTTCAGAAATTGCCCTCAGAGTCAGTCAACCCACAGAAGAAGACTGGTTATCATCTCAGAGGCAACAGAGGCTTTTATCCCGAGTGGGACTGCTGGGCCCTGCCTTCCAGTCCAGCAGAGCCACTGCTTCCCATCATGCATTCCCCCTTGAGGCTGAATGGGGTCACCTGTGTGAGTCACAAAAACAGCCCCTGGCCAGGGGTGGTGGCTCACACCTGTAATCCTAGCACTTTGGGAGGCCAAGGTGGGTGGATCACCTTAAGTCAGGAGTTGGAGACGAGCCTGGCCAACATGGTGAAACCCCATCTCTACTTAAAATACAAAAATGAGCTGGGTTTGGTGGCACGTGTCTGTAGTCCCAGCTCCTCTGGAGGCTGAGGCAGGAGAATCGCTTGAACCCAGGAGGTGGAGGTTGCAGTGAGTTGAGATTGCGCCACTGTACTCCAGCCTGGACAGAGCAAGACTTTGTGTCTCAAAACAAAACAAAACAAAACAAAACAAAAAACGGCCCAGGGGACAGTATCACAGCTGTGGGAGATCTCCTGCCCCAGCTGAATTATGACTATGAACAGTGTGAAAATCAGCTGAATTATGACTATGAACAGTGTGAAAATCAGCTGAATTATGACTATGAACAGTGTGAAAATCTGGAATTCATCTCCGTGGTTGTACCTATGACAGGCTTGGGTGCATTCATTCATTTTTTTCTTCTCTTGAGACAGAGTCTTGCTCTGTCATCCAGGCTGGAATGCAGTGGCACAATCTCAGCTCACTGCAACCTCTCCCTCTTGACTAGCTGGGATTTACAGGCGTCCGCCATCACACCTGGCCAATTTCTCTACTTTTAGTAGAGACGGGGTTATCAGCACAGTCCTTACCTGCAAGTCAGAGCAGAAAGCAGCGAGAATGCTGAGGCATATTTTGCATGGGCTAAGTTAAAAATGTGAATTTGATACTTTTAAAAACTAATTTTAAAGCTTCACTTTAAAAACAAAGTATTTTTGTAAAATTTAAAAACGCATTTTTTTTGCATTTGGTCAGATCTTTCCTATCACTTTGCAAAGGCGCTAGGACCTGCACTCAGGCCTGGTACAGAGTGTGTCTGCAGGCGTTCATTTTAAGTTCTGTGGAGAAATTCTATAAAAATAGGTAATATTTGTGTTTTCTATCCAGAAGTGGAAATAAAGAGCAGGGTTTTTGTGGTCACAAAAACAAAATAGTAGGGGACGCCGTCTGCAGGTCCTGTCCCTGTCCTTACCTGGGAAGCGGAGCTAAGATTTGGGGGCCTCTCCGGAGTCTAGAGCGTGACTGCGGGCCCATGCTCCTCCACGCCGCCTGGCGGCAGTGCCAGGCTGTGACGCGGGTCGGCCGGTAGGGAGCTGAGCAGCCGCTGGAGGCTGCCATCCAGGGCCAGGTCCCGCTGCAACCGCTGTGCCAGGCCCGCGCCATTGACCGGGGAGAGGCTGCCTGCAGGCGTGCCTGGGGCCCGGGAGGACCGCGCAGGCTCCAGCATGCCCTCGATGACCACGTCATTGTCCTCGTCGCTCTCTGCCTCGTCGGGGTGGAAGTTCTGCAGGATCCGCGGGGTGGGGGGACCCCCGAGGCCTGCGATGCTGTCTGAGGGTGGCCCCGAGCTGCCCAGGGCGCGGCCGCCACGCACCACGTTGTTGCGCTGGTTGGCGGGCTTGACGGTGACGATGAGGTTGTGGCTGTTGGCGATCATCATGTCCGTGACCTGGTCCAGCGTCTTCCCGGCCACCTCAATGCCGTTCACCTCCAGGACCTCGTCATTCACGGCCAGCAGCCCAGTGCTCTCTGCCAGGCCCCCGGGTACCATGCGTGAGATGAAGGTGCCCGGCACCTTCTCCAGCCCAAGCGGGGTCACGCGCACGCTGGCACCATCGCGGATGTAGAAACCTAGTGGCTTCTCACAGCCATGCCGGTGCAGCCGCACTCGCCGGTGCGTCTCGGGGACCAGGTCCACCTCGATGATGGACCACACGGGGCGGAAGTCGCGCAGGAGGCCAATGTCCAGGTGTGCGCGCCCCCGGGGTCCCTCGTCGCGCAGCGCGCCCAGTGCCCGCCTCCGCCTGCAGAGTGAGCCCGCCAAGGCTGCCACGTTCGGCCTCCTCTCGTTTCTGGATGAAGACCCAGAGCAGGGGATTTGCACTAGAAACCGCCTTGCAGAAGTTGTCATCGTTGTTGATGGGCAGCAGGTCTCCGTGCACATCTGCATAGCCAATAGTTACATCACTGTTGGAGATATGGTGGGTGTGCACAACCAGCTTGTAGAAATCTTCAAACTTCCCAGGCTTATGACGGTCCAGAGAGAACCTTCGGAATTCCGCCCCAAACTTGCTGTTGACTTCCACCGCGCTGCATTCGTAGAATCGCAAGGTCTGAGACTTGTGAAAACTCCGGTTCATGGTTTCGGCCCCGGTCAGCCTCGCCGTCGCCCTCGCTCCTCAGGGGCCGCAGAGACTCCCGGGGGCGGCGCCCCCAGGCCCCGGCCCGGCCCCCCTGCTCGCTCGGTCGCCGGGCTGCTCCCCGAAATTTTTTGGTGATTTTTAAAGCTCACCTGCTATCGTTAGCGTTAGTGTATTTTATGTGTGGCCCAAGACAATTCTTCTTTTTCCAATGTGGCCCAGGGAAGTCAAAAGATTGAAGGCCCCTGCTCTAGAGGGAGACCGGTGGGGAAGTTATGCTGCTGATTATATTTGTGACATGTGTTGACATGTTTGGATTGCATGAGGAAATGGGTTGTCGTGGGTCAGGCCCTCAGCTAACTGGACCTGTGAGCTTACCACTTGCTTAAACCACTTATCCCGGACCCTCAGAGCCAGCACAAGGTGTTAGGCTGAGGGGTACCCTTTCTCATTTGCAACACTGATTAATTCAGCCATTTAATTAATGCTTACTATATGCTGGGCAATGAATCCACAGCAAAGAAGAGAGCTTGGGTGATCCCAACACTCAAGGCATTCAGTGGCTAAAGTTACTCCTGAATCATGCTCAGGAAAAAAGGAAGCAGACCTGCAATCCTGGCATTGGTTCACTACATATTTTTGAGGCCCTGAGAAAGTTTGGATTATGTTGATTCTAGGTGCAGGTGGAGGTCCCAGCTAGAGACAAAAGAAATGTTTTTCTTAACCTAGGAAAAGCCTAGGTCACTGGATATCCTATTCTGCAATTTATCATGGTTACACATTGTTGCTTAGAAATCAGTATAGTTTATTTACAATGACCTAAGCTGGGGTTTCCTCAAAAAGAACTCATTCTATTGAGAGTATACGTTGATTTTAGTACAGAAAGCCTCAAAGTGGGTAGAAGCTGAAATGTGGATAAAAAGAGTGAAAAGTTTAATTATGCCTTTAAAACTCCCTTTTGTGAGTCATTACATTTTGTTTTTATATTCTAAATTCTCATTTTATTTCACTAGATAAACCAAGGAATTAGACATCTGATTTTTCCTCCTAGCTAACTGGCTCTTTGGAAAGGAAAAGGGGAGGGAATGAGAGAGAGGAAACATTTGTTGAATACCCCGTATGTCCCTGGTACTTAAGACACATCATCCTAATTTTCCCCACATTGGTTGGTCAGGGAGGGCCAGAATGACAATCCCCATTTTTTAGGAAATTGTCGTTTGGAGAGGTAAACACCTTGTCCTTGGTCACAGAGCTGACTAGTGACAGAGCGAAAATCTGAATTCAGGTCTGGCCTGGAGGCCACATTACAACAGAGACCCCAAACTTTTTCCCCCATTTTTTGCATTTCCTTTGGAATCCTGTCCTGTTAATTTTGTAACTTTCTTGCCTGATACTTGGGATTAATTTCCTTTTCATCTTTTCCTCCCATAGTAAACAAAGTGAGAGGCCTACCCCAGTTCTTTGGGTGGTTTTTCTTCTCAGACACTCCTCACTTGGGGTTATTTTTGGTCACTTAATTGCTGCAAGCTTCTCTCTTCCTTTGGTAAAAAAACATTGGAAACCCACCCTGCTCCTCAGCGAGTCAGGGAAAATCAGAAGTGTCTGAGTGTGTGGAAGGGGAGATGGGGCGCAAGCTCCACATGGATTCCCATGCAGTGGGAGGCTCTTCCAAGGCCCTGCACAAACCCTGCAGACACAAGGTTTCCAATTTCTATATATCCTTGTCAACACTTATTCTTGTTTTTGTTGACAGAAGCCATTATAATGGATGTGAGGTGTTATCTCATTGTATTCAATTTGCATTTACCATATGGTTAGTAATGCCGAGCACCTTTTTATGGGTTTATTAGCCATTGAGCTATATTTTTAGAGAAATATCTGTTTTTTTGTCCATTTTTATTTTGATTGTTCATTTTTTGTTGTTGAATTGCCATTCTTTATATAGTCCGCATGTTAGCCCTTTATAAGATATGACTTGCAAATATTTTCTCACAGTCCATGAGTTGCCTTTTACACTGTTAATTGTGTCTTCTGAGACATTTTAAATTTTGACGTAGTCATATTTGTCTATGTTATTGTTGCTGCTTGTGCTTTTAGTGTCATATCCAAATAATAATTGCTGAATCTAATAAAATGAAGCCTTTCTTTATGCTTTCTTAGAGGAATTTTATAGTTTTAGCTCATATGTTTAGGTCTTTGATCCATTTTGAGTTAATTTTTGTAGAGGGTATAAAGCAAAAGTCCAGCTTCATTCTTTTGTATGTGTATATCCAGCTGTCCCAACACTATTACAAAGACTGTCCTTTCTCCATTAAATGACACATTTTATATGGTTTAATGTGTCATATTTTTATTATTACTTTCTTCTGGATATTTTCTAATTTCCTTTGTGATTTTTTTTTTAGACAAAGGATATATCAATGTATCACTATATAGTAAAGATATAATAAAGATGAATAAAGATATAGTATCACATTTTTTATACTTATAATTTGCATGGCATAACTTTTCTCATTCTTTTATTCTTAATATATTTGTGTCTTTATATGAAAAGTGAGCTTTCTGTGCATAACCTGTAGTTGACTCTTATTGTTTTATCCAGTCTTACAATCTCTGCCTTTTAATTGGTGTACATAGTCTATTTATATTTAAAATGATACTTGATATGATTATGTTTAAGTTTATCATCTTGCTATTTGTTTTTAAGTCATCTCAGCTGATTTTTCTTCTGTTTAGCTTTTCATATCATCTTTTGGGTTAATCATTTTTAGTTTTCCATTTTAATCTCTCAACTGACTCTCTTTCTACATGACGTTGACATGGTCTGGCTATGTTCCCACCCAAATCTCGTCTTGAATTGTAACTTCCACAATTCCCACATGTCATGGGAGAAACCCATTGGGAGGTGATTGAATTATAGGGGCTGGGATTACAGGCATACACTATCATGCCCACTAATTTTTGTATTTTCAGTAGAGACAGGGTTTCGCCATGTGGACCAGGCTGGTCTTGGTCTCCAGACCTCAGGTAATCCACCTGCCTTGGCCTCCCAAAGTGCTAGGATTATAGGAATGAGCCACAGCTTCCAACCTCATATTGGCTTTTATTTGCATTTCCCGGATGATTAGTGATGTTGAGCACTTTTTCATATAACTGTTGGCCATTTTTATGTCTTTTTATTGGAGAAAGGTCTATTCAGTTCCTTTGCAGTTTTTTTTAATTGAATTATTTGTTTTTCTGCTGTTACGCTGTGTGTATGTTTTTAATACAAGTTTTGGATATTAACCCTTCATCAGACATGTAGTTTGCAAACATTTTCTTCCAATCTACAGGTTGCCTTTTCATTTTAGTGTTTTCCTTTTTTGTGCAGAAGCTTTTTAGTTTAACATAGTCCCATTTATTTATTTTTGCTTTTATAGCCTGAGTTTGAGTGTGACAGCAAAAAAATTGTTTTCAAGGCCTATCTCAAGGAGTTTTTTTAGAGCATATCATTTAATACTTCTATTCATTTGGGAAGGTTTTGGCCATTCTTTATTCAAATTTATTTTCCTATCCCATTCTCTCTTTATTCTTCCACTGAGACTCCAAGTACCCAAAATGTCACCCTGATTGATACAACCTTATGAGTACTGGGGATTTGTTCATTTAATTTTAATATATTTCTCTTGTTTTCTTCAGATTAGGTCATTTTGTTGTTTTATCTTCAAGCTTATTACCCTATCTTTTATAATTTTCTATTTGTTCTTCAGACCATACAGAAAAGTTTTCTTTTAAAGTATTGTTTTTTTCAGTTCTAGAATTTTCATTTGGTTCTTCACAGTTTCCATTTCTTCTAGACTCCTCACCTGTTATTTATTACGACCACCATTTCTCTTATGCCTTTAGTCATATTTTTAACATTTTTTTGCATATATCTTGTCTGTTAATTATAACATCTGGTTCATCTCAATATTGGAGGGTTTTTTATTTTCTCTCAAATACGGCTTTACATTTTTCTGCTTCTTTCCATATGTAGTAGTTTTTATGGTATGCTGGACAGTGTAAATGATATGATTTAGAGTCTGGATTATTCATCTTTTTTAAAGGGATTGTATACTGTTCTGTGAGATCCTCTGTTCCGGTCAGGCTGTTACTTTTTGTGTGTGTAGGTCTCGTTCTGATGTGAGCATGGTGCTATTCACAAGACTCATTTCAGACATGATCTTTGCTACTAAACTGTGGTATTGGGGGTTTCAGTGAAGAGCCCAATGTACTCAGTGAAGTCTTTTCACTCAGGCTTAATGAGAAGATTAGTATTTTTCACACAACATGATCTCTGGTATTACTCTTCAGCTCTCAGACCCATAGGAAAAAGTCCCTATTAGGTTTCACAACACCTCTCTCTGGGTGTGTGTTTCCTGAAACTTACTCACGATGCTTCAGAGAATCCCTACCTAGACTTCTGGGATTCCCTCTCTGTGTAACTCTATTCTCTCTGGTACTCTGCCCTGAAAACTTCCAGCTTCTTTGAATGTTTAGAATTCTAATGTGTGCCTCTTCTGCTCAGGTAAACTTCTGCTACTCTTGGGTTCTAACTCCCTTCATCATGACAGGTAAGTGGTGCAGACAGGAAGTCAAGACAATCCTGGGACTCGTTTGGTGTGTTTTCACTCTCTTAAGGATCACAGTTCTGCTCTGAATGTTGCTTAATGCCTCAAAATACTTGTTTCATACATTTTGCCAAGTTTCATAGTTGTTTTTCAGTGGGAGGACAAGTTTAGTATCAGTTATCATGTCATGGTAAGAAACAGAGGCTTCATTCTGTTTTTCAAAAACATAACATGCCATGATCTGGTTTTTATAGGTATTATGTAAGGCCAATATGTATATCTGCAGGGAAAAACATCATTTTCTTAATCTATATTAATCCATCTTCCCTAGACTCTGAAAAGTTCAGTCCATTTGTGGGAGAACAGTGTCCAAATGGTACAGTATTAGATTCCACAACTTCACTCAAAAGAAAAAGTACTTATATAATTAAACATAAAAATATAAGGTCTTATCAAAGATAGATTGGACTGGGAAAATGTGGCACATATACACCATGGAATATTATGCAGCAGTCAAAAATGATGAGTTCGTGTCTTTTGTAGGGACATGGATGAATCTGGAGAACATCATTCTCAGCAAACTGACACAAGAACAGAAAAGGAAATACTGCATATTCTCACTCATAGGCAGGTGATGAACAATGAGAACACATGGACACAGGGAAGGGAGCACTACACACTGGGGTCTATTGGGGGAAATAGGGGAGGGACAGTGTGGGGGTGGAGCTGGGGAGGGATAGCATGGGGAGAAATGCCAGATGTGGGTGAAGGGGAGGAAGGCAGCAAAGCACATTGCCAGGTGTGTACCTATGCAACTATCTTGCATGTTCTGCACATGTACCCTAAAACCTAAAATGCAATAAAAAAATTTTTAAAAATCTAAGGTCTTATGTGGCAGGATGATGCCACAATATAAATTGTTAATAAATTTCCTTGGATACAAAGTTAGGTAGAAAACAATGAATTGGGGGCAGAGGAGACAGGACAAATGTCAGATTATCATGTTTTAGCCAGCTGTAATAAATGTTTCCTTTTATTCTCCTAATATAAGAACAAAGCATCAAGTAAGTAAAACCCTAAATAAAATGATAGCTTTTTCATATGTCTTCACAATCCACTAGTGAAGTGAAGAAATCCAGAAGTGAATCCTGTTGTTGTCCAAAGTGGAGGTGACATTCCTTTAATGTTAAAAAGTCAAACACAAACACAAACAAAAGCCCATTGCCAGGTATACCAGCCAGGATTAACTGGTGACCTATTTGGAATGCTAGCTGAATTATTTGAAATGCCACAATTTCTGCAGCTTTCTTTTAGGTTTACATTCTTTATAGTACATTTTCATGGCTCAATTACCAGGCCAATTATAGTTTTCTCTTTTTATTTGTTCTTTTTTATTGTCACTTGGGATAAGAAAAAAGAATATTGGTGACAGTCATCTCATTTATGGAAGGCTTTCAACATTACTAATTAGAATGCTCTTCAGAAAGTTGACTTGCCAATGGCATATTATAAAAACAGTTTTCAGATTAGAATCTTTATAGCAATGGAAATATTTCCTACAAATGGAAATATACAAATGTGAGCTGACTTGCTGAGTGAATGACAAGAGGCATCTTCAGGAGTAGGTCTTAGATCCATTGTTTCCTTTTTAAGATTTTCATCATTGACATGGAGAACGGAGTATGCTCCTGGGTGTTATAAAAAAAAAGCAATTGAAAAATCAAATTACATGGATTCTTAATGCATAAAGTATGTCAATTCAAACATCAGGGTTTTTAAAATACTGTTTTTGGTGGGGCACAGTGTCTCATGCCTGTAATTCCAGCACTTTGGCAGGTTGAGATGGGTGGATCACTTGAGGTCAGAAGTTTGAGACCAGCTTGGCCAACATGGCCAAACCCCATCTTTACTAAAAATACCATTAGTTGAGCATGGTAGCAAGTGCCTGTAATCCCAGCTACTCAGGAGGCTGAGTCAGGAGACTCACTTGAACCTGAGAGGCAGAGGTTGTAGTAAGCCAAGATTACATCATTGCACTCCAGCCTGACAGAGCAAGGCTTCGTCTCAAGAAATACTAATAGTAAAAATTAAAAAATAAAAATACAGTTTGAATGTTTGAATTAGATTGCAATATGGTTAATCATCTTGAATTTGTTCTGGAAAAGATACAAAATGTAAAAGCATGTATCATAGTCAATTCAGTGATCATGGGCAGGTATAGCATGTGAGAATTCAGAGCCAGAAGCCATAGTATTGAGAGCATGTGCGTAGCAGTGTACAAAGAGGAAACGGTCCACACAGGGCTGGAAAGAGAAAACTCATTCTCAATATCAAGCTAATTTTGAACTGACTTTTTATGATGTGAGAAAAACAGAAAATAAATTCACTCTTGAAAATCTGTTCAGAATGTTATCTTTATGTTTTTAGAGATACTAGGCATTGTTTGGCAAGTCATTTATATTTAAAGGTTTGTCTGGGAGTTGTCATACTGTTCATATTTTTTGCTAAAGCATAGATAACTTGAATATTTCACCTCTAAATTTAGTCCTGCCTGTAGCTCTTAGGACAATATACTAATGTCTCAATGTCCCATCCCTAAAAGTGAGAAAAGTCAGATAAAATTCCAGATTGAGGATTGCCTCTTGATGGACTGGCCATGGGAAGAATAACCAAGATGAAAAAGAAGTAAGGAGAGCCAATGGGTAAGTCCTAGCCTGGGAAAGAAGATTGAAATGTGGAGGGAGAGGAGCAAGGTCATAAACAAGGTTGATATAAGAGATGGAGACTGAGGAGATTAAATACCAAGAAAAGTTGAGGAGGTCTTCGACTATTGCCTCATTACGTTTATGGTTACATGGCAGATGGGTAAGTTGGGCTGGCTTAAAAGTCAAAAAGGACGGTGTCGTCAGTCTTGATGCTAAGTCTGGCTCTGACCTCTGATCCTCCTGGATGTATAATAGTGCAACTGTCTTCTTTCTGACTTCAACACTGCCTCTCAGTTTTAGTTTGATGTCTGGGAACTTACCACCACAGACTTCTCTAATACCACTTACCTTTCTTTAAAAATAATTATTTTATTTTAAGGTCCAGGAAACATGTGCAGGATGTGCAGGCTTCATAGGTAAAAGTGTACCATGGTAGTTTGCTGCACCTATCAACCCTAGATATTAAGCCCTGCATGTATTAGCTATTTATCTTGATGCTCTCTCTCCCCACGATTCCCCAATGGGCCCAGTGTGTGTTGTTCCCCTCCTTGTATCCATGTGTTCTCATTGTTCATCTCCCACTTATGAGAGAGAACATATGATGTTTGGTTTTTAGTTCCTGTGTTAGTTTGCTGAAGAGAATGACTTCACCTTCATCCATGTCCCTGAAAAGGACATGATCTCATTCCTTTTTATGGCTACATAGTATTCCAGGGTGTATATGTACCACATTTTCTTTATCCAGTCTATCATTTATGGGCATTTGGGTTGATTCCATGTTTTTTCTATTGTTAATACTGCTGCAATAAACATACATAGGCATGTATCTTTATAATAGAATGATTTACATTCCTTTGGGTATATACTCTGTAATGGGATTGCTAGGTCAAATGGTATTTCTGGTTCTAGATCCTTAAGGAAAGGCCACACTGTCTTCTACAATGCTTGAGCTAATTTACATTCCCACCAACAGTGTAAAAGCATTCCTATTTCTCCACAGCCTCACGAGCATCTGTCATTTCTTAACTTTTTAATAACTGCCATTCTGACTGGTATCTCATTGTGGTTTTGATTTGCATTTCTCTGATGATCAGTAATGTTGAGCTTATTGTCATGTTTGTTGGCCACATAAATGTCTTCTTTTGAGAAGTGTTTGTTCATGTCCTTTGCCCAATTTTGATATTGGGTTGTTTGTTTTTTTCTTGTAAATTTGTTTAAGTTCCTTGTAGATTCTGGATATTAGACCTTTGTCAAATGGATAGATGGCAAAAATTTTCTCCCATTCTGTAGGTTGTCTGTTCATTCTGATGATAGTTTCTTTTGCTGTACAAAACCTCTTCAGTTTAATTAGGTCCCATTTGCCAATTTTTGCTTTTGCTGTTTGTGTCATGAAATCTTTTCTTGTGCCTAGGTCCTGAATGATATTGCTTAGATTTTCTTGGAGTTTTTATAGTTTTGGGTTTTACATCTATGTCTTTAATTTATCTTAACTTTTATATAAGGTATACAGTAGGGGTCTAGTATTAATTTTCTGCGTATGGCTAGCCAGTTTTTCCAGTACCATTTATTAAACAGGGAATGCTTTCCCCATTGCTTGTTTTTGTCAGGTTTGTCAAAGATCATATGGTCATAGATTTGTGATCTCATTTCTGAGATATCTATTTTGTACCATTGGTCTATGTGTCTGTTTTGGTACAAGTACCATGCTGTTTTGGTTACTGTAGCCTTGTAGTATAGTTTGAAGTCAGGTAGCATGATACCTCCAGCTTCGTTCTTTTTGCTTAGGATTGTCTTGGCTATATGGGCTCTTTTTTGGTTCCACAAGAATTTTAAAGTAGTTTTTCTAATTCTGCCAAGAATGTCAATAGTACTTTAATGGGAATAGCATTGAATCTGTAAATTACTTTGGATAGTATGGACATTTTTACAATATTGATTCTTTCTATCCATGAGCATGAAATTCTTTTCCATTTGTTTGTATCCTCTCATATTTCCTTGAACAGTGGTTTATAATTCTCCTTGCAGAGGTCTTTCACACTTTGTTAGCTCTATTTCTAGGTATTTTATTCTCTTTGTAGCAGTTGTGAAGGGGAGTTCATTCATGATTTGGCTCTCTGCTTGTCTGTTGTTGGTGTATAGGAATGCTTGTGATTTTCACACATTGATTTTGTTTCCTGAGATGCTGCTGAAGGTGCTTACCAGCTTAAGGAGCTTTTGGGCTGAGATGATGGAGTTTTCTAAATATAGGATCATGTCATCTACAAACAGAGACAATTTGACTTCCTTTCTTCTTATTTTAATACCCCTTATTTATTTTCTTTGCCTGATGGCCCTGGCCAGAACTTCCAGTACTCTGTCTATGGTTGTTTCTGTGTCTGGTTTACCAGAAGAGCCCTTCTGCCAAACACCATGCTTGCCTCATAGTAGAGGTCCAAAAATATTTGAACCAACTCCACCATGTTGGATGTCTATAACCAAATCTCTTTTCTAGCCCCTGTGTCAATCTTAGAAATGAAATAACAGCATTTACAAAATTTTGCTGTAATTTCCAAATACATTCTTGTTATAATTTTCATTTCCCTCAGGATATTAAGAAATTAAAGCAAGTCAACAGAAAGAGAACATGATTATGGGAATAGTGGACATAGGCTGGGGAATGTTATTGTTCTTACCTCCAAAAGAGTATAGCAAATGCAGTTCTTTCAGAAGGTCATTATCCAAAAAATTTAATCTGGTGAAAGGGTGGGCATCAGGAGTATCTAAAGAGTTTAGTTCCATAATCTTGTTGTTGTAGAGAATTTTATTAGATTGGAATGGATCTCAAGGAAGTAGCAAAGTCTACTTTCTAATAGAGAAGAATAAAGCAGAAACTAGTCAGAGGACCAGGTCTTAAGGCAAGTGTGTTGAGGTTCAAGGCAGGAATATTAAGAAACTGGAACACAACCCAAAAACTGATATTTAAAAAGTACTATAAGTCCACACCATGAGTGTTGGGGGTGGAAACTGCAGCTTTGTCAGTATGTCGACACCCAGGGTCTCACCTGGGCACATTGAAAACCATTCAAAAGGCAGTGGTAAAATGTGAATCTCTATAGGCTCAATCAGGAAAAGATGAAGAGAACCTTATTTTGTAAGAACTATTATAGCAAGGCCTCTGGCAAAAGTTTATTCTCTTAAGTTCTAAGATTGCACCCAATTAGAATTCTAATTCCAATTACTTCACAGCAAGTAAGATTTTACCAGTCTGTATACCAAGGGAGGTTGGGGATAGTTTCTGAACATCAGAGGGTTTTAAATTGGAATGAAATAATTTTTTTTTAGCCATCTAAAAATCAGGCCAGTTTTAAACCATCAACTCTTGGGTTGTTCATCATCCAATATGCTCAATATATATAAAATGACACACCAAAATTGATATAAAACCTTTGAACCAGATGACTGGGCCAAGTTCATAAAATTGTTGAACCTGTTTGCTTTACAGAGTTCTTTTTAAAATCACAATTGAACAGATAAGTGCTTTTTATACTATCAGCTGCAATAGAAGGCCTAGTGTGAGAGGGTTATAAACGTACATCTCTACCACTGGATCTTTATATTGTTTTATAATGATCTATTTCTGCATCTGACTTCCTAGTGGATTGTGAGTTCCCTGAGAAACCAACTTTGTATTTTCAGATCACACATGGTGACCCACACTCGGTGTAGTATAGACTAAATAGCTGTCCTCCAAAATCTGTCTTCCTTTACTCTGATCACATCATTAGATTTTGGCTGTCTGTGAGTAATTTGGCATCACTCTTAGTCATTAGTGGATATGCCCTCACTTTGTGCTGTGGTCCGAAGACAGAAAATCCAAATTATATCCACTGTATTATAAGCAAACGACGGCAATGAAATCTGGCAAATTCTCATCAACTTGGATCTAAATGGTGTCCCTATAAACCCAGTTGAGCTAAAATCATGTTATGAATGTATTTGAAGATGTTTTCCTATGGTAGCTTACAGGAATAAATGTCGAAATACAGATTTTTAACACCCGCTTTTCTGAGCTAATTTTCCTAATAGGAAACAATATTTTCAGAAGGGTTTTTAGGTAAAAATATGTGGCCTTTAATAACAGACTTTATGAGTAAAAAGTCTGCCTTTCTCACATGAAATACTATAATAGAATGTGTAATCACCAGGTAAACATTTTTTCTTGTCCTTTTCCCCATCTTGCTCTGCCCCTTTTCCTTATGCATGGTGTTTCTCCTTTCAGAAATATATTCCTAGATCAGATTCTTTCTCTTAAAAATTCGACTCAATATTCTTTTCTGGTAGTAAGGACAGGCTGGTCTAGGAAGAGCATATTCATCAATGTAAATCACATTTGATCTTTCCAATCTTTCCATTCATTCTGAGAGTCTTCTAGACCTTGAGTGAATATAATGGTCCTGTGACAAAAATCAGTTTGTTTGAAAAGTAGACAAATATTGTGCAAACCAGCAGAAAGCATTCTTTATGTAAAAAATATCTGATTCAATGATTGAAATAAATGATGGTACTAATGTAAAAGCCTATTTTTCTTCAGTCAAAACAATTAACTTCAGTAACAAACATTTATTGAGTTGACATGGGTTCAAAAATAATGACAATAAAAAAGATTTATTTAGTTTCAAATCAATGATATTAATTTGTTTCTAAACCCATTATTGCTGAATTCAATACGTTTTAAAAAGTAACTTCATAATCTTAAAGTCATAAATAAATCTTTTGTGTTTTTAAGTAATAAATAAAGCTTCTATACTTTGGTGGGTATAGAAGCTTTGATCATTAATTTGCAAATGATCCATTTTCTGCTTCTTGATTATATCTTATATCCAGGGTTAAATTACATTGTAACAAATTACATTGCAATGAAAGCTTTCTTTAGAGCCAGAACCTTTTAACTCTCATTGCCCCACTTCAAACAATATTTGATGTAACAAAACCCTAATATAAGGAAAGTTTGATCCCTTGAGAGTTTTATAAAGTGGTTTACCTAAATTTATTTATAGTTTTTCTGAAAGTTATGATAAGTTTTAGCTCAAGAACACCAGTTTTTGAGCTAAAACATGGTGCATATATGCAAAGGAATACATTAAAGCCATATGTCTGAAAATTATGAAACAGTTGGACTTATGATTTATATAGATTGAATACAGATAAAAGATCAGACACTTTTAATCTTTTTATTTTCATCTGGATTTTTTTTGTGAATAAATAGGCATAAGGGGACTGTTTAGATATATTACTGTTTGTAAAATCTACAATTATCTTCAATTACCATCCAACGTTTCTAGTACCCCAGCCCTGATGAAAATTGCTTTTTACATTTAGTAACAAGAGTATTGAATGATTAAAAACCTCCATGCCTCTTCTCTTACAGTTTTCTGTAATGGGTTATGTGATCAGACATACATGCATGCAGGCTATATGAATAATTTGCTGATAACAACAATGAAAGATAACTTTTTGTTATTATAAGGTAATTTAATAAAACAAAGTTATTAGCAGTAATGTAAACTAATTTTATCAATAGACCTATTTATGTTATTTGTGCTTGTTAGAAAGTACAAAATTATAATCCTACTGGTAATTAGCAGTCAAGTTGATGAAAATGCTGATATTTAGCATGTCACACTTTAAAAAAAATTACCATTTCTCTCCTTTCCTTCCTTCCTTCCTTCCCTCCCTCCCTTCTTTCCTTTCTTCCTTCTTTTCTTTCCTTCTCTTCTCTTTTCTTTCCCTCTTGTAGCCCAGTTGGAGTGCAATGGTGCAATCTTGGCTCACTGCAACCTCCACCTCCCAAATTCAAATGATTCTCCTAGTCTCAGCCTCCCAAGTAGCTATAATTACAGGCACATGCCACCATTCCTGGCTAATTTCTTTTGTGTGTTTAGTAGAGATGGGGTTTCACCATGTTGATCAGGATGATCTGGAGCTCCTGACTGCAGACAATCCACTCACCTCAGCCTCCCAAAGTGCTGGGATTACAGGTGTGAACCAACATGCCAGGCTGAAATTCACCATTTCTAATGTAGGTATAGAGCCACTAGAAATCGTGGTGAGGGAGGTTAACAAAGTACACACAAGGAGAAAACAAGATGGTGCTGTAGGAACAACTCAGGATTGCAGCTCCCAGTGAAAGCGCAGAGGGTAAGTGGACACTGCATTTCTAGATGGATCTTTATTGCCCACAGACCAGGAGATTCCTAGGTGTAGGAGCCCCACAGATCACCAGCGTGGCTGTTTCGGCCAGCACAGCTGTTTCAGCCGGCACTGCAGCACAGCACTCCGTACAAAATACACTGGTCTGGTTGCCCTGTTAAACTGGCAATTGAAGATCTGGGAAGGCAGATTAGCACATTCATCTGATTAAATGGGACTTAAACATAAAGCCAGGCCAGGTGATTCCCGAGCAGCGACATTGTTTCAGCTGGCACAGTGGGTCACCGCACGGGACAACACACAGATCCTGGTGCCCTTTCAGGCGACTGGAACACCTGGGAGAGAGTCAACCACTCAACTTAAAAAAAAAAAGGACTCTGAGGCAGGGAGCCAGGTGATCAGGCTTGGCAGGTCCCACCCCCACAGAAACAAACAAACAACAAAAACAGCAATTGGAAACGCTTGGGGTTGAGAGTTTCACGGCAAGCAAAACTGAACCCAGGATGGTGCAGCTCGGTGGGGGAGGGGCGTCTGCCATTACCAAGGCACTCCACCCCTTTGGAAATACTCTGCCATTGCTGATGCAGCCTGCTGTTGCTGAGGCAACCCACCAAAACAGAGAGAGTCCACCATTACAGAGGCGGGCCACCATCACCATGGCAGTTCTAACCACACCCATATAAACAGGACTGTAGGGAATTACACATGGCAGAAGGGTGGAGCCCACAGCAGTGGGGTGGACCCCAGAGCAGCTCAGTATAGCCTCTGCAGGCAGGCAGTAACTAGACTGCCTCCTTGCTGGGCAGAAAAGTGCAACAGATACTCATAAATAAAGCCCTATCGCCCCGGGACAGAGCACCTGAGAAAAAAAGGGGTTTTATGAGTTCTGCTGCAGCAGATTTAAAAGTACCTGCCTAGCAGCGCTGAATGAACAGTGGAGCTCACAGCTCAGCACTTGAGCTCCTATAGAGTACAGACTGTCTCCTCAAGCAGCTCCCTGACCCCCATATATCCAAAGAGTCACCTCACAAAGGACTGATCAGACTGACATTTGGTGGGCATCATTCTGGGACAAAGATAGCAGAAGAAGAAACTGGTAGCAACACTTACTGTTCTGCAGCTGCTACAGGTGTTCCCCAGGCAAGCAGGGGATAACATCCTGAAGAGTATTTTTTAGCTTGAATTCATTCTCTTTGTCACATTCAGGTACACCTATCAAAGGTGGACCTCAGCAGTCCTACAGCAGAGGGGCCAGGCTGTTAGAAGGAAAACTAAGAAACAGAAATACTTCATCACCAACAATCCGGACATCCACTCAGAGACCCAATCAAAAAATCAGCAACTGCTCAGACAACAGGTGGATAAATCCACAAATCCCATAAAGATGGGAAGAAACCAGCATGAAAAGGAGTAAAACACCTGAAACCAGAACACCTCACCTCCTACAAGGGACCACAATTCCTCACCAGCAAGGAAACAAAGCTGGATGGAGAATAAGTGTGATGAAATGACAGAATCAGACATGTTCTAACTCAATGCAAAGAAACTAAGAACCTTGAAAAAAGATTTGATGAAATGCTAACAAGAATGGACAACTTAGAGAGGAATATGAGTGAATTGATGGAGCTGAAAAACACAACACGAGAACTTTGTGAAGCATGCACAAGTTTCAACAGCCAAATTGACCAAGCAGAAGAAAGGATATCAGAGGTCGAAGATCAACTCAATGAAATAAAATGAGAAGGCAAGATAAGAGAAAAAAGCACCAAAAGGAATGAACAAAGTCTCCAAGAAATGTGGGACTATGTGAAGAGACCCAACCTACGTTTGATAGGTGTACCAGAATGTGAAGAAGAGAATGAATCCAAGCTGGAAAATACTCTTCAGAATATTATCCAGGAAAATATCCCCAACATGGCAAAACAGGCCAATATTCAAGTCCAGGAAATAGAGAGAAAACCACAAAGATATGCCACAAGAAGAGCAACTCCAAGGCACATAATTGTAAGATTCACCAGGGTTGAAATGAAGGAGAAAATGCTAAGGGCAGCCAGAGAGAAAGGTCAGGTCACCCACAAAGGGAAGCCCATCAGACTCACAGCAGCTCTCTTGGCAGAAACCCTACAAGCCAGAAGAGAGTGGGGGCCAATATTCAACATCTTTAAAGAAAAGAACTTTAAACCCAGAATTTCATATCCAGCCAAACTAAGCTTCATAAGTAAAGGAAAAATAAAATTCTTTGAGAACAAGGAAGTACTCAGAGATTTTGTCACCACCAGGCCTGCTTTACAAGAGCTCCTGAAAGAGGCACTACACATAGAAAGGAACAACCAGTACCAGCAACTCCAAAAACATACCAAATGCTAAAGAGCATCAACAAAATGAAGAATCTGCATCAACTAATGGGCAAAACAGCCAGCTAGCATCAAAATGGCAGTATCAAATTCACACATAACAATATTAACCCTAAATGTAAATGTGCTAAATGCACCAATCAAAACACAGACTGGCAAATTGGATAAAAAGCCAAAACCCATCATTTTGCTGTATCAATCTCACAGGCAAGGACACACAAAGTCTCAAAATAAAGGGATGGAGGAAGATTTACCAAGCAACTGGAGAGCAAAAAAAAAGCAGGAGTTGCAGTTCTTGTCTCTGATAAAATAGACTATAAAGCAACAAAGATCAAAAGAGACAAAGAAGGACATTACATAATGGTAAAAGGATCGATACAACAAGAAGAGCTAACGATCCTAAATATATATGGACCCAATACAGGAGCACCCAGGTATATAAGGCAAGTTCTTAATGACTTACAAAGAGACTTAGACTCCCACACAATAGTAGTGGGAGACTTTAACACTCCACTGTCAATATTAGACAGATCAACCAGACAGAAAATTAATGAGGATATCCAGGACTTGAACTCAGAACTGGAACAAGCAAACCTGATAGACATTTACAGAACTCTCCACTCCAAATCCACAGAATATACATTCTTCTCAGCATTACATCACACCTACTCTAAAATTGACCACTTAATTGGAAGTAAATCACTCCTCAGCAAATGCAAAGCAACTGAAATTATAACAGACAGTCTCTCAGACCATAGTGCAATCAAGGTAGAACTCAGAATTCAGAAAGTAACTCAGAACCGCACAGCTTCATGGAAACTGAACAACTGGCTCTTGAATGTCGATTGAATAAACAATGAAATGAAGGCAGAAATAAAGAAGTTCTTTGAAACCAACGAGAATGAAGACACAACATACCAGAATCTCTGGGACACATTTAAAGCAGTCTCTAGAGAAAAATATATAGCAATAAGTGCCCACATGAGAAGAATGGAGAGATCCCAAATTGATGACCTATCATCAAAATTGAAAGAGCTAGAGGAACAAGATCAAAAAAACTCAAAACCTAGCAGAAGACAAGAAATAACTAGGATCAGAGCAGAACTGAAGGAGATAGAGCCACGAAAACCCTTCAAAAAATCAATAAATCCAAGAGCTGGCTTTTAAAAGATCAACAAAATAGACAGACCACTAGCCTAAACCAGGAGGAAGTTGAAACTATGAAAAGACCAATAACAAGGTCTGAAGTTGAGGCAGCAATTAAGATTCTACCTCACAAAAAAAGCCCAGGTCCAGATGGGTTCACAGCTGAATTCTACCAGACACACAAATAGGAACGGCTACCATTCCTTCTGAAACTATTCCAAATAATCCAAAAGGAGGGAATCCTTCCCAAATCATTTTATGAAACCAACATCATCCTGATACCAAAACCTGGCAGAGACTCAACAAGAAAAGAAAACTTCAGGCCAATATCCATGATGAACATAGATGTAAAAATCTTCAATAAAATACTGGCAAGCCGACTGCAATGGCACATCAAAAAACTTATCCACCATGATTATGTAGGATTCATCTGGGGGATGCAAGGCTGGTTCAACATATGCAAGTCTATAAATGTAATTCACCACATAAACAGAACCAAAAACAAAAACCACATGATTGTCTCAATTGATGCAGAGAAGGCCTTTGACAAAATTCAACAGCCCTTTATGCTAAAAACCCTCAATAAACTTGGTATTGATGGAATGTATTTCCAATAAACTCGGTATTGATGGAACATATCTCAAAACAATAAAAGCTATTTATGACAAATGAACAGCCAATATTATACTGAATGGGCAAAAACTGGAAGCATTCTCTGTGAAATCTGGCACTAGACAAGGATGCCCTCTCTCACCACTCCTATTCAATATGGTACTGGAAGTTCTAGCCAGAGTAATCAGGCAAGAAAAAGAAATAAAAGGTATTCAAATAGGAAAGAAGGAAACCAAATTGTCTCTATTTGCAGATGACATGATAGCATATCTAGAAGACCCCATCGTCTGAGCCCCAAATCTCCTGAAACTGATAAGCAACTTCAGCAAAGTGTCAGGATACAAAATCAATGTGCAAAAATCACAGGCATTCCTATACACCAATAACAGACTTAAAGAGAGCCAAATCAAGAACAATCTGCCATTCACAATTGCTACAAAGGGAATAAAATACCTAGGAATACAACTAACAAGGAACATATAGGACCTCTTCAAGGAGAACTACAAACCAGTGCTCAACAAAATAAGAGAGGACACAAACAGATGGAGAAACATTCCATGTAAATGGTTAGGAAGAATCAATATCGTAAAAATGGCAATGCCCAAAGTATATATACAGATTCAGCACTATCCCCATCAAGCTACCAATGACCTTCACAGAACTGGAAAAAAACACCTTAAACTTCATATGGAACCAAAAGAGAGCTCACATAGCCAAGTCAATTCTAAGCAAAAAGAACACAGCAGGAGGCATCACACTATCAGTCTTCAAACTATACTACAAGGCTACAGTAATCAAAACAGCATGGTACTGGTACCAAAACAGAGATATAGACCAAGGGAACAGAACAGAGGCATCGGAGGCAGCACAACATATCTACAACCATACGATCTTGGATAAACCTGACAAAAACAAGCAATGGGGAAAGGATTCCCTGTTTAATAAATTGTGTTAATAATAATGTTTTTAGCAATTGAATATATTCTATTATATAGGCCAAGCATAGATCAGGCCAAAATTTATCTATCCATGTTCTACTTCTTTTAAAGAACTATATTTATGGGCATTTCTTATTTGAAATATCTTTCTTTTGCAGAGCTTGTAGTCATGAAATGTACTTTTTTGTCATTTTTATACTTCCTGATTATGTATTCATTTTTTATTTGTTTAACACATTTACTGTGAGGATGCCATGGGCTGGGCCCTGGTCTGCCTCAGTGTGAAGAGGAGGTGCCCAATTAGGATTTGAAGTGAAATCCAAAAGGGCCAAAAAAAAAAAAAAACCCAAAATCCTAAAAGGAAGAGAATTCCTTGCACTAAAAACTGCACCCAGATTTAAATTTTCACTGAATTGACACCAGAACTTCTCATATGTACCTTCCTCTCACCCTCCACATCCCCTTGGAGAAATGGTCCATTTTTCAAGTGCTTGCATTTTTAGTAAGTCTGCTCAAAAATGAATAATAGCAATTTTTAAAAATGCTGATGAAGAATCAAGTAGCATATCAATCAGTATTGATCAGGAAAATAGCCACTCAAATGGAGCAACTGAAGAGAGCTTAGTGAAGGAACTGTTCTTGAAGGGGCTGGCTCAAAGACATCAAAGGAAAGGTGCAACTCACACCAGGAAGCAACACCTGGAAGCATGTGGTAGAGGCCTGAAGAGGGAAGTGAAGGATAGAGGCTTGCTGGGGTCTGGAGAGGTTAGAGCTATGTTTGAGAAGAGATGCCTAACAGAGACTTGGCCTTGGCTAAAGGAACACAGCCATTGTCAGTTGAACCCACAGAAAGTCGGGGAAGAAGCTCAGAAAATAAATACTTCTGTTTCCCCATCTTCCTTCCTTCCTTCCTTCCTTCCTCTTTCTTTCTTTCTTTCTTTGTTTCTTTCTTTGTTTCTTTCTTTGTTTCTTTCTTTCTTTCTTTCTTTCTTTCTTTCTTTCTTTCTTTCTTTCTTTCTTTCTTTCTTTCTTTCTTTCTTTCTTTCTTTTTCTTTCTTTCTTTCTCTTTCCTTCCTTCTTTCTTTCTTTCATAGGGTCTCACTCTGTTGCCCAGGTTGTGAGTGCGGTGGCTCTATCTTGGCTCACTGCAACCTCCACCTCCCAGGCTGAAGTGATCCTCCTACCTCAGCCTCCCAAGTAGCTGGGACTACAGGCATGCAACACCATGCCCAGCTAATTTTTGTATTTGTTTGTGGAGGTTGGGTTTTGCCATGTTGTCCAGGCTGGTCTTGAACTCCTGGACTCAACCAATCAGCCTGCCTTGGGCTCCCAAAGTTTGGTATTACAGGCAAGGGCCACTGCACCTGGTCACCTACAGGCTTTCAACTAACCAAAGCACATCAGAAGCCAGAGTGCAGGGCACCCCATTAGTGCAGTCCATGGACATTAGTCTCCCAAGGTCCAAAGGAGACTGGAGAAGAGGAAAGAATTGTTCTGGAAGGGCAAAGACTCTCCAACACATATAAAAATAAAAATTCTTATCCACAATAGGCAAATACATTGAGAAAGAAAGCAGATTAGTAGTTACCATGGGCTGGGGAAGGGGACAATGGTCAGTGATTGCTAAATGGATACACAGTTTCCTTTTGGGGTAATAAAAAAATTCTGGAATGAGATAGCAGTGGTGGCTACACAATACTGTGACTGTATTTAATGCCACTGAATTGTACATGTTAAAATAATCAAAACAGTAAATTTTGTGTTACATGAATTTACCACAATAAAAAATAATGATTCCTATTGAACAATTTGGGGGAAAAGGTGAATCCTTCTGTCTCAGATGTAAGAGGCAATTATAGTTAATGTTTTTCTAGAAAATTGAAAATAAAAATCATCTAAGTGGACAATTAAATCCAATGAATAAAGTGCCGATTAAACTGACACAAACCTAACAACAATCCTGTTGACTTGATTAAAAACATTTGCAAATTTGTTTAAGCTTTATGCAAAGTGTATGTACACATTTTAAACACAGACGTTTAGCTTAAGAAAATAGCTATATTTTATAATATGTACCTTCTCTACTCTTTCTTTGGTGGCAAACTAGTTTATATCACTGAAGTTTTCTCTTAAGTCTTAGAATTCAGTAGCTGGTTTGAATGTGGGAATAGAGAAATTAAAAATGTTTGAGATCTGAGCTCCAATTTACATGAACTCAACTGCGGTTTAAAGCAACTAAATAAAAGTACCAAAGTATAAGACTTTTTATGGCTCACATGAGGAAATGATTCCAAACCACTGTTTTCTCTAACAAGGAATTCCTTCAGTGTGTTTTGGAAACAATTCTATAAATGTTAGTATGTTTTATGCTAATTCTTCATATACAATGCATTAATTTTATAGGGATTTAAATCACTAGGGTTTATTATTCCTTTTACATTGTATGCATCTTTGAAAAGAAACATGACTCCTTGATTTATCTTTATACAATGCTTTAATTGTCAAACGGCATTGCAATTTTAATAATGGGTCAGATTCCCTTTGAATCAAGTTTGATGATAATTTTTGTGTAGGTACCAAAACTCAGACCCCCCCATACCTTCCTAAGGTATACATAGCAGTGTCCTCTTGATTGGGAGATGGTTATAAATAGCTTTTAAGGTGATTTTCAGGCCTAACATTCTATTATTGACTTATAACTTGGCACTTTAAAAGCTTAAACCCACACAATCCCACTGAAACCTCAAGATACTCCTATTGGCAGGCAAGTATTTTCCTTGTTTTGTAGATGAGGAAACTAGGGCTTAGAGAGATTATGTTACTTGCTCAAGAGTAAGTCAAGATTCATGGCCAGTTCTCATTCTAAAACTATTACACCATCAAATCCAGAGTTATATCTTGACCAAATGAATACACTTTCTCTACTTGTATTCCAATGGAGGTAAGCCTAATATATCTTAAAGTTTTCTTATAAATAAGCTTTACACTCTGGATCAAAGGATTCATTTCATCTAATTTATTACATTTAATTAAAGGAGACTAGTAAGTATGAGTTCAGTTTTGCCAGCCTATGACCTAGAAAGAAAAACAAAGATTGACTTCAATGAATTGTAAAAGCTACAATCTTCTAACACTGTTTCTATTAAAATGATTCATTATTTGTTAACAATGGTAAAAATAAGAATTAACCACTGTTTAGATTTTAAATATGTCCTTTAAATGGTATATCATTTTCCCTTTTACAAAACATTCATATTGTTTTTGCTTAAAAGATACTGTGAACACTTTCCTTTGACCATACATATTCTACTCACTTATATTTTATGACCATATGTACTTAATGATATTATTTCATTTAAAATATGATCTAATTACCTTAGTCAATTTTATTTTGTTTTATTTTTCTTCAGAAAACTAAATTATGTTACCAAAATCTTTATATGGTTTAGATAACTCCTTTATACTATAATCCTACTAAAAAATTACTAGTGAAGAGTTTTTATATTTTTGATATTTCTGAAAAAAAATTGCCAAGCTTGTTTCCCAGAAATGCTATGAAAACTTATACAGAAAAAATAGTGCCTGAGATTTATCAGTTGCCAATCCTCTTGCAGATATTTTGAAAATGACGTATTTTCTAATTTGATAGTGGAAATTGGTACCTTTTTTATTGGCATTGTTTGAGTGACCATGATAATGTACGATTTCCTTGTGTTTATATCTTTCCTGGTTTTGTATATATTATTAGTTTTATTTGTCTTTTGGGCATACATTTATTTATCATTCTTTATGTCAATATATTTGGATTTATGTTTAGAAAGGTCTTTCCTACCTCAATAGCATATAAATATTTATCCAAACTTTTCTTTAGTTTTATGATTTTAGTTTGATGTAAATATAATTTTAACACAGCTGGAATATATCTGGTTGTATGTCATAAATATTTTTCATTTTTGTCTCTCTTTTTAAATATATTTAGTAGATTGAAATGTAAGAATCCTCTATTTAAAAAGCCATATGCCCAAGAACTTGAAAGGTCATATTTATTATATATTAAGTACTTACATGTAAATAATTTTTTTTCTTTAAAATATATTTTGTTATCTAATGGTAAAATTTTCTCATGCTTTGCTTTGTAAATGATTTACTTGGAAATTTTGGCTATTATTTCCAGTGAAATTAAAGATTACTTTGTCAAGTTTGTTACACTTAGAGAAAGCTATTTGGGATATTAATTGGAATAATCTTAAACATTGATTTAAGAAAAGGATTTTAAATTTTGTTATGTTTAATTTTTAATGTCATTAAAAATGGAATGAGGCATTTTTCTATTGTATTTTCAAAATGGTTATTGTTGACACAAAAGAAAGATCTTTTTTTGTGTGTGTATATGTGTTATAACAGGTTACCTGACTGAACTCATTCTCAATGTAACTAATAGGTATGGTTGAAACTGGATTTTCTCTGTGTGGTTACTTTGAATTATTCCAGATCTAGCAATGGTAAGCCCCAGCAGGGCTTTAGTTTGATAATCATCTGTACTAATTTAATTATGTTTTCTTCACTCATTTATTCCTTCAACAAATATTTGTTTGCTTCTTTCTATATTCTCAGGACTGTATCTGACATCAGCAAAGGGCAACAGCCTAGGAAAACAATGTAATAATTAGCTCAAAGTTTTATGATAGTTTTGATAGATTTTTAGAAGTTCTGAAGCTTTCGTGAGCCTCACAATCACTTAGGAAATTGGTAAATGTATCAGTGTTCAGGCCCAGTTCTACTTCAACAAGCCTGGGCTCAGTGGTCTTTGTGAACTCTTCCAATGATTCTAAAACAGCCAGTTTGAGAATGACTGCCTTAATCTCAAAAATAAATTACAGATGGATTAAAATAGGTTTCACTTATCCTAATAGGGATGATGCTTAATAATACCATTTATTGATATGTGCTTTACAGGAAATAATTTAATTCTGTCAACCAAATTGTATAGTAGCTACATGATTATTCCCATTTTACAAGTGAGGACCTGGAGGTTCAGCCAGATGAAGTAACACACCGGGGCATGTCTGAAAATATATGACAACAAGGATGGAAATCCAGCCATTTGGTTGCATTTAATCACTCTGCTATTTTATATGACCTTTATGCCTCTAGACTTATTTTTTTTTACATTAATGGGTTTTTAAAATTTAAATACATTTATTTTCACAAGAAACTTTATATCATTAGCATAAATAAAAAATGTGTTGGATTTACCAAAAATAGAGCGTGCTTGTAAAAACAAATTTAACACACATGAAGCCGTATTTCTTAATGTGTGCTTGATACTGTTCCTGGCTCTGAGCCCAGTGCCCCATTTTGTTTGTTTGTTTTTTAAAAGAGATTAACATGTGTTTTTAAAAGCTTCAGAGACACACTAAACTTAATCTTAGACATTCTTCTTGATTTAACTACAAGATTTAAAAGAAAACTAAAAAAGGATAAATGTAGCTCTATATCATTCAAAGAAATTTAACCATGAACCTCTGCTGTCTGAAATTATATTTATCCTTAATACATGGACCATATATTGGGTAACAATGTGTCAATAAACCAACTAAAAAAGCCACAAACAAAATAAAAAATACAGCAAGTATGTGTCTAACATTGGGTCAAGCAAAAACTTTATAGGCACAAAAGTAGTAAGATAGAGCAATTGCCAATTTCTTTGATTATAAAAATGTTTAAATAGCATATACCAAAAGAAAGAGATAAGATAAGCAGACAACAAAATCAGAAGACAATTGCAAAATATATAACAGACTAAATATTAACATCTTCTAATAAAATGTATGCATATATATGTTAAATTATAAAATAAATGAAGAAATTGAGCAAATCAAGAGTCAACGATGATTTTTCTTTGGATCATGGTGATTTATTTTTCTTTTGCTATATTTCTATATTTTCTAGCTTATTATCTGTTAGCACATAGTTTTTTATATTCTGAAATGATTCTTTAATGAACATTTAAGAGAGAGTAGAAATGTGAATGAATTTGTAGATAGAGACTCAAAAAGACAAAATTTATCACAGCAGGTACTTATGTAGAGATAACATTAGGTCACCTATCCTAACTGGAGAAACATGAATCTTATACACATAGTCTGGTTTAAAAAACATCCATTAATACAATTTGGCCTTCATGAAAAAAAAAGACAAATCCACTGTAAATAAATGACATCCAAATCATCTCTCAATGCTTTGTCTCCACCCCTACTCCCCACACCCACTCCCTATACACACTACAAACTCTTGTAGTGAACCATTTGGTTCACTAAGAGAAATTTGACAGAGACCTAAGGGTCTAGAAGTGAAAGCTGACAGTACACATGTATAACTCTCATTTGAGTGTCTTACCAACCCTGAGAGATTGGTTTGGCAATAATCAATGTAATCTCACTTTGTTGGTGAGGTTATAGACTCAGCAACTTGACCTTTTTGTATTGTGTTTCTCAAACTAGTTGTTAACTTAGAATCACCTCCTAGAAGTATTCATCATCTTGGACTGAGGCACTGGTGATTGATGTGTCTAAAAAATGTCTCACATAATTTGACTATAGAGCCAGAATTAAAGGTAGAAGAGCAAAATTTCAAAATGCAATTTTCTGACTTAAATTTCTGTGATAATTTTACTGTTTCTACCCCCAGGAGCTATATTATTCAAATATTCCATACTTAAAACATGTAATTTTGTTATGGGCAACTGAGATTTGGCATCTTTAAGATGTTTTGCCATGTTTGTAGTGATACAGATTTAAGAACCTAATATGGTTTTTATTTGTGTCCCTGCCCAATCTCATGTCAAATTGTAATCCCCAATGTTGGAGCCTGGTGGAAGGTGATTGGATCATGGGGGCAGATTTCCCCCTTTGGTGCTTGTGATGATTAATATTGTCAACTTGTTCACACTGAAAAATGCTGGGTGTGTCTGTGAGGGTGTTGCCAAAGGAGATTAACATTTAAATCAGTGGATTGGGAAAGGCAGAACCACTCTCAATTTGGCTGGGCACAATCTAATCAGCTGCAGCTCGGCAAGAATAAAAGCAGGCAGAAGACTGTGGAACGACTAGACTGGCTAAGTCTTCTGGCCTCCATATTTCTCCCATGCTGGATGCTTCCTGCCCTTTAACATCAGACTCCATGTTCTTCAGCTTTTGGATTTGCACTTACACCAGTGGTTTCCCAGGGACTCTCAGGCCTTCAGCCACAGACTGAAGGCTGAACTATTCATTTCCCTACTTTTAAGGTTTTGGAATTGGCTTTCTGGCTCCTCAGCTTGCAGACAGCCTATTGTGGGACTTCACCTTGTGATTATGTGAGTCAATTCTAATAAACTACCCTTCATATATTCTCCCATCCTATCCTGTCCCTTTAGAGAACCCTAACTAATACATATAGTGCTGTTCTTGTGATAGACTTCTTACAAATCTTGTTGTTTAAATGAGTGTGGCACCTCCTCTCTGCCCTCTCTCTTCCTCCTAGTCCCACCATGTAAGACATGACCTGCTTCCCCTTTGCCTTCTGCCATGATTGTAAGCTTCCTGTGGCCTCCCTAGCCATGCTTCTTGTACAGACTGCTGAACCTTGAGCCAATTAAACCTCTTTTTAAAACAAATTATACAGTCTTATGTATTTATTTACAGCAGTATGAGAATGGAGTAATATGGAGCCTATGTTTTCTTAGAAATCTCTTAAGAAAAACCTATTTATCTATAAGGCGAATGAAGGGGAAGTCTAGCATCTGTACTTTATTTATGCATCAGGTCTAAAAAGCTAGCAAGGACATTCACTGTAATTTTTCTGTCCAGATTTGGAAAATCAAAAATTTTGACAAACTTAAAAGTTTGAAAGTTGAACTACTTGCTACAGTGTATTAAAACATGTTGGTTTAATATACATTACATATTTTACACTTGACTTGAAAATATTTATTATTATAGAGCAAAAATATCTAATATGATTGTTTACTACTTTGCCTTAGAATTAAATGTTCAAAAGTTTCAACAGATATCAGATATTACTTTTTAAAAATTATATTAATGATGAGTTAATTACCATGTTTAACAATTAATATACTGAATTATACATTTAAGGAGGTTTCTTCTTTATGCATTTATTGGCAAGTAATAGTCACATTATTTTAATGTATGTCTTGCCTGACTAAATTCATGATACCCATTTTCAAGTTATTTGGAAGCTTTTTGTGAAAGAGTTCATGTTTGCCAATGTGCTTTGTTTTCTTAAATGTTATGTTGTACCAAGTAATTAGTCTCACAGGGTAGAGACCATAGAATTTGTTATACATGCTTGGGAGACTTTTGTTTCATCAGCAAAATATTAAAGATGTAAAATATATTTCATTGATGCTACTAAAACTGTTGATTATGTACTGGCAATTGAAACAGCATTCTATGTAATGAAATAAAAAGATTAAAGTATTTCTCATAGTGAGAATTTGGTGAAAATGTTGTTTCCACTTAAAAGTTTAACAAATTGATGTATTACCAAATAGTTTTTTTCTTTTTTTCTCTTAAAAAGCTAATCTCATATCAAAATTTCATAATGAATTACTATAATGTTAAAAAGGGGGAATGGATTCCTAGCATAAAGAGGCAATTAAGCTTAATTAAAAAAAAACCTGGGTTCTGAGGTTAGCAAGATTAAGGTTCAAATCTCAGCTTAGGTGGATAAGTACATTTTAAGCAAGTTTCATAAAGACCGTAGGCCTCAGTTCCTTAGTTATCAAATAGGTATAAAAAGACATCCTTAATATATTTGTTAAGAGATAGAAAATGTAGAACAACTAACACAGGATGAAAACCATGTTGTTTATTTATTTTCTTCAGTCTAACAAAATCCTGTAGAATTTAGATAGAATCTGATTATAGTCATGTATCACCTTGCATAATATATAATGTGTTTCTCATTTTTCTCTAGACACATTAAGAGCAGAGCTCATGTTTTAATATTTTTAGTGCATGCACAATAAAGATGATAGATGGAAAATATTGAGAAAATATGTAAATATGCTTATTTATTTATCAAAAGGATTCTCTTTGTATGGTATTATTAAAGACAATACAGTATAAATATTTCTTCAACTATAGAAAAAGCCTGAGTTTATAAGGGAGCTGTCATATGAATTCTGATATCAAATGGAGAGACTGTTTTGCATCTCTGCATTCTTAGATTCTTAAGTTTGAATAGTGATTTCCCTGACCCAATTAGCCAAAAGTAGAATGTAGGAGAAACATGGTTGACTTGTGGCTTCCAGAACCCACTCTTGTGGACAGGAGACATCCTGTCATGATAGACAGCAGGAGCCATTCTGTCATGGTAGATAGCAATATGAGCCCAATTTCTCTCCCCTGTACTCACACCTTGTGCCATGCAACTTTGCAGTATCATCTCACTGTCGATGGGATGCCACCCTTTTTCAATAAGTTTAATCACATGACTTGCTCTGGCTAATGAAACATTTATAAGTAGTATGCAAGCAGAGGCTGGAAATAAGCTTAAATTCAAGCTTTCTCCCTTGTTCATCTGATATTGCCATGAAAATATGCTAGAGCTAGCTTGCCAAAGGATAAGAGACATATAGAGCAGAGCAACCCCAGCTGCCCCAGGTGACAGCCCGGTGACATCCAGACATGTGAACAAGCCCACCAGATTAGTGCAGCCACCTAGTTGAAATTCATACTCCAAACATGTGAGTACAAATTAATGGCTGTTTGTCACTAATGTTTTGTGGCTCTTTGTACTGTGACATTATTATGGCAATAGATAACTATTATTACAGATGTTCTTAAAAATCATTTTTAAAAGGTGCTGTTGTGAGCTAAACAAATGCTCTAAAGCAATGTATTTTATGTCTACTGTGTTTTTATAAATAAATAGAATAATTCCAGATTTTAACATATAGTTGTTTCAGTAGGTGTATAGAATAGTGACTCTTGGGGATGAACATGTATTCAATGCAAAGGGTTAATTATCTACACCTGGAAACTGAGCAAGCTTCTCCCTGGTGCCTAAATAATCTTGTGGTAGTAAGATGACTCTTTTTGTAAGAGCCAAATAAATATTTTAAAGGATTAAGTCACATACAGTTAAGCTTATGGACATAAAACTCTAACAGATATTGATACCGAAAGCATTTTTCCTTCATATGGCTTTTGTAGCTTTAAGTGCCCTTTTGTAAAAATAGCAACAAATAAATCTATAAACATTTACATTCTTATTACTTCAAATCTCTCTATTTCCTACAAATTCCAAATCCTGACTATTTGCCTGAGCTCCAGACAAATATATTTAACTGCCAGCTTGACATTTCCAATCAGAGGTCTGTCAGGCACCTCCAACTCAACACATCCACAGAGAAACCCACTACTTTTCACTGAAAACTGACACGTGGAATTCCTGTCTCTGTGAATGGCTCCACCCATCACCATGCCAACACTAAAACCTCCATTCCAAAGCTGTAACTGAGACAGTGAAAGAGATCTGACCTAACAAACTCCATCTTACATTTCACCTCCAAGCTGTCCTTTTTCATTCCTGGGTGTTGGCTGAACTGACTTTGGGAGGAACTTGGTTTATAATTTAAAACAAAGATGATAGCAGGTCTTTCCAAAGCAAACCCCCTTCTTGCTGGGGGACTAGACTGCCTTTGTAGGACTAACACAATAGCCAGAAGATTAGAATTATGGTTTAGGAGTCATACAGCTGGAGACTACAAGATTCTGACCCTTCTCAAATTTCTCCTGGGGATAATACAGCTACCGTAAAACTAAGACCAGTGCTTTAGATACTTTGCAGACCCTGCACTTGATGGATCATCTGGCACCACCCAGATGAATAAACTAGCTCATCTGATCTTGCGGTCCCCACCTGGGAACAACTCAGCACAAGATAGCTTCAACTCACTGTGATTTCATCTCCGACCCAACCAATCAGCACTCCTGACTCACTGGCTGCCCCGCATCCACCAAGTTATCCCTAAAAACTCCTATCCTTGAATGCTCAGGGAAACTGATTTGAGTAGTTAAAAAAACTCTATTCTGCCTCACAACCAGGTCTGCATGAATTGCTTTTTATAGTAATTCCCCTGTCTTGATAAATTGTCCCTGTCTAGGCAGAGGGCAAGGTGAACCCGTTGGGTGGTTACAACCCTTGAGTCTTCCTTAAGTTTTCCTTTTCTCCTCATCCCCCTTTCCCCAAACCTTGAGAAACCTAAAGTGGTTCACACATTCCCAAAAAGTAGTCATTTTACAATTTGCTTGCCAAGCAAGAACCATGTATTTTGTATATATATGTATGTATGTATGTACTTTTTTTTAGTAATCCAAAATGATCACTAGAAAATCAAGCCATTCATTTTGTATAATAATCTCTTTGGGGTTTGAACATAGCCTCAGAGTAGAAAAATTCAAGGCTCTCATTTTCAATGATAATGCCAAAGTCATTGTTTCCTCCTCCACAGGTGGTTTTGAGAATAGCTTTTAGAGAACCCAAAGAAAGAGAAATTCCCATCTTCAGTCAATTCCTTCAGAAATCAAGTTTTCATTGCAAGGGTTAAGGGGAGGAAAGAGAGTTTAAATTTTAAAACACACAAATAGTTATCTGGCATGAGTGCCTTAAAGAAATTGTTAATGCCTAAATGCTCTATGCTTTTCAGTGGCCTGGTGCCTGAACTTAAACAGAACTTCAATAAAACTCATACAGAAAAAATAAATGGAATGGAATATAAGCAGCTCAACAATTGTGTTAGAAATGTTTATCTAAGGAGAAAAACTAAACACCAATTTTTAAATCCTTTTTTATTATAAAGTATAAGGGGACTGAATGTTTATCTCTAGATTGCACTGGGCAAATGAAATGCATATGTGTTTGTGTTAGGGTTCTACAGAGAAACAGAACCAATAACATAGACAAAAAGATTTGTTAAAGGAATTTGCTCAGTAGTAATGGTGGCCAAGAAGTCTCATGATCTGCCTTCTGCAGCCTGGAGAACCAAGAAAACCAATGATGTAATTCAGTTTGAGTCCAAAGGCCTGAGAGTTGGAAGGCTGGTGGTATAATTCCCTGTCCGACTCTGGATGTCCCAAAACTAGGAACACTATATTCAAAGTCAGGAGAAAATGAACATCTCAGCTCAAGCAGAGAGAGGGAATTCACTCTTCTGCCTTTTTATTCTATTTGGTCCCACAAAGGTTTGAATGGTATACATCCACATTGGGGAGGGCTGTGTGCTTTACTCAATTTACCAATTCAAATGCTAATTTCTTCCAGAAATAGCCTCAGAGACACACCAAGAAATACTGTTTCACCAGCATTCTGGGCATCCCTTAGCCTATTCAAGTTGACACATGAATATACACTGTTTTTCCCCAGTAACAGGAATGCCATGTGGCTTATTCAGTTCTGCTCTTGGTGTGGAAATCCTGAGTATACAACTTTGAAGAACCTAGAAAACTGAGCATATGAGGATCTTGATGGTGGCACACCTTCTCTAAAACAGGTACATTTCTGCAGCTATTAGAAACTTTAACAAGCAGTGAATGAAACTACTATACTCAGTGTGACTGATTCAATTTGGGTTTATAGTGAGCATCAAGTACTTAAGCCAGAATGCCTTGACATGATGCAACTAGGTGGGGTTTGTGGGTTAATGAAAAGCTGCCATGCCCACTACTGCAATGTGGGGTGAGCAGTCCAATTTTATTCTACTTACTAATTAAGAAGAAAAAGTTTGCACCCACCCACCCTTGTTGCTCCATTATTCTGAAGCATAAAGGATTCAGAATTGAAATAGTAAAAACCTTAAAGGGTCATAAAACCAGCAAAAGGAAGCTCAGTCCCTAATCATAAATGATTTGAACCAGCAATCATTTGTGCAGCTGATATTACAAAAAGTAAGCTGTAGATTCTGTATCTAAAGCACTATGTGCACTCATGAAAGCAGAGCCTGATCATTTTCATAATGTGATGCTGTTCCTGGTCAAAATATAAGAAATCTCAAAGCAAAAGATCAGAAGAGTGTGTGTACACTGAAAAGACCTTTGGTAAGCTTGGATAACACAGGGAGACCAAGAACCCAGGCAAGAGCTAAATAAAAATAGAGATAGTAAGAGGTTACACAATTG
The DNA here is from genome assembly GCA_031835075.1 of Saguinus oedipus. Taxonomy (NCBI): domain Eukaryota; kingdom Metazoa; phylum Chordata; class Mammalia; order Primates; family Cebidae; genus Saguinus; species Saguinus oedipus. The sequence continues at coordinate 42,363,043 of CM063188.1, forward strand.
ATTAATAGGACAACTGGAAATGAACATCAAAAAATTATTATTAAATACTTAAAATTTGATGAATATAATCATTCTAACAAAAAATTGACTTCACAAAGGCATGAAGATGAAATGTCTATACAGTTTACACTTAAACATATGGGTTTTGAACTGCATGGGTCTACTTATATAGGACATGTTTTCAATAAGTACAATTGGCCTTCCATAAAAGTGGGTTTCACATCTGCAACCAAACACAGGTCAAAAATACAGCACTCACAGGATATGAAACCCATGTATAGTGAAGAATAAACTTTTCATTTCAGTGGGTTCTGCAAAGCTGACTGCTGGACTTGAGTATGCCTGGATTTTAGTATCCACTGGAGGTGCTGGAATCAATTCCCCAAAAATGCTGAGGGATAACTGTATTTGTAGTTAGTTAAATTAGTAATAATTTAACAATGTGCTTGGTATACAGTAAATATCTAGGTTATGGTAAATATTAGATACATAGTTTTATATCCAAGTGGGAATTTGGTGATTCTCAACAGATTCTTTGGCCACTTAATAATGTCTTGAGTTTAGTATGAGTTATTTTTCTAGGTAAACCAAAGAGGCACACATTAGTTTTCTTTTGCTGAATAACAAATGTAGTGGTTTAAAACAATATTTATTATCTCGTAATTTCAGGTCAGGAATCTGGGTACAGGTTAACTGGGGCCTCTGGCTCAGAGTCTCTTACAAGGCTATAATCAAGATGTTTATGAGGCTGCTGTCGTCTCCAGACCTGACTGAAGTCTGAAGAATCTACATCCATGCTCACTCATGTAGTTGTTGGCAGGATTCAATCCCTTGCTGGGTTGTGGGGCCAAGCACCTCCATTTCTAATTGGCTGCTGGCTGAAGACTGCCCTCTGCTCTTTGCCCTGTGGGTCTCTCCATAGGGTGTTCATGGCATGACAGTTTGTTACATCAAAGCAAGCAAGAAGAGCCAGGCAGAACAAGTGAAACAAGATGGCGGTCAGAGTCTTTGTTAAGTGGCATCCCATCACTCTTGCTATATTCCATTCATTAGAAGAAAATCCCTAGGCTGGTCTATGCTCAGAGGAAAGGAATTACACAAGGATGTGAACATCAGGAGTCACAGTTCATCGGGAGCCATCTTAGAAGCAGCCCACCGGATAGCAGGTTGAGAAAACACTCCACTGATGAATTGAAGTCCTCAGTTTCACATCAAGGCCTACCACTAGCTGTTCCATTTGAGCATGCCACTTGACAGAGCTGTAGTGTCACATGTGTGTGCTCCAGAATAGGCTGCTTGGGTTTCAATTAAATTTCATGCAGTCGGCATGCACATTTGCATGGGAAACTTACAAATTTTCCTTTGTGGTTTTTCCCTACCTGTAAAGCTGTGGATAATTATGACATATACTCCATATTTTATGAGGATTACTTGAATTTACATATATATTATATAAATCTATACATACATATTTATAATATAGAATGATATATATCAAAATATAATGTATATTATATATAATGGTTTACATTTTGATAAACTATATTTTGATATATATTTGAGATATACATATATATACACAGGTTTCTGTAAGGAGGGTTAATTGATCTATGGAGGATCAGCAGCACAACCTGAGGAGTCCCCAGTGTTCATGGCAGACAGCCCATCTGAGTCTGGCTATCTGACCACCAGTGTCTCTGTGCCACCTGGCCAAGGCTAATGAGAAAGTTGTATAGACATGTGTTGCTTCACACAGTAGGTAGAATAAAGAAATTCACAGTTCCTCAATAAGATTGAAAAGGACTCTGATAACTGGCATGGACCAAACTCCAGTCAGGGAACCCTGGCATGCTGGGGGTTATGCAAGGAGAGGCAGCTCTCAGAGCACAGAGGGGTGAGAGCTGTCTCTAAAGCCCGGGCTGAATGAGAACATTTTGCAAAACTTGCTTAGAAACACTGGTTCCTAAGCAATTGATTCCCATTGGGGTCCCACTGGGAAAGATTGTTTCTGAACAGTCTGGATGGAAAGGAAATGGTGGCATTTTTAGAGAGAGAAAATAAACTTGCTCTGTTATTTAAACTCAGATACTAGAATAAATACTAGAATCTCAGGGTTTTTTTAAGTTGTTTCAAAGCTGCAGAAAGAAACACAATAAAAGTTGAATAAGGATTTATGTTATATAGTCATCCATGCAAGCAAGTAGACTGACTGGTAAATAAAGTATAGTGTGATTATTATAATGTAGGTCACAGAGAGTATAAGCATAGTGAATCTCCTGCATTAGAAAACTAAGCCTCTTACATTAAGTGAAGCACACTGGACATTTAATATGGTTTTTACAACTAAAACTGAGGTCTATAAATGGAAGGTCCTAAAACGATGGTGTGGGGGACAAGGAAGGGGAGTGTTCTAAGTTGAATTTCGGGAGAACAGATTTTATGGTTCCTTATAAGTAACAACACCACCTTTCTCTCACATCTCCACCAACTCAAACTAACCCCATGAAGTCACTGACAACCTTGGGATTTGGAAACCTGACATCATAGGTAGCAAAGACAGATGAGAACTGAATGACAGCCGACCATAAAGAAAACTTTTGCCTGTGACCTATCAAACAAACAAACTTAGATAAAACTAACTAAGTAAATAAATAATAGAAGTATTTTGAGAAAAAAGATATATTTTATATATTTCATAAATATATACTTATACATATAAACATACAAATACACATACATACATATACACATACACCTATATGTTGTATGTATACACATACATATACATGGCACATTTAAATATCATACTGCTCTGAAAAAATAATTTAAAGGTGTGTAAGTAGTGTTTTTATCTTAAGATTGAAAGACAGCAGGGCCTAGTATCATAACAAGTAAATAATAGGTAGCCTGTGATTATGATGGTGACAGACAATTACATTCTTTGACTACCTGAGCTTTCAAAATTCAGAAATTTACATTCTTACAACAATTAAGTGGAAAATGTTGCCATGTAATGAGAATGGGTGTCTTTCAACAAAAATTATTTCTCAAAAGGAAAGACTAAAATCCTTCCTTCTAAAATTTAGAGAATCACGATTTTTCCTATTATGTGGACAAACGTGACTTAAAAGACGTCCATGGATGGAATCCTCTGAGGTGTTTTAAAAGTGGCAAATATTTTTCACCCTGAATGACTACATGCTGTGATTTACTTCACAGGGCTCCTGAGAATACCAATGAGCCGTGGAGCCTGATCTGGAGTCAGAGGGAGTGATGGCTCACTGGGGTCAGCAGTGCAATGATGGGAATGGGTGCGGTGCAATGGCAGGAGTGCTGACAGAGGGAGCATGTTACAGACCAGTTGGGAGTTGACCTTGAAACAGGAAATCAGAAGTACACGGGTTCTACTTTGAGTTTGTGCCTTTAAATAACAGGGAAATTCAGACGATTTAACTAACCTTTACAAACCTTTTCTCTCATCCTTAATGGGGAATGATGAGGCCTAGCAGATTGCTCTTATGAGGATTAAATGAGATAATACATGTGAAACACTCTAGACAGTACACAGGACTGTTGAAGCCCTCTATAGAGAGTAGCCATTATTATCCTCACCCTTGCATTTTATATTTAGAAGTATTTTATGTTTTTTGTTTATGGGCCCTAACAATGCCCAGGGATATTTTTAAAGGAAAATATTGGAGAGATTAGCTTCACAATAAGCTGTAGATATTAAGTTGCACTTTAAGTATAGCAGAGGTTTGAGAAGGCTGAGATCAAGGGCCTGTTCTGAAAAACAGATAAATTGCCTTTAAAGACTTTTGAACTTTTCTAAGTCCCCTTTTGTTTATCTATAAAATGAGAATAATAATACAAGTTCCTTACTTCTGGGATGATTGGGAAGCATAAATGCCTGTGAAGTGCTTGACATTGGGACTGATGTATATATCAAGTCCTCAGTAAAAGCTGTTAATAATATTAATACAAATAATTACATATATTAAAAACCTAAAGAGTTTTTAATTTGTAAAATAAAAACATTTTCCATTTTTGGTGTGGTTCTATATCAAATATATAAGGCAATAAAATAAAAATAAGCAAATAAATGTTTTAAAACCCACAGAAAAGAAGAGTCCATAAAGGTATAAAGAGGCTGGGTGTGGTAGTTCACACCTGTAATCCCAGCACTTTGGGGGGCCTATGCAGGGAGATCACCTGATGCAATGAGTTTGAGACCAGCCTGGCCAATATGGTGAAACCCCATCTCTACAAAAATAAAAATAAAAAAATTAGCTAGGTGTGGTGGTGGGCACCTCTAATCCCAGCTACTTGGGAGGCTGAGGCACAAGAATTGCTCAAATCCAGTAGGTGGAGGTTGCAATGAGCCAAAATCACTCCTCTGCACTCCAGCCTGAAGTACAGAGCAAGTCTCTGTCTCAATAAGTAAGTATATAAGTGAATAAATAAATGTGTACAAAGAAAAAGAATCAACATCATTATATCTAAACATCTAGTGAACACAGAGAACAATTTTTAAATAAAAAATATTCTAATTTATATTTGTTTAATTTGCCCATGCTCACAACTGCTATGCCTTATATATATCTAGTGGAAATATTTGTTTATATAATCAGTCATTTATATATTAAATATTTTGGAGCATCAACTGGTTCCTGCTCTCAAGGAGCCTGCTCCCTGACAGGTATAATAAACAATAAACAAACTGACAAATTACAGAAATTATTCTATATTAAGAATCCCAGTGAGTGCTGTGAAGGAGTAGAGAGTGCAGTTAGCAGTAAAGTCTAACTCAGACAAGGGGATTAGGGAGGGGTTCCCTGAGAAGCTAACATCTAAGCTGGGACCAGAAGGGTGAGAAAAAGTTAGCAGTAGAATTAACATTCAAGGCAGAAGCAACTGGAAGCATGAAGCCTCCAATGTGGGAAGGATGAGGAGATATAGTTTAGACCTTGCCTTCTTGGAATTCTGAAATTATGCAAAGAGAAAAACCAGAAAACAGCATCAACAACCAGGCAGGTGAGCCTGGTCATACTAGACTGTCTCATGCCAGCTGAGCTTTCCGATGACTGTGGACGTGAATGTCCCTAGGCAAGACAGCAAAAGAGCAGCTCAGCTGAGCCCAGCCCCAGATTGCTGACCCACAAAATGTGGCTCCTCTGATGGGAGCCACAATAAATGGCTTGGGTGGTTTGATGTAAAGAAATCGGTAACTGATATGAGCTGAGTGCTATTCAGCCATTTGCTTGTGAGCTCTGGATGAGTGAGAAAATCAGCACAGCCCCATCTCCCTCCCCCAGTTATTGCCTCTTGCTTGCTGTCTTTACATGCTTCTTTTCTGTGCTCTCAGAATGCCCTGGTGCCATTGTGCATTGTACTGCATCAATTTGTTCATTCATTTCTCTCTGACCTGAGCACCTTTTCAGTTTAGTATCTCCAGGGCTCAGGACAGAGATTTGTAAAGTGTTGGTGCCCAGTGGACACATGGAGAAAGAAGGTATGAAGCCTGGCCATTTGTTCATATTGTAGAAAACCCTGAGGCCTTCCCAAGGCATCAGCTTGCTATGCAACTGATGCCACCAAAGCAAGGTGTGGGAGTATTCTGCAGCTAGTCATGGCAGCCAATCAAGACCCTCTTAACTCTGCTCCTCACCCAACTTCCATCCTGCCTCAGTGTCCACCAGCTCTTGACTTTTAAGGTCTTTGAAATGTACATCCTGAGCTGAGACTCCTGGCTCAGATCTTGGTCCTTTCTGATGACCCACCATTTCGCTTCTCACTTGGAACCTTTCTGCAGCAGGGCCCTGGCTCCATCCTTTACCCTTATGCCATTCTCTTCCCTGTCCCTCTCTCCTGACCTCTGAGATTTGATGAGGGATTGTTAAGGTATAAAGCCCTTTGGTGACCACATTCAGTGACTAAACTGTGAGAAGAGGAGCAATGTGGAATGAGGGACAAGGTGAAAGCTACTGTGTGCACAGACTCAGTCCTTTTTCATTTCTCTTTTTTTTCCTTCTCTGCCATGACAAAAAGCTTATTTTTGTTAAGTTGCTTTATTTGAATATGAGCCTAAAATAATATCACTAAATAATAGTATCAGCTTTGGGAAAAGATCCCAAAGAAAGGTTCAAACTCATAAATGGCCATAGAATTATTCTGAGGTTTTATACTGGGACTCCATACTTCGGCATTTGTCTCTGAAGGAGGCAATCGTTTTGCATTCAACCAGGCTGAAAATGTCTGCAAGCTGATGGAATCCTTCTGGAACATCAAAGGATGGGAATCTGGCTTCATTTATACTAACATCACCTATTATCTTTTCTTCAGATTCTAAGTTTATAAAAATCTCATGAATTAATGATCTCTCTGAGGCTATGAGAAATTTGCACATACAATTCAGCTGAAGAAGGCAGTAATTTGCACGCAAGCACACATGAATAATTCCAGCAGAGTAAGCCAAGCCAAGCAAATGTGTTTTGTTTCATACCTTGAAGTTCTTTTGGTTTGAGGTTCATAAAACTAAAAGGAAATCAGAGTGTTTTAAATGTGTTTTTCAAAGAGCCTTCTCTTTTAAACCAGCTTAATTCAATTCTGCTAGAATTTTAATGGTTCCTTGAATCTTTAAGGAGATTGAGTTTACTATATACTCATTTGAACCAAGGTTCAAAAGGGTTCTGATGATTAAAATAACAATTTTCATCATATGAATGAGAACATTTACTAGCTGGGGCTATCATTTGTCAAACATTCTGTAAGCTCTGTGAGCTCAGCACAGGGTAAGCACTTCAAGTGCATGGTTTCATTTAATAATCTCAACAATTTGATGAAGTAAGTATTAATATCCTCTTCTTAGAGATAAGGAACCAGGATGAGAGGTTAATCAATTTGCCCAGGGTCACTTAGAAAGCAGGATCAGAGCTAGGATTTATACCCAGCTTACATGAACCCAAAGTTCATTCTTTCAACTCCCATTGCCTTTGAACATTACTGCTTACAGTCCTTGGAAAATGTGTCATCTGCTGTTGCAAGGGACAAATGTGCAGTTTAAGGAACAGGCATTTTAGAATAACTGACTTTAAGTTTTAGACTTGCCCTTCTCTGTCCTTGTGTGGGACCCATAAAGTAATGCTGCTTTGACATCTGTGGCAGAGAAAGGCACTGTCCACCCAAAATTCATGGGTCTTTTCATGGTACAGGATGCTTCCTGGGAAGCAGCTGCCTAGCCAGGGATGTTACTTAGTTTTACCTCTGAATGGAAATGTTGGTGGCATCCACGCAGAGGTGGCTAAGCAATGCATGTTGTGTGTTCCCCACCTACCCTTGGGTATGTGACACCCTGGGAGAATGGGACATTGCCTGTAGTAAAAGGGCAGAGCCTCTTCCCCTCCAGACCTCCTACCAGGCCTTTCTCCACTCCAACCAGCACAAACACACTAAAGTGTTCAGTGAGTGAGAACTGCATTTTCATTGTTAAGCCATTGCAGTTGTGGGCTTTGTTTGTTACACAGCAGTTAGCATTATCCTAACCAAAAATATTCCTTCCATTAAACTCCCTTTAGGTGAAGTGTGTGGATTGAACAGCTGAAAAGAGGGTGGTGTGTTGCTTCACCAGAGGGGATTTCTCAGTTATGCAGTTACTAAGTCCAATGCAGATGGTCACACGTTTAAAATACAGGCCTGGGAAGGATGAGAGAAGGGGGCAGGTGGGTGCTCAAGGTGAGGCTTCAGGGAGAAACTGAGGTTGGGAAAGCTCTGTTTTCTCTTTAGCCCTGGTGGTACATTTTCAATTACAGGAAACTTTAAGTAGACCGGGAGAGGGAGGGGAGATAACTTCAGAGAAAGAAAAAGTGAACAGACATGGATGTCTTTGAAATGAGTGAGAAGTTCCCAGAATAAGCACCTGTCTGATGAGATTTCACTTGATGTCTAATCACTTTAAGACAAGGCACATTTGTCTTCATGTCTTCAAAAGCTCGGTTCATCTTCTGCAAAGGAAAAGACTAAAAGCCATCTTTATTTTTTCCTCTTCTATAAAGTAAATCTCATGTTATGTCCCATATTTGTAGCTTTTCAAGGCACTAAGGTGATTGAATATTGATTTGGTTAAAAATGGAGAACTGCTGTTTCTGTTTAAACCCTGCAGTCCATCCTCCTCCTTTTCCCCACATCACTTCTATACACTTTCTGAAAATCAGTTTAATTAAAAATGTCATGCATGGTTTTTTGAATTTCATCTGAAGAATATGTGATAACAAAAATTGTTTGGTCTTATAATCAAGTAAATAGATATTTGAATACTAGCTATGGGGAGAAATAAAATTACACCTGTAATCCCAACACTTTGGGAGGCTGAGGCAAGTTGATTGCCTGAGGTCAGGAGTTCGAGACCAGCCTGGCCAACAGAGTGGAAACCCATCTCTACTAAAAATACAAAAAATTAGCTGGGTGTGGTGGTGGGCACCTGTAATCCCAGCTACTAGGGAGGCAAGGCAGAGGAATTGCTTGAATCCAGGAGGTGAAGGTTGCAGTGAGCTGAGATTACCCCACTGCATTCCAGCCTGGGCAAGCAAAACTCCATCTCAAAAAAAAAAAAAAAGAGAGAGAGAGAGAAAAAGAAAGAAAAAGAAACAAAACTAATTGTTAAAGCCTCAGTTAATTAGAACATACTGTTTTGCCAGTGGAGTGTTGGAAAATAACAGATCTTTATTTGATAATGAAAAATATTAAGAATTACTTGAAGCACTTTTTTGAAGTAACTGTATGAAAGCTACATGCTCCTTGTGGGTAGCCACTGCTCTTTGTAACAATTGTTTCAATTCTAGAGCTCTTTCAGAGAATAGTAGCACAGGTATATCTTTTACTATTGTTACCAGAAAGGGGTCCCCATCCAGACACCAAAAGAGGGTTCTTGGAACTCCTGCAAGAAAGAATTTGGGGCAAGTCCATACAGTAAAGTGAAAGCAAGTTTATTAAGAAAGTTAAAGAATTGCTACTTCATAGGCAAGCAGGGGCATGGGGTGCTCTTTGAGAAAACTTATATCTTGATTAGATACTAAACAAGGGGTGAGTGATTCATGAATTTTCTGGGAGAAGGGTGGGCTATTCCCAGAACTGAGGGTTCCTCCCCTTTTTATACCACATAGGGTAATTTCTGGTGGTTGCCATGGCATTTGTAAATTGTCATGACACTGGTGGGAGTGTCTTTTAGCATGCTATTATATTATAATCAATGTATAATGAGCAATGAGAACGAAGGCCACTTGCATTGCCATTTTGGTTTTGGTAAGTTTTGGCTGGTTTTCTTTTTCTTCTTTTCTTTTCTTTTTTTGCTTTTTAGATAGAGACTTGCTCTGTTTTTTTTTTTTTTTTTTTTTTTTTTTTTTTTTTTTTTTTTTTTTTTTTTTTTTTGCCAATCAATGAGAGCTTGTAAGGTTGCTGAGGTTGGTTGGCCTTGAACTCTTGGCCTCGCCTTCGCAAGCGCCACGACATCCGGCCGGAGCCACTTTGGGCCCCGAGACTTGCTCTGTTGCCCAGGCTGGAGTGCAGTGGTGTAATCTCAGCTCGTTGCAACCTCCACTTCCCGTTGAAGCAATTCTGCTGCCTCAGCCTCCCTAGTAGCTGAGACTACAGGCACATGCTACTACACTCAGCTAATTTTTGTATTTTTGATAGGGACAGGGTTTCATCATATTGGCCAGGATGATCTCAATCTCTTGACCTCATGATCTGCGTGCCTTGGCCTCCCAAAGTGCTGGGATTACAGGCGTGAGCCACTGTGCCTGCCCCCCCCCCCATTTTCTCAGCAAGGTCTTTGTGACCTGTATCTTGTGCTGACTCCCATTTCATCCTGTGACTTAGAATGCCTAACCTCCTGGGAATGCAGCCCAGTAGATCTCAGCCTCATTTTACCCAGCCCCTATTCAAGATGCTTCTCATCTGCTCAATCCAAACATAAGTTAAACTGTGGAGGGTGAATGCACACATCACAAAGCAGTTTCACAAATAGCTTCCCACTAGTTTTGATCAGGAGATACTTGTCTTTTTCTTATAGGCCTTCATTTGGTTTGAAAAGTCCCTTTCTAGATTCTACATGAAGTGTGTTTCTAAACTGCTGAATCAAAACATAGGTTCAACCTTCTGATATGAATGCACACACAGGCCAGAGTGGCATTAGAAATATCTGTTTTTAGATTCTACCTGAAGAGTGTTTCTCAGCTGCTGAATCTAAACATGAGGTAAACTCTGGGAGGTAAATGCACACATCACAAAGCAGTTTAACGAATACATTCCCCTTAGTTTTGATCATGAGATATTTGTCTTTTTACCATAGGCCTCCATTCAGTCTGAAATTTTTCTTTCTAGATTGGACATGCAGTGTGTTTCTAAACTGCTAAATCAAAACATAGGTTCAACTCTCTGAGGTGAATGCACACACAGTAAACAGTTTCACAGATGGCTTGCTTCTAGGTTTTAAAGCCAGTCATTTTGATTTTTCCCATAGGCCAGAGTGGTGTTGGAAATATTTGCTTTTAGATTTTACACCAAGAGAGTTGTTCAGCTGCTGAATTGAAACATGAGTTGCTGGGCCAGGCACGGTAGCTCACGCCTGTAATCCCAGCACTTTGGGAGGCCAAGGTGGGTGGATCATGAGGCCAAGAGATCAAGACCCTGGTCAACATGGTGAAACCCCGTCTCTATTAAAAATACAAAAAATTAGCTGGGCATGGCGGCACGTGCCTGTAGTCCCAGCTACTGAGGAGGCTGAGGCAAGAGAAAATTGCCTGAACCCAGGAGGCGGAGGTTGTGATGAGCTGAGATTGCGCTATTGCACTCCAGCCTGGGTAACAAGAGTGAAACTCTGTCTCATAAAAAGAAAAGAAAAAAGAAAAAGAAACATGAGTTGCTAGGTCCAGTTATACCTCACTATCTCCCTTTTTGTCAGGGCTAAAGAAAAGGAGGAGAGTCAGAGCTAAAGACATATCATAATGTCTCTGTGGGCAGGTCCTATGCATAAGAGTTGCATCACCTAGCCATTGAACCCAGCTATATATAAAAATATACAGTATATACAGGGCCCAGTCAAAAAAGGAGAGTAATATCACCTAGGTTCTGGGTCCAGCAATATCTCACAACACTCCCTGAGGGGAGAGTCTGGGCAACAGGGTAACATTACCTAAGTGAAGCACAAAAAGGTGGTTTCAATGCCCCTGCTGGGTAGAATTTTGAAAAAGAAGTAAATAACCTAGGGACTAGGCCTAGCTATGTGTCAGATTCAGCCCAAGATGGGGCTCAGGCATGAAAGAAAAGTCATATCATGTAGGTACTGGGCAAATTAATTGGTCACAGTCTTTACTGTGAGCAGTTGGTAGGAAGAAGTAGAGTCACATAGTCTAGGTGATGAGCCCAGAGATATTTGACAGTGACCCCTGTAGGTAGGGGCCAGGAAGAAGAATCACATCACCTGTGTGCTGTGTCCAGTTATAAGTCACACATTTTTCAGTGGGCCTGACTTGGGCAGGAAAGAAGAGTCACATTATCCCAGTTCTAGACCCAGAAATATGTCACAATCTCTCTTATGGGCAATATTCAGGTAAGAGAGAAGAGTCACATCATCTAGGTGATGAACCCAGAGGTATATCATCACAATGCCTTCTGTTAACTTGATCCAGGCAGAGGATTCACATCAACTTGGTGTGATGTGAATCCCAGTAACATGTCAAAATTTCTTCTGTGCAAAGGGACTAGGCAGGAGAAGAGAATCACATTACCTGGTGATGAGCACAGAGATATGTCATAATGCCCCTTGTAGGCAGGGCCCAGGGAGTAGAGTTACATTGCCTGGGTGTTGGATATACCTAAGTGTCCCATATGGGCAGTGCACAAGCAGGTGAGTCACATAACATGGGTGAGGCAAAGCTGTATACAACAATGCTTTCTGAGGGCAGAGCCAAGGAAGAAAAGGAGACTCACATGACCTGGTTGAAAAGTCTAGCCATATGTAAAAATGCTCACTGTGGGCAGTGCCAAGGAAGGAGAACAGAGTTACATCTTCAAGGTGCTGGATCCAGCAATATGTTAATATCCCATCTGTGGGCTAGGTCCATGCAAGAGCATCAAGTCACTCAGGTGCTAAGCACTGGCAGATTTCACAGTCAAACCTGCAGAATGGCCCAGAAATGAGGTGAACAATCCCACAACTGAGTTGCAGGTATGGCATTCAATACCTCCTGTATGTGGAGTGTAAGCCCAAGAGTAACCAGCTCAACAGCCGACTGGATTTGTGCATGACAGCATCAATTTCTGTGCAGACTGTGTCTCCTTAGGGAAGTCACAGCCTCACAGGTGTGCTGAATCTTGGTCTGAGAGTCACCAACCTACATGTATCTATGTATGAGTCAATTTTTCCATCTTTGACTGACTATAGGTGTGAGATTCAGAACCTCAGCAGTGATGCATGTTTATGTCAGAGGATGACAATATTTACTGTTGGCTGGGTGTGCATATGAATGTCACAATCTCACCTGTTGTGCTTGGCCTGGTTAGCACACTCTATATACTATCTAATGGCCTTATACAGGATGAATGAGAGTTGCAATCAATTTTGAGACCTTCCTGCTGGTATGGACCCATTTTTGCACCTGTGGCATTAAGTTTGGGTATGAGAGTCAACATCACTACAATTAACTAGGTCAAGATAGGAGAGTACTCTCTTGCCTGTGAGCTGGGTTTAAAAATGAGTCACCCTGGCTGGGCATGGTGGCTCATGCCTGTAATCCCAGCACTTTGGGAGGGCGAGGCAGGCAGATCATGAGGTCAAGAAATTGAGACCATCCTGGCCAACATGGTGAAACCCTGTCTCTACTAAAAGAATACAAAAATTAGCTGGGTGTAGTGGTGTGTACCTGTAGTCCCAGCTACTCAGGAGGCTGAGGCAGGAGAATTTCTTGAACCCAGAAGGCAGAGATTGCAATGAGCCGAGATTGTGCCACTGCACTCCAGCCTGGCGCCTGGTGATGAAGTGAGACTCTGTCTCAAAAAAAAAAAAAAGAAAAAAAAATGAGTCACCCTTTCAACTGTGATTGAATGTTTACATATAAACATGGGCCTAGCACCAAGGTTATGTGAGTCTTTGGCTTAGACACTTCAAGCAGGACGCAGTGGAACATGTCTCTGGGCCGATCTGAGCTTTTCCCATACAATGGATGTGACATATGTCTAGACCCAGCACCTAGGTGATGTGACTCTCCTTTTTTGACTAATCCCTGTGTATTTTGGGCATTCTAACATATCCCTGGACCTAACATCTAGAAGATAAGGAGACTCTGCATGGGCCATACCTAAAAAGTTTCTGTAACATTTTTCTACATTGATCACCTTGGAGCGATGACTCTCCTCTCTTACCTGGGCTTTGCCCATAAGAGAGATTGTTACACACCTTTGCACCAAGCACCTACATGCCGTGACTCTTCTTTCTTGCCTAGGTCATGCCCACAGATGAAAGAATGACTTATCCCTCTGTCCAGCACACTGGTTATGTCATTATTCTGCCTGATTTCTGCTCGCAGGAGGCTTGTGACATATTTCTGGGCCCAGAAACTATTTAATATGACTCTTCTATTACCTTAACTTTGTGCATAAGATAAATTGTGACATTTCTCTGGGTCAGCACATAGGTGATGTGACTCTCCTCTTCTGCATGGGCTATGTTCACTGGAAAGAGACTGACTTGTTGCTGTGTTGACAGCTGATGTGATACCTTGGTTCTCGCCTTCTTAGTTTAGTGCACATGCGCAGTAGTTTTACATGCTTTTTCATATGTTGTATGTCTCATTAGCATCTTAGATCTCCACCCAGGAGTGTATGTTTGTTGTTTGTTTGTTTGAGATGGAGTCTCACTCTGTTGCCCAGGCTGAAGTAATCTCTGCTCACTCCAACTTCCTCCTCCTGAGTTCAAGTGATTCTTGTGCCTCCTGAGTAGTTGAGATTACAGGCATGCACCACCATATTCAGCTGGTGTTTGTGTTTTCAGTGGAGATGAGGTTTCACCATGTTGGCCAGTCTAGTCTCAAGCTTCTGGTTTCAACGGATTCACTCTCCTCAGCTTTCCAAAGTGCTGGGAGTACAGGTCTGTGCCACTGTGCCTGACTGGTTGCATTTTTTGCTATTAAAATAAGCAAAAATTAAGTTTAAGGACAGTTAAAATCAAAATGCACATGCTCTCTAGAGCAGAAAGTCCTTAATGAAGATGGCTTTGCTTGAATACACCCAATGGGAATGCTAAGGCTTATTGTGTTGGCTGTGCAGTCACCACGGTTTCTGTATCCCAAGATCATGGCTATTTTCTTGACTATTTTTTCTGCTTCAATTTCCCCCTAAGAGATCTTAGAGCCATAATCACATTGGAGGTTGAGGGGCTAGGTCATTTTTTCTGGAGCTGTTTTCTGCTGAGTGGGTGTTATTTCTGCCAAGCCTCTGCCCTAAAGTTTCTTGCTGTGTGATCTAACAGGGTGTAAACCACATCATTTATGGAACAAGTGGGTATAATGTTGGCAGCCAAAGGTTGAAAGCTTTGCAAAACTATCATACCAAAAAGGAACTGCTGTAAGCAAGACAGCAAGAAATCAGTTAACATTTTACACAAATTTGGAACAAAAGTTAAAGCTGAAAGTGTAGTAATGACTGATACTATTAAAGAGATCAAGGCAGGTAATAGACATTTCTTTCATGTTCCAATGGAAGTTCCTAGAGATTCAATTTTGTCTGCCTCGGTGATAATATTATTACTATTTTCTTGGAATAAACCAGACTAATTGGTCTCAAAAACAGCATTCTTCTTTTAGATATAAACATGTTCCTCACAGCCTGGCTGTGAGAAGATCTCAGGCTCTTTGGTTCTGTAGGACTACAGTGGCCACGAGTTACAGATGTTGTTGATGTTGAAGCCCTCTGCTGCTTGTTGGGAAGCCATTGTGGTTTCCTGAGATCCTTTATACTAGATTCCCAAGGCTCCACCTTATGGTGACATTTGTGTCATAAAAGTATTTTGCATTAAAGTGGTGAAAGCAGTGAAAGTTGTAGTGTTTTCTGTTTTTTGCCAATAAGCAAAAGCTTTGTGCAGCTAAGTTGACAGCAGTCATTGGGTCTATTTATGGATGATAAAGCTGAATGGTAGACAAAGAAGTCTTCAGTAAATGCACTGAAGTTCTCTAAGAGCCATCAGAGTTGTTTCTTATGTTGGATTAGATCATTTATTGAGAACAGAACATGCACTCTGATGGTCCTCTCTGCATTTGGGACTTTCTGTAGGAGGAGCAATTTTGCTGGCCCTGGATGGTATGAAGTCCCACTGTGAGTATTGCAGCTGGGCTGGTCTCTATTGTACCTGGCAAAGGCCTTGAAGGAAGAGCATAGAAAGGAGGTGAAACAAGATTAGATTCTACAGAAGGCTCTGATAGTGTGTGGGATGGTGGGGATTCTAAAGGTGTGGGCTCCTGAGAGCCCCTATCTGGAGCTGGTTTTGGGCTCTGGGGTCTGGAGTATCTTCCCCTTAATAAGAATGGGTCTTCTAATGGGTCTGAGAGGCTTTCTTGCTTACTAGGCTTTAGCCCACAGGTGCTGCATAGAACTGGGTTTTGTTCTCAGGCAATAAAGGCTTGCACATAGGATACTTCAGACCATTTTCTCTGATTTCTACAGAAAACATCTCACTGTAGGATACTATTAAAGTTCACAGTCTCATTCTCCAGTTATGTTTTGTCAGCTACTCTGTACACAGGCTAAATAGTGTTACAAAAGAAGATAAGCCCTTTTTTTTTTAAGTTCATCTAGCCAAAAGCCATTCCAATAACCTCCCAGTGGTGTTTTGGTAACAGCAGAGGTAAAGGCTCCCCACAGTGCTGAGAGAATCCCGCAACGATAAAACATGTATTGAAGTCCAGGAGGCCATGGGCATCCCCATGAGCCAAGTGGAACCACCAAGGTGTCCAGAACATTCCTTCAAAACCCACTAACTAAAGCCCTGGGAGGTCATAGGCATTTGTCATACACTGTCCTACCTCTCGCCAGTGCTGGACATTTCCAGCCCTACTGAGATGACTTCCACTGCTGGCTGTGGGGCAGATGTCTGGCTGAAAAGCCTTTTCTTAATTCACCAGTTTGCCATTTGTGATGCTCAATTATTAATACCTGGAATGCTAAGTAAGATGCAATCCCCATGACCAGGCATCTACATGACTGCACTTTTTGTTCAGCAAAGAAATCCTGTTGAAGAACAATGTCAAGGAGCTGGGAAATGCATAAAGCCTGAAGGGACAGGGTGCTCTTATTCTGCCCCTCAAAATGAAACAAAACAAAAATTTTGTATACAGAAAAACTGTATACAGAAAATAAATTACAATAACCACTAGGTGGCGATCGAGTATTGCTGAAGGAACAGCAAATGGTAAACCAAGTCTGAAGTGTGGCCAGAAAGATGTGAAACTAAGCACCAACGTAGCCCAAATATGAAATGTGGAGAGCGACCCATGTGGTTAGTGTATTTATGGATAGTACGGAAGTAGCAGCCAAAAAAAGATCAGACTTATATTCTCTCTCTAAAGAATATTGGTGATGTAAAAACGTCTCCTGCAGAACTTTACTGAAACAGCACTGGAACAAGCAGTGATAGTTAACCAGGTAGTCTGGAACTGCTATAGTATTCACTGCAAGTAAAGGGAAAGTGTAATTAATGAAGTGGACAAACCTCTCATCGCACCAGAAATGGTGAGGCCGATGTAATACCTTGGTTCTTATCTTCTTAGTTTAAAAAATTTAAACAAGACACACAGCCAAAGAAGTACAACATAGAATAATTTATTGAAAAAAAAATATTTTGAAAATTAAATGCAGAATAGATGGTACATTCTGATAAAGAAATTCCAGGGAAGCCTGCTCATAAGGGTGAGATAGTATTAATCATTGGTGGAGAAACCCTCTTTATGAGGAGTTTTACATGATTATCCATAAGAAGGTGGAAAGAAGTGTTACACTAAGCATGTTCTGCGTGGTCTTCTCGGTACACATGTGCAGCAGCTCTACATAGTTGTGCATACATTGCATGTCTCATTAGCATCTTAAATCTTCCCCCAAGAGTGTGGTTTTTATTATTGAAATGAGCAAAGCTTCAGCTTGACGACAGGTAAAATAAAAATACACGTGTTCTCTAGAAGTAAAAGTCCCTACGGAAGACAGGTTTCAAATGACCCAAGTACTTCACATCTTAAAAGTCGCTCCCACAAAGCTGGAACACTGTCTGTTCCTGAAGAATCAGATCCCATCTGTGCCTCTGAGACACTGGCAAGTCAGGCCCTACTTGAGATGAGACCCATGATTTCAACTGTAAAATGCCTAAATCGTCAGCAGCTTCAGGTTGCATTTTGGAGCTTGTCCACTTTAATGGGTTGATGAAAATGGCTCACAAGACTCATGCCTCAGAAATGGGTTTTTCTCCTTTACTTTTAGCAGATTTTGTGCAACCCTACACTTAACCTTCCTAATGCTTCGACTTTCACATTCATGAAAAAACCACCATTGAGAGTGACATTTCCAGGAAGTCACAGTCCTGGTCACTGTCCTAGAGAGCTCTGAAGCTGTTCATAATCAGGCCAGGTGGAAGATTTCTCTCAAAAGCAGTTGAGCACGCATCCTGGCTAGAGGAAAAAGAGGGTTGTGACACAATGGAGAGTGTCTCGGATATCAGGGCAGTTTCCCCAACAGTTTAGGAAAGAAGGCAGCGCCCTGGGCTGAAGAAGACGCGATACTCTGGAAAGAACCCTGGGTGCAGGTGAAAGAGAAAATCAAGCAGGACAGGACCAGTCGGGTGAGGACAACCCGCCCGATTTGGGCAAAGGTAAGGTATCTTTGTAGGGTAATGCCCTTCTCAGTGCCCAGCCCAGACCTTCCCTTAACGTCCACATCTGTACTCACTATCCTTGGGAAAGAGTCGGCATATTTTCAGAGTCCAACAGTACTTTGTACACCAAGAAGTCAACACCGGTCTGCCCCTCCCTACAGGGCTATGCACTCCAGATCCCAGGACATGATGGGATTATAGTTCTAAAGCCTGACGACAAACAGGCTGAGAGCAGTTAATGGACTAGAGCTCCCAGCATATGACTAGGTGGGATGTGGACCACTCTGCTCCTGTCCAGAGCTGCGCAAAGCCCTGGAGCCTGCTGCATGCTGGGATTGTAGTCCTGCAGCTGCTTGACCAAAGAGCTGGGAGTGTTTATAAGCATACATCTTCCAGCAAGCCTAGGGAGGTGCACACAGCCCCATCTCTTGCCTTGTCCCTGAGACTGGTGCATGCTAGAATTGTAGTCCTGCAGCCCTGTGACCAAAGGGCTGGGAGTGTTTATGAGCATATATCTCCCAGAAAGCCTCTCACACACACAGTCCCGCCTCTTCCTCCAGTGAGGCGCACTGTCACTGGCCCCGGTGTATACTGGGATTGTAGTTCTTCAGCCCCCTAACAAAAGGTCTGGGAGTCTTTATAAAACTACATCTCCCAGCAAGGAGAAAGAGGCACTCACTGCCCTGTCGCTTTCTCATATAATGCGCACTGTTCCTGAGCCAAGTTCGCGCTGGGATTGCACTCCTGCAGCCTGGTGGTAAAAAGGCTGGGAGTGTTTATGAGACTACATCTCCCAGCAAGCCAAGCGAGGTGCGCACAGCTCTGCCTCTTCCTCCAGTGAAGTGCCCTCTCCCTTAGCTCGGTGCCTGCTGAAATTTAGTACTGCAGTCCTGTGCCCAAAGGGCTGGGAGTGTTTAAGAAACTGCATCTCCCAGCAGGACCGGCGAGGTGTGCACAGCCTCGCCTCTTTTTCCAATGACTAGAGAACTGTCCCTGAGCCCCATACATGCTGGGATTATGGTGCTGCAGCTCTTTGACCAAAGGGGAAGGGAGAGGCCATGAGACTACATCTCCCAGCAAGCCTAGTAAGGCTCACAAATCCCTGCCTCTTTCCCCAGTGATTGGTGCACTATCCCTGAGCAGTGTGAATGCTGGGATTGTAGTCCTGGAACACTGTGACCAAAGAGCTGGAAGTGTTAATGAGACCACATCTCCCAAAAAGCATAGTGAGAAGTGCACAGCGTTTTCTCTTCTCCCAGTGACGTGCACTTTCCCTGACCCCTGTGTTAAAGTATTCCAGTCGTATGACAGAAGTGCTGGGAGTGAATACATTTCCCAGCAAGCCCAAAAAGGTGTACACAGCCCCGCCTCTTTCTCCATTGATGTACATTGTCCCTGAGCTCGGTGTATGCTGGAATTGTGGTGCTGCAGCCCTGTGACCAAAGGGCTGGAAGTGTTTATGAAACTACATCTCACAGAAAGCCCAGCGAGCTTCACACAGCCCTGCCTCTTTCTCCAGTGACCCACACTGTCCCTGTGCCCTGCGCACCCTGGGATTGTAGTCCTTCAGCCCTGTGACCAAAGGGCTGGGAGTGTTTATGAGAATACATCTTTCAGCAATTCCAGTGAGTCTTTCGCAGCTGCACTTCTTCTTTCAGTGACATGCCATGTCCCTGAGTCTGGTGTTGGCTGGGATTGTAGTCCCGAAGCCCTGCAACCAAAGAACTGGGAGTGTTTATGGGACTATATCTCCCAAAAATCATAGCCAAAAGTGCACGCCTCTGCCTCCAGTGAGGGGGGCACTGTTTCTAAGCCCCGCGCATGCTGGAAATGTAGTCCTGTAGTCCTGTGAACAAAGGGGCTGGGAGTGTGTATGGGCATACATAATCCAGCAAGCCCAGCGAGGCGCACACAGTCCCACCTCTTCCTCCAGCGACGCGCACTGTCCTGTGCCCGTTGCATGCTGGGATTGTAGTCCTCCAGCCCTGTGACCAAGGGTCTGAGAGTGTTCTTGAGACTACATCTCCTGGAAAGCCTAGTGAGGTACTCATAACTTCTGTTTTACTCCGGTTACCGGCACTGTCACTGAGCCTGGTGCACTCTGTAAACACTCTCAGCTCTTATGTTAAAGTGCTGAAGGACTACAATCCCTTCAGCACTTTAACATAAGAGCTGAGAGTGTTTGAGAATTCATCTCCCAGCAAGCCCAGTGAATCACAAACGATCCAGCCTCTTCCTCCAGTGATTCAAAATGTTCCCGAGCCAGGTGCTGGCTGGGATTATAGTCCCACAGCCCCGTGACTACAACTCCCAAAAAACATAGCGAGGAGTGCACAGCCCTGCCTCTTTCTCCAGTGATGGGCACTGTCCTTGAGCCAGGTGCATGCTGGGATTTTAGTTCTGCAGCCCTGTGACCAGAGCTGAGAGTGTTTATGAGACTACATCTCCCAGCAAGCCCAGCAAGGCACACACAGCAGGGAATTGTAGCCCTGCAGCCCCATAATGAAAGGGCTGGGAGTTTTTATAAAACTACATCTCCTAGCAAGCTGAAGGAGGCACGCACAGCCCTGCCTCTTCCTCCAGTCACAGACACTATTCATGAGCCGGGTGCACGGTGGGATTGTAGTCCAGCAGCCCTGCGACCAAAGGGCTTGGAGTGTTTATGGGACTGCATCTCTTAGCAAGCAAAGTGAGGCATGCAGAGCCCCGCCTTTTCCTCCAGTGATGCACACGGTCCCTGAAGAAGTGTTCATGAGATTACATTTTCCAGTAAGCCCAGCAATTCACTCACAGCCCTACCTCTTCCTCCAGTGATGTGTACTGTTCCTGATTCCAGTATATGCTGGAATTGTGGTGCTGCAGCCCTGTGACCAAATGGCTGGGAGTATTTATAAGACTACATCTCCCAGCAAGCCCAAAACGTGCTTATAGCCTGTCCCCTTTTCTTCCAGTGATGTGCGCTGTCTGTTAACCCGGCGCATAGTGGAATCATCCTGCAGCCCTGTGATGAAAGGGATGGGAGTGATTATAAGACCACATCTCCCAGCAAGCCTAATGACGTGCACACAGCCTCACCTCTTCCTCCGGTAATGCACATTGTCCTTGAGCCCGGTCCATGCTGGGATTGTAGTCCTGCAGCCCTCTGATCAAAGGACTGGGAGTGTATTCTTACAGATCTGTTCACTTGTCATGAGAATGTTTTTCTTTACCCCATGAACATACTTACAATAGCTTTCTTCAAGTCTGATATACGGATTACAGCATCCTGGACATGTTGAGAATAGGTTCTGTTGTCTGCTTTTTAACCTTGTGAATTGATTGCATTTTCATGCTTCTTCACACATCTCATGGATTTTTAAATTGTGTAATAGGAACTACGGGGACTCTGAATTCTGTTGTATATCTTTAAAAATTGTTATTATTTTAAGAGAAAGTTAATTTGAATAGATTCAAACTTCAATTCTTAAATCTGTTACAGTGACATAGCTGAAACCCTCATTCAGTTCTTCCAAACATGCATATTATATACGTATTATACATAGATGTGCATTTCTATATAGCAAAACATAATGTTTTATTAAGCTTTATTATAGTTATCTGTGAAATAGCTATTCAACAAACTACCTCATTATTACTGGAAGTCAGAACCTCAGTTTTGTTCACTTTTTCAATTTTATGTAAGTGAAATTATATAATATGCACACTTTTACATCTACTTTCTTTAATGCAACATTATATTTACGCTATTGCAGATAGCTATAGTTTGTTCATTTAAAAAATAATTTTTTATGCGGGCTCTTTCTGTGAAGAAAGTCAGTTGTAGCTTCGTGGGAATAGCACTGAATCTATACATTACTTTGGGCAGTATGACCATTTTCATGATATTTCTTCTTCCCATTCATGAGCATGGAATGTTTTTCCATTGGTTTGTGTTTTCTCTTATTTCCTTGAGCAGTGGTTTGTAGTTCTCCTTAAAGAGGTCCTTCACATCCCTTGTTAGTTGTATTCCTAGGCATTTTCTTCTCTTCATAGTAATTGTGAATGGGAGTTCGCTCATGATTTGGCTCTCTGTCTGTTATTGTCGTATAGAAATGCTTGTAATTTTTGCACATCGATTTTATATCCTAAAACTTCTGAAGTTGCTCATCAGCTTAAGGAGATTTGGGGCTGAGATAATGGGGTTTTCTAAATATAAAATTACGTGATCTGCAAACAGAGACAATTTGACTTCCTCTCTTCCTATTTGAATACTCTTTATTTTTTTGTTTTGCCTGATTGCCCTGCCCAGAACTTCCAATACCATGCTGAATAGGAGTGGTGAGAGAGGGCATCCTTGTCTTGTGCCAATTTTCAAAGGAAATGCTTTCAGCTTTTGCCCATTCAGTATGATATTGGCCATTGGTTTGTCATAAACAGAGCTTATTATTTTGAGATATGTTCCATGAATACCTAGTTTGTTGAGAGTTTTTAGCATGAAGGCTGTTGAATCTTTTTGAAGGCCTTCTCTGCATCTATTGACATAATCCTGTGGTTTTTGTTATTAGTTCCGTTTATGTGATTGATTACATTTATTGATTTGCATGTGTTGAACCAGGTTTGTATCCCAGAGATAAAGGTAGACTTGATCATGATGGATAAGCTTTTTGATTTGCTGCTGGATTTGATGTGCCAGAATTTTATTGAGGATTTTTGCATCGACATTTATCTGTGATACTGGCCTGAAATTTTTGTTGTTGTTGTGTCTCTGTTATGTTTTGTTATCAGGATGATGCTGGCCTCATAAAATGAGGATAGAAATGGAGTCCCTCTTTTTCTATTATTTGGAAGAGTTTCAGAAGGAATGGTACCAGCTCCTCTTTCTATCTCTGGTAGAATTTAGCTGTGAACCCATCTGGTCCCTAACTGTTTCCTGTTGCTAGGCTATTAATTACTGCCTTAATTTTAGAATGACTGCCTCAATTTTGTTGCTGGTCTATTCAGGGATTCAACTTCTTCCTGGTTTAGACTTGGGGGGTGGCGTATGTGTCCAGGAATTTATCAGTTTCTTCTAGATTTTCTAGTTTATTTGCAGAGGTGTTTATAGACCAATGGAATTGAACAGAGGCCTCAGACATAACACCACACATCTACAACATCTAATCTTTGACAAACCAGACAAAAACAAGCAATGGGGAAAGGATTCCCTTTCT
This sequence comes from Saguinus oedipus, assembly GCA_031835075.1. Taxonomy (NCBI): domain Eukaryota; kingdom Metazoa; phylum Chordata; class Mammalia; order Primates; family Cebidae; genus Saguinus; species Saguinus oedipus. Next base: position 42,386,137 of record CM063188.1, read on the forward strand.
ACAAATGGTGTTCAGAAACTAGCTAGCCATGCAGAAAACTGAAACTGGATCCCTCCCTTACACTTTATACAAAAATTGACTCAAGATGGATTAAGGACTTAAATGTAAGATCTAAAATTATTAAAACCCTAAAAGGAAACCTAGGCAATACCGTTAAAGACATAGGCATGGGCAAATACTTTATGACTAGACATCAAAAGCAATGGCAACAAAAGTCAAAATTGACAAATGGGATCTAAGAAAACTAAAGAGCTTCTGCACAGACAAAAAAAACGCTGTCATCAGAGTGAACAGGCAACCTACAGAATGGGAGAAAAATTTTACATTATATCCACCAACAAAGGGCTAATATCCAGAATCTACAAAGAACTTAAATTTACAAGAAAAAAACCAGCCCATCAAGGAGGGGCCAAGGCTATGAACAGACACTTTTCAAAAGAAAACATTTATGCAGCCAACAGATACATAAGAAAAAAAGATTATTATCACTGGTCATTAGAGAAATGCAAATTAAAACCACAGTGAGATACCATCTCATGCCTGTTAGAATGGTGATCCTTAAAAAGTCAGGAAACAACAGATGCTGAACAGGATGTGGAGGAATAGGAATGCTTGTATGCTGTTAGTGAGAGTGTAAATTAGTTAAAGCATTGTGGAAGACAGTGTGGCAATTTCTCAAGGATCTAGAACCAGAAATACCATTTGACCCAGCAAGTCCATTACTGGCTATATACCCAAAGAACATTAAATTTTTCTACCATAAAGACACATTCACATATATGTTTATTGTGGCACTGTTCACAATAGTAAAGACGTGGAACCAACCCAAAGCCCATTGATAATAAACTGGATACAGAAAATGTGGCACATATATGCCATGGAATACTATGCAACTATCAAAAAGGATGATTCATGTCTTTGGCAGGGACATGAATAAAGTGGGAGACCATCAATCTCGGTAAACTAAACCAAGAACAAGAAAACCGACACTGCATGTTTTCATTCATAAGTGGGAGTTGAACAATGAGAACACATGGGCACAGGGAGGGGAACATCACACACTGGGGCCTGTTGGCAGGGGGGATGGGGACTAGGAGAAAGATAGTATTAGGAAAAACACCTAATTTAGATGACAGGTTGATGAGTGCAGCAAACCACCATGGCATGTTTATACCTATGTAGACAACCTGCATATTCTGCACGTGTACCGCAGAACTTAAAGTATAATAAAAAAATTATTTTTCACATTATGGTAAAGTATACATAAAATTAACCATTTTAGCTATTTTAATCGTGCAGCTCAGAAAAAATAAGTACATCCACATTGTATTACAACTATCATATCCATTCATGAGGACATCCTTTCAACTTGCAAAACCAAAACTCTATACCCATTAAATAACAGCTCCCTGTTACTCCTCCTCTAGCTCCTAGGAACAGCTCTTCTACTTAGATTTCTAGAATTTACCTTCTCCAAGTGTCTTGTAAGTGGAATTATACAGCATTTGTCCTCTTTTGACTGGCTCATGTCACTTTGCACAATTTCCTTAAGGTTTATGCATGATATACCATGTGTCAGAATTTCCTTACTTTACTTAAGTGGATAATATTCCACTGCCTATATAAGTCACATTTTTTCTATTTATTCGTTGATGATGATTCAAATAACATTTGGGTTGCTTCCACCTTTTGAGTGATGTGAGTAATGCTGCAATGAATCTAGGTGAACATGTATTATTTTGTGTCTTTGCTTTCATATCTTTTACTACATACCCAGATGTAAAATTGCTGGGTCATATGGTAATTTTTTGTGTAAACTTTTTTAGTAACTCCTATGCTGTTCTTTTACAGCAGCTGCAGCATTTGACATTTCTGCCAACAGTGTACAAATGTTCTAACTGCTCCACATCCTCACCAGCACTTGTGATTCTGTTGTTTGTTTGCTTGTTTTTTCCTTGGTAGTAGCTATGCTGACGGGTATGAAGTGACATGTCATTTGGGATTACGTTTGCATTTCACTAATAATTAGTTTTGTCGAGCATCTTTTCATGTGCTTATTAGCCAGTTTACCTAATTTCTAGAGAAATGTTTAAGTTTTTTGCCTATATTTTAAACAAGTAGTTCATTTCATTGTTGCTGAATGGTTCTTTGTATATTCTGGATAAAGTTCTATTTGTCTATTTTTTGTTTGTTTTTTTTTTCTTACGTTTTGCATGTCCTGCTAAAAAAAAATCATTGCCAAACCCAATGTTATAACATGTTTTGCCTATATTGTATTCTAAGAATTTTGTAGTTTTAGCTCTTATGTTTAGGTCTCTAATCCACTTAGTTAAATTTTTTTCTTAGGATTCAGCTTCATTCTTTTACATGTGGGTACCCGATTTCCTAGCACCAATTGTAAAGACAGTTCTTTTCTCACAAAAATCATTTGACCATATCTACGCATGTTTATTTTTATTTTTAATTTTTTTTAAAAACACGTTAAGATATTTTATTTCTATTTTTAATATATATTTTATTGTACTTCAGTGCATTTATGTTGGCTTTCCATATTACCCTGCTAGTCTATTTGTAGTATACTATTTTAGACTTTTATACTAAGTTCTGAAATCAGAAAGTGTCACTTCTCTAACTTTGGTATTTTTTTTTCAAAATTACTTTTGCAATTTAGGGTCCCTTGAGATTTCACATAAACGTAAAAATGGATTTATTTTTAATGTCTATACTAAGTCATTGGAATTTTACTTTTTGGTTACTTCCTAAGTACTTTATTATTTTTATGCTATTGTAAATTAAATTAGTTTTATAGTTTACTCTCAGATTATTTATGTTGCTATATAAAAATACAATTTATTTTTCTATGTCAATTTTATATGCTCTACTCTGCTGAATTTGTTAATCTTAATAGTTTTTGTGTGGAGTCTTTAAAATTTTCTACATATAGGGATATATTTTCTGTCCATATTTTGATGCGGTTTATTTATTTCTTTTTTTTTAATTTCTCTGATTGGAACTTCCAAAACTGTGTTGAATAAAAGTGGTAAGAGCAGACATTCTTGCCTTGCTTCTGAGCTTAGAGAAAAGCCTTTTGGTCTTTTCCTTTGGAATATGCTGTTTGCTGTGGGTTTTTGTATGTAAATTTTACAAAGATGGTTTCCTTTTATTTCTTTAAACACAATAAATTCTTAATTTATTATAAAAATATTTTGAATTTTGTAAACTACTTTTTCTGTATTAATGAGATTTTTTTTTATAAAAACATCTATTAATGTGGTATATGCATTGATTAATTTTCATATGCTGAAATGTTTGTTAAGAAAGGCTAGCTAAGTGAAGCAGTGAGAGTGGAGAAGGAGTAAAGAAATCTGTAACTGGTTGCAATTAACTTATAAATACCACTGCACAGAAACCAGTCATATGCTAAAACTTTCTTGCATTTCAATAAGAAATTCTCCTTGGTCATGGGGTGTAATCTTGCTAGTATGCTGCTGAATGTGGCTAGCTAGGATTTGGCTGAGTAGTTTTGGTAAAGTTTGGAAAGAATTTTTCTTCTATAAATGCTTGATATAATTCACTAGTGAAGACAACAAATCAAAGGCTTTTCTTCATCAAGTTTTTAATGACTGATTCCATTTCCTTAATAGTCATAGGTATATTCAGATTTTGTATTTCTTTGTAATCAAGTCTTGTATACATAGAAATCTGCCCATTTAGTCTCGATTTTCCAATTTATTGTCCTCTCATACTTCATAGAACACTTTTGAAAACATTCTAATCCTTTAGAATTAATATTAATGTCTCATATTTATTTCTCTTTTTATTATGTAAATACTCTGAAGTTTTTAGTGTAGCTGAAGATTTGCCAATTGTTAATTCTTTTTTGAAGAACTCAGAACTACCTTTTGGTTTCCTGGCATTCTGTTGTTTGTAGAATCTCTCTTTCATTTATCTCTGCTAAAAGCTTAATTTTTTACTTTTTTCTTTTTGCTTTGAATCTAATTTGGTCTTATTTTTCTGAATTGATAGGGGACAAAGTTATTATTGATTTAAGGTCTTTGTACTTTTTAAATGTTTTTTAGCTGCAGACTTTTTATCTTAGCACTGTTCTTGCTGCTTCCATTAACTTTTGATATGTCACATTTTCGTTTTTCTTCCTCTGTCCTTTTACTTATAGGTTGTTTAAGAGTATGCTGTTTAATTTTTACAAGTTTGCAAACTTTCTAGTTTTTCTTCTGTTATTGATTTAATTTTAGATCTAATATACAGCCCATCCTGGAATATTCCACATATGCATTTGAGAAGAGTGTGTACTCTCCTGTTGGATGGAGTGTCTTATATATAACTGTGAGATCAATTTGGTTTGTTGTGTTAGTCAGGCTCTCTATTTTCTAATTTATCATCTGTCTCATTATTCTATTCATTACTCTGAGTGGAGTATTAACATCTTCAACTATTATTTTAGAACTGTCTATTTGTCCCTCCAATTCTATCAACTTACCCTTTCTATATCTTAATGTTTTGTTATTAGGTATGTAATTGTTTAAAATATTACTATCTTCTTGCCAAGTGAACATTTTATGACTATATAATGTCTTATTTTCTTTTGTAATTTTTTAGTGTATTTTGTCTGCTATTAATATAGTCATCCCTGGTCTCTTTTTATTCTATTTGTATTTTAAACATTTGTATGAAATATTTATTCTTTGTTTTTTTATAACCCTCAAGTTATGAGGAAAGCTAACAGCAGAATTACTTCATTTAAAAAGCAGAGCAAACTTAAATTAATAGCTCGAGATGTTTGTAAAAGCATTTACATTGAAATGAACTACCCAGTCCACCAGGAACAAAGGTATCAATTGGGCCTAAAAATAATCACATGGAAAAGCTCTAGGAGAAAAAGCAAAAAACTGCTGGGAATTAGGACTCTGGTCATAGTCCTAATAATAGAAGAAAATGGGGATGCTCAGGGCCATGCTTAGCAAAGACCAGGAAACCCTAAGCTCTCACCTCTGTATTTGAAAGTCTGCACAAGTACAAAGTAGAGGCACAAGGGGAGTTCTAACTTCATGCTGGTTGGTAAAGGCATGCTCCAACACATATACACAGATCCCAGGTTGAAAGATCAGAAATTTACTTTTTGTGAGGGTTAAACAACCTAGAGTCTTATTTTCCAATTAAGGTTTAGTAAAAATATTTGGGGAGATTTGCATTGTGCAATTCATCCTGAGGCCAATCAAATCTTGATTTTGACATTTAGAGCCTTCAGTAAAGGATTAGCCTCCACCTAGAGCTGTTCTTTTGTCTTGTGGGCTCATAGCCATCTTGACACTATTACTGGTTACACTGATTTTAAAGTCAGCTAAGAGCTTGCCAAAGAACTGTCCAACTAAGTTTGACCCAATCTGGAAACAATTAGTCTTCCTCTGTGAACTGGAATTTCTTCTTCAGTTTTTCTACCTTCTACAGATAAATCTGTATTTATCAATATTTAGGTAAGTCAGAAACATAAGTCAGCTAAGGAATCCTGGACACAGACCCTAGCATAGCTGGATTTGAAACTATTTCTCATCCCACTTTATGATATCGATAATGTTGACACAGAGAGGTAACTTTAGATGGAATCTCTCAGGAGTGATTAGAAAAGTGTATGTCTAGAGAAGCTGGCAGGATGGGGAAGGAGTCCTGGTGAGAATAAAAACTTCTGTCCAAATTTTCAAGTCTAGCTGTGTGTGGCTGATGAATTCAGAAAAGATTCCAGATTCCTGTAATGGATTATTAAGAAATAATTTATGCAGATCAGAACACTAGGGTGGGTGTTTATCCATCACCTTCTGGGTCAGATTTTCAGGGTTAAAGTCTGTGGTAGGGCTGCAGAGCAATGCTTGCTTGTGAAAGCCTCTGATCAAGTGTAACATATGTGACTCTGGCACAGGGAGAAATCTATTTGACCAAAAATCACACATGTGTGTGAGAGAGTCCGTGTTTTCCTCAGCACAGCACCACTGATGAATCATTGTTTAATTATGCATAAATTGGCCTTTGTTATTTTAAATTTAGTAAATGCTGAAATAGAAACAAACATCTTTATCTACTTTCAAATTGAATAAGAGCATTGGCAACTTCCAGGAAAACATCACAGAAGAAAACTCTGGAGCCTTGCCCATCCCCCAGAAACCTAGGAAATCTCGATATCACCTGTAGAATTAACCTTATCAACACAATTTTTTGCCATACATATTTATATTTATGAAAAATATAATTTCATTGGACCTTTATTTTGTTATATGCCATGAGAAATGAATCATTTTTGTGTTAAGAGCATCACATTTTTACACCTCAAGTATTAATGATGCCATTCTCCACATTGCTTTTATTGCTTACTAAATTATTGCTCTGGCCTGAATGCTTAGGTCCTCTTTCAAATTCACATGTAGAGAGTATTAAGCATCTGGCCTTTGAGAGAGTGATTAAGCCAAGAGTGCTTCATCTTTATAAATGGAATAAATGCCTTTTCAAAGGAGGTTCAAGGGAACACCTTTGTCCCTTGTGCAAGAAGGTACCATCTACAGGGAACAGGGCTCTCACCAAACACCAAATTTGTGGCTGCTTTGATCTTGCACTTTCAACCTTCAGAACTGTGAAAAACATATTTCTGTTGTTCATTCTTACTCTGTCTAAAGTATTTTGTTGTAACAGCCTGGATGCACTATGACACTTTCACAGGCCCTTTGGTCTATTTCTGAATTTGTAGTTTCAATGATCTGAGTTTTTTTTAATCAATCAAGATTTTTCACAGAGCTGACCAGTCTTTTTTTTTTTTTTTTTTTTTTTTTTTAGTTTTCTTGGCTATTCTTGTTTGTGTTTTCATCTGTATAATATTTAATAGTAACATGCCTACTTCCAATATCTAATGGTATCTGGTATCTGTATTGAAACAAAATTGAATTTATATCTTACTTTAAGGACAATTTACATTGATAATGTTGAGTTTTTCTGACTAAGAATATGATACAAACTTTCTATTTGCTTGTGTCTACATTCACATATTTAAAACCTTTCTATGGTTTTTCTCATATTCTGTATGCATTTTTGTAATGTTTATTCCTAGATAGTTTATTTATTCTTCTAAAAAGTAATTTGAGACACAATGAAATTGTCAAGTGTTTATTTGAGTAAGAGAAATTGATAAATTGTAGAACCTCAGCTGAAAGACAGTGTTTCATTTACAGTGTAAGAAGCAAGTATTCAAAGGAAAGATGTAGAAACAAATCATTTGACTAGTGGTAGCACAAATTTTTTATTCTTTCTTGTTTGGTTTCTTTCTTTCTTTCTTTCTTTCTTTCTTTCTTTCTTTCTTTTACCTTATTGCACAGTTCCCATTTATATAAGGTTGCTGGCTACTCCTGATTGGTTGAGCTTCATTTCTGTTTTTTAAATAGGCAGCTGTGAGAAAGAATTTATCAAGCAAGGTTGAGATTACTTATGAGACCTAACTGATTTTGTCTGCTCAGAAATTCTTGAGACCTGATGTCCATTTTAATTTACTTTAACAAATTTTCTGTGCTTTTATTTTTCATACAAACTGGAACTTACACATTACTAGTGTTGTACATATGTAGGCTCATGTTGTTTATGCTTTGAAGACACGTCCTGCTTTCAAACTCATTTGTAGTGTGGTATCATCGAATTTGTCCCATTTATTGGAATGATAACCTGCTATTTCCCAACTACAAGAACGATGAGTTCTAGGGAGATCAGAGTAAAGATGAAACAGAAGTGAAAACAACTCTCCAACCCACACATGCAGTAAAAATGAGCTTCACATGGATATAATAAGTTAATTATCTAAAATTTAAAATACCCTAAAAACATTAATGTTTATCTCATTACTAAGTAATATAAAAATGGCAAGACAAGAAACCCAAATACTTTTATCTTCTAAATAGAAATGAAGCTATTTATATAATAAAATAGTCCATAATTTCAGGTAAATGCCAATAAAAATCTATTAAATAAAAGGAAATTATATGTAAAAGGACAATGTCTGTATTAGATTTAATATTCCCCAATAAAATAAGTTGAAACCTACAAAATGGAAGAAAGTTTAAAATTAGGCAGATACTATGAGCCTGGTGAAGAACAAATACATATGTCAATAAGTTTTTAATGTGTTTTGTCTTAGATTTGATATTAAAAAATAAATAGTAAAGAAACCAATAGCATGATAATTTCACCTTGATTGCATCAAACTGAAAAGATACAAACATTTCTCCATTAGAAGGTGTATCTATGGATTGGACTCATGCTGCATTCAATCACTTTGGCTAGGACCCAACACTCATTGCCAAGATGAAAGTCAGCAGACTAGTTTGCTTTTAAGATGTTTCCCAGCCTGCAACCAAGACACTTTGTCCTGGCTACTTCTTCAACTCTGACATACGTTGTGCTGATATAAATGCAAACCTAGCTCTATGCCTACCAAGCTAGGGCTGAAAACTGAGCATTTAGGCATTAGGCAAGAGGTCTTTCCAGGTCTCCAACCAGACTTTCTAGAATTTCCCAAAAATACTGACTTTGTCTTTTTCAGACCCCATCTCCCAAAGAGAATCAGAGAGGAGTTCTGGAAGCCATTTAGAATCTCCAGCCTACTCCCTGGTAACAATGGACTTGATAGAAAGAGGCAACCTAATGACCTCAAAGACAGCAGCTCAGATACTGGGCATTGAATTCCTGATCCCCATGAAAGACCTCATCTGAGTCACAACAAAGTATGCACTGTTCTTCAGAGTTCACCTTCCACACATGTTCCAAAACAGCGTGTCAAAACTGTCGCAAGATGAAACAAAATGCGATCAAGTTTCAGGTTCAGAATGTCTGCCTCATTTCTCCCTTCTGAACAGTCTACACCTGATGATTAGAGCTCCCACAGCTTAGGGAGCTTAGCCTGTTAGCAGGCATCTCATAACAGGACTTTCTGACCTTTCCTTTCTCCGAGGAGAGTGCCCAGGAATAATAGGAAACGCATGGCCTCAACTCTCACATGAGTTGATTGACAGATGAACTGATATCTGAGGAGGAAAAATATGCAGGGAACAGCCTGTGTTCTGTGAATCCCTGTTTCCCCAGCTATGATGCCTGTGCAAATGGAGGGAGGATCCCCAAATAATACTGGATGGTAGACAGACACTGCCTAATACAATTAAGTAAATTTCAGGTAACTTTAAGGGGAACTTATCATATATCATATGCAAAATCATAGTGAACTTTATTTAAAAACAGTTATAATTTGTAAAGGCATTAAAATATAATTTTAATAGGATCCTATGAAAATTATTTGCACTTTCTATGTAAATGATTGAGTTCTGGGTAACAATCTGAAGGCCATGGGCTTGAAAAAATATCTGCTACTTAATTTCATAAGAAATTTACTTGCAAATGTTTGCCATTTTTGCTCTCATTATATAAAATTTTTTCTGGCAAACAGCACTTTTACAAAAAAAGTAGTAGAAATTTTACCAATTTTGGTTATTAAAATAATAAAATTGTTTAGTTTGTTATTAGTAACCAAATGCTCCTACGGATAGCACATAGCACGAATGCTTTGTGCATTTTTTTTTTTTTTTTTTGCTTTAGGTCAATTGCCTTTAATTTTATCCATCAAATTGTATTTACTGTAGATTAACAGACATTGCAGTTGTCATGTGCCCTATGGTTTTGTACTTTGTTAGAAATATGAATTATCAGTCAAAACTCAGACCTATTAAATACAAATCTAAATTTTAAATAATACTTTGAGGTAACTTATATGCACATTAATGATTGCTAAGTGTTGTAATTTTATTCTAAAAGGGAAAAAGTTTATATGAGTATATTCATTTGTCAAAAAGGTACAGTTCAGATTGTATGTTGCAATGAATATAGATTTCATTCAAGAAACCTAGAATCTTGTAAAACTGAGGGTAACGGCTGGAAGTATAAATGAAAGGAAAATGACAGATGACTAATAGCTATTAAAGTTGGGTGACAGGTCTGCTATACTTTTTTTGTATTTGTGTATTTTTTCACATTCTGTCATGAAACACTTGTACAGGCTGCGTGTGGTGGCACATGCCTGTAAACTCAGCACTTTGGGAGGTTGAGGTTGGGGCGATAGTAAAACCCCATCTCTACTAAAAATACAAACATTAGCCAGGGTGTAGTGGGGGGCACCTGTAATCCCAGCTACTCAGGAGGCTGAGACAGGGAAATTTCTTGGACCCAGGAGGCGGAAATTGCAGTGAGCTGGTATCGCCCTGCAGCACTCACTCCAGCCAGGGCAACAGAGCAGTGTTCTGTAAATGTTTTGTGCATATATTTCTGTATACATGTAATACATTAATAAAAACCTAAATAGTACATATGCACGTGATAATCCTAAATTAATATTTTGGAGTAATAGTGATGTTTTGTTTTATTTTAACGTGGAACACTTTTGCTCAGGACATCATCAGTTGTATATTAATGTTCCAAGTTCTTTATTTATGTTTTAACCTTTGGGTGAGCCAGCTAGGTCTTTTAATTTTTACCTCAATACAGTAAGTAGCATGGTTTTAACTATTTGAAATGCAGCTTTGTTTTCAGCAAGGTTCTCCCCTGAGAATGATGCTCCCCAGGCCAGGGCACACACACAGCACCTGTGCACAGGATGCACTGAGCCCACACGGAACCATGTGAATCAGAATCAGAATGAGTAGCAGAGGTTGGGTCTGCAAAGAATATCTAGCAGGAAATGCAGGTAAGACTGAAAGGTCACAATTCAGCAGCAAACATTTGTACATGCATTTGAAAAATCATTTATAACAAAAGCTGCTGGTTAAAATCGTGGTTTTGTGGCTTGGCAACACATCATAATCACCTGGAAAACTAAACCATCTTGTGTTTTGGATCTAACTCTAGGGATTTTGATCTGATTGCTCTGTTACAACTTGGGCTTAAGGGATTTTGAAAGTTTCCCTTCATGAAGGTGATTCTCACGTGCCAGGGGTAAAAAGTGCTGGATCGGGTGAGGGATGCTTTAGCTGTCAGAAATTTCCATGTATGCTTCAGGATTTGCTCCATTGCAACTCTGGAGACTGGGGTTTTATAAAACATTCTTGCCCTGTTAAAAAGTAAGAGATGATGTTAAGACATAATTAGCTGTTTGGCTACATTGCAGAAAAAGAAAATGCCTTCTCCAAAGATCGGTTTTCTGAGACAGGGTTTTTCTCTGTCAGTCAGGCTGGAGTGCAGTGGAGTGATCGTGGCTCACTGCAGCCTTGACCTCCCATGTTCAAGTTCTCCTCCAGCTTCAGCCTTCTGAGTGGCCTGGGGACTGAAGGCATGCACCACCAGGCCTGGCTAGTTTAAAACATATTTTTTATCACATTTTAGGTTTCGGGGTACACGTGAAGAACATGCAAGATAGTTGCATAGGTACAGACGTGGCAGTATGGTTTGCTGCCTTCCTCCCCTTCACCTGTGTCTGGCATTTCTTCCCATGCTATCTCTCCCCAATGTACTTCTTTAGGTGTTTTCTTCCTGATCGCACCCCTGAGAAAATTGCCCTTTTCCCTGGGTCTCTAAGGAAGAGTTCAGGACACTGAGGCTCAAGGCTGTCCTGCTGCAGATCACCCAGTTGGTCAGGGGACTGCTGGCTGGTCCCCAAGGCTCTGTCCAGGCTCTGAGCAATCAGGGTGGATGGGGGCTGGAGACATTGAGACCTCAGCATTCAGGACAGAAGGTTCTGGCTCTCAATCTCAGTATTCCTGGGTTGTGTGTGCACCTGGGACCTTCCTGGTGGGGTAAAACAGGAGGGTACTTCCCCTTCCCAGTGTGAGCGGAGATGGCATGGGGCTTCTGTTCCTCTGTCCCGAGTGAGAAAGGAGCTCTGAGGGCTGGCCCCACACAGAGGAGGCAACACTGGAGACTCATTGACTCACTGCTTCTGCATCTCACTCACTGCCCACCGCCTTTTCTCTTCCTTGCAGGTGGCTCCTGCACATGCACCAGCTCTTGCAAGTGCAAAGAGTGCAAATGCACCTCCTGCAAGAATAGTGAGTGTGGGGCCATCTCCAGGAATCTGGGGTTGTGGCTAAGGTTGGGAGAGAGCCCTAGGCTGGCCCTGAGTGCATCCTTCTGGGGAACTGGGCTTTCTCTGTCCCTGTTGGCCATATCATTTTCTCTCTGTGCTTTGTGCCCTGAGTTGAGATGGAACAGCAAATATTGTTTCTGGTGCGACACAAACCCCAACTGTACCACCCATCGTTTTGGAACAGAGTCACGCCAAGCTAAAAAAGCATCCTCTGGGTCTGGGGCCTGAGCTGGAGCCAGGCTTGCCGTTGGGGCAGGAAGGTGCCTGGTCAAGTCTACTGCCACCTCTCACTCTTCCCTTCTTCCCCAGGCTGCTGCTCCTGCTGCCTCGTGGGCTGTGCCAAGTGTGCCCAGGGCTGCATCTGCAAAGGGGCATTGGAGAAGTGCAGCTGCTGTGCCTGATGTTGGGACAGCCCTGCTCCCAGATATAAACAGACCAACCTGCACAAACCTGGATTTTTAAACATACAACCCTGAATGGGTTGCTGCATTTCTTTTTCTGTTAAATATGTGAATGACAACGAAACAATTTTTACTTGAATCTTACTCTGGTCTTCTTTGTGTGGCCTTGGCAAAAATGGACTGGGGTGGCAGTTGAACCGGGATTTTAGAGACCAGGCTCTGGATGAAAATGTGAGCCACTAAAAATGTGAACAGCTTCAGGAAGCCAGGCTACCTCACTGAGTCTACACTGCTGTAAAATGGCATTGCACTTTGCCATACCACATGGGTGGGGGCCATACATGATCACTTCCAGTCTCATGTCAAATGTGGCACAGAGATGTCATCCCTCATTTTTATTTTCTGATTTTCCTTCCCAACTTTGATCCATATTGGATTTTAGGCTCTAAAGTGTCCACAGTGCTGGAACCCAACTCCTCAGTTCCTTGAATCCTACACAATGGGTGCTATAATTCTGATGTTTCATCACTGCCAAATCTCATATTGAATTGTGACCTCCAATATTGGGTCTAGTGGGAGGTTTTGGAATCATGAGGAGTGGTCCCTAAAGAATGGCTTGGTGCCATCCCATGGTGAAGAGAGTTCTTCCTCTGGTAGGTCACTCTGCAGCTGGTGGTTTTAAATAGCCAAGCACCATCCCCTTCTCTCTCTTGCTCCCTGTCTCTCCATGTGATGTACCCTCTCTCCTTTGGCCTTCTGCCAGGATTGTAGGCTTCCCGGGACCCTCACCAGAGGTAGATGCCTGCATCACACTTCTGCACAGCTTGCAGAAGCAGAAGTCAAAACAAACCAACATTTTTTCTTTTTAAATTTCCTAGTCTCAGGGATTCCCTTCCAGCAAAGCAAACAGACTAACACAATAGAGCTTTTCAAACACTATGGTGAAGGGACAGTGTTTATTTTCTATCCATGGCAGACTCAAACCTTGGTAAATGTAATCATATCAATTATGGAGATAATGAAATAAAACAAAAGATACAAAACCAATATTTAACATTCAACTAGAAAAAAATTCAATGAATACATGAAGAAATAAAGGAAAATGAAAGATGTACAAGCTTTGAACACATGATGGTGTTCACTGCAGACAGGAAACAGCAAACTAGACCAGGCACAGCAGCTCAGGCCTGTCTCTAATCCCAGCACTTTGAGAGGCCATGGTGGGTGGATCATTCGAGGCCAGGGGTTCAAGACCGGCCTGGCCAACATGATGAAACCTCATCTCTACTAAAAATACAAAAATTAATCGGGTATGACATCATGTTCCGGTAATCCCAGCTACTTGGGAGGCTGAGGCATGAGAGTTGCTTGAACCCCCGAGGTGAATGTTACAGTGAGCCAAGATTGCAGCATTGCACTCCAGCCTGGGCAACTGAGACTCTGTCTCAAAGAAGAAGAAGAAGGAGAAGAAGAAGAAGAAGAAGAAGAAGAAGAAGAAGAAGAGAAAGAAAGAAAGAAAGAAAGAGCAAACAGGCCCCAGTGTGTGGCTACACACCCTGAGCAGCACTGCCCAGCACATCCTCACAAGGGACCATCAGGCTTGACCTTCCCACAGTCACTGACAGGGCACTCACTGACCCCTGAGAGCTCCGTGTTGTGAAATCGCTCTGAATATTCAGGAATTTCTCCCAAGCTCAGGCTGAATTTGTTCCTCTTTCAAATTTCGGCCCTTGACTACTTCAAACCAGCAAAGTGACTGGGAATATGGAAGGAAATGCCAGGCATGTTCCTGACACAATGAGGTGTGTGTGATCATGGGTTCCACATGAAATACTTCATGTCTGCCTGTGCAGGAATGATGGCAGATTCTGCCATTTGAAGAGTGTGGTGGGGCTCACTAGGAAGAAGTGAGGCCCTGGCTGACTTGTAATTAAAGCCCACAATTAGTTGCCCTGGCTGTGGAGAGAATGCAATTTGACGTTCAATCAAAGAGGAAGATGATCCTCCTGGCCTAGAGGTGAAGACCAGGCTTGCCGATTGCTGCCCTGTGAAGAGATTTCAGAAGGCGGCCTGTGCCTGGTGCATGGGTTTTGGTGTCAGGCGGTCCTGGTTCACAGCCCACTTTTCCATGTACTGGCTATATGGCCTGAGTGCATCACAGAAACTCTCTGAGCCTTCACTTCCTTGTTTGTAGAAAGCAGATTGTATCTCAACTCAGGGATTAAACAACAGCATGGTCTGGCCCCTGACTAGGGTTTAATAAATAGTAGTGACTGTGATCATTCTCTGTACACTGGCATTTTTGGAGAACAAATCCTGTTAAATAGTAAAGCTAAGAGAATGCTTACAGGTTTTAAAACATTACCGTGGATTGGATGCTGGGAATGGGATTGCAACCTGGCTGACCCTGCCAGGAGGAGGGTGGATGACCTGCGAAAAGCACTTTTCAATCAGATTCTGCCCCTGCATTTGAGCAGACATAAAAGCCTTTCCCATCCTTCATCTCATCTAGTCACACGACTTCAGGAACGAGAGTCACAGGCCTCGAGATGGGGACAGCAAATATGCAGGGCCTGGAGTGCTGATGCTGTCTTCCAGAGTAGTTAAGTAACCTACCCAACATCACGTATCTCAGAAGTAAAGGGATGAATAAACCTATGCTGCACTGGGCCTGTTGCCCTGAACACAGCTGGTAGATTATGATGCCACTGGATGCCAAGGTTCAAAGACAGACTCTTTAGGATGCACAAATTTGGCTCTTGGCTTAAGAGATGAGACTGATGCCCAGAGCGATCACGGAGCTGTGCAGCGGGACATGACTGTCAACAGAGTTCACTTCATACTGCTGCCTCTGTGCTACATTTTCCATGTCCTTATCTTTCATGTGACTCGGTGTCACCAGAGTCATGGGTGAGGGCATCACGGTGCAGTCAGCATGCATGAGTGCAAATCCCACCTCTGTCACTTTTAGCTGCATGACATAACCTCTCTGTGGCCCGGTCTCCTCCGCCGTACAAGGGGCATAATACTAACCTCTGGCTTTCAGCATTACAGGATTTAATACTTAGAAGAAACATAATTATGCGAGGTGGGTGCTCTACAATATTAACTATTGCTTTTTTGGATCATTTAAAGGAGAAAAGGGTATATTGATTTCTTTGAACACAAAGGCCTGGAGTGCTCAGCTGTGTATCCTGTTATTCTCATCTACCACACAAGCATGTGTCCTGTGGCCCAAAGAGACCATTCACTGTTCCCACAAACTTTAAATCAACACTAGGGTTACAAATCTATGAGCAAAGTTCTGTGCTTCATGTCAGATACAGAGGAATGACTGCCCTTTCTGTTACCACCTGCACCATCATTCAGTTAATATTTTACATTGAAATTATTAATATTTTCTTAAACACTCTTTTATGAAAAGAAAACTTTTCCACCAAAGAAAATGAAAATGAATCTCATCCCACACATGAAAGATAGCCCCACATTAATGTGTGTGTGCGTATGTGCATGTATTACATTTACGGTTGTCTTTGCCATGCCCCAATGTAGCCGCTAGCTTCCTGTTGTTTATTTGGGAGTTTTTTGGATTAGTTTCTTGAGAGACAGTTTCATCTTTGTTCCCAGCTGGAGTGCAATGGCACAATCTGCAACCTGCGCCTCCGGGAGTCAAGCAATTCTCCTGCCTCAGACTCCTGAGTAGCTGGGATTACAGGTGACTACAGCCATGCCCGGGTAATTTTGGTATTTTTAGTGGAGATGGGGTTTCGCCAGGTTAGCCAGGCTAGTCTTGAACTTCTTACCACAAGTGATCCATCGGTCTCGACTATCCTCAGTGCTGGGATTCCAGGTGTGAGCCAGGCCCCTGTTGTTTAAAAGTTTTCCAGCAATAGAGACATGTCAGCGACATACCTGGGCCAAAAGAACGATTTATCATGGACAGTTTCCTTGAAGAGGCTGGCTGGATTTAAATCGGTGCACAACTTTTTATCTCTGTGATGGCTAGCCAGTTACTTGAACTCTTTTCTTTGTAGTCTTTTGATTAGCAAACGGGTTCATAAATTCTATTTCCATTTAGGATTGTTCTGAGGAGTCAAAGAATGAAAATGTTTGAAAAGGGACTGGTGGCCAGGCACCATGGCTCACGCCTGTCATCCCATCACTGTGGGAGGCCAAGGCGAGTCAATCATAAAGTCAGGAATTCAAGATTAGCCCGGTCAACACGGCGAAACCCCGTCTGTACTAAAAATGTAAAATAATTAGCTGGGCATGGTGGCAGACGCCTGTAATTCCAGCTATTCAGGAGACTGAGGCAGAAGAATCGCTTGACCCTGGAAGGCGGAGCCTGCAGTGAGAGGAGATCGCCCCATTGCACTCCAGCCTGGTCGACAGAGTGAGAATGTCTCAACACAACAAGGACAACAAACAAAAGCAAAAGAAAACACTGATATAGACTTCATGTTTTGCAATAGGTATACCGAAGAGAAATAACTAGGTGTCTTCTTTTGGATATTTTTGGAGAGAGGTTGACTCCACCTGTTGTTCAGACATAACTCAAACTCCCGGACTCAAGCAATCCTCCCGCCTCGGCCTCCTAAGTAGCTGGAGCTACAGCTTCCCACCACCTCCCCCGTCTTGCTTTCTAATTTAAAGCAGGGTCTGCGTATCACCTGAAATCATCTCTCCTTGGGGACATCCCATGTCCAGAACTGCCATCTGGTAGCGGGGCGGCCCTAAGGCTGTGGGGAGCGTGGCAACGGATATGCAAAGGAGGACCCGGAGAAACTCGCCCCGGCATCTTTTCAGGCGAGCAGAATAGACGGGAGAGAGAGGCCGCTCCGTGTTCCGGTGTTGCTGTGCACCTAGGAGCGGGTCCGAGGTATCTAGGCGTGGACAGGGACAGGCATGGCGGGGGACGAGGAGAAATGAATGCCACAGGGCTGGCGGGAGCTCTGCACGCAACTCGCTCGCAACGGCACCCTCCCCGCTCTGCACTCAGCAGATCCCGGGACTGGAGCAGGAGGCTGGGGCTGCACAGGGACTCCAGGACAGGCAGTGCTGAAAACAACGGAACGATGGGTGGGGTGGAGACGACGGCGACGCCAATGTCGAGTTCGCGGACTCGGGGAGAAGAGGGTGGGAGGCAACCTCCTGGAAACTGGGAAAGGCAGCCGGGACCTCAGAGACGCCACAGGCCGCCGGGTGCACAGCCCCTCGCCCGCGATCTGGCGCCAAAGGAGCGGTCCCGCGGTGCGCACGGAACAGAGCTCTGGGGACGGTGTGCCCGGCCCCTCTGCTTCGCACAGGCCAGCCCAGGACCGCCGGCGGCGAGGACTCAGCGGGGCAGGTGCAAGCGCGGGTTTTACTCTGTCGCCAAGGACCGAGTGCAGTGGCGCGATCTCGGCTCATTACAACCTCCACATCCCGGGTTCAAGCAATTCTCCTAGCTCATCCTCCCGGGCAGTTGGGACTACAGGTGCCTGCCACCACGCCCGGCTAATTTTCTGTACTTTTAGTAGAGTCGGAGTTTTACCGTGTTAGTCAGGATGGTCTCAATCACCGACCTCGTGATCCGCCGGCTTCCGCCTCCCAAAGTGTCTTTTTCTTCCTTTCTTTTCCTCCCTCTCTCTCTCTCTCCTCTCTCTTCTCTCTCTCTCTTCTCTTTCTCTCTCCTCTCTCCCCTTTCTCTCCTCTCTCTCTGCTCTCTCTCCTCTCTCTCCTCTCTCTCTCCTCTTTCTTCTCTCTCTCTCCTCTCTCTCTGCTCTCTCTTTCTCCTCTATCTCCTCTATCTCCTCTCTTCCTCTCCTCTCTCTCCTCTCTTTCTCTCTCTCTCCTGTCTCCTCTCTCTCTCCTCTTTCTCTCTCTCTTCTCTCTCCTCTATCTACTCTCTCTCTCCTCTCTCTCCTCTCCCTCTCTCCTTCTCTCTCCTATTTCTCTCCTCTCCTCTCTCTTTCTCTCCTCTATCTCTCTCCTCTCTCTCCTCTCTTTCTCTCCTCTCTCTCCTGTCTCTCTTTCTCTCTTTCTTCTTTCTCTCTCCTCTTCCTCTTTCTTCTCTCTCTCCTCTTTTATCTCTCTCTCCTCTCTCTTTCGCTTCTCTCTCTCTTCTCTGTCTCTCCTCTCTCTCTGCTCTCTCTTTTCTATCTCCTCTCTCTCCTCTCTCTTTTCTCTCTCTGTCCTTTCTCTCCTCTCTGTCTCTCTCTCTCTTTCTTTCTCTCTCTGCTCTCTTTTCTCTTTCTCTTTTCTATCTAATCTCTCTCCTCTTTCTCTCCTCTCTCCTCTCTCTCTGCTCTCTCTCCTCTTTCTTTCTTCTCTCTCTTTCTCTCCTCTCTCTCTCCTCTCTCTTTTCTCTCTCTCCTCTCTCTCTTCTCTCTCTCTTTTCTGTCTCTCCTCTCTCTCGCCTCTCTCTCTCTGCTCTCTCATGCTCTTCTCTCTCATCTCTTTTTCTCTACTCTTTCTCTCTTCTCTCTCTCCTATATTTTTTCTCTCTCTCCTCTCTCTCTTCTTTATCTCCTCTCTCTTTTCTCTCTCTCTCTCTCTCTCTCTCTCTCTCTCTCTCTCTCTCTCTCTCTCTCTCTCTCTCTCTCTCTCGTCTTGGGGTCGACCAGACGGCCCTAAGTCCTCCGTGTCTGGCCTGGGTGCTCCGAGTCTGGCTGTGATGGTGGGCATTTTGAGGAGAGATGAACGTCTCGCACATCTTCAAGTCGTCCTCTGGCCGGTGACTAGATCCCTGTCCCCGGGCGCCGTATATATTTCACTGTGAGTTGTGATTTTGAGCCACCGGTTATTACTGACACGCTGTCTTCTGGTCGGGCCTCGATGCGTGGAGTGGTATCTGGTCTACCGCTAACCTAGCTATCCGGCTCTGTTGTCGGTTGAGCCGCTGACTGGGGCCTGTGTTCCTTATCTCCCGCGCGTTCGCCTGAGTGTCCCGGCTCCCTGGTGCCGCCACGGGCACGGGTCTCCACTGACCTACACGGGAAAGGTGGGGAGAAGCTGGCGCGGGCGGCCTCCTGTTTGCTTGCATGTGCGCTCCAGGTTGCGGGCACCCGGGGCAGTCGCGACAACTCCACCAGGTTGGCTCCGTGTCTTGCGTGTCAGGCGTCCTCCTCTGCCGTGGGGCTGTGTGCCATCCCTTCCCCAGAGCGGGGTCGGTCGAAAGCGGGCCCGCCGGCACCGTGTCTGTTGAGATTGGCTTCTTTGACCCGCTCAGGGTCTTCTGATCGATGTGGTAACGTTACACTCTCCTGGGCCGCGACCGATTCGCAGTGGGCAAAGGACGGACATTCGTGGCGAATGGCACCGCTCTTCTCGTCCCGCCCGCGGGGTCCTCTAGCCTGTTCACCCCGCCCGTGGGGTTTGTGTCGGGAGGTGTAGGGATACGGAATGTGGCCGGACCTCGCTGTGCACTTCCGCCTGGCGGTGGCGGCGGGGTCCTGTGACGCGCCTCCCTTGCCTTGCATGGGCGGCTCCTCTCCGAGGCGGTGAGGAGCTTGTCTCGCTGGGCAGTCGTGTTGCCCCTCGCTGGGGTAGTGCGAGAGTTGGCTCCGCTTAGCCTTTGCACCCCCGGGGCTCCCACCACGGGTTGCTCTTGTGGGGTTCGCGTTTGGGTCGCGTGGAGAAGCTAAGATGGCGGAAGGTGTCATCGCAGCGGTCGAGCGAGGTGAGACCCTTATCGCATCCCTTTGGGTGTTCCTGAGCGCTTCCGTGGGCGGTTCGATGAGGGGTGCCACGTGGCTGGTGGTGTGTAACCCGCCCTCGGTGCGAAGAAAGCCTTCTCTAGTGATCCCAGAGGTGTGCCTCTGGGTACCGGGCTCCCCCGGCCCGCCACCTCTCCGCGTAGCGGTAGCGCTGCTCTAGAGTTTTGGATTCACTCCTGTGTAGCCGCAGTTTTCTCTTCGTTGACGGGGAGAAGAGGCGTCCGCCGGCCCACAAGGTGGGGACCGAGCGCCACTTGTCGCCTACTGTGGCCCGCGCTTCCCCCAGAGTCGTGGGAGAGTTTCACCAGGATGGAACCTGCGTCCTCACCTTTGTGGAGGTCGTAGCTTGAAGGCTGGGTGAATGTGGTGTTCCCTTTGGCTCGTGACCTCCCTTCCGCTGTGAGCCGGCTCTCTGCCCGCTCGCGTGCCGAGGCGGGGCCGGTGGCAACGACGGCGCTGTGTGTGGGGTGACAGTTCGGGCTACGTGGGCACGGGAGAGTGTCCCAGTATTGGGGCGTGCTGGTCTCCCATAGCGGGACCGGGTCGAGGATGGGTGAGCTCTTGGGCATGTGGTCCTGGGGTCGCTTTGGGTCCCACGGCGGTGGGGTCCGGGTCCCATGAGGGGGCTCTGCGGTGGTGCCAAGGGCCGGCCCGTGTCCCGGGCGGAAGGGGGGCGAGATCGCCCTCGCGTGTGTGGCAGTGGTATCCCGTGATCGTGTTCTTCCGTGGTACCTGAAGTTCCTGCAAGAGTCCTCGGCAGGCTCGTGGGCCCTGGGCTTCCGTGTGCGTGCCACCGCGAGTCAATTTTTTCTGTCCGAGCTGCTCTCCGGCCGCGCTAGAGGGGCACCTGTCGTGGATCTGAGCCGGCTCTGTGAACCGGTGGTGGTCGGCCACGCGTGGTGCTGGTGGACGCCGGAGTGGTAGCGTCAGCCAGCTGCGTGTGCCGGAAGAGGGTCCCGGGGTAACTGCGGTGGCGGTGCCGGGGAGCCCCGAGCCCCACCGCAAGGCGTGCGGGGGTCGACGAGGGCCAGGCGGCGGCTCCGGATGCCGCGCAAGATCTCCTTTGTGCTCCGAAGGCCACGGCTGGTGAGACTCCATGTGTGTCTCTGGCCGCGGGTTGGCTGTGCTCGAGGCTTCGCTCCCTATCTTCACACGCGTCTCACGATTTTGCCTTTTCTTTCCAGTGCCACAAACCGCATCCAGCGTTGTTTTATATAGTGTAGAAAGCTTTGGCGTTAGCCACGTGCACCTGATTTTTTTTTTTTTTTTTTTGGATAGAGAGTCTCTCTCTCTCTCTCTCTCTCTCTCTCTGTCTCTCTCTCTCTGTCTCTCTGTCTCTCTGTCTCTCTCTCTCTCTGTCTCTCTCTCTCTCTCTCTCAGCTGTATTGGGAAACTCTGTCCTTAGGACAAATTTTCATACTCCGTGAAAATCTCCCCTTCAAACGAGCATCTCTTGAAAGAAGAAAATGATTTTAAAAATAGAGAAAGACAAAAAACACGCACTTTTGTTTGTGTTTGTGAACTTTTAGTCATCAAACAGGCGCGCCTCCCAACACCTGTTCTTTCTTTCTCTCGCTCTCTTTTTCTTGTTTTTCACCTGGACTAAAGAGACACGCATTGAAAGCAAGAGAGAGCTCCTTACAATGATTTTATTGATCTAGAGACAGCGTCTCAGTCTGCCACCCTGCCTGGAGTGCAGCGGTGCCATCCTAGCTCACTCACTGCAGTCTAGACACGTTTTGGCTCAAGAGATTCTTCCGCCTCAGCCTCCGGAGTACCTGGGACCCCAGGCACAAGCCACTGTGACCAGATCATTCATTCAATTACTCATTCGTTTACTTGAGACGGGGTTTCACCAGGTTGGTCAGGCTGGTCTGGTACTCCCGACCTCAGGTGGTGGTCCGCCCGACTCGGCCTCCCAAGTGCTGGGATGAAGGGCGTCAGCCACCGGGCCCAGCCCCTCAGATCAGTTTCTAAATGTTTTCTTTCTTTCTTTCTTTCTTTTTAGACGGAGTTTCGCTCTTGTTACCCAGGCTGGAGTGCAATGGCGCGATCTCGGCTCACCGCAACCTCTGCCTCCTGGGTTCAAGCAATTCTCCCACCTCAGCCTCCTGAGTAGCTGGCATTACAGGCAAGCGCCAACCGTGCCCGGCTAAGTTTTTGTATTTTTAGTAGAGGAGGGGTTTCACCGTGTTGACCAGGATGGTCTCGATCTCTTGACCTCGTGATCCACCCACCTCGGCCTCCCAAAGTGCTGGGACAACAGGCTTGAGCCACCGTGCCCAGCCTGCAAAATGTATTTCAATGTAGTCCCTTCATTTCATTCTTGAGGAATCAGCATGTGAACATGACGTTTAGGTGGCGAAATTTAGGATAAAAACGTGTCAAAGAATATCATACTTCCAGTTTACTGTAAAACATCACAGTTGTGACAGCCACACCTGACACTTTGGTTAAAGAAAGAGAGAAGACGGACAGGGGTGTCACAGAAGTATGCAATGATTTGATAGTTGGAATAATCTGTAGGCCTTCTGAGAAACCGCAGATGAAAAATACCTGGTGAAAAAGCCTGTAATATGGTGGTTGCGGTACATTTGTAGTAATCGTCATTCCATTGATGTGCTCCAATAACTGCTGCTTCTGATCACTGAAAACTAGACTCAAAGTATCAGATTGCTTGACAAGCTTATACTACCAATCCCCTATAATAAAAGGTAGTTTAAATCTGGAAAGTAGGCAAAGCATACTGATTAGTCAATGACTTTTAGATGTAATTGAGGCCACACTGTGATACATACTCAGGTGCACGGCGTTCGTAACAATGCATACTATGGTGCGGAGTTCATTCCAATTACCATATTTTATGTTTATCATGTGATATAGCTAGCCTAGAGTTAGAACATGTACACTGCCATTTTATAAAAAGAGACAAAACTGTTTCCATTCTCCTCACAATGACTGCTAACCTTGGTTTCTGTAAACTGCTAATTTACTTTTCAAAAAGTAAAGCTGCATACCTTCTCTTATCTGTAACTATCAGAATTGCTGGCCTTTGTTTACCGGTACTGACCAGAGTAAGCACCCCCAGATAATTCCATCCTGGCGCCAAGCAACTGAAAAATCTGTGGACCCTACACCTGTCCAAATAATGTATAAGCTAATGTTTATCTTAACCTCTGTAAACACTTAAGTGGCAATTGGAATGACAAAAGTCCCCTGGCCCTTGGAATGTCCGAAGACCCCCTCAACCTCATCTCAGCCTAGGAGGTAATTGACAGCTTTCATTCCCATCTCCAGTCCTCACCCCCACTCCCAAGGTGGTTTTGCGAGTATAAAAAGGTCTCATCACCCTTCTTTCTCTGCCACGGGTTGGAGAGAAGTGAGTCCTCGGTGGTCACCGGCAATAAACCCTGCAATTTGGAATACTTTTGTCTTGGTGTTAACTTTCTGTGCTCAGTCCGATACAACATTTGGTCATTGACAGCATACATTTTATACTCCAAAAGAAATACCTCGATCCAACAAAATGGTTACATTTAATGTTCTTTGAAAGACAGATGAACTAAATTTAAGGAAGAATTGGCTTTTCTTAATATCTCATTTTCAAGTTACTGATACGAATCTGCCAAAAAGAAACAACTGTGCGTTCTACCTAACGTCAAAGAATCTGCAAAGTTCCCGAGACAGATGCATCGCTTGTGCACTTTCCAAAAGTACATACAGGCTTTCTGACTGAAAACATTCTCACTCCTAGCTCTCTAAAGCAGACGTTCAAAAGAAAATGACAAAAAATGACCTCTAAGCTTCTGAATAGTCCACTTAGTTACATAAAGTGTTTTCTGTCCCCACACTTTCTCTACTTCAAAACATGTTTCCTTCCTAAGTACATGACAAAGTCTTCATTTCACACCATTCACTCAGTTTCCACGGTAACATTGCGGGATTCCTCGGCTACCGTCAGCCGCATTCATTGACTCTGGAATTTCTCAGTCTTCCTTACATCTTGAGCTTGCTCTGTTTTAGACACCAAACAAGCTCGATCATCTGTTACTTGTGTGTTTAACACACGAATTTCCAACAGAATGCCTGTATTTGAGAACCATTCGTGCCTTCATAGGGTCAGTGAGGGAAAGCTTCTCTCTCAGCAGGCAGCGTGACTGAACTCCTCCCTGCTCTGGTACTGCGCATCTTGGCCCGGAGTGCAAAAGTAAACAGAAGCAAGGCCACAGAACCCAGCCCAGCAAACTACCTAGAGTCGCCAACGGACGCAAAAGCCATAAGGTCCTTTTTTCTAGAAAGTCATGAGGGCTGCTCGTCCTCGTCCTCCTCCTTGTCCTTCTCCTCGTTCTCCTCCTCCTCCTCGTTCTCCTCTTCCTTTTTCTTCTTCGTCTTCTTCTTCTTTGAAGAAATGAAAGCCACAGGGGTGGCGGATGCTCTGCACACAACTCGCTGGCAACAGCACCCTCCCCGCCCCGCACTCAGCCAATCCCTGTAAGCGAGCAGTAAGCTGCACACGGACTCTGAAACAGGCCGGGCAGAAAACGGTGGGGCGAGGGGTGTGGGGTGGAGACGACCCCTCCAGTTAGTCTGGGTTCCCAGAACCCGCAGGGAGGAGGGTAGAAGGCAACCTCGTGGAAACTGGGAAAGGCGGTGGGGACCTCGGGGACACATCGCACTGCCAGGCGCACAGCCAAAGGGGCGGTCCCGCAGTGCGCACGGAGCAGAGCTGGGGATGGTGGGCGCGGTCCCTCTGTTGCGCACAGCCCCGCCCAGGACCTCCTCTGGTGCCGACTCAGAGAGTTGGGGTGCGAGTGCGGGGCGGGGCCTCTGTGCCAGGTCCCCTCCCTGACTATAAAAGCAGCCGCAGCTGTTGGGTTCCACCACATCTTCCACGTGCCTCATAGTCCGTGAATTTCTCTCGTGGGATCTCCAGCCTCATCGAGGCTTGAAATGGACCCCAACTGCTCCTGAGCCAATGGTAAGGGAAGTCCGACCCTGCGCCCTGGGCTCCCCATTTCTCAGCCCCAGGACAGAGGGTCTCTGGGATTCAGGAAGTCTCTTTTCTTGGGGGGGAAGGGCCTCATCTGACCTCCAAATGGACCCCAACTGCTCCTGCGCCGCTGGTAAGGGATGCCGGGTTTCCGGGCTCAGGGTCTTCATTTTTGTACTACAGAATAGAAGGTCCCTGGGGCAGGAGGCAGGTACATTTTGAGCTCTACCTAAAATGGACTCCTTTGCTTTGCTCTTCTCGAGCTTTCTCCCTGCCAAGCACCTTCACCACTACTCAGAACATTGCCATCTTCTCACTGCCTCCCATTTCTGAGGCGAGAGAACAGGCTGAAAATTGCCCAGCTAAAGGTCACCCTCAAGGCCAGAGGTGTGCTGAACTAGGACCCAGTGCTTTGTCTGGCATTTGAGCTGCCTGAGGTGGATGAGAGGCGCGACACCCACCACTCACTGCCTTTTTCTTCCTTGGAGATGGCTCCTGTATCTGTGCCAGCTCCTGCAAATGCAGAGTGCACGTGCACCTCCTGTAAGAAGAGTGAGTGCAAGACCGTGTCCAGGAATATGAAGGCTGGGCAGAGTCAAAGGAGGGATCTCCACGGGCTGGAGCAGACTGATGAGCCTCCTATATCTCCTTGCTTCAGCAAATGACTTAGGATCACAGCTGGAAGAACACTAGAGATGCTTAATTTCCAATCTTCATTCTTACCATGGGGAAGCTGACACCAAGATCCTACACCAGCATCCCAAGAACCGACCTGATACTTGAGGACTTTCCTCACCTAAGTGTATCATTCTAGGAGACTGTCCTTCCTTTTACTGCAAACAGCATGTCACTCCCTCTCCAGGCTTCTACCATGTCCTGGGCACAGGAGGGGTGGGCAGCTTCTTCATGGCAAGATCCTCACCCCAAAGATTCAGGAGTTGTCTCCTGACAAGAAATGCCACCCTGAACTAAGGGCCCTTGGGGCTGGAGGCAAAGCTTGAGCCAGGTCTCTGTTGGGGTGGGGAGGTCACTGTTTGAGTCTGCTCTGACCTCTTACTCACCCCTTCTTTTCCAGGCTGCTGCTCCTGCTGCTCTGTGGGCTGTGCCAACTGTGCCCAGGGCTGTGTATGCAAAGGGGTATCAGAGAGGTACAGCTGCTGTGCCTGATATCAGATGTAAATAACACAACCCTTACAAACCTAGAGGTTTTTTTTTTTTTTAAATAGAAGCATAACCCATTTACTGTGTCTGTTTTCTCAAGTGAAACATGGAAATGACAATAAACATTGTTGGCCTTATTCTGCCTCTGGTTTTTCTGAGGGGCGTTCTGACATAAGACACCCCAGACCCAGAAGAGCTGGGATCATCCTATATACTGAGTGCCCTAAAGCAAGTTGGGCTACCTGTCTCTCATCTGTTTCTTAGCTAAAAATGTAAGTGCATCATGCCAGATGATTTGAGGGCACAGGAATCAGTTATGGACCTAAGCTTTGGTGAGATAAATAGAATGAATGAGTATGAAAAATAAAAATGCAAAGTTCATTTTTCATATTCAACAAGGAAATCTCAAAGAGACATTAAGAACAAAATAACAGAAAAAAGAACTACTAACACTGCACATCTGTTGTAAGGTGTAGTGATACTCAGTAGGAAGGAGAAAGGCCCTGGGTGTCTTGCAATTCATGGCAACTGTTAATTTTCTGGCTATTTGGTGAGGCAATTGCTGTTTGATGTTCAAAGAGGAAGAGGAGTCATGTGGCCCAAGAGTAAGCATCATGCTGCCTTAAAGTGCTTTGTGAATAAGGGACTTCAGAAGGCATCCTGGCTGGGTGCAGTGGCTCACACCACCTCACGTCGTGCTCTGCTCACACCAAGGCAGGAGGATTGCCTGAGGCCAGAAGTTTGACACCAGCCTGGGTAATGTAGTGAGAACCCCTCTCTATGTAAAATGAAACATTAAAATAAAACAAGAAGAGAAGGCAGCCAGGCCAAGTGCAGGTGGTTTGGTGTCACACAAGTAGGTTCACAGCCCACTTCATCCCTTACTGGCTGTGTGACCTGGGCAAGGTGCTTAACCTCCCTGAGGCTGCATTTACTCATCCGTAGAAAGAGTAAATGTTTCTACATTTCCTGTAGAAACTGGAGAAGCTGTCATAATCATTTGTCCACATGGAGTTTGCAGACTGAATCTTATTAGACCTCATCAAGCTCCTTGGGAAAGGACCACCAGTTCCTTGGAAGCATGACTGTGGAGTGGAAGTTGGGAATGGGTTTGGAGTCTTGCTAATCTAGTCTTAAGGGTATGTGGATGACTTCGTGCACCACCTCTCCAGCATAAGACACTGCTCCAGCATTCAGACAAAGAACAAGCCTTTCCCACCGTTCAAGTCATTTGATCTTCACACAAACCAGAGAGACAGTGTGTGCAGAGGCTGGTTATGTAGGGGAACGCTGTCCTCTAGAGTAGTTAAGAACCTGCCCAAGGTCACACAACTCACAAGGTCATCCAACTACAGGTTGGATGAACTTACAGTACTGCTGTCCTCAAGCCCTCTCCAGAGCTGGCAGATCATTCTGTAAGTGGATGCTAAGCCCTCCCCATCATGGTTCTTAGCTGGAAGTGCCCTTGGTGAGTTGGCCCAATTGTGCCCTGACTGGAAAGAGATATACTGATGCCCAGGAGGGTCAAGAGCTATGAAGAGGGATTGATTGCCAGCTCATTACTCTTCCCTCTGCTGTCCTTGTGCCAGGGTTTCTGTGTCCTTGTGTTTTACCTGACATAGGGTGGTGGTTGAGGCAATGACATTGCATGTGTTCAAATTTCAGGGGTGTCATTTATTCCTGGGTGATACAACCTCTCTGTGGTTCAGGCTCCTACCCTGTTCCATGCATGATAACAGGGTCTGGCTGGTAGGATCACATCAGTTAATTCATATAGAGAACTTAATATAGTGTTTGGTGTGTCTCAAGTAGTCTGTAATAGCTATGATCTTATTATCTTTATTCACAGCATTGGAACATTTTAGTACCTCCAGACAAATAAGCCAGTCCTGATGGGCTTAGCTGTGTGTCCCACGTTGTTCCCATCAATATCATGAGCATATGACATATGGATCCAAGAGGGAACCCTACCCATCCACAGATAGGGATCTAAGCTGCATCTATAAAGCCAGAAGCAAGATAGTCCATGTCCGCAAAGCAGATGTGAAAGAATTCTTGCCATTTCTGCCAGTACATGCACTGTTATTTTCCTTAAGAAAGAATCCCATTTTCTTAATGTATTTACAGAAAAAGCAAACTCACTGACACTACTGAAAATAAGAATCAGTCACCTTGCAGACATGGAAGGTAGCCACACAGTTGTGTATATATATATATATATATATATATATATATATATATATCCCTCTGTATCACTTCTGTTGCTCTCTGGATTGATGTTGACTTTTTTTTTGTTTAAAGATTTCAAGCAGTGAAGAGGTGCTAAAGACGTAGTGAGGGTGAAGGGAAGTTTCATCACTGACCTCTTTTCCCTGAAAAGCTGAGTGGTGGCCAAGCATAGTGGCTGAAGCCTGTAATCCCGGCTCTTTGGGAGGCCAAGGTGGGTGGATCACCAGGTCAAGAGATCGAGACCATCCTGGCCAACATGGTGAAACCCCGTCTCTACTAAAAATACAAAAATTAGCTGAGTGTGGTGGCGTGCACCTGTAGTCCCAGCTACTCAGAAGGCTGAGGCGTGGGGGTGTTGCCTGAACCCAGGGGACGGAGGTTGCGGTGAGCGGGGACCACACCATTGCACTCCAGTCTAGGTAACAACAGCGAAACTCCGTCTCAAAAAAAGAAAAGAAAGAAAGAAAAAGAAAATATTTACAAACTGATCTGAGGGGCTGGGCCCGGTGGCTCACGCCCTTCATCCCAGCACTTGGGAGGCGGAGTCGGGTGGACCACCTGAGGTCGGGAGTTCCAGACCAGCCTGACCAACCTGGTGAAACCCCGTCTCAAGTAAATGAATGAGTAATTGAATGAATGATCTGGTCACAGTGGCTTGTGCCTGTGGTCCCAGGTGCTCCGGAGGCTGAGGCGGAAGAATCTCTTGAGCCAAGGAGTGTCTAGACTGCAGTGAGTGAGCTAGGATGGCACCGCCGCACTCCAGGCAGGGTGGCAGACTGAGACGCTGTCTCTAGATCAATAAAATCATTGGAAGGAGCTCTCTCTTGCTTTCAATGGGTGTCTCTTTAGGCCAGATGAAAAACAAGAAAGAGAGAGAGAGAGAGAGAGAGAGAGAGAGAGAGAGAGAGAGAGAGAGAGAGACTCCATCCAAAAAAAAAAAAAAAAAGAAAAGAAAAGAAAAGCAGGTGCACATGGCGAACGCCGAAGCTTTCTTCTACACTATATAAAACAACCCTCGATGCGGCTTGTGGCACTGGAAAGAAAAGGCAGGATCGTGAGACGTGTGCAAAAATTGACTTTGTTTGCAACGCCCGTATTATCAGCTGTGCGTCCAGACCGGAAACAAGGACTGGAAAGAAACACGCAAGACAAATACGACCGGGCCAGTTCCACATTCACGCCTGTGATCGCAGGAGTCTCAAAGGCCGACGTGGGAGGACGGCTGGAGCGCAAACGTTTGAGATCATCTCGAGCTGTCAGTCGACACCACCTCCACCTGTATAAATGATGATCAGCAGCAGCATCGTCATGAAAGTTTAAAAAGAAATACGTGTGTCCAGATTGTGGACCACAAAGTGAGACCACATGCCTACTAAAGGTGATAGGTAAGACAGACGGATGGACGATAGGTAGGCAGGCAGGCAGGCAGGCAGGCAGGCCGGCTGGCTGGCCGGCCGATAGAGATGGAGTCAGGCGCAGTGACTCAGGCCTGTAACAGCAGCACTGTGAGAGGCCAAGGCGTGCGCCATTCTGGAGAGCGGGAGTTCCGGACCAGGTTGGGCGTCATGGTGAAACCCCAAACCCCATCTCACATACATACATACATACACACATACATACAGTAAAAGCAATGCAAGAGTTAACCCCTGTGGTGGTGTGGCACATGCGTGTAGTCCCAGGGAGTGGGGATGGGAGGGACCTGAGGAGAGATGATGGCTTGGTCCAAAGTGTGGGGTGGGGGAGAAGAGAGAGAAGAGAGAGAGAGAGAGAGAGAGAGAGAGAGAGAGAGAGAGAGGAGAGAGAGGAGAGGAAGAGGGAGAGAGAGAGAGGAGAAAGAGAGAAGAGGCAGAGATAGAGAGGGAAGAGAGAGAAGAGGGAGAGATAGAGAGGGGAGAGAGAGGGGAGAGAGAGAGGAGGGAGAGAGAGAGGAGGGAGAGAGAGGAGAGAGAGAAGAGGGAGAGAGAGAAGAGAGAGGAGAGAGAAGAGGGAGAGAGAGAGGAGAGAGAGAAGGAGAGAGAGAGGAGAGAGAGAAAAGGGAGAGAGAGAGAAGAGGGAGAGAGAGAAGAGAGAGAGAAGGAGAGAGAGAGGAGAGAGAGAAGAGGGAGAGAGAAGAGGGAGAGAGAGAAGAGAGAGAGAAGGAGAGAGAGAGGAGAGAGAGAAGAGGGAGAGAGAGGAGAGAGGAGAGAGAAGAGGGAGAGAGAGAGGAGAGAGAGAAGGCGAGAGAGAGGAGAGAGAGAAGAGGGAGAGAGAGAGAGGAGAGATACAGAAGTGGGAGAGAGAGAGAGGAGAGAGAGGGGAGAGAGAGGAGAGAGAGAGAAGAGGGAGAGAGAGAGAAGAGAGAGGAGAAAGAGAGAGGAGAGAGAGAGAGGGGAGAGAGAGAGACGAGAGAGAGAGAAGAGAGAGGAGAGAGAGGGAGAGAGAGAGAAGAGAGAGGAGAGAGAAGAGGGAGAGAGGAGAGAGAGAAGGAGAGAGAGAGGAGAGAGAGAAGAGGGAGAGAGAGAGAAGAGAGAGAGAGAAGAGAGAGAGAAGGAGAGAGAGAGGAGAGAGAGAAGAGGGAGAGAGAGAAGAGAGAGGAGAGAGAAGAGGGAGAGAGAGAGGAGAGAGAGAAGGAGAGAGAGAGGAGAGAGAGAGGAGAGAGACAGAAGAGAGAGAGAGAGAGGAGAGAGAGGGGAGAGAGAGGAGAGAGAGAGAGGAGAGAGAGAGAAGAGGGAGAGAGAGAGAAGAGAGAGGAGAAAGAGAGAGAGGAGAGAGAGAGGGGAGAGAGAGAGAGATGAGAGAGAGAGAAGAGAGAGGAGAGAGAAGAGGGAGAGAGAGAGGAGAGAGAGAAGGAGAGAGAGAGGAGAGAGAGAAGAGGGAGAGAGAGAAGAGGGAGAGAGAGAAGAGGGAGAGAGAGAGAAGAGGGAGAGAGAGGAGAGAGAGAGGAGAGAGACAGAAAAGGGAGAGAGAGAGAGGAGAGAGAGGGGAGAGAGAGGAGAGAGAGAGAGGAGAGAGAGAAGAGGGAGAGAGAGAGAAGAGAGGAGAAAGAGAGAGAGGAGAGAGAGAGGAGAAAGAAGAGGGAGAGAGAGAGGGGAGAGAGAGAGAGGAGAGAGAGAAGAGGGAGAGAGAGAGGAGAGAGAGAAGAAGGAGAGAGAGAGGAGAGAGAGAGGGGGAGAGAGAGAGGAGAGAGAGAGAGGAGAGAGAGAGAAGAGGGAGAGAGAGGAGAGAGAGAGAAGAGGGAGAGAGAGAGGGGGAGAGAGAGAAAGAAAAGAAAGGAAGAAAAAGACACTTTGGGAGGCGGAAGCCGGCGGATCACGAGGTCGGTGATTGAGACCATCCTGACTAACACGGTAAAACTCCGACTCTACCAAAAGTACAGAAAATTAGCCGGGCGTGGTGGCAGGCACCCGTAGTCCCAACTACCCGGGAGGATGAGCTAGGAGAATTGCCTGAACCCGGGATGTGGAGGTTGTAATGAGCCGAGATCCCGCCACCGCACTCCGTCCTTGGCCACCGAGCGAAACCCGCGCTTGCACCTGCCCCGCTGAGTCCTCGCCGCAGGCGGTCCTGGGCTGGGCGGTGCGAAGCAGAGGGGCCGGGCACACCGTCCCCAGAGCTCTGTTCCGTGCTCACCGCCGGACCGCTCCTTTGGCGCCAGGGGCCGTGCCCCCGGCGGCCTGTGGCGTCCCTGGGGTCCCAGCTGCCTTTCCCAGTTTCCACGACGTTGCCTCCCACCCTCTTCTCCCCGCATCCGCGAACCCGACCTTGGCGTCACCGTCGTCTCCACCCCACCCAGGGCCCCACCGTTTTCAGCACTGCCTGTCCTGGAGTCCCGGTGCAGCCCCAGCCTCCTGCTCCAGTCCCGGGATCTGCTGAGTGCAGAGCGGGGAGGGTGCCGTTGCCAGCGAGTTGCGTGCAGAGCTCCCGCCACCATTGTGGCCTTCGTTTCTCCTCGTCCCCCGCCATGCCTGTGCCTGTGCCTGTCCCTGTCCACACCTGGATACCTCGGACCCGCTCCTAGGTGCACAGCGACGCCGGAACACGGAGCGGCCTCTCTCTCCCATCTATTCTGCTGGCCTGAAAAGATGCCGGGCCGAGTTTCTCCAGGTCCTCCTTTGCATATCCGTTGCCACGCTCCCCACAGCCTTAGGGCCGCCCCGCTACTAGATGGCAGTTCTGGACATGCGGGATGTCCCCGAGGAGAGATGATTTCAGGTGATACGCAGACCCTGCTTTACATTAGAAAGCAAGACCGGGGAGGTGGTGGGAAGCTGTAGCTCCAGCTACTTAGGAGGCCGAGGCGGGAGGATTGCTTGAGTCCGGGAGTTTGAGTTATGCCTGAACAACAGGTGGAGTCAACCTCTCTCCAAAAATATCCAAAAGAAGACACCTAGTTATTTCTCTTCGGTATACCTACTGCAAAACATTCAGTCTGTGTCAGCGTTCTCTTTTGCTTTTGTTTCTTGTCGTGGAGACATTCTCACTCTGTCGACCAGGCTGGAGTGCAATGGGGCGATCTCCTCTCGCTGCAGGCTCCGCCTTCCAGGTTCAAGCGATTCTCCTGCCTCAGCCTCCTGAGTAGCTGGAATTACAGGCGTCTGCCACCGTGCCCAGCTAATTTTTTTTTTTTCTTCACATCTTTAGCACAGACGGGGTTTCGCCGTGTTGGCCCGGCTCATCTTGAATTCCTGACCTCACGATCCGCTCGCCTCGGCCTCCCAAAGTGATGGGATGACAGGCGTGAGCCATGGTGCCTGGCCACCGGTCCCTTTTCAAACATTTTCGTTCTTTGACTCCTCAGAACGATCCTAAATGGAAATAGAATTTACGAACCCGTTTGCTAATCAAAAGACTACCAAGAAAAGAGTTCCAGTAACTGGCTAGTCATCACAGAGGTGAAAAGTTGTGCGCAGATTTAAATCCAGCCAGCCTCTTCAAGGAAAGCGTCCGCGATAAATCGTTCCTTTGGCCCAGGTATGTCGCCGACACGTCTCTATTGATGGAAATCTTTTAAACGGCAGGGGCCTGGCTCACACCTGGAATCCCAGCACTGAGGAAGGTCGAGACCGATGGATCACTTGAGGTCAGGAGTTCAAGACTAGCCTGGCTAACCTGGTGAAACCCCATCTCCACTCAAAGTACCGAAATTACCCGGGCGTGGCGGTAGTCACCTGTCATCCCAGCTACTCCGGAGGCTGAGCCAAGGGAATTGCTTGAACCCAGAAGGCGGAGGTTGCCGGTGAGCCGAGATCGCGCCGTTGCACTCCAGTCTGGGTGACGAGAGACAAACTGTGCCCGAAAAAAAGAAAAAACAGAGAAATACTAGTAAGGTCGATTTACAAATGAACTTCTGAGTGTGTGGTCCAAATTGTTTTCCTGAAACTTCCTTGCTAGTTAGCAGAAGGAGGAAGTTTGGTTTAGTTATTGAAAGGAAATCTAGTGGGAGAGAAATTATTCACATAGGTAGGTGAAATGATGAGGTTTTAAACCCCTTTGAACTTGAAAATTGATTACCGAGTGAATAGATCAGAACATCAGTTAGTACAAAGTAAACACGATCGGTAGTGGACAAACAATAAGGGCATTTAAATCATTCATAAATGACCTGCTGCTGCTGCACCTAGGGGCCAACTGCAACAATGTTGAGCAACAACATAGTTCAAGAGGCACAGTTAAGGGAGAAGGTTGCTTGGAACTCATAGTTCAAGAGGCACAGTTAAGGGAAAAGGTTGCTCAGAAAATCACTCTTATTTAGCACAAAGATCCTTAAAAATTGCATAAAATTAGTGAAGTAACTATAGAAACCAATTTCTTCAGCTCCATATCACACGTCTCACACCTCAATTGTCTTTATTATCATCTGCTGTCAAGTCCTTAATCAGAAATGTGAACAGGCTTGATGATTTATTCAGAAGGGAAAAGACTCTGTAGGTCAAGTGAAAAATTTCACACACACACACACACACACACACCCATACACACACCGCATCTTCAACCTTAGGTACTTTCATTTCATTCTGTTCTCAGCAGCTCCGGGGGCAACTCCAGTGAGATCCAATATTAAGGCTCAATTAAAATAAGCTCCAATTAGTGGAGCTTTTTTCTCTGGGGCTAGAAAAGTCAGGAAATGGATATTGGGAAACGTAAAATGTCAGCTATTGAGAGGAGGCTGCAGACATGAATGAACTTATTTGTTGATTTCTACAGTTGCTATGCAGAGGCCTCTGGGAGTAAAAGCTTAACCAGTCTAAGCTATAAACTAAAACCCCTGCAGCTAAACATGAACTGTGTGAAACAAGGGCTCCATTCCAGAACAGAAAACTGCTGGGCCCAGAAAATTAAAAGCCAGAGGCATTTTCCATTTAAAACTAAATCCCAGTACCGCCTCCCAGCCAAAGAATTATAAGCAGTATCGGATTTACAGAGCGAACCATTACCCTGGAAAAATGTAGCCTATTGTACAGTCCCAGATGCTAAATCTCAAAAGTTTCTTTTTTTAAAATCTCACATCATATTCCTCCAAGTATACTGCTATCATTTACAAAGAGCCATTTCGAGACAGGCCTAAGCCTTGAATATAAATTTTTAAAAAGAGAGCACATAACTCATTGACCTCATTTGAAGTACTGCCCTTGCCTTTAGCAGTTCCTGTCCTTCCCCAAGGCTTCTGCAAATGGTATGCAACAGCAAAATAAACCCTGACCTAATTGCCAGGAGAGAGCTGCCAACCTTCCCTCAAACACAAAGACAAGCATGGGAACTCGAAAGTCTTACCTCTTTGGCCTTTTGCTTTAATTTCAGCTGTTCTGGATCTTCTTTATTAGAATGACTCTATCAAAGGAAAATAAAATTTTAATAGAATTTACTAGCATCTAATCACCATAGTTGCATTAAATATTTAATAAATGATGATTTTCTCTTGTGATTTAATATCTTAGCTCCAGGGGAAAATGCTTCAATCCAGTTTATCTGCACTCCAACCCTGGTTTTCCCCACGCCCTCATCATCTGGGCTGGCTGTTGCAGTTCTAGCCTGGAGGAAGCTTATACTGAAAATGATGCTAACAATGTCAGTCAGGTCCAGTTGAGGCAGGACGTTGTTCTTGCCGGAACACCGAAAACTAAAAAATTGATGGTACAGATGAAAGAAAAGAAAAAAAGAATAACTGTTGGTTTAAATGAATAAAAACAACAAATACTGGCTGATCTTCAGGTGAAGTCAATTTGGGAAAACAGGGTATTTCAAGGACTATAAAAGTCAAGAACCTGACTAACCTTGAACCAAATCACTCTCTTAAAAGGCATAATTTCTAAAATTATAAGTAGAAAAGACATCCCAGTATTTTAATCAGAATATCTTACCATTTTTGGGTCCTCTATAGCACTTAACAGAATGCTGTGCACAAAGTTCAATAATTTATTGGATGTCACTTTCCATAGTACAGGACTGGCATAAGAAGAGAGCCGTCTTCTATGTATCAAGCTATGATGGAACAAAGGGTGAGGAACTTTATTTCTGACACCATGAACATCTGTCCACTGGAAAACATGTTCGGGATATGTATATCCTTTTTCTCATGCCAAAGTTATTTAACTACTTTTAAATCTGAATATTTGTTCTATAAAATGCAACCTTAACTGAGTAAGCTAATATCTAGATAGCTAACTAAATAAAGGCTAAAAGTATTTCATATTTACTAAGTTTACTTGATACATTTACTGATTTACCAGTACCTTTGGTTAAAGGAAAATAGAAGACATTACCTTTAAATTTGAGTGCTTACTAATTTCAAACATCTTAAATATCTACACAAATTCAACCCAAAGCTGGTATAATTTTTCTTCATTTTAGTCCCCAATCTACTCAGACATTTCATTTCAAAGTAAGAGAAACTCGTTACTCTAGCTACAGTATCAGCAGAGAATGAGTCTGTATATATGTATTTATATTAAAATATGCATTATGCATATAATATATGTGGGTGTGTATAAAATATTTTGCTCCAATATAAAATGGGCACGTTTTGGTATCAAGTCTGTCAGTGATCCAGTATTTATTGGTCATCCGTAGTACAGGTTCTACTCTGTGTGCCACTGTTCTAGGCCTTGGAGACAGATGATATAAGGAGACAAAGTAACTGTAGTAATTCAAGTAACTTACATTTTTAAGGAGAGAAAAATAAACAATTTTATAAAAATGAAACACATTTATGATATGTAAAACATTAGTGAGGGGTAAAAATACAAAACAAATAATTGCTGACACTGATAAGTGCTATAAAGGAGATTAAATAGGCCTGAGGCAGTGGCTCACAGCTGTAATCCTAGGACTTTGGGAGGTCAAGGTGGGAGAACTGTTTGAGCACAAGTTCGAGACCAGCCTGTGTAATGCAGCAAGATACCATTTCTACTAATAAAAAAGAAAAAAATTAAGCATAGTGACACGTGCCTATTGTCTCAGCTGTTCGACAGGCTGAAGTGGGTGGGTAGGCCTGCAGTGGCCTGGCTGGAGTGCAGTGACACAATCTTGGCTCACTGCAACCTCCGCCTCCTGGGTTCAAGCAATTCTCATGCCTTAGCCTCTTGAGTAGCTGGGACTACAGGTGTGTGACCACCATGCCCAGCTAATTTTTGTATTTTTAGTAGAGACAAGGTTTCACCATGTTGGCCAGGATGGTCTCGATCTCTTGACCTTGTGATCCACCCGCCTTGGCCTCCCAAAGTGCTGGGATTACAGGCTTGAGCCACCGTGCCCAGACTCTTTCAAATTTTTTTCTATGCCTCAGCCACATGGGCCACATTTCTTTCCTCGAGTATGTTCCCATTTTAAGGCTTTAGCAATTACTGTCTCTTCTGCTTGTAATGTTTCCCCTAGATCTTTGCATGACTACATCTTTCTTGTCATTTAGATCTCTACTCAAACATCACTTCTCAGAGATGTCTTCCCTACTATCCTAGCTGGAGAAGTACACACCACACTTCTCTTTCTATTACATTATTCTATTTATTTTCTTTATTTTTGTTTTTAATTTAAATTTTAAATTTTATATATTTGATTTTAAATTTTTATTACTATTTTTTTTTTGAGACAGGGTCTTACTCTGTCACCCAGGCTGGAGTGCAGTGGCACTATCTCAGCTCACTGCCACCTTCTGGGTTCAAACAATTCTTGGGTCTCAGCCTCCCAACTAGCTGGGATTATAGGTATGCACCACCCCACCAATTTAAATTTATTTTATTTTGAAACAGGGTCTCATTCAGTTACCCAGGCTGGAGTGCAGTGGCATGATGCTAGCTCACTGCAGGCCTACCCACCCACTTTGGCCTGTCAAACAGCTGAGACAATAGGCACGTGTCACTATGCTTAATTTTTTTCTTTTTTATTAGTAGAAATGGTATCTTGCTGCATTACACAGGCTGGTCTCGAACTTGTGCTCAAACAGTTCTCCCACCTTGACCTCCCAAAGTCCTAGGATTACAGGTGTGAGCCACTGCCTCAGGCCTATTTAATCTCCTTTATAGCACTTATCAGTGTCAGCAATTATTTGTTTTGTATTTTTACCCCTCACTAATGTTTTACATATCATAAATGTGTTTCATTTTTATAAAATTGTTTATTTTTCTCTCCTTAAAAATGTAAGTTACTTGAATTACCACAGTTACTTTGTCTCCTTATATCATCTGTCTCCAAGGCCTAGAACAGTGGCACACAGAGTAGAACCTGTACTACGGATGACCAATAAATACTGGATCACTGACAGACTTGATACCAAAACGTGCCCATTTTATATTGGAGCAAAATATTTTATACACACCCACATATATTATATGCATAATGCATATTTTAATATAAATACATATATACAGACTCATTCTCTGCTGATACTGTAGCTAGAGTAACGAGTTTCTCTTACTTTGAAATGAAATGTCTGAGTAGATTGGGGACTAAAATGAAGAAAAATTATACCAGCTTTGGGTTGAATTTGTGTAGATATTTAAGATGTTTGAAATTAGTAAGCACTCAAATTTAAAGGTAATGTCTTCTATTTTCCTTTAACCAAAGGTACTGGTAAATCAGTAAATGTATCAAGTAAACTTAGTAAATATGAAATACTTTTAGCCTTTATTTAGTTAGCTATCTAGATATTAGCTTACTCAGTTAAGGTTGCATTTTATAGAACAAATATTCAGATTTAAAAGTAGTTAAATAACTTTGGCATGAGAAAAAGGATATACATATCCCGAACATGTTTTCCAGTGGACAGATGTTCATGGTGTCAGAAATAAAGTTCCTCACCCTTTGTTCCATCATAGCTTGATACATAGAAGACGGCTCTCTTCTTATGCCAGTCCTGTACTATGGAAAGTGACATCCAATAAATTATTGAACTTTGTGCACAGCATTCTGTTAAGTGCTATAGAGGACCCAAAAATGGTAAGATATTCTAATTAAAATACTGGGATGTCTTTTCTACTTATAATTTTAGAAATTATGCCTTTTAAGAGAGTGATTTGGTTCAAGGTTAGTCAGGTTCTTGACTTTTATAGTCCTTGAAATACCCTGTTTTCCCAAATTGACTTCACCTGAAGATCAGCCAGTATTTGTTGTTTTTATTCATTTAAACCAACAGTTATTCTTTTTTTCTTTTCTTTCATCTGTACCATCAATTTTTTAGTTTTCGGTGTTCCGGCAAGAACAACGTCATGCCTCAACTGGACCTGACTGACATTGTTAGCATCATTTTCAGTATAAGCTTCCTCCAGGCTAGAACTGCAACAGCCAGCCCAGATGATGAGGGCATGGGGAAAACCAGGGTTGGAGTGCAGATAAACTGGATTGAAGCATTTTCCCCTGGAGCTAAGATATTAAATCACAAGAGAAAATCATCATTTATTAAATATTTAATGCAACTATGGTGATTAGATGCTAGTAAATTCTATTAAAATTTTATTTTCCTTTGATAGAGTCATTCTAATAAAGAAGATCCAGAACAGCTGAAATTAAAGCAAAAGGCCAAAGAGGTAAGACTTTCGAGTTCCCATGCTTGTCTTTGTGTTTGAGAGAAGGTTGGCAGCTCTCTCCTGGCAATTAGGTCAGGGTTTATTTTGCTGTTGCATACCATTTGCAGAAGCCTTGGGGAAGGACAGGAACTGCTAAAGGCAAGGGCAGTACTTCAAATGAGGTCAATGAGTTATGTGCTCTCTTTTTAAAAATTTATATTCAAGGCTTAGGCCTGTCTCGAAATGGCTCTTTGTAAATGATAGCAGTATACTTGGAGGAATATGATGTGAGATTTTAAAAAAAGAAACTTTTGAGATTTAGCATCTGGGACTGTACAATAGGCTACATTTTTCCAGGGTAATGGTTCGCTCTGTAAATCCGATACTGCTTATAATTCTTTGGCTGGGAGGCGGTACTGGGATTTAGTTTTAAATGGAAAATGCCTCTGGCTTTTAATTTTCTGGGCCCAGCAGTTTTCTGTTCTGGAATGGAGCCCTTGTTTCACACAGTTCATGTTTAGCTGCAGGGGTTTTAGTTTATAGCTTAGACTGGTTAAGCTTTTACTCCCAGAGGCCTCTGCATAGCAACTGTAGAAATCAACAAATAAGTTCATTCATGTCTGCAGCCTCCTCTCAGTAGCTGACATTTTACGTTTCCCAATATCCATTTCCTGACTTTTCTAGCCCCAGAGAAAAAAGCTCCACTAATTGGAGCTTATTTTAATTGAGCCTTAATATTGGATCTCACTGGAGTTGCCCCCGGAGCTGCTGAGAACAGAATGAAATGAAAGTACCTAAGGTTGAAGATGCGGTGTGTGTATGGGTGTGTGTGTGTGTGTGTGTGTGTGTGTGAAATTTTTCACTTGACCTACAGAGTCTTTTCCCTTCTGAATAAATCATCAAGCCTGTTCACATTTCTGATTAAGGACTTGACAGCAGATGATAATAAAGACAATTGAGGTGTGAGACGTGTGATATGGAGCTGAAGAAATTGGTTTCTATAGTTACTTCACTAATTTTATGCAATTTTTAAGGATCTTTGTGCTAAATAAGAGTGATTTTCTGAGCAACCTTTTCCCTTAACTGTGCCTCTTGAACTATGAGTTCCAAGCAACCTTCTCCCTTAACTGTGCCTCTTGAACTATGTTGTTGCTCAACATTGTTGCAGTTGGCCCCTAGGTGCAGCAGCAGCAGGTCATTTATGAATGATTTAAATGCCCTTATTGTTTGTCCACTACCGATCGTGTTTACTTTGTACTAACTGATGTTCTGATCTATTCACTCGGTAATCAATTTTCAAGTTCAAAGGGGTTTAAAACCTCATCATTTCACCTACCTATGTGAATAATTTCTCTCCCACTAGATTTCCTTTCAATAACTAAACCAAACTTCCTCCTTCTGCTAACTAGCAAGGAAGTTTCAGGAAAACAATTTGGACCACACACTCAGAAGTTCATTTGTAAATCGACCTTACTAGTATTTCTCTGTTTTTTTCTTTTTTTCGGGCACAGTTTGTCTCTCGTCACCCAGACTGGAGTGCAACGGCGCGATCTCGGCTCACCGGCAACCTCCGCCTTCTGGGTTCAAGCAATTCCCTTGGCTCAGCCTCCGGAGTAGCTGGGATGACAGGTGACTACCGCCACGCCCGGGTAATTTCGGTACTTTGAGTGGAGATGGGGTTTCACCAGGTTAGCCAGGCTAGTCTTGAACTCCTGACCTCAAGTGATCCATCGGTCTCGACCTTCCTCAGTGCTGGGATTCCAGGTGTGAGCCAGGCCCCTGCCGTTTAAAAGATTTCCATCAATAGAGACGTGTCGGCG
This sequence comes from Saguinus oedipus, assembly GCA_031835075.1. Taxonomy (NCBI): domain Eukaryota; kingdom Metazoa; phylum Chordata; class Mammalia; order Primates; family Cebidae; genus Saguinus; species Saguinus oedipus. The sequence continues at coordinate 42,427,520 of CM063188.1, forward strand.
ACATACCTGGGCCAAAGGAACGATTTATCGCGGACGCTTTCCTTGAAGAGGCTGGCTGGATTTAAATCTGCGCACAACTTTTCACCTCTGTGATGACTAGCCAGTTACTGGAACTCTTTTCTTGGTAGTCTTTTGATTAGCAAACGGGTTCGTAAATTCTATTTCCATTTAGGATCGTTCTGAGGAGTCAAAGAACGAAAATGTTTGAAAAGGGACCGGTGGCCAGGCACCATGGCTCACGCCTGTCATCCCATCACTTTGGGAGGCCGAGGCGAGCGGATCGTGAGGTCAGGAATTCAAGATGAGCCGGGCCAACACGGCGAAACCCCGTCTGTGCTAAAGATGTGAAGAAAAAAAAAAAAATTAGCTGGGCACGGTGGCAGACGCCTGTAATTCCAGCTACTCAGGAGGCTGAGGCAGGAGAATTGCTTGAACCTGGAAGGCGGAGCCTGCAGCGAGAGGAGATCGCCCCATTGCACTCCAGCCTGGTCGACAGAGTGAGAATGTCTCCACGACAAGAAACAAAAGCAAAAGAGAACGCTGACACAGACTGAATGTTTTGCAGTAGGTATACCGAAGAGAAATAACTAGGTGTCTTCTTTTGGATATTTTTGGAGAGAGGTTGACTCCACCTGTTGTTCAGGCATAACTCAAACTCCCGGACTCAAGCAATCCTCCCGCCTCGGCCTCCTAAGTAGCTGGAGCTACAGCTTCCCACCACCTCCCCGGTCTTGCTTTCTAATGTAAAGCAGGGTCTGCGTATCACCTGAAATCATCTCTCCTCGGGGACATCCCGCATGTCCAGAACTGCCATCCGGTAGCGGGGCGGCCCTAAGGCTGTGGGGAGCGTGGCAACGGATATGCAAAGGAGGACCTGGAGAAACTCGGCCCGGCATCTTTTCAGGCGAGCAGAATAGACGGGAGAGAGAGGCCGCTCTGTGTTCCGGCGTCGCTGTGCACCTTGGAGCGGGTCCGAGGTATCCAGGTGTGGACAGGGACAGGCACAGGCACAGGCATGGCGGGGGACGAGGAGAAACGAACGCCACATGGGTGGTGGGAGCTCTGCACGCAACTCGCTGGCAACGGCACCCTCCCCGCTCTGCACTCAGCAGATCCCGGGAACTGGAGCAGGAGGCTGGGGCTGCACGGGGACTCCAGGACAGGCAGTGCTGAAAACGGTGGGGCCCTGGGTGGGGTGGAGACGACGGCGACGCCAAGGTCGGGTTCGCGGATGCGGGGAGAAGAGAGTGGGAGGCAACGTCGTGGAAACTGGGAAAGGCAGCTGGGACCCCAGGGACGCCACAGGCCGCCGGGGGCACGGCCCCTGGCGCCAAAGGAGCGGTCCGGCGGTGAGCACGGAACAGAGCTCTGGGGACGGTGTGCCCGGCCCCTCTGCTTCGCACCGCCCAGCCCAGGACCGCCGGCGGCGAGGACTCAGCGGGGCAGGTGCAAGCGCGGGTTTCGCTCGGTGGCCAAGGACGGAGTGCGGTGGCGGGATCTCGGCTCATTACAACCTCCACATCCCGGGTTCAGGCAATTCTCCTAGCTCATCCTCCCGGGTAGTTGGGACTACGGGTGCCTGCCACCACGCCCGGCTAATTTTCTGTACTTTTGGTAGAGTCGGAGTTTTACCGTGTTAGTCAGGATGGTCTCAATCACCGACCTCGTGATCCGCCGGCTTCCGCCTCCCAAAGTGTCTTTTTCTTCCTTTCTTTTCTTTCTCTCTCTCCCCCCTCTCTCTCCCTCTTCTCTCTCTCTCCTCTCTCTCCCTCTTCTCTCTCTCTCCTCTCTCTCTCCCCTCTCTCTCTCTCCTTCTTCTCTCTCTCCTCTCTCTCTCCCTCTTCTCTCTCTCCTCTCTCTCCCCTCTCTCTCTCCCTCTTCTTTCTCCTCTCTCTTCTCTCTCTCTCCTCTCTCTCTCTCCCCTCTCTCTCTCCTCTCTCTCTTTCTCCTCTCTCTTCTCTCTCTCTCCCTCTTCTCTCTCTCTCCTCTCTCTCCCCTCTCTCTCCTCTCTCTCTCTCTCCCTCTTCTGTCTCTCTCCTCTCTCTCTCTCCCTCTTCTCTCTCTCTCCCTCTTCTCTCTCTCCTCTCTCTCTCCTTCTCTCTCTCTCCTCTCTCTCTCCCTCTTCTCTCTCGTCTCTCTTCTCTCTCTCATCTCTCTCTCTCCCCTCTCTCTCTCCTCTCTCTCTTTCTCGTCTCTCTTCTCTCTCTCCCTCTTCTCTCTCTCTCCTCTCTCTCCCCTCTCTCTCCTCTCTCTCCCTCTTCTGTCTCTTTCCTCTCTCTCTCTCCTCTCTCTCTCTCCCTCTTGTCTCTCTCCTCTCTCTCCTTCTCTCTCTCCTCTCTCTCTCCCTCTTCTCTCCCTCTTCTCTCTCTCTCCTCTCTCTCTCCTCTCTCTCCCCTCTCTCTCCTCTCTCTCTCTCCCTCTTCTGTCTCTCTCCTCTCTCTCTCTCCCTCTTCTCTCTCTCTCCCTCTTCTCTCTCTCCTCTCTCTCTCCTTCTCTCTCTCCTCTCTCTCTCCCTCTTCTCTCCCTCTTATCTCTCTCTCCTCTCTCTCTCCTCTCTCTCCCCTCTCTCTCTCCTCTCTCTCTCTCCCTCTTCTGTCTCTCTCCTCTCTCTCTCCTCTCTCTCTCCCTCTTCTCTCTCTCTCCCTCTTCTCTCTCTCCTCTCTCTCTCCTTCTCTCTCTCCTCTCTCTCTCCCTCTTCTCTCTCCTCTCTCTTCTCTCTCTCCTCTCTCTCTCTCCCCTCTCTCTCCCCTCTCTATCTCTCCCTCTTCTCTCTTTCTCCTCTCTCTCTCTCCCTCTTCCTCTTCTCTCTCTCCTCTCTCTGTCTCTCTCTCTCTCTCTCTCTTTCTCTCTCTCTGCTGTGTTGGAAAACTCTGTTCTTAGGACAAGTTTTCATACTCTGTGAAAATTTCCCCTTCAAACGAACATCTCTTGAAAGATGAAAATGATTTAAAAAATAAAGAGAACGACAAAAAGCACGCAGTGGAAACTTCTTTGGCCGCCTGCCAGGTTGTACCTTGGACCCAGTGGGAGGGAGGAAGGGAGGGAGGGAGGGAGGAGCCAGCGAGCAAGCTGTAGTGGGTGGGTTAGATTTGGGTTTTCGGTACTAAATCCTTGCGGGAGGTCCAAAAGGCCCACCGGGAGCCTCCTCCCCAGGGGAACCGCATTGAGGCTGCTTTCAAATTCGCCAGCGACCGGTTTCACCAGATGGCCTGGGTGGGCTGGATGGGACGAGACTGCACCACCCGGGAGTGTGCTGTTCTTGATGGCTGTGGGGGCGGGTTGACTTACTTACAGGATAAACTGACAGCCCCGGTGGGAAAACTACGATGCATTTCTAGGGTGCCTGGGTGTGACAGTGGCACATACGATGCCCTTCTTTCAGTCAGCAGCCTGCCTTTAGCTTACTCAGACGTGAGGACGACTTCCCATCAGAGCCTCTTTCCCTCTTTCCACCACGGAGACGACACATATGAGAGGGAGAAAGAGAGCTCAATACATGCTGCTTCTCCTCATTTGTGGAATCATCAGTCACCTGCAGACAGATGGGCGACTAGACAGAGGTGCAAATCAGACACCATTTCTGGGTCCTTGTGGTCAGGATGGTCTCTCTCTCTCTCTCTCTCTCTCTCTCTCTCTCCCCCCACTCCCTCTCTCTCCCTCTAGCACAGCATGTGTGTGCACACACATGCGCATGTGCACACACACACACACCCCCTCTTTCCACATCCATGACACAAATCACACTAATTTACCCCTTTAGCACTATATATGTTGAGTCAACCGATCTCATCACCCCATGGCTGAGGAAACTCCTTCTCTATGATATAAAGATTGGCTGAGCTGGACGGGGTGGCACATGCCTGTAATTCTGGCACTTTGGGAGGCCGAGCCAGGTGGATCACTTGAGGACACGAGTTCAAGACCAGGCCAGCCAACATGGCGAAACCCAGTCTCTATGGATAATATCAAGATGTGCCAGGTGTGGTGGCATGAGCTTGTTATACCAGTAACTCACTGGGCTGGGGCAGGCCAGTCACTTGAACCAGGGAGTCCAACGTTGCTGTGAGCCGACATCCAGCCTAGGTGACAGTGAGACTCTCTCTCAAAATAATAATAGCAATGAAGTTTAGCTGGGCATGGTGGCAGCTGCCTGTTAATCCTAGGTTGGCAATCCTGTGAGAAAAAAAACAAAGCAAGAAAGCAAAAAAGAAAAGTAAAAAGGGAGGGAGGAAGGGAGGGATGGAGGGAGGGAGAAAGAGACAGGAGGGACCGAGGGGCTGGAGAGAGAGAGAGAGAGAGAGAGAGAGAGAGAGAGAGAGAGAGAGAGACTTAAATTCTGGAGTGAAGTGGTGTCATCCTAGCTCACTCACTGCAGTCTGGACACTCCTTGGCTCGAGATTCTTCCACCTCAGCCTCCAGAGTACCTGGGACTACAGGCACATGCCATTGTGCCCAGATTATTTATTTAGTTTCACCACGTTGGTCAGGCTGCTCTCGAACTCCCGATCGCGGGTGATCTGCCTGCCTCAGCCTCCCAAAGTGCTTGGTTGACAGGCATGAGCCACCGTGCCCTGCTTGTGCCCAGATCATTTTTACTGGTTTTCTACCGATGGGATCTAATCGGTTGTGACTCGGGGCTTTAGTGTCCAAAACGCAAAGAAACAGAGGGAGAGAAAACCAAAGAAACCGCTGTGCGATGTGCTATGTGTGGACGCTCTACCTGGACGGATAATGAACGAAAGGGTCACTGCCCATGGGGTCGATGTTATACGATGGCAAGGCTACACCGACCGGGCAGAAGACTGCGATCTCAGCTTGGCCACCATCCCGTGTGCATCTCATACTGAATCTACCCTTTTGTCAGCTCTGGGAAATAGACCTTTCATCTTTTCTTTGAGACGGGGTCTCATCGGAGCGTCGTGGCGCCATCTCGTCTCCCTGCTAGCTCCACCTCCCGGGCTCAGCTATTCGGCACGCTGAGGCAGGAGAATCACTTGAACCCGAGAGGCGAAGGTGGCAGGCAACTCAGATTGCACCACACTGCGCTCCAGCCTGGGCTCACTGCAACCTCCGCCTCCCGGGTGCAAGCGATTCTCCTGCCTCGGCCTCCCGGGTTGCTGGGATGACAGGTGTTCTCCAGAGAAGGAAAAAAACGGGATGCATTTACTGAATCCTACACACCTACGCACTTTCCTTTGTGTTTGTGTACTTTTAGTCTTCAAACAGACACGCCTCCCAACACCTGTTCTCTCTCTCTCTCTCTCTCTCTCTCTCTCTCTCTCTCTCTCTCTCTCTCTTCTTGTTTTTCACCTGGCCTAAAGAGACACGCATTGAAAGCAAGAGAGAGCTCCTTCCAATGATTTTATTGATCTAGAGACAGCGTCTCAGTCTGCCACCCTGCCTGGAGTGCGGCGGTGCCATCCTAGCTCACTCACTGCAGTCTAGACACTCCTTGGCTCAAGAGATACTTCCGTCTCAGCCTCCGGAGTACCTGGGAACACAGGCACAAGCCACTGTAACCAGATCATTCATTCAATTAGTCATTCATTAAATACTTGAGACGGGGTTTCACCGGGTTGGTCAGGCTGGTCTGGAACTCTCGACCTCAGGTGGTCCGCCTGACTCGGCCTCCCAAGTGCTGGGATGATGGGCGTGAGCCACAGGGCCCAGCCCCTCAGATCAGTTTCCTCACCGCAACCTCCGCCTCCTGGGGTCAGGCAATTCTCCTGCCTCAGCCTCCTGAGTAGCTGGGATTACAGGCATGCGCCACCGTGCCCAGCTAATTTTTCGTATTTTTAGTAGAGACGAGGTTTCACCATGTTGACCGGGATGGTCTCGATCTCTTGACCTCGTGATCCACCCGCCTCGGCCTCCCAAAGTGCTGGGATGACAGGCGTGAGCCACCGCGCCCGGCCCAGTTTCTAAATGTTTTCTACAGACAGGGGCTCATCACTTCGTTGCAATCCTCCTGACCCAGCGTCTCAAAGTTTTGGGATGATGGTTGGGCTCCAGCCACACTGTGCCTGGCCTCCGGGAACTGATTCGCGACCACAACTGAGGTGCTAGTCTTTTCTCTTTCTTCCCTTCTTCTCTTTTTGAGGCGGAGTCTCGCTCCGTGCCAGGCGAAGTGAGGCGCCTGGCTTTGGAAGCAGCAGCGGCGGCGCCTTCTAGAGCCCCATTCAAATGCAGAAAGCCCTGTTTCCCTTCTGGAGCCTGAGGTGATGGCTCCCATTTCTTCGGGCTCCCTTCAATTCCTTCGGAAGCTTTCGGCGGCGCCGCCCCACAAGAAGGCTGGCTATGGCTGGGGTTTGGGGGACGCGGTGGGGCTGGAAGAGTCTCCTTTTCTTCTGCTTCAGCATTCGGTAGCTGAAATGACAGGCGCACACCACCACGCCCGCTGCTTTTCCTATTTTTGGGAGGGATGGGGTTTCGCCTTCTTGGTCAGGCTGGCCTCGAATGACTCCCGACCTCAGGTGATCTGCCCTCCCGGGTCTCCCAAAGTGCCGGGATGATGGGCGTGAGCCGCCGGGATTTCACCCTTGAAGGGCAAGCGCGCACGGGCCGGGCGCAGTGGCTCACGCCTGACATCCTAGCACTTTGGGAGGAGCGGGAGGGAGGATCACTTGAGGTCAGGAGTTCGAGGCCAGCCTCGCCAACGTGATGAAACCCCGTCTCTGCTAAACGTACAAACGATTAGCCGGGCGTGGTGGCGGACACCTGTGATCCTGGCGACTCGCGAGGCTGAGGCAGGCAGGTGGGCGGGCAGGCAAGCAGGCAGGAGAATCCCTTGAACCTGGGAGGCGGAGGTTGCCCTGAGCTGAGATCACGCCGTTGCACTCAGGCCTGGGCGACAGGGGTGAGATTCTGTCTCGGGTGGGGGGGAGGGGAGAAAAAGAGCAAGTTCGCACCCTGCCACCTTTCACTGCGGCCGGCCCTTCCTCAAGCTCTGAAGGATGCGTCATTTCTGACGTAGGTTGACTCCATCGATCCGTTAGTGACTCAGTTTAAGTAACTAGGACTTTGTGTCACCCCGGCCAGAAGACGGATGTGTGGAATCCCGCTGGGAGGGAGGGGAGAAACGGATCGGGGTGTCGGGTGACCTGGGCCTGCCTGGGGAGACTGGCGCCCTTCGCCGCTCACGAAAAGGTCAGGTGGGGGCAGACGGAGAGCTTTGCCTTTGGCCCCTCGAAGGTTCGCCTGAAACGTCAGCTCCTCGGAGACAGATGAATCAGAGAACAGGCCAGACACGTGTCGTTTCTGGGACCCGTCTTCACGGGAGCCTGCGGAACGAAGTCCCCCGGGATGACTTGAGTTCCACAGGGTGTATCTTCTCCGACTGTAGGTCCTGAGACCTTCGGTTATGGGGGAGAAGGAGGGCCCCGCCTGTTCCACAAAAAGGAAAGAGGCGTGCTTAGAGAGGCCGAGAGGAATCCAGAGGGACAGATGGGCCCTGCTGGGCTTCCCCACTCGGTGTGGATTTGGGGAGGTCGAGGCCAGGCTCCCACTTGGATGGGAGGAGCATGTTTCAGACTTTGTCACTCGTGGCATCTGTACTTCTCGTGTTTCCCTGACAGACTCCTCAACTTAAAAATAAACGGTTAAGGAAAATCTTACCTAGTGAAACCCATCGTGGAGGCAGGCGCTAAGGAAAAAAGCCTATTATCTCGGCATACATTTCTGGACACAGGACCTATCGCAGGGTGTCACTGTGAGGGATTTCTAAGACGTGGCCACCGTATCGCTACTGGGCTGGGACGGCAGTGATGTTCTCGTGGTGAGACGCCGCGTGGACTGATGTGTAGCGTGCGGGCTCCGACCGACGTCAGAGGTCAGATGCGGGTGCTCTGGGATGCACTGAACTAGATTCCTCGCTGATTCACCGGAGGGTGGACTGGGGGAACACGGTTCAGAAATACATACTAGGGCTCCGGGCGCGGTGGCTCACGCCCGTCATCCCAGAGCTTTGGGAGACCGAGGCGGGTGGATCACAAGAGCTCGAGAGTTCGAGACCAGCCGGGGCAGAGCGGAGAGACCCCGTCTCTACTAAAAATACAAAATGAACCCCGGCACGGTGGTACGTGCCTGTCACCCCGGTACGTGCCTGTCACCCCAAGCTACTCGGGAGGCCGAGGCGGGAGAATCGCTGAAACCCAGGAGGCGGAGGTGTCGGTGAGCCGAGATCATGCCACTGCACTCCAGCCTGGGCGACGAGAGCGGAACTTTGTGGGGGGTGGGGGGAAGAAACGCCAAGTTTGGGAGTGCAGACTTGACCCTGGGACGGGAGGGAGCGTGCTGCAAGCCGTCTTTTTCTCCCCGTGAAATCCATGCTGTCTCCGGGAGTGTGGATTTCACGGACCTTCGCTTCCCTGTAACGGGTATCGCCACTCTCAGGTGGTGGGTCTGGAGTCCACTAGGAAACGCTATGGACTGCACTTCCATCTTAGATAGGTCCCATCTCCACCCCCCAGCCTCCGTCCACAGGCCCCCGACCCTGGTCTCCTCTTCCTTCTCTCTGCGGGAATGGAAGCTCCAGACGAACCCATGGGTGGGTGCCTAGGCCGTGTCCCCTGGGGGCTCTGGTCGACTAGTCGCAGGCGGGCATCACCCGAGAGGACTCCCTGGGCCCAGAAATGACCCGGTCTGAGGGGCATCGGGGAGAGGCCGGCGACGCAGCGTGCCTGAGCCGCCCCCCGTCCCCCAATCTCCACCCAGACCCAGAGCGATCCAGCGTTCCCTTCTTTCCCGTGCTGACGCCTGCAAGCGTCAGTTGTCTTCGGGCGTCACCTAGCGGCCACTGTGATGGCAAATCGAGGTGGTGTGGAGGGAGGTCTGCCCGAGGACTTCACGGAGCCTGGGGCGACCGGTTTCTCTTCCTCGCGTCTGGAGGCCCCTCCCTCTCTCCCTCGTTGCCTGGGGAACCTCCGCCCTGGGTGGGGGCCCTATTGTTCTTTGATCGGTACTTAGTGTCTCTGTTTTTCGGTGTCTTTCGGGCCCCATGGACGCTTCTACTTGGGCTTTATGAGGAGTTGGTTTATTTTGAAGCTTCCCCCCCTCCCCGCCTCTTTACTCCAATTCGATGAGTTTGTGAGGTGGGTTCTCCCCAACACCGCGCCTCCCACCACCCTGTGTGGAAACATTCTGGAGCCAGCCGGCGGGCCTCCATCTTCTCTCCCCTCCCCCCCACCCTTTGCCGGTTGACATTTGCTTGGGTGATGGCCAGGCCTCACCTCACTCGGTGGCCACTGTTGTTTGAAGATGGGGTGTGGGGGTGGGGGTGGGGCATGGTCCCGCTTCCCCAGAGGCAGCTGGGAGCGATGGCACAGCCTTTGGTCTGCGTGGGGGAGCGGGTGGGCGGGTTGGACTGTAGCGGTGGGGCTTTTTCTCCCCTTCTTCACTCCTCAGGCGTCCCCCACTCCCTAGGAGAGCTTCACCTCTGCCGGGTCTCTCAATCGCCTTTTATCATGATGTCTTATTTTCTCCTTCCTCGGGCCAGCACATTTGCAAAACGGGAAGGCCATCGTGGCGCCACGCTGGGCCGGTAGCAGTATTTGCCCGAAATAGAAACGCTGTCTAAAAAGTGATACTTTGCTAGCTGAAGATGACCGGAGGCGATGCCTTGGCACGGAATTCCAGGAAGGTGTATCTTTTCCCCGGGGACATGTGAGCTGCTGTTTTTCTCCTGGTGTCGACTAGGGTTTTTGTGGATTTCTCGATGTCTAGTGATAGCCGGTTGATGTAAACTGTACTTCAGCATGTGATAACCCGCTTTTTGCCAGTTAAAACTAACTCTCTCTTTCTCAGACTGAAAGCTGTTCAGGCTTTATGTTAGCTTCCTGAGCTGGGCAGACTTCGTCTTACCTTCTACATGTTAGTGATTTTCCCACCGTTCTTTAGGTAACCAGAGTACGTAGCTGGGGCGGGCTGACGCTGGGCACCTCCAGGAACGCATTTGTGGATAAGAGGCCGAGGTAAGAGGTACCAGCGGAGCCTGGGAATGCGGGCAGGTGCTGTCCAGTGCCCAGAGCCCCCGTTGCCTATATAAGTTGTATGTCTTTTGTGACAACTTTACCCCTCGCACCTGGCACTGTTTTATTTCTCCTGGACTAGTTTATCTTTGAACTTTTTGCTTACTCTGCTTTTGTGAAACATTTCCTTCAGCTGAGTTCTCCCTCCCTTTAAAAACTAGGGTATAAAAGACCACCTAACATTTTCTTAGGGGCCGAGGGAATTTTGGGCGTCAGCCACCTCTCGGTCGCTGGCATAATAAAGGACTCATAATTCAATCTCAGAGTGTGGTGCATTCTTTGACTTGTTCGGGTACAACAATAAAGTCTTCTTTCTTCTTTTTCTTTTCTTCTCCTCCTCCTCCTCTTCCTCCTCCTCCTTCTTCTTCTTCTTCTTCTTTCTTCTTCTTCTTCTCTTCTCCTTCTTCTCCTTTTTTTGGTAGTTTTTTTCCTTTTTTTTGAGACGGGGTTTCACTTTTTTTACCCAGGCTGGATTTCAATGGCGCGATCTCGGCTCACCGCAACCTCCGCCTCCTGGGTTCTAGCAATTCTCCCGCCTCAGCCTCCTGAGTAGCTGGGATTACAGGCAAGCGCCACCGTGCCCGGCTAAGTTTTTGTATTTTTAGTAGAGACGGGGTTTCACCTTGTGGACCTGGATGGTCTCGATCTCTTGACCTCGTGATCCACCCACCTCGGCCTCCCAAAGTGCTGGGATGACAGGCTTGAGCCACCGTGCCCGCCCTGCAAAATATATTTCAACATAGTACCTTCATTTCATTCTTGAGGAATCAGCATGTGAACATGACGTTTAGGTGGTGAAATTTAGGATACGAACATAAGTGTTAAAGAATATCATACTTCCGGTTTACTGGAAAACATCACAGTTGTGACAGCCACACCTGACACTTTGGTTAAAGAAAGAGAGAAGACGGACCGGGGTGTCACAGAAGTATGCAATGTTTTGACAGTTGGAATAATCTGTAGGCCTTCTGAGAAACTGCAGATGAAAAATACCTAGTGAAAATGCCTGTAATATGGTGGTTGCGGTACATTTGTAGTAATCGTCATTCCATTGATGCGCTCCAATAACTGCTGCTTCTGATCACTGAAAACTAGACTCAAAGTATCAGATTGCTCGACAAGCTGATACCTACCGATACCCTATAATGAAAGGTAGTTTAAATCTGGAAAGAAGGCAAAACATACTGGTTAGCCAATGACTTTTAGATGTAATTGAGGCCACACTGCCATACATACGTTTGTAACAATGCATACTGTGGTGCGGAGTTCATTCCAATTACCATGTTTTGTGTTTATTGGTCATCGACAGCATACATTTTGTGCTCCAAAAGAAATAACCTCGATCCAACAAAATGGTGATATTTAATGTTCTTTGAAAGACAGACGAACTAAATTTAAGGAAGAATTGGCTCTTCTTAATATCTCATTTTCAAGTTACTGATACGAATCTGCCAAAAAGAAACAACTGTGCGTTCTACCTAACGTCAAAGAATCTGCAAAGTTCCCGAGACAGATGCATCCCTTGTGCACTTTCCAAAAGTACATACAGGCTTTCTGACTGAAAACATTCTCACTCCTAGCTCTCTAAAGCAGACGTTCAAAAGAAAATGACAAAAAAATGACCTCTAAGCTTCTGAATAGTCCACTTAGTTACATAAAGTGTTTTCTGTCCCCACACTTTCTCTACTTCAAAACATATTTCCTTCCTAAGTACATGACAAAGTCTTCATTTCACACCATTCACTCAGTTTCCACGGTAACATTGCGGGATTCCTTGGCTACCGTCAGCCGCATTCGTTGACTCTGGAATTTCTCAGTCTTCCTTACATCTTGAGCTTGCTCTGTTTTAGACACCAAACAAGCTCGATCATCTGTTACTTGTGCGTTTAACACACGAGTTTCCATCAGAATGCCTGTATTTGAGAACCACACGTGCCATCACAGGGTCAGTGAGGGAAAGCTTCTCTCTCGGCAGGCAGCGTGACTGAACTCCTCCCTGCTCTGGTACTGCGCATCGTGGCCCGGAGTGCAAAAGTAAACAGAAGCAAGGCCACAGAACCCGGCCCAGCAAACTACCTAGAGTCGCCAACGGACGCAAAAGCCGTAAGGTCTTTTTTTCTAGAAAGTCATGAGGGCTGCTCGTCCTCGTCCTCCTCCTCGTTCTCCTCCTCCTCCTCCTTCTTTTTCTTCTTCTTCTTCTTCTTTGAAGAAATGAAAGCCACAGGGGTGGCAAATGCTCTGCACACAACTCGCGGGCAACCGCACCCTCCCCACCCGGCACTCAGCCAATCCCAGTACGCGAGCAGTAACCTGCAAACAGACTCTGGGACAGGCCGGGCAGAAAACGGTGGGGCGAGGGGTGTGGGGTGGAGACGACCCCTCCAGTTAGTCTGGGTTCCCAGAACCCGCAGGGAGGAGGGTAGAAGGCAACCTCGTGGAAACTGGGAAAGGCGGTGGGGACCTCGGGGACACATCGCACTGCCAGGTGCACAGCCAAAGGGGCGGTCCCGCAGTGCGCACGGAGCAGAGCTGGGGATGGTGGGCGCGGTCCCTCTGTTGCGCACAGCCCAGCCCAGGACAGCCGCCGGTGCCGACTCGAGAGTTGGGGTGCAAGTGCAAGGCGGGGCCTCTGCACCAGGTCCCCTCTCTACTATAAAAGCAGCCGCAGCTGTTGGGTTCCACCACGCCTTCCACGTGCCTCGTAGTCCGTCAATTTCTCGCGTGGGATCTCCAGCCTCATCGCGGCTTGAAGTGGACCCCAACTGCTCCTGAGCCACTGGTAAGGGAAGCCCGACCCTGAGCCCTGGGGTCCCCATTTCCCAGCCCCAGGACAGAGGGTCTCTGGGATTCAGGAAGTCGCATTTTTGGGGGTGGGAGTGGGGGTAGGGCCGGGAGGGAGTCCTGCTCTGTCGTCGCCCAGGCTGGAGTGCAATGGCTCAATCTCGGCTCAGGACAACCTCCGCCTCCCGGGTTGAAGCGATTCTCCTGCCTCAGCCTCCGAAGTAGCTGGGATTACAGATGCACGCCACCACACCCAGCTAATTTTTGTATTTTTAGTAGAGATGGGGTTTCACCATATTGGTCAGGCTGATCTCCAACTCTTGACCTCGTGACCCCCCCACCTTGTCCTCTCAAAGTGCTGGAATTACAGGCGTTAGCCATGTCGCCGGACCTGGAGGTCGCATTTTAAGTTCTGAAAGGAAGGGGATTCCTTTACTTGGTTAGGTGCTATCTTCCTGATCACACCCCTGAGAGCATTGCCCTCCTCGCTGGGCCTCTAAGTAAGAGTTCAGGAAACCGAGGCTCAAGGCTGTCCTGCTGCAAATCACCCAGTTAGTCAGGCCCCTCTCACGCCACCCCCAATGCTCTGCCCAGGCTCTGGATAATCAGGGTGGATGGGGACTGGAAACCCTGAACCCTCAGGGTTCAGGACAGAAGGTTCCAGCTCAGAATCTCAGTATTTCTAGGTTGTGTGTGCACCTGGGACCTTCCTGGTGGGGTAAAACAGGAGGATATCTGTCCTTCCCAGCCTGAGTGGAGAGGACATGGGGCTTGTGTTCTTCTGTCCTGATCAGGAAAAGAGCTCTGAGGGCTGGCTCTGCACAGAGGAGGGGGCACTGGAGACCCATTGACCCACTGCTGTACCTTCTGCATCTCACTCACTGCCCACCGCCTTTTCTCTTCCTTGCAGGTGGCTCCTGCACATGCACCAGCTCCTGCAAGTGCAAAGAGTGCAAATGCACTTTCTGCAAGAAGAGTGAGTGTGGGGCCATCTCCAGGAATCTCGGGCTGTGGCTAAGGTTCTGAGGGATCCCAAGGCTGGACCTGAGTACATTCTTCTAGGGAACTGGGCTTTCTTTGTCCCTGTTGGCTGTGTCATTTTCCTCTCAGAGGGCTTTGTGCCCTCTGGGTCTGGGGTCTGAGCTGGAGCCAAGCTTGCTATTGAGGCAGGGAGGTGCCTGATCAAGTCAGCTCACCTCTCATTCTCCCCTTTCACCTCAGGCTGATGTTCCTGTTGCCCCGTGGGCTGTGCCAAGTGTGCCCAGGGTTGCATCTGCAAAGGGGCATCCGGGAAGTGCAGCCACTGTGCCTGATGTTGGGACAGCTCTGCTCCCAGATGTAAATAGACCAACTTGCACAAACCTGGATTTTTAAAAATATATAACCCTAAGCCATTTGCTGCATTTCCTTTTCTCTTAAATATGTGAGTGACAATGAAACGACTTGAATCTTATTCTGGCCTTTTTTGTGTGTCTTGGAATAAATGGACTGCGGTGGGAGTTGAGTCGGGATTTTAGAGACCAGGCTCTGGGTGGAAATGTGAGCCACTGACAATGTGAACACCTTCAGGAAGCCAGGCTACCTCCCTGAGTCTACATGCTGTGAAATGGCATTGCACCTTGTCACATCAAATGGGTGGGGTGTTATAGATGATCGCCTCCAGTCTCAATTGTCAAACGTGACCCATTTTTTAGATTCAATGAGAACAAATTCAATGAATACATGAAGAAACAACAGGAAAAACGAAAGATGTACAAACTTTGACGATGTGGTGATGTGGAAGGCAACCTCGGCGAAACTGAAAAAGGCAGCCAGGACCTCGGGGACCTGGCGTACCTCCAGGCACACAGCCCTTTCTGTGAGAGCGAGCAAGTGCCAAAGGCATGGTCTCGTGGTGTGCACCAAGCAGAGCTCAGGGGGTGGTGCGCCTGGCTCCTCTGCCACACACGGCCCAGCCCAGCCCAGGACCTCTTTCCTTGAAGTCAGCACTTATCAAACTTCTTAATTTAATGCAGAGTCACCACATCAGGGCAAAGTCTCTCCCTTGGTGACATCCCAAGCTTTGGACGTCCTTGGTCTTGGTGGGCCAGCTAGGCTGTGGGAAGAAAAGCCCAAAAGAAGTTAACAAGCAAAAGAGGACTTAAACAAATGTGCCCCTCAACCTCTGAGAAGTGGAGAATGGAAGGGAGGGAAGGCAGGGCCCTGTGTCTGGCCTGTTGCTGTGAAGAGGAGAAATGCGGCCAAAGGACCTGGATGACTATGCAGGTGGGTCGAAGGTCACATGGGAGGCTGGACCTCTGCACACAACTCCCTCACTGCGCATCCTGCCTCGGTCCTATCTAGGAACATGAGCACTAGGCCGGGGTTGCACACGGATTCCCACGGAGGGGAAGTTCAGGTCACTGGTGCCAGGTGCGAGGGTGGGGATACCGCCACTACCTGAGGCTGTGTTCCCGGACCACCCAGGACAGGAGTGGACTGCAATCTGCGGGAAATTCCCGAGGGCCGGGATTACAGTCAGGATGCTGCGTAACACCGGGAGCACAGCCCTTCCAAAGTGAGCTAGAGCCAAAGGGCCGCCCTCAGGGTGCATCCTGCACCCGGCCCGCCTGCAGCGCGCAGTCAGGCCTTGAACCCAGGGGCGGCGCTGACACTGAACGGGGAGGCTGCCAGACCTGGGACAGGGTGTCTGTGCCCAGCACCCTGCCCTGACTCTAAAGTCAGAGGCCTGATCCTGGGCTCTGTTCCGCCTTCCACCGGCCAGGCTGTTTTTTCACCTCTGCTTTAGGAACTCCAGCCTCATCTGACCTTTAAATGAACCCCAACTGCTCCTGCACCGCTGGTAAGGGATGCCGGGTTTCTGGGCTAAGGGTCTTCATTTTCGTACTACAGAATAGAAGGTCCCTGGGGCAGAAGGCAGGTGCATTTTGAGCTCTACCTAAAATGGACTCCTTTGCTTTGCACTTCTCGAGCTTTCTCCCTGCCAAGCACCTTCATCACTACTCACAACACTGCCATCTTCTCACTGCCTCCCATTTCTGAGGCGAGAGGACAGGCTGAAAATTGCCCAGTTAAAGGTCACCCTCAAGGCCAGAGGTGTGCTGAACTAGGACCCAGTGCTTTGTCCGGCATTTGAGCTGCCTGAGGTGGATGAGAGGTGCGACACCCACCACTCACTGCCTTTTTCTTCCTTGCAGGTGGCTCCTGCATCTGTGCCAGCTCCTGCAAATGCAGAGTGCACGTGCACCTCGTAAGAAGAGTGAGTGCAGGGCCGTGTCCAGGAATCTGGGGGCTGGGTGGAGTCAAAGGAGGGATCTCCACAGGCTGGAGCAGACTAATGGTGAGCCTCCCACATCTCCTTGCTTCAGCAAATGACTTAGGATCACAGCTGGAAGAACACTAGAGATGCTTAATTCCCAATCTTCATTCTTACCATGGGGAAGCTGACACCAAGAGCCTACACTAGCATCCCAAGCACAGACCTGATACTTGAGGACTTTCCTCACTTAAGTGTATCATTCTAGGAGACTGTCCTTCCTTTTACTGCAAACAGCATGTCACTCCCTCTCCAGGCTTCTACCATGTCCTGGCACAGGAGGGGTGGGCAGCTTCTTCATGGCAAGACCCTCAGCTTTTTCATGGCAAGACAACTCCAAAAATTCAGAAGTTGTCTCCTGAGAAGCAATGCCACCCTGAACTAAGGGCCCTTGCAGCTGGAGGCAAAGCTTGAGCCAGGCCTCTGTTGGGGTGGGGAGGTTGCTGTTTGAGTCTGCTCTGACCTCTTACTCTCTTCTTCTTCCCCAGGCTGCTCCTCCTGCTGCTCTGTGGGCTGTGCCAACTGTGCCCAGGGCTGTGTATGCAAAGGGGTATCAGAGAGGTACAGCTGCTGTGCCTGATATCAGATGTAAATAACACAACCCTTACAAACCTAGAGGTTTTTTTTTTTTTTAAATAGAAGCATAACCCATTTACTGTGTCTGTTTTCTCAAGTGAAACATGGAAATGACAATAAACATTGTTGGCCTTATTCTGCCTCTGGTTTTTTTGAGGGGCGTTCTGACATAAGAGACCCCAGACCCAGAAGAGCTGGGATCATCCTATATACTGAGCACCCTAAAGCAAGTTGGGTTACCTGTCTCTGGTCTGTTTCCTAGCTAAAAATGTAAGTGCATCATGCCAGATGATTTGAGGGCACAGGAATCAGTTATGGACCTAAGCTTTTGTGAGATAAATAGAATGAATATGAAAAATAAAAACGCAAAGTTCATTTTTCATATTCAACAAGAAAATCTCAAAGAGACATTAAGAACAAAATAACAGAAAAAAGAACTACTAACACTGCACATCTGTTGTAAGGTGTAGTGATACTCAGTAGGAAGGAGAAAGGCCCTGGGTGTCTTGCAATTCATGGCAACTGTTAATTTTCTGGCTATTTGGTGAGGCAATTGCTGTTTGATGTTCAAAGAGGAAGAGGAGTCATGTGGCCCAAGAGTAAGCATCATGCTGCCTTAAAGTGCTTTGTGAATAAGGGATTTCAGAAGGCAGCCTGGCTGGGTGCAGTGGCTCACACCACCTCGGTAGCTCACATCGTGCTCTGCTCACGCCAAGGCAGGAGGATTGCCTGAGGCCAGAAGTTTGACACCAGCCTGGGTAACGTAGTGAGAACCCCTCTCTATGTAAAACAAAACATTAAAATAAAACAAGAAGAGAAGGCAGCCAGGCCAAGTGCAGGTGGTTTGGTGTCACACAAGTAGGTTCACAGCCCACTTCATCCCTTACTGGCTGTGTGACCTGGGCAAGGTGCTTAACCTCCCTCAGGCTGCATTTACTCATCCATAGAAAGAGTAAATGTTTCTACATTTACTGTAGAAACTGGAGGAGCTGTTAAAATCCTTTGTCCACATGGAGTTTACAGACCGAATCCTATTAGATGTCATCAAGCTCCTTGGGAAAGGACCACCCAGTTCCTTGGAAGCATGACTGTGGAGTGGAAGTTGGGAATGGGTTTGGAGTCTTGCTAATCTGGTCTTAAGGGTATGTGGATGACTTCCTGCACCACCTCTCCAGCATAAGACACTGCTCCAGCATTCAGACAAAGAACAAGCCTTCCCCACCCTTCAAGTCATTTGATCTTCACACAAACCAGAGAGACAGTGTGTGCAGAGGCTGGTTATGTAGGGGAACGCTGTCCTCTAGAGTAGTTAAGAACCTGCCCAAGGTCACACAACTCACAAGGTCATCCAACTACAGGTTGGATGAACTTACAGTACTGCTGTCCTCAAGCCCTCTCCAGAGTTGGCAGATCATTCTGTAAGTGGATGCTAAGCCCTCCCCATCATGGTTCTTAGCTGGAAGTGCCCTTGGTGAGTTGGCCCAATTGTGCCCTGACTGGAAAGAGACACACTGATGCCCAGGAAGGTCAAGAGCTATGAAGAGGGATTGATTGCCAGCTCATTACTCTTCCCTCTGCTGTCCTTGTGCCAGGGTTTCTGTGTCCTTGTGTTTTACCTGACATAGGGTGGTGGTTGAGGCAATGACATTGCATGTGTTCAAATTTCAGCTGTGTCATTTATACCTGGGTGACACAACCTCTCTGTGGTTCAGGCTCCTACCCTGTTCCATGCATGATAACAGGGTCTGGCTGGTAGGACCACATCAGTTAATTCATATAGAGAACTTAATATAGTGTCCAGTGTGTCCCAAGTAGTCTGTAATAGCTATGATCTTATTATCCTTATTCACAGCATAGGAATATTGTAGTACCTCCAGACAAATAAGCCAGTCCTGATGGGCTTAGCTGTGTGTCCCACGTTGTTCCCATCAATATCATGAGCATATGACATATGGATCCAAGAGGGAACCCTACCCATCCACAGATAGGGATCTAAGCTGCATCTATAAAGCCATAAGCAAGATAGTCTGTGTCCACAAAGCAGATGTGAAAGAATTCTTGCCATTTCTGCCAGTACCTGCACTGTTATTTTCCTTAACAGAGAATCCAATTTTCTTAATGTATTTACAGAAAAAGCAAACTCTCTGACACTACTGAAAATAAGAAACAGTCACCTTGCAGACATGGAAGGTAGCCACACAGTTTATATATATATATATATATATATATATATATATATATATATATATATCCCTCTGTATCACTTCTGTTGCTCTCTGGATTGACGTTGACATTTGTTTTTGTTTAAAGATTTCAAGCAGTGAAGAGGTGCTGAAGACATAGTGAGGGCAAAGGGAAGTTTCATCACTGACCTCTTTTCCCTGAAAAGCTGAGTGGTGGCCGAGCACGATGGCTCAAGCCTGTAATCCTGGCACTTTGAAAGGCTGACATGGGTGGATCACCAGGTCAAGAGATCGAGACCATCCTGGCCAACATGGTGAAACCCTGTCTCTACTAAAAATACAAAATTTAGCTGGGTGTGGTGGCATGCACCTGTAGTCCCAGCTACTTGGGAGGCTGAGGCAGAAGAATTGCTTGAACCTGGGAGGTGGAGGTTGCAGTGAGCCGAGATTGGGCCACTGCACTCCAGCCTGGTGCCTGGCAACAGAGCAAGACTCTGGCTCAAAAAAAAAAGAAAAGAAAAGCTGAGTGGCTTCAAACCTGCAGCACTGCTTTCACTCTCTGTCCTGGGCTAGTTAATTATCTCCTTGTGTTGTCCTTGTCTGATTAGTAAGACACTGTCATAAAAAGTATTTCCCTTGAGGGTGGCCATGAGGGTTAAAACAGCCAAAGTGACTGAACAGGGTCTGGCTGAGTCTAAAAGCTCTGTAATAGTTTAGAATCCTGAAAGTAATAACTACTTTTCATGCTTCTTAATTTAATGCAAGGGTGAGTACATCAGGAAAAAGATCCCTCCCTTGGGAACATTCCAAGTTTTGGGAAGCTCCATCCTTGGGCTTGGTGGGCCAGCTAGGCTATGGGAAGCCCCAAGAAGTTACAGAAAAGGAGGATGTGGACAAATATGCCCATCACCTTCCCAGGAGTGGGGAATGGAAGGGAGGGAAGCAGGGCACTATGTCTGCTCTGTTGCTTTGAATAAGACAAACATGGCCAAAGGACCTGGGTGGCAATGCAGGTGAGGTAAAGGTCACATGGGAGGCTGGTCCTCTGCACCCAACTCCCTCACTGCACTTCCCCATCTAGGGACATGAGCACTAGGCTGGGGTTGCACATGGACTCCAACAGAGGTGAGGCTCAGGTCACTGGTGCAGGGTGCTGGGCTGGGAACGCTGTGAGCACCTGAGGCTGGGTTCCTGGACTGCACAGGGGCAGGAGTGGGCTGTAATCTCTGAGAAATTTGGGTGGGCCGGGACTATAGCAGGGACACCACCTACCAACAGGCACACAGCCCCTTCAAAGTGAGTGGGGGCCAAAGAGCCACCCCGGGGTGCACACTAGCTGTGCTAGGGAGGATCCTCCACTTGGCTGGGCCCTGAACCCATGGTGCCTCTGACACTGCACGAGCCAGAGCCAGACCCGGGGGAGACCTCTGCACCCAGCACCCCTCCCCAACTGCAAAGCTGGAGGGGGCTCCTGGGCTCTCCATTCCACCTCCCAATGTCTTGCCTGCTTTTTCACCTCTGGCATAGGTACTCCAGCCTCACCTGCTCTCCAGATGGACCCCAACTGCTCCTGCACCACTGGTAAAGTATGCCAGGTTTTGGGGCCTTTAGGATCCCCGATTTTTAATGGGGGATTAAAAAATGCAGGAGACAGGTGCATTTTTAGCTCTACCTAAAGTGAATTTTTTTCTTTTACTTTGTACTTCTGATGCTTTTTTTTCTTACCAGGGACCTTTATTATTATCACTGAAAACCTTACCATCACCCCAGTGCCTCCCATTTCCAAGAAGAGAGGAATGAGGCTCAAAACTGCCCCTGCTCCAGGTCACCCATAGGCCAGAGGTGTGCTGAGCTGGGACCCAGTGCTCTGTCCAGCATTTGAGCTTCCTGGGCTGATAGGGAGGTGAGAGACATTGCTTCTTCAAGACTCCCAACTTAAGTCTCTGTGTGGTATGAAAAACAGGACACCTGCCCATCTGAGCCTGTGGGGAGGAAAGGCGGGGCTGGACTTCACGTGCCTTGATGGAGCAAGGTAACAGGTTTCCCGTGCAGTGAGCAGGAGGATGTTGAGGGGCTGCTTCTAACCCTGCACCACACTCACTGCTCACTGCCTTTTTCTCTTCCCTGCAGGTGGCTCCTGCACCTACACCAGCTCCTGCAAATGCAAAAAGTGCACCTGCACCTCCTATGGGGAGAGTGAGTTCGGGGTCTTCCCTGAGAATCTGGGGGCTGAGCAGAGTCAGAGGAGGGAACCCAGAGCTTAGCAGGCAGGAGCAGGACAGTGACCAGCTTTCCACATCTCCTTTCCTGGCAACTGATTCAGGATCACAGCTGGAAAAACACAAGATGGTTGATTCCCAACTTTCATTCTTAAAGTAGGGAAACTGAGGCCACATGAATGCACCAGCCCGCCAAGCACAGACCTGATATTTCAGGACTTTTCTCCCTTAAGTGAATGGTTCTGGGGAACTGGTTTTCCTTTGTCCCTGTAGCCCCAGCCACTGCCTCTCCAGTCCTCTGTCCTCTCCCGGGTATAGGTTGTGCTGGGCAGCTTTTTCACTGGAAGACCCTCACTCCAAAGATCCTGTTGACTCCTGACAGAGCAATGCCATGATGGACTAAGAGTCCTCTGGTGCTGGAGGTAGGGCTTGAGCCAGGTCTCTGTTGGGGCAGAGAGGTCTCCAGTCAAGTCTTCTCTGACCTCTGACTGTCCCCCTTCTTCCCCAGGCTGCTGCTCCTGCTGCCCTATGGGCTGTGCCAACTGTGCCCGGGGCTGCATCTGCAAAGAGGTATCAGACAAGTGCAGCTGCTGTGCCTCATGTCAGGACAGCCCTGCTCTCAGAAGTAGAAAGAGTGATCTAAACAAATTTTAAATTTTTTTCCATGGCCTTACTATATTTGTCTCTCTTTTATAAAATATGTGAATGGTAATAAAAGTTGTTGCCTTTATCCTGGCTCTGGTTTTCTTTTCTGGTTTCTCAGAAACAAAGAGCCCCATACTCAACAGAGCTGGCATGGGTGATTGCACTGTCCAGAGACATGCGTGCTGGGACCATGTCCTATCATCCTGCATGCTGAATGGCTCAAGGAAAATCAGGTTCTCTGTCTCAGGTCACTTTTTCAGCTAAAAGAGATTCCTATATGATGATAATATGCTGTGTTTTTCTGTGCCTTTCTATGTGGAGCTACCTAGTCCATGTAATCACTGGCAGATGTGAGAGGAGGGAGGCAGCTCATAAAAGGGCATGGGAATCTGTTGCACACCTAAGCTTTGATGAGATAAACTGTCTTAGTATGATAAAATCATAAGAGAAAATCCATTTTTATATTCGACAAGTAAACAAGTATCTACAAACATGTGAATACATGAAAAACAGACTTACATGAGAAACAAAAGAATTACAAACACTACCCATTTGTTCTGGGGTGTACATTTCACACTGGAGACAGTTATCCAATCTGTCCTTGTGCATGGCTAGCACAACTTTTGCACCCCTGGAGGGGACATTCCCCCAGGACCCATCAATCTTGTCCTGCCCCATGCCACTGATGGGAGTCTCCCTTCACCTTGAAACTCCCTCTTGGGACTTGGCTCTGAATCTGTACCTCTCCCAAGGTGAGGCTGAAATTGGCCTCTCCCTCAGCCCTTGGTTACTTCAGGCCAGCCGAGTGAGTGGGAATGGAGGAGGAAGTGCCCAGCATTGTTCCGGCAAGATGTCTGTAGATAGAAACTGGTTTCCAGATGATGTTCTTTGAGTCCACCTGTGCAGGGTGTGATAGCATATTCTGTGGTCTGAAGATGCTTTGCTGTTCATTAAGAAGGAGTGAGGACTGTGACTGGTAATTAGGCCAACAGTGGTCACCCTGCTTATTTGTTGAGGGAATTGCTATTTGTTTTCTGTATTGTTTTTTCTTTTTCTTTTTGAATTGCTATTTGATGTTCAGCCACAGGGGAAGATAAGGCCTGTGGCCCAGGAGTCAGGAACATGCTTGCCCACAGATGCCCTCTGTGAAGAGCACATTTCAGAAGACAGCCTGGGACAAGCTCAGGTTTTGGTGTCACACAATTGGGTTCACAGCCCACTGTGCCACTTACTGACTGTGTGGTCTACACAAGTCACCTGATCTCTCTGAGTCCCCATTTCCTCATTTGTAGAAAGATTATATCTCCACATTGGGATAAAATGTGACAGTGGCATGGCACCTGGCTGGGGGTTAATCAACAGTCCTGTTATAATACATGGACCTTCTGGAGAGAGAATCCTGTTAGCTCCCATCAAGCTCCTAGGGAAAGACGCATCTGTGAGTCATTTGATGTTAACACAAACAAGAGTAACAGTGTACAGAAGCTGGCTGTGCAGGGGTGCACTGTCCTCTAGAGTAGTTAAGAACCTGCCCAAAGTCACACAACTCAGCAGTATAGGAATGGATTATCTTATGGTACAGAGGTCCTCGTGTCCTCCCCAGAGCTGGCAGATATGCTGTCACTGGTTGCTAAGCCTTGCTCCTACCTGTTCACATCCAGAGGGGCCCTTGGTCAGTAAGGCAAATTTTGCCCCTAGCTTGAGAAAGAATATACCAAAGCCCAGAGAGGTCACAGAGAGATGCAGAGGAATCTGAATGCCAGTTTCACACTCTTCCCCCGTGCCTCTGTGCCAGATTTCAGTGTCCTGGTCTTTCCCCTTACAGGTGATAGGTTTTTAATTGAGGGCATTATGCTGCAGTCAGCCTGCATGAGTGCAATTCACAGCTGTGCTGCTTATATCTGGGTAACACAACCTCTCTGTAGCTCTGTCTCCTGCATTGTGAAAGGGGTATAATACAGTCATGCACCACATAACATTTTAGCCATGGATTGCATATAGCATGATGGTCCCTTAAGACTATAATATGGTTTCTTGTTGTTGTTTGTTTGTTTTTGAGACCGAGTCTTGCTCTGTTGTCCAGGCTGGAGTGCAATGGTGCAATCTCAGCTTACGCCAACCTCTGCCTCCCCAGTTCAAGTGATTGTCCTGCCTCAGGCTCCTGAGTAGCTAGGATTACAGGTGTGCACTACCACACCAGGCTAATTTTTGTATTTTTAGTAGAAACAGGGTTTCTCAGTGTTGGCCAGGCTAATCTTGAACTCCTGACCTTGATCCATCCGCCTTGGCCTCCCAAAGTGCTGGGATTACAGGCGTGAACCACTGCTCCCAGCCTATTATATGGTATTTTTACTGTACCTTTCTATATTTAGCTACACAGATACCATTGTGTTAAAATTGCCTAACAGTATACAGGTTTGAAGCATAAGAACAATAGGCTAACACACACAGCCTACGTGTGTAGTAGCCAGTATCATCTAGGTGTGGGTACATTCCATGATGTTTGCACATTGACAAAATTGCCCAAAGACACATTTCTCAGAATGCATAGCTTTTTTTAAGTGACATATGACTGTAATAGGGTTGTACTAGTAAAGATAAAGGATTTCATGGATGTAAAGGACTCAGAATGGTACCTTGTACATGACCAGTGGTCTATAATATTAACCACTATTTTATTATTATTATTCATGTCTGCTATGGCCTGAATGTTGTGTCCATCCAATATTCACATGTTAAAATCTAACTTTCCTTGTGTTGCTTTTAAGAGGTAGTGCATTTGGAAAGTGACTCATGAATGGGATTTGGGCAAAGCACTCATGAATGGGATTAGCACCTTAATAAAAAGAGGCCTGAGGGAGCTTGTTTAACCCTTTCCACCATGTGAAGACCCAGCAAGAAAAAGACATCCATGAGAAATGAGGCTCTCACAAGACTCCAGATGCTGGTGACTTGACCTTGGACTTCCATTCCTCCAGAACTGAGAGAAATAGATTTCTGTTGTTTTAAGGTAGCCAGTCTAAGGTGTCTGGTAACAGCTGCTCAAATGAACTCAGGCAATAGCATACTTGACATTTTTTACTATAGACAAAAAAGCCAGGCCTGGTGTCCCTCCCTGTGTGTCCTCTTTCTTATCAGCCACATGAGCATTGCCCTGTGGTCCTGAACAAAGTCCTGCACTCTTCTCACAGAACAGAGATTCACACCAGAAATATAAAGCCACAAGCAAGACAGTCCCTGTCCCCATAACAGAAACAGAAGGGTGTCTGCCAGTTCCACTGCCACCTGCACCAATATGTGATGCAAGATTTTTCTTTTAAATGATTCTATTTTCTTAGATATATTTACATGAAAAGCAAACTCATTAGCACTGCTGAAAAAAGAATCAGTTTAACTTCCAGACATAGAATGTTGCCATCAAATTCTCCCTTTTCATATCCTCTCTGCATCTCTATTTTGCTTCCAGGACTGACCTTGATGTTTCATTTTGTTTAGAGATTTAAAACCATAAGAGATGAACTTACCTAGACCAAAGTGAAGCTTCATCACTGCCCTCTCTCTGGTGGGAAGCTGAGAGGATTCAGACCCAGCAATGCCACTTCCCAGTCCTCTGACCCTGAGCTAGTGGCTGGACCTTCTTATATTGTCATTGTCCAGATTAGGATATGGGTTTATAAATAGAATGTATGTCCCTTTTTGATTGCTGTGAGGGTTCTAAGATAAAAAGTGACTAAACAGGGCCTAACACAGATTAATGTTATGTAGTGTAATAGGAATATGGAAAGAAATTGCTTTCTAATTGAAGACAGATCTGCATTATTTCTTTTCTGGGAACATCCCACATTTTCCATACTGCCATTCTGTAGTGGGTTGCTTGGCTAGGCTGTGGAGAGACCCTGGAGAGATTTATGCAAAGAGGACCAGGACAAATGTTCCCATTCAGCCTCTAAAGAGTGGAGAATGGAAGGAAGGGAGACAGAGTCCTGTGTCTGTTCTGTTGCTGTGCACAGGAGAAATGTGGCAGAAGGACCCAGGTGGGGACAGACTCAGGTGAGGCTGGAAATCCAAAGGTCACAGCCTCCACCAGTCCTTTGCACACAACTCTCTCCCTATGTTCCCACTTCTGCTAATCCTGAAAGTTGAAAAAGAGGCTGGGGTTGCACATGGTATCCAGGAAAGCTGAAGATGACAGTCCTGAACCAGACCAGGTCACTGCTCACAGCCCAGCCAGGGACCATGGGCAGTGCAGACTCAGTAGGTTGTGTGCAAGGGCCAGGATGGGGCCTCTACTTTCTTAGACAGACAAATTCTGTTAAATTGCAAAAACCTCCTGGGGAAAGGCTTATGGGTTTGGAAGCATGACTCTGGATTAGATGCTGGGAATAAGACTGAAGCCTGGTGATCCTGCCAGGAGGAATGTGATGCTGAATAAGATGCTGCTGCTTGGCATTTGTACAGACAGCCTTTCTCACCCTTCACATTATTGGATTTTCACACAATGTTGGGAATGAGAGCCACAGGCCTCAGAACTAAGACAGCAAATATGCAGGGCCTGGAGTGCCTGTGTTGTCTTCCAGAGTAGTTAATCAACCTGTCTAAGGCCACATAGCTCAGAAGTAAAGGGATAAATGAACCTCTGCTACCCTGGCCTGTCATCCTGGTCACAGCTGGCAGATGGTGATTAGCTTATCACTAGATTCTAAATTCTGCCTATCCTGGTTCAAATCTAGAAGCTTGCTTTGAGATAGACTGATCTTGCACTGGGCTAGAGAGACAAGAACTGAAGCCCAGAGAGGTCACAGAGTTGTGCACAGGGACAACGACTGCCAGCTGAACATGCTTCCCACTGCTGCCTTGGAGCCAGATTTACCATGTTCTCACCTTCATTGCAACTTGGTGGCATAGAATGGTGGGTGAGGGCATGATGCTGCCATCAGCATGCATGAGTGGAAATCCCACCTCTGTCACTTAGCTGTGCTTCACAACCTCTCTGTGGCTCAGTCTCCTCCCCTGTAAAAGGTGCATAATAATGGCATCTTGTTTGTAGGATTAAACAATTTAATATATGTAAGAAACTTGGAATTATGCCTGGAAGTGGTGAGTAGTCTGTAATATTAGCTATTGCTTTTTTTAAAAAAAAAATTATTACACATAGCATAGGGAGTATTAGTTTATTCATGGACAAAGCAGCCAGGCCTGGAGTGCCTAGTTATATATGCTGTCATTGTCATCTACCACTCAAACACGGGTCCTGTTGACCACTGAGAGCCATTCACTGTTCCCACATACATATCATCAATACAGGGTTAAAAAGCTATGAGC
The DNA here is from genome assembly GCA_031835075.1 of Saguinus oedipus. Taxonomy (NCBI): domain Eukaryota; kingdom Metazoa; phylum Chordata; class Mammalia; order Primates; family Cebidae; genus Saguinus; species Saguinus oedipus. The sequence goes on from CM063188.1 coordinate 42,454,587, forward strand.
AAGATGCTGTGCCTCATGTCAGATATAGAATGACTGCCATTTCTGCTGCCACATGCACATTTTATCTATCATTTCACATCGAAATTACTAAAATTTTCTTAAACATATTTTGTAAAAAGCAACCTCTTTTCCGCCACCAAAAAAGAAAGACAGCCATATGTAGATGATATGTAGAAGATAGCCAGAAAAGCATATACATGTGCATTCATATGTATGTATGCATGGGTGTATACACACACACACACACACACACACATATATGCTTATTATACTTATGTATGGCTTTTGTCATTGCCCATGGCTGAGTTGGTGACATGTCATTATTAATATTATTATTTTATTTTTATTTCATTTTAGGTTTTGGGGCACATGTGCAGAACGTGCAAGATAGTTGCATAGGTACACACATGGCAATCTGTTTTGCTGCCTTCCTCCCTTTCACCCACATTTGGCATTTCTCCCCAGGCTATCCCTCCCCATCTCCCCAGCTGTCCCTCCCCTATTCTCCCCAATAGACTCCAGTGTGTAGTACCCCCTTCCCTGTGTCCATGTGTTCTCATTTTTCCTCACCCGCCTATGAGTGAGAATATGTGGTATTTCATTTTCTGTTCTTGTGTCAGTTTGCTGAGAATGATGTTCTCCAGATTCATCCATATCCTTATAAATGACACAAACTCATCATTTTTGATAGCTGCATAATACTCCATGGTGTATATGTGCCACATTTTCCTAGTCCAGTCTATCATCGATGGGCATTTGGGTTGGTTCCAGGTCTTTGCTATTGTAAACAGTGCTGCAATGAACATTCGTGTGCATGTGTCCTTATAGTAGAATGATTTATAGTCCTTTGGATATATACCCAGTAATGAGATTGCTGGGTCAAATGGAATTTTAATTTCTAGGTCCTTGAGGAATTGCCACACTGTCTTCCACAATGGTTGAACTAATTTACACTCCCACCAACAGTGTAAGAGTGTTCCTCTTTCTCCACATCCTCTCCAGCATCTGTTGTCTCCAGATTTTTTAATGATCGCCATTCTAACTGGCGTGAGATGGTATCTCAATGTGGTTTTGATTTGCATCTCTCTAATGACCAGTGATGATGAGCATTTTTTCATGTTTTTTACCTTGTGAAAGGTCTCCAGGTTCCAGGGGGTGCATTCTCTTGCCTTTCTGCCACTGGCCACATGAGGACACAGCAACTAGGTACCATCATGGAAGCTGAGAGCAGTCCTCACTGGGCACCAAGGCCAGTGCCTTGACCTTGGACCTCATGGCCTCCCGAGTTCTAAGAAATAAATTGTTCTTTTATAAAAACACGTGCACACAAATGTTAATTGCAGCACTGTTTACAATAGCAAAGACCTGGAACCAACCCAAATGCCCATCGATGATAGACTGGACTGGGAAAATGTGGCACATATACACCATGGAATATTATGCAGCAATCAAAAATGATGAGTTCGTGTCCTTTGTAAGGACATGGATGAATCTGGAGAACATCATTCTCAGCAAACTGAAACAAGAACAGAAAATGAAATACTGCATATTCTCACTCATAGGCGGGTGAGGAAAAATAAGAACACATGGACACAGGGAAGGGAAAACTACACACTGAGATCAATTGGGGGGATAGGGGAGGGACAGCGGGGCTGGGAGCTGGGGAGGGATAGCCTGGGGAGAAATGCCAAATGTGGGTGAAGGGGAGGAAGGCAGCAAAACAGACTGCCATGTTGTACCTATGCAACTATCTTGCATGTTCTGCACATGTACCCCAAAACCTAAAATGCAATTAAAAAATAATAATAATAAAAATAAAATTAGCTTCAATTTCAATTTTCATTAAGAATTTGCTAGGATTATGGTTGAGATTGCATTGAATCTATAAATCACTTTGAGGAGAACTGCCATCTTGAGTATTCAATCCAAAAACGTGGTCTATTTCAACATTTATTTAGGTCTTCTTTAGTTGCTCTCATTAATACCTTGTAGTTTATAGCAAAAATCTTGTATGTCTTCTGAGATTTAATACCATTTATATGATTTTTATACTGATGCAAATTATATTATTTGAAAATTTTATTTTTCAGTAGTAACTTCTATGTACTTTAGAAATATATAAAAATACAATTAATTTTTGTATATTGACCTTTTTTATTGCCTTGCTAACTTCATAAATTAATTTTCAAAATTTGTCTGTAGATTATTTTGGATTTTCTTCTTATGTATTCATGTCATTTGTCCATGACGGTGATTTTATTTTATTTTTTGCCAAGCTTTATGCCTGCTATTTCTCCTCCTTGCCTACTGCACTGGCTAAGACTTCTAATAAACTGTTGAATACAAACAACATCTTTGTTATGTTTATATCACTTTAGGAGAAATATTTATATTTTTCTATTAAGTGATATTTGCTGAAGGTTTTTTATAGATACCCTCCATCAGATTAAGTTCCCATCTATTCCAAGTTTGCTAACAGTTTTGATCATAAATACATGTTGAATAGTATTAAATGCTTTTTATTGGCATCTATTCAGATAAACATTTATGTTTCTCATTTCTGTTGTTAGTGCAGAGAATTACATACATTTTCTAATGTTACATTTTTGGTAAAAAGAAATTGTTCATGTGATCCTGATGTATTATCCTTTTGACATATTGCTGGATTTGATTTCCCAATATTTTATTTCAGATTTTTGCCTTTATGCTTAGTAGGGCTGTTCTATTTCTCTTCTTGTCGGGTACTTCCAGATTTTGAAATCAATGTTTGCCAGCCTTATTGAACAAGTTGACAAGTGTTCTTATTTTTTATATTCTCTGGAAGACTTTATGTAAGATTCATTTATTTCTCCCTTAGATATTTGAAAGACGTCACCAGAAAAGACATGTGGGCCTGGAGTTTTCTGGTTTGGGTGCATTTGTTTGATTTGGTTAGAAGGAGAAAGTGTGTTTTGAAATCCTGTCTGTCCCACAGGCCTTGACACTTGCTGATCCTGCGTAGCTCCACATAGCTACTCCTTTGGGAATCCATGTCTCTGCTCAGATGCTACCTCTTCAGAGAGGTCCTCCATTACTTTCCCAGCTGAAGCAGCACCTACTCCCCTCAGCTGCACTTTCTTTTTCTCTTTTCTTTTTAAAACAGGATCTCACTCTGTCATGCAGGCTGGAGTGCAGTGGCTCAATCATAGCTCACTGTAGCCTTGACCTCCTGGTCTCAAGTGATCCTCCCACTTCAGCCCCCCTAAGTAGCTGGGACTACAGACATGCCACCACACCTGGCTAATTTTTAGGTATTTTGTAGAAATGAGGATTTGCCATGCTGCTCAGGATACTCTTGAACTCATGAGCTCAGGTGATCTTTTGCCTCAGCCTCCCAAAGTGCTGGGATTACAGGCATGAGCCACTGTGACTGGCCCTTTCTTTCTTTCTTTCTTTCTTTCTTTCTTTCTTTCTTTCTTTCTTTCTTTCTTTCTTTCTTTCTTTCTATCTTTTAATATACAGGCTTATCACTCCCTGAAATTAACCTTCCCCAAAATTTGTTCATGTGTTTATTATGTATCCACTCTATTAGAATGTGAGCTCCATGGGCCAGGGACCCTGTCAATTTCATTCATTCTGAATCCCCAGCACTCAGCACATAGAAAGCACTCAACAAATGCTTTTCAAGAGACTAAATAGAAGGAGGTCAAATGGAAGCCCTTTCCCCACAAAATCACCAGAAGCACAATCATGAGAGTTGTTAATCATTGAACCTCACTTTTATTTTTTATTTGAGATGGAGTCTTGCTTTGTCACCCAGGCTGGAGTTCAGGGGTGAAATCTTGGCTCACTGCAACCTCTGCCTCCTGGGTCCAAGCAATTCTCCTGCCTCAGCTTCCCAAGTAGCTAATATTACAGGCGCTCACAACCATGCCTGACTAATTTTGTATTTTTTAGTAGAGATTGGGTTTCAGCATGTTGACTGGGCTGGTCTCAAACTCCTGACCTCAAGTGATCTGCCTGTCTTGGCCTCCCAAAATGCTGGGATTACAGATGTGAGCCACTGTGCCTGGCTGAGCCTTACTTTTGAAAATGTCTTAAAAGACTTTTTTTTTAAGAGCAGTTTTAGGTGCACTACAAAATTGAGCCAAAGGTACAGAGATTTTTCACATATCCCCTACCTGTACATATGCCTAGCCTCTTCCACTGCTAACATCCCCCACCACAGTTGCACATTTGTTAAAACTGATGAGCTTATGTTGACACATCATGATCACCCAATCTGTAGTTTACATTAGAGTTTACACTTGATGTTGTGCATTCTATGGGTTCAAGCAACTCTGTAATGCTATGTATCCAACAGCCTCATTTTTTTAATAATAAAAATTGACCATAGTCTTGATTGGACTTACATAACAACAAAAACGTGCAATATAATTCTGTGTTCTTTGCCAAGTTACAATGTCATTTTGAAACAAAATGTAATGAGCATAAAAGTAAGACTCTCTCACTTTCTTTGTAAATGGAATTGTTTAATGTTACCTTGTTAATGGGTGGAATAAAATGTAATCTGATGGTGAAAATATTCTTCTTAACATTGTGGAAAGTGCCTCCCTATATTGTATGTAATGGAAAAGCCACTTGATTGGGGAAAGTTTACTGAATTAAGTTTATTAAGCTTACTGAATTCTGGCCTACTGACCTTGTAACAAGCATATTAGATGAGATGCTATACAAGCTCAAGTAATACCTGCATCATTCAGGATTATTTTGATTTTAAGTGACATAAAACCTCAGTGAAATTGAGCAAAAAATGGAATTTTCTAGGTCATGCAACAAAACATCCAGAAGGCACAGCTTGATCCAGAAGCTGTGTCACAATGTCACTTGACCACAGGCTCTCTCCATCACTACATTGCTTTCTTCTGTGTTGTCTTCCTTCCCAGACAAATTCTTCCTTTGTTGATAATAAAAAACTAAACAGGCCAGCCTGGTGGCTCACAACTGTAATTCCAGCACTTTGGGAGGCCAAGAAGGGTGAATCAACTGAGGTCAGGAGTTCCAAACCAGCATGGTCAACATGGTACAACGCCATCTCTACTAAAAATACAAAAATTAGCTTGGCGTAGTGACGCACACCTGTAATCAGAGCTGCCTGCAGGCTGCGGCATGAAAATTACTCGAACCTGAGAGGTGGAGGTTTCAGCAAAGCAAGATTGTGCCACTGCACTCCAGCCTGGGCAAGAGTGAAAATCTGTCTCAAAATAAAGAAACAAACAATTAAACAACAATTTTTAAGGAATGATAATGCCTACAAAAACATCTTCAGGTTCTAATTTAATCCAGCCATAAAGAGAACTGTCTGAGCAGAACATCTTAAAAGTGCATTTTCTTGACCCTATTGGGTTATAGATCAATTCTTAGACCAGTCGCTGTGGCCAGGCTACTGCAGTACTCTTCTCTGATTGGCTAGGCCTGAGTCACATGCCACCAATCAAATCACAGGGACTGAGATTTGGGGCCGCAGCACTCCACAGGGAAGTCGAAGTGTTAAAATAGCAGATGTCCATCAGAGAGTCACTGTCTAGTAATACAGTGTAGTGTATTGAATGCACATCCCATGTACTCAGTGGGTTCATCTGAAGACTAAGAATAGCAAAAAGCACAATTCAACCAGACAAGAGTAAAAAGGCCCGTGTATGTTTGATATGATCATGCAGTCAAAAAAGGTACAGTTATATACTTGGTATGTACAGAAAACATGCAAATCTATGTTACAATACATGATTCAGTCAAAGACTCCCTTTAAAAAACAGGATTCTGTTAAAGAATGTTTGGGACCCAGCAGGACTAAATGAGGGAAGATAAGGACTCCCCCCTCCACCGCCCAGCTTTCTTTTACGTAGGAAAGAGTTTGAAAATTCCCACCTCTGAGAAAGGGGCCCTGCAGGGGTTCTGAGGCACATCGCAGAAAAATTCTCAAGGCAAAGGCTCTTGAAAGATTCTGAGCTCAGATAAAGTCATGTTTGAGAAAGCTCTTCTAAGCTATATAATTAATTGACAGACAGAAACAGTTCCAGAAATAGCTGTGTTACAGATCTTGCCACCAGGAGATAGAAACTCCTCTCTGTGTGGCACTTGGACAAGACGACAGTTAATAAAGCAGAGTTGGAGGTGAGTTCAGAATCCTCAAAGGAAATTCTTTGAATCATATACCTGGGCAAATATTGGGAAGCTGATGTTGGTTGTAACTCTGTGCCAACAAAACAAAATCAACAAGCTCAGTTTTCATGTATTTTTTTCTGATTAAGGGAGGTATGAATCATCATTTCATTGGAGAAACTTTGAAAAGTACACTAACTCTTAAGGGCTCATTTGTGGTTTCCCCAGCCAGGAGAGACATCATTCCCACTTAATCATATTTCAATGTCCTCTCTTTCTTTGTCTCTTGTGTATTTATTTACTTTTGAGACAGGATCTTGTTCTGTATCCCAGGCTGGAATGCAGTGGCATGATCACAGATCACTGCAACCTCCACCTCCTGGGTTCAAGTGATTCTCTTGTCTCACCCTCTCAAGTAGCTGGGACTACAACCCCATGAACCACCATGCCTGGCTAATTTATTTTTATTATTTATTTATTTATTTTTTTGGTAGAGATGGAGATCTCACTGTATTGCCCAGGCTGGTCTTGAACTTCAAGGCTCAAGTGATCCTACCATTTTGGCCTCCCAAAGTGCTGAAATTACAGGAGTGAGCCAATGCATCCAGTTCTCTTTATATATATATATATATATATATATATATAGTTTATGCACAGATACATTTGTGATAAAACTATAAAACATTTGGAATAGTAAATAGGAAATGTCAGATTGTGGTTATCTCTGGGCTTAGGAAAGAATATCGGAAGACCATCATAAAAACTGCCAGGTTTTGAGATGAAGTCTCAGTCTGTTGCACAGGCTGGAGTGCAGTGGTGTGACCACAGCTCAACTGGAGCCTTGACCTCCTGGGTTCAGGTTATCCTCCCACCTCAGCCTCCCCAGTAGCTGGGACTGCAGGTGCATGCTACTACACCCAGCCAACTTTTTGTATTTTTTGTGGAGACAGGGGTTCACCATGTTGCTTAGGCTGGTCTTGAATTCCTAGGCTGAAGCTACCATCTTGCTTCAGCCTCCCAAAGTGCTGAGATTATAGGTGTAAGCCACTATGCCCAGCCACTATTTCCATTTAACATTACATTTTCAAGATTCATCTATGGTGCATCTGTGGCTAAAGCACACTCATTTTTCACTGCCGTGTAATGTTCCATTGTATAGTACCCCACAATTTTTTTATCTTTTTTTTTTTTGCTTAACAAATATTTGGCTAATTTCAAGGTTTTTGCTAACATGAACTGTGCTTCTATGAAGATTCTCGCTTATATCTTCTGGTGCATATGTGTAAGAGTTTCTCCAGAGCATATGTCTAGAAGTAGAAATGCTGGGTTTTACAATGTAGAAATATTCAGCTTTAAAAGGCAAGTGTCCTGAATTTTCATTTGGTAATGTTGCACAAGCATTTGTCTATGTCATTAAAAGTTCTTTTTTTTACATAAAGGAAAAGCAAGGTAAAAGTATGAAACATTATTCAGATGTGCTGGAAATTGGTTTATAATGTTGGGGAAAATCCAACACCGAGACAATGGATTGCTCAGCAAGGCTAGTTTACTTTCTGCAGAAAGGGTGCAACTCGCTGGCAGCCTTGCCATGAGAGCACACCTGATCAAAAGAGACAGGGACATTTATAACTTTCATAACCTGACACAATTGCCCTACTGCTGTGTCCAGTTTTCATTGGCTGGAATGGGACCTCACATTCTATGCTTGACCCGATTGGCTACAAACTTGAAAATTTCCTGAATAGATAAGGAGGAAAGAAGACAAAGAAAAAGAAGCAGCTAGTCAGGAGGTCAGGAGGTTTCCAAATAAGGAATGGCATGCACCAGATTTTGGAGCTTGTCCAGTTCTGTTCAGATGTGCTGGAGCAAGTCAGGGTAGCCAATTTAAGATGTAGCTGACTTAGAGAATATATATACGTGGGTATATGTCTATGCTAATAGCAGATAATGGCCATAGAGCAAGAGATTATAACTCCTTATAATGTATTCTAAGATATAAACTTTGAAGAACAACTTTCCCATCTCTCATAAGATGCAAGAAACTATTATCTTTGTGGATATTCTCTGGCCACAGCAGGGTCTTGTTACATATTTAATAGCTTGAGGACAAAGGCCACATCCATACATATTGTTAATCAGCGCCAATTATTTATAGAGAACTCACAATGTGCTGGTGTGAGGTATTAAAAATAAACAAAGTGGCTAGGCATGGTCGCTCATACCTGTAATCCCAGCACTTTGGGAAGCTGAGGCAGGTGGATCACTTGAGGTCAGGAGTTGAAGACCAGCCTGGCCAACATGGTGAAACCCCATCTCTACTAAAAATACAAAAACTAGCCGGGGGTGGTAGTGGGTGCCTGTAATCACAGCTACTTGGAAGCCTGAGGCACGAGAATCATTTGAACCTGGAGGTGGAGGTTCCAGTAAGCTGATATCATGCCACTGCACTCCAGCCCTAGAGTGAGACTCAGTTTCAATAGATAAATAAATAAAGTTGGACACTAGTTGCTATAGTCTTCTTAATGTTTGTGTCCTCCATTTTCAAATTTATATGTTGAAACTCTGTCCCCCAATGGTATGGTATTAGGAGGTGAGGACTTTCATAGGTGATTCGGTCATGAGAGTGAAGCCCTCAATTAGAGCCCTTATAAAAAAAAATATTGGAGAGCTCCCTCGTTCTTCTTCTGTGTGTGGTTACAGAGAGAAGAGTGCTTTATTAGTGTGTTCTGATGCTGCTATGAAGAAATACCTGAGACCGAGTGATTTATAAAGAAATGAAGTTTAATTGACTCATAGTTCTGCATGGCTGGGAGGCTTAAGGAAACTTACAATCATGGTGGAAGGCACCTGCTCACAGGGCGGCAGAAGAGAGAATGAGTGTAAGCAGGGGAAATGCCAGATGCTTATAAAACCATCAGACCTTGTGATACTATCACGAGAATAGCATGGCGGAAACTGCCCCCATGATCCGATTACCTCCACCTGGTCTCACCCTTGACATGTGGGGATTATTGGGACTATAATTCGAGGTGAGATTTGGATGGGGACACAGAGCCGAACCATATCAAGTGCTATCTATGAATTAGGAGTCGGGCCCTCAAAAGACAGTGAATCTGCTGGTGCTTTAATCTAAGGCTTCCCAGCTTCTAGAACGCTGAGAAATAAATTTCTGTTGTATATAAGCCGTTCAGTCTGTGGATGACTGACTCCACTTGCCCCCGCTCACCATCTTCCAGCCACACACCCCTTCTTTCTAGTCTCCAAACACTAATCTGGCTTCTCCTGGAGACTTCACTCTTGTTCCCTCTGCCTGGAATTCTTTGAAGCCAGAACTTTGCAAGCCCCATCCTTTCTCATCCTTTTTTTTCAGCTCAAGATGCCACCGCCACAGAAAAGCCTCCGTTGACCATCCAAGCATTCTCTCTCCCATCACCCTATTTTTTTCTTCATAGCTCTTCTTGCAAACTGCAGTTATTTATTATATTTTGTTTCTTCTGCCAGCCTGAGAACTCCATGAGGGCAGCAATCTTGTCTGTCGTGGTCGCCACTGTGTTCCCAGCTCGTAGACTATGGCCCTGCCCTTGGCGCTCAAGGATTAAGAAATTCCTTTAACTTAGAATCACTTTCTTTTGACAGAGCCGAATCAAGTGAAAAAGATGAAGGCTGTGGCTGCCTGTGCCCAAGGCATGACAGTTCGGCCCAAGACCCGCCTCCGCCCCGCCCCCCGCCCCGCCTCTGTTCTGTCCTCCCCCACGGGTCTCGATAAAGTTCGTTTGGCAGCGCCCCGCGCCGGGGCTTCTGGGAACGGCCAGCCTTGGCCAATCGGGAAGCGGGGGAGAGCGGCGCGGGAAGCGGCGGCCGCGTACTTTAGCCGGCACCTGAGCGGCGGAGACAGCTGTTGTACAAGGTAAGGGTGTCTCTGGTCGCGTCCTTCCGACCCTGGGCTTATCCTTGAACCCAGGACCCCGTGACTGGGTGGTGCGCCGTCTTCACGCTCGCAGCCCCGCCGCTCACACTTCCCGTTCTCCTCAGGGCAGCTAGGCACACATCAGGGCAACACAACGCCTTGTCTAGCCGCCCCCGAGGCTTAGAGTCAGGCTGCTGCCCTGGGGGTGCCTTTGATCCGCCCACTTTCTGAATGCAGAACCTAGGCCTCCCGACTCCCCATTCTCCACGGTGACGCCCTCGCGCCATGCCCCTGTTTGTTTATTTTTTTGCTTTGACTGAGTTGTCTTTGAACAAAAGCGAGGGTCTTTTTGTATTCTTTCTGGGAGATGTGGGAGGATGTCCTCGGTCATCCTAGGTTCTCTTCTTTTTTTCTTTCAGTTCTCTTCCTTTGTGCATTGGTGTTTGCAATATTTTTATTTTTATTCATGGTGATCTCATCCAGGTTCATAGCACTAAATACCTACATATCAGAGACTGACAGATTCCATATTTTTATCTACATTGCAGGCCTCACCCCTGACCTTTATCCAGCCACCCACTTAGTATCTCCACTGAGATGGATGATAGGCAACTTAGACATGCCAAGAGAAGGCTAGCAAGCTCCCCTTCATTACCCTCCCCAAACTGTTCCTGTTACCTTTTTTTTTTCATCTCAATAATAGGAAAGATGCTGGCTAATAACCCTTGACACATGATTGACTGTTCTCTTTCTTTTTCCTTTCTTTTTTCTTTTTGTTTTCTTTCTTTCTTATTTGAGACAGCCTCCCTCTGTTGCTCAGGCTGGAGTGCAGTAGTGCTATCTTGGCTCACTGTAAGCTCTGCCTCCCAGGTCAAGTGATTTTTCTGTCTTGGCCTCCCGAGTAGCTTGACTACAGGCATGTGCCAGCTTGCCTGGCTAATTTTTATATTTTTAGTAGAGACGGGGTTTCACCATGTTGGCCAGGGTGGTCTCAAACTCCTGACCTCGACTCATCTTCCCATTTCAGCCTCTCACAAAAGTGTTGGAATTACAGGTGTGGGCCACCACACCCAGCCCTCTGTTTTTCACACTGCATATAATGCTTGCTGTCCTGGGCTAAGTCACCACCTCTCTTTTGGATTACTGAAATAGTTTGCCACTTGGTCTCCCTGCTTCTGTCCTGGCTCCTATTTTCAGCATACCAGCTAGAGGGATCTTCTTAAAACACAGGCTGTCAGATTGTACCATTCCTTTATTTAAAAAAAAATCTTTCCAGTGAGTCCCCATCTTATTAATGATAGACAAACCTCTTACAGTGAGCTATAAGGCTTTACATAATCTGACCCACTGTTACTTTCCCAATCTCATTTGCTCCCTCCCCTTCCACATGTCAGACATGCTTTGGCCTCAGGGCCTTTGTGCTTGCAATTTAATATCCATGTAGTTTGCACTCACTTCTTCCAGGTCTTTACTAGGGGTCACCTAGTGAGGCTTTCCTCACTTCCCGCTTCCCTTCGTTGCTTCAGTTGTTCTTAGCACTTATATTTTATGTACTTTTCTTGCATATTGTTGTCTTCTCCCTGTAGTATATGAGTGAGGGGATTTTTATCTGTTTTGTTCCCTCATGTATTCCTAACACCTAGGTCTGGCACACAGTAGGTGCTCAAAAAATATGAACTATATGAATGTTACTGGCACTGTTGTGGGCATGGAGATACAGTGGTGAATGAGACAGGCCTGCCCTCATTTAACTGATGTGCCTATGGAAGGTACCACTAGCAATAAAAGCACGGATTAAAAAAATGTGATGTCAGGACTGTTTCCTAAGGGAGGACAGGAATATTTGAATAATAGGACTGAGAATATTGCAGGTAGGGGGTAAGGAAGTCATGGGACTATCTGAGAGTATTGCAAGTAGGGGGTAGAGCAGGTGCGAAGACCCTGAGGTGTGACCAGTTGGAGATGTGGTGAGCCTGAGGGTCTTAACCTGCTTCCTGATGGACTAAAGTGGAAAATAAAGTTGACAGAAAGATAAATGTACCAAGGAGGGGGACAGGTCAGAGCAAAGATCTGAAGGTGAGAGGGCCCACTTCTCATGAAAAAGTTTATTTTAATAATGTGAAGTTAGAGGGAAGATCTCTCACAAGATGTATTCAGGGAACAGGCAATTTTAATTCAACAGGCATGTATCTGGTACCTATTATGTGCCAGACCTAATGCTGAGGACTCAGAGTTGAGCATCTGTGGACCTTACCCTATAGGAATTTGCCACTAGAGAGGGAGACATATGTGTGGAGAAATAATCACAACTACTGCACTAGGGAAGAACAGTATAGAAGATTCAGAATAGTATGGGAGGAGGTTGACATAGGTGGGACTGCCCCAACTGGCTGCAGCATACATTAGAGTTCCCCATTTAACAAGATAGAGATGGGGATGTGTTGTAGAGTGTGTACTTAGCACGTACTGGAGTATGAAGGGAGGAAACTTGAGACACTCCAAAGAATAGAGAATTGCTAGGGTATAATAGGGGGAAGGCAGTGAGAGATAAGGATAATAAGGGTGGCAGTGTCTGTTCTATGGAGAGCACCCTTTATAACTGTCAAAATGTGAGCATTTAATCCTGTAGGGGATGGAAGTTATCCCTGATGGAATTAAGGCAGGAAAACATTTCAGAAAGACCTCTCTGACCATGGGGAGGTTGATTGGAGTAACAAGAAGACTTAGTTGGCATCAAGTCAGAGAAGGGTCAAGAGAAGAGGGTATGATTTTGCAAAAAGTTTGAGAGGTAGATCTTGAGAATGGCTGAGTGTTGAGGAGGTGACGGGGGACCCTGGGGTGGCTGGAAGGTGGTTTCTGGCTTACTTGACTGTGTGCTAATTGTTTTATCAAAAGAGTCTGGGAACCCGGGAGGAGGAAGCATTAGTAGGTTGTGGCAGTGGCTAAAGAGAGAGAAGTGATGAGTCTAATTTGGGACATGTGTAGTTTGAGGCATCTGTGAGTCATCCAGGTATAGATATCATCAGGTGGACAGTTGGAAGTGCTGGCTTGGGAAGAGAGTTGGGTTGGAGATAGAGATATGAGAATCCCTTTTATTTTGATAGAGTCCTTCTAGCTCACTTACTTGCCTTATGTTATTGTCTGTTAATACTTACATCTCTTCTCCCCTAAATAACATAAAGTTTGAAATATTTTGTAGCTTTATACTTTTTTATAGATTCAACTGTGTCCTCAAACATCTAAATCTTCCATACACATTTGCTAACTGCCAGAAGAACCTTCCCCAAACCTTGCCAAAAATTCCTACAATGATTTGTAAGGTACACCAAAGTTATAGTCTTATCTTGCTTCCTTCATTCATTTAGCACATATTTATTGAGCATTAGGTGCTGCTGTTCAGTGAGGAGCTGTGGACAGACCAGGCAAAGAGAAAAGACTCAAGGAGCCTGTTAGGCAACAGACAATAAATGAACAAACAGATAGACATGTGATGCCAGGAATTGATAACAGGCTACCAAGGAGATAAAATGGAAATATGGTAGCATGGATGGTGGGGCTGCTTCAGCTGGGGTGTGCTGAGAAGCTTCTTTAAAAAGGAGACCTTTGAGCAGATATCTGAATAAAGTAAGGGGGTGAGCCAGGTATGTATTTTGAAGGAGAATATTAGTGCAGATGCAGAGGAAACTGTGACTGCGAAAGCCCAAGTCAGCAGTGTATTTAGCATATTTGAAGAAGAGCAGAAGGCCGTAGGACCAAAGCATGTAATCCTGGGGAAGAGTGGTAGCAGAAGGAATTGCGTCAGGGGACAGTTATGTAGGCCTCACAGCACAGTGTAAAGACTTTGGATCTCAGTCTCTGACTGGTGGGGCTATTGAAGGTTTGAGCCTCTTAAGACTCCTTCCCAGTGTAGTGTGGAGAACAGACTGGGGAGTGGAAAGGGCTGAAGTAAGAACAGGGAGACAGGAGGCTACTGTATCACCCAGATGAGACATGTGAGAGTGGCTTGCACCAGGGTGACAGTGGGAGAAAAGACAAAAAGTAGGTCTGCCTCATGTATATATTTTATGAATAAATTTAGTGTAGAAATGAATTGCTAATGTAGGGTCTAAGAGGAGAAAAGAAGTCAAGGGCAATGCCAAGGTTTTAGGATAGAACAACTTCTAGCATGAAGATACCATTTACTGAAATGAGGAAGATGGGGAAAGTCCAAGTCCTTGTTAGATGCTAGAACATGGCCTTCCTCCTTTTAGCCCTTCCCACTCCATGCACTCTCTGTGGCCATCTCTGTCTTTCTGACACTGTTGTTACCACTGCTGAAAAATCCTGTGTACCAGTTACCTGATTTACTTGGTCTCTTTGGACACCAGAGGGCTACTGTGAAGATGACAGTAGATGATACAAATAAAGCCCATAGTGGGGACTAATGCACAGCAGAGCTCAGGAGATGTTTTCAGGCAAATAGATGAATGGGGTAAAAGGAATTTAGATGAGGAAAATTTCTGTAGGATGTGTATTGAGGAAGACCATTTAGTAGGTAAGACTTGAGTTGGTTGTAATAATGACAGCCAATGAGTAGTTACTATGTGGCAGGTGAGGAAGGTACAGTTGTTTTTTCATTTCACAAATGAGGCCCAGAGAGAGTAATTAATTTCCCCAAAGTAATCTAGCTAAAAAGTGAAGGAGCTTGCTGGAGCTCAGGGCCGCAGTGGAAGTTTGGGTAGGTGTTTCTTTTTGGGATAAATGGCATACAACAGGACATATACAAGGCTGATCAGGAACCAAGTAAATCAGGTGACTGGTACACAAGGTTTATTCTGGGAGTCAGAAAGTTAAAGGCAGCATCTCACCTGGATCCCTGTGAGTGGGAACCAGTGAGTTTTTTTGAGCAGGGGCAACAGCTGTGTCAGAAAAATAGAGGTGGGGCTGGGCTCAGTGGCTTTTGCCTCTATTCCTAGCATTTTGGGAGGCTGAGGTGGGCAAGCAGATCACTTGAGGTCAGGAGTTTGAGACCAGTCTGGCCAACATGGTGAAACCCCGTCTCTACTCTATACAGTAATTAGATGGGCATTGTGGTACATGTCTGTAATTCCAGCTGTTCAGGAGGCCAAGGCAGGAGAATCGTTTGAACCTGGGAGGCAGAGGTTGCAGATATCATGCCACTGCACTCCAGCCTGGGGGACAACAGTGAAACTCCGTCTCAAAAAAAAGGCAGAAGTAGCCACAGAGATTAGGGTGCATTGAATGGGAGGGGCTAAAAGGAAGAAAACCATGTTCTAGCATCTAACAAGAACCTCGACTTCAAAGAATGAAGGTCTGGCCTTGTGTGATAGTGAAGGGGATGGAAGCAACAGTTAGAGAATGTTGCAAAAATACAAATATCCCATGCTATTTAAATCTGTTTTGGAGCCAGGCATTGTGGCTCACACCTGTAATTCCAGCACTTTTGGAGGCTGTGGTGGGCAGATCACCTGAGGTCAGGAGTTCGAGACCAGCCCAGCCAACATGGTGAAACCCATCTCTACTAAGAATACAAAAATTAGCCAGGCATGGTGGTGCCTGCCTGTAATCTCAACTACTTGGGAGACTGAGGCAGGAGAATCGGTTGAACTCGGGAGGTGGAGGTTGCAGTGAGCTGAGATGCTGCCATTGCACTCTAGCCCAGGCAACGGAGCAAGATTCCATCATAAAAATCAATCAATCAATCTGTTTTAGTAATGAGAGTTTGGAGAGTGAGGGATATCATGTTATCTGAATCTATAGTATTTGATTTCCTGAGTTTTAGTTAGAGAGTAGCAGTAGTTTGGATGAGGAATACCTGCCTGCTTGCTCAGGAAAAATTTATCTACATGTGTTTGGTTTCTGAGTCTGAGTGGAGGGACACCTGTAGGTAAACAATCTGAGGGCACACAGAGACGCAGAGGAGGAGGGTGAGTTAGCACCTGAGAGAGAGAAGCCAGAGAGCAGAAGTGGAGGAGAGGTTGGGGGTGGATAACTGCATATGGAGGTGTGATGGGTGTGACAATTGTGTGCTTGAGAGGAGATGCACCAGTGGTGCCTGGAAATTCATGGTTGGAGTTTGAGTGCATGGGGGCAGGTATAGATTTGGCATTCATTGCCATTGAGGATTCAGGGGCAGTGGTGAGACACACACTCTGAAGTAGGGAATTTAGAGCAGTTTTAAAATTAACAAGTTATTAAAAATTATGTCAGATTCCATATACTCATGGAAAAGAATTCACACTGACAAGGGAATTAAACAAAAAGTAGAAAGTCTCCCACCTCTCAGCTTCTTAATGCTAGCTTGTTTCTTGCTAAGTTAGTGCTTTGTTTCTTGCTATTCCTTCTAAAAAACTGAACCAACCTTAAGGGTATAGCTCGGAATTTTTACACATTTATTCACTCAGGTGATCACTGTCCATATTGAGGAATAGAGGATTTCTGGTACCTTGGTCAGCTTGGACCACCATAACAAAATACCAAAATATCTGTTGTTCTGGCTCAAACAACAGAAATTTATTTTCTTATGGTTTTGGAGGCTGGAAGTCTGAGATCAGGGTGTGAGCATAGTTGGGATCTGGTGAGGGTTCTCTTCCTAGCTGCTCACTGTGTAGTCATGGCCTTTCTTTCATGTACATGTGTGGGGAGAGGTAGGTGGAGGAAAGCAAGCTTTCTGGTGTGTCTAAGGACACTTATCCCATCCTGAAGACCCCACCCGCTTCACCTCACCCAAGTCTAATTACTTCCCAAAGACCCCATCTCCAAATATCATCACATTGTGGGCTAGGGCTTCAACATAGAAATTCTGGGAGAACAGAATTCAGTCATAGTACCCAAAAAGTTCTGCTCTACTTTCTCCCAATCAGCACTCCCCTCACATTCACAAGGATAACCAGTATTCTGGTTTCTAGTGCTATAGATTATTTTTTCCTGTTTTTAAAATCCATATAAATGGAGTCATATGGTGCTTTTTTTTGTATCTGACTTCTTCGGCTCACCATTTTGTCTGTGAAATTCATCCATGTTGTTCTGTGTAGCTATAGTTTGATCTTTTCCATTGCTGTGTGGTATACCAAGGATGAATATACTGCCATAAAAAGCCCAAGTTGGATAATTCTGTACATGCAATGGTTTTAAAATTGTTATGGGAGGGACCCAGACTTTTGTTAGAATCTGCGTACCTTCTGTCAATGTGTACTACATAACAATACAGTACCTGTTAACATGTAATAACAATTTGTACTACATAAGAATATGGTACCTATTAACATGTAATAACAATGGGTACTACATAAAAATATGGTAACTATTAACATGTAATGTGTACTACATAACAATATGGTATCTATTAACATGTAGTAACAATGTGTACTACATAAAATGCAGAATATATATCAATGTGTACCACATAAAAAATACAGTACCAATTAACATGTAATAACATAACATGTAATAACAATGTGTACTATGTAAAAATACAGTACCTCTTAACGTATAACAAAAATGTGTACTATATAAAAATGCGGAAGATATATCAATGTGTATGACATAAAGAATACAGTAACTATAAACATAAAATAACAGTCTATACTACAGAAAAATATGATACCTATTAACATGTAATAACAATATGTACAATAAAAGAATATGGTACTTATTAACATGTAATAATGTGTACTATATAAAATGGCAGAATATATATCAAGGTGTACTACATAAAAAATACAATACCTATTGACATGTAGTAACAATGTGTACTACATAAAAATACGGTACCCATTAACATGTAATAACAATGTGTACTACATAACAACATGGTACTTATTAACATGTAATAATACGTACTACATAAAAACATGGTACCTATTAACATGTAATAATGTGTATACATAAGAATACGGTACCTATTAACATGCAATAACAATGTGTACTACATAAGAATATGGTACCTATTAACATGCAATAACAATTTGTACTACATAACATTACAGTACCTATTAACATGTAATAACAATGTATACTACATAAAAATACAGAATATATACTACATAAAAAAACATGGTACCTATTAAAATATAAGAACAATGTGTATTGCATAAGAATACAGTACCTATTAACATGTAATAACAATGTGTACTACATATGCATTAATGTGTAATAACCTGCACTGTGTAAAACTATGGCATGTATTACTGTGAAATAACAATGTGTACTATGTAAAACTATGACACATATTAATGTGTAATAAATTGTACTGTGGAAAACTACAGTATGTATTAATGTGTAACAACAATTTGTACTGTGTGAAACTACGGCATGTATTAGTGTGTAATAACAACATGTACTGTGGAAAACTATGGCATGTACTAATGTGTAATAACGACATGTGCTTTGTGAAACTACGGCATTCCTTATTGTGTAATAATGACATGTACTGTGTAAAACTATGGCATGTATCAATGTGTAATAACAACATGTACTGTGTAAAACTATGGCATATATTAATGTGTAATAACAATGTGTACTGCAGAAAACTACAATATGTATTAATGTGTAACAATGTGTACTGTGTAAAACTATGGCATGTACTAATCTGTAATAACAATGTATGCTGTGTAAAATTACTTCATGTATTAATGTGTAATAACAAGGTGTACTGTGTGAAAGGGTGGCGTGTATTAATGGGTAATAACAATGCATACTTTGGAAAACTGTGGCATGTATAAATGTGTAATAACAATGTGTACTGTGGAAAAGTATGGAATGTATTATTGAGTAATAACGTGTACTCTGTAAAACCACAGCATGTATTAATGTGTAACAACAATGGGTACTGTGCATAAACACGGCACGTATTAATATGTAATACCAGTGCCTACTATGAAAAACTACGGCATGTATTAATGTGTAATAATAATGTGTACTGTGTAAAACTGCAGCATGTATTTATGTGTAATAACAATTTATACTTTGTAAATCTATGGCATGTATGAATGTGAAATAATGTGTACTGTGTAAAACTGCTTTGTGAATTAATGTGCAGTAACAACGTGTTCTGTGTGAAAGTATGGCATGTATAAATGTGTAATAACAATGTGTACGGGGTAAAACTAAATGGTCTGTATTCATGTTTAATAACAACATGTACTGTGTAAAACTTCATTTATTAATGTGTAATAACGTGTACTGTGTAAAACTACGGCATGTATTAATGTGTTATAACAATGCATACTGTGTAAAACTATAGCATAAATTAATATGAAATAATGTGTATTGTGTAAAACTACTGCGTGTATTAATGTTTAATAACAATATGTGTTGTGTAAAACTACGGTATGTCTCAATGTGCCCTATGTAAAACTACAATATATATTAATATGTTATAATGTGTAATGTGGAAAACTACAGAATGTATCAATGTGTAATAACAATGTGTACTGTGTAAAACTACAGCATGTATTAATGTGTACTAATGTGTACTCTGTAAAATTATGGCATGTATTAATGAGTAATTAAAATACTGTGTAAAACTATGATATGTCTTAATGTGAACCATGTAAAACTATGGTATGTATTAATATGTAATAACAATGTGTAATGTGGAAATCTACAGCATGTATAAATCTGTAATAAAGTGTACTGTGTAAAACTACAGCATGTATGTGTGTAATAACGTGTACTGTGAAAAACTACAGCATGTATTAGTGTGTAGTAACGTACAGTGGAAAACTACAGCATGTATCAATGTGTAATAATGTGTACTGTGGAAAACTACTGCATGTATTAATGTGTAATAACGTGTACTGTGTAAAATTATGGCATATATTAATGTGTAATAACAATGCCTACTGTAAAAAACTACATCATGTATTAATGTGTAATAACATGAACTGTGTAAAACTACGGCATGCATTAATTTGTAATAACAATTTGTACTGTGTAAAACTATGGTATTTAATCATGTGTAATAAAAACGTGTACTGTGGAAAACTACATCTATTAATCTAATAACAAAGTGTACTGTGTAAAACTACGTCATGTATTAATGTGCAGTAACAACGTGTTCTGTGTTAAAGTACAGCATGTCTTAATGTTTAATAACAATGTGTACTGTGAAAAACCATGGCATGTAATGACATGTAATAACAATGCATACTGTGTAAAACCATGGCATGAATTAATGTGTAATAATGTGTACTTTGTAAAACTATGGCATGTCTTAATGTGTAATAACAATATGTGTTGTAAAAAACTATGGCATGCGTTGATGTGCCCTATGTAAAACTACAGTATATATTAATATATAATAACAATGTCTAATGTGGAAAACTACAGCATGAATTAATGTGTAATGTGCATTGTGTAAAACTAAAGCATGTACTAATGTTTAATAACAATATGTATTGTGTAAAAGTATGGTATGTCTCAATGTGCCCTATGTAAAACTACAGTATATATTAATATGTTATAATATGTAATGTGAAAAACTACTTCATGTATTAATGTGTAATAACAATGTCTACTGTGTGAATGTATGGCATATATTATTGTGTAATAACATGTACTGTGTAAAACTACTTCATCTATTAATGTGTAATAACAATGTATACTGTGTGAGAGTATGTCATGTATTAATGTGTAATGAAAATATGTAGTGTGTAAAACTACGGCATGTATTAATGTGCAATAACAATATGTACTGTGGAAAACTACAGCATGTATTAATGTGTAATAACAATGTGTACTGTGTAAAACTAGGGATTGTATTAATGTGTAATAACAATGCCTACTGTGAAAAACTATCGCATGTATTAATGTGCAATAAAAATGCATACTGTGGAAAACCACAGCATGTATTAATGTGTAATAATGTGTACTTTGTAAAATTATGGCATGTATTAATGTGTAATAACAATATATACTGTGTAAAACTACGATATGTCTTTATGTTTACCCTGTGAAACTATGGTATAAATATGTAATAACAATGTGTACTGTGGAAAACTACGGCATGGATTAGTGGGTAATAACAACATGTACTGTAGAAAACTATGGCATGTAATAATGTGTAATAACAATGTGTACTGTGTGAAACTATGGCATGGATTACTGTGTAATAACAGTATGTACTGTGTAAAATTATGGCATGCATAAACGTGTAATAACAATGTGTACTGTCCTAAACTATGGCATATATTAATGTGTAATAACAATATGTACTTTGTAAAAAAACTGGCATGTATCAATGTGTAATAACAATGTACTGTGTAAAACTATGGCATTTATAAATGTGTAATAATTTGTACTGTGGAAAACTATGACGTTTTAATGTGTAATAACTGTGTACTTTGGAAAACTATGGCATGTATTAATGTGTAATAATGTGTATTGTGTAAAACTACAGCATGTATTAATGTGTAAAAGCATGGTGTAATGTGGAAAACTATGGCATGTATTAATGTTTAATAACAATATGTACTGTGCAAAACTATGGCATTTGATTATATGTAATATGTATTGTGTAAAACTATGGCATGTATTAATGCATAATACCTGTGTGTACTGTGAAAAACTACTACATGTATTAATGTTTAATAATAATGTGTAGTGTGTGAAAGTATGGCATGTATTAATGTGTAATAAAAATATGTACTGTGTAAAATTATGGCATGTATTAATGTGTAATAACAATGTGCTATGTAAAACTATAGCATTTATAAATGTGTAATAATTTGTACTGTGGAAAACTATGACGTTTTAATGTGTAATAACAGTGTGTACTGTGGAAAACTATGGCATGTATTAATGTGTAATAACGATGCCCACTGTAAAAAACTATGGCATGTATAAGTGTGTAATAATGCATATGTGTAAAACTATGGCATGTATTAATGTGTAATAATGTGTAATGTGTAAAACTATGGCATGTATTAATGTGTAATAATGTGTACTCTGTAAAACTAGGGCATGTATTAATGTGTAATAACAATATGTACTGTGCAAAACTACGGTATGTCTTAATGTGCACTATGTAAAACTATGGTATATATTAATATCTAATAACAATGTGTAATGTTGAAATCTACAGCATGTATTCATTTGTAACAACAACATGTACAGTGGCAAACTATGGCATGTATTAATGTGTAATAACATGTGCTGTGCACAACTATGGCATGTATCAATGTATAATAATGTTTACTGTATAAAACTATGGCATGTATTAATGTGTAATAACAATATTTACTGTGTAAAACTATGGCACTTATTAATGTGTAATAAAATGTACTGTGTAAAACTAATGCATGTATTAATGTGTAACAACAACTGGTACTGTGTAAAACTGTGGCATATATAAATGTGTAATAAAAACGTATACTGTGGAAAATTATGGCATGTATTAATGTGTAATAACAAAGTGTACTGTGTAAAACTGGCATGTATTAATATGTAATAACATCTGTGTAAAACTACTTCATCTATTAATGTGTAATAACAGTGTACTGGGTGAAACTATGGAATGTATTAATGTGTAATAATACGTACTGTGTAAAAACTACAGCATGTATTAATGTGTAATAACAATGTATACTCTGTTAAACTATGGCATGTATTAATGTGTAATAAGGAGTACTGTGTAAAACTATGACACGTATTAATGTGTAATAGCATCGTGTACTGTGGAAAACTATGGCATGTATTAATATGTAACAACAATGTGTACTTTGTAAAACTATGGCATGTATTAATGTGTAATAACATCCACTATGTGAAACTACTTCATCTATTAATGTGTAATAACAAAGTGTACTGGGTGAAACTATGGAATGTATTAATGTGTAATAATATGTACTGTGTAAAACTACAGCATGTATTAATGTGTAATAACAATATGTACTGTGTTAAGCTACGGCATGTATTAATGTGTAATAACAATGAGTACTGTGAAAACTATGACACGTATTAATGTGTAATAGCATCGTGTACTGTGGAAAACTATGGCATGTATTAATGTGTAAGAACAATGTGTACTTTGTAAAACTATGGCATGTATTAATGTGTAATAACATCCACTGTGTGAAACTACTTCATCTATTAATGTGTAATAAAGTGTAATGGGTGAAACTACGGAATGTGTTAATGTGTAATAACAATATGTACTGTGTTAAACTACAGCATGTATTAATGTGTAATAACAATGTATGCTGTGTAAAACTATGGCATGTAGTAATGTGTAATTACAGTGTGTACTGTGTAAAACTACAGCAAGTAACAATATGTAACAACAATGTGTACTGTGGAAAACTGCAGCACATATTAATGTTTAATGACATTGTGTACTGTGTAAAACTACGGCATGTATTAATGTGTAATAATATGTACTCTGTAAAAGTATGGCATGTATTAATGTGTAATAACAATCTGTACTGTGTTAAACTATGGCATGTATTAATGTGTAATACCAGAGTGTACTGTGAAAAACTACTTCATGTATTAATGTCTAATAACAATGTGTTGTGTGTGAAAGTATGGCATGTATTAATGTGTAATAATATATACTGTGTAAAATTATGGCATGTATTAATGTGTATTAACGTGTACTGTGTAAAACTACTTCATCTATTTATGTGTAATAACAATGTGTATTGTGTAAAAGTATGGCATGTATTAATTTGTAATAATAATGCATACTGTTTAAAACTAGGAAATATATTAATGTGTAATAACAATGCCTACTGAGAAAAACTACAGCATTTATAAATGTATAATAACAATGTGTACTGTTTAACACTATGGCATGTCTTAATGTGTAATAATGTGTACTGTGCAGAACTACGACATATATTAATGTGTAATAACGTGTAGTGTGTGAAAATACGGCATGTATTAATGTGTAATAACATTGTGTACTGTGTAAAACTGACATGTATTAATGTGTAATAACAACATGTACTGTATGAAACCACTTTATCTATTAATGTATAATAACAACGTGTACTGTGTAAAAGTACGACATGTACTAATGTGTAATAAAAATGCTTATTGTGTAAAACTATGGCATGAATTAATGTGCAATAATGCATACTGTGTAAAACTATAGCCTGTATTAATGTGTAATAACAATACGTATTGTGTAAAACTATGGCAGGTGCTGTGTAACAACAAAGTGTACTGTGGAAAACTATGGCATGTATTAATGTGTAATAACATGTACTGTGGAAAACTATGGCATGTAACAATGTGTAATAACAATGTGTACTGTGTAAAACTATGGACTGTATTAATGTAATAATGCCTACTGTGGAAAACTACAGCATGTATTAATGTGCAATAGCAATGTGTACTGTGGTAAACTACAGCATGTATCAATATGTAATAACAAGGTGTACTGTGGAAAACTACAGCATGTATTAATGTGTAATAACAATGTGTCCTGTGTAAAATGATGGTATGTATTAACTAGTAATATCAATCTGTACTGTGTAAAACTTTGGCATATATAATGTGTAATAACAATGTGTACTGTTTAAAACTACAGCATGCATTAATGTGTAGTAACAATTTGTACTGTGTAAAACTACAGCATGAATTAATGTGTCAAAACAATGGCTAATGTGAAAAACTGCAGGTATTAATGTGTAATAACAAGGTGTACTGTGTAAAAGTACGGCATGAATTAATGTGTAATAACAACATGTAATGTGTACAACTACAGCATGTATTAATGTGTAATGACAATGTGTACTGTGTAAAACTACCACATGCATTAATGTGTAATAATTTGTACTGTGAAAACTATGGCATTTTTAATGTGTAATAACATGTACTGTGTAAAACTACAGCATGCATTACTGGGCATACTGTGCAAAACTATGGCATGTATTAATGGGTAATAACAATGCCTACTGGGGAAAACTACAGCATGTATTAATGTGTAATAATTTTTATTGTGGAAAACGATGGTAGGTATTATTGTGCAATATGTAAAACTACTGTATATATTAATATAAAATAACTGTGTTCTGTAGAAAACTACGGCATGTATTAATATGTAATAAGAATGTGTACTGTGTAAAACTGCAGCATGTATTAATGTGTAATAACAATGTGTACTGTGAAAAACTATGACATGTATTAACGTGTAATAACGTGTACTGTGTAAAACTATGGCATGTATTGATGTGTAATAACAATGTGTACTGTGAAAGTGATGGCATGTATTTATGTGTAATAATGTGTACTGTGTAAACGTACTTCATCTATTAATGTGTCATAACAATGCATACTGTGTAAAAGTATGGCATGTATTAATGTGTAATAGCAATGGGTACTGTGTAAAACTAGGTAATGTATTAATGTGTAATAACAATGCCTACTGTAAAAATCTATGGCATGTATCAGTGTGTAATAATGCATACTGTGTAAAACTACAGCATGTATTAATGTGTAATACTGTGTAAGGTGTAAAACTAAAGCATGTATTAATGTGTAATAACAAAGTTTACTGTGTAAAAGTACTTCATCTATTAATGCTTAATAACTGTGTACTGTGTAAAAGTATGGCACGTATTAATGTGTAATAATGCCTACTCTAAAAACGATGGCATGTATTAATGTGTAATAACAATGCATACTGCATAAAACTATGGCATGTATTAATATGTAATAATATGTACTCTAAAATTATGGAATGTATTAATGTGTAATAACAACATGTACTGTGTAAAACTATGGTATGTCTTTATGGGTACCATGTAAAACTACGTTATATATTAATATTTAATGACAATATGTAATGTGGAAAACTACCATATGTATTAATCTGTAACAACAAAGTGTACTGTGTAAAACTATGGCATGTATTAGTGTGTCATAACCTGTACTGCAGAAAACTATGGCATGTAATAATGTGTAATAACGTATGCTGTGTGAAACTATGGCATGTATTAATGTGTAATAGCAATGTGTATGATGTAAAACTATGGCATGTATTAACATGTAATAACGCATACCATGCTAAAGTACAGCATGTATTAATGTGTAATAACGTGAACTGTGTAAAACTATCACATTAATGTGTTATAAAAATTTTTACTGTGTAAAACTACAGCATGTATTAATGTGTAATAACATCATTACTGTGCAGAACTATGGCATGTATTAATGTGTAATAATAACATGTACTGTGTAAAACTACTTCATCTATTAATGTGTGATAACAACCTGTACTTTGTAAAAGTACGGCATGTAATAATGTGTAATAACAATGAATACTGTGTAAAACTACAGCATTAATTAATGCATAATACTGTGTACTGTGTAAAACTACAGCATGTATTAGTGTGTAATAACGTGTACTGTGAAAAACTACAGCATGTATTAGTGTGTAATAACATACAGTGGAAAACTACAGCATGTATCAATGTGTAATAACAATGTGTACTGTGTAAAATTATGGCATATATTAATGTGTAATAACAATGCCTACTGTAAAAAACTACATCATGTATTAATGTGTAATAACATGAACTGTGTAAAACTATGGCATGCATTAATTTGTAATAAGAATTTGTACTGTGTAGAACTATGGCATTTAATTATGTGTAATAAAAATGTGTACTGTGGAAAACTACTTCATCTATTAATCTGTAATAACAAAGTGTACTGTGTAAAACTACGTCATGTATTAATGTGCAGTAACAATGTGTTCTGTGTTAAAGTACGGCATGTCTCAATGTTTAATAACAATGTGTACTGTGAAAAACTATGGCATGTAATAACGTGTAATAGTGCATACTGTGTAAAACTACAGCATGAATGAATGCATAATACTGTGTATTGTGTAAAACTACGGCATGTTTTAATGTATGATAACAATATGTATTATGTAAAACTACAGCATGTCTTGATGTGCCCTATGTAAAACTACGGTATATATTAATATGTAATAACAATGTGTAATGTGGAAAACTACGGCATGTATTAATGTGTAATAATGTTTACTGTGTAAAACTACGGCATGTATTAATGTGTAATAATGCCTACTGTGCAAAACTACGTCATGTATTAATGTGTGATAACAATATTTACTGTATAAAATTATGGCATGTATTAATGTGTAATAACATGTACTGTGTGAAAGTACAGCATGTTTTAATGTGTAATAATGTGTACTGTGTGAAACTATGGCATGTAGTAATGTGTAATAAAAAGTGTACTGTGGAAAACTACTTCAGCTATTAATGTGTAGTAACAATGTATACTGTGTAAAAGTGTGGCATGTATTAATGTGTAATAACAATGCATACTGTGTAAAACTAGGAAATGTATTAATGTGTAATAACAAGCCTACTTTGGAAAAAGAAAAACTATGGCATGTATTAATGTGTAATAAAAATGCATACTGTGTAAAACCATGGCATTTATTAATGTGTAAGAATGTGTACTCTGTAAAATTATGGCATGTATTAATGTGTAATAACAATATGTACTGTGTAAACCTATGGCATGTTTTTATGTTTACCCTCTGAAGCTATGGTATATATTAATATGTAATAACAATGTGTACTGTGGAAAACTACGGCATGTATTATTCTGTAAGAACAAATTGTACTGTGAAAAACTGTGGCGTGTATTAATGTGTAATAATGTGTACTGTGAAGAACTATGGCATGTATCAATGTGTAATAACAACGGGTACTGTGGTATACCACTGCGTGTATCACTGTGTAATAACAAAGTGTACTGTGTAAAACTATGGCATGTATTAATCTGTAATAACAATGCCTACTGTAAGAAACTACAGCATGTATTAATGTGTAATAACTGTGTACAGTGTGAAAGTATGGAATGTATTAATGTGTAATAATAATGTTTACTGTGGAAAAACAATGGCATGTATATGGCATGTATTAATGTATAATAACAAAGTTTACTGTGTAAAACTGCCTCATTTATTAATGTTTAATGTGTACTTTGTGAAAGTATGGCACGTATTAATGTGTAAAACAATGCATATGTGAACAACTATGGCATGTATTAATGTGTAATAACAATGCATACTGTATAAAACTGGCATGTAATAATGTGTACTCTAAAATTACGGCATGTATTAATGTGTAATAACATGTACTGTGCAAAACTATGGTATGTCTTTATGGGTACCATGTACAACTATGGTATATATTAATATGCAATAACAATGTGTAATGTGGAAAACTACAGCATGAATTAATCTGTAATAACAAAGTGTACTGTGTAAAACTACAGAATGTATTAGTGTGTAATAACGTACTGTGGAAAACTATGGCATGCATTAATGTGTAATAAAAATTTGTACTGTGTAAAACTACAGCATGTATTAATGTGTAATAACAATGTGTATGGTGTAAAACTACGGCATGAATCAATGTGTAATAACAGGTACCGTGCTAAAGTATGGCATGTATTAATGTGTAATAACAACATGAACTGTGTAAAACTATGGCATGCATTAATGTGTAATAAAAATTTGTACTATGTAAAACTACAGCATGTATTAATGTGTAATAACATCATGTACTGTGCAGAACTATGGCATGTATTAATGTGTAATAAAAAAATGAACTGTGTAAAACTATTAATGTGTAATAGCAACCTGTACTGTGTAAAAGTATGGTATGTAATAATGTGTAATAACAATGCATACTGTGTCAAACTACAGCATGAATTACTTTGTAATAATGCATATTGTGTAAAACTATGGCATGTATTAACATATAACAATATGTATTGGGTAAAACTACAGCATGTCTTGATGTGCACTATGTAAAACTATGGTATATATTAATATGTAATAACAATGTGTAATGTGGAAAACTATGGCATGTATTAATGTAATAATGTTTACTGTGTAAAACTATGGCATGCATTGATGTGTAATAAAAATATATACTGTGAAAACTACAGCATGTATTAATGTGTAATAACAATTTGTACTGTGGAAAACTGTGGATGTATTAATGTGTAATAAAATGCACTCTGTAAAATGACGGCATGTATTACTGTGTAATAACAGTATGTACTGAGGCAACCTATGGTATTTATTAACATGTAATAACAATGTGTACTGGGGAAAACGATGGCATGTAGTATTGTGTAATAAAAATGTGTATGTGTAAAACTACTTCATGTATTAATGTGTAATAACGTGTACTGTGTGAATGTACGGCATATATTATTGTGTAATAACAATGTGTACTGTGTAAAATTACTTCATCTTAATGTGTAATAAAAATGTCTACTGTGTGAAAGTATGGCATGTATTAATGTGTAATGAAAATGTGTACTGTGTAAAACTATGGCATGTATTAATGTGCAATAACAATATGTACTGTGGAAAACTATGGCATGTATTAATGTGTAATAATGTGTACTGTATAAAACTACGGCATGTGTTAAGGTGAAAGTGAAAATTATGGCATGTATTAATGTGTAATAACAACCTGTACTGTGTAAAACTACGGCATGTATTACTGTGAAATAACATGTACTGTGCAAAATTACAGCATGCATTAATTTGTAATAACAATGCCTACTGGGGAAAACTATGGCATGTATTAACGTGTAATAAACTTCTGGGTGAAATTATGGCATGCATAAACGTGTAATAACAATGTATATCATGCTAAAATATGGCATGTATTAATGTGTAATAACTTGTACTGTGCAAAACTATGGCATGCATTAATGAGTAATAACAATGCCTACTGGGGAAAACTATGGCATGTATTAATGTGTAATAACAATTTTTATTGTGGAAAATGATGGTAGATATTAATGTGCAATATGTAAAACTACTGTATATAATAATATGTAATGTGTTCTGTAGAAAACTACAAAATGTATTAATATGTAATAAGAATGTGTACTGTGTAAAACTATGGCATGTATTAATGTGTAATAGCAATGTGTACTGTGGAAAACTACAACGTATTAATTTGTAATAATGTATACTGTGAAACTACTTCACGTATAAATGTGTAATAACGTGTACTGTGTAAAACTATGGCATGTATTACTGTGTAATAACATGTACTGTGTAAAACTATGGCATGTATTGATGTGTAATAGCAATGTGTAGCGTGGTAAACTACAGAATATATTAATGTGTAATAACAAGATGTACTATGGAAAACTACAGCATGTATTAATGTGTAATAACAATGTGTCCTGTGTAAAACTAAGGCATGTATTAAAGAGTAATATCAATCTGTACTGTGTAAAACTTTGGCATATATTAATGTGTAATAACAATGTGTACTGTGGAAAACTATGGCATGTATTAATGTGTAATTACAATGTGTACTGTGTAAAACTGCAGTATGTATTTATTTGTAATAACAATTTGTACTGTGTAAATCTATGGCATGGATTAATGTGTAATTAGTACTGTGTAAAACTGCAGTATGCATTAATGTGTAATAATAACGTGTACTGTGTGAAAGTATGGCAGGTATTAATGTGTAGTTACAATGTGAACTGTGTAAAACTATGGCATGCATTAATGTGTAATAATTTGTACTGTGTAAAACCACGGCATGTATCAATGTGTAATAACGTGTACTATGGAAAACTACGGCACCTATTAATGTGTAATAAATTGTACTGTGGAACACTACGGGATGTAACAATGTGTAATAACGTGTACTGTGTAAAACTACCACATGTATCAATGTGTAATAATGACGTGTACTGTGTAAAACTATGGCATATATTAATGTGTAATAACAATGTGTACTGTGGAAAACTACAGTATGTATTAATGTGCAACAACAATGTGTACTGTGTAAAACTACGGCATACACTAATCTGTAATAACAATGTATACTGTATAAAATTACTTCATGTATTAATGTGTAATAACAAGGTATATTGTGTGTACGATATGTATTAATGAGTAATAATGCATACTTTGGAAAACTATGGCATGTATAAATGTGTAATAACAACGTGTACTGTGGAAAAGTACAGAATGTATTATTGTGTAATAACAACGTATACTGTGTAAAACTACAACATGTATTAATGTGTAATGCCAATGTGTACTGTGCAAAACTACAGCATGCATTAATGTGTAATGGTAATGTGTACATGTAACACTGCGGCATGTATTTATGTGTAATAAAAATTTGTACTTTGTAAATCTATGGCATGTATAAATGTGTAATAACAATGTGTACTGTGCAAAACTACAGCATGTATTAATGTGTAATAATGTGTACTGCATAAAACTGCTTTATGTATTAATGTGCAGTAACAACGTGTTCTGTGTGAAAGTACGGCATGTATAAATGTGTAATAACAATGTGTACTCTGTAAAAGTATGGCATGTACTAATCTGTAATAAAAATGTATACTGTATAAAATTACTTCATGTATTAATGTGTAATAACAAGGTGTACCGTGTGAAAGTATGGCATGTGTTAATGAGTAATAACAATCCGTACTTTAGAAAACTATGGCATGTATAAATGTGTAATAACAACGTGTACTATGGAAAACTATGATGTATTATTGTGTAATAACATGTACTGTGTAAAATTACAGCATGTATTCATGTGTAATAATGTGTACTGTGCAAAACTGTGGCATGTATTATTATGTAATACCAATGCCTACTGTGAAAACTTACGGCATGTATTAATGTGCAATAATGTGTGCTGTGTGAAAGTACAGCATGATTTAATGTGTAATAACAATGTGTACTGAGTGAAACTATGGCATGTAGTAATGTGTAATAACGTGTACTGTGGAAAACTTCAGCTATTAATGTGTAATAACAACATATACTGTGTAAAAGTGCAGTATGCATTAATGTGTATAACAATGCATACTGTATAAAACTAGGGATTGTGTTAATGTGTAATAACAATGCCTACTGTAAAAAACTATGGCATGTATTAATGTGTAATAAAAATGCATGCTGTGAAAAACCACTGCATGTATTAATGTGTAATAATGTGTACCTTGTAAAATTGTGGCATGTATTAATGTGTAATAAAAATATGTACTGTGTGAAACTATGGTATGTCTTTATGTTTACCCTATGAATCTAAGATATATATTAATATGTAATAACAATGTGTACTTTGGAAAACTATGGCATGTATAAATGTGTAATAACAATGTGTACAGTGGAAAAGTACAGTATGTATTAATGTGTAATACCAATGTGTACTGTGCAAAACTACGGCATGCATTAATGTGTAATAATAATGTGTATGTGTAACACTGCGGCATATATTTATGTGTAATAACAATTTGTACTTTCTAAATCTACAGCATGTATGAATGTGTAATAACTGCATACTGTGCAAAACAATGACATGTATTAATGTGTAATAACAATGTGTACTGTGTAAAACTGCTTTGTGCAGTAACAATGTGTTCTGTGTGAAAGTACGACATATATAAATGTGTAATAACAAGGTGTACTGTTTGAAAGTATGGCATGTACTAATCTGTAATAACATTGTATACTGTATAAAATTACTTTATGTATTAATGTGTAATAACAAGGTATACTGTGTGAAAATACGGCATTTATTAATGAGTAATAATTCATACTTTAGAAAACTGGCATGTATAAATGTGTAATAACATGTACTGTGAAAAACTATGAAATGTATTGTGTAATAATGTGTACTGTGTAAACTTACAGTGTGTATTCATGTGTAATAACAATGTACTGTGCAAAACTGCAGCATGTATTAACATGTAATACCAATGCCTACTGTGAAAAACTACAGCATGTATTAATGTGTAATAACAATCTTCACTGTGTAAAACTACAGCATGGATTAATGTGTAATAACAATGTGTACTATGAAAAACTATGGCATGTATTAATATGTAATAACAATGTGTACTTTGTAGAACTACTTCATGTATTAATGTGTAATAACAATGTGTACTGTGTAAAACTGCTTCATCTGTGAATGTGTAATAACACGTGTACTCTGTGAAAGTATGGCATTTATTAATGTGTAATAATGTGTACTGTGTAAAACTACGGTATGTATTAATGTGTAATAACAATTTGTACTGTAAAAGACTACAGCATATATTAATGTGTAATAAAAATGCACTGTGGTAAACTATGGCATGTATTAATGTGTAACAACAAGGCATACTGTGTAAAAGTATGGCATGTATTAATGTGTAATAACAACATGTAATGTGTAAAACTACGGCATGTATTAATGCATAATGACAATGCATACTGTGTAAAACTACCGCATGCATTAATGTGTAATAACAATTTATACTGTGATAACTATGGCATGAATTGATGTGTAATAACAATGTGTACTCTGCAAAACTATGGCATGTATTAATGTGTAATAATGCTTACTGTGCAAAACTACAGCATTTATTAATGTGTAATAACAATGCCTACTGTGGAAAACTACAGCATGTATTAATATGTAATAACATGTGCTCTGTGAAAGTACAGCATGTTTTAATGTGTAATAACAATGTGTACTGAGTGAAACTATGGCACATAGTAATATGTAATAACGTGTACTGCAAAAAAACTACTTCAGCTATTAATGTGTAATAACAACATATACTGTGTAAAAGTGTGGTATTAATGTGTAATAATGTGTACTGTGTAAAACTAGGGATTGTATTAATGTGTAATAACAATGCCTACTGTGAAAAACTATGACAGGTATTAATGTGCAATAAAAATGCATACTGTGGAAAACCACTGCATGTATTAATGTGTAATAATGTGTACTTTGTAAAATTATGGCATGTATTAATGTGTAATAAAAATATGTACCATGTAAAACTATGGTTGTCTTTATGTTTACCCTGTGAATCTAAGGTATATATTAATATGTAATAATAATGTGTACTGTGGAAAACTACGGCATGTATTAATGTGCAATAACAATGTGTACTGTGGAAAACTATGGCATGTATTAATGTGCAATAACACCATGTACCATGCTAAAGTATGGCATGTATTAATGTGAAATAACAATGTGTACTGTGAAGAACTGCAGCATGTATCAATGTGTAATAAGAACAGGTACTATGAAATACCATTGCATGTATCAATGTGTAATAACAAAGTGTACTGTGCAAAACTACAACATGTATTAATCTGTAATAACAATGCCTACTGCAAAAAAACTATGGCATGTATTAATGGGTAACAACAACGTGTACTGTGTGAAAGTACGGAATGTATTAATGTGTAATAACAATGTGTACTGTGAAAAACTATATCATGTATTAATGTGTAATAACAAAGTTTACCATGTAAAACTACTTTATCTATTATGTTTAATAAAAATGTGTACTGTGTAAAAGTACGGCAATTATTAATGTGTAATAACAATGCATACTGTGAAAAACTATGACGTGTTAATGTGTAATAACAATGCATACTGTATAGAACTACAGCATGTATTAATGTGTAATAATGTGTACTCTAAAATTACGGCATGTGTTAATGTGTAATAACAACATGTACTGTGTAAAACTATGGTATGTCTTTATGGGTATCATGTAAAACTACGGTTTATATTAATATGTAATAACAATGTGTAATATGCAAAACTATGGCATGTATTAAAATGTAATAACGAGTACTATGCTAAAGGACAGCATGTATTAATGTGTAATAATGTAAACTGTGTAAAACTATGGCATGCATTAATGTGTAATAAAAATCCATTGCATGTAAAACTATGGCATGTATTAATGTGTAATAACAATGTGTACTGTGAAGAACTATGGTATGTATCAATGTGTAATAACGTGTACTGTGAAATACCACTGCATGTTTCAATGTGTAATAACAAAGTCTACTGTGTAAAACTATGGCATGTATTAATCTGTAATAACAATGCCTACTGTGAAAATATATGGCATGTATTAATGTGTAATAACAATGTGTACTGTATAAAACTATGGCATGTATTAATGTGTAATAATGTGTACTCTAAAATTACAGCATGTATTTATCTGTAATAACAATATGTACTGTGTAAAACTATGGTATGCCTTTACGGGTACCATGTAAAACTACGATGTATGTTAATATGTAATAATGTGTAATATGAAAAACGATGGCATGTATTAATCTGTAATAACACAGTGTACTGTGTAAAACTACAGCATGTATTAGTGGGTATTAACAATATGTACTGTGTAAAATTACAGCATGTATTAATGTGTAATAACAATGTGTACTGAGTGAAACTATGGCATGTAGTAATGTGTAATAATGTTTACTGTGGAAAACTATTTCAGCTATTAATGTGTAGTAACAACATATACTGTGTAAAAGTGCAGCATGTATTAATGTGTAATAATGTGTACTGTGTAAAACTAGGGGTTGTATTAATATGTAATAACAATGCCTACTGTGAAAAACTATGGCATGTATTAATGTGTAATAAAAATGCATACTGTGGAAAACTACATCATGTATTAATGTCTAAATAACGTGAACTGTGTAAAACTACAGCATGCATTAAGGTGTAATAACAGTTTGTACTGTGTAAAACTATGGCATTTAATCATGTGTAATAAAAACATGTACTGTGGAAAACTACTTTATCTATTAATGTGTAATAACAAAGTGTACTGTGGAAAACTACTTCATGTATTAATGTGCAGTAACAACATGTTCTGTGTTAAAGTACAGCATGTGTTAATGTGTAATAACAATGGGTACTGTGAAAAACTGTGGCACGTATTAATGTGTAATTACAATGTGTACTGTGGAAAACTACTTCATATATTAATATGCAGCAACAACGTGTTCTGTGTTAAAGTACAGCATGTCTTAATGTGTAATAAAAATGTGTACTGTGGAAAACTATGGCATGTATTAATGTGTAATAACTGTGTACTTTGTAGAACTTCATTTATTAATGTGTAATAACTACGTGTACTCTTTTACATTATGGAATGTATTAATGTGTAATAACGTGTACTGTGTAAAAGTACTTCATCTATTAATGTGTAATAACGTGTACTGTGTAAAAGTATAAAATAAAATAATGTGTAATAACAATGCATACTGTGTAAAACTACGGCATGAATTAATGTATAATAATGTGTATTGTGTAAAACTATGGCATGTCTTAATGCGTAATAACAATATGTATTGTGTAAAACTATGGCATGTCTTGATGTACCCTATGTAAAACTACGGTATGTATTAATATGTAATAACAATGTTTACTGTGAAAAAGTATGGCATGTATCAATGTATAATAACAACATACACTGTGGAAAACTAAGGCATGTATTAATGTGTAATAATAATTTGTATTCTGGAAAACTATGGCTTGTATTGATGTGTAATAACAATGTTTACTGTGTAAAACTATGCTATGTATTAACATGTAATAACAATGTGTACTGGGGAAAACTATGGCATGTACTATTGTGTAATAACAATGTGTACTGTGTAAAACTACTTCATGTATTAATGTGTAATAACAATGTGTACTATGTAAAACTACTTCACCAATTAATGTAATAACAATGTGTACTGTGTAAATGTACGGCATGTATTAATGTGGAATAACAATGTGTGCTGTGTAAAACTATGGCATGCATTTATGTGTAATAACAATTTGTACTGTGGAAAACTATGGCATGTATTCATGCATAATTTATATTGTAGAAAACTACAGTAGGTATTAATGTGCACTATGTAAAACTAGAGTATATGTTAACATGTAATAACCATGTTTTCTGTGGAAAACTATGGCATGTATTAATATTTAAAAACAATGTGTACTGTGTAAAACTACAGCATGAATTAATTTGTAATAACAATGTGTTCTATCTAAAACTACAGCATGTATTAATGTGTAATAATACATACTGTGTAAAACTACTTAACGTATTAATGTTTAAAAACAATGTGTACTGTGTAAAACTATGGCATGAATTAATGTGTAACAATGTGTATTGTATAAAACTACAGCATGTATTAATGTGTACTAACAATTTGTATTGTGTAAAACTACAATATGTCTTAATGTGCCCTATATAAAACTACAGCATTTATTAATATGTAATAACAATGTGTACTGTGGAAAACTATGGCATTTATTTATGTGCAATAACAATGCATACTGTGTAAAACTACTTCACATATTAATGTGTAAAAATAATGTGTACTGTGTAAAACTACAGCACGTATTACTGTGTAATAAAAATGTGTGCTGTGTAAATCTATGGCATTTATTAATGTGTAATAACAATGTGTACTTTGGAAAACTATGAAATGTATTAGTGTGTAATTACAATGTGTACTGTGTCAAACTACTTCATGTGTTAATGTGTACAACGTGTACTGTGTAAAATTACAGCATGTAATAATGTGTAAAAACGGGTACTGTGTGAAAATACACCATGTATTAATGTGTAAAACAATGTGTACTGTGCAAAACTACACATTTATTAATGTGTTATAACAATGTGTACTTTGGAAAACTATGGAATGTATTAGTGTGTAATTACAATGTGTACTGTATCAAACTACATCAAGTGTTAATGCATAATAACGTGTACTGTGTGAAAATACGGCATGTATTAATGTGTAAAACAATGTGTACTGTGCAAAACTATGGTATGTATTAATGTGTAAAAACTGTGTACTGTGTAAAATTTCGGTATGTATTCATGTGTAATCACAATTTGTACTGTGGAAAACTATGGCATGTATTAATGTATAATAACAATGTGTACTGTGTAAAACTACTTCACATTTTAATGTGTCATAACATGTACTGTGTGAAATACAGCATGTATTAATGTGTAATAGCAATGTTTACTGTGTAAACCTATGGCATGTATTAATGTGTAATAATGTGTACTGTGTAAAACTACTTTATCTATTAATGTGTAATAACAACGTGTAGTGTGTAAAAGTACAGCATGTATTAATGTGTAAAAACAATACATCCTGTGTAAAACTGGGGAATTTATTAATGTGTAATAATAATGCCTAATGTGAAAAACTATGGTATGTATTAATCTGTAATAACAATGCATACTGTGTAAAACTGTGGCATGTATTAATGTGTAATAACAATGTGTACTGTATAAAACTACAGCAAGTATTAATGTGTAATAACAATATGTAGTGTGTCAAACTATGGTTTGTCTTAATGTGCAGTATGTAAAACTACGGTTTGTATTAATATGTAATAACAATGTGTAATTTGGAAAAGTATGGCATAAATTAATGTGTAATAAGAACGTATACTATGTAAAACTATGGCATGTATTAATGTTTAATAACAACCTGTAATGTGTGAAAATTCGGCATGTATTAATGTGCAATAACAACATGAACTGTGTAAAACTATGGCATGCATTAATGTGCAATAACAATTTGTACTGTGTAAAACTATGGCATGTATTAATATGTAATAACGTGTACTGTGGATAACTATGGCATGTGTCAATGTGTAATAACACATACTGTGGAAAACTATGGCATGTATTAATGCATAATAACAATGTGTACTGTGGAAAACTATGCCATGTATTAATGTGGAGTAAAAACGTGTGCTCTGCAGAACTACTTCATGTATTAATGTGTAATAACAATGCATACTGTGTAAAACTATGGCATGAATTGATGTGTAATATGTACTGCATAAAAATACAGCATGTCTTAATGTGTAATATGAATATATGTTGTGTAAAACTACAACATGTCTTGAGGTACCCTATGTAAAACTACGATATATATTAATATGTAATAACAATGTGTAATGTGAAAAATGTGGCATGTATTAATGTGTAATAACAACATTTACTGTGCAAAGCAACAGCATGTATTAATGTGTATTTAAAAACATACACTGTGGAAAACTAAGGCATGTATTGTGTAATAAGTATGTGTACTGTGTAAAACTACGGCATGTATTAATGTGTAATAACAATTTGTACTATGGAAAACTATGGCATGTATTAATGTGTAGTAACAATGTATACTCTGTAAAATGATGGCATGTATTAATGTGTAATATGTAAAACTACAGCATGTATTAATGTGTAATACAAACATATACTGTGGAACACTACGGCATGTATTATCGTGTAATAACTGTGTACTGTGTAAAAGTATGGCATGTGTTAATATGTAATAATTTGTACTGTGGGAAACTATGGCATGTATTAATATGTAATAACAATCTGTACTGTGTAAAATTACGGCATGTATTAGTGTGTAATAAGAACATATACTATGAAAAACTACGGCATGTATTAATGTGTAATAACAATGTGTACTTTGTAGAACTACTTCATGTATTAACTGTAATAACAAGGTGTACTTTGTGAAAGTACAGCATGTATTAATGTGTAATGACAACGTGTACTGTGTAAAAGTACTTCATGTATTAATGTGTATTAACAACATGTACTCTGAAAGTATGACATGTATTAATGTGTAATAACGTGTACTGCGTAAAACTCCTTCATCTCTTAATGTGTAATAACAACGTGTACTGTGTGAAAGTACGGCATTTACTAATGTGTAATAACAATGTGTACCGTGTAAAGCTATGGCATGTATTAATGTGCAATAACAACGTGTACTGTGTAAAACTATTTTATTATTGTGTAATATGTACTGTGTAAAACTGGGGCATGTATTAATGAGTAATAACAGCATGTACTGTGTAAAACTATGGCATGCATTAATCTGTGATACAAATTGAACTGTGCAAAACTGGCATTTATTAATGTGCAATAAAAATATGTACTGTGTAAAACTATGGCATATATTAATGTGGAATAACAATGTGTAGTGTGTAAATCTACTGCATGTATTATGGTGTAGTAACAATCTGTACTGTTGAAAACTACAGTATGTATTAATGTGTGATAATCTCTACAGTGTAAAACTATTGCATGTATTAATGTGTAATAAATATGTGTAATGTGAAAACTACAGCATGTACTAATGTGTAATAACAATTTGTACTGTGGAAAACTATGGCATGTATTAATGTGTAATAATGTGTACTTTGTAGAACTACTTCATGTATTAATGTGTAATAAAACATGTACTGTGTAAAACTACTTTATTATTGTGTAATTACAATGTGTACTGTGAAAAACTACTTTATTAATGTTTCATAACAACGTGTAGCATGTGAAATTACTTCATGTATTAATGTGTAATAACAATGTGTACTGTGTGAAAGTACAGCATTTATTAATGTGTAATAACAATGTGTACTCTAGAAAACTACAGCATGTATTCATGTGTCATAACAATGTGTACTGTGTGAAACTACTTCATGTATTAATTTGTGATGATATTGTGTGCGAAAGTATGGCATGCATTAATGTGTAATAACAATGTGTACTGTGTAAAACTAGGGCATGTATTAATGTGTAATAACAATATGTACTGTATAAAACTACAGTATGTCTTAATGTGCACTATGTAAAACTACAGAATATATTAATATGTAATAACAATGTGTAATGTGGAAGATGTGGCATATATTAATGTGTAATAATGTGTCCTGTGTAAAACTACGGCACGTATTAATGTGTAATAACAATGTATACTGTAGAAAACTATGGCAAGTATTAATGTGTAATAGCAATGTGTACTGTGTAAAACTACAGCATGTATTAATGTGTAATAATTTACAC
Source organism: Saguinus oedipus (assembly GCA_031835075.1). Classification (NCBI taxonomy): domain Eukaryota; kingdom Metazoa; phylum Chordata; class Mammalia; order Primates; family Cebidae; genus Saguinus; species Saguinus oedipus. Next base: position 42,495,337 of record CM063188.1, read on the forward strand.
TGTGAAAACTACAGCATGTTTAAATGTGTAATAATAATGTACACTGTGTAAAACTACAGCATGCATTAATGTGTAATAACAATGTGTACTGTGGAAAACTATGGCATGTATTAATGTGTAACAACAATGTGTACTGTGTGAAACTACTTCATGTATTATTGTGTAATAACTACATGTATGGTGCGAAAGTGTGGCTTGCATTAATCTGGAATGAAAATGTGTACTGTGTAAAACTTTGGCATGTATTAATGTGTAATAATGTGTACTGTGTGAAAGTACGGCATGTATTAAAGTGTAATAACAACATGTACTGTGTGAAACTATGGCATGTATTAATGTGTAATAACAACGTATATTGTGTAAAAGTACATGTATTAATGTGTAATAACAGTGCTTAGTGTGCAAAACTAGGGAATGTATTAATGTGTAATTACAATTCCTACTGTGAAAAACTACAGCATGTATTAATGTGTAATAACAATGCATATTGTGTAAAACTATGGGATGCATTAATGGTGTAATAATGTGTACTGTGTAAAACTATGGCATGTATCGATGTGCAATAACAATATGTAGTGTGTAAAATAAGGTATGTCTTAATGTGCACTATGTGAAACTACAGTATATATTAATATGTAATAACAATGTGTAATATGGAAAACTATGGCATGTATTAATGTGTAATAGGAATGTGTACAATGTAGAACTACAGCATGTGCTAATGTGTAATAATAGTATGTACTCTGAAAACTATGGCATGTATTAATGTGTAATAACAAAGTGTACTGTGTAAAACTATGGCATGTATTAATGTGTAATAACTTGTACTGTGTAAAACTACTTCATCTCTTAATGTGTAATAACAACGTGTACTGTGTAAAATTGTGACATGTATTAATGTGTAAAAACTATGCAAACTGTGCAAAACTACAGCATGTATTAATGTGTAATAATATGTTCTGAGTAAAACAACCTCATGTATTAATGTGCAGTAACAACATGTTCTGTTTGCAAGTACAGCATGTATTAATGTGTAATAACAATGTGTACTGTGTAAAACTATGGCATGTATTAATGTGTAATAATGTACTGTGTGTAAAACTATGGCGTGTATTAATGTGTAATATGTGCTGTGTAAAACTACAGAATGTAATAATGTGTAATAACAACGTGCACTGTGTAATACTATGGCATGTATTAATGTGTAATAACAATGTTTACTCTGGAAACTAGGGCATGTATTAATATGTAATAACAATGTGTAATGTGTACAACTATGGCATATACTAATGTGTAATAACAACGTGTACTGTGCAAAACTGGCATGTATTAATGTGTAATAACATGTGCTGTGTAAAAGTTTGGCATGTATTAGTGTGTAATAACAATGTGTACTGTGTAAAACTAGAAAATGTATTAATGTGAAATAACAATACCTACTGTGAAAAACTATGGCATGTATTAATGTGCAATACCAAGGTGAACTGTGTAAAACTATGGCATGCATTAATGTGTAATAATTTGTACTGTGGAAAACTATGGCATATATCAATGTGTAATAACCATTTGTATTGTGGAAACCTATGGTAGGTATTAATGTGCAGTATGTAAAACTACAGTATATATTAATATGTAATAACAATGTGTTCTGTGGAAAACTGCGGCATGTATTAATATGTAATAACAATGTGTACTCTGTAAGACTACGGCATGTATTAATGTGTAATAAAAATGTGTACTGTGGAAAACTACAGCATGTATTAATGTGTAATAACAATACATACTGTGTAAAACTACTTCACATATTAATGTGTAAAAACAGTGTGTACTGTTGAAAACTATGGCATGTATTAATGTGGAAATACAATGTGTACTGTGGCAAACTACTTCATGTACTAATGTGTAATAACAATGTGTACTTTGTGAAAATACAGCATGTATTAATATGTAATAACGTGAACTGTGTAAAACTACGACATGCATTAATGTGTAATAATATGTACCATGTAAAACTACTTCCTGTAATAATGTGTAATAACAATGTGTACTGTGGAAAACTACAGCATGTATCAATGTGTAATAATGCATACTGTGTAAAACTATGGCAGGTATCAATGTGTAATAACAAGGTGTACTGTGGAAAACTGCGGTAAGTATTAATGTGTAATAACAAAATGTACTGTGTAAAACTATGGCATGTATTAATGTGTAATAATGCCTACTGTGGAAAACTATGGCATGTATTAATGTGCAATAAGAATGTGTACTGTGTAAAACTGCGATATGTATTTATGTGTAATAACAATTTGTACTGTTTAAATCTAAAGCCTTCATCTTCTTTATCAAAAAACACCCACTTGTCATTTGAGTTGTCCAAAGGTGACTGACAGCACTAATACACTTAATGAATTAACCAGGGAAAATGGGCCTCTCAAGTGATGAGGAGGCACAATGGTAACTAAACCCAATCCATTCTCAGCTTTGCATGGGTGCCCTCATCTCAAGAAGTCGTGTTAGCCCTGTGAGCCATGTTCACTGGACAAGGCCAGAGGAAAGAATATTTAATACAACACAACCATGAAGCTGTGAATCAAACTGGTGGTGGAAGCATGAGGCTTTAATGGCTGAGACATTGGTGGTTACCCTAGGGGTGTCACTTAAAACTTTGAGGTGAAGGGCATCTGTTTTCCAACTGGCTCAGAAAAACTAACAAACATTGAAATTGAAATTTGTTTTTCTTTTCAGAATTTCTCGGACACAGAGGATTCTCTAAACACTCTAAAAGACATTCAGCTATACATGTGGCTGAGGACCTGCCTCCTCTGCTGAGGGATGACTGAGCAGCAGCCAGCAGCTGTGATAGCTTTAAACTCCTCTCCTACAGACAGGCGACCCCCGCACACACACCCTTACTTCATAGGCTCTGTCTGTCAAGTGTACCTGGTAGACTGCCTTTCTCCCATCTCATCAGCTCTCCAAGGGAGTCCAGCTCATTCTAAGACCTACCCTAAAATGGTGAGTTATAGACTCTCCTCCATTCTTCAAGCACAGTGTGATTTCTGGAGAATGTTGCCCAATCCTCTTACCTCAACTGATGTGACAAGGGCAGGTGCACAGGCAATTAGATGTTCAGTGACCTAACAGGTCCAGCATGCCCAGGACCTAGTCCCACAGCCTGGCAGCTCTCCCCAACCTGGCCTTCATGCCAACCATCTCTCTTCTGTCGCCTATGTCAGGTGATGTCCACCCGTGCCACACTCACAAACATAGTGGCAGGTGGGTAAACCCCAGCTGAATGCCCATGACTCCACTCTCTTACCTCCTACTAAAGTGATATTACAAGCATAAACTTACATCTGATCTAATTTATGCATATTCTTTTTTCATAACATTTCTGACAACAGCCCTCACAGTCAAATGAGACTGGGTTACAGAACACATGGCTGAGGCTGGGGTAGCAGGTGTCACTTAGTTTATTCCATGTGAAACAAAGATATGCTGGTTTAAATAAAAGAAAAATATTTATTAGTTGTGGGATTCCTACACTTGCTAACTCATGCTCACGTCCTTTGAAACAAGGTATTTGAACAGACCATATTCATAAGTAGCTCCTTGCAAAGCCCCAGGCAGAAGCCCCAGTCAGACACAGCCCCCCTCCACCTCCATATCTGGTGCTGAGAGCAGGCAAGGAAAGAATCACCTGAGTGGGGGCAAGAGGGTGCAGCCCAGGGTCATAGGTTTCCCAAACTCCCCAGAGCTAGTCTCTGTAGAAGAAGCTGTATGGCAAGAACCACGTAGGGAGCTGGGCTCCACAGAGAGGTGACAAACCACTCCTGTATCTCTAAATTTTCTTCAGAATTCATTATTCAGCCCTGCTTTCCCCCAGGTTCTTCACTTACCCTACCAGCACAGTGCATTAGGCAGCTCAGTTTAAAATGGGAGAAAAATACTCTGATTGTAGGCTCTGAGTATTCCCATCTGGCATGCAGGGAGTAGGGAGGCAAGTCAGGGCCTGTGGCAATGCTTTTTGCTGTGCCTGAAGGCAGGCAGGCCATATCTGGGAACACCACTGCTGATTCCCTCCCCCTCACCCAGAGCTAGAACCAGGCCAGGTCTATCACAGTTAGTAAGACCACTGAAGCTCTCATCCTGTCACAAAGCTAATGTGCATCCAACCCAAGCCCTACACAGATCTTTGGCTTCCTATCCCAAGACACAGAAGAGCCTCTCTTATTTTTTACTTAAAACCTGGACTTTAATCCAGGTTAGGAATGGGGATAGTGACAGCAAAAGCAGCAGCCAGGTTTGTACACCCCAGATGTACACACTCACGGGCATGGGCACGTTTCACACTTGTTGGAGCATGAGAAGCCTGGAATGCACCTGTTTCCCAGCTGCAAACTGATATCCACACCATTCATGTGTCTTCATTTAGACCTCTTCATTGTATATTTGTTCAGCCAATGCAAAAACATCTTCTGGGGGAGCATTATTAATTGCATCACTAGCCCCCACTTATTCTAGGGCACAGTTAGGAGGAATCTGGTTAGCTCCTAATCCCTCAGGACAAAGGTGCTGCCCCCTTTCCAGCACTCTCATCCAGCAGTGCCGTCTTGGGATGTTCTTTTCAAACACAAGCAGCATGAGGTAGCAAGCATGGTGTGGCAGGCTTAGGGCCATGGACAGGTGGCTGCTGGTGAAGCAGCAGAGGGCAGGCTTGTCTGTGGGTGGCAACATGACAAGCCAAGGCAGCCACAGCCCCTACCCCCCACAGCCCCAGTCCAGATGGCATTCAGATCTTCCTGGATGGTACTGAAGTGCCTGATGCCCATCACTCACCTGCTCATTGGTACTGCCTTGCGTTGGTTCCTCAGGGCCTGGAAAGCGGGGGTGGGACATGTAGATGCAGGCTGGGCACCACCTCACAGCAAGAGTCCACCTGGCCACAGGCTGGCAAGCAAGCCCAAGCAGCTCAGCTTTAGATACTTGGCCTCATTGCCTCTGGCTGCACGTACTATGTATATTTTGCACAAAGGTAGAAAAAAGTGTCAACATGATCTGTTGTGACATGAAAGGCTGTGCCCCATAAAGACCTCCTAAAAATGTTGTCTTAAGCCCTGTTTCTTCTAGTAAAATTTACACAAATACACACATACAAGCCTTAAACTACTATCAATGAAATATCAAGATCTTTTAAACCCATACATAAACAAGCAAACACAAAAACAGTCACTGTTTGATTGTGGAGAAAGTGGGAGTCTGAAGCGGCTGACCCCAAAACAGCCTCCCCAAGCCCCAGAACAGGCCAGGCAGTCTGAATGCTACAAGATTATGTAATGATTACAGAGAATGACAGCTCCCATGAGTACTTGTTAGGCACTGTGCTAGCTTCTCAGTCTCAGAATGCCTGCTTGCCAATACCTTGTGAGGGGAGGCCCTGCCTCACTAGAGCACAGGAGGTCCCCAAGCTATTCCCAGAAAATAGTCATTAAAGGATGGAGCTGGGGGAAGCCCAGACAGTACAAATGAGTGCCCAGGGTCTCCCTCCCCTTTCTCCACTCCTCCACATGGAGCCTTGAGGGGAAGTGAGCGGGCTCCTAACCCTCTTACAGAGTTCCAGTCCTGCAGGTCTGGATGTTCTCATTGTTTCACAGCGGGTGACAGTGCAACCCCAGGCCCCTTACTTGCCATTCCTCAATGCCAGGCCAGGCCCAGAGCCCTTTGCTTACACAGTTCAAGACATGCTCAAGGCCCACTTCGGCACAGTCACCCATAGTGTAGTGAGATGAGCAAGGAGGTGCAAGTAAGTACAAATCCCCATGGGCATGGCCTCAGGCATGTTCTGCAGGCTCAGATCCTCCCCGATGAGCTCACAGTCCCCCCTCAGGAGGCATGCAGAGCACACCTTCAGGGAGCAGTGCTCAGATGAGCCGACAGACCCCAGATCCCCCACCCCACGATGCTCTGTCCCACTTCGTAGGGCCTCTGCATCGGCCAGTCCCCACTGCTTTCTGGTGAGATGTCCAAGTTGAAGTGAATATTGAAGACCATACAGCTGATGGAGCTGCCTGCCTTGCAGATGTTGTCAATTACCTCCTGACTTTGAGGGTCAGCTGTGGAGACACAGCTTGATGAGAGGTAGCCCCACTCCACCATCAGTGGGGCTGGGATGCCATGATCCATGCCTTTTATCTCCTTGCTAAGATGTCTGCCTGCTTTTATCAGGGACTGGGCCATGAGCCACCCCTGGCAGGAACCAGCTGGCAGAAAATCCTGGGCACTCTCCCCCAGCATCCCCAGCATCTCCACCTGTGATCTCACCTGTGCTGATAATCTCCATGGTAAGATTATGGGAATTTTTAAAGCAATGTTTCCACTATCAGTTTCCTATCTTAATAACAGCCCTGATAGTTTTTAAGCCCTAGCAAGCTGAAACTGTAAGCCAAAGATTTCCTGCCTTAGTGGGGCCATGCTTGGGCAGTGTGTGCCCAGGTAAGAGCAGCATTGTGGTTAGTGGAAGGAAGAGCTTGATGGCCCTCCACTAATAGTGAAAAGGAGGGCCCCCTCCTTTCAGAGCATCAAAGTTTCAGAGGCCAGAGAAAGGTGCTTGGGAGCAGAAGTCTAAAAGGCCTTGAAGGGAATTCCAGACAGCCTTCAGGGTGCCTGAGAGGGCTGGGTTCATTCCAGCCAGTCAGTCACCAGGGGCTGTTGGCGCCTTGACTGTGGCTCTTTATTGAAGCAGCCACTCAGGCCAGGTCTTTCAGAGAAGTTCCCTCATTATCTGCAGCTTTTTGTTTCATCCCTGGATCTCTAGAGAAATCAGGGAGGGAGGTAAGGGCTCAGCCTGTGCCCCACAACCTGCCCTGAGAAGTCTTTTTTGTGTCCTCCCCATGGACAGCCTCAAACTTCCAAATAAACAGACCAGCATGGAGCCTCCAGGAAAGTGTACAGAATTCTGTCTAGTACCCAGGAGGAAGGGGGTTCCCAGTGAGAGCAGGGCCAGGCTGCATGCAGCTGTTCAGGAATGTTCTCCTTATAGTCCAGCCTCAAGGTGTAGGCATCCTCTGTGTGCATGCAGTCCATGGAAGGCTCTGCCTGGGGAGCCACCTAGCTGCACACCTGGAATGGGGTGGTGACCCTCTTGCATGGGTGGTACTGGGTGCTGTGACATTCAGCAGAGAGGGAGATACACAGCCCACCATTCCCAGGCCACTGCCATGGTCTTCTTCTGCAAGATCCCCACCTGCTCTAGGTTCTTGCCCTGAGACACTATCCTGAAGTCAGACAGAAGCAGGTGGGCTCCTTTTCCAGGGCTGCTCTCTCCCACACTGACAGCTCCTTAGAGCAGGACTCAGACAGAGACAGTGGGGACAGATTCTTCAGGCAGAAGCATGGGAGTTTAGGCTGGCAGGTTTATTCCATACCCCACATGACATGACATGACATGACATGACATGACATGACATGACATGATGGCACAGGCTGTGGGACAAAGGTGCTACCTTTCTTCTATGGCATGAGAAATGGCTTAGGAAACAGAGGCTGACAGGGTTGGGGTTGAGTGATAGACTGTGGGTGACAAGAAGTGGGTGGGCACTGAGCAAGTTCCCTGCTTATCTGTCCACAGGCACAGAGCAAGTGGCATTCTGGGAGCCTGTAGGGGGAGGGCAGAGACTTACTGGTTCCAGTGAAACCCCCATGTAGATGCAGTCTTGCTGTACTGCTGGTCCCTGGCTATAATTACAAAGAGGTACAGGCGATCCCCATGCATCCTGCCACTTCCAGGGAGTGGGTTCCTGCTGCTCATGGTAGGCACCTTTAGGCACTAAACGTGCTCCAGGAATGGTCAAGCTTCATTAAGCTAGGCATCATGGTGTGAGGCTCTCCATCCCGCTAAGGACCCTCTTCCTTGCTCCAGCTGGGAGTTTCACCTTCCAGTCTGGTTCTGGAGACATCATGGCCCCTGGCAGGATGTGCTTAGGTGACACAGAGTTGATGGAGCCCATTTCTAAGCCATTCTTTCATTTCTCATTGTTTAAGGGACCTGAGGCTGGTGATTAGTACAGGGACACCCAAGTCCAACTGTCTCCACCTAAATGTGTTTCTGGACTGGATGTCTCAGGGCCAGACACTTCCAGGTGGAATGGCCTCATTCTCAGCACCTGGACTTCATAATCCCTGTTCCTCTGTTCAACCCTGACCCCAAAGCCTCCTGCAACTCTCAGGTCACCACTGGAGAAGATGCTCAGGAAGAACACATAGCTGCAGTCAATGCTGCTGAAGGCAGCACATGGGTTCAGGCTCTTGAGCTGGTCTTGAACATGGTATATATGCATGCAGGCATCTTAGTAGTGCAAGTAGCTCTTTCAGGAAGGAGGGGAGGAGGGTGTTACCATGGCCCTGCACCCTGGAATGACCCATCTAGCACAGAAAATAGTTTGCTGGGTGACATCAAGGGTGATTTTAATTTTCAACTTTAGGCTTCCATTTTCAAATTTCACAATGAACATATAAGGTGGGGTTCTGGTTCAAACACAGATGCACACACACACACACACATATACACACACACTCTCTCTCTCTTCCCCCCTTCCTCTCTGTCTCTCTCTCTCTTCCTCTCTGTCTGTCTGTCTGTCTCTCTCTCTCTCTCTGTCACTCTCTCCTTCCTGCTTGTGGGCAGGAATTCTTGTTTACAAAAAAATCTGCCAAATGCCTATGAAGCACAGGCAGGTGTCATGGAGCCATGAGGCCACCTGCTCTCTGTACACTAGTGTCTTGAGTAGGCAGTGTTTTCAGAGCTCTGGGGCCTCCACAAGCATGTCCTGCTGTCTTGGGGCAGCCCTCAGGCAGGGGCGTCCTAAGAACTCCTCAGGGCCCCCAACTTCAGCACTGTCTTCCAAAGTATGTTTTATGAGATTTTAATGGTGGTTATTTTGGGAAAGAGGAGAGGTTTTGTGATCAGCTGTGGGAACCATCGAGCTACAAATCCTTTTTAACAATTGCTATTAACAAGCAGGTAGGCCCTGGGAACATGAGTAGCTTTCTTGCAGGTAATGTGAGTGTATGAGAGTTTTTACCTTATAAACAAGACAATCACACTCCAGCAGTTGGTGGGCAGACTCCCTCACTCAAAGACTGTGACACCTTTCTTTCTTTTTTCATTCTGTCTTTTTTTTCCTCACAAGACATTATTTCTCTTTGTAGAATTTGATTTGGTTGATATCAAGCCTGGCTTGGTGCTGCCTCAATTTTTAGAATTACAACTGTTCTTTAACCCATGGGTTATGAAGTTAGAAGGTGCTGGTGTGACAGCCTGAGAAGCAGGCCTGCACTTCAATCCCACCTTCATGGGCTCATCTGTGACTCAGAGACCTCAGGCAAGTGGGGAAGTGCTGCTGGCCCTGCTTCTGGGGGCTGTTCCCAAGGAAGTCCTCCCAATTTCCAAATAAGCCTTCATATATATATTTTATTGGACTTCAGGTTCTGGGATACATGTGCAAAAAATGCAGGATTGTTGCATAGGTACCGACATGTCAATGTGATTTGCTGCTAGCTCCATCCCCTTGTCACCTATATCTGGCATTTCTCCCCCTGTTATACCTACCCAACCTTCTTACACCCTGCTGTCCCTCCCCTATTCCCCCTGAATGGACCCCAGTGTGTGACGCTTTTCTCCCTGTGTCCATGCGTTCTCACAGTTCAATACCCTCCTACGAGGGAGAACATGTGGTGTTTGTTTTTCTGTTCTTGTATCAGTTTGCTGAGAATGATGATTTCCAGATTCATCCATGTCCCTACAAAGGACACAAACTCATGTTTTTTTCTGCTGCATAGTATTCCATGCTGTGTATGTGCCACATTTTCCTTGTCCAGTCTATCGACAATGGGCATTTGGCTTGGTTCCAGGTTTTTGCTATTGTAAAGAGTGCTGCAATGAACATACATGTGCATGTGTCTTTATAATAGAACAATTTATAATCCTTTGGGTATATACCCAGTAATGGAATTGCTGGGTCAAATGGAATTTCTATTTCTAGGTCCTTGAGAAATGGCCACACTGTCTTCCACAATGGTTGAACTAATTTACACTCTCACCAGCAGTGTAAAACTGTTCCTATTTCTCCACATCCTCACCAGCATTTGTTGTCTCCAGATTTTTAATGATCACCATTCTAACTGGTGTGAGATGGTATGTCTATTGCATTTCTAAAATGACCAGTGATGATGAGTATTTTTTCATATGTTTGTTGGCCTCATATATGTCTTCTTTTGAAAAGTGACTTGTCATGACCTTCACCCATTTTTTAATGGGTTTGTTGGTTTTTTTTTTTTCTTGTAAATCTGTTTTAGTTCTCTGTAGATGCTGAATATCAGCCATTTGTCCGGTAGGTAAGTTGCAAAAATATTTTCCCATTCTGTTGGTTGCTGGTTGACTCTCATAATTGTTTCTTTTGCTGTACAGAAGCCCTGGAGTTTAATGAGATCCCATTTGTCTATTTTGGCTTTCATTGCCAATACTTTTGGTGTTTTAGTCATGAACTCCTTGACTATGCCTATGTCCTGAATGGTTTTGCCTAGATTTTCTTCTAGGATTTTTATGGTGTTTGGCCTTATGTTTAAGACTTTAAACCATCTGGAGTTAATTTTAGTGTAACGTGTCAGAAAGGAGTCCAGTTTCTGCTTTTTGCACATGGCTGGCCAGTTTACCCAACACCATTTATTAAACAGGGAATCCTTTCCCCGTTGCTTGTTTTTGTCAGATTTGTCAAAGACAAATGATTGTAGATGTGCAGTCTTACCTTCTAGGCCTCTGTTCTGTTCCATTGGTCTATATCTCTGTTTTGGTACTAGTGCCATGCTGTTTTGAATACTGTGGCTTTGTAGTATAGTGTGAAGTCAGGTAGCATGATGCCTCAGCTTTGTTCTTTTTTCTTAGAATTGTCTTGGCTATGCAGGCTCTTTTTTGGTTCCAGATAAAGTTTAAGGTGGTTTTTTCCAGTTACTTCTGTGAAGAGGGTCATAGGTAGCTTGATGGGGATAGCATTGAATATATAAATTACTTTGGAAGGTATGGACATTTTCACAATATTGATTTTTCCTAACCATGAGCATAAAATGTTTTTCCATCAGTTTGTGTCCGCTCTTATTTCCTTGAAGTTTGTAGTTCTCCTTGAAGAGGTCCTTTACATCCTTTGTTAGTTGTATTTCTAGGTATTTTGTTCTCTTTGTAGCAATTGTGAATGGCAGTTTGTTCTTGATTTAGCTCTCTTTAAGTCTGTTATTGGTGTATAGGAATACTTGTGATTTCTGTACATTGATTTTGTATCCTGAGACTTTGCTGAAGCTGCTTATCAGTTTAAGGAGCTTTTGGGTTGAGATGATGGGGTCTTATAAATAATCAATCATGTCATCTGCAATAGAGACAATTTGGCTTCCTCCTTTCCTAATTGAATACCCTTACTTCTTTTTCTTGCCTGATTGTTCTGGCTAGAACTTCCAATACCATATTGAATAGGAGTGGTTAGAGATGGCATCCTTGTCTAGTGCTGGATTTCAAAGGGAATGCTTCCAGTTTTTGCCCATTCAATATGATATTGGCTGTGGGTTTGTCATAAATAGCTTTTATTATTTTGAGACATGTTCCATTGATACCTACTTTACTGAGAGTTTTTAGCATGAAGGGCTGTTAAATTTTGTCAAAGGCCTTCTCTGCTTCTATTGAGATAGTCATGTGGTTTTTGTCTTTGGTTCTGTTTATGTGGTAGATTAAGCTTATACACTTGCGTATGTTGAACCAGACTTGCATCTCCAGGATGAAGCCTACTTGAACGTGAAGGATAAGCTTTTTGATGTGCTGTTGCAATCAGTTTGCCAGTATTTTATTGAAGGGTTTCTGCATCTATGTTCATCATGGATATTAGCCTGAAGTTTTCTTTTTTTGTTGAGTCTCTGCCAGGTTTTTGTATCAGGATGATGAAAATCCCTCATAAAGAGATTTTCAAAGTATTTCTTCTTTTTGGATTGTTTGGAATAGTTTTAGGAGTGGTACAAACTCCTCTGTGTATGTCTGGTAGAATTTGACTGTGAACCCATCTGGACCTGGGCTTTTTTTGGTGGGTAGGCTATTAATTGCTGCCTCAACTTCAGCCCTTGTTTTGGTCAATTCAGGGTTCTTATTTCTTTCTGGTTTAAGATTGGGAGGGCGCAAGTGTCCAGGAATTTATTCATTTCTTCCAGGTTTACTGCTTTGTGTGCAGAGTTGTTTGTAGTAATCTCTGATGTTAGTTTGTATTTCTGTGGAATGGGTGGTGATATCCCCTTTATCATTTTTAATTGCATCTATTTGATTCTTGTCTTTTTGTTGTTGTTGTTAATCTGGCTAGTGGTCTGTCTATTCTGTTGATTTTTTCAAAAAACCAGGTCCTGGATTGACTAATTTTTTGATGGGTTTTATGTGTCTCTATCTTTTTTAATTCTGCCCTGATCTTAGTTATTTCTTGTCTTCTGCTAGGTTCTGAGTTTTTTTTTTTTTTAATCTTAATCCTCTAGTTCTTTGAATTTTGATAATAGGGTGTTGATTTTAGATCTATTCTTGCTTCTCATGTGGGCATTTATTGCTATAAATTTTTCTCTAGACACTGCTTTAAATGTGTTCCATTGATTCTGGTACATCGCATCTTCATTCTCATTGGTTTTGAAGAACATCTTTATTTATGCCTTCATTTCATTGTTTATCCAGTCAACATTCAAAAGCCAGTTGTTCAGTTTCCATGAATTTGTGTTGTTCTGAGTTAGTTTCTTAATTCTGAGTGCCAATTTGATTGCACTGTGGTCTGAGAGATGGTTTGTAATCATTTCCATTATTTTGCATTTGCTGAGGAGTGATTTACTTCCAATTATGTGGTCAGTTTTAGAGTAGGTGTGATGTCGTGCTGAGAAGAATGTATATTCTGTGGATTTGGGGTGGAGTGTTCTGTATATGTCTATTAGGTTTGCTTGGTCCAGATCTGAGTTCAAGTCCTGGATATCCTCATTAATTTTCTGTTTTATTGATCTGTCTAATATTGACAATGGAGTGTTAAATCTTGCACTGTTATTGTGTGGGGGTATAAGTCTCTTTTTAGGTCATTAAGAACTTGCTTTATGTATCTGGATGCTCCTGTATTGGGTATGTATATATTTAGGTTTGTTAGTTCTTGTTGCATTGATTCTTTTACCATTATGTAATAACCTTCTTTGTCTCTTTTGGTCTTTGTTGGTTTAAAGTCTATTTTGTCAGAAACTAGAATTGCAACTCCTGCTTCTTTTTATTCTGCATTTGCTTGATAAATCTTGCTCCATCCCTTTATTTGGAGCCTGTGTGTGTCCTTGAAAGTGAGAGTCCTTGAAAGTGAGATGGGTTTCCTAGATACAGCACATGAATAGTTTTTGGCTTTTTAACCTATTTGCCAGTTTGTGTCTTTTGATTGGGGCATTTAGCCCACTTACATTTAAGGGTAATATTGTTATGTGTGAATTTGACCTTACCATTTTGATGCTACCTGGTTGTTTTTCCTGTTAGTTGATGCAGTTTCTCCATCGTGTCAATGCTTTTTACAATTTGGTATGTTTTTTGAGTGGCCAGTACTGGTTGTTCCTTTTCATGTTTAGTGCTTCCTTCAGGAGCTCTTTTAAGGCAGACCTGGTGGTGATGAAATCTCTCAGCAGTTTCTTGTTCATAAAGTTTATTTCTTCTTCACTTATGAAGCTTAGTTTGGCTGGGTATGAAATTCTAGGTTGAAAGTTCTTTTCTTTAAGGATGTTGAATATTGGCCCCCACTCTATTCTGGCTTGTAGGGTTTCTGCTGAAAGATCTGTTGTAAGTCTAATGGGCTTCCCTTTGTGGGTAACCCAACCTTTCTTTCTGGCTCTCCTTCACATTTTTTTCCTTCATTTCAACCCTGGTGAATCTGAAAATTGTGTGCCTTGGGGTTGCTCTTTTGGAGGAATATCTTTGTGGTGTTTTCTGAATTTCCTGGACTTGAATATTGGCCTGCCTTGCTAGGTTGGGGATGGTCTTCTGGATAATATCCTGAAGAGTGTTTTCCAGCTTGGATTTATTCTCTCTGTCACATACAGGTATACTCATCAAACGTAGATTAGGTCTTTTTACATAATCCCATATTTCTTGGAGGCTTTGTTCATTTATTTTTATTCTTTTTTCTCTAATCTTGCCTTCTCATTTTATTTCATTGAGTTGATCTTCAATGTCTGAGATTCTTTCTTCTGATTGGTTGATTTGGCTAATGAAACTTGTGTATGCTTTGTGAAGTTCTCATGTTGTGTTTTTCAGCTCTATTAAGTCATTTATATTCTTCTCTAAGCTGTTTATTCTTGTTAGCATTTCGTCAAACCTTCTTTCAAGGTCCTTAGTTTCTTTGCATTGGGTTAAAACATGTTCTTTTAGCTCAGAAAAGTGTATTACCCACCTTCTGAAGCCTGTTCCTGTCAATTCATCAGACTCATTCTCCATCCAGCTTTGTTCCTTTGCTGGTGATGAGTTGTGATCCCTTGGAGGAGAAAAGCTGTTCTGGTTTGGGGTGTTTCCATCCTTTATGCACTGGTTTCTTTCCATCTTTGTGGATTTATCTACCTGTGGTCTTTGTAGTTGGTGGCTTTCAGATGGGGTCTCTGAGTGGACATTCTTTTGTTGATGATAAAGTTATTTCTTTCTGTTTTTAGTTTTCCTTCTAACAGGCCCCTCTGCTGTAGGACTTCTGGAGGTTCGCTGAAGACCCTGATTGCCTTGGGGTCACCTGCAGCAACTTCAGAACAGTAAGGGTTGCTGCCAGTTTCTTCTGTTATCTTTATCCCAGAAGGATACCTGCCAGATATCAGCCTTAGCTCTCTTCTATGAGGTTACTCTTTGTATCTATGGGGGTCAGAAAGCTGCTTGAGGAGACAGTTTTCCTTATTAAGCTCAAGTGCTGAGGTGTGGGCTCCATTGTTCCATGCAGACCTGCTGGGAAGGTACATTTTAGACTGCTGCAGTGGGACTCATAACCACCTTTTTTCCAAGGTGCTCTGTCCTGGGAAGCTGGGGCTTTATTTATACATTTCTGATGGGCTGCTGCCTTTTTTTCAGAGTTTCCCTGCCCAGCAAGGAGATAGTCTAGTCACAGTCTGCCAGTAGAGGCATTGCTGAGCTGTCATGTGCTCTGCCCAGCTGCTGTGTGAACTTCCTTGCAGTTTTGTTTATAGAGGTATAGTTAGAACTGCCTCAGTAATGGCAGTATACCTCAGTAATGGTGGACTGCCTCTGTAATAGTGGATTGCCTCAGTAATGGTGGACTGCCTCGGTAATGGCAGACTGCCATGGTAATGGCAGACTGCCATGGTAATGGCAGACTGCCTTGGTAATGGCAGACTGCCTCGGTAATGGTGGACTGCCTTAGTAATGGTGGTTGCCTCCCCCCAACAGAGCTGGACCATCCCTTGTCCAGCTGCACTTGCTTTGAAACTCTCAGTCCAGACCGTTTCAGATTGCTGGTCTTTGTGGGGTTGGGACTAGCTGAGCCAGATTACCTGGATCCTTGTTTCAGCCTCCCTTTTTTTTAGTTGAACAGGCAGCTCTGTCTCCCAGGTGTTCCAGGCGCCAGTTGAAATGGCTGCCCAGATTTGTGTGAGTTTTGTGTGGAGACCTGCTGCACAGGCTGAAACAGCCATGCTGGAAATTCGTGGCACTTTTTAGCCTGGGAATCTCCTGGTCTATGGGAAGTAATAAACTGTTTGGAAGTGCGGTGTTGACTCACTCTCTGTGTTGTTCTTGCTGAGAACTGCACTCCAGAGCTGTTCCTACTTGGCCATCTTGAATCTGCCTCCCCAAACCAGCCTTCTATCACGCACAGCACTGAGCCTTCCTGTAGCTCCTCAGTGTTGCACATCTCTGAGAAGTGGTCTAGCATGTTGCTGTCCAGGCTCAGTGAGAAGCAGGTGCAGTAAAACCTGTTTTCACAAACCATGAGCACCAGGTAAATCTCCTGCACCATCTCCTTGGGGGTCACCTGCAGGGAGAAGGCTCTAATAACTGATGAGAACTCACATGGCAGGAAGAAAGACTTACCCTTTCCCCAGGCCAAAGTCCTGAAAAACATGCCAAAAACTCTCTGTCTCCCACTTTTTGAAAATTTAAGAATTAAAATCCCAGGTTCCGTCTATATATGCCATGTTCACCCAGACGTGTGTGTGTGTGCGTGTGTGCATGTGTGTATGTATGTGCAGGACAGTGACTGGCCCATTGGCTACACCTACAGACCCAGAAAAATTCCTTTGCAGAGTAACAGAAGATGGAAGAACTGAGGGAGAGAAAGAGCAGCCTTGCCTCCTCCCTCGCCCAGTGCTAAGGTCCTCAGGGCAAAGGGCTTTTGCCTTCAACTTCAAGTTAACAGCATACAAAGTATATTCAATTGTACTTCCCTCAGTGTTTTAGCATTACAAATTATATCTTTATATATTGTGTGTATTTTCACAAAGATTTAAGAATTTTAAGGACCATTATAGTAGAAAATTGTGTATCCATGTATATATTTACATTAAACAGAGAGCTTCATATTTTTATATGATTTTATGATGCTGTCCAGTGTCCTTTAATTTTTCAACATAATTGACTCTCTTTAGCATTTTTTCTAGGGTTATTCTATTTTAATCTTTGAAAGTCTTTATTTTTCCTAATTTTTGAAGTATAATTTTCCCAGATCAATTACTCTTGGTTGCTATTATTTTTTTGGTTTCATCACTTTGAATCGTGGAAAGTTTTTAGCACCCATGCTTTTCCTCCCAAATAATATTTATGCCATTTTCTGCCTATATTTTTTTAAAAAAAACTCCCTGAATATATTTATCTACTTGACAGTGTCCAATAAGACTTATATTTCACCGTTATTTTTTTCATTCTTCTAAAAAATTAGTTTCCAGCACTGAATATTTGTGAATAATGTGCATTATTTTTTTTCTGATTTGTTAAGTCTGTTGTTGTGTCTGCTGTGAATTTATAAAACACAGTTACTGTATTCTTCAACTCCACAATTTCTGTTGGATTTTTAAAAATAATTTTTATATCATTGATATCTCATCTTGTCCATTCATTATTTTGAAATTTCATTCAGTTGTCAATGCAAATCAAAGCCACATTGAGATACCATCTCACGCCAGTTAGAATGGCGATCATTAAAAAATCTGGAGACAACAGATGCTGGAGAGAATGTGGAGAAATAGGAACACTTTTACACTGTTGGTGGGAGTGTAAATTAGTTCAACCATTGTGGAAGACAGTGTGGCGATTCCTCAAGGCCTTAGAAATAGAAATTCCATTTGACCCAGCAATCCCATTACTGGGTATATACCCGAAGGACTATAAATCGTTCTACTATAAGGACATATGCACATGAATGTTTATTGCAGCACTGTTTACAATAGCAAAGACCTGGAACCAACCCAAATGCCCATCAATGATGGACTGGACTGAGAAAATGTGACACATATACACCATGGAATATTATGCAGCAATCAAAAATGATAAGTTTGTGTCCTTTGTAGGGACATGGATAAATCTGGAGAACATCATTCTCAGCAAACTGACACAAGAATAGAAAATGAAATACCACATATTCTCATTCATAGGTGGGTGATGAATAATGAGAACACATGGACACAGGGAAGGGAGTACTACACACTGGGGTCTATTGGGGGGAATAGGGGAGGGACAGCGGTGGGGAGCTGGGGAGGGATAGCCTGGGGAAAAATGCCAAATGTGGGTGAAGGGGAGGAAGGCAGCAAAACACACTGCCATTTGTGTACCTATGCAACTATCTTGCATGTTCTGCACATGTACCGCAAAACCTAAAATACAATAAAATAATAATAATAATACTGCAAAAATTTTAAATGTAAACAAATAATATTTAAAATGTAAAGGGTACAATGAATAGAAAAATTACATAGATAAAACATTATAAATTAGAAGAGTAGGATGAAGTGAATATTTAGAAGTCACAAAAGGAATAAAACAAACACTGAAAAATTACAATACATAAAAAATAGAAATAAATGGTGTTAAGTACAAGCTAAAATAAATAAAATGGAGTGCATGTCAAATGGACAATATAAAATATAAAATTATTAAAATAATAAATTGTAATAGCTTATAGGCATGCTTATTAAAAGACAAACAATAGTAAAACACATAATACCAAAATAGAGAAAATAATGTAAAACCATCTAAGATAAAATTCAAATTAGTTAAAAAGCAATGAAAACAAACCTATTTCTCAATATGTGAATGAAATCAAGAATTCAATAAATTATGATCTTCAACATTCTGAGGGAAGAAACACATCAATTTAAAATCACATATATTACAAAACTTACTTTCAGTATTGAGAACAAAAAGTAACAATACACAAAAACGATGTAAATTGAGTATATTTACCTCAGTAAAATGCATTTAAAATTTTCTGAAAATTGAGTTTATGAAGAAAAATATTCTTTCTAAAAGTAAACATTGAGATAAAATAAATGTGCAAACATCTAAATAAACAAACTAAACACTGTGTCAAATTACATACAATGTGTGATATATCCATATGAAGCACATTTATGGAGGAATAAAAGCACATGTTATCCCAAGGGGTATATTAAATAAAAGAATAAATTTGATAATAGATGAGTAACTTATTTTATGCAGTATAATGTGTATTTAAGAGATTTCTGTTACTAAATTCTTAAATATTTAGTGCATATTCAATATACTGTTTGAGCAATACTGACTGTCATTTCATCAGCAAAGATCAGGAGTGAAAGATTGAATCTTGCATAGCCATTGATCACAGCTCCTGGAACAACAGGAGTATTGAATTATTAATCCTGGATATGGCCAATGAGCATGGGATGAGAAAATCTACTGAGTACATAACCACAAAGCAACTCACCAGCAGCTTATTTCTCTGGAGAGACTCTTAGAGAGTGGCTGCTGCTATAGAGATGCTGAGACTGTTTTTTGTGCCAGAAGGAGAGAATTAACACATGCGCATTTGAGAGTATCAGTGTTCCTCTAAAGAAGACATTTCTAAATGCTGCTAGTGTTGAACACAAGCTTATGTTAACATAACCCCTGGGGGAAGGAAAACAGTAAAAAATAAGAACAATAATTCCTGCCCAGGTTACATTTGGTTTAGCTTCAGTGGGTTAAAGCCAGTCACTACGGAAGACAAAATATAGTGTATAATTTAGGTAGGTGAGTTTGAAATTCGCTGACCAGTAGGTTCTGGGATTAATGACAATGGCCTGTAGTACACTCAAAGTGCAGGTGGTGCATGTGAAGAAGCTGCTCATTGTCCTGTTAAGGTAGACAGCAGGCTTCTATTTGAGGACACTCTAGAGAACATCTTCCCAATCTGTGTCTGAAGAGAAAAAGTTTGCATGGTAGGAGCATCACTGTGTAGATGAAGGCCAAGTTACTAATGCTCAGGTCACAGAACCTGGGCCTGTAACCCAAAAATACAGAAGACAGGAAGGAAGATGACAGAGATTCCAATGCCAGCTCTGGGCTACAAAGCAGTTTTATGTCACTATTATTTGAAGATGTGCTCTTTATCAAAAAAGTGAACACATATATGGAAAAACAAACAAGAGAAAAACCAAAGTCTCTTCTCAGGAAATCTTCTCTGTGATTATGCCAACCATGACCACCACTCTCCTCAGTGCCTTCCATCATTGCACCTCAATCAAAAAGTCCTGAGTGTTCCCTAGCAATCCGATAAGCACCATCCCCTTTCATTCACTTCCCATAAGCACCAAATGATAAGCAATGATGCCACTGAAGCTTCCTCTTTTTGTGCTTTTATTGTCTTCACACTTTCCAAACAATTATAAGTGCCACGTGTCCTGGAAATTTTTAGTTTATTTGTACATCTTCCCTTAAATTCCACAAGATAATGAACAACGACTTATGAACATTTGTGTCTGCACACCTGGTACAGTGCTAGGTTAACATTTTTCAAATAAAGGTGAAGAACTGGAGATAAGCAGACAATCAGTTGATCAGCTTGTTTCACTCTAATAATTAATATGAAGTGGAGAGAAGTTATAATGTGTAATTGACCAAATTTTCTTCATCAATTTTTTAAATAATCTATTTATGAGGATAGAGAGCTCTCTTGATCTAAACGTATCACAAAAAACCACATATCCCAATACTGTTGTTTGGAAATAATTTTTTAAGAAAAACAAAAACATAAAAACAATGCCTCATGTTGCCAATTTATTTTCTCTTTCACAAAAAATATAATCACTCCATCTACTAGTTTCTCTAATTTTTAGCTTATCTCAGAATAAATTTTAAAAGCTAACTCCAAAGTCTTATTAAAACTTCATATGGGTGAAATTGAACATATCATTTATTCTAATGCAAATTGTTTTTTAGCTGTAGCAACTGAAAACAGATGAGAGGTTGCCAGAGCTGAGAAGTGAGGGTTATGAATGGACTGAATAGGGTTTTGAAGGAAAGCTTTAGGAATGTCAGAAATGTTCTATATGGTGATCATGA
This sequence comes from Saguinus oedipus, assembly GCA_031835075.1. Classification (NCBI taxonomy): domain Eukaryota; kingdom Metazoa; phylum Chordata; class Mammalia; order Primates; family Cebidae; genus Saguinus; species Saguinus oedipus. The sequence goes on from CM063188.1 coordinate 42,515,918, forward strand.
TGGTGATTACATTACTATGCACCTTTGTTAAGGTTCATAAAACTGTGCACATAAAGTCGTCGAATTTTATTACATGTAAATTATTCCCCAATAAAGCTAGCCAATTAACATATATAGATTTTTAGTAGAAAAAAGCAAGTTGAGAAGGTATTTGGTTTTTTTTTTTCTGTTGTTTGTCTGTTTGCTTCTTTTTGAGATGGAGATTCACTCTTGTCACCCAGGCTGGAGTGCAATGGCACAATCTTGGCTCCATGCAACCTCTGCCTCCCAGATTCAAGTGATTCTCCTGCCTCAGCCTCTTGAGTGGCTGGGGTTACAGGCACCTGCCACCATGCCCAGTTATTTTCTTTGTATTTTCAGTACAGACAGGGTTTCACCATGTTGGCCAGGCTGGTCTACAACTTCTGACCTCGGATGATCTGCCCGCCTCAGCCTCCCAAAGTGTGGGGATTACAGGCAAAAGCCACCGCACCCAGCCGTGTATGTGTTATTAAATTTAATACCTCTACATTTGTGTATATAAGTATTTTTTTAATGCTTGGAATCATAGAAATAGTAAAAAAAAAAAAAAAAAAAAAAAAAAAAGAAGATGGGAAGTAGGTAATAGTCAAATGGAATATTATTATTTCAGTAGTTCAGTTGTTAAGAGAAGTTTATTTGCACACTCACTACTTGTACAATTAAAATTAAATTTAATTATGGCAGTACAAAGTAATTTTTGCAGCTATGCACATGGCAGAAACTAACATATAATTTACTCTTTTTGTGTTGTCTTTGCCGGGTTTCTGTTGCTGTTGTTGTTGTTTTCTGTTTGTTTGCTTGCTTTGAGACCATCTCACTCTATCACCAGGCTGGAGTTCATGGTGTCATCATGGCTCACTACAACCTCTGCCTCCTGGGTTCAAGGGATTCTCTTGCTTCAGCCTCCCAAGAAGCTGAGGTTACAGGCCCATGCCACCATGCCCGGCTAATATTTTGTATTTAGTAGAGACAGGGTTTCACCATGTTGGTCAGGTTTTCTCGAACTTCTGACCTCAGGTGATCCACCCACCTGGACCTCACAAAGTACTGGGATTACAGGTGTGAGTCACCATGCCCAGCCTTTCAGGTGTTTATATTGACATTATGTCCGACTTCATAAAATACATTGGAAAAAATTTCCCCTCTTCTGTTTTGTAGAGAGTTTGTGTGCATTTTTCTTTATCTACTTGTTGATAGAATTCAATAGTGAAATCAGCAGGGCCTGAAGATTTCTTCTTGGAAAGGTTTTTGATTACATTTTCTTCAACAGATATATGGCCATTTAGATTGCCTATTTCCCATTGTATCATCCTATAATTTGATTTTTACAATGAAATTTATTTATTTTCAAGCTTGTTGGCAAAAAAGTTATTTCAAATTAATTGACAAAATGTGTGTATTATAATTCTGATATATATATGTGGTCTGCAGTAATATTCTTTCATTTCTGCTATGAGCAATTTGTGTTTTGGGTGTTTTTATTAGTCTAACTAGGTTTTGATCAATCTTTGCAAGCAGCAAATTTTTGTTTATTTAATTTTCTCTAAGACCTGGGGGTTTCTGCTTTTTTTTTTTTTTTAAGATGCATCATCCCTCTGTCACCCAGGCTAGAGGGCAGTGGCATGATTTCAGCTCACTGCAAACTCTGTCTCCCTGGTTCAAGGGATTCTTCTGCCTCAACCTCCTGAGTAGCTCTGATTACAAGTGCCCACGACCATACCCAACTAATTTGTGTATATTTAGTAGAGACACGGTTTCACTATGTTGGCCAGGCTGGTCTCCAACTCCTGATCTCAGGTGATCCACCTGCCTTGGTCTCCCAAAATGCTGGGATTACAGACATGCACCAGTGTGCCTGGCCATGCTTTCTGCTTCTATCGTCATTTTATAATTTTTGTTTGTCTCCTGAGATTTCTGTCTATTTTACTCATTGTATATGCATATTTTCTTTTATGTCTCTGCACATTTATGATAGCTGTTTTAAAATCTCTTAGTAGATTGGGCTCAGTGGCTCACACCTGTAATCTCAGACTTTTGGAGGCGAAGGCAGGAGAATTGTTTGAGCTCAGGAGTCCAAGACCAACCCAACCAACATGGTGCAACCCTCTCTCTACCAAAAATACAAAAATTAGCCAGGCATGGTGGCTCGTGCCTGTAATCCCAGCACTTTAGGAGGCCAGCAGGCAGATCATCTGAAGTCAGGAGGTTGAGACTAGCCTGGCCAACATGGTGAAAGCCCTTCTCTACAAAAACTACAAAGATTAGCCAGGCATGGTGGTGCATGCCTATAGTCCTACCTCCTCAGGAGTCTGAGGTTGGAGAACTGCTTGAGCCTGAGTGATGGAGGTTGCAGTGAGCTGAGATCTCTGCTTATTGGGTTCAAGTGATTCTCCTGCCTCAGCCTTCTGAGTAGCTGGAATTACAGGCACCTGACACCATGCCTAGCTAGTTTTTGTATTTTTAGTAGAGACAGGGTTTCACCAAGTTGACCAGGCTGGTCTTGAACTCCTGACCTCAAGTGATCCTTTTGCCTTGGTCTCCCAAAGTGCTGAGATTACAGGTGTGAACCACTGTGCCTGGCCAGTTAGCATGCTCTTGTTTTATAAAGGTACAAAATAAATGTGGACAACATCTACTTAGCTGATTGTTGCTACTTCTACCTTAACAACTTTCCTACTGATTCATAATTCCTTTATTCTCACATATACTAAAATATGTTTGAAGCGTGTTAATTTGGATAAAATGACATTTTGTATTCCTCATAGAATGGTGTTAAGAACTGTGAGATATGCTGAGCTGTCATGGCAAAGTGATATTTAATGTGCCTATAGGTGTGGAGGGGTTGTATAATTCCTGCTTCTAAAATAAAAGTGATTAGAAATAAAAAATGAATTATCTTTTAAACTTTTGAAAATGATTAGTTAGTTAGTACCTTTGTGTATAATATCAATGGATTTCTAATTTTCTAGAATGGTGTTATAATAGTAGAATTTTTTATATAACACAGTCTTCAAAGGGTATATAACAAATTTGAAGTCAGTCATTTGATTTTTAAAAAATTTCCAATTAATTTTGGTTTCCTCATATATATGATGACATTCAGCTTACAATCATTCAACTTAAAGTCTTGACTCTGTGATTGTGCTGTTTTTCATTTCCTTTGATACATTGCATGAGATATTCAATACTTTATCATAACATAAGCTTTGTCTTAGTTGATTTTGCCTAACTGTAAACTAATGTGTTGTGAGCATGTTTAAGGCAGGCAAGGCTGAGCTATAATGTTCAGTTATGTTAGGTGTATTAAATGCATTTTTGACTTACAGTATGTTCGACTTATGATGGGTTTCCTGGGACATAGGCTCATCATAAGTTGAGAAGCATCTGGATTAACATGTGTGAGATTTTCTCAATATATTAACATGCTAGAGCACAATGAAAGGATGTTAAAGGTTTTGTTTTCTTATGGAATAAATAATTTATTATGTTAGAGTAATACATTAGTTTCTTGTAGTATTTCCTTAATTCCCTATTTATTTTATTTATTTATTTGGGACAGAGTTTCACTTTGTCACCCACACTGGAGTGCAGTGGTGCAATTTCCACTCATTGCAACCTCTGCCTCTCAGGTTCAAGTGATTTTCATTCCCCAGCCTCCTGAGTTGCTGGGACTACAGGGGAGGATCACCATGCTTGGCTAAATTTTATATTTTTAGTAGAGATGGAGTTTCACTATGTTGGCCATGCTGGTCGTGAACTCCTGGTTCCAAGCAATCCACCCACCGTGGCCTACTAAAGTGCTGGGATTACAGGCATATGCCACTGTGCCTGGCCTCTATTTCTTTTAAAATTTAGAAACAGAGCCTCTTTAAGTGTGGTAAGAGAGATTCACTTTATTTATAAAATTAATAGCCAAATCTATGTGTTTGAACACAGACTTCTATTTTCACAAATTCACTTAATATATTTGCATCTTCTCTGAGGTATGATCATCAAATGATAATAAATTGTAATTTCTTTGATGTACTCTAATCATTTTCCTTTCAAATGACTTCATTTTCTATTCTAACAAAAAAACTCTACATTTTTCTTCAGCAATGCATTTGTTGAAGTCCAGCCGCCCCTGGCCTCCAGGATTGCCAGGGAATCAGGGCTCTCTAGGACCCAAGGGCTCCAAAGGAGAATTGGGACACCACCCCCCATCCATCACCAAGGTGGTTTCCTTTTGACTTTCTTCAGTTGGAGGCTGAAATGAAGGGAAAGAAGGAAGATCGAGGTGAGCAGGACAGAAAGGCGAAAGGGTAAGCTGGAGGCAGCTGCTTCTTTGGCTCCTTCGGTTCCAGCCTGCCAGGCCACCCCTGTTCCCCAAGACCCCGAGGCTCGCCTGGCTAACCTGAGATTCCAGGTCTCAAGGGAGAGAGCATCCAGGGCCTGCCTGGCCCACCTGGACCTCAGGGTCCCTCAGCATTGGCTCCGACGGTTGTCAGGGCCCTCCTGGTCCCCCAGGCTTCAAGGGCCCCCTTCATTTCCCAGCACTCACAGGCAGACTATCATCATTCCTGGCCCTCCAGCCTCCCTGGGCCCCCTGGAACCATGAGTGCCCCTTCAGGGCAGGTGAGGCTCTGGGCCACACGCCAGGCTATACTGGGCCAGGTGCACTAGGTGCTCCAGGGCTGGCTCATCTTCCTGGCCAAGCGGGAGGAGCTCTACGTCTGCATGAGGAACAGGTTCTGGAAGGTCCAGCTGGAGGCCCTGATGCCACTTGCTCAAGGAAGGAACAATGAAGTGGCTGCCTTGCAGTGCCCCCATGGTGCAACTGTATGACGGCAACCCCTACCCTTGCAGGAGCACCCCTAGACCATGGTGCAGCCATGGCAGGTGGACAACATCCTGGCCAGAAGCCCTGCCTGCTCCAGCCCCAGCCCTACCATGGAGTCCAGCACCAAAGCTCCTATGTGCACCTGCGTCCCACGGCTCTAGAAGCCTGCCCGCCCACACCAGCTGTGACTTCCAACCTGTGCTCCACCTGATCGTGCTCAGCAACCAGGTGCCTGGCAGCATGTGGGGGCATCAGTGGGGCCGATTTCCAGTGCTTCCAGCAGTCACAGCCCGTGGGGCTGGCAGGCCCCATCTGCGCCTTCGTGTCCTTGCAGCTGCAGGGCCTGTACAGCGTCGTGTGCAGTCAATGCCAAATGTTCATCCCTGCCCATGATCAACCCCAAGGAGGAACTGCTGCTTCCCAGCTGGGAGGTGCTTTTCTCCAGTTCTGAGGGCCCTCTGAAGCCCGGGGCATGCATCTTCTCCTTGACAGCAAGGATGTCCTGAGGCACCCCACCTGGCCCCAGAAGAGTGTGGCAGGGCTCGGACCCCATCAGGCACAGGCTGACCCAGAGCTATTGTGAAACATGCCAGACCAAGGCCCCTTTGCCCACAGGCCAGACCTCCTCACTGCTGGGGACAGGCTCCTGGGGCAGAACCCTGCAAGCTTCCACCATGCCTACATTGAGCTCTGCATCAAGAACAGCATCATGACTGCCTCCAAGTAGCTGCCGCCTGGATGCAGGTGGCTGGAGAGGATGCCTGGTTGGAGGGAGCCCCTGCTGTGGGCAGGGAGTGGCTGGCCAGCCCCAACTCCAGGACCTGTAATTGGGGCTGTTGGGGGGAATAGGGGAGGGACAGTGATGGGGGGAGCTGGGGAGGGATAGCACGGGGAGAAATGCCAGATGTGGGTGAAGGGGAGGAAGGCAGCAAATCACACTGCCACGTGTGTACCTATGCAACTATCTTGCATGTTCTGCACATGTACCCCAAAACCTAAAATGCAGTAAAAAAATTAATTTAATCTAATTTAAAAAAACAATCAACAAAATAGATCGCTAGCCAGGTTAATAAAAAAGAAAAGGGAGAAGTATCAAACAGATGCAATAAAAAATGATAAAGGAGATATCACCACTGATCCCACAGAAATACAAACTACCATCAGAGATTACCACAAACAGCTCTACTCACATAAACCAGTAAACCAGGAAGAAATCAATAAATTTCTAGACACTTGTACTCTACAAAAACTAAACAAGGAGGAAGCTGATACCCTGAATAGACCAATAACAAGGGCGGAAGTAGAGGCAGAAATCAATAGCCTACCAACCAAAAAAGTCCAGGCCCAGACAGGTTAACAGCCGAATTCTACCAGAGGTACAAAGAGGAGCTGGTTCCATTCCCTCTGAAACTGTATCAAACAATACAAAAGGAGGGACTCCTCCCTAACTCGTTTTATGAGACCAACATCATCCTGATACCAAAACCAGGTAGAGACTCAACTAAAAAAAAAAACTTCAGGCCAATATCCATGATGAAAATTGATGCAAAAGTCTTCAATAAAATACTGGCAAACAGATTGCAACAACACATCATGAAGCTTATCCATCATGACCAAGTAGGCTTCATCCCGGGGATGCAAGGCTGGTTCAACATACACAAATTCATAAATGTAATTTATCACCTAAACGGAACCAAAGACAAAAAACAAATGACTATCTCAATAGATGCAGAGATGGCTTTTGATAAAATTCAACAGCCCTTTATGCTAAAAACTCTCAGTAAACTAGGCAATGCTTTCTATCATCAAAACCTTCTTTATATGATCCTCTAAGAGCTGACCCTGCTTTAAAAATCAAAGTATGCGGTATGACCTCAATACAAAAAATAACACTCCCCCACCCAAATGAAGTACTAAAGAAAGACACCAACACATTAACAAAGCTTTTCTTTGTATTGAGGGATTCTTCTGGTTGTTTTAATTCTATTTATTTCACCAATTTTAAAATTTTATTCTACTTAGAAACAGAAAGCCAAGCACCATATATTCTCACTCATAGGTGAGTGTTGAACAAGAACACATGGACTCATGGAGAGGGGCATCACATACAGGTGACAGTTGGTGGGGGGGGTGCAGAGGGAGGGAAGGGGAGGGAGGGATAACTTGGGGAGAAATGCCAGATATAGTATGCACCAAAAGTAAAATAAATTTTAAAAATATTTTAAAATATTCTTTTTAAATTTTTAAAATGTGTTTCAAATTACTTTTACAACAAGCAAATCATCATTTACAATTCTCAATATACCATGTTATCCCAATTATGGAGAAAAATATACACAGCATAATAAAGAATGCCCCTAATTACTTTCTTATTTCTGTTTTTCTATATTTTCCATGCTTTCTGTAAAGAGCATATTAATTTTAATGCCTTTTTGTAGATTCTAAGCTTATTTTCTATTATCAGCTAGTGCATGAATATCAGCTTACAAAAAAATATTTAAACAAGGGTCAATAAAACCCCCCTTGACATATTCCATCACAGTTGACATCCCACTAGATAAAATGACCACTATTTATCAGGTAGGGTTTATTATATTATTTTTCAAATGGCAAGACAGTTAGTGGGGATGATTTATCTTTCCAAAAACAAAGGTAAAATGACTTTTTCAACCAATGCAAGGCTAACACAAAAATTAGAGATGAAAGGCACTTTAGTAATTATCTGATCACGTCTCACCATTTTACAGATGGGCAAATCAAGGCCCGGAGACAGAGAATGGACACCGAGTCTCTCCAGTAACCACACAGAGTCCTGTGCTCACCCTTTGACTGCCCTAAACCCAGGTACAGATATTGCCCCCATTACTAGAGGGCTAGACCATGGTCAGAAGGCATAGCAGAACCAAGACCCCATTCAGAACAACTCCCCAAGCTGACCTCCACGCTGCTGTGACAGGCAACCCTCTCCATCAGGCCCAGCTCTCTTCTACTCAAGCACAAGCTCCTTTCCAACTGTCAGCAGCCAAGCAGACCCCATGAAAGTAAGAGCCCAGGGAGGGAACATCTGTGTATACAAGAGGGGTGATGTCACAAGCCCTCTTGACTTTCCCATTTGGAAACTTCTCTTCTGCGTATTTTTTTCTCCTATGCATTGAGATGCAAAGCTCCATTCAAACAAGTGGGCCTGGAAGACTCCAGCAGCTTCTAGAAACCAAAACTTCCATTCTGCTACAGAGATTTCCAAAAGAATGTGTGTATTGTTGTGCTGAGGTGAGGACGGGATTAAGAACACAAGAAATATGCCCTGCAAACTAGTCACAGAAATCTATGTGCTTACCCCCAAACCCAGATTCTGACCTTTGGCCAGAGAGGAAGCTCACATGCAGGTTCCACAGCTTCTCGGCCATGCAATCTTGGCCAAGGCACTTTACCTCTTCAAACCCCAGCTTTTTCTTTTCCACATAGGAAAATGCAGATGCTACCAGCTAATTCATAGATTTTTTATAGCTATTAAATGAAAGGGTGGAAACAATGGTAGGTATATATTAGCTTCGCCCCCCACTTTCTCATCCCCTTAAGAAAAGCCATCAACTGAGGTCACCAATGCTGAGACTCTCATGTTGCAAAGACTTTCCCAAAAAGTCAGCTAAATGCTCCAGATGCCACCTTCTAACTGTTCTGACATAGACTGAGCTGATTGAAGGAATGAGAGAAAAGGCATGTGAATAACAAGACTAGAATTCAGAGAACCATCAGAATAGGCAAGTAAAACTCGTAAGGCTGAAAACACCCAAGGGCAGCAGAGCTACAACCATAGACAAGTACTGTGGTAAATGAAAACAAGAACTTGACCAAGAACTGTAAACAAACCAGTGCAAGACTCTGGCAACCTTCTGAAAGTGGCTGCATATACCTTCATCTGAACACTCTTGTTATGGGCAAGAACACACCAAGAGAGTATCACCAGATCGATTGTTCACCCTCCCAAAAATGGTCGGGTAACAGGGAGGAAAAATAGGTTAAGTTTTCCTTTATCCCCAGCATTGATCAATTTCACTGCCTTTATCTCATCATCAGATCTTATCTTTTTTTGTTGGTTTTAGTTGCTAGAGGACTATTGTGGACCAGTAACTTGATATACAGTAGTTTATTTGACCTTTAAAAACCCTGGGAGAAAAGTATTTATTTTCATTTTATAATTTGGCTATCTGGAACCCAGCGGTCTGTCTCCAAGGCTGGTGCCAATTCCATCTCACCCCACCCCACACCGTCCCCTGATTCCTCCATCTACAATCATAGAAATCTGATGGGCTGATGAAAGCAAGCCCCAGAAGAAAACGTGATCCCTGACCAAGAACTGAAAAAAAACCAGTTCCCAAAACACTTTCCCATTGTACCTGAGGATCCTCTGCAGTGTCTAGAAATCACATATATCCGAAAGCAAATACTCCAGAGTGGAAGTTACAGTCAAAGCCATGACCCACCTTGGCTTGATCATCAACTCTCACATTGATAATCAGGCAGACGGTAGCAGCAGATTGCCAGTGGAGAGTCTCATTAACTGGTGGAAATTGTCCCTGAGGGGAAACAGGTCTAAGAGCGTAGGTAGGAAAGCACCAAGAGAAGCATCTCCACAGCAAAGAGCCCTGACCAGCACCCCCAAGTGAAATGACACCCTAGAAGGATGTCAACTGAGTGTCACACACTGCATAGCTGTGAGCAGTTTTGGTTTTCAGCTGGCAGAGCTGGGAGTCCCAGAAAGCAGCCCCTGCCTACTCATGCAAAGCAAACAGCACAGGCTGCCCGAGGCTCCATACTGACCCTGACACACTCATGCTCAGTCACCAGAAAGCCCAGCCTTCGTAGGCTGAATTTTGAAAGCTTGGGTTTAACTCTCCAGCCCAGAAGGGGAACCACCTTGTTCTGTCTAGTGGGCCAGATGCCTCCCTTTGGGACTGTCTCCTGGGCAATTTAGCCCCCACCCATGCCCACCTTCTCCTCCCCTGTGCACAATCCACACATCACCTGCACAGTGACTCTCCTTTGGGTGGCCTGTGATGAGTAGCCTTCATCTCTTACTCATGGAATCTCCTTGAGAACAATGGTTTCCTACTGGAATCCATCCTCAGGCACAGAAAATGGACACAATAAATACATATGGGTGGCCAGGCATGGTGGCTCACACTTGTAATCCCAGCACTTTGGGAGGCCTAGGTGGGTGGATCACCTGAGGTTGGGAGTTCAAGACCAGCCTGACCAACATGGAGAAACCCCATCTCTACTAAAAAAATTACAGAATTAGACAGCCATGGTGGTGCATGCCTGTAATCTCAGCTACTCAGGAGGCTGAGGCAGGAAAATCACTTGAACCTGGGAGGTGGAGGTTGTGGTGAGCTGAGAACATGCCTCTTCACTCTAGCCTGGGTGACAGAGCAAAACTCTGTCTCTAAATACACACACACACACACACACACACACACACACACACACACACACACACGGGCTAGAGTTCTTCCTGGTCTCTGAGTAGGGTTTTCAGCACACCTGGAAAGTGAGTTTCTTACTTTCCTGGGTCACCCAATCACCAAGGGATAAGACAGGGAGAAAGGGAAACCAGAAGGCAGAGACAAAAGCACTGTCCACATGTTTAACTATTTTACCCTAGGAGGGGTCTGGGCTACTTAAATGCTCTCAGAGATCCCCAAACCACAAATGAATAAAATGGACCAACACGAAAAGATCAAGGCCTTCACGGGCCTAGAGCCCTCCAAGTAAATACATTTGGAAAAGACGTGGTTTCCTGGCTCATGTGAACTCTCTACCAAAGTAACTAAGGCCATTAGAGAGAAAGCTGAAAGAGGGCAAGTGATCTTTTATGAAAACAGCAGTCTGAGTTACTAATTCTGGCCTGAAATGTACATATGTGTCTGGCTCTTGCCTATATGATTTTAAATAACTAGCACATTTTCACCCAAGGACCCTCAGCGCCTGAATGCTTGATCACCCTGGAGAAGCCTAAGCAGGCACCCTGGCCCCTCTTGATGTTATTCAGTTCCATGGCCTTGTTTGTAGAGTCAAACACCACTGGCACCATGGAAAGGAAGCCCAGGAACCATCTCTCCAGGACAGTTGAAGGCACAAGACCTCTTCATCAATACGGCATCTTTGGGGTCCACAGATGCAAATGCAGAATAGTCAGTTGGTGGCTAGGAAAAAAGAGACTGGGGTTTGCTGAGATCTCAGAAGCTGGAAGAACTCCAGCCCTCTCCATGGGTACTGACTCTGCCTGGAGGGGCAGGGGAGTGAAATCCTTAACTCCTCTCTGTCTAGGGATCCTTACCTCTCTCCCCATGGGTCTCAAAAGAAAGAAAGGTGACAATCACAGCTGCTGGCATTCTATTCATTCCCTGAGCATCAGAGTGGTGATTCTCAAGCTTCAGCATGCATCAGAAGGGCTGTTAGGATGCAGTCTGCTGGGCCCACCCTCCAAGCTTTTAGATCCGTACATGTGGGTAGCACCCAACTATTTGCACTTCCCACAAGCTCCCAACTGATGCAACTGCTGCACACATAGGCACTCCACTTTGAGAACCACTGATTTCAAAAGAAAAACAGAGAGTTTGTTCTAAATCGACCTCTGGACCTAGAAGATTAATCTTTAGGAAACATAAATTCCCTTTCGGAAAGAAATAGACTCAACTTTTTTTTGAAAAGTGTGGCCTTCTTACTTTCTTTTCATAGACATGGATGCAGGGACTATTTTCTGATTTCCCTAACCATAAGAAAAGGAATCTAAATGAAATAGTAATGGCAACTGTTCCACTATTGGCCTTAGCGCTGGTAACAGCAGAGCTGGGTGGGGACTGTGCACATTAGAAACCCACTCCTTATCATCAGTGTATTGTTGCCAAGCAGGACAGCAGGTTGAGTGTTGCTACAGCATCATGTTTTTGCAAGAAAAGCTGGAAATCTGGATTTTTAATGTAAGCCCTGCAGATTTTAAGATGTTGGCAACCAACTCAAACATTTTTAAATGTAACCATGGGGAAAACAAAAACAAAAACAAAAACCCACAATTCTGCATTTGATTTTGCATACCAGCCACCAGTGTGCAACTCCTGATAGTAACTGTTGGGGACCTTATAAGCAGTCACTTGAAGAGGGGGTTCCCTGGTTCTAACAAATTAAATACTACCACCTTAGACTAAAGTACCAATTGGCACATCTACCCCCGTACCACACATCCTTTTAGCCAAAACCTCTTACACTGGTGGGTGCAGCTGGATGCCAGCTTCCAGGGTATCTGTGAACCAACCTATCCCAAGGGCTGCAAAAGTGTAGCCTGCTCCCAACCACCCAAGCACTGGGTTCCCTGAGTTGGGGCCTAACCTTCTTTGGAAATCTTCTCTTCTGTAGGGCGGACGTGCTGATTGGTACTTTTGACTAAGGTGGTGGTAGTCAATTTGTTAGAACCAGGGAAACCCCTCTTCAAATGACTTGTCTTTGGAGGGACAAGACGAGATTCCTGAGGTGGAAGGGACCCTGGAAAATCTGTCCTACTCAGTCTCTGGAAAGAGGAGTGCTCCATCAGCTGAGATGGTTTGGAAGTGAAAGAGGTGCATGAGAAAGCTGAAAGACGTCAAGGAATGAGGCAAGCACCACAAGGAGAAAGCAGTCAGGGGTGACACCATGCATTACACAGGCCAATAAAAGAGCAGGAATCTGGGGATGGAGGAGGAAGCAAGCCAGGCACAGTGGCCTTGGGGAGGACAGGTGTATGTCTTTGGGGCTGAAGGCGAAATGACACAACCATAATAGTGAGCTGAGAGACACCCATGGGTAGAAAGATCAATCACTGGAAGCTAGCACCTGAAAACAGAGGGCATGGTGAGAAGGAAGCTTGTATCCATGCCTCATGGGAGATGTAAGGAGCCCAGACCTGCAGAGGTAGGGAGAATTGGAACGTCTTTTCTGGGGCCACTGGGAAGAGTGCACAGTGCTTTGACCATAGGCATTCTCACTCTTCCCATGGGGGCTGTCCTCTGCCTGACCTCAGGCCCTGGCCACCTCCCAGTCCCCAGACTTCCTGCTTCCCAACTGGCTTGTTCATCCCTGTCTGCACTGCGCTACACATCAGCTTCCCAAAATTACGTTGCATCCTGATCCCCACCCCACTGAAAACCCATCTCTTCCCTTTCCAGGTTGGTCAGGTTTTCCTCCACCAGGAAATCTACAGCCACCTCCAGAGACAGTCCAGGCCCATTCAGCTACCACTGGAGGCCAGTGGTTCTCAAACTTTATTCTCAAAGTCTGATTCACAATAAAAAATACATTTTACTTTGCAACTCAATATACGAACAAAGCAAAAGTTTCATGTAGCAATGCTTGCCCTTGCCACACATAACTCACTCTGACATTTTCCCATTCTGGTTTTTGTGTGGGTTGACACTGATTACATGCACTGTGTGGCTCGTGATGTATGGTTTGGAAAATACTGCTTTACCTGGTCCCAATTTCCTTTTTCAGAATCTCTTTTTTTCCCTCTGTCTCAATCAACAACCACTATGAAGGATTCCTTCATTACACTTTCTTTGACCCACCAGGCAGAAGGGAATTATCCCCAATTCTGAATCTCCCAGCCCCTGCAGACTACATACATCATTCATGGGCACTTAGATCATAGTCACATAACTGTTTTCTATAATAGGGTCCATTGTCTGGGTACAGTGACTTATATCCCAGCACTTTGTGAGGCCAGAGCAGGAGGATCACTTGCTCCAAGGAGTTTGAGACCAGTCTGGGCAACAGAGTGAAACCCCATCTCTACAAAAAATTGCAAAATTAGCCAGGCATGGTGGTATATGCCTATAGTCCCAGCTACTTGAGAGGCTGAGGTGGGAAGACTGTTTGAGCCCAGGAGTTGGAAACCAGCTTGGGCAACATAGTGACAGCCTATCTCTACAAAAACTTAAAATTAGCCAGGCATGATGACGCACACTTGTAGCCCAAGATACACAAGAGGCTGATGTGGGAGAATCGTGTGAGCCCAGAAATTCGAGGATGCAATGAACTATGACCATCCCACTGTACTTCAGCCTGGGGAACAGAATGAGATTGTATCTCTATAAAAAGTTTAAAAATTTGCCAGGCATGATGGTGCACACCTGTAGTCCCAGCAACTCAGGAGGCCAAGGTGGGAGGATCACTTGAGCCCATAAAGTCGAGGCTGTAATGAAGTATGAACTTGCCACTGCACTTCAGCCTGGGGAACAGAGTGAGAACTTCACTCTGGGAAAAATAAATAAATAAATAAAAGAACAGGGCCTTGAGTCTTTGGATCCAACACTTAAAATATCTGTCAAATGTTTGATGTTATAGGATAAGGCTGAATGACATATTCTGATAGCAATAAACCTGTACTACACTTTACATCATACTAATCAGAGGACTGTCTGAAAAAAACTCATCTTCAGACAGCTCCTCTGGCTGGGCCAGTGTTCTGGCATGAGTCCCACCCTCTCTCAGCCATAGGAGAACAGAGCTGTGGCCTGCTATGGTGGGATGCCTGATAGCTTGCAATCCACTCTGCTCTGACACATCACATCCCTATCACAGTCCTCAGTAGGTTCACACTGGTCATTACACTGACTCACTACAATGTCAGGGGAAGACAGTTAGCACACCTCGAGGTTACGGAGGAAAAGGAGCCTCAGAAAAGTTGGCAAAACAATCACACAGGTAGAAAGTGGCTGAATCCATGCCAATCCAAGTTTTGTAGATTCAAACTTCCATGCTCTTTCCAGAGGCCTGTCCAGATGGAGTTATACAATCCTGTGTTCATTACAAGTCCCCAGATTGCAAAATCAGAAAGGAACATCGGGACATGCTGTCTGTGCTGCACTCCCTTTCACTGTTGTGCACAACCACATGCTACCCTGCTCACATGATAGAATGTGCAGAAACGTGGCATGCATGACTAAGTCAGGAGACCAGTGTGGATCTGGTTTCCCTTCCCACTTTCCCAAGAGCAGCTGTGTGATGTTTGGCAGAGCACATTACCTTTCTGAGCATCTCCCTCACCTAGAGCCTGAAGGAACTGCACCTGCTGGCTCCCAAGGAAGACCATATCAGGCTTCTCCTGAGAACTCTACCATGCCACTTGGAGCCATCTGGCCTCTACAAAATCTATCCACATTGGGGAATTAGGAAAAGCAAACTGAGGAGCAGAAGATCCAAAACAGGAAACTGAGGTAAATCCCAGGAAATCAAGAAACATTCACTTTCCAAAGAGTTCATCTCAGCTACCTCCCCTGCCCAGTGGCCTTCTCTTCTTTCTAGATCCCAGACTCACTGGCAGCATGAGGAGGATGGATACACAGGGAAACAGAAGAATCCACCAGAGCAGAGTGAAACCCTTCCCACTCAAGAAGTCATCCAAGGAAGATTTATCCTCCTGCACGAGTGGCAGCTGCTTTGCATTCAACCTGGTCCAATTAGCTTTGAGCATCTGCATCAAAGAGAACCAGCAGAGCCCTCATTCTAACTTACCTCAGTGCTGTGTTCTGTCCTTATGCAAATCTGACATGCTGGTTATTGTCTGCCACCATTCTCATATCCACTGCTTCCCCGCGGCAACAGCTAATTCACTGTGCAAAGCAGCATTTATATATATAGAAAGTTGCAGCCACGCAGGTTAGCATTAGATACTTGACATTGCCGTGGTTACCAAACAAATGATATTCAAAATGAAAGAGAAGTATTCTGCAATCAGGAAAGCATTACCACAGCCTTCTAGGGCAACTGGGCCCCTTCCCCGTGACGGTAGGTGGGACACCTCTGGAGAAGTATCTGGTCTTGATGAACCTCCACATCCCCATTAGGTTATCCACTCTGCTTTCTACTGAAACCGTCATCCCCTGCACATGCTCTTTCCAGCCTTGAGTGGACCCAAGGCCAAGACACCCAAGGGAGTGTGATGATCCAACCAGGTAGAGCAATTTGCAAAAACTCTACTCCTTAAACTGCCAAAAAGAAGCAGCCTGGGGCCCTGGTGCTTTAGGAAGGATGCTTCTGGCCTTCTGCCACTGCCTGCCATAGCAAAGGGTCAAGAGGCCACCAGCTAGCTGAGGGACACTTGGCAGGCTTCTGTACCTCTCTGAGCTTCCAGCTTAAAATGAGCCAGGTGTGGGAGGAGGGAGCGGCAGCCTGGGGTCTTCAACCTCAGGACTCTAGGATGTGCAACTTTTCCCTGTTGCCATTATCTCCTTTTTCTTTTTTTGAGATGGATTCTCGCTCTGTCACCAGGCTGGAGTGCAATGGCACAATCTTGGCTCACTGCAACCTCTGCCTCCCAGGTTCAAGTGATTCTCCTGCTTCAGCCTCCCGAGTAGCTGGGACTATAGGCACCTTTCACCACACCTGGCTCATTTTTTTGGTATTTTTAGTAGAGATGGGGTTTCATCGAGGCCAGGATGATCTCTATCTCCTGACCAAGTGATCTGCCCACCTCAGCCTCCCAAAGTGCTGGAATTACAGACATCAACCACAGGGCCTGGCCTACCACCTCCTTTTACTACAATCCTCTTAGATATTGCTGAAGCCGCAGGGCTGCATAGAAGCTACTGATTCCCAGATCTGGAACATAGAATAACCCTATTACTTTCATTTTGTACACCTGGCCACCACCCAGAAAGCCCACAACCCCCAAGACAGAATGTCTGGATTCTGGTCTTCAAGGAACCCCTACAAGGCTAAGGGGCCTTGGACAAATCTTGTACCTTTCTGGGTTTCATTTTTGTATTTCTAAATCAAGTGTGTTCTAGAATGACTTAAATTAAAAAGACTGACAATACCAAGTGACAGCAAGGATGCAGAGCAACTGGAATTCTCCTACATTCCCTGTGGAAACAAAATGGTACAGTCCTTCTGCAGGACAATGTGGTAGTTTCCTGCAACATGAAACTTACATTCATCATGTGGCCCAGGAATCCCAAGTGTAGCTTGTGTTTCTGAACCAGGGCAACTTTGTCCCTCCATGAGGATATTTGGCAAGCTTTGGGCACATTTACTGGTTTTCATGATGGAGGTGGGAGAGGCTAAGTGAGTGCATCAGCTCCCTGCAGAAATACCTGTTGTTTCCAAAGAGACACCTGGAACCAAGAGTACATCTAACCTAAGCTGAGGGCCAGAGAGAGGTCTTGGCTGTGCAAGTACACAGAAGGCTCTGCAAATGGTCTCTCTTCTGCCCAGCCCAAACTCCTAGACCAGGACCAAAACGGACTGTGCCAACCTGCTTCCCTCTCCTGGAGCAGTTCTCAAATCAGATGCAAACCTCATGGTTGTCCCACTGAACCCTGGAAGAACACAACCTTCTACTTACCCCAGAACAACAACTTCAAAGCCACTTTGCATGGTTGCTGGCTCTGAAGCCACACACAGATAATGGATTACAAGGAAGAAATCAAACAATATGGATTTCATATTCAGCAAAATAAACAGAATTAAGCATCAGGGTTGGGCCCAAGAAACCAGGGGGGCTTGTGTTTGGCCCAGAACCTGGGCTTGGTGACCCCCAGCATGGGCTGGGCTCTCCCAGCCTCCCCTCCCCACCCATGACTCCACAAACAGTGCCAGGAAAACTGTGTTTTATTGAGTTTTATTATATCCTCTTTTATGGTACAGTGGAAGATAGTTCAGCTTCTTTTCCGGTTTTATCCAAAGATGCACGAGCACCAACAGGAATGCTGTGTTGTTATTGATGGCAATGACAGCTCCAGAGCCTCTGGGGGAAGCTGTGGGAGGGGGCAGCCATGTACCCACCCCTTGCAGGCCCCTTGTTCATTTCTCTCACTGTGAACCATGGTGGCCATTTCCACTCCCACTCTCACTCTCAGCCCTTAACAGAGGAACCCTTTACTCTCCCAGTTTCTAGGGAAACAATATGGCTCTCCATGTGTAGCCTATGTTTCCGAACCAGGGGCAGTTTTGCCCCCAGGGGAACATGGGGCAATATTTGGAGATATTTACTGGCCAAGGATGCTACTAAACACTCAGCAATGCACAAGATCATCACCCACAACAAAACAATCATCCAGCCCAATATGTCAACAGCATCACAGCTAACAACTGTGGTACAGACACACTGACTGGGCTTCAGTTGGTTCTCAGTCCCTCTACCCAGGTGCATGTCCACAGAGGGATCAAGCTTAGGACTTTTAGAGGTCACAGACAAGCTCTAACCTACATGAAGGAGGAATATCTACCATTCTGTTAATTACTTTAAAGTAAATTCTAGGCTGAACACAGTGGCTCATGCTTGCAATCCCAGCATTTTGGGAGGTCAAGGTGGGTGGATCACTTGAGGTCAGGAGTTTCAGACCAGCCTGGCCAACATGGTGAAATCTTGTCTCTACTAAAAATACACAAATTAGCTGTGCATGGGGTTGCACACATATAATCCTGGCAACTCAAGAGGCTGGGGCATGAGCATCACTTGAACCTGGGAGGTAGAGGTTGCAATGAGCTGAGATTGCACCACTACACTCCAGCCTGGGCAACATAGTAAGACTCTGCTCCAAAAATAAAATATAAAATAAAATAAATTCTACAACTGATCAGGATATAATTTGATCTTCCAATGATTCTCCACTGATATAGGGAAAATATAAACAAAACTTTAAAAACATAAAATGCATCTTGCCTATAGAAA
Source organism: Saguinus oedipus (assembly GCA_031835075.1). Taxonomy (NCBI): domain Eukaryota; kingdom Metazoa; phylum Chordata; class Mammalia; order Primates; family Cebidae; genus Saguinus; species Saguinus oedipus. The sequence goes on from CM063188.1 coordinate 42,534,466, forward strand.
ACACACGAACACAGTGGGCATAGATCATTTAATCTCTTGATGTGAATAACCTTAAATAACACAGCTAATTCTGCTTTGCTGGTGGGTTGCTTTTGGTCTCAGAAATCCCTGAACCAGCAAATCAGAGCTGCTCACATCCCTATTCTCTCTGCTTCCTTTCTTCTCTCCCCCCAAGAGTGCTAAGCCACCATTATCAGATGCTGATTCTTAATGAGCCTGCAGATCTCAGCCTTCAATGCCTTCTCACCCCGCAGGATCCTAAGTCATTTGGTACAAAAAAACAAGAACAGCTATAGTGTACACTCTTAAGATAAATGTAGTGTACTCATTAAATTTAGTGGACACTGTCCATACCCTTTCAGCACTCCTGTTTTGACTCATGACCTACTTGTGTGCACCTGAAGACTTTTTCTGATGAGTTTGTCACTGTCAGGAAGGCTAGAAGTACTGGAATATTGAAGACCCAAGTGACATCCTTGGGGTTAATAGTATATGAGAACTGGATTCTAAAACTCTAAACTTTTTACACTTGAATAGGATGCATGAGGCATGTCTATATCATTGCTAGAAGTCTTCAGTGGCATTGAGTCGCAGTCATCCAGAGTCATAACTTGCTCATTAATGGACTCTGTATGTTCCTGTCTTCTCTATCTCACTTCCCTACCTCCTTGTTGGTGTTTCCTGTGATCTCCATCATGATCAGCTACACAGACTCAAATTCTTCATTTAAGGCTGAACTTGGGGAATCCAGTTTTAGACATTGAGTGATAGACTGGCTGCGAGGGGTGAGAGAGGGGACAAAGGGGTTCCTATGTTGCTGGTTCAGGAAACAGATGAATAACAGCACCAGTTAGTGTGTCTGTACTGCCTTTCAGGGTGCTTTGTTCAGTACACATTCTGCCCAGCCAAGCACTGAAGAATTCATGAATTTTATTGTAATCTAGACTACCTGTGGCATTATGAACCTGTGTAATAATGGGAAGTGTTGGCTTTAGTCCCTGGATTTTGCTAGCTTGTTAGCATCTCCATGTGCATTTGCAAGACCTTGGCCACTCTTCAGTGTTTCCTACTCCAAATTGCATTGTTGTCCCTGCAAGATGTCTATCATTCAGACATTCTGAAGTTTGGACTGATGCTTGACTTAGCTCTGCAATTGGATGCTTCTCCCAGAACGTTTCTTACCTCTATTAACTACACTATAGATACCCTAGACAGAGGTTTTCCTCCACGGGAGCTGCAGCTCAACCCTGGGCTCTAGACACCATCCACCTCTTCAATGCCGCTGTCTGGTGCTTTGCTTGGTGCTTTCAATGTGCATGAAGTCACAGATACTCAACTTATATTCATGAAGCAGCCAGGGGAAACTTCCCACCCTCAGCATTTTATCTGTTCTCTGTTATAAAGGAGGCACAGCAGAGTTGCTGGACCCCCAAAGACTGACTTTTAATAAAATAATTCATTAAAATTTATCCATAGATTTTGTATCCAGTGCACAAATTTGACATCAAAATGACTGATGTGGTAGTAAGTGCAGGTAACAACCATCAAGGTGTACTTGGGACTCCTTCTCCACTCCAAATCATAGGCCCTATTATTTAGTTTATCTTGTCTATATCTGCAGGATGATTTTTACGTGAGAACACTAGACTTAGCCCTTGACATTCTGCTTCTTGCAGCTTCTTAAATTTGATGGGCATGAAAGCTAATATGTTGTCTAATTATGGAGAGTTTTAAGTTATTAATTTTGTTTTTATCAGGAAATCCTTAACTCCCTATACAAATTCAATGTAAATAGATACTGAAAGCTAAGGTTAATATTTAACTCTTTTTTTTTTTTTTTTTTTGAGACGGAGTTTCGCTCTTGTTACCCAGGCTGGAGTGCAATGGCGAGATCTCGGCTCACGGCAAACTCCGCCTCCTGGGTTCAGGCAATTCTCCTGCCTCAGCCTCCTGAGTAGCTGGGATTACAGGCACGCGCCACCATGCCCAGCTAATTTTTTGTATCTTTAGTAGAGACGGGGTTTCACCATGTTGACCAGGATGGTCTAGATCTCTTGACCTTGTGATCCACCCGCCTCGGCCTCCCAAAGTGCTGGGATTACAGGCTTGAGCCACCGCGCCCGGCCAATATTTAACTCTTATACCCAAGAGATGTAGCTGAATCTTTGTGTTGGACCAGTGAGAATCTGACTTACTCTGAATCTTAGATACTTTTCTTTGAGTATAATTCAATGTCAGTGTTGTTATGGAAGTATAAATGATGATTATTTATGCTTGTGTGTGATTATTTTATTATGTTGGCTTTATAATGACTTGACTGAAGTTCATAAACTAACAAACAAAAATCTAAAAACAGAGCTAGGGGGCTAGACAAAGTATCATGTTTAAAGAGTATAGTAACTTTGAAGCTCAGTTGAGGTAAAGGGGATAACTCAAGACATATTAATTCTTAGGGTGGCATATCTTGTCATATTGCAGGTGCATATGGATCATTTACTTTTTTCTCTTATGATGAATTTCAAACATATACAAAAATAAAAAAATTATATAATGAACACAATGTACTGCTAATTCACTCTAACCATTATTATGACTATGTTGTTTTCCTCTCTACCTACCCACTTCCTTTTCTCAAAACAAATCCCAGAAAGTGTATCACTTCTGCTCTAAACATTTCAGCTTGTATTTCCAAGTAACTCCTTTTTAAAAATAAACACAATACTGCTGTCACACCCAGAATTTTTTTTTTTGAGACTGAGTCTCTCTGTTGTCCAGGCTGCAGTACAGTGGCTTGATCTCAGCTCACTGCAACCTCACCTGCTGGATTCAAGAGATTTTCCTGCCTTAGCCTCCTGAGTAGCTGGGATTACAGCTGCACACTAGCACTTGAATAATTTTTTAATATTTTTAGTGGAGACAGGGTTTCACTCTGTTGGTCAGGCTGGTCTTAATCTCCTAACCTCAAATGATCCACTAACCTTGGCTTCTCAAAGTGCAGGGATTACAGGCACAAGCCACCGCACCCAACCCTGGAAAATATTTTCCTAATATCATCAAATAAGATTTGTATTTCTGAGATTATTCTATAGAACTCCTCTCTTGTCTCTATTGTCTCTGTTTCCTCCACATACCACATCCTCCTCCTCATCCTCCTTCTCACAGTTTTGAAGAAAAAGGACCTTTTGTCTAGATTTGTTTATTACATCCACGTAGTGTTGTTTAATGTGTTTCACTGTCTCCTGTGTTACTGACAAATTAGGCGCTAAGTCTAGAGAGCTACTTATAGCCAGTTTGATTTTTGTTTTCATTCAAGGTGATTGTATAGAAAGCATTTTGTACTTTCACCAAAAGGTATATAATGTTTGATATTGGCAGCCCTTGATTATCATGGTCTTGATTAATTATCTCATTATGGGTTGCAAAACAATGATATAATGTTATCACTTCTTCATTTGTTAGAAGTAGTTCTATAAAGAGAACTATTTACAGGTGCCTGCCACCACACTTAAATAATTTTTTGTATTTTTAGTTGAGAGGGTGTTTCACCATGTTGGCCAGGCAGTTCTTGAACTCCTGACCTCAGGTGATCCACCCACCTCTGCTTCCCGAAGTGCTGGGATTACAGGCATGAGCCACAGCGCCTGGCTTATAAAGAGAAGTTGGCATTTCTATTTGTTTGCCTTGTAGTACAGTTCATACAAAATAAAGTAGAATAAATGCTTCAGTTTCACTGCCAAAAGAACAGTTTCCAAAATAATGAATTATTGCTCCAGTATCTTCCAAAATTTACCAGTGAATATTTTGTTTTTGAGATGGAGTCTCACTGTATTGCTAGACTGGAGTGCAGTGGTGTGATCTCAGCTCATTGCAACCTCCACCTTTTGGGTTCAAGTGATTTTCCTGCCTCAGCTTCCTGAGTAGCTGGGACTACAGGCATGTGCCATCATACCCACCTAATTTTATATTTTTAGTAGAGAGGGGGTTTCACCATGTTGGCCACGATGGTCTTGACCTCTTTACCTCGTAATCTGCCTGCATCAGCCTCCCAAAATGCTGGAATTACATGCATGAGCCACTGCACCCAGCACCAGTGAATATTTTATTTATTTGTCATCATCCATTTTTTTGTATCACTACAAATGCATGACATTTAAATATTTTTTAATGTAACTGATGTGCTCAACCTTCTGTATTATTATATTTGTTGTCCTCGTATTTTTCTATCTTAATGCCATGGAAGCCTCCTTTACACTGCCTGCCTGAATCCTTTCTATATAACACTAATACACTTTGACCACTCTATTGTAGATCACCAATGGGCATGCCTGACGTGTGGATAAAACATTTCTCTCTGGATTCTTTATTCATTCAGAAACATTTGCTTAGTAATTAACATTTACTAGGAGTTAAAAAGGAAGTGGTAAAGCAGCAAACATTTCTCATTTTGATATTTGGACTAATACAATAAATAAAAAAGAGTAGTTATTGATAACTTATGTGGTTAGCACATTCAAAATTGTATGCAGAGAAGAAAGATGACAGCTTAGACCTCCTCCTAACCATAACAAATTTTCAGTCCGAGCACAGATTTTACTTCTGCAAATTTGGATGCCTAGCATTGGCAACACCAAGACTTTCTTTCTGTTTTTGAGATGGAGGCTCATTCTGTCACCCAGGATGGAGTGCAATGCTGCAATCTTGCCTCCCACAACCTCCACCTACTAGATTCAAGCAATTCTCTGCCTCAGCCTCCTGAGTAGCTGGGATTGTAGGCACCTGCCACCATGCCTGGCTACTTTTTGTATTTTTAGTAGAGATGGGGTTTCAGCATCTTGAGCAGTCTAGTCTTGAACTCCTAACCTCATGATCCACCTGCCTCAGCCTCCCAAAGTGCTGAGATTAGAGTCGTAAGCCACGGTGCCTGGCCTCATCAAGACTTTCATAGCTATGCCATCAGATATAAAATACATGTTAATATGCAAACTCAATGTGTTCTTCCTCTTGCAATTTAAGTTATATTAATTTATTAAATTCATTTTTAGATAAAGAAGACAGAATCATAGGTCTTGCAGTTTATTATTATGTTTTGTTGTCCTTATCTTCACCTCTTTCCAATTTTTATATCTTAAAGTAGTTTATTTGTGTGTGTGTGAACTGTCTTCACTTTTGCCTTTTTTTTTCTTTTTAGAATGAAGACTTGCTATATTGCCCAAACAGGTCTTGAACTTCTGGGCTCAAGCTATCCTCCTGCCTCTGCCTCCCTAAGAGTTGGGATTACAGGCATAAACCACAGCGCCCAGACTGTCTTCAATTTTAAGACGGTTTTATTATGAAACTCAAACTACAATACACACATTTCTGTGTATGCGTACATTTCTGTATATGTGGAATGTGTTTATGTGTGTATATATGCAAATATGTAAATGTCATTGAATAGAGGGGCATGATTGTTTTTGGCCTCTTAGATTCTGTATATTAGCATATGTTCTAGGGCTCCTGATGCTTCTGGCAGACACAAGGCATTTTCAGAGGTTGTGTAGATCCGAGAAGGACAGTTACTGGGTCACATCTCACATCATCACTGTTTCTTTCTTGCCCCTATCTTACACTAGTCCCCTCTGGGTATTGCATAAAGGCTTCACTGGTTCAAATTCATTTTGCCCTCTAGTGCTACTCTTCATGCTAACAAAACCATAGGGGAACTGATGCCCTGGCTTGTACTGCAGGAATATTGCCTCCAAGCATATCAAGTACAGGAAGCTAAATCCTATATATTATTAAGACAGATCAGAGTATGTACCCAATAATGTTGTGAGACATATTTTGCTTTAATGAAATGATGACGTTACAAATTCTTCAACCTTCCTATATTTGTGGAGGTGTGTGCATGAACGTCCATATTAATCTAACCCTATGTCTCCTGGATAGTGTTTTTCTGCAAAGAACCAAGCTCAGCTTCCCCTAGTGTTAAAACATTTTACTTCATGCTTGGTATAGTGTAGTGCTATTCAAACTTCAGGAACAAACAGGCCAATTTAACAAAATAAACAGTCTTATGCTCAACAAATGTAGTTAAAATTATTTTTATTAAAAGTTACTTATATAACCACAAATATAAAACAAAAGTCACACTTTATGGTTAAAGGGCATATAGATCTACACCACCAGATAATATTTTCAAGTCAAATAAAACAGAAGTACAGAAAAGCAATAAAATTCAGATGCACAAACTTAATGTGCCTGCCAATGTTGTCTTCACTAAATTAAATGGCCTTTTGTAATGTAACGAATCACTCCATCAAAAAGTGGGTGAAGGATAAGAAGACATTTATGTGGCCAACAAACATATGGAAAAAAGCTCATCATCACTGATCATTAGAGAAATGTAAATCAAAACCACAGTGAGATACCATCTCACGCCAGTTAGAATGGCGATCATTAAAAAGTCAGGAGACAACAGATACTGGAGAGGATGTGGAGAAATAGGAATTCTTTTACACTGTTGGTGGGAGTGTAAATTAGTTCAACCATTGTGGAAGACAGTGTGGCGATTTTTCAAGGATCTAGAACTAGAAATACCATTTGACAAAGCAATCCCATCACTGGGCATATACTCAAAGGATTATAAATTATTCTATTATAAAGACACATGCACACATATGTTTATTGCAGCACTGTTCACAATAGCAAAGACTTGGCACTAACACAAATGCCCATCAAAGATAGATGGGGTAAAGAAAATGTGGCACATATATAATATGGAATACTCTGCAGCCATAAAAAAGGATGAGTTCATGTCCTTTGCAGGGACAGGGATGAAGATGGAAACGATGATTCTCAGCAAACTAGCACAGGAGCAGAAAATCAAACACCACATGTTCTCACTCATAAGTGGGAGTTGATCAGTGAGAACACATGGACACAGGGAGGGGAACATCAAACACCAGGGCCTGTCAGGGGTTGAGGGGCTAGGAAAGTGACAGCACCAGGAGAAATACCGAATGTAAATGACAGGTTGTGGAGGTCAGAAGGGGGTGGGCCTGGGTCCAGTCCGCAGGGCCCTTTGAGGGCGCTGACCCAAGATGGAGTTGAGGTGGGGGCAGCGCTGGACCCCAGGGTCCCTACCTGTCTCCTGGGGAGCCGGGTGACTCAGGCAGCCCTGATGAGGCCATTGGTGTCTGCACCCTAGCGAGGCCCCCGGGCTCCCACAGGACAGATGCGGACAGTGAGGCCGAGGAGGCCTTGCTTCCCTCCAGACTGTTTTCCAGCCCGCAGCTTTCCGTGGTTCTCTGGGTCCCGTCTGCAGAGGGGCAAGGAAGCCCACCCTGGATTCTGAGGCGTTGAGCTTGAGGGAGCCCAGAGCTCCCTCCAGGCCGCTTCCTTGGCAGATCTTGAAGCTGAGGTCCAGAGGAAGCAGGGGCAGATTCCAGGTGCTCCCCAGGCAAAGGGAGCTGATCTTGGGGCTGGAGTCACAAGGCTCCATCCTTCACTCCTAGAGTCAAGAAGGATGACAGACAGGAGGCCTTTAGTTCAGCCCTGGGGCTGGACAGAGGCTCAGCCTGTGTTGCAATCCGAAGCGGTTCTGGCCGGGCTGAGCCACGGCCCTTTAAGAGGGGGTGGTGCTTCAGCTTGAGGCAAGGGACGCTGCCGACGCTGCCGGCGTGCGTTCCCCCACAGAAGCCGCGCTTGCGGAGAGGATTCGGTGGGAGCTGCGGCGCGGTAAGAGGGAGAATAAGGGGCGGCGCGGTAGGAAAGAGAAGAAGCGGTGGTGCGGTCAGAGGGAGAAGTAGCGGCGGAGGGAGAAGAAGCGATGGCGTGGACAGAGGGAGAAGCGGCGGCGCGGACAGAGGGAGAAGCGGCGGCGCGGACAGAGGGAGAAGCGGCGGCGCGGACAGAGGGAGAAGAAGCGGCGGTGTGGTCAGAGGAAGAAGTAGCTGCAGCGCGGTCAGAGGTAGAAGAAGAGGCGGCGCGGTCAAAGGGAGAAGAAGCCGAGGCGCAGTAGGAGCAAGTTTCTTTGGAGAAGCCCTGGCGGCTTCCACGCGATGGTGGAGGAGGAGGCAGGTCTCTGCGGTATGTGGTGGGAACTTGTACCCCACCGGGAATCCTCCAGGCCCCTTTCTCCGTGGCTCCCTGCTTTCCAGTCCTGACTTCCTTGTGGACATTTGGGCCCCAGTCGTACGCATGGGGGCGGTTGTAGGGTCATGGCCATGGCAGCGTCCGCGACCCTGCCGGGAAAGGCTGAGCCCATGTTGAAGCCCAGAACCTGGGTCCCTCCGAGCCCCACGGCCCTCTGAGCTGGAGTATCCTAATTTTCATTTCTACCTACAGTGTATGAGTTCCCCTTTTTCTAAAACCACACGCGCATTTCTGCTTTTTTTTTTTTTTAAGAGACGGAGTCTGGTTCTGTCACCCAGGCTGACGTGCAGTGCCGCAATCTCAGCTCACTGCAACCTTCACCTCCTGGTTTCAGGCAATTCTCCTGCCTCAGCCTCCTGAGTAGCTGGGATTACAGACGCCCATGATGATGACGGCAGGCTAATATTTGTATTTTTAGTAGAGATGGGGTTTCACCATATTGGCCAGGCTGTTCAAACTCCTGACCTCAGGTAATCTGCCCAACTAGACCTCCCAAAGTGCTGGGATTACAGGCGTGAGCCACCTTGCCTGGCGAATTAGTTTCCTAATGAATAGTTCATTTTGAGGACCTAATCTCTTTATCTGTTGTTTGATTTTATGTCTGCAGAATTATCTGGTCAGGTTCTAGATTGGATTCTTCTGATAATTTGTAGTGTTTTTTTGTGTGTTTGTACACGTTAGTCTCACTGTTTCAGACTCTTCCGGGTATGTGGGCCTACCTGCTCCAAGCTGGCTTAGAGGAGAAGGAGCAGTAGCCGCATGCCGACCATGCTGGAGGCTGGAGCCTGCAGTATCAGCTCACCTTGCTGTTGCGGTTGGTGGCAGTGATGGAGACTACAGCACAGCTGGAAAGGTAAAACGATGGCGGGATAGGTTCACCGTCATGGCCTGCACAGCCTGAGGCATGGGTGACGGCTTGGGGGTGCCCTGCCGTGGGCAGTGGGCACTATCCAGGGTGTCACTGCTGGTGTTGGCAGGGCTGGTTGGAGGGGATTATTTGAGGCACCACTGCCCGTGGAGGGGAGAGGGTTGGGGGCCCTTTCCTGGGGTGTGCTGCCCATTGCTGGGGGTGGGATGGGTCCTGTCCCAAGCAGTACTGCCAGCAGCAGTGGGGCATTTTGTGGGCACTATCCAGGAATGTACTGCCCTAGGTGGGGGGTGAGTTGGAGGAGCTATCAGGTGCTGCAGTGCCCTTGTTGGGGGTGGGTTGGTGGCACTATGGGGTGTTACACTGCCAGTGGTGAGGGGTGTGTTGGGGGTGCTATCGAGTTTTACATTGCCCCCAGTGGGTGGGGGGTGTGATATCAGGACATCATTGCCTGTGTCTGACAGCTGGTTGGGGGCACTATCCAAGGCTGCATTGCCCACATGGGGAGTGGGTTAGGGGCACTATCTGGGACTGCAATGCTGGTGATGGGGATGGGTTAGGGTTACTATAGAGTGCTACACTGTTGGTGGTGAGGAGGGGTGGTGGTAAAGGTGCCATGGGGACTACACTGAGACAGAGGTGGAGGAGCTTGTTGGGAGAGCTGCACAGGGTCGGACTGCCTGTGGAAGGGGGTAGAGGGTTGGTGGGGGCAATGTTGAGGCTGGATACACAGACTGAGTAGGTGGGAGGCAGCAGATGGGTTGGGTGCTCTCAGGGATCTGCACTGCCTGGCAAAGAGCGGGTGAATGTGCTATTCTGGGCTGCATGGATTGTGGCAGGGGCAGGTTCAGTGCACTATCAGGGGCTACCCGCGCTATCCATGGGGGTACTTCCCAAGTTGAAGAGGGATTTTGGAGTGCTATCCGTGGCTGCACTGCCCAAGGCAGGGAGTTGGTTGGGGGCGCTATCCAGGGCCACACTGTTCCCGATGGGGAGTGGGTTAGGGCACTCACTATTCAGGGTTGCAGTGCCCACAGTGGTGGGTGGTTTGTGTGCCATATGGGGGCATCACTGCCTGCAGTGGGGGTCTGGTTGGGGATACTATCTGTGGTTACACTACCCACCACAGAGAGTCAGTTGGGGCGCTATCCCAGGCTGTGCTGCCCATGGCAGGGAGGTGGTCTGCGGGTGCCATCGAGTGCTGCAGTGTCTAAGGCAGGGGCAGGTTAGGGGCTGCCATCACGTGCTTCACTGCTGGTGGTGGGGCATGGTGTGTTGGCACTATCCTGGGGCTACACTGCCAGTGGCAGCAGGTTGGGGGCTCTGTTGGAAGCTGCACTGCCGTTGGCAAGCAATGGAGGTTTCAGTGACAGTGGTGGTCTCTGAGAGGAGTGGTCGTCCTCTCACCGGACTCTAAACTCTAAAGGGCCATCTCCTCCTGCATGGCAGGCACACGTGTCGTAAAAATCCTGATCACAGCAGGGCACCCAGACCCATCTTGGTTCCCAGGCCCTCACCCCCACATTTTGTGTTGTAGAGACTGCCAGGGATGCCCACGCATGCAGTAGCAGACACCATGGGGTGACAGGGCCCTGTGGGTGGAGGTTTCAGGAATGGGAACCAGCATGTTGGTGAGGAGGGCTGGCTGGGGCCGAGTTTCTGCTGCTCCTGCTTCCTGAGCACAGCCTGGGTTGTCCCAGTGGTTCCTGTGGAGCAGGAAGCCCAGACACCATGGTGTCTCCAGTCTCCACTCCCTAGCCAGTTTGGGCCAAAAAGATGCCGTGGACTTTGGAGGGTGGGTGTGAGTGCCTTCACTGGCCTGTGCCACCCAGTGGCCAGCATGACAAGGTGAGGGTCTAATGCTACCATTCTCTGTGTCCCGTTCTAGGCTTGTCTGGCTTTGCCTGCCCAGCTGTTCCATGTCAGGAAAAGGAAGAGCCATCTGCTGCATGCTGGAGACTGGAGCCTGTGGCACCATGGCTCTCCTCGCTGTGGTGGGTGGCAGCTATGGAGACTGCAGCACGCTGGAGAGGTAGGAGCATGCTGGCTGCCACCAGGGCAGGGACAGAGTTGCAGAGGTGGCCAGATGGCAGCCTCTGAGATGGCCTCAGTCCCCGGGTCCCCTGCTGCTGGTTATGGCAGGCAGAGCTGGGGTTGCCACCACTTCTGCCGTGCCGTGTGCAGGTGGCAGCTGCAGTTGAGGCCACGGCAGAGGGTGGTAGTGCAGGTCCCAGACCTGAGTGAGGCCTGAGGGTCGCAGAATACCCCCCTCTTACCCACTCCTCTTTGGTGGCTCCCTGAGTGCTGGGCCATGGGTCCCTACACTGTGCAGCCATTGGAATGGGGCTGAGCGCCACTTCCTGCCCTCCTGCAGCTGCGGCTTCACCGCCTCCATTAGGGCCATGGTGGCATCTGGCCCCTAGTTCTGTGCTGCTGGCCACCATGTGCATGTCCAGGGTTGCCATCACTGCTGACCTGCACCATCTGCAGCAGGTGGCTGCAGCTGAGCCCCTGGCAGCAGGTGGCAGGGATAGTCCCAAAGACCCAAGGGCCACCCAGCAGACCTCCCTCCCAGCCTAGGGGCCCTCTTTCTTGGCCAATGCACACAGAGCAGCAGGTCACGGTCGCTGGGTGCTGTGCAGCTGCTGGATCCTCAAGGCAGGCTGGCCAGTTCCTGCTTTCCTGCAGTAGCAGGGCCGACTGCCTGAGTGATCTGCCTGTGAGGATCTGCAGAGGCTTCTGGCCCTGGGATCCTCATTGCAGTGGAGTGGGTAGGCAGCGTCAGCGATTGTCACTGTGGCTGCTGCATGGCCACTTGGAGGTGGCAGCTGCAGCTGAGCCCAAGGCAGAGATTGGCCCTAGACAGCCCAAGAATTGCCCAGTGCACAGCCTAGGGTCCATCTTCCTTGCCCCTGCCCAGAGCATGGGGTCTGGGCGCTGTGCAGCCTTGGGAGTGGGGCTGAGCACCGATTCCTGCCCTCCTTCTGTTCCTTTTGGCCCTGGTCCAGGGCACTGGCTGTGGGCACTGGGTACCCTGCAGCCACTATGATGGGGCTGGGTGCCAGTTCCAGTCCATCTCCTGCTACGGGGCCTGATTTAGGCTCCGCGGCAGGGCCTGGCCCTTGAGTCTGTGTTGCTGGTGAAGGCGGGCAGGATCAGAGGTTGCCACAGCTGCTGCCGCATGCCATCTATAAGTGGCAGGTGCAGCAGAATGCACGGGAGGCTGCAGGGCTGGTCTCAGACAGCCTGGGGATTACCCAAGGCACCTCCCTCCACCCTAAGATCCAAGCTTCCTTTGCCCAAGCCCAGCATGTGGGGTCATGGGCTCTGGCCCACTTCAGTCACTGGGATGAGTCTGAGCGCTGGTTTCCTCCCCCTTGCAGCTGCGCTGCTGACCACCTAAATTAGGCACCATGGTGACATCTGGCCCTGGGATTCCTGCTGCTGGTGGGGGAGGACAGGGCCCGGGGTTGCCACTGATACTGACCTGCACCATTTCTAGGTTGCAGCTGTGGCTGAGCCCACAGCAGATTCTGGCAGGGCTGCTCTCTGAGGGCATGAGTATCGCAGAGTGTACCACCATCCCACCCTAGGGTCCACTTTTCCTTGGCCCTGACTCAGAGCACAGGTTTGTGGGTGCTGGGTACTGTGTATCTGCAGAGTTGTGACTGAGTGCCTCCTGCCCACCCGAACCTGTGGGCTGACTGGCAGTATCTGGTCCTGGGTTCCATGCTCCTGGGGCCAGTGTCCAGGGTTGCCACCACTGCTGCCCCATGCATGTACTGCAATAATCAGATAGCTGAGCCAGCTACTGAGTGCCTGACAGAATTGGTAGTGTAGACAGTGTGGATAGGCTACACAAAGAGAGATTGATGGCCCCAGTTGGGGCAGTTGGGATGGTGTAACATTTCATCATGCTCCTTGGAATGGCATGCAAATGAAAACTGAATGTTTTATTGCTGGAATTTTCCGTCTGATATTTTTGGGATGTGCCCAGGGAACTGAAACTGCAAAAGCGACACTGTGGGTAATGGGAAACGACTGCTCCTCTATTAGTTTTTATATTAGTTTTCTATGGTCGCTGTAGCCAATTATCACTCACTTAGCCAATTGATATAATGCAAGTTTATTATCTTTAAGTTCTGTTTGCACAAATTCTATAGAGGCTGTCGGCATTCCTTACTTCATAGCCCCTCTTCCATCTTCAAAGGCAATCTTCAAATTTTTCTCCTGACTCTCCTACCTTCCTCTTCCATCTTTTTTTTTCTCAAGACAGGGTCTTACTCTTTTCTCCAGGCTGGGGTGCAGTGGCATGATTATGGCTCACTGTAGTCTTGACCTACCTGGGCTCACATGATCCCCACATTAGCCTCTCACGTAGGTAGAAGTACAGGTGTGTGCTACCACTCCCAGTTTATTATTATTATTATTATTATTATTATTATTATGTATATATCATAGATATTATTATTTTTTATATAACATGGTCTTGCCATGTTGCCCAGGCTGATCTTTTTTTTAAAATATTTTCTAAATTTTCCAAGTTCTGGGTACATGTACAGAACATGCAGGTTTTTTACACAGGTATACATGTGCCATGGTGGTTTGCTGCAGGTGTCAACCTGTCATCTAGGTTTTAAGCCCCACATGCTTTAGGTATTTATCCTAATGCTCTCCTTCCCCTTTCCCCCTACCCCTGACGGGCCTCGGTGTGAGATGTTCCCCTCCCTGTGGCCATGTGTTCTCATTGTGCAACTCCTACTTACAAATGAGAACCTGCAGTGTTTGGTTTTCTGTTCCTGTGTTAGTTTGCTGAGAATAATGATTTCCAGCTTCATCTGTGTCCCTGCAAAAGACACGAACTCATTTTTATGGCTGCATAGTATTTTATGGTGTATATGTGTTGTATTTTCTGGACCACCAAGGCTGGGAAGGCAGATTCTTACTCAATTTCCACCATTTCCACTGCCCTCTTTTCCCTCTGCTGTCTTCTCCCTTTCCTTCTGTTCTTTGGAGAAAATAGGTCGTAGCAGTCACTTAACTTTGTCTTGCTTTGTGTTCTACTCTTGGTCTTTTTTTTTTCTCCCTCCACCTTGCCCGGCTGATTTTTCATATCATCCCTTTGAGAAGGCTTTTTGACGTCCTTAAAAATCTCAAAAGTGAATTTCTGCTTATGGTTTAGATAGATGCCATTGTCAGCAGGGGTCAGTGATGACCCACCCATCTCCTACACTATTTCCCTTTGCTCTCTAGTTCCCATATTTGATTTTGTTTTCTCCCACTTCCTTGGTCTGTCAGGTAGTCCCAGCCTGCCCTGATCTCTACCATGTGAATGGAGGGAAAGCTAAGCCGTCCTTCCTGGCTTTTCAATGAGCCAGCAGATGGATCTTCAGACCTTCCTGCCTGTGTGGGCATCCAGAAAACTTTTGGGGTGTGTTGCCATGGAGACAATGGAGTATTTATCATACTACCGTCCTTAGACTTTCTGATGCAACCTGCCCTCTTTCCCAGATTGCTGTGATGCTGCAAGGTGGTTTCTTAAATTAATCTTGTCAAAATAGCCTTCACATCCTTTTGGAGCAGGAATTTCTTTTTAATCTCACAAGATACAAACTGTTCAAGGGAAGAATTAGGAACAAAGACAATGCAGGGGGACTGGAGAGAACTTGGGGAGCATTTAGAAAAAGGTGGGGAAATGATTGTTGGATTGGAAAATAGGAGCATGGATAAGTGGTGAGAGGAATGGGGATTATTTAACTGGGACAGAGAGGCTGACAGGTGACCTGGTAATAGGCTTCCAGTTTGTGGAGGGTTAGCACAGGGAGACTGGCTTCCCATTATCAGGGAAAAAAAAGACACTGACAGTGGGAGGCAGGGGAGGCTGAGGCTGAGGAAGGACTTCTAATCACAGGGTCTGTTAATTTATAGCAAGGGAGGATGGATTACAAGCTCTTCACCAAGTAGTCTTCCCATGGAAGACTACAGCAGCACTGGGATGATGGTAGGGCTTTCTGTGAGTCATCCGGTGCAGAGCTTCCTGATCACTTGTTCTCAGATAGCAGCAAGATGGCTGCCTCAGCATCTCCAGGGACACGTGGTAAAAATACAATTTTCTGGGCGCTACACAGACCTTCTAGTTTAGAATTTCTGGGAGGAAAGTCCAGGTGGCTGTATTCTTATACACCCGCACCTCCAGAGAAATGTAGAACTAACTCATGGAGAACCAAGAGGCTGGTGATGTGGAGAAAGAGGAAACACCTCCCCCAGATCCCTCTGATGTTCCCTGTAGCGTCCTGCTAGTGCTTCTGCTGCCCATGAGCTGCTCTGGAGCCCAGGCCACACCTACCCTGGTGACTCTGTCCAGCATCCCTGCTGGGCCACTTGGAATGGACCCTGGGACATCAAAGCTGCCCTACAGCTCTGAAGAACCCCAGTGTCTGTCCTTAATCACAAGGGTGCTGGGAAAAATGCTCATTCTATGTTTTTGTTCTAGACTTCACTGGCAGTCACTGAAGTCTTAGGTGGCTGTTCTGTGGAGTTTTCCACTGTCAAGGAGTCCCTCAGACACAACCACTGCCCCAAAGGGGCTAGAATGGAGCCAGCCTGGGAGTCAAGATATGGTATCTCTCTTGAGCTTGAGCAGGCTATTTTACCTCTCCCCATTGTAGTTTCTTTCTCTGGAAAAGGAGGCACCCAGCATGGACAATCTCTAAGGTCCTTCCAGCTTTACCTTTCTGTCTCTACTGGCTGTTTGAAGAATTGCAATGCTTGAAGAGTATAAAGTCATAGATTCAGTGTACTATTTTCTAGTGAAATATTTTAAATTCAGTGTTTTTTTCTTTATATAAGTTATCTTCGGGATGTTGGGAAGGATGAGGGAAAATACACGAATACACCCAACTCCAGCGAGCTCAGCTTGTGTGTGGGCCTGCCATTCACCGTGCATGACCATGCACAAGCTCTCTGATCCCTTGGTGGCAGCAAACCAAACTACACATGCTGTTCTTTGGCCTCAGAACAGTTTTTTGTATGTTTTAAATGTGTCGCTTGGAATCAATGAATATTGTTCAAGGGAATACTAGGAAGGTTGGGGGGCTGGAATCATCATTTCACACACTTACTTGCTTGTTTCTTGCTGAATTTAAGATTGCAGTGATACTTAAAAGCTCCAATGTCAATTATTAATTTTGCTTGTAAGCTTTTGTGACCAGCCACACCCTGACACTTAAAAAATAAATAATTAAATGTTAATATAAGAAAAATTGCTAGCTGCCTATCCGAACCCTCTATCTTAGTAACTGAACCTAATTTGAGGCACATTGCTACCTACACTGTAATAGTAGATTTTCCAGTCTCCTGTATGGCCAGGTAAGTTGTGGACAATGAGAGAGATAAATTATTATAAGCTATAATTTAAGGAAGTGTTTTCTTAAAAAAGTAAGAAAATGATTTTTTTTTCCTTTCTCCCTTCCTCCCTTCATTTCTCCTTCCTTCCCTTCTTCCTCCCCCTCTTCTTCCCAGAATGCAGTTGTAATGGCTGGAGTTCCAGCAGCCACTTTAGACCATAACATGGAAATCAAGCATTGAGGATGGCAAAGCAAAAAGCTAAAAGCCTGAGACACAATAACCATGGCTGAGACACAATAACCATGGGGCTACCATCCCATCCCAGGACTGTCTCCCTTCAGATATCTTTTATGTGAGAAAAAAAGCCACTATTATCTTTTGTTTTACTTACACAGATGAACCAAATTCTAACAAATCCATATTGTTTCATTCTGAGCAGAAGATGCTCAGAGCAAGATGGAGCACTGAGGATGGAGCTTGGAGCAGATGGAACTCTGAGCAAGATGGAGCTCAGAGCAGATGGAGCTCTGAGCAACATGGAGCTCAGAGCATATGGAGCTCTGAGCAAGATGGAGCGCTGAGTAAGGTAAAGCTCAAAGCAGATGGAGCTCAGAGCAGATGGAGCTCTGAGCAGATGGAGCTCTGAGCAAGATGGAGCTCAGAGCAGATGGAGCTCTGAGCAAGGTTAAGCTCTGAGCAGATTAATCTCAGACAAGAAGGAGCTCCAAGCAAGATGAAGTTTGGAGCTGATGTTCCTCTGTGTAAGATGTAGCTAAGAGCTAGATGGAGCTGGAAGTGAAAGGAGCTCAGAGCAGATGGTGCTCAGAGCAAGAAGGAGCTCAGAGTGATTTGAGCACTGAGCAAGATGGAGCTTGGAGCAGATGGAGCTCTGAGCAAGATAGAGCTCAGAGCAGATGGAGCTCTGAGCAACATGGAGCTCAGAGCTTATGGAGCTCTGAGCAAGATAAAGCTCAAAGCAGATGGAGCTCAGAGCAGATGGAGCTCTGAGAAAGATGGAGCTCATAGCAGATGGAGCTCTGAGCAAGGTAAAGCTCAGAGCAGGTTAAGCTCTGAGCAGATTAAGCTCAGACAAAAAGGAGCACCAAGCAAGATGAAGTTTGGAGCTGATGTTCCTCTGTGTAAGATGTAGCTAAGAGCTAGATGGAGCTGGAAGTGAAAGGAGTTCAGAGCAGATTGTGCTCAGAGCAAGAAGGAGCTCAGAGTGATTTGAGCACTGAGTAAGATGGAGCTTGGAGCAGATGGAGCTCTGAGCAAGATAGAGCTCAGAGCAGATGGAGTTCTGAGCAGATGAAGCTCTGAGCAGATTAAGCTCAGACAAGAAGGAGCTCCAAGCAAGATGGAGCTTGGAGCTGACGTTCCTCTGTGTATGATGGAGCTTGGAGTGAAAGGAGCTCAGAGCAGATGGTGCTCAGAGCAAGATGGAGCTCAGAGTGATTGGAGCACTGAGCAAGATGGAGTTTGGAGCAGATGGAGCTCTGAGCAAGATGGAGTTCAGAGCAGATGGAGCTCTGAGCAAGATGGATCTCTGAGCAAGATAAATGTCAGAGCAGATGGAGCTCTGAGCAACATGGAGCTCAGAGCAGATAGATCTCTGAGCAACGTGGAGCTCTGAGCAGGTTAAGCCGAGACAAGAAGGAGCTCCAAGCAAGATGAAGCTTGGAGCTGATGTTCCACTGTGTAAGATGAAGCTACGAGCTAAATGGATCTTGGAGTGAAAGGATCTCAGAGCAGATGGTGCTCAGAGCAAGATGGAGCTCAGAGTAACTGGAGAACTGAGCAAGGTGGAGCTCAGAGCAGGTGGAGCTCAGAGCAGATGGAGCTTTCAGCAAGATGGAGCTCTGAACAAGATAGAGCTCAGCAGATGGAGTTCTGAGCAAGATAGAGCTCAGAGCAGATGGAGCTCTGAGCAGGTTAATCTCTGAACAGATTAAGCTCAGAAAAGAAGGAGCTCCAAGCAAGATGGAGCTTGGAGCTGATGTTACTCTGTATAAGATGAAGCTAAGAGCTAGATGGAGCTTGGAGCAAAAGGAGCTCAGAGCAGATGGTACTCAGAGCAAGATGGAGTTCGGAGTGATTGGAGAAGTGAGCAAGATGGAGCTCAGAGCAGATGGAGCTCTGAGCAATATGGAGCTCAGCAGATGAAGCTCTAAGCAAGATTAAGCTGAGCAGATGGAGCTCTGAGCAAGGTGGAGCTCAGAGCAAGATGGAGCTCTGAGCAGATGGAACTCTCAGCAAGATAGAGCTCAGAGCAGATGGAGCTCTGAACAAGATGGAACTCAGCAGATGGAGTTCTGAGCAAGATAGAGCTCAGAGCAGATGGAGCTCTGAGCAGGTTAAGCTCTGAACAGATTAAGCTCAGAAAAGAAGGAGCTCCAAGCAAGATGGAGCTTGGAGCTGATACTCCTCTGTTTAAGATGGAGCTCAGAGCAAGATGGAGCTCAGAGTGACTGGAGCCCTGAGCAAGATGGAGCTCTGAGCAGATTAAGCTCAGAAAAGCAGCAGCTCCATGCAAGATTGAACTTGGAGCTGGTGTTCTTCTGTGTAAGATGGAGTGCAGAGCGAGATGGAGCTCTCAACAAGATGGTTCTCAGAGCATGTGGAGCTCTGATCAATAAGGAGCTGTAAGCTAGATGGAGCTTGGTGCAGATGTTGCTTGGTTTTAGATGGAGCTCAGAGCAGATGGTCCTTACAGCAGGATGGAGCTCAGAGTGATTAGAGCTCCAAGCAAGATGGAACTTGGATTTGAGGGAGCTTTGAGCAACATGGAACTTGGAGCAGATGTTGTTCAGAGTAAGAAGGAGTTCCAAGCAAATGGCACTCAGAGCAAGATAGATCTTGGATAAGATGTTCACAATGAGATGGAGCTCTGAGGAGATGGTGCTTAGAGCAAGATGGAACTCTTGAGTAGACGGTGTTCAGAGCAACATGGAGCTTGAAGTGATTGAAGTTCTTAGCAAGATGGAGCTCCAAGCGGATGGTGCTCAGTGCAAGATGGAGCTCCAAGCAAACTGTGCCCAGAACAAGATGGAGCATGGAGCAAATGGAACTCTGAGTAGATGGGGTTTAGAGCAGATGGTGCTCAGGGCAAGATGGAGCTCTGAGAAAATTATGCCCAGAACAAGATGGAACTCCGAATAGATGGAGCTCTGAGCAAGATGAAGCTCAGAGTAGATGGTGCTCAGAGCAAAATGGAGCTCTGAGTATATAGTACTCACAGCAGGATGAAGCTTAGAGTGATTAGAGCTCAGAACAGATGGAGCTCCAAGCAGATGGTGTTCAGAGCAAGATGAACCTCAGAATGATCAGAACTTCCAAGAAAAATTAAGCTCTGTGCAGACGGTGCTTAAAGCAAGATACAGATCAGAGTGATTGGAGCTCTGAGCAAGATGGCGCTAGGAGGAGATAGAGCTTTGAGCAAGAAGTACCTCCAAGTAAGATAGAGCCTGCAGAAGTTGTTTCCTGGTGTAAGGTGGAGCTCAGAGCAAGATGGAGCTTGGAGCAATTGGAACTGTGAACATTGCTCTGAGCAGTTGGAACTCTGAGCAAGATGGATCTCTGAGCAAAAAGGAGCTCTAAGCAAGATGGAGTTTGGAATAGACATTGCTTGGTTTTAGATGGAGCTCAGATTAGAGCTCCAAGGAAGATGGAGCTCAGAGCAGACAGAGCTCTGAACAAAAAGGAGCTCCAAGCAAAATGAAACTTGGAGAAGATGTTGCTTGGTGTAAGGCGGAGTTCAGGACAGATGGTGCTCAGAGCAAGATGGAGCTCAGAGAACATACTGCTCACAGTAGTAAGCTGAAGCTTTGAGCAGATGGTGCTTAGAGCAAAATGGAGCTGGAAGTGACTGGAAATCTCAGCAAGGTGGACCTAGAAGATGGAGCTCTGAGCAGAGGGTGCTCAGAGCAAGATGGAGTCTGGAGTGATTGGAGCTCTGAGAAAGACGTGGCTTGAAGCAAGCTGCAACTCCAAGTAGATGAAACTCTGAGCAGATGGTGCTCAGAGCAAAATGGAGATGGGAGCTCTAAGCAACATAAGCTCAGAGCAAGATGGAGCTTGGAGTAATTGGAGTTTCAATCCAGATGGAGCTCAGATCAGATGGACCTCTGAGCAACAAGGAGCTCCATACAAGTTGGAGCTTGGAGCAGATGCTGCTGGTGTAAGATGGACCTCAGAGCAGATAGTGCTTAGAGCAAGAGGCAGCTCGGAATCATTGGCACTCTGAACATTGCTCTAAACAATTGGAGCTCTGAGCAAGATGCAGCTTGAGCGTGGAGTAGATAGAGCTCCGGGCAAAAATGAGCTCTAAGCAAGATGGAGTTTGGAGATGTTGCTAGGTTTTGGAGCTCAGAGCAAAATGGCGCCCGTAGTAACTACAGCTCCAAGCAGGGTGGACCTCAGAGCACATGTTGCTCAGAGTAAGATGAGGTCCAACCAGATGGTCCTCAGTGCAAAAGAGCTGGGAGTGACTGGAGCTCCTAGCGTGATGGAGCATAGAGTGATTAGAACTCCCAGCAAGATGGAGCTTAGAGTAAATGGATCTCTAACTAGATGAAGCTCTGAGTAAGATAAATGTCTATGCAGATGGTGTTCAGAGAAAGAAAGTGCTTGGAGTGATTGGAGCTCTGAGCAAGATGGAGCTTGGAGCATATGGAGCTTGAAATAGAGCTTGAAGCAAGAAGGACCTGTAAGCAAGATGGAGCTTGCAGCACATGTTGCTCAGTGTAATATGGAGCTCAAAAGAGACAATGCTCACAGCAATATTGAGCTCAGAATGATTGACACTCCAAACATTGCTCTGAGCCATTGGAATTTGAGTAGATGATGCTCAGAGCAAGACGGTGCTCAGAGTGATTGGAGCTGAGCAAGCTAGAGCTCGGAGAAGATGGAGCTCAGAAAAGATGATGCTTAGAGTAAGATGGAGCTCTGAGCAGATGATGCTCAGAGCAAAATGGAGCTCAGAGTGATTGGAGCTCCAAGCCAGCTGAAGCTCAAAGCAGATGGACTTGGAAAAGGGACACATCATTTGTAGTATATTTCATTCATTCACGGTGACTTTTTAAACAGCACACACATTACTTAGACATCACTTGGGGAAAAAAATAAACACTCAGCATTTATCTTTTGCAGTCTTACAGAAGGAAATTCTAGCAGATTTTACTACCAAACTTCTAGTGAAGGAAAAGACCAGATGTTTATTGGCCACATATACTATGATGCCAATCCTAGAATCACCTTGCAATGGAAAGTTTAATGACAGTTTAGGTCTCAACAGAATACATAATCCAAGAGAAGACTTAGGGATTCCTACGTCAAGCTCATTGTCTTCAAATATCAGAATGGAGAACTACTTGTCAAAGGTTAGTTACAGTATCTGTTTTCTTTAGTTTTCAGATTTCTAACATAATTCTTTTTTTTTTTTTTAATTTATAAAGAACAGAAATTTATTTCTTAGAACTCGGGAGGCCGTAAGGTCCAAGGTCAAGGCACTGGCCTTGGTGCCCAGTGAGGACTGCTCTCGGCTTCCATGATGGTACCTAGTTGCTGTGTCCTCGTGGCCAGTGGCAGAAAGGCAAGAGACTGCACCCCCTGGAACCTGGAGACCTTTCACAAGGTGTTAATCCCATTCGTGAGGGCAAAGCCCGCATGTTAATTACCCTACAAAGACCATATCCCATAATACTGTTTTCAGTTCTTTTTAAAATTTTGTTTATTCATGTATTTTCATTTATTCTTTTATTTATTTTGAGGCAGGATTTGGCTTTGTCATTCAGACTGGAGTGCAGTGACAATCTCGGCTCACTGCAGCCTTGACTTCCAGGGTTCAAATGATCCTCCCACCTCAGCCTCCCAAGTAGCTGGGGACCACAGATATGTGCCTTATATTTTTCTGTTAACAGATCAGAACAGGTCCAGGAGTACATTAGAGATCTTATAGACCAAGCCTCTCATCTTTGGTAAAGGGATATTAAGAGTTGGCTCTGCTGGGGTGTCACCTGGTCTTCTTTCTCATAGTTCTTCCCTTTCCTGGGACCCCTGTCCTCTATCTTCCTTCTCCTTTTTCAGCCTTGCTCTCTGAATCTTCTCAGTTTATTTCCTCCCACCTAGAAACCATCAGACTTCAAATGGTCTTGTGATGGGGATATCAACCTCTTTCTCTCCCTCCAGGAGAACCAAGTTTCTATATGTCTCCTCTGGACAGCACGGGTAAAATCTTCTAAGAGACAACAGTCGTCAAAACCTCCTCACCATGACAGCAAGCAAGGAGGAAGGACCCTGAAGACTCTATCTGCCCCTTTTCAGCAGGAAGTAGCTACAGAGAATGACATCTGCCCCATCTCCCAAAAGATTTCTGGGTCCCAACCACTTGAGGGAGAATGTAAGAGGAGTAGACAGATATGAACAGGTACAAGGGGGAGGTATCTATGTTGGAAAGAACCCCCAGAACACCTCTTTGGATGCTCAGTACTCCATCTTCAAACTGTCAGAATGTTAACTAGATCATGATAAGGAAAAGAGGCAAAGAGGAATTCCTGAGAGCTGAGTAGGCACAATGAGTACAAAATTGACCGCTATACCTTCCCAGAGTGGTGGTAATATGCAGTGCCACCATTAGGTAGGATTCATGTTGATTAATGTTTCCCATGCATGTGCATTAAGCACAGTAAGGGAGGATTCCCCCGAACTTTGGTGAGAACTGGGCAAAGGAATACCTGAGGCAATAGAAGATAACAATGCAGAATGTCATGGGGATGTTTCCAGCAGGGTCAGCTCCCTCCTCTCTTGGAGTGTGTTTGTACTTTTCCAATAAAATCTTTATTTACAAATTGGTCTTTTGTAAATTCTTTCTTCCACAAAGACAACCAAGGATCACCCGGGTAACATCTTCATGTGATTTCACTCATAGAGTCTATTTCTGGGGGTCTCAAAGTGAATCCAATAATGACAAGGAGTATCAATTACAGAGTTGGTAAGGAAAAAAACTAGTTTATGCTTGACTTACTAAGAAACTTATCTAGGGCTTGACTATTTTTCTCTGGGGAAAAATTACAAAAGCCAGGTGCAGTAATGCACAACTGTAGTCCCAGCTACTCCAGAGGCTGAGGCAGAAAGATTACTTAAGCCCAGGAGTTCAAGCATCCTCGAACACAGTACATTTCACAGTACATCACTGTGAAATGATGGTGCCAGTGAACAGCCACTGCACCCTATCACTGCAGCCTAGGCAACAGCGTGACCCTGCCTCTTGAAAATATTAACAATTATAAAACATTTGTTTTGTTATTTTAAAAATTCAGTCAATGCACTTTAACTTATAGTTTTGATGGTGTTTTTATGATCTCAATGCCCAGAAAAGTAATACAAGTCCATGTTAAATGAGATCTCAAACTTCTTTCTTTACCTGGGTTCATGTACTAGCACATCATAAAAAAAGCAAATCTAATGTTTTTAGGAAAGCGTTGCAGCAGATAACTTAGAACAAATTAAATGGTTGTTCTGATACATGAATTACTCCCTGCCTGCTGATATAAAAAAATCGTATTGCTTTGTGTTATTTCTCTACAAAAATGATTTGATGAGAGTCTAAGTGCTTTAGACTCATGAAATTTTCCCACTAGGTAAAAAAAGAAAATGAAAACTTCTGTAAATTAAGCATGATGAAAATGTAAATGTTCTCGGTTTTTGCCAGCAAAATCAGGTAGTTTGTCATTTTACAAGATGACAATGAAGAGTATACAAGTGAAGACTTATAGTTTGCCAAGTCATGTTAGGCTTAATACATGATTCAAAATTATTCTGTTGAGGTAGAAAGGTGTGATTCCATAAGCACTACAGGGTGTCTTGAAACAATTTTAATATGGTTGCTGTCTACTAAATTCTTAAGTTACAGAAAGAAGATGCTTTTTAGAGTTGCTAGTAAGTGTAAATTGATTTTAAACAGTGATGAACTTTCTGGATGCTTCTTTCATGTTGGACTTTAATATTTGATTTTCAAGCAGAGGCCATTTTTTTCATTCTGTGATGAGCTAAAGGATGGCATAACAACAAACACTCAATTAAGATATCCAGATAGTAGTGCATGGATATTATATCTATCCAATGCTGTTAGACTTCTTGCAAATGGCATTTGTCATGTCCACCAGAGCCAGAAAGATAGAAGAAAAAGCTGTTTTCCGCCAAAGATTGGCAAAAATCTGGAGAGGGGAGTGGATACATCTGTAAAGGTCATCTACAGAAAACCACTGTGGAGTGTAAAGTGTGTGAGTTCTTTACAGACAAATATGGTTCCATACTATGAAGACCAGAAGAGATTGTGTTCATGTAAACGTGATGTAATAACTTACTTCTAGAAAACCTGGAAACAAATGTCACAATTCGGGTGCTTTGAAAACCTGGTGAACTTCCTCCACACAAACCATTCTAGGCAATATATTTGAAATAGCTAAATATTTTCCTTATGACTTTATGCATATTGGGTTTCAGAAATAAAAAACAAGTCAATATCCTGAGACGAGAGCAGGTGATACAATGAAAATTGAAACCAAGTACTTTTATCATGTTTTCTTCTTGTGGAGAATTAAAAAACTAAAGAGATCCCAGTCACATTTTAATAACACAGTGTCATGAGGAATTTTTTTTTTTGGCCTTGAAGACCAAAATGATTATTCCATGACAGCTCTCACTTACAGAACAGTAAGATACATGGAATACATCTATCCAGGATTTGTCATCTCTGGTGTGACTAGAGCCTTTTTGATGAAAGTGCCTTGCATCACATTTCAGATGTTTGATATAAGTGATACAATCCCACAGCACATCACAAATTTAGCAGAAGCCATTATTAAATGTAAAGAGAAGTATGACCCAGGATTCTATATTGATTGTCAAGCAACAATATTCATTTCTGTAATCAGGCATACTTCCTTTGACAAAGTTTATGATAGCAAACCTCACAAGGGCAACCAGAACTCTGCAGTGTTCACTCCTCACACCTCAGACTGCTACAATGTAGTAAAGGTGACAGCCAAGATGGACAAAAACACACTTTTTGATGACCAATCTTTGGAACTTGAAAGTGTACATTTCCTCAGATTTCTTTTAGCACCTCTAGCTGTAATTTTGACAGTACTTTGTATTGGGCTGGTGACAAAATGGGGAAACATAAACTACTGACACTGGACATTGCCACGTTTTTTTGCATGGCATTATCGTCTTAACTATAGACAGTCTGTGCTTTCACAGCATGATGTTTCTAGTATTTAGAAATGGACCTTATGCATCATATACTTCAGAAAAGCTTAGAAAGCTCTCACCTAGGTACTACCAAATGCCAAATATCTCTCTGTGTATGCCATATTCTCCCACGGCCAGAATTCATTCTGGGTGATATGCTGATCTTGGCTGCTAAGGAAGTGATGTGAAGGTGCCAGATGTCTCTCGCTCTCTGTGCGTGTATAGCAAAAAGGAGAACACTGAAAGGCACTAAGTTTACTGCCACCTTTAAAGGAACTTGTCAAAGAAATATTTTAATTCTTCCCATCTGAATGTTGTAGTTCTATGTGGCCAAGACCAATCTGGATTTTGACAGCAATTACTGCATAATGATCACAATCACATTCAAGTTCACATTCTAAATCATAGGTCCTACAGAAACCCTGATAATGTCCTATAGACCTTTCAGTAGCTAAAATCAATTAGTTTATAAAATAATTTTAATTTGGCCTGATCGCTTCTTCAATAGAATGCACTGGTGAGTCCTGCTCTGTCCTTGTATTTTATGTGTGTGGCTATCCATCTTGCTGTGTTGGAAGTCAATGTTCCAGAATGTCAATTTCCACAAATACCTATGTATAGAGCAAAGAGAAAACTCTTCAAGTGAAAAAGTTGTGTGTTGTTTTGTGGGGATCTCTAGACTTGGATTTGGAACTCTGTTTACTACATAGAAAGATGGTAATTTTTTATATTTTATTTTTAACTTTGTGGGCACATAGTATTTATGGTGTACATGACATGTTTTGATATGGAGGCATGCAATATGAAAAAAGCACATCATAGGGAATGGGGTATCCATCCCCTCAATCATTCTTTAAGTTACACACATTCCAAGTACATGCTTTATGTTATTTTCAAATATATTATTAAGTTTTTATTGACTATGGTCACCAGGGTTTTATTGTTTCTATTTTTCTGTATCCACTAATAATTCCCACATGCTGCTCACTCTCTCACTACCCTTCCCAGCTGCTGGTTATCATCCTTCCCTCATCTATGTCCATGAGTTTAATTGTTTTGTTTTTTAGATCCCATAAATAAGTGAGAATATGGGACATTTGATCATAAAACCTTTGCTATGGCCTATCTCGAGAATACTATAATCTGGGCTTTTGTCTACAGTTTTTTTAGTTTTAAGTTTTACATTTAGGTCTTTAATCCATCTAGATTTTTTTAATGCATTAGAAAAAAGTTGTACAATTTCAATTTTCTGAATATAGCTAACCAGTTATCCTAGTACCATTCATTGAATAGGAATCCATTCCCCATTGCTCTAATTATAGACTTTGTCAAAGATCAGATGGTTGTAAAAGTGCAGCCTACAACCTTCTCTAACCTGTTCCATTGGTTTTGTGTAATTATTTTTTGTGTCAGAACTATGATGCTTTGGTTACTATAACCTTGAAGTATAGTTTGTAAGCCCCCAAAATCTAAGACAGGTCTCAGTTAATTTAGCAAGTTTACTTTGCCAAGGTTGAGTATGCACACCTGTGACAGCTCAGGAGGTCCAAATGACTTGTGGCCAAGGTAGCAAGAGCACAACTTGGTTTTAAACATTTTAGGGAGACATAAGACATAATTAAATATGTGTGTAAGATTTACATTGGTTTATTCTGAAATGATGGGATAATTCGAGGTGAAGGTGGGAAAACTTGAAGTGGAGAGAAGGCTTCAAGTTTATAGGTAGGCAAGAGAGAAATGATTGCATTCATTTTTCTGATTGGTCTTTCCAAATGGGACAATCAGATATGAATTTATCTCAGCACAGGGATGACTCTGAATAGAATGGAAGGCAGGTTTGCCCTAACCAGCTTCCAGATTGACTTTTTAGCTCAATAATTTTGGTCCCCAAGATTTATTTTCCTTTCACATTTTTACCTTTTTCTTTTAAAAAAGTCTATGGGAAATTCTCACGTCTCAGAATGGCTGAATAGGAACAGATCCAGTTTGCAGTTCCCTGTAAGATCAATGGAGAAAGTGAGTGATTTCTGCATTTCCAACTGAGGTACCCAGTTCATCTTTTTGGGACTGGTTAAAGAGTGGATGCAGCCCACAAAGAGCAAGCCAAAGCAAAGTGGGGAAATCACCTCCCCCCAGGTAGCACAAGGAGTACAAGGATTTCTCTCCCCAAGCCAGAGAAGCCATGAGAGACTGTACCAGAAAGAACAGTGCATTCCAGTCCAGATACTGTGGTTTTCCCATGATCTTCACAACCAGCATATTAGGAGGTTCCCTCCAGTGACTACACTAAGAGGGCCCTGGGTTTCAAGCACAAAACTAAGGAGCCATTTGGGCAGACATGGAGCTAATGGCAGGAGTTCTTTTCCCACACCCCAGGTGCATCTGAAATGCCTGTGAAACAGAATCCTTCACTGCCCTGGAAGGAGGTCTGAAGACAGGGAGCCAAGTGGTCTGGCTCAGCAGGTCCCACCTTCACAGAGCACAGCAAGCTAAGGTCCACTGTCTTGAAATTCTAGCTACCAGCACAGCAGTATGAGGTCAATCTGGGATGATTAAGTTTGGTGAAGGTAGGGGCATCCATCATTGCTGAGGCTGGAGTAGGCATTTTTTTCCCTTGTAGTGTAACCAAAGCTTCCAGGAAGTTCAAACTAGGTGGGTCCCACTGCATCTCAGAAAGGCTTCTGTGGCCAGACTGCCTGTCTAGATTCCTCCTCTCTGGGCAGGGCATCTCTGAAAGACAGCAGCCCTCGTCAGGAACTTATAAATAATACCACCTCCCAGGGAAAGAGCACCTGTGGACATAGCTTCAGCAGATTTAAATATCTCTACTTGACAGCTCTGAAGGTAGCAGATCTCCCAGCACAGTGTTCAAGCTCTGATAAGGGACAAACTACCTCATCAAGTGGACCCCTGAAACTTGTGAATCCTGACTTGGAGACATCTCCCAGTAGGGGCTGACAGACACCTCATAACAATTTCTGGCTGGCATCTGGTGGGTGCACCTCTGAGACAAATCTTCCAGAGGAAGGAACAGGCAGTAAGCAATTTTTACTGTTCTACAGCCTCTGCTTATGATACCAAAGCAAATGGGATTTAGGGTGGACCTCCAGCAGACCTGGAACAGAGGGGCCTGACTGTTAGAAAGAAAAATAACAGAAAGAAATAATGTAAACATCTACAAAAATGATGTTTACTCAGAGAACCCACCCAAAGGTCATGAATGTCAAAGACTCCCACAGTGATGGGGAGAATCCAGAGCAAAAAGACTGAAAATTCCAAAAACAAAAATGCCTCTTATCCCATAAAAGATCCAAACTTTTCACCAGAAATGAAACAAAACTGGATAAATAATGAATTTGAAAACTGACAGAAGTAGGCTTAGAAGTGGGTAATAACAAACTCTTCTGAGATAACGGAGCATGTTCTAACCCAATACAAATATGCTAAGAACCTTGAAAAAAGTCTGGATGAATTACTAACTAGAATAACTAGTTTAGAGAAGTAGAAAAATGACCTGATGGAGCTATAAAACACAGCACGAGAACTTCATGAAGCATACACAAGTATCAATAGCAAAAGCAATCAAGGATAAGAATGGATATCAGAGATTGAAGATCAACACAATGAAATAAAGTGAGAAAACAAGATTAGAGAAAAGTGAAAAGAAACAAAGCCTCCAAGAAAGGATTGGAGAAAAGGAAAAAGAAACAAACAAAAATTCCAAGGAATATGGGACTATGTGAAAAGACCAAATCTACACTTGATTGGTGTACATGATAGTGATGGGGAGAATGGAACCAAGTTTGAAAACTCTCTTCAGGATCTTATCCAGGAGAACTTCCCCAACCTAGCAAGACAGCCCAATATTCACATTCAGGAAACACAGAGAACACCACAAAGACACTCATCGAGAAGAGCAACCCCAAGACACATAATCCAGACTCACCAAGGTTGAAATGAAGGAAAAAGTGCTAAGGGCAGCAAGAGAAACATTGAGTCACTCACAAAGGGAAGCTTATAAGACTAACAGCAGATATCTTTGCAGAAACCCTACCAGCCAGAACAGGGTGTGGGCCAATAGCCAACATTCTTAAAAGAATTTTCAACCCAGAATTTCATACCCAGTCAAACTAAGCTTCACAAGAAGAAATAAAATTATTTACATACAAGCAAATGCTGAGAGGCTTTGCCACCACCAGGCCTGGCTTACAAGAGCTTCTGCAGGACACACTAAACATGGGAAGGAACAACTAATACCAGCCATTGTAAAAACATACCAAACTGT
The DNA here is from genome assembly GCA_031835075.1 of Saguinus oedipus. NCBI lineage: Eukaryota > Metazoa > Chordata > Mammalia > Primates > Cebidae > Saguinus > Saguinus oedipus. Next base: position 42,564,354 of record CM063188.1, read on the forward strand.
AAAGGCCATTGATGATATGAAGAAGCTGCACCAACTAATGAGCAAAATAACCAGCTAGCATCATAATAATAGGATCAAATTCACACATTGTTATATTACTCTTAAATTTAAATGGCCAATTAAAAAGCACAGACTGGCAAATTAAATAAACAGTCAAGACCCATTGGTGTGCTGTATTCAGGAGACCCATCTAGTACAAAAATACACATAGGCTCAAAATAAAGGGATGGAGAAATATTGACCAAGCAAATGGAAAGGAAAAGAAAAACACAGGGGTTGCAATCCTAGTCACTCATAAAATAGACTTTAAACCAACAAATACCAAAAAAGACAAAGAAGGGCTTTACATAATAATACAAGAATCAATGCAACAAGAAATAACTATTCTAAATATATATGCACCCAATACAGGAGCACACAGATTCATAAAGCATGTTCTTTGAGACCTAAAAAAAGACTTAGACTCCCACAAAATAATAGTGGGAGACTTTAACACCCCACTGACAACATTAAATAGATCAATGAGACAGAAAATTAAAAAGGATATCCAGGACTTGAACTCAGCTCTGGACCAAGTGGACCTAACAGACATCTACAGAACTCTCCATCCCAAATCAACAGAATATAAATTCTTCTCAGCACCACATTGCACTTATTCTAAAATTAATGATTTAATTGAAGTAAAACACTCCTCAGCAAATGCAAAAGAATGGAAATTATAACAGTTTCTCAGACCACAGTCAGTGAAATTAAATTAGAACTTAGGATTAAGAAACTCACTCAAAACTGCACGACTACATGGAAATTGAAAAAATTAGGGCAGAAATAAAGATGTTCTCTGAAACCAATGAGAACAAAGACACAATATACCAGAATCTCTGGGACACTTTTAATGCAGTGTGTAGAGGGAAATTTATAGCACTAAATACTTACAAGAGAAATCAGGAAAGATCTAAAATTGACACCCTAACATTGTAATTGAAAAAACCAGAGAAGCAAAAACAAACAAATTCAAAAGCTAGCAGAAAACAAAAAATAACTAAGATCAGAATGGAACTAAAGGGGATAGAGGGGAGGAAAAAAAATCAATGAATCTAGGAGCTGGTTTCTGGAAAGGTCAACAAAGTAGAAAAAAAAAGAGAAGAATCAAATAGACACAATAAAAAATGATAATGGGATATCACCATCAATCCCACAGAAAATACAAACTACCATCAGAGAGTAAACACCTCTATGCTAATAAAGTAGAATATCTAGAAAAAATGAATAAATTCCTGGACACATACACCCTTTCAAGACTGAACAAGGAAGAAATCGAATCTCTGAATAGACTAATAACATATTCTGAAATTGAGGCAGCAATTAACAGCCTACCAACAAAAAAAATTCCAGGACCAGATGGATTCATAGCCAAATTCTACCAGAGGTAAAAAGAGGAACTGGTACTATTCCTTCTGAAACTATTTCAAGCAATAGAAAGAGACACCCTTCCCTAACTCATTTTATGAACCTAGTATCATCCTGATAACAAAACCTGACAAAGACACAACAAAAAAACAAGAAAGAAAATTTTAGGCTAATATTTCTGATGAACATTGAAGCAAAAATTCTCAATAAAATACTGGCAAACTGAATCTAGCAGCACATCAAAAAGCTTATCTACCATGATCAAGTCAGCTTTATCTCTGGAATAGAAGGCTGGATCAACATACACAAATCAAAAAATGTAATTCATCACATAAACAGAACCAATGGCAAAAACCATATGATTATCTCAACAGATGCAGAAAAGGCCTTTGGCAAAATTCAACAGCGTTTCATGCTAAAAATTCTCAAGAAACTAGGTATTGATGGAATGTATCTAAAAATAACAAGAGCTATTGATGACAAGCCCACAGCCAATATCATACTAATTGGACATAAACTAGAAGCATTTCCTTTGAAAACTGGCACAAGACAAGGATGTCTTCTCTCACCACTCCTATTTAGCATAATATTGGAAGTTCTGGCCAGGGCAATCAGGCAAAAGAAAGAAATAGACTGTATTCCATTAGGATAAGAGGACATCAAATTGTCTCTGTTTCCAGATGGCATGATTGTATGTTTAGAAATCTCCATCATCTCAGTCCAAAATTTCCTTAAGTTGATAAGCAACTTCAGCAGTGTCTCAGGATACAAAATCAATGTGCGAAGTTATAAGCATATCTAAACACCAATAACAAACAGCCAATTCATGAGTGAACTTCCATTCACAATTGCTTTATACAAAGAGAATAAAATACTAAGGAATACAACTTACAAACGATGTGAAAGACCTTTTCAAGAAGAACTACAAACCACTGTTCAAGGAAATGAGCAAACACAAACAAATGGAAAAACATTTCTTGCTCATGGATAGGACAGATCAATATTGTGAACATGGTCATATTGCACAAAGTAATTTATAGATTCAATGAAATGCCCATCAAGCAATCATTGACTTTCTTTACAGAATTGAACAAAACTATATTTTCTATGTAAATAAAGGAAAGCCCACACAGCCAAGACAATCCTAAAAAAAAGAACAAAGCTGGAGGCATTATGCTACCAAACTTCAAACTGTACTACAAGGTTACAGTAACAAAAACAGCATGACACTGGTACCAAGAGGTATGTAGACCAATGGAACAAAACAGAGGCCTCAGAAATAACACTACACATCTAAAACCATCTGATCTTTGACAAACCTGACAAAAACAAGCAATGGGGAAGGGATTTCATATTTAATAAATGGTGTTGGGAAAAATGGCTAGCCATATTCAGAAAGCTGAAACTAGATTCCTTCCTTACACTTTATATTAAAAGTAACTCAAAATGGATTAAAGACTTAAAAGTAAGACCTAAAGTGATTAATGAAAAAAAAAAGAAGAAGAAGAAGAAGGATGAAAAAGAACCCTGGAGGAAAACCTAGGCAATACCATTTAGGACATTGGAATGGGCAAAGATATCATGACTAAAACACCAAAATCAATGACAACACAGTCAAAATTCACAAATGGGATCTTATTAAACTAAGGAGCTTCTGCACAACAAAAGAAACTATCATCAGAATGAACAGGCAACCTGAAGAATGGGAGAAAAATTTTGCAATCTATCCATCTGACAAAGGGGTAATATCCAGAATCTACAGAGGATGTGCACAAATTTACAAAAAAAAAAAAAATCATAAAGTGGGTGAAGGGTATAATCAGAAACTTCTCAAAGGAAATTATTTATTTAGCCAACAAACATATTTTAAAAACCTCATCTCTAGTCATTAGAGAAATGCAAATCAAAACCACACTGAGATATCATCTCAAGATAGTAAGAATGGTGATCATTAACAAGTCAGGAAACAACAGATGCTGGAGAGGATGTGGAGAAATAGGAACACTTTTACAGTGTTGGTGAGAGTGTAAATTAGTTTTCCCATTGTGGAAGACAGTGTGGCAATTCCTCCAGGATCTAGAACTAAAAATACCATTTGACCCAGCAATCCCATTACTGGGTACATACTCAAAGGGTTATAAATCATTTTACTACAAAGACTCATGGTTACGTATGTGGCACTGTTCACAATAACAAAAGACTTGGAACCAACTCAAATGTCCATCAATAATACAGTGGATTAAAAAAAATGTGGCACGCAGTCACCAAGGAATATTATGCAGCCACAAAAAAGATGAGTTTATGTCCTTTTCAGGGATGTAAATGAAAGAAAAAGCCATCATACTCAGCAAACTAATAAAAGAATAAAAAACCAAATACCACATATTCTCACTCATAAGTGAAAGTTGAACAATGACAACACATGGACACAGGTAGGGGAACATCACACTCTGGGGTCTGTTGGGAGCTGGGGGGCTAGGAGAGGGATGGCATTAGGAAAAAATATCTAATGTAAATGACAGTTTGATGGGTGTAGCAAACCACCATGACACATATAATCCTATGTAACAAATCAGCACATTCTGTACACGTACCCAGAACTTAAAGTATAATAATTCTAAAAAATCCATTGGAGAAATTATTTTCAGATCAAATGAGTCCCTGATTGCAGATTTTGTCTGATCTCTCATAGCTAGGATGGTTTATTTATAGATGAGTAGGTCACAAGTTATTAAGAATGTTTAATTTTAGCATATCTTCAAGTTTCATGTCCTGTAAAGAGAAAATAGGGTAAAGAAGAAAGAAAAAACAAACAAAAGAACAATCCTGGAAAATCAATATAGGCCATATGACTCTGAAGTCTATATCTCAGTAGACAGGTATGAAAGCAGCTAGCAATATTTTAAAGACAACAATTTCAAGACAATATTTTGAAGACCTGTAGCCAAGAAAAATTAGAATTTGGTCTAAACTGTAGAAAATAATTACAATTGAATAACATCAGGCAAGACTAGAATCTAACCACAGGTGTAGTATAGTTTTTGAAACATAAATTTTTGCTCTCCAGTTTTCTATTTTTTCTAAAAATAAATCATGGTAGGACTGATTTGCTTTATTATACTTGGCTTGATTATTTGTATGCAGTGCAGCAAGAATAATTTTCTCTGTTACATAGGTTTTTAAATTGGCCTTTATAAAACTTTGTTTCAGGTGACATTCTTTACCTGTCACAGGTCAGGAACCCTGTACAAGGACTGTGTAGGCAAGATATGAGGTCAGTTTTCCCAAGGGGTTTTTATTGCCTTCATAAGTCAAGCTTGATTTGTAAAAGGAAAGAACACCATTCCAGGCAAAGTCTTGGTGAAATAACCAGTTTATCCAATTGTGTCATGTTATAAATAAAAACAGATTCATATTTTATTTATGCAAATAACTGTATGGCTGTAAGTTCAGAATACTCAAAAATAGTTTCCAAATTTTGGAGAAAACAGAAAGAAACAAACATGCTCTAAATTTTCTTCATATTAGTATACAAAATTGTTAAAAGCTTTCAATAGTTCAAAAGAAGTTTCCGTGACTCTGAGAAAAAAACAACAAAGAATCAGCACATATTAAGCAAAGAAGTAAAAAGATTACTTCAGTCATTTACTGGTTCTATTCATATAGTTAATGAGTTAATGCTATTCTGCTTGATATTTATGAACATTTTATTTCTCCATGAGTCCTGAAAGTTTTTTTTTTCTATTCTGATGTCACAGTTTTCAAAGTTATCAGAAACTTGTATTCAACAGCACCTGTTAGAGTTTTATAAATGATTATGAAATCACCTTCTAAAAAGGACCAAAACAAGACAACAATTATTCATGGATGACAAAAAGTTTTAGGAAACCCATAGTCAAAGACACAAATTGACAAGGAAATTTATTACCTCTGTGACACACAATAATTTAACATAAGATTTATAATTATTACTGATAATGTACACTGCTATATCAGAATTATAGGAGTTTCACATAATTATGAAACACATGCCAATAACATATTTATGCAAATACAGACTAAAGAAAACCAAACACGATTTTATATTTGATGATGCTTTCTCTATAATTTTTATACAATATAAGCCAAATTATGTTATTCTTTGGACTTTAGAAAACCTAATATCTCAAAAAATTAATTAGGTCAGAAATGATCAAAATTTATAATTTGATTTAGTAAATTTTTTTAAATATCAAGGGTTTAGAAGACTTGATATCACAGGTCACTGTAAAATAAGTTATTCATTTGACAAAAGTGATAACTCAAGGATTTTTTAAAAAGGGTGAAAACCTTCATTCTTTGAGAGAGAAAACTTAAATTCCAAAACAATAAACTCTACGGAAAACAGCATGAAGTCAATTAAATTTGTTTTCAAAATTTTATAAGCAATTTATAAAATTTTAATCTTGGCCACCAGCTATAATTTTCATAAGATTTTTATGACCTTTATAACATTTATTAGGGTGCTGGTTAATGCTTGAAAAAAACTTGTTTATCTGACACCAGGACTTATACACTAGTCTTGCATTAGTGTGCCTCTGACGTTAATTGTCCATTAAAATCTCACATGCTTACCTCTTCCAACACAGTTCCTCGGCCTTGAGGAGTTGAATAGCTTTAATTTCTGGCCCTATGTCTCAACAATGCAGTTTATTTGATTGGTCTCTTTTCCTGGGCCTAAATATGAGGCATTAATTGCTGTCAGTGTTTAAGGTTTAGCTGGACTTGGTGTCATTTTAGACTCAGAAGTCAAAGCCCTGTAACTCAATGTCAAAAATAGTTTAAAAGCCTATACATAAAGATACTTGAATATAATAACCTTAATTAATTTATTTCCTAAGCAAAGCAAACCCTCATAATAATGGCATAGGAATTGTTTTTATAGACCATAAAATCTGCTAGGCCAGTGACCAAAAGGCAAAAAAAAAAAAAAAAAAAAAAAAAAATCTTCATTGTACAGAACATGATGTTGGAAGAAAACATTTTCTTTAAACCTTTAAGAAAATATTGTTAGCATCAGACCATAACAAACATAACTGAAGGGGAAAAAATACTTATATCAACTGAAAATGAGTTTAAAAGGAGTGTCTTCATTTCACATGCTTTAAAAGAAGAAAGACACAAAAATGGTAAGATGCAATATAAGTTGAACTATCAGTTAAAAGAATTAAAATATTTTATAATGTATTAGGTGTAAAACAATCTTAAGAAAATTTCATTGTTCTAACCAATTATTTAGTGTATGTGTTTTTTTACATTAAGTCAAATTTCTAGAAAGACCATTATAATTTTCCTTTAGTTATAGACAGCTTAACATATAAAAGTTTTCAGTTTTTAAAAATAAATTCACTTATTGTGACTCACGCAAACCATTTATAACTTTCTTGGACTTTCTGATTTTTCATGAACATTGATCTTTCTTAAACAACCAGTCATTTTATTCTAAGACTAAACCTACCATACAGATTCTTTCTCATATAAAACTTTTTAAAACTTTCTTACAAAATAAAATTATTTCTCTAACTTTCTTTACATCTCTCTTATTTTATGGTTCCATTTATCTTGTTTTATATAACCTTTAAGCTTTGAATTAGACAAAAATTGTTCACCTTTCTTAAAAGAACTTTTATTTAAGATAGAACATTTCTTACAAATACATTTTATTGGAAGATATCCAAATAATAAAATATGTATTATTTAATTGAATATATATTTAGACTAAATTATGATTGGTTTATCTACATGTGTTTATTTTATTACATGTACCTAATGATTTTAACCATGTACATAGATTATCTATAAAAACTGCAATAGTTATCATTTAAAGTTATAAAATCACAATTGGAAAGTTATAACTGAGACAGTGAAAAAAATCTGACCTAACTGACTTCATCTTGAATCTAACCTTCAAGCTGTCCTTGCTCATTTTTGGTTGTAGGCCAAACAAACTTTGGAAGAAACTTAGTTTATACCTTATCTTTGAAACAAGGACGATATTAGTACCTTCCCAAAATAAACCTTACTGCCTGTGAACTAGATCACATAATGACACAAGATTAGAAATTATAGTTATCTTACTAAATTCAAAATAAAGCTATTTGTATTAAACCTGTATTAATGTCTCATTTATTAAAAATTGTACAAAGTTTATTCTGTTTTGGGCTGGGTTTACAATTTTGCAACCCTTGTGTCAAATGTTGACACCTTAGAGGACTTGGAAGAGATAAGTATAAAATTGCTTCATTAATAAATGCAAACAAAATTGTATGCTGGCAATTTGTAATACATTTCTAATATTACTTACCAATAATTTTAAATTTGGTTATTTACTAAAAATTCTATTTGTTACATAAACTTGAAAAAATATTTACTAACCTTTTCTACTTTCCTGATAAAGTATTTGATTTAAACACTTTTATTGTCTTAAGCCAATTAATATGTTATGTGTTTTCAGTAGTGAAACACTTAACACTCTTTTATATGTTTTCAGTAGTGAAATATTGTGTACACAACACAGAAATACATAAACCTATTAGGCATACCAATAAGGATACATCATATAGATTCATTAAAAATATTTTACTCCCATCTTAGACTTTCAAATTTTTGATAACCTGTTTCAGTAGGTGATCTGCATTAATTATTGGTAAACCTAGGCAATTTTCTGCTAAATAGCCTTAAATTTGCATATTAAAAAAACAGTGCTCACTTCAGCAGCACATATACTAAAATTGGAATGATACAGAGAAGATTAGCATGACCCCTGCACAAAGATAAAATCAAATTCATGAAGCGTTGCATACTTTTCTCTCAGCAGAAACCCTACAAGCCAGAAGAGCATGGAGGCCAATATTCAACATCCTTAAAGAAAAGAACTTTCAACCCAGAATTTCATATCCAGCCAAACTGAGCTTCAAAAGTAAAGGAAAAATAAAATCCTTTGCAAACAAGCAAGGACTCAGAGATTTTGTCACCACCAGGCCTGCTTTACAACGGCTCCTGAAAGAGGCACTACACATAGAAAGGAACAACCAGTACCAGCCATTCCAAAAACATACCAAATGCTAAAGAGCATCAACAAAATGAAGACTCTGCACCAACTAACAGGCAAAACAGCCAGCTAGCATCAAAACAGCAGTATCAAATTTACACATAACAATATTAACCCTAAATGTAAATGGGCTAAATACACCTATCAAAAGACACAGACTGGCAAATTGGATAAAAAAACAAAACCCATCAATGTGCTGTATCCAGGAAACCCATCTCACATGCAAGGATACACAAAGGCTTAAAATAAAGGGATGGAGGAAGATTTACCAAGCAAATGGAGAGCAAAAAAAAAAAAAAAAGCAGAAGTTGCAATTCTCATCTCTGATAAAATAGACTTTAAAACAACAAGATCAAAAGAGACAAAAAAGGACATTACATAATGGTAAAAGAATCGATACAACAAGAAGAGCTAACAATTCTAAATATATATGGACCCAATACAGGAGCATCCAGATATATAAGTCAAGCTCTTAATTACTTACAAAGAGACTTAGACTCCCATGCAATAATAGTGGGAGACTTTAACACTCTACTATCAATATTAGACAGATCAACCTCACAGAAAATTAACAAGGATATACAGGACTTGAACTCAGACCTGGAACAAGCAAACCTGATAGACATTTACAGAACTCTCCACCCCAAATCCACAGAATATACATTCTTCTCAGCACCACATCACACCTACTCTAAAATTGACCACATAATCGGAAGTAAAGCACTCCTCAGCAAATGCAAAACAACTGAAATCATAACAAACAGTCTCTCAGACCATAGTGCAATCAAGTTAGAACTCAGAATTCAGAAACTAACTCAGAACCGCACAGCTTCATGGAAACTGAACAACTGGCTCTTGAATGTTGACTGGATAAACAATGAAATGAAGGCAGAAATAAAGAAGTTCTTTGAAACCAATGAGAATGAAGACACAACATACCAGAATCTCTGGGACACATTTAAAGCAGTATCTAGAGGAAAATATATAGCAATAAGTGCACACATGAGAAGAGTAGAGAGATCCAAAATTGACACCCTATCATCAAAATTGAAAGAGCTGGAGAAGCAAGATCAAAAAAACTCAAAACCTAGCAGAAGACAAGAAATAACTAAGATCAGAGCAGAACTGAAGGAGATAGAGACACGAAGAACCGTTCAAAAAATCAAGAAATCCAAGGGCTGGTTTTTTGAAAAGATCAACAAAATAGACAGACCACTAGCCAGATTGATAAAAAAGAAAAGAGAGAATAACCAAATAGATGCAATAAAATCAATAAAGGGGAAATCACCACAGATTCCACAGAAATTCAAACCATCATCACAGAATATTACAAACAACTTTACGCACATAAACTAGTAAACCTGGAAGAAATGAATAAATTCCTGGACACTTGTGTCCTCCCAAGCCTAAACCATGAGGAAGCCAAAACTATGAATAGACTAATAACAAGGTCTGAAGTTGAGGCAGCAATTAAGAGCCTACCACACAACAAAAGCCCAGGTCCAGATGGGTTCACAGCTGAATTCTACCAAACACATAAACAGGAACTCTTACTATTCCTTCTGAAACTATTCCAAATAATCCAAAAAGAGGGAATCCTTCCCAAATCATTTTATGAGACCAACATCATCCTGATACCAAAAACTGGCAGAGACTCAACAAAAAAAGAAAACTTTAGGCCAATATCCATGATGAACAAAGACACAAAAATCTTCAATAAAATACTGGCAAGCCAATTGCAACAGCACATCAAAAAGCTTATGCAACATGATCAAGTAGGATTCATCCTGGGGATGCAAGGCTGGCTCAACATACACAAGTCTATAAATGTAATTCATCACATAAACAGAAGCAAAAACAAAAACCACATGATTATCTTAATTGATGCAGAGAAGGCCTTTGACAAAATTCAACAGCCCTTTATGCTAAAAACCCTCAATAAACTCGGTATTGATGGAACGTATCTCAAAATAATAAAAGCTGTTTACGACAAACAAACAGCCAATATCATACTGAATGGGCAAAAACTGGAAGCATTCCCTTTGAAATCTGGCACTAGACAAGGATGACCTCTCTCACCACTCCTATTCAATATAGTACTGGAAGTTCTAGCCAGAGCAATCAGGCAAGAAAAAGAAATAAAGGGTATTCAAATATGAAAGGAGGAAGGCAAATTGTCTCTATTTGCAGATGACATGATAGTATATCTAGAAGACCCCATCGTCTCAGCCCAAAAACTACTGAAACTGATAAGCAACTTCAGCAAATTCTCAGGATATAAAATCAATCTGCAAAAATCACAAGCATTCCTATACACCAATAACAGACTTAAGGAGAGCCAAATCAAGAATGAACTGCCATTCACAATTGCTACAAAGAGAATAAAATACCTAGGAATACATCTAACAAAGAACATAAGGGACCTCTTCAAGAACTATAAACCACTGCTCAATGAAATAAGAAAGGACACAAACAGATGCAGAAACATTCCATGTTCATGCTTAGGAAGAATCAATATCGCAAAAATGGCCATACTGCCCAAAGTAATTTACAGACTCAACACTATCCCCATCAAGCTACATTTGACTTTCTTCACAGAACTGGAAAAAACCACCTTGAACTTCAGATAAAACCAAAAGAGAGTCTGCATAGCCAAGTCAATTCTAAGCAAAAAGAACACAGCAGGAGGCATCACACTACTGGACTTCAAACTATACTACAAGGCTACAGTAATGAAAACAGCATGGCACTGGTACTAAAACAGAGATATAGACCAATGGAACAGAACAGAGGCATCGGAGGCAACACAATATGTCTACAACCATGCAATCTTTGATAAACCTGACAAAAACAAGCAATGGGGAAAGAATTCCCTGTTTAATAAATGGTGTTGGGAAAACTGGCTAACCATGTGCAGAAAGCAGAAACTGGACCCCTTCCTGACACCTTACACTAAAATTAACTCCAGATGGATTAAAGACTTAAATATAAGACCTGGCACCCTAAAAACCCTAGAAGAAAATCTAGGCAAAACCATTTAGGACATAGGAGTAGGCAAGGACTTCATGACCAAAACACCAAAAGCATTGACAACAAAAGCCAAAATAGACAAATGGGACCTAATCAAACTCCACAGCTTCTGCACAGCAAAAGAAACAGTAACTAGAGTGAATCAGCAACCAACAGAATGGGAAAAAATCTTTGTAGTTTACCCATCTGACAAAGGGCTGATATCCAGAATTTACAAAGAACTGAAACCGACTTACAGGAAAAAAGAAACAAGCCCATTCAAAAATGGGCAAAGGATATGAACAGAAAGTTTACAAAAGAAGACATACATGAGGCCAACAAACATATGAGAAAATGCTCATCTTCACTGGTTATCAGAGAAATGCAAATTAAAACCACATTGAGATACCATCTCATGCCAGTTAGAATGGCGATCATTAAAAAATCTGGAAACAACAGATGCTGGAGAGGATGTGGAGAAATAGGAACACTTTTACACTTCTGGTGGGAGTGTAAATTAGTTCAACCATTGTGGAAGACAGTGTGGCAATTCCTCAAGGATCTAGAAATAGAAATTCCATTTGACCCAGCAATCCCATTACTGGGTATTTATCCAAAGGACTATAAATCTTTCTACTATAAGGATACATGCACACGAATGTTCATTGCAGCACTGTTTACAATAGCAAAGACCTGGAACCAACCCAAATGCCCATTGATGATAGACTGGACTGGGAAGATGTGGCACATATACACCATGGAATATTATGCAGCCATCAAAAATGATGAGTTCATGTCCTTTGTAGGGACATGGATCAATCTGGAGAACATCTTTCTCAGCAAACTGACACAAGAACAGAAAATGAAATACCACATATTCTCACACATAGGTGGGTGATGAACAATGACAATACATGGACACAGGGAAGAAAGCACTACACACTGGGGTCTATTGGGGGAAGAGGGGAGGGACAGCGGTGGGGGGAGCTGGGGAGGGATTGCATGGGGAGAAATGCCAGATGTGGGTAAAGGGGAGGAAGATGGCAAGTCACACTGCCACGTGTGTACCTATTCAACTATCTTGCATGTTCTGCACATGTACCCCAAAACCTAAAATGCAATAAAAGTCTTCATAATTTAAGAAAAGTCAAGATTTAATTTTCAGTAATAGTGAAAAGGTACATTGATAAAAAGTCTGTACAGTGGTAAATAAAAAATTAATGTATGTCATTTTGATATTATTTAATACATATGTAAAATATGTATTTATAATTTTTAAAATTCAAAGAACCTATGTGAGAAGGAATTGGAAAGTTTCCTTGGTTACTATTCATTACCAATAATGATCATGCATTCTGAAATAGACATGCCAACTCTTTCTGCCAATCTCAACTCTAAATAAATATTGCCACCTCTATTATGCATGTGTGGGACTAGTCTAATGTAATTTCACAATCCCTTCCTTAGTAGCCTTTGCATCTACAGGAAAACAACCACCTTTAAATTAATACTGAGATGTCATAACTGTTTGCCAATATGAGATTACTTCTATAGCTGGTGAGAGCCAGTGGGTACATGAAAATAGTGGATATAGGGGTGTGTCTGAGAAACCACCCAAACAGCCGAACAGCCAATCTTAGTGATGACGTTGGCTAATTTTGAATCAAAGGCAGCTGAAAGAGGCCTGGAGCCATCCAAGCAGTTAAAAGAGAATCCCATGATAGCCTTCAAACAGGCCCACCTGAGGCCTTGGAAATCAGGACTGCCTCAAACAAAATCTGGTAACTTGACCTTAAATCTGGCTCCAAAGAAGCACTCCACCTAAGTTACTATTTCACTTTAATCCAAATGCATTGAGTCATGGTAACTCAGAATCCTAGAAGATCCCTGAAAATCCATAAGAATCAGAGGGGAACCCAATGATAGTGTAAGGAATATTTGTACCAGGTCACAAAAAATAATATACCATAAAAGTTTCATGAGGTAAAACAATGGTGCTGATGTTCTAATCATCCCTGTACTGGCATCACCAGCTTAAGTTGTTAACACTTCATCTTTATCTCATATTTCTATTTGAAATGTTACCTTTTACAATATAGTGATCTAAGAAAAACTACAAAAACAATAAAAAATTTAAAAATTAAGTAAATCTATATTAATCATGCAAATTAAGTAAACAAAATTAAGTATAAATTAAGTAAATATGAAATTTAATTTATATTTTTCTTAACAAGAATAAAGAAAATTAATCATTTTGACTGTAGACTTTGATGCCAAATGTTTTGTAAAAGGACGATTCTTGTCCCAGTTCCAGTTGAACTTAAAAAGTTTAATACATAATAATTATTTACAGCAGAACAAACCCTGAGGATTTATCAGAAGGCAAGGATAACAGTGGAAAGTCTGACGCTGACAGAGTTTCAAGTAAATAGATACAGAAAATAGTACTGTGGATAATATCTTGAATTGATAATCCAGAATCCAAAACCTATCTAGCCCCAATTCTAGTTCCTCAATTACAGGGATGCAATTATCACATATCTTTGATGAGAAACTTCTCAGAACTGTTACTGAGTCACCTACACTGCATGTGTCAGGTCTCAGAAAATAACAAAACCAGCTTCATTTCCTACCAACTTCAACATTCCAGGAACACCACTTCCACTGTCAAATCCATACTAGACTTGTTCCTGCTTCATAACTTTGGAACTTGCTATATTCTCTATCTGGAGATCCACATGGCTGTCTCTTTTTCATCATTTAGGTCTCTGCTTTAATGCTACATCTCAACCATCCTATCTAAAGCAGCAATGCACACACACGCTTCTCTATTTCTCTGTTTTGTCATATTTCTAGGTCTCATCACTGTCTGAAATTATCTTATGTATTTACCTACTTATTATCTATCTCCCTCCATTAGAATATAAGTCCTATAGGAACAGAAACCTTGTATATTTTTTTCATAGTTCTATCTCCAGTTCTTACACCAGTGAAACAAAATAGGTACATGATAACATTTATTCAATAATTAATTTCTCTCTCACAAAATCCTTCTTCTCTTACAAAAAAAAACTTTCTCAGGTCCTTCGTTATTTAAACTATTTACATATTAAACAATTTAAAATATTATTTATCTGTTTTTCTACTTCCCAGTGGACAATAACATACATAAGAAAAGGCAGACATTAGAGAAGAAACAAGAAAATTATAGAACTAGATACTAAAAGAACAACAATCTGGAACTACTTTGTGAAGAATCAGAGTCTCAGGAATCCTGATGTGATGTGATGTAATATAATATAATGTAATGTACCTTAAAACTAAATAAATGTTTAATCATGAACTTGAATCAACAAACTGCCCTCAGCTCCCTCAGCTCCCTTACTCTGTTTTATTTTCCTTCACCTACATTTACTCTCCATCCAATATTTTGCATATTTGCATGTTTTTTATTATCTCTCACCCACTATGATATAAATTATTTGAGTATAGCAGAATTGTTTGATTTGTTCAATACAATATCCCAGCATCTAGAAAAATGCTTGGTTTTTAACATACTCTCAATAAATATTCATATAAATAAACATACGCAGAGAAAAAAATGGTAAACTCAGGTCAACATAAAGTTGACTCTTAAACTACACAGGTCGTGTGTATTTACGTGTATATTTTCTTCCACAACTGCCACTCCTGAGACAACAAAACTAACCTCTTCTTTTCCTCCTCCTCCTCTGCCTACTCAGTGTGAAAATGACAAGGGTGAAGAACTTTATTGTGACCTACTAACATTTAGCAGGCAGTAAATTTGTTTTCTTTCCCTTATGATTTTCTTAACTTTTTCTTTCTACTAACTTACTTTATCATAAGAATGCAGTATATATCTACCAGACAAAACACATTAATTGATTGTTTATGTTACTGATAAAGCTTCTCATCAACAATAGGCTATTAGTATTAATAACAAAGTTTGGGTAGAGTCAAAAGTTATACTCAACTGTGTAGATGATCATTGGAATGACCAATGCAATGGAACCCTTGCATTGTTCCAGGGTCAACTGTGGGGTCTATTTAGGTTTGCTTGACTATAAAATATTTTTACAATATGTACCCCAAAAGACTTAAATTAACAGTTTTATTACTGAAAAGAGTAAGCTTCCTTTTATCTAAAAAAGTTTTTCTGGAACACCCCATACCTCATAAGTTACAGGTAACTTATAATGGCATTTCCTCATAAGTTACAGGTAACTTATAATGGCATTTCCTCATAAGTTACAGGTAACAAATGCTTCATTAATTCTGAAAGGAAAAATGTTTCTTAAATGCCAAAATTCTTGGCATTTCTTCATAAGTTACAAGGGAAATGGAGTGTTCCATAAAAGGAATCAGTACTATTTTCTACTGATGTTACTGTAGCAGAACCCAGATGTCACTCAGGCAACTGCTCCTTCAACAGAATCAAACTACAAAAAAATTGGTTTCATTTTCTTTCACCTCACCAGAAACCAGAAAATATCTTGAACTACCATAATAAGTAGTAATGTCTTCTTTCTGATAGCCATTCCAAAGTAGGTATGAGTTCTACTTCCTTTATACTGCCAACTATATTAATAACCTACAAAATAAAGAACAAAAGCATGATTTAATTTCTTTTAAAAGTATGTGCCATTTCAAGAAATTAAGAAAGCCTGTATTTGGCTAATAACTTCTTGCCTTTATAAGTAAGATTTTTCTATGTATGAATCCTCAGCCACTTCATCTACACCCAAATTTGTTTTCCCTAAACAAACTGCTTCTATACTTGCCATTTTTTAATGCTATTTCTTATGCTCCAACAGAGAGAAGAGAAACTTCCTTCTGATCCTAAGATACTTTTCATAAATAGTGGTTCAAATTTGAGTCTCATGATTTTTACATTTTCTATAATAGTATTTATGAAGCTGATTTTAGCTACAGAGAGGTGGTAGTCCAAAGTGGCTTATACTCTCACTACCCACATACCCTATTTTGACATTCAAATGCTATATGCCTTTCATCAAAAAGTTATCTCTCTTCCCATGAGCCCCCCTCCCCTATTTGAATGTTACTATTTTTAAAAATTTTCTCGGCCGGATGTGGTGGCTCAAGCCTGTAATCTCATCACTTTGGGGGGCCGAGGCGGGTGGATCACGAGGTCAAGAGATCGAGACCATCCTGGTCAACATGGTGAAACCCCGTCTCTACTAAAAATACAAAAAATTAGCTGGGCACTGTGGTGCGTGCCTGTAATCCCAGCTACTCAGGAGGCTGAGGCAGGAGAATTGCCTGAACCCAGGAGGTGGAAGTTGTGGTGAGCCAAGATCACACCATTGCACTCCAGCCTAGGTAACAAGAGTGAAACTCCATCTCAAAAAAAAAGTTAAAAATTTCTTCCAGATATAAAAGTATGCATATTTTAATCAACACATGTGTACCTATGTGTATATTTATATAAATTTAGAAGTTGTTCCTCCAACTTCTGCAGAGATATTTCTGTATCTGCACATACAGATCTACCTCCTACAAAGATGTGATCCTGCCCATGTATAGTTAGAGTTTATTTTAGTTGGGAGGCTGGAAGGGCAGAAAAAGGCAGATAGACATTAAACAAATCATTAAAACAGGTATTAGGTCCCCCTGGACCTGTAAAGAAAACTCATTCCATTGGCTCCACAGCAGACCAGGGGAATTAATTCATAGTTGCAAAAACTACAGTGACTGTTCCCAATGATGGTGGGCCCATCAAAGCTGTGTCCACTATTGAGACTGTGCCATGTTGGACTAGGAGCCAAAGGAAAACAGGTACTTTACAACCTTGGAACAGTGACTCCACCCTGAACAGCAGGCAACTAGAGCCAAGAACTGAGAGAGACAATGTGGGCATGCCACAGAATAACAGAGGGATGCGCCTGCATGACTTTGTCTCTAAGACGGTTATTAAACCTGAGTCCTGTGTTCCATGTGGAAAGTGGATAAAATGTGGCAAACTATCTCTGAAGTGTCGAGACTGTCGTGTGGTCTCTCATCCAGAATGTTGGGACCGCTGTCCCCTTCCCTGCATTCCTATCCTGATAGGAACACCTGTCAAGATTGGAGAGGAAATGCTGGCAGACTTTGTTTCCCAGACCTCTCCAATGATCCCCTCCATTGTTGTGCATTGTGTAAATGAGATTGAGCAGAGAGGTCTGGCTGAGACAGGCCTGTATAGGATTTCTGGCTGTGACCGCACAGTAAAAGAGCTGAAAGAGAAATTCCTCAGAGTGACAACTGTACCCCTCCTCAGCAAAGTGGATGATATCCATGCTATCTGTAGCCTTCTAAAAGACTTTCTTTGAAACCTCAAAGAACCTCTTCTGACCTTTCACCTAAACAAAGCCTTTATGGAAGCAGCAGAAATCGCAGATGAAGACAACAGCATAGCTGCCATGTACCAGGCTGTTGGTGAACTGCCCCAGGCCAACAGGGACACATTAGCTTTCCTCACGATTCACTTGCAGAGAGTGGCACAGAGTCCACATACTAAAATGGATGTTGCCAATCTGGCTAAAGTCTTTGGCCCTACAATAGTGGCCCATGCTGTGCCCAATTTAGACCCAGTGACAATGTTACAGGACATCAAGTGTCAACCCAAGGTGGTTGAGCACCTGCTTTCTTTGCCCCTGGAGTATTGGAGTCAGTTCATGATGGTGGAACAAGAGAACATTGACCCCCTACATGTCATTGAAAACTCAAATGCCTTTTCAGTGCCACAGACACCAGATATTAAAGTGAGTTTACTGGGACCTGTGACCACTCCTGAACAGCTTCTGAAGACTCCTTCATCTAGTTCCCTGTCACAGAGAGTTCATTCCACCCTACCAAGAACACTCCCAGATTTGGGAGCAAAAGTAAGTCTGCCACCAACCTAGGATGACAAAGCAACTTCCTTGCTTCTCCAATGCTCAAGTGAAGTCACATCTGCCTATTACTCCCCAGCATTGACCAACTATAAGAAAGGACACACCTGTACTCTCTGCTCTACAGCCTCCTGTACTCATTAATACTTTTGGCATTCTCCAGGCTTTTAATCAAGTGTAACTGTGCATGAGGGCTTTATTAAAACTCTATGTATCTCCCCTTCCTTCTCCTCAAGTCACATAATATCAGTCCCTGTGCTGGTCATTGTTGGGAGCTTTTAGATGAGAGATATTTCCAGGGATAGATGGGTTAATATGGAATTGACTGTGATTCCTTTTGGGGAAGGGGGTTATTATCCTTTTGGCTTAAAGCCAAATACTGCTCATGAAATGAATGATCTTTCTCTAGTTTTAGAACTAATTTTGATGAGACAATGACAGAAATCCTACCTATCTGATAAGATTGGCTTGTCTCAGGGTGGAAAGTAGGAGGGTGGGGCAAAGAAAGGATTAGACCAGAGGATTTAGGATGCCTCCTTCTAAGAACCAGAATTTTTTATTCCCCATTATTAACTGAGCTATAACATGGAGCTTTGATAAAAATGTGCTACACTGAGGACAGAACTAGTGATGGGAGTATGCATAGCTTTGATTTGGGTGATTAGTTCTTAATAGTGTTGAGTGGCACAACCTTTTAAATGTGAAAGTACAACTTGCATTTATCGCAAATGTGCTGCTGGCTGAACTTTGGGTTCATTTGGGGTCAAAGCCAGTTTTTCTTTTAAAATTGAATTCATTCTGATGCTTGACCCCTATGCCCCCAACCTTGTTCAGTGGAGCCCAACTTCTAGTCATTTTTTGGCATCCCAACTAACAATAAAGAGTAGGCTTTAAGGGAAGATGGTCAATTTTTTATGTGATAAGAAAAGCCACAGTCATTTTTTCTTTGCACTTTGGATGCTGAAATTTTCCCATGGAACATAGCCACATCTAGATAAATGTGAGCTTTTGTTTTCTGTTAAAATTATTCTTAATGTCTGCAAAGATGATTTCCTTCTATAGAATGTTTGACTTCATAATGACAGTTGTCTGTAAAACACCTATTTGGGATAATATTTGGAAAAAAGTAAATAGCTCTTGAAAAATGAAAAAGAAAAAAAAACAAGTATTATATATTTTCAACTTGTGATAAATATCAAAATACTATATAGGAGTATAAAAGGGGGATTTCTACATCTGGCAATAAAGTTTCTGACAAATGTGCCAATAAAGAGTATTCTTTTCTTTATTATTATAATTTCCATTATGCTAGCAAATGCTAGTTCTTCCTTTAAAAAGTTATACCAAGTATTAACAAAGTATTTGAGAGAATGAAAAAATTTCTTAAGGTTGAATCTTCAAACCTAAATCTCTACACAAAAGAAAAAACATCACTATTAAATAGCATTCTCCCGAGGAGATTCTTATACATAAACCATTCCACAAATGACCAAGTATCTCTGAAATACAAAGATAAATGTATGCAATTCAATTCTACACTAGATAATATTTTTGTATTATAATTATGAAAGCTTAAAACAGGCATTAAACATTACCTTTGAGATAAATGAAGCAGTAATAATCCAAAATTCTTTGTAATGTTTAGCTGTATGAGCCAAGACTACCTGAAGATCATATGGACTGTAAAGGGATTTAGGACATTTCTGAGGAAGGCAATGTACAAATTATCCATCATCTTCCAAAGGTTTCTGGGATTTTAAAGAATAAACAAATTTAATTAATTTGACTAAATTAAAAAAATAATACAATGACTGAACAGATTACCCAGTAAATTGAAACAATTTTTAAACAGATTAAAAATAAGAATATTTGGAGAAGGCTAACATCAAATTGTGTCTAAAGAATGTTCAACAATATCAATCTTATGAAAGATTTAATATATGTTATTTTCATCCTTAAAAAAGAATTCTTATTCATTAAACAAATGTAGAAATTAATATTTAGATGGAATTGAGTGAGGTGGCTCACATCCGTAATCCCAACTACACAGAAGGCTAAGATGAGATCACTTGAAGCTGCAGGGAGATTTAATCATATCACTGTGGCTCCAGCCTGAGTGATACAGAAAAACCTTGTTTTTGAAATTTTTTAAAAAATGAATATTTTGATAAGTTAGGTAATTTGAGAAAAGTCACAAATTCAGGAAATGGCAAAGTAGAGATGTGAATCCAAGCCTGACTCTAAACCCATATTCTGAGCTATTGCAATAAACTATAATGCCTCTTCAATACTTGGCATTGAAAAATCAGCCATTCCACATTGAGAAAAATTTTAAGTAAAATTTATTTTTTAGCTTTAAAATAAAACTTTCTTGAAACAAACTTTTATTGGTAAAAAATTCTAAAATTATCAGAAAGTTTTAGTCTTTTCTAAGTAATTAAATTTTACCATGAAAAAAGTATTTACTATTTAGTGATGTCCTCAGAAGCTATTTAATTGTGTAAGTAAATGGTTTCCAGTCACTGTAGATTTAAATCCTGGATCCAGTTTTACACTTTTTAAAATTCTGTCTTCCTTGAAGATTACTTGTTCTCAATTGTTTTAGTTATTTCACTTTCTTTCAGCTTCTGATATAATCTATATTAAAATCACAAAAACAAGTATAAAAATGCAAATAACAGGAAATAAATGAGCTCCAAATGATGACTTGTATAACGCATGTCCTTTTTAATAGTTATTTGGCTATATGAGTCATTTATGTTCTAAGTAGGTTTCACAACATTACTAAAAAATAGTGTAGGCAGCACAGTGGCACCGGGCACAAAACTCACTGGTCTGGGTGCCCTGTTAAACCGGCAATCTGAGATTTGGAAGGGCAGATTGACATGTCCATCTGATTAAACAGGACTTGGACAATGAGCCAGACCAGGAGATTCCTGGGAAGCGTGATTTGAGCTGGTTCAGTGGGCAGTGGCATGGGAGATCGCATGGATCCCAGTGCTCTATCAGCAGGCTACTGGGGCATCAGTGAGAGAGTCAACCATTCAAATTGGGGAGAAAAAGAGAGAGAAAGAGAGGGCGGACTCTGAGGCAGGGAGCCAGGTGATCAGGCTCGGCAGGTTCCACCCTCACGAGGACAAGCAGGGCAGCGATTGGAGGTGCTCAGGGTTGAGAATTTTACTGCCAGCACAGCTGTATTTAGGAGGGTGTGGCCCGGTGGGGGAGGGGCATCCACCACTACAGATGCAATCTGCCCCTACTGAAGTACACCCAGTGCTGATGCAGCCTACCATTGCTGAGGTAACCCACCATAACAGAGAGACTCTGCCAGCAGGGCGGAGTGCACAACAGCAAAATGGAGCCCCATGGCAGCAGGGTGGACCCACGCTAGCAGGGCGGAACCTTGGCAGGCAAATAGTGAATAGACTACCTCCTAGCCAGACAGGACAGTGCAACAGATACTCATAAAGCCCCAATTCCCTGAGACAGAGCATCTAAGGGGGAAAAAAAGGCAGGGGTTTTATGAGTTCTGCTGCAGCAGACATAAACACATCCTCCCAACAACCCTGAATGAACAACGGAGCTCACAGCTCAGCACTGGAGCTCCTATAAAGCACAGACCATCTCCTCAAGCAGCTCCCTGACCCCTGTATATCCAAAGAGTCACCTCAAAAAAGGACTAATCAGATTGACATTTGGCGGGCATCATTCTGGAACAGAGATAGCAGAAGAAACTGGTAGCATCCCTCACTGTTCCGCAGCTGCTATAGGTGTACCCCAGATAAGCAGGGCCTGCAGTGGACCTCAGCACTCATACAGCAGAGGGGCTAGACCATTAGAAGGAAAACTAAGTAACAGAAATACTTCATCATCAACAATGTGGGCGTCCACTCAGAGACCCAGTTGAAAAATCAGCAACTATTAAGATGACAGGTGGATAAATCCATAAAGATGGGAAGAAACCAGCACAAAAAAAAGAAAAACACCCAAAACCAAAACACCTCACCTCCTACAAAGGACCAAAACTCCTCACCAGCAAGGGAACAAAGCTGGATGGAGAATGACTGTGACAAAATGATGGAATCAGACTTCAGAAAGTGGATAATGAGAAACTTCAGTGAGCTAAAAGAACATGCTCTAAATCAATGCAAAGAAACTAAGAACCTTGAAAAAGGATTGGAGGAAATGATAACAAGAATGGAAAACTTAGAGAGAAATATGAATGAATTGAAGGAGCTGAAAAACACAACACGAGAACTTCGTGAAGCATGCACAAGTTTCAACAGCCGAATTGACCAAGCAGAAGAAAGAATATCAGAAGTCGAAGATCAACTCAATGAAATAAAATGAGAAACCAAGATTAGAGAAAAAAGCTCAAAAAGGAATGAACAAAATCTCCAAGAAATGTGGGACTATGTGAAGAGACCCAACCTACGTTTGATAGGTGTACCAGAATGTGATGAAGAGAATGAATCCAAGCTGGAAAATACTGTTCAGGATATTATCCAGGAAAATTTCCCCAACCTAGCAAGACAGGTCAATACTCAACTCCAGGAAATACAGAGAACACCACAAAGATACTCTGCAAGAAGAGCAACCCCAAGGCACATAATTGTCAGATTCACCAGGGTTGAAATGAAGGAGAAAATACTAAGGGAAGCCAGAGAGAAAGGTTGAGTCACCCACAAAGGGAAGCCCATCAGACTCACAGCAGATCACTCAGCAGAGACTCTACAAGCCAGAAGAGAGTGGGGGCCAATATTCAACATCCTTAAAGAAAAGAACTTTCAACCCAGAATTTCATATCCAGCCAAACTGAGCTTCATAAGTGAAGGAAAAAATAAAATCCTTCATGAACAAACAAGTACTCAGAGATTTTGTCACCACTAGGCCTGCTTTACAAGAGCTCCTGAAAGAGGCACTACACATAGAAAGAAACAACCAGTACCAGCCATTTTAAAAGCATACCAAATGCTAAAGAGCATCAACAAAATGAAGAATCTACATGAACCAATGGGCAAAACAGCCAGCTAGCATCAAAATGGCAGTATCAAATTTACACATAACAATATTAACCCTAAATGTAAATGGGCTAAATACACCAATCAAAAGACACAGACTGGCAAATTGGATAAAAAACCAAAACCCATCAATGTGCTGTATCCAGGAAACCCATCTCACACACAAGGATACACAAAGGCTCAAAATAAAGGGATGGAGGAAGATTTACCAAGCGAATGGAGAGCAAAAAAAAGCAGGAGTTGAAATTCTCATCTCTGATAAAATAGACTTTAAAGCAACAAAGATCAAAAGGGACAAAGAAGGTCATTACACAATGGTAAAAGGATCAATACAACAAGAAGAGCTAACGATTCTAAATATATATGGACCCAATGCAGGAGCACCCAGATATATAAGGCAGGTTCTTAATGACTTACAAAGAGACTTAGACTCCCACACAATAATAGTGGGAGACTTTAACACTCCACTGTCAATATCAGACAGATCAACCAGACAGAAAATTAACAAGGATATCCAGAACTTGAACTCAGACCTGCAACAAGCAAACCTGATAGATATTTACAGAACTCTCCACCCCAAATCCACAGAATATACATTCTTCTCAGCACCACATCACACCTACTCCAAAATTGACCACATAATTGGAAGTAAAGAACTCCTCAGCAAATGCAAAACAACTGAAATCATAACAAACTGTCTCTCAGACCACAGTGCAATCAAGTTAGAACTCAGAATTCAGAAACTAACTCAGAACCGCACAGCTTCATGGAAACTGAACAACTGGCTCTTGAATGTTGATTGGATAAACAATGAAATAAAGGCAGAAATAAAGAAGTTCTTAGAAACCAACAAGAACAAAGACACAACATACCAGAATCTCTGGGACACATTTAAAGCAGTCTCTAGAGGAAAATATATAGCAATAAGTGCCCACATGAGAAGAGTGGAGAGATCCAAGATTGACACCCTATCATCAAAATTGAAAGAGCTAGAGGAGCAAGATCAAAAAAGCTCAAAACCTAGCTGAAGACAAGAAATAACTAAGATCAGAGCAGAACTGAAGGAGATAGAGACAGGAAAAACCCTTCAAAATATCAACAAATCCAAGAGCTGGTTTTTTGAAAAGATCAACAAAATAGACCACGAGCCGGACTGATAAAAAAAAAAAAAAGAGAGAGAGAGAGAGAGAACAACCAAATAGATGCAATAAAAAACAATAAAGGGGAAATCACCACAGATTCCACAGAAATTCAAACCATAATCAGAGAATACTACAAATAACTCTATGCATATAAACTAGTAAACCAGGAAGAAATGGATACATTCGTGGACACCTGTGTCCTCCCAAGCCTAAACCAGGAGGAAGCCAAAACTATGAATAGACCAATAACAAGGTCTGAAGTTGAGGCAGCAATTAAGAGACTACCACACAAAAAAAGCCCAGGTCCAGATGGGTACACAGCCGAATTCTACCAGACACACAAAGAGGAGCTGGTACCATTCCTTCTGAAACTATTCCAAATAATTCAAAAAGAGGGAACCCTTCCCAAATCATTTTATGAGACCAACATCATCCTGATACCAAAACCCAGCAGAGACTCAACAAGAAAAGAAAACTTCAGGCCAATATCCATGATGAACATACATGCAAAAATCTTCAATAAAATACTGGCAAACCGATTGCAACAGCACATTAAAATACTTACCCATCATGATTAAGTAGGATTCATCCCGGGGATGCAAGGCTGGTTCAACATATGCAAGTCTATAAATGTAATTCACCACATAAACAGAAGCAAAAACAAAAACCACATGATTATCTCAATTGACGCAGAGAAGGTATTTGACAAAATTCAACAGCCCTTTATGCTAAAAACCCTCAATAAACTTGGTATTGATGGAACATATCTCAAAGTAATAAAAGCTATTTATGACAAACCAACAGCCAATATTATACTCAATGGGCAAAAACTGGAAGCATTCCCTTTGAAATCCGGCACTAGACAAGGATGCCCTCTCTCACCACTCCTATTCAACTTAGTACTGGAAGTCCTAGCCAGAGCAATCAGGCAAGAAAAAGAAATAAAGTGTATTCAAATAGAAAAGGTGGAAGCCAAATTGTCTATTTGCAGATGACATGATAGTATACCTAGAAGACCCCATCACCTCAGCCCAAAAACTCCTGAAAGTGATAAGCAACTTCAGCAACGTCTCAGGATATAAAATCAATGTGCAAAAATCACAAGCATTCCTGTACACCAATAACAGACTTAAAGAGAATCAAATCAAGAATGAACTGCCATTCACAATTGCTACAAAGAAAATAAAATACCTAGGAATACAACTCACAAGGACTGTAAGGGACCTCTTTAAGGAGAACTACAAACCACTGCTCAATGAAATAAGAGAGGACACAAACAGATGCAGAAACATTCCATGTTTGTGGTTAGGAAGAATCAATATCGTGAAAATGGCTATACTGCCCAAAGTAATTTACACAATCAATGCTATCCCCATCAAACTACCATTGAATTTCTTCACAGAACTGGAAAAAACCACCTTGAACTTCATATGGAACCAAAAGAGAGCCTGCATAGCCCAGTCAATTCTAAGAAAAAAGAACACAGTGGGAGGCATCACACTACCAGACTTCAAACTATACTACAAGCCTACAGTAATCAAAACAGCATGGTACTGGTACCAAAACAGAGATATAGACCAATGGAACAGAACAGAGGCATCAGAGGCAACACAACATATCTACAACCATATAATCTTTGATAAACCAGACAAAAACAAGCAATGGGGAAAGGATTCCCTGTTTAATAAATGGTGTTGGGAAAACTGTCTAGCCATGTGCAGAAAGCAGAAACTGGACCCCTTCCTGACACCTTACACTAAAATTAACTCCAGATGGATTAAAGACTTAAACATAAGACCTGGCACCATAAAAACCCTAGAAGAAAATCTAGGCAAAACCATTCAGGACATAGGAGTAGGCAAGGACTTTATGACCAAAAGCATTGGCAACAAAAGCCAAAATAGACAAATGGGACCTAATCAAACTCCACAGCTTCTGCATGCAAAAGAAAGAGTCATTAGACTGAAGCTGCAACCAACAGAATGGGAAAAAAATTTTGCAGTCTACCCATCTGACAAATGGCTGTTATCCAGAATTTACAAAGAACTCAAACAGATTTACAAGAAAAATCAAACAAGCCCATTCAAAAGTGGGCAAAGGATATAAACAGACACTTCACAAAAGAAGACATACATGAGGCCAACAAACAGATGAAAAAATGCTCATCATCACTGGTCATTAGAGAAATGCAAATCAAAACTACATTGAGATACCATCTCACACCAATTAGAATGGTGATCATTAAAAAGTCTGGAGACAACAGATGCTGGCGAGGATGTGGTGAAATTGGAAAACTTTTACACTGCTTGTGGGAGTGCAAATTAGTTCAACCATTGTGGAAGACAGTGTGGCGATTCCTCAAGAACCTAGAAATAGAAATTTCATTTGACCCAGCAATTCCATTACTGGGTATATATCTGAAGGATTATAAATCGTTCTACTATAAGGACACATGCACAGGAATGTTCATTGCAGCACTGTTTACAATAGCAAAGACCTGGAACCAACTCAAATGCCCATCGATGATAGACTGGACAGGGAAAATGTGGCACATATACACCATGGAATATTATTCAGCAATCAAAAACAATGAGTTCATGTCCTTTGTAGGGACATGGATGAACCTGGAGAACATCATTCTCAGCAAACTGACACAAGAACAGAAAATGAAATACCACATGTTCTCACTCATAGGCGGGTGTTGAACAATGAGAACATATGGAACACAGGGAGGGGAGCACTACACACTGGGGTCTGTTGGCAGGAATAGAGGAGAGACAGCAGGGGGTGGGGAGTTGGGGAGGGATAGCATGGGGAGAAATGCCAGATATAGGTGAAGGGGAGGAAGGCAGCAAATCACACTGCCACATTTGTACATATGTAACTATCTTGCATGTTTTTCACATGTACCCCAAAACCTAAAATGCAATATAAGTAAATAAATTAATCAATTAAATTAAAAAACAAGAGGATTGTTGAGGAGATCACAGTAAAAATACATGGGCATTAGTAGAAAGATTGAAGTATTTGTGAACACTTTCCTCTGTCTTTAACCTCTAGTCCAAGAATTTTTTCAACCTCTCTACCTTAGTTGAAACCTCACTATTCCCTATGGCATTACTGACCTGTGACCCTCTGGTTAGTGGTTGTTTATATTTCCACACTCCATATGCCTCAAGATTGGATAGTGGGCTTCTTTTAACAGTCCTTACTCTCCATTCACCAATCCCAAATCATTGCAACTTGCCTTGTTTCTTTAAGAATTAAAATTAAAATCCTATTCCTTTTAAGCTCATGTTTTTGACTATACTATATTCTTCTCCTCTTCATTGATAAGTACCAATTGCCTGGTTACTCAATCTGGAACTCTGGCTCTAGGGAGAACCAACTTTCTCCATGCTAAATCTGCCATCACATAGATGACTTCAGTGTTCATGAGTTTAGACCTGTCTAAGGCTGTTCTCTCCTCCCCCATTTTCTAGGTGTTCTCCCAATGCTCTACATCAACAAACCACATTCACAATTACATAATAGTGCTTGTCGTCACTTGCCCTCCATCCTCCCAGCGTGTTTAATTCTCCCAATGTGACCATTCTTTAAGCTCATCAGGACCTCTAGTCCATTGTCCCACTACTTTCTTACAATCCATCATCCCTCTATTTTATTTTACCTTTCTCTTTATCCAGCTTATATTATGTTGTCTTTCCATGGCACTCTTGCTAACAAACACCCTCTTTCTGTTGGCCTCACCTGTTTGGCACAACACCAGCCCTGGATAACACCAACTCTATCTGTTCTCTGTGCCTACATCTGCACATCCCAGTGCTATTAGAGAGAGGCCCTAAGTGTATTGGTAAACCCCAAAATTTATTTTAATTAACCACAAATGAACCTGAACACACACCAAGAATCCTATTGTCTGTCTGCTTAACTTGTTCTTCTTATTTTTCAGTGACTTATTTCAAATTTTCTCCATGCTTCTCAAATCTCTAAACCTTTACCTTTTAGTCTCTCCTTTAAATGATCTCAATGCCTACTTCCCAGGGAACATAAAAAGCATCAATGGGAATTCCTTTAACTTGCCATTTTCAAACAAATGAAGCAACCCACATGTGCACCCATCTTTCCCTCCTACACTCCTGACTTGGTAAAGGATATCTGGTTTTCCTCTCATCCAAGACCAATCCTTTCCATGTTTTGTTTAGATCCCATCTCTCCATGCCTACACTATTAACCACTCCTTTTTTCTTTTGTATATCCAAGTAGCTCCTACCTCAAATAAAACCACAGCTCCCTCTGGTTATCAGTCTATATCTTGCCTTTCTTCACAGCTAAACTTCTGTAAAGAGTTGCATATAGTCACTAATTCTATTTCCTCATGTACTATCCGTTACTTAATCAACTTCAGTCTGGCTTTGGAACACCACAGAAACAGCACTTGCATGGCCATATTTTTGAGGTCAGTAAATTCAATGGACATTTTCTAGTCCTGATTTTACTTACCAGTGTTATATGATACTTTAGACTACTCCTTCGCCTTTTGATACAATTGTTTCCTTTGAGTCCTGTGACACCACACACTCCTTCTCTTTCTTGTCACCCTATTCAACTTAACTCTGACCAATCCCATGTTCTTTGCAGCTGTCTTTTCCTGGGCTTGTAATTGCTACATTTCCTTGGCCCTGTTTTAGTCTCACTTTATACATTCTCCCTATTCAATCTCATCCATGGCCATGGCTTAAACTTCTATGCATGATTACTCCCAAATACATCACCTCAGCTCTCTAACTTCTCTGAGCTCCTGACACACATATTCAATTGTCTCCTAGACATTACTGGGATGTGTCAAAGGTACTCCAAATTCAGCATGTCCAAAATTGAACTCATGATCCTTCCTCTAAAACCCCTGACCTTTTTTTAAAACTTCCCATCTTAGTGAATGGGACCGCTATTCATTATTTTAAGCAAGCCAAAAGTGTAAGTACCATTTTTGACACCTCCTTCTCTCTCACCATCACCATAACTGATAATTCTACCTTCAGCATATCTACAACCTCCTAAATGGTCTCCCTATATCGATTCTTGGTCCCTTCCAATCAATATACAGCCAGAGTGACCTTTGCAAAACAGAAATCCTCATATTAACTCCTTGTTTAAAACTTTTCCATGGCTCTTACCTTCAAAATATAATGACAAAATTCTTTAACATGGCCAAATCCTTGCTTTACTCAACAGTTGTGTCCCTATCTAGTCTTATATTTCTTTTCTCTTTCCTAAGAAAAAATAGCAAAAGGGTCAGAGTACTCCTTCTACTTTTCACTCTGTTGGAAGGGAAGCCTTGTCCAGCCAGCAAACATAGCCATCTGTAAGATCTAGGCACTCCACAGATTGAAGCATTCTGGACCAATGAAGGCCAGAATTCCAGAAGCTTAGGCCCCTTCCAGAAATCAAATGTACCTTCATCTTCAGGCAGAGGATGAAGACAATTAAAGGTATACCTAAATATTGTTTGTGGTATGCATTTAATAGGTAAAATAGGAAGAAATATAGTCATACATTGCTTAATGATAGGGATACATTCTGAAAAAATGCATCATTAGGCAATTTTGTCATGTAAACATCAAAGAGTGCACTTACACAAACCTAAGTGGTACACCAAATTTTGTCACACAAACATCAAAGAGCACACTTACACAAACCTAGTATACACCAAGGCTATATGGAGTAGACTATTATTCCTAGGCTACAAATCTGTACAACACATTTCTGTACTGAACACTGTAGGCAACTATAATACAAAAGTACATATTTGTGTATTTAAACACATCTAAACATAGAAAAGGTACAGTTAAAATACAATATTATTATCTTATGGAACTATCATCATATATTCAGTCCATCATTGACCAAAATATTACTAAAAACAATCAAAGTATGGTTGAGTCCAGAGAAAATGGGAAACAATAATTTTGACAGACCCTAAAACGCCTGAGAAACAATAACATTTAAAGGAAACACAGAGAAGTAAAAACCCATAAAAGAGACTGAAAATAAGCAGACAGACAAGTAGAAAGAAAGGTGAATAAATTTCCTTAAAAGTCAAGGAGAAAAGAAGGAAATAAGTGATCAAATAATAAAATATTGCAGAATGGTGCAGTAAAATACAATTTATCTATAAATTAATTATTTTTATGAAGATTAGTGATGAGAAGGTATTTGGTGACCTTGGAAAAGTCTTATCAGTAGAATGAAGAAGGCAGAATCTAGGTTGAGGAATGAATTAGAGATAAGGAAGTCGAGGCTACCCTTTCAAGAAGGCTGATAAGGCAATACAGAACTAAAGATGTTTCTGGGTTGTTTTGTTTAAGGTGGTTAAGCATGTAGCATGTCTATGTACTGACAGAAAAAGAGCCAGGAGAAAAGAAGACCTAAGAGAATATATCTGATGGACACCAATTTCCTGAGGACATGGCGGAAGATGAGCTCCAAAATGAGGTGGTGGCATTTACTTCAAAGGAGAAGAGGTAGAGTTTTCCTGACACAAGCACCATAAATGGGGCTGGGAGCTTATAAAAGTAAGGACATGGAAGAGCTGGATGAGAAAGGAAGTTGTGGTAAAACAAAACAAAACAAAACAAAAAAAACAAATAAAATCCTGGAAATGGTAGAATTTGAATGAAGTATAAAGGAAGACTTAAAAATTGGAACAATGTGAAGGAGTAATTAGACAGTAGTAAGTAAGAGCAACAAAGGAGAAGCAGATCACAACACAGTTGGAAAGCAATGGGGACTTAGGAGAACCATGACTCACCTCTAAGGTCTTATATCCTGACAGTTCACTGGCGTAATATTCCTGTTAACTTTTTTTATCATTATAAGTAATTAGATTATGTTCCCATTGAAGAACAAGCTTTGTATTTGAAGACACTGCTAACTGCTATGACTAATGAAGTTAGTAAAATACCAAACTTTGTATTTTCAAAGTAGACACTAATATTTCAATATCTTTCTCATTTCCTTAATGTAATGCTATAAAAAATTTCTTTCAATTTT
The DNA here is from genome assembly GCA_031835075.1 of Saguinus oedipus. Classification (NCBI taxonomy): domain Eukaryota; kingdom Metazoa; phylum Chordata; class Mammalia; order Primates; family Cebidae; genus Saguinus; species Saguinus oedipus. The sequence goes on from CM063188.1 coordinate 42,595,987, forward strand.
CATAAACTAAAATATAAACCAACATGCCTCAATAGTAATCTTGATAAATACCTTCTGTTTTCTCTGACTTCAAAGATTCAAAGAATGTTCTAACTGTTTTATATTTCAATGTTTCCTTTTCTGCTGTTTCGGCTGGTTGAGTCTCTGATGGTTTTACATCTTTATATTTTTGTTCTTCATATTTTAAAAGTCTAAATGTTGTATGTGCATTGATTAGTAACCTCTGATTCTATGAATTTGTCCATTTTATTTATTTTTTAAGACAAGAGTTTTGCTCTTGTTGCCCAGGCTGGAATGTAGTGGAACAATCTTGACTCACTGCAACTTCTGCCTCCCAAGTTTGAGTGATTCTCCTGTCCCACTATGCACAGACATGTACCACTATGTACAGCCAATTTTGTATTTTTAGTAGAGACAGGGTTTCACCTTGTTGGCCAGGCTGGTCTTCCCGACCTTAGGTGATCTACCCGCCTCAGCCTCCCAAAGTGCTGGGATTATAGGTATGCGCCACTGTGCCTGGCCAATTTGACCATTTTAGATACTTCATATAAGTAATTCATACAGTAAAAAAAAAAAAAAGTCTAAATGACAAATAAAACAATTCTAAGAAAATAAATGGAAAATCATATCAATAAAATATTGAGCCATTAGCATATTACCTAAAATTTTACATTTATAATTAAAACAGCTTCTTAGGTTTAATAAATGCTATGGTTCACATTCTCCATAACTAAAAGATTAAATATTTATTCTGTGCTTTACAATACAACATAATAGCTATTCTCTCAAGTAATTTTTGATAGACACTTTAAAAAAGATCGGCAAAATTTACATGGAGAGTCTACTTAAATTTTAAATAGATCTAACTGGTGTTAGCATTAAAAAATAAGTATTATAAATTATCATTTAAAGTTGGAAGGGCCTTACAAATCTTGACCTAATTCGAGAAGATGAAGAACTGTTACTCAACTAAGCAGAGTGAAGTCAGAACACAATTTTCTAAAATTTCATGCTCATATATTGCCCTCCTTTTTTTTACAGGACATTGGCCAACTATCTACCATTGGAAAAACTTTTTCATAAATACAGAATCCAAAATTTCTGCCTACAATTGACATATATGATAGATACTAGTTTTACAAAGCAGAGAAAATTCAAGGTTCTGTAAAGTCTTACATGTACTGTTAAAGGGAAAAAAGTACTTCATCTACTGATATGTTAAAGAAAAATACTTAATCATATCAATAAGGAGGTAATATTTCTTTTCTAGGACAAAAAAAGCACATTGTCTTTGAACCTATTTATAGATTATTTATTAGGTATTATTCTTAAATCCTTCTCCTTTGAGCACATTGAGTTCCTACTTTGTTTATAAGCATCTTGAAAATTTTTCTCTTTATTAAAATGTCTATTCATATCTATTGTCTTCCCCACCTTTATTTTTTTGGTACTGAATTATTTGCCATTTTCTTAACTATGTCTAGTAGTTATGTACACATTTTGAGTAGTAACCTGTTGTCACTTTATATCTCTGATATGGAATTTTTTTTTTACTTTCTTGATGTCTTTATAAACAGAAATTACTAATTTTAATATAATTTATCTACCTTTTCCTTTATGTCTTGTATTGTTTATGACTTCTTTCTTTTTTAATTGCATTTTCAGTTTGGGGGTACATGTGCAGAACATACAAGATCGTTGCATAGGTACACACGTGGCAGAGTGATTTACTGCCTTCCTCCCCTTCACCCACATCTGGCATTTCTCCCCATGCTATCCCTCCCCAGCTCCCCCTGGCTATCCCTCCCCTATTCCCCCCAAAAGACCCCAGTGTGTAGTGCTCCCCTCCCTGTGTCCATGTGTTCTCACTGTTCATCACCCACCTATGAGTGAGAACATGTGGTATTTCATTTTCTGTTCTTGTGTCAGTTTGCTGAGAATGATGTTCTCCAGATTCATCCATGTCCCTACAAAGGACACAAACTCATCGTTTTTGACTGCTGCATAATATTCCATGGTGTATATGTGCCACATTTTCCCAGTCCAGTCTATCATCGATGGGCATTTGGGTTGGTTCCAGGTCTTTGCTATTGTAAACAGTGCTGCAATGAACATTCCTGTGCATGTGTCCTTATAGTAGAATGATTTATAATCCTTTGGATATATACCCAGTAATGGGATTGCTGGGTCAAATGGAATTTCTATTTCTAGGTCCTTGAGGAATCACCACACTGTCTTCCACAATGATTGAACTAATTTACACTCCCACCAGCAGTGTAAAAGTGTTCCTATTTCTCCACATCCTCTCCAGCATCTGCTGTCTCCAGATTTTTTAATGATTGCCATTCTAACTGGCGTGAGATGGTATCTCAATGTAGTTTTGATTTGCATTTCTCTAATAACCAGTGATGATGAGCATTTTTTCATATGTTTATTGGCATCATATATGTCTTCTTTTGTAAAGCATCTGTTCATATCCTTTGCCCACTTTTGAATGGGCTTGTTTGATTTTTCTTGTAAATCTGTTTGAGTTCTTTGTAAATTCTGGATATCAGCCCTTTGTCAGATGGGTAAACTGCAAAAATTTTTTCCCATTCTGTTGGTTGCTGCTTCAGTTCTAATGACTGTTTCTTTTGCCATGCAGAAGCTGTGGATTTTGATTAGGTCCCATTTGTCTATTTTGGCTTTTGTTGTCAATGCTTTTGGTGTTTTGGTCATGAAGTCCTTGCCTACTCCTATGTCCTTAATGGTTTTGCCTAGATTTTCTTCTAGGTTTTTTTTTTTTTTAAGGGTACCAATATGTATATATTTTTGATTCTTCTAGGGTTTTTATGGTGTTAGGTCTTATGTTTAAGTCTTTAATCCATTTGGAGTTAATTTTAGTATAAGGTGTCAGGAAGGGGTCCAGTTTCTGCTTTCTGCACATAGCTAGCCAGTTTTCCCAACACCATTTATTAAACAGGGAATCCTTTCCCCATTCCTTGTTTTTGTCAGGTTTATCCAAGATTGTATGGTTGTAGATATGTTGTGTTGCCTCCGATGCCTCTGTTCTGTTCCATTGGTCTATATCTCTGTTTTAGTACCATTACCATGCTGTTTTGATTACTGTAGCCTTGTAGTATAGTTTGAAATGCGGTAGTGTGATGCCTCCCACTGTGTTCTTTTTACTTAGAATTGACTTGGCTATCCGGGCTCCCTTTTGGTTCCATATGAAGTTTAAGGTGGTTTTTTTTTTATTTTTGTGAAGAAGGTGATTGGTAGCTTGATGGGGATAGCATTGAATCTGTAAATTACTTGGGCAGTATGGCCATTTTCATGATACTGATTATTCCTAAGCATGAACATGGAATGTTTCTGCATCTGTTTGTGTCCTCTCTTATTTCGTTGAGCAGTGGTTTGTAGTTCTCCTTGAAGAGGTCCTTTACATTCCTTGTCAGTTGTATTTGTAGGTATTTTATTCACTTTGTAGCAATTGTGAATGGCAGTTCATTCTTGATTTGGCTCTCTTTAAGTCTGTTATTGGTGTATAGAAATGCTTGTGATTTTTGCACATTGATTTTGTATCCTGATACTTTGCTGAAGTTCCTTATCAGTTTCAGTAGTTTTTGGGCTGAGATGATAGGGTCTTCTATCATGTCATCTGCAAATAGACACAATTTGGCTTCTTCCTTTCCTATTTGAATACACTTTACTTCTTTTTCTTGCCTGATTGCTCTGGCTAGAACTTCCAGTACCATATTGAATAGGAGTGGTGAGAGAGGGCATCCTTGTCTTGTGCCAGATTTCAAAGGGAATGCTTCCAGTTTTTGCCCATTCACTATGATATTGGCTGTTGGTTTGTCATAAATAGCTTTTATTATTTTGAGATACGTTCCATCAATACTAAGTTTTTTGAGGGTTTTTAGCATAAAGGGCTGTTGAATTTTATCAAAGGCCTTCTCTGCATCAATTGAGATTAATTATGTAGTTTTTGTTTTTGGTTCTGTTTATGTGCTGAATTACGTTTACAGACTTGCATATGTTGAACCAGCCTTGCATCCCCAGGATGAATCCTACTTGATCACGGTGGATAAGCTTTTTGATGTGCTGTTGCAATCAGCTTGCCAGTATTTTATTGAAGATTTTTGCATCTATGTTCATCATGGATATTGGCCTGAAGTTTTCTTTTCTTGTTGAGTCTCTGCCAAGTTTCAGTATCAGGATGATGTTGGTCTCATAAAATGATTTGGGAAGGATTCTCTCTTTTTGTATTATTTGGAAGAGTTTCAGAAGGAATGGTAACAGTTTCTATTTGTGTGTCTGGTAGAATTCAGCTGTGAACCCATCTGGACCTGTGCTTTTTTGTGTGGTAGGCTCATAACTGCTGCCTCAGCTTCAGATCTTGTTATTGGTCTAATCATAGTTTTGACTTCTTCCTGGTTTAGGTGTGGGAGGACACAAGTGTCCAGGAATTTGTCCATTTCTTCCAGGTTTACTAGTTTATGTGCATAGAGTTGTTTGTAATATTCTCTGATGATGGCTTGAATTTCTGTGGAATCTGTGGTGATTTCCCCTTTATCATTTTTTATTTCATATATTTGGTTACTCTCTCTTTTGCTTTTTATTAATCTGGCTAGTGGTCTGTCTATTTTGTTGATCTTTTCAAAAAACCAGCTCTTGTATTTATTGACTTTTTGAAGGGTTTTTCCTGTCTCTATCTCCTTCAGTTCTGCTCTGATCTTAGTTATTTCTTGTCTTCTGCTACATTTTGAGTTTTTTTGATCTTACCCCTCCAGCTCTTTCAATTTTGATGTTAGGGTGTCAATTTTGGATCTCTCCACTCTTCTCATGTGGGTGCTTATTGCTATATATTTTCCTCTACAGACTGCTTTAAATGTGTCCCAGAGATTCTGGTATGTTGTGTCTTCATTCTCATTGGTTTCAAAGAACTTCTTTATTTCTGCCTTCACTTCATTGTTTATCCAGTCAACATTCAAGAGCCAGTTGTTCAGTTTCCATGAAGCTGTGTGGTTCTGAGTTAGTTTCTGAATTCTGAGTTTTAACTTGATTGCACTGTGGTCTGAGAGACTGTTTTTTATGATTTCAGTTGTTTTGCATTTGCTGAGGAGTGCTTTACTTCCAATTAAGTGGTCAATTTTGGAGTAGGTGTGATGTGGTGCTGAGAAGAATGTATATTCTGTGGATTTGGGGTGGAGAGTTCTGTAAATGTCTATCAGGTTTGTTTGTTCCAGGTCTGAGTTCAAGTCCTGGATATCCTTGTTAATTTTCTGTGAGGTTGATCTGTCTAATATTGACAGTGGAGCGTTAAAGTCTCCCACTATTATTGTGTGGGAGTCTAAGTCTCTTTGTAAGTCATTAAGAACTTGCCTTATGTATCTGGGTGCTCCTGTATTGGGTCCATATATATTTAGAATTGTTAGCTCTTCTTGTTGTATCAATCCTTTTACCATTATGTAATGTCCTTCTTTGTCTCTTTTGATCTTTGTTGCTTTAAAGTCTATTTTATCAGAGATGAGAATTTCAACTTCTGCTTTTTTTTGCTCTCCATTTGCTTGGTATGTCTTCCTCCATCCCTTTATTTTGAGCCTTTGTGTATCCTTGCATGTGAGATGGGTTTCCTGGATACAGCACACCAATGGGATTTGGATTTTTAACCAATTTTCCAGTCTGTGTCTTTTGATTGGTGCATTTGGCCCATTTACACTTAGGGTTAATATTGTTATGTGTGAATTTGATCCTGCCATTTTGATGCTAGCTCCCTATTTTGCCCATTATTTGATGCAGATTCTTCATTGTGTTGATGCTCTTTAGCATTTGGCATCTTTTTGGAGTGGCTGGTACTGGTCGTTTCTTTCTATGTGTAGTGCCTCTTTCAGGAGCCCTGGTAAAGCAGGCCTGGTGGTGACAAAAATCTCTGAGTACTTGCTTGTTCATGAAGAATTTTATTTTTCCTTCATTTATGAAGCTCAGTTTGGCTGGATATGAAATTCTGGGTTGAAAGTTCTTTTCTTTAAGGATGTTGAATATTGGCCCCCACTCTCTTCTGGATTGTAAGGTTTCTGCCAAGAGATCTGCTGTGAGTCTGATGGGCTTCCCTTTGTGGGTAACCCGACCTTTCTCTCCGGCTGCCCTTAGCATTTTCTCCTTCATTTCAACCCTGGTGAATCTGAAGATTATGTGCCTTGGGGTTGCTCTTCTTGAGGAACATCTTTGTGGTGTTCTCTGTATTTCCTGGATTTGAATATTGGCCTGCCTTTCTAAGTTGGGGAAGTTTTCCTGGATAATACCTGAACAGTATTTTCCAGTTTGGATTCATTCTCCTGAATAATATCCTAAAGAGTGTTTTCCAACTTGGTACATCAATCAAATGTAGCTTAGGTCTTTCCACATAATCCCATATTTCTTGGAGTCTTTGTTCATGTCTTTCACTCTTTGTTCTGTAATCTTGCCTTCTCATTTTATTTCATTGAGTTGATCTTCAATCTCTGATATCCTTTCTTTTGCTTGATCGATTCGGCTACTGAAACTTGTGTATGCTTCGTGAAGTTCTCGTGCTACGTCTTTCAGCTCATCAAGTCATTTACATTATTCTATAAGCTGATTATTCTAGCTAGCATTTCATCTAACATTTTTTTAAGGTTCTTTGTTTCTTTGCATTGGGTTAGAACATGTTCCTTTAGCTCAGAGAAGTTTGTTATTACCCACATTCTGAAGCCTGCTTCTGTCAATTCATCAAATTTATTCTTCATCCAGTTTTGTTCCCTTGCTGGTGAGAAGATGTAATCCCTTGGAGGAAAAGAGACATTTTGGTTTTTGGTGATTTCAGCCCTTTTGCGCTTGTTTCTTTCCATCTTTGTGAATTTATTTTTGAAGATTTGGTCTTTGAAGTTGGTTGTTTTTGGATGCGGTCTCTGAGTGGATGTCCTTTCTATTGATACTGAAGTCATTTCTTTCCATTTTTTAGTTTTCCTTCTAATAGGCCCCTCTGCTGAAGGACTGCTGGAGGTCTACTCCAGACCCTGCTTCCTGGGAATCACCCATTGGGGCTGCAGAACAGCATGGATTTCTGTCTGTTCTTTCCTCTGGTAGCTTTGTCTTAGAAGGGTACCCACCAGATGTCAGCCAGGGCTCTATTGCCTGAGCTGTCTCTCAGGATATACAGGGGTCAGGGAACCACTTGAGAAGGTAGTCTGTCCCTTATCAGAGCTCAAGTTTTGTGCTGAAAGCTCTGTTGCTCCCTTCAGAACTGCTGGGCAGAAATGTTTAAGTCTGCTTAAGTGGAACCCACAACTGCCCCTTTTCCTAGGTGCTCTGACCTGTGAAGGTGGGACTTTATTTATGTCCCTGACAGGCTGCTGCCTTCTTCCAGAGATGCCCTGCCCAGCACAGAGGGAGTCTAGTCACAGTCTGCCTGCAGAGGCCTTGCTAAGCTGCCATGGGCTCCACCTAGCTGTTGTGTAACCTTCCTTGCGATTCTGTTTACAAAGGCAAGGTTAGAACTGCCTCAGTAATGGTGGATGCCCCTTCCCCCACCAAGTTTCACTGTCACAGGTTCAGCTTAAACTGCTGTGCTGGCTGCAAAGGTCACAAGCCAGTGGGTCTCAGTTTGCTCATCTTTGTGGGGGTGGAACCCAGCGACCTAGATCACTTGACTCCCTGCCCTCAGCCCCCTTTTCTTCAGGGGAATGGGCGGTTCTGTCTTGCAGGCATTCCAGGTGCCAGCTAAAATGACTGCCCAGTTTTGTGCTGGAAATATGCAGCTCTGCTGTTGTCAGCACCAGCAGGAATCTCCTGGTCCCTGGGCTGTAAAGACAGTGGGAAAAGTGCAGTATCTGAGCTGGAGTGTTGGAGTATCCAGAAAAGTCCCCAGTACCTTCCCTTGGGTAGGAAAGGGAGTTCTCCAGTCCCTTGCACTTCCCAGGTAAGGCAACACCCCACCCTGCATCAGTTTGCTCTCCCCGGCCTACAACCACTGTTCAACCAGTCCCATTGAGATGAACCTGGTACCTAAGTTGGAGATGCAGAGATCACTCACCTTCTGCATTTCTCTTGCTGGGAACTGCACTCTGGAGCTGTTCTTATTTGGTCATCTTGGCAGAAGTCCCAATGAATAATTTTTTTAATATGTTGATAAATTCATTTTGTTAGAATTTTGTTGAGAATTCTGCATCTATTTTAATCAGTGATACTTGCCTATAGTTTTCTTTTTTTGTGTGTCCTTCTCTGATGTGGGCTTCAGGGTAATCCTGGCCTTATAGAATGAGGTTGGAAGTATTCCTTCCTCTTCACTTTTCTTGAATGATTTGAATAGGATTGGTATTAGTTATTCTTTAAATGTTTGGTAGAATTCAGCAGTAAAGGTATCACATCCCAGGCTTTTCTTTGATGGGAGACTTCTTATTACAGCTTTGAAATTGTTACTACCTACTGGTTTGTCAATGTTTTCTGTTTCTTCATGGTTCAATCTTAATAGGTTGTATATGTCCAGGAATTTAAACATTTCTTCTAGGTTTTCCTAACTTTTTTGGCATATAGTTGTTCATAATAATCTCCAATGATTCTTTAAATTTCTTTGGTATCAGTTGTAGTGTCTCCTTTTCACTTCTGGTTTTGTTTATTTGGGTCTTCTCTCTCTTTTTCTGGTTTTTCTTGATAGTAGTTTATCAGTGATCAATTTTTTCTTTGCAAATCATCAACTTTTCATCTTATTGATCCTCTGTAGTGTTTTTAGTCACTGTTTCATTTAGATCTGATCTTTCTTGTTTCTTTTCTTCTACTAATTTGGGGTTTGGTTTGTTCTTGCTTTTTTAGTTCCTTGAGGTGCATCATTAGATTGTTAATTAGTAATCTTTCTAGTTTTTTGATGTAGGTATTCATTGCTACAAAATTCCCTGTTAGCGCTTATTTTGATATATTCCACAGGTTTTGCTATGTTGTGTTTCCATTTTCATTTGTTTCAAAAACTATTTTTGTTTCTACCTTAATTTCTTCATTGACATTCAGGACATGTTGTTAAATTTCCATGTATTTTTATAGTTTCCAGAGTTCTTATTACTTTCTAGTTTTATTCCAATATGGTCAAAAAAGATACTTGATTTTGATTTTTTTTTTAATTCTTGAAACTTGTTTTGTGGCCTAACATCTGGTCTGCCCTGAAGAATATTCCAAGTGCTAATGAGAAAAATATATATTCTGCAATTGTTGAACAAAACATTCTGTAAATGTTAGTTAAGTTCATTTGGTCTCAAGTCCAGTTCAAAACTTTTTTCTTTTTTGATTTTCTGTCTAGATGATCTAATACTGAGAGTGGGGTACTGAAATCCCCCACTATTACTGTATGGCAGCCTTTATATCTACTAAGTACTTTATGAATATGGGTCATCCAGTGTTGGTTGTATATATTTAGAACTGTTATATCTTCCAGCTGAATTCACTCCTTTATCATTATATAATGATATAGTATATATCAGTATATACTGACTTTATCTCTTTTACTACTCTTGACATAAAGTCTGTTTTATCTACGTATGGCTACTCCTACTTGCTTTTGGTTTCCATTTGTATAGAATATCTTTTACCATCCCTTTATTTTCAATCTATATGTGTTGTTACTGATAAGGTAAGTTTTGTGTAAGCAGCATATAGATGGATCTTTTGAAAATCCATTCAGCTATTCTATACCTTTTAAGTGAAGAATTTAATCCATTTATGTTGAAATTTATTATTGACATGTAAGGCTTTGTTCCTGTCACACTGTGAATTTGATTTTTGGCTGCTTTGCATATTTTGTTCATTTTTCTCTTTTGTTGTCATTGTTGTGATTCAGTGTATTTCTGTAGTGATATCATTTGAGTCCCTTTCCTTTTTCCTTTGTGTGATTGCTTTACCCCTGAGTTTTATATTTTCATGTCTGTTCATGATGATAAATATTATCCTTTTGCTTCCAGGTTTAAGACTCCCTTGAGGACTTCTTAGGGGACCAATTTTGTGATCATGAATTCCCTCAGCATTTGTGTAGGAATTACTTCATTTCTTCTTCAATTATGAATGATAATTTGGCTGAATATCATATTCTCGGTTGGTATTTTTTTTTCTTTTAGCACTTTGAATATATCATTCATTCTTTTGTAGCCTGTAAGTTTTCTGCAGGGAAATCTATAGTAGTCTAATGGAGTTTCCTTTATAGGTGACAAGTCTCTTTTCTCCTGATGTTTTTAAGGTTCTCTCTTTGACTTTAGATGGTCTGATTATAATGTGCCATGGGCACATTGTTTCTGCCTGAGGATCAATGAGCCTTTAGCATCTGACTGTCTAAATCTCTTTCTAGACTTGGGAAATTTTTATTGAGTATTTTGAAAAGCAGGTTTTCTAATCCTTTCTCTCTTTGCCCTTGGGGATACCAATAATCTATAACTTCTGTCACTTTATGTTGTTCCAAATGTCATGAAGGCTTTGCTTATCTTTTCTATACTTTTTTCTTTATTTTTACTGACTGAATTATTTCAAACAACTTATCTTTGAAGTTCTGAGATTATTTTTTCTACCCAATTTAGTCAATTATTGAAGCTTTCAATGTATTTTGTATTTCCTTCAATGTATTCTTCAGTTCCAGAATTTTTATTTGGTTCTTTTCAAAAATATCTTCTCTCTTTAGGAAATTTCTCATTCATGTTCTAAATCATTACTCTAATCTATTTGTATTTTTTAACAATCCTCTTGTAAGTCACTGAGATTCTTTAAAATCAATATTTTGAACTCTGTATCTGAGATTTTGAATCTCTTTATTTTGATTAAGGTCTATTGATGGAAGATTACTGTGTTCCTTGGGAGGTGTCATATTTCCTTGCTTTTTCATGTTTATGTTTTTATGCTGATAGCTGTGCATCTAGTATAACAGTCATTTTTCCTATTTTTGAATTTATTTTCATAGGAAAGAACTTTTTCCTGAAGATGTATCTAAGGTATTGGCTAGTATGGTACTTTGGCTTTGAGTCTGCATGTGTGTATTAGTGTGTTCTCTGCATTATTTCTCTGGCTGTAAACAATGTTAGTGGTATCTGACACAAAAGAACACAAGAACAACAAAAAAGAAAACTACAGGTCAATATCCCTGAACATGGATGCAAAAATCCTCAGCAAAATACTAGGAAACAAAATCCAACAGCACTTCAAAAAGATAAGACACCATGATCAAGTGGGATTTATACCAGGAGTGCAGGGATGGTTCAATATACACAAATCAATAAACATGATACATCACACCAACAGAATTAAGGACAAAAGCCATTTGATCACTTCAATAAATGCAGAACAAGCATTTAACAAAATTCATCATTGCTTCATGATAAAAACTCTGAACAAACCAACCATAAAAGCAACATACCTCAAAGTAATAAAGGCCACATAGAACAAAACCCACAGCTAATATCAACCTGAATGGCTTAAAATTGAAAGCCTTTCCTATAACAACGGGAAGAAGATAAGGATGTCCCTTTTACCACTCTTATTCAGCCCCATACTGGAAGTCCTAGCCAGAACATTCAGGCCAGAGCAAGAAATAAAAGGCATCCAAATTGAAAAAAAAGAAAATGGTCCCTCTCAGTTAATCATATGATTTTACATCTAGAAATACCCTAAAACTCCACCAAATAACTCTTAGATTTTATAGATGAATTCAGTAAAGTTGCAGGATACAATCAATGTATAAAACTCAGTAGCATTTCTATACACTAATAATGACCTAGCCAAGAAATAAATCAAGAAGGCAATCTAATTTACAACAACTACAAAAGAAAAATGCCTAAAAATAAATTTAACCAAGGAGGTAAAAGATCTCTACATAGAAGACTATAAAACACTGGTGAAAGAAATGAAATATGATACAAACAAATGAAAAAACATCCCATTCTCATGGATAGGAAGTATTAATATCATTTAAATGACTGTACTGCCAAAAGCAATTTACAGATGCAATGCAATTCCTATCAAAATACCAATATCATTCTTTACAGAATAAGGAAAACGATCCCCAAAGTTCATATAGAATAATAATTTTAAAAAAGAGCCTGAATAGTCAAAGAAATCCTGAACAAAAAGGACAAAGCTGGAGGCATATTACCGGATCAAAATATATTACAAAACTATAGTAACCCAAACTGCATGGCATTAACATAAAAATAGACATGCAGACCAGTTGTACCAAATAAACAATCAAGAATTAAAGCCACATATTTATAGCCAAGTGACCTGCAACAAAGTTGACAAGAACCTATATTAGAGAAAGCACACCCTTTTCAAAAAAAAAAAAAATAATGCCTGGAAAACTGGACAGCCACATGCAGAAGAATAAAATTGGATCACTATCTCTCACTATATACAAAAATCATCTCTTAAATGGATTAAAGACTTAAATGTAAGATCCAAAACTAGGAAAAACTCTCCTGGACATTCGTTTAGCCAAAGAATTTGTGACTAAGACCTCAAAAGCACAGGCAATAAAAATAAAAATAGACAAATGGTACTTAAACTAGACAGTTTCTGCACAGCAAAACAAATAATCAACAAAAGATAACCTGTTGAATGGGAGGAAATATTTGCAAACTACTTATTTGACAGGGAGCTAAGATCCATAATATACAAGGAACTGAAACAACGCAACAAGAAAAACATAAACAATCCCATTAAAAAGTACGCAAAGGACACGAATAGACATTGCTCAAAAGAAGACATGTAGCCAGCCAATAGGTATTTGAAAAAATGCTCAATACCACCGATCAGAGAAATGTAAATCAAAAACCAGAATGAGATACCATCCTACGCCAGTCAGAATGGCTATTAATTAAAAGGCAAAGTCAAAAAATAACAGCTAGTGAGGATGTGGAGAAAATGAAACTCACACACTGTTGGTGGTATGTAAACTAGTACAGCCACTATGGACAGCAGTATGGAGATTTCTCAAAAAACTAAAAATACAATTACCATTCAATTCAGCAATTTGCTGCTAAGTATCAACCCAAAGTTAAAAAAAAAAAAAAATCAGTATATAAAAGGAATACCTGCACTCACACATTTATTACAGCATTATTTACAAAAGCAAAGATATGGAAGTGCCCATTAATGGATGAATGGATTAAAAAATGTGACATACATATATACAAAATGGAATGCTATTCAGCCATAAAAAGAATGAAATCATGTCATTTGCAGTAACATAGATGGAACTGGAAGTTATTAAGTGAAATAAGCCAGGCACAAAAAGATAAATATCGTGTTCTCACTTATATGTGGGAGCTAAAAATTTGAATAATATATGGAGGTAGAGAGTATAAAAATAGATAATAGAGACTGACAAGAGTGAATGGCAAGAAGCGGGAGGATGAACAGAACTGCAATTAAGGGTACGAAGATTCAATAAGATATAAAGAATAAATTCGGTGTCTGATAGTGGAATAAAATGACTATACTTAACAAAAATATATTGTAGTCAGGTCATGGACACCCTAAGTACCCCAATTTGGTCACTACACTTTAGATACATGTACCAAAATTTCTCATGTACCTCAAAATTTTGTGCAAATAAAAAAAATTTAAGCTTTGGGAGGCCGAGGCGGGTAGATCACAAGGTCAAGAGATTGAGACCATTCTGGCCAACAAGGTGAAACCCCGTCTCTACTAAAAATACAAAAATTAGCTGGGCATGGTGGCGCGTGCCTGTAGTCCCAGCTGCTCGGGAGGCTGAGGCAGGAGAATTGCTTGAACCCAGAAGGCGGAGGTTGTGGTGAGCCGAGATCGTGTCATTGCACTCCAGTCTGGGTAACAACAGCGAAACTCTGTCTCAAAAAAAAATTTTTTTTAAGAAAAAAATAAAATTTTGTCAATAATAAATCTTAGCCTTGTAACTTTTTTACTTTATAAGCTAGCTTAAAACACACATTGTACAGCTGTACAAAAATATTTCCTTTCTTTATATTTTTATTCTATTAACATAAGCATTTTTCTATTTTAAATTTTTATTTTACTTTTTAAACTTTTTAATCTATGACACAGACACACACATTAGTGTAGGCCTAGACAGGATCAGTATCACCAATATCACTTTCACCTCCGCATCTTGTCCCACCACATCTCTGGGGTAATAACGCACATGGAGCTGTCATCTCCTACGACAGCAATGCCTTCTTCTGGAATACCTCTTAAAGGACCTGCCTAAGGCTGTTTTACAGGTAACATTTTCTTAATAAAGAGGAATCACTAAAATAATTATTTAAAAGTATGGTATAGTAAATACATAAGCAAGTAACATACTCATCTATTATCGTTACCAAGTACTATGTACTGTACATAGCTGTATGTGCTACACTTTTATGACTGGAAGCACAGTTTATAACAGCATCACCACAAACACGTAAGTAATGCCTTGATTATCACATCGCTAGACGACAGGAACTTTTCAGCTCCGTTATAATTTTATGGGACTGCCGCTGTTAGGAGGCACATGAGTGTACATGTACATATATTTCCTAGCATAGTTTATCCCACCAATGCGAGTAAAATATCCATTAGTGTCAGTAATGTAATTTCTCAACTTCTTAGAAAAGTTATATCTCTACATACAAAATCACTTATAATCATCCATATATATTTTTGTTGAGTGTATATATGTATATATTATACAATAAGTGATGGCAAGGTTTTTCAAATAGCTCATTATCCATTTAGAAATGGGGAAAAAAAAACCTTCAGAAATACAGGATTGAAGAGAAAGCGGCCTGCCTGAGAGAGGGCAACTAAGGAGACCTTAGCATGGAGAACTGTGGGCGGCGCTCCCGGCGTGGCCGGCGCCTGGCGCCTGCTGGGTGCGCCAGCTCTGCCTGGCGAGGGCTCCGCGCGGGGACTCGGAGGTGCTCCCACGGAAGCTGGGGAGCGCCCAGGCCCTCCCTGCCCATGCAGCCCCCCAGCCCGACACCGGCGGCCCCTCTCCCGGCCGCCGAAGCTCCGCCGACCGCTGGCAGGAGGACGCGCCGACGCCCTTACCCGCCGCCCTGTGATCCGACGGCAGTCGTGGCCCTTCCTGGAAGTGGCGAAGGTGCGGCCTGCCCACGCCAGACAGCGCCAGGCAAGAGCGACTGGGAAGGACCCCGCAGCACAGCCCTACCACGCCGGGCTGCGACGCCTCCTGGCCGTAACCGCCTGACCGAGCGTCCTGCCTGAGCCCCGGTGAAGAAGCCAGAATGGGGGTGGGGTCCCGAGCCCGGCGCAAGGGATGCTGTGTACCGGGCAGGTGAACAGAGGCCCTGCTCCTGCGAGATTCCACTGCGGGTACGCGGCGGCCCGCGACGCGACACCGACGGTGCTGGGGGTGGGGGTCGGAGGCGAGGTGGGTTGTTGAAGGTGCAGTGTGTGGCCCAGAAGTGTGCGCTAAAGGCAGATCAGATACGGTGCCCAAGCTAAAGAGTCTAGTCTTACCTTTCTACCACCTGGGTATGGCCTAATGGGAGAAATGTGTGCTTCTGCAGAACAGGTGACTCTGAGATCTCTTAAAGAGATGACTTACATTTAAGATTTTCACAAGTGAGCGTGATCTTTCATCAAAAAAAAAAAAAAAAAAACACCTCACTTGTTAGTAAAGGATCTTATCTATGCAATAAAACAGCTCTAAGAGGTATAAAATTCTAAGAAAAATAATTACATATATATATATATAAATATCCCTATTTCTTTTTAAACGTCTTATAAAAATTTAGTAAGTTAATGTCCTATATTTCACTCACTCAACAACTACGGTATTTATTGAGCACTTACTATGTGCCAGGCACTGAGCTAGGCACAAAAAACACCTGGGTGACTTCATATTTCTTAGTGGAATCCACAGAAAAAAACAATATAGAGATTTATTGAGGCCTACTATATCTAATGTGTGATTGATATTTTAAAAATCATCTTCCCGTTTCTAATATATTAATAAGCTTGAATATATAACCATTCAGTGCATTAGAATAAAATCTATTTAGGAATGGTAAGGTAACATGGTGAAACCCCATCTCTACTAAAAATACAAAAAATTAGCTGGGCATGGTGGCGCATGCCTGTAATCCCAGCTACTCAGGAGGCTGAGGCAGGAGAATTGCCTGAACCCAGGAGGCGGAGGTTGCGGTGAGCTGAGATCGCGCCATTGCACTCCAGCCTGGGTAACCAGAGCGAAACTCCATCTCAAAAAAACAACAAAACAAAAAAAGAATGGTAAGGTATCGGGGATAAGGAAATACGTCACTTTAAAAAGGAAAATCATTTTGGAAATAATGTTTTTATATGCCAATAATCATTACCATTTGCATAAAATTGGCCAAAAAGTTGAGAGTGGTAACTTAATAAAATATCAGTCAATAGATTGTCTAAAACAAAATGAAATCGACAAAAAAGACAGAATATGAAGGACCACCCAAGGCCACCTTCACATCCAGTGTTCCTTACCTCAGCAAATAGCAATTCTATTCGCTTAAACCAAAAATCACTGGAGTGATCCTTGACATTTCCCACTCCCTTTGCTACCCCAATTCAATCTATTGCGAGGTCCTTTGGAGTCCATTCACAAATTATTTATTTAGTCTGCCACTTTGTTCCATTTCTACTGTTTCCACTGTAGGCAAAGCAGTGGTCTTCAAATCGGGGTGCAGTACCCAGTACCTCTGGACAGAGCCCAGACTTTCATGGATGTGAGGGTGCTAATGATTTTAAAGGAATCCTATTACAGATCCAGGTCTTCATATATATTCTTTCCTAACATCATGAAGATTTGCCTTTCCAAACCCCTCTTTCAAAATCTCTCTCTTCACTGACTTTACAAGAGAAAGACAAGCTCTCACTCCTCTGGAATTCTACTATTGTGCTTTGCCCAGGTATTAAAATCTGCAAGAATGCCCAAGAGCCAGTGCAAAAATAACTATACCCAAGAGATAAGGCACCTCTTTTAATAATTAATTAAAGCATCTTCAGCACATTGTAGGGCTTCATCTTTGTCTTTATTTTTGTGGAGTGGTGCTAGAAAAAGCAGCTATTGAAATGTCATGGAATCAGGTATATTGTACAGTGTGGGCAGTAGGGTTAACGAGGACTTTGTTTTAATGGGCTTGTCTCTTCTGTACCCTGACTAGTGTCAAAGAATTATTTGCTCTTAATAGAGTGTCTAATGAATGCAAAACAGAGAAGATCAGTAAGAAATATTAATCACTAAATAAAGCTGCTTTCATGCCTTAAAACCCAAGCAATGTTTTTCAGCTGTTCATAATACTCATTTCTACCAGATTTCATTCGCTAGAAATAAAAGCACCTTCAAACAGTAAAGCAGTACTGGTTAGTGACACTAGTTATCTTAAATGTAACCAGACCACCAGGTTCTTGAAAACACTCTGGATAAGACCTGAAGGACTAAATTGTTGTGTGATTTCTTTTAAACTCATTCTGTTATAGGAATATGAAGTTAGTTAAAACATATTTTGTCTAATTATATTATAAACTCTATATCCCCCTTACATTCATCCTTCACCTTATTTCATTTCATACATTGTGTTATGTTTTCCATCTACTATTGACAAAATTTATTTCCTATGCTGTATCAAATAGGGTTTTTTTTGGCTTCATATACTTTTCTCTTTCATTAAGTGCATCTGCATATTTTCATCATGATACATATGACATTCATGGAGTATTTCTGAGGTAGTCATTATGATTCTCACTTTATAACAAGGGCCAATGACCAGTATTCAGTGCACACCTGACACACACATTTACCAAAGAAATACCATGTTTTAATCACACCCCTACCTTCATAAATAATTCATGTTTTATCTACATATTGCATTGCATTATTATAATTTAAGTAGTGAGAAGTGTTATATAGCTCTTTTTTTGTATAACTTACTATAAAAATGAATAAAGTATATCTATTGTATTTAATCTTAACTTGATTGGTTTTAGTAATCCATTTTTTAATGCTTTTTTTTTTTTTTTTTTTTTTGAGACAGAGTTTCACTCTTGTTACCGAGGCTGGAGTGCAATGGCGCAATCTCAGCTCACCGCAACCTCCGCCTCCTGGGTTCAGGCAATTCTCCTGCCTCAGCCTCTTGAGTAGCTGGGATTACAGGCACACGCCACCATGCCCAGCTAATTTTTTGTATTTTTAGTAGAGACGGGGTTTCACTGTATTGATCAGGATGGTCTCGATCTGTTGACCTTGTGATCCACCCGCCTCGGCCTCCCAAAGTGCTGGGATTACAGGCTTGAGCCACCGTGCCTGGCCAAAATGCTTTTTTATAAATTCTTTCCCAGTACTTTCTGTAATCATTTTTGAAATGTTTATTAATGAAATTATTTCAATGGAAAAATGAAGTCAGATCTTATGATAAAAAGTCAGACTAATTTGGCTAAATGATTTGACAATGCTAATTATGTAGCATTTTCCATAAATTAAATGAGCTAAATCCAGAGTCATGGTTTTGACAAAAAAAAACATTGAAAAACATAAAAATATTGTCTTTAAAATTGTATTGGCCAAAGCATACTAAACATTTTTTTCTTCATTTAAGTTCTGGGATAGAAGTGCAGAATGTGTCAGTTTCTAACATAGATATATGTATGCCATAGTGGTTTGCTGCACCTATCAACCCATCATCCAAGTTTTAAGTGCTGCATACATTAGCTATTTGTCCTAATGCTCTCCCTCCCCTTGCCCTCCAACCCCTGCCTGGCCCTGGTATGTGTTGATCCCCTCCCTGTGTCCATGTATTCTCATTGTTCAACTCCCACTTATGAGTGAGAGCATGCAGTGTTTAGCTTTCTGTTCCTGCATTAGTTTGCAGCAGATGATGGCTTCCAGCTTCATCCATATCCCTGCAAAGGACAAAGGACATGATCTCGTTCCTTTTTATGGCTGCATAGTATTCCATGGTGTATATGTACTACATTTTCTTTATCCAGTCTATCATTGATGGGCATTTGAGTTGGTTCCATGTCTTTGGTATTGTAAATAGTGCTGCAATAAACATACATGTGCATGTGTCTTTATAGTAGAATTATTTATATTTTGGGGGGTATATACCCAGTGATGGTATTGCTGGGTCAAATGGTATCTTTGGTTCTAGATCCTTGAGGAATTGCCACACTGTCTTCCACAATGGTTGAACTAATTCACATTCTCACCAGTAATGTAAAAGTGTTCCTATTTCTCCACAGCCTCGCCAGCATCTGTTTTTTGACTTTTTAACAATCGCCATTCTTACTGGTGTGAGATGATATTTCATTGTAGTTTGGCTGACTGGGACAGTGTTGCAGTGAAGACTGAAATTGTTGAAACTCTTAAACACTCACAATTATGCTCAGAACATTAGCTTATTTTCTACCCAATGCTTCAGTGTTAATAGGGGCTTTTTTCTATGAACCTTTATGTAGCCCTTTTGCAGTCATAAATATCACTGAAAAATATTACTTTTTTCTACTTCAAGAAAACTACCAGATATTTTAATTCTGTAACAAAAAGTGAACTTCTGAGAATTTGTTCATGCATTTTCTTTTTTTGACAAGCTTATTAGGCCACTGGATTCCTTGAATAAGTATAAAATGACTTAAATTTTATAAAGCAACTTGATATAGGAGCAAATTCAAATCACACTTTCAAGTATAAATTGCATAAATGGATAAAGAGTATAACATTGATATGGTATTATTTGGATTTTTAGCAAGACATTTGATAAAGATTCTCATGATATCCTGATGGACATGACAGTGATATTGTGCTTAGGAGGTTTGTAATTCATGGGAAAAGGTTTCTATGCTATATTGTTAGGCTATCCTTGGCCTAATTCCATTCAAAGTTTTCATTAAAGAGTTAGATATTGACATCATGGCATGCTGGTTTAGGTGCATACAACACGAAACTGGGATGGATACAAAAATGACTGAGCCAGGATCAAAGAGAATCTGAATAAACTGGAGCAATGCACCAAATCTAACATGCTCCAGTTTCATAGAGGTACGTGTAGAATATAATTGGGTCCAAAAAGCTAACTTTGCCAAAACATAAGGAGGTACATGTGGTTTTACAATAGTAATCATGAACAAAATCTGCAGTGTTTTAGTTGATTGTGCATTTCTTGAGTTCACAGTATGATTTGGCTGAAGGTAAGGTTAATCAGCTATCCTGAGGAAGTGGGAATAGACATATTCTTTGATGCTTCAGGGTATATAACCAGAGCCCATGCATGAAAACTATAAGAGGGCAAGTTGATGTTAAATGTCGGGGGAAAATGTCTGATTACTCAAGCTGTCTAAGTATGGATCCCACACCTTGAAAAGTAGTGAAATCTCTGCCAGTGGGAGGACTTGTTTGAAACAGAGTCAGGGAAGTTTAAGTTGTTAAGCAGAGGCCTGACAATCATTTGAAGAAAATGTTGAAGGGGAATTTGATACATTGGATGAGATGTTTGAATCAATGAGTTGTAAGATCCCTTCTAACTGACAAGTATTAATAGAATACTGTGGAGCTAATGAACCATACCCACAGCAGATACTCCATCACCTCCTCTACCACTGAGCTAGTGTGTGTACTTTGGAAACCACCAACATTTGGAGTTGACACTCTTGAAACCAGTTAGTATTCTCTGTGGCTGTTTTAACAAATTTGTTCTTTTTTTGTTTCAGATGAAGTTTCACTCTCGTTGCTTGGGCTGGAGTGCAATGGTGTGATCTTGGCTCACTGCAACCTCCACCTCCCGGCTTCAAGTGATTCTTCTTCCTCAGCCTCTTGAGTAGCTGAGATTACAGACACCCGCCACCACACCCAGCTAATTTTTGTATTTTTAGTAGAGACGGGGTTTTACCCTGTTGGCCACGCTGGTTTCGAACTCTTGACCTCAGGTGATCCACCCGCCTCAGCCTCCCAAAGTGCTGGGATTACAGATGTGAGCCATCACACCTGGCCACAAATTTGTTCTTAAAACAAGATAATGTTATGCTCACAGTTCTAGAGACCAGAAGTCTAAAACTAGTTCCACTAAGCTGAAATCAGGCATCTGCAGGAATGCACTGTCTGCAGAGGCTCCAAGGAAGAATCTATTCCTTGGCTCTTCCAGCTTTTGGTGGCTGCTGGCATTCTTTGGCTTGTGGCTGTTTTGCTCCAGTCCCTGCTTCTACAGTCACATTACCTTATCCTCCCCTATCTGCCAGATCTCTTCCTGCTTCCCTCTTTTAAGGAAGTGTGATTACATTTAGGGCTTATTCAGACAATCCAGGATAATTCCCCAACTCAAGAGCCTTAACTCAATCACTCCTACAAAAACCCCCACTCACCTATTCTTTTGCCATGTAAAGTGACAGTCACATGTTTCAGAGATTATGTATATCTTTTGGGGTGGTGGTTATTCAGCCTATCACAAAGCCTATACACTTTTCCTAAGAAAATTAAATTAAAATGTATGGAATGAAAATGTAAAATAGAGATCAGGCCTGTAATAGATGACAGGCAATGGCTCATGCCTGTAATCTCAGCACTTCGGGAGGCTGAGGTGGGAAGATCACCTAAGGTCAGGAGTTTGGGACCAGCCTGGCCAACATGGTGAAACCCTGTCTTTACTAAAAATACAAAAATTAACCGAGTGTGGTAGTACATGCCTGTAATCCCAGCTAATCGGGAGTCTGAGGCAGGAGAATCTCTTGAACCTCAGAGGCAGAGGTTGCAGTGAGCCAGGATCATGTGACTGCACTCTAGCCTGGGCAACTGAGCAAGACTCTGTCTCCCAAAGAAAAAGAAAAGCAATGTAAAATACTATAGCAGTACAGTATAACGTAGAGCATGGGCTTTGTAGTTGTAGTAACCTGAATTTGAATTCCAGCATGGTATTGTGTTAAAGGTGAATGAGAAAAGGTGGCAGCTACCACATGGCAAGCACTTACTAAATGGTAGCTATTGTTATTATTTATACTTTGAAGAATTCATGATTTAACAGAAGATGTTACCAGAGAGTGGTCCCAATTCAGACTCCAAGAGATGGTTCTTGGGTCTCTCACAAGAAAGAGTTCAGGGCAAGTTCACAGCATAAAGCTAGAGCAAGTTTATTAAGAAAATAAGAGAATGAGGGCCGGGTGCGGTGACTCATGCCTGTAATCCCAGTACTTTGGGAGGCCAAGGTGGGCAAATTGCCTGAGCTCAGGAGTTCACCACCAGCCTGGGCAACACAGTGACACCCCATCTCTACTAAAACACAAAAAATTAGCTGGGTTTGGTGGCATGCGCCTGTAGTCCCAGCTACCTGGGACTGAGACAGGAGAATTGCTTGATCCTGGGAGGCGGAGGTTGCAATGAGCCGAGATGGTGCCACTGCACTCGAGACAGAGTGAGACTCTGTCTCAAAAAAAAAAAAAAGAAAGGAAATAAGGGAATGAAAGAATGGTTACTCCATAGACAGAGCAGCCCCCAAAGACTGCTGGTTGCCCATTTTTGTGGTTATTTATTGATTATATGCTAAACAAAGGACAGATTATTCAAACCTCTCCTTTTTTAGACCACATAGAGTAACTTCCTGACATTTCCATGATATTTGTAAACAGTCATTGGAGCTGGTGTCAGTGTAGCAATGAGGACGACCAGAGGTCACTTATGTTGCCATCTTGGTTTTGGAAGGTTTTAACCGGCTTCTTTACCGCAAGCTGTTTTATCAGCAAGGTCTTTATGGCCTGTACCTTGTGCGGGCCTCCTATCTCATCCTGTGACCTGGAATGCCTTAACCACCTGGGAATGCAGCCCAGTAAGTCTCAGCATTATTTTACCCAACCCCTATTCAAGTTGGAGTTGCTCTGGTTCAAACTCTCTGACAAAATGGCATGGGAGGCTGCAACAGGAAGATCGCTTGAGCCCAGTTCAAGGCCAGCCTGAGCAATGTAGTGACACCTCATCTCTAAAAGAAAAGAATAAAAGGCATGCTAATGTTCCCTAATATCCTTGTTCTCAGCTTCTCAATAAAATATTTGAAATGATACACAAAATGGCAAACAGTGGTTGCAACTCTGGGAACTAGAGTCTATTGGGATGGTCTGCCAATAGTGGAATGTATGGCAGTTGGCTGAGATATATGTTTCTGAACTCTGCTACCCCCCTTCTAAAAGAGCAAATATAATGCCACAAGGAAGATAGATAAAGGTTTGGTCTTTAGAATGGCCTGACTAGAAAATCGTACACTTATGTCTTTACTACACCAGAATAATTTAATGCTTCAGGCAGACTGATGACATTTTTTCCTGTCCCCACATACACACTCGGAGACTGCAACTCCTGTGATGCCACAGAATCAACAAGATCCGGCAGAGGAAAGGGTGCATTACATCTCATGAGGCCTTTTATCTTGGGACCATTGTGGGCAGGGCCAAAAAATGGGCCGTGGGAGCAGGGCATGTGAAGGAGTGGTATCCTTAACCTACATTTCTACAAAGAAAAACTAAAAGCCACATCAGCCTCTGATAATCAGGAAAATCAGCTAGAAGGGTAGGGAAGAGCTCATCAGAGCAATGCCTACAAGGGTGACTAAGGTTGCTTACATCAACCTTAAGGCTCATTCTAAATATGACAGAGAGAACCTACTATATCTCAGATTAGTAACAAGAAGAGCTAAAAGCACTCAGTATATACCTGGCCTCTTGGCCCACACCAAGCTGGATAGATGTCTCTTTATTCAAAGATTATTAAACAAAGAAAAGAATACAATAATAGCAAAATGTTATCTCTAGTAAGGTGATTTTGCTGTGTGCCAGGCACAATTTTAAGTTCTGTGTCAGTTATCAACGTAGGATCGCTCAGCTCTGAACACACATTTCAGTTTACAGCTCTTGTGATAAAGAATGTGATTCCCTAGTTCTTTATAGTGAACGCAATGTTATGTTTTTTCCAGTAGATGGTGGTAGAGGAACATTGTCAAAGGAAGAGGCTCGCCTACCCTTTCCAGCATGAGCTGGAGTTAGCAGTATAGGTGTGAGGCCATTTTGTCAGAGCCTGCCCCAGGTACAGACCTTGAACTGATCTCTCTGTGACCTTGAAACCTTGTCCTGGCAATCGCCTTTCTGCAACCCTCAGGACACAGACATCACAGACCCACACAGCCCGTGTACTCTGAAGGGCTCCTATCCCTGAAGATGCTCTGACTCTCACTGCAGGCCCACACCTCTGGCTGCTGGTTGCAAGCCTGTAGTCCAGAGGGTGGCCCCAGGTCAGCTCCAGCCAGGCCAGCCCAACAAAATTCTCTGCTATCCAGGGTGCTGAACCATATCTTCTCCAACAAGATCTGAGCCCCTTACAAGTTTGTTTTTTCCTGCCTCCCTCAACCATAGGGTAGCATATAGAGTTTCTTTATATTCTATACTCTTTTTAAAATACATTTACGCATCAACCTTCCCCAGTTTAGCCTACTCTCTGGTTTCTATATCCTGACTGGACCCAGATGACTACAAGTACACGTATTAATTCATTTACTTCAAATACCAGTCCTGTGAGGTGAGTACCATTACTAATATGATTTCTCTAATGAGGAAGTTACGTGAGGTTAGGTAACTCACACAACCTTGTCTCTATTTGGAAAAATTTTTAATCTAAAGACTCAGAAGAAAAACATCCTCTAAACAAATATTTTTGTAAGATGTGGAAGAAAATTTTAGAAAACATCAGCTTGGTTTTCCCAAGGAACCAAGAAAATAAAGCCTTCCTGTAGGAACAGGGACATAAGAGAATAGACTTGGATGCAGGCAGAATTTTTAAAGAAGCTAGCAAAATAAAATTTAAGAGAAACCAAAAATGTTGTGGAAGAATTTGAATCTGTACTAGAGGCAGTAAAGAGAAAAATTGTCACTGCAGAAAAGCGAATAAGTGATGTGAGAGTTTAACCACAACAGCTCTCCCAGAATACAGAGGAAAAAGAGATGAAAATAATGAGAGACCATAAGAGAGATGCATGTCAAAGAAGTGAAGGCAAACCTACCACTATTACCTCTTCTCAGAGAAATAACTGGAATAAGGGTCAAAATCCTCAGCCGAGAGGCTACTAAGAGGAAAGGAAAGCCCACTGGTGAAATTATTATCACTTACCAGGATATTTTTAGAAGTTTCTGTGTGACCTCCCCAAAAGTCCCATAGTACTTTCTTTGCACTGTATCACTGACCCTATTCTGCCTTGAATTTTGCTCAAAGTGTAAGACTAGCGCTGAAAGTGTAAGGCTAGCACTGAAAAGAACGTATTTCAGATCCCGGTCTTTTCACTTACTGTGCGACATTAACAAGTCAAATCCTGGGCCTTTGTTTTCGATCTACCTTATAATATACTTTGTATTTACCTAGTTTACCCACCTTGAAAGGTTGTCTGGTGATACAAATGAAGTATGGAAATTTCTAGACAATAGCCTCCGAACCTGAATCTTTATGTCTCTATGTGAGTCTCAATATTTAAGGACAAAAAAGCCTGTCTGTTTCCTTTGTGCCCCCTGCAATACCTAGCAACTATAGGCACTGTATAAATATTTATCGGGCATGTTTAATTTAAGATAAAAGTTAGGACAATCTAAATCTATCCCACTATCACAAAAAGAACAATGGGATTCATAAAGAGCAGAAAAGTATAGATCAGTAAAATTGTGTTTGTAAAAAGATGTAAATCATTTATAATTGCTATTTATTTGTTTGGGGTTTTTTTGTTTGTTTTTTGAGACAGAGTCTCACTCTGTTGCCCAGGCTGGAGTACAGTGGCACGATCTTGGCTCACTCCAACCTCTGCCTCCCAGGTTCAAGCAATTCTCCTGCCTCAACCTTCCAAGTAGCTGGGATTACAGTCATGTGCCAACACACCCAGCTTATTTTGCATTTTTAGTAGAGACTGGATTTCTCCATGTTGGTCAGGCTGGTCTTGAACTCCAGACCTCAGGTGATCCACCCGCCTCGGCCCCCCAAAGTGCTGGGATTACAGGCTTGAGCCATGGCACCTGGCTATTTGTTTTAATTCCAGTGTTTACAAAAGACAATGAGCATTGAGCCATTTTAGTATAGATGTAAATTTTGATAATTTTCTCCATCCGATGTTACAACTAAAACATTTTAGTTCAATACACTGTAATTTAGAGCTTAATACAAAATGGAGATTTGTAACAGTTTGTTTTCACAAAGAAGAAATTGATTTAAAATGACAGAAGAAAATTATAGCAATTAACATAGCCATCCAAAGGAATATTTTCTAAGCATGTAAGATGACTACTATCATCAGTAGACCTATGCAATAATTTGGATTCACAAATGTGTCAACCTTCATTAAGAACCTTAAATTCCTAAAAGTAAATCAATTTTCAAAAATCATTATCCATCTGGAGAGAAACTTAATAATTTCCCTATGCCAGCTATGGAAATAACAGGTTTGAGCCATGTTAAAAATCAATGTTATCCAAATAGTGTTCTCAGATTCCTCTCTGGTAACATGCTGTTGATGTTGGTAACAGAGGCCACTGTCAGAGCATTTGCCCAAGTCCAGAATGTTTCCCAAGGATAGTAGGATATAGGATGTCTCTACACAGCTAGGGGCTAATTCAAGCCCCTGTGTAGAGAAATCCCCTAACTATCATTGAAAATTGAGAGAGAGAATACCTGTGTAGAGATATCCTATTAGCTACTGAATTTGAGGTCGGAGAATAGGGTGTGGAGGCAAGGAACCTAAGGCCTACTCACACTGACTTCCCAGAACTAAATCAGAAGGAAACCCCCAACTTTCCATGCCTAAGTAATGAAAGGACCAGAGGATAATCCCTTTGCAACCCACCCCAACTGCCACTTTCTGCATGGCAGACAGAAAACTGAAAGCACCTCTGATTGGTTGCAGAAAGCAACCAAGCAGACGTTTGCTTAGGAGTGTAACTTGGTAACTTCACTTTGGCCTCTGATTGGGGCCACTACTTCAGTTGCATGGGTGTACACCAAGTGGCCAATGGAAACCCTCTAGTGGGTATTTGGACCCAGAAGATTGCATAACCAGGGCCCTTGAGCCTCTGCTCAAGCCGTTCCCACCTTGTGAAGTGTGCTTTCATTTTCAATACATCTCTGCTTTCGTTGCTTCATTCTTTCCTTGCTTTATTGTGAGTTTTGTCCAGTTCTTTGTTCAAAATGCCAAGAACCCTACTGGTGACATGTATAGGGAGAAGGCCTCTCTCTCAATTCACTGGATAGATTCTACTATGCTATTTAATATCAGCGTCCTAGACATGGCATTCTTTTAAAAACTATTAGATTTCCTATTGAATTCATGGACAGTTCCCAGATTAACCTACTCAAACTTGAATTCTACAGGCTTGGAGACTAAGTCTGGAGAAAGCCTTTTAGCAAACCAAACCCTGGGAGCCATCCTGAGGTTTAAATCTCATAGTGCACGAGAAAGCTGATCTTTGTCTATTCAGTTTTGCAACTTCTGTATTGTTTTTACACAGGATTAAATGTTAAGATTGCAGTGCCCAAATCCATCTAGATTAGTTCTTTCCCCACTTCTATGCAATTCGCTTACACAGCTGAGTTTCATTGGGAACTAAACTCTTGGCAGTATACAAGTATGAAGTGTATTTGAAATTCAGAGGAAGCCAGGAAAAGGGACAGAGTTTGAAAAAGTCCCTTCTCAGATACTCATTATACCAAACTTAGCTTACAGAATTGTTTAGATGGTTTCTCTCTCTCTGATCTATTCTCTATGTTTCAACTAAAATAATCAGTTTACCATCCCACTAGAAAGAGGTAGGCAGAAATCTATGTGACTTGAGTTTGTGAAAAACCCTACAGCAATCTATTTCCAATTAGAGAGAATTTCTTCTCTGCCTGATTCATTTATGGTGCTTAATTTTCTGTTCTTTAAAACCAGCGTTGTTCATTTGCATCAAATTGTTTAAAATAAAAAAGATTAATCTTCTTGCTTTCTATAACTTTCACAGCTTGGTCCCTGACTATAACTTTGAATTCTTACTTTGACTCTCTATTCCTGTGGATAGAACAGAAGTGGAATTTCAAAGAACATACAATTTAACTTGAATTACACATTAGTTTATCTGATTACAGTTCTCCCTGGAAGCTAAGTGATTTTGAATATGGGAGTGGGTTTGCGTGAGTGGAGCACGTTGTAGAAAATGAAGAGTAGGGCCGGCCGCGGTGGCTCAAGCCTGTAATCCCAGCACTTCGGGAGGCTGAGGTGGGTGGATCACGAGGTCAACAGATCAAGACCATCCTGGTCAACATGGTGAAACCCCGTCGCTACTAAAATTACAAAAAATTAGCTGGGCACGGTGGCGCGTGCCTGTAATCCCAGCTACTCAGGAGGCTGAGGCAGGAGAATTGCCTGAACCCAGGAGGCGGAGGTTGCGGTGAGCTGAGATCACGCCATTGCACTCCAGCCTGGGTAACAAGAGTGAAACTCCATCTCAAAAAAAAAGAAAAGAAAAGAAAATGAGTAATCTTCCTGGGGTTTGGGCCACTGCCTTGGGATGGTACCTGTGAGGACCTAAGATAATATGTGGGATAAGAATATAGAAAAGGAATATGAGAGAATCTAGGTTAACTTCACTTAATCCAAAGGATTTGGAACCTATCCCAGTCAGCAGAACCATCTATTGCACTTTATACCTTTCAGAACCATCTATTGCCCCATATACCTTTAGCATGCCAAGCACTACCACCCTGTTCAGCCATTGTGGACTACTGACTACCATAAATTCTACTGCAAGCTGCTGCCAGAATCTCTCTCCTATGTCAGTTAAGGATGGTGTCCACTACCAGGCCTCTGACTCTTTTCTTTATGATCACCACAGAGCAGAAAACATGTAGCTTTCCCTTAAGATTAGAATCAACCTTACCATGCTTTTCTGGTTAAGATCATGAGAGCAGAATAGTGGCTGTATTTGCTGCTGTGTAGTAAGAAATTTGGCCGTGTACAAAGAGATCTGGCCTTTGTCTTCAGCTCCTGAGAGAAACCCTCTAAATATCTGGAATTTCCTTGTAAGAATCTTTTTTTATTGATGGTGGGCCCCTCTGCCTACAGCGAATAGTTTGTATTGGCAAGATGACTCAGAGTGGGGTGGGCCACACCCAACAGTCCAAGAATGCCATGCCAGAAAGACCAACTGTGTGCTTAGAAGGTTGGAGTTTGGGGCCACTGCTATTAGCCTGACCTTGGAGGAAGGGAGCTGGAGATTGAGTTCAAACATGTGAGCAATCAATTAGGCAAGCCTAGGTAATGAAACTTCGATGAAATCTCTGGACACAGAAACTTGAGTGAGCTTCTCAGCTTGGCAATATTCTATGTATTCTATGCATATTGCCAGTCATTTATATCAAGAAGGCAACCTGTAAGGATGACAGAAGTTTCCCATTTGAAACCTTCCCTAGATTCTGTCCTGTGTTATCCTTCGCCTAGTTCTAAGTCATGTCCTTTCCCTGTAGTAAATGTGACTATGAGTATAATAGCTTTTAGTGAGTTCTGTAATTCTGTCTAGTGAATTATCAAACCTGAGGGTAGTCTGGGGAAACCTGTGAACCTGAAATTTGTGTCAGAAGTTTTGGACAGACCTGACAGCCTGGAGGACTCTGCTTTCAAAGTCAAATTTGGCTAACTCCAAGTAGCTGCCTTTTCTGGACCTGAACTGGAATATGCCCAGACTCAGTGTTGGTGCCCTTTTAAATCTCTCAGGGATTATTCTTTCTCTAGGAATGGCCAGTTCATACATCATGGGCTTGGCTTCCTAACCATAGTCGGCTGGATGCTTGACCCAAACTGGCCAATCAGATTCTTCCCCACCCTCTTGCAGAATTTGGAATTGGGATTGAGAGATAGCCAATCTCTTTGTGGGGCTATATGCTACAATGTAGACTGAATTGGCAAGAAAGGCAATCTGCAGATAAAGAATAAAAAAAGACACACAGAGGCAGATGTCTTTCCAGTTCTTATTTTCCAGTTCCTTTCCTGAGTTCCAGGTGCTACTTGATAGCTTGAATTGGTTTCTTCTGCTTATACACAAATGTCCTATCCGATAGTTCCCCTTCATTATAAACTAATTCTTGGAACTAGCTCCCCCTCTCCTGTTCTGTCCATGGTCATCTCTGACTGGCCATGACATATACTGTGAAAAAGACCTTGGGAGAAGTAATATTTGTGATGCAGAGCAATTTTTAGTATATAAAATAATTACTCTAGAAGGGCAAGAATTTCTAAGGATAAGACGACTTTAAAGTGTTGACCAAAAGAAAAAAGCTGAGGCAATGTTGACAAAAAGAATTTATTTGGGCCAAGGTTGAGGATAGCTCATGAATTGGTTGAATTCCTGTCTTCAAAAGGTCCCAGAATATCCTGTCTTCTGAAGGTCCCCAAATACCTTGAGGTTTCTGTGCCTATCAGAAAGTGATTTTACTTACCCCAAGGTCATGACCCTGTAAGGGAACCAAGTAGACAATATACCAGGCCATGTTTTCCAAGTCTTGGTTTTATAAAGTCAAAATTAATCCCTCAAAGCAATATGCTCAAACTTGAAAATATGACATTTCAGTCAAAGCCTTGGTAAAATAACCAGTGTTTCCAATGTGTCCTGATACAAAAGGAAAAGAGATTCTTATTGAACTTACAAATAGCTACATTGCAATACAATGAGAATACGGTTTTTAAATTCTAGAGAAATCAGGTGGAGAGAAAGGTAAATGTTTCAATTTTTCTCACAAAAGTATACTTTACTCAATTGCTGTAAACTATAAATAGCTTAAAAGAAAAAGTATATTAACTCTAGAAAGCAAAATATAAAAATAATCAGCAATATTTCAAACAAAATGAAATCATACCAAATTATTTTAGTCCTCTATTAGTTCAGCCCTATGTAACTAACTTTTGCTCTGTTTGAAGTTGGGTTAGCAATTTTTATAAACCCATCAGTTTTTTATTAGAGTTCTGAATGTTTTTACCTAGTTCAATGGTAGAATCTCTAAAGTTATCAGAAACCTGTATTCTATACTACCTGTCATAGTCCTTTCCATTAATTTCCTTGAAGACACAATGCTTTAGAATTTGCAAAAATGTTTTAGGATAAAAAGTGATTTACTGCATATATCAAAACATAATAGGTTTTTAAAAAACCTCATACAGTTTTGGAACATACATTAATAACATCCACACAAAGATAATTCAAAGAAAGTCAAACACCATTTCTTATTTGATAATACTTTCCATATGATGTCAACATTGCTTTAACATCCCAATAAGCCTAATATGTCCCTCTTGGATTTTTCAAGGGTCCTCCATTTTTTTGACTGTCCAAGAGTTAGTTTGAGGTCAAAAAGACTCAATTTTAGAATCTGAAATTTGTTTTGGGGAGGTATTTCAAATATCAAAGGTTTAAGATACTTGATATTAAAATAAATCACAGGTTATTCTAAAATAATAGTCATTTATTTAGCTAAAATGATAATTCAAAGATTTCAGAAAACAAAAACTTTTTAATAGATCAGCAACTCAGTTTTCCAGTCAAAAGATCTAATAAAAGCTGTATCAGATTATCTTTCCCATTCTCCTCTCATTTTAACAAATTTTGCAATTTACCAAAAAGGTGAACAAAAATAATTTACTATATCTTATTAATACTATATGAAAATCTTGTTCAGAAAAAAAAACAAATTCTTGTATCAATGTATTATTATTAAATAGAATGTTAATACAACCTTATAAACAGATCTATCCAATCTCAATCAGCCTTGATCACACAACATAAGATTTTCATAAGCCTTTTACAACCTCTTAAAATTTTTCCCATTTTCTTTTTCCCCAATTTTCTATATCTACTTAGTTTATCTATCTTTTTTTAATTAAAATAACTTTTAAATTACCTTTAAGCCAGGCAAATTTGCTTTTCTTTTAACAAAAACCACATTTTAACATCTTTTTTTAAAACCTTCTTTTCTAAAACACATCCTATTTTTCTTTTACACTTTATATACAGAATTGTTTGTCTTACATCCAGTAGTTTTAATCACATATATTAATTACAATGTTAACTCTTAGTAACCCTAATTCTTGCTGAAAAACCTAGGAGTAAGCAATTTTAATTGTTATGTGCCAGGTGTAAAACCCAGGACAGAGAAGGCTTTGAAGACAAGTCCTGAAGGAACTGATTCCTCTTAGCATGGCCAGAAGGCACAACTGAGTCAATGAGGACATCCTGGGCTTGGCTCTGCACTGAAGCTGGGATAGCCTAAGCCACCAGACCTCACTGTGAGCACTTGTCCAGAGCTTAGAATCTGAAGACTCAAAACCAAACACATAAGATCATAGATAAATCAAAGAACTACGAAAAATATCAAGAAACAATTTTTGACCTGAAAACTTTTGTCAGAGACAGTCTAAACCTTTCTGACCAGGCAAAATGTCTGAATTGTATTTAATACCGACTGTTCTGAAAACAGTCGAGATGCTACTTGATAGCTTAAATTGGTTTCTTTATACAATAAAATTTTATTTTATCAGCAATTTTAAAATTAGCTTTATTTATCAGTGATTACTAAAGTCATGTTAACTTTAAATGTATTTGCACTTAATGAACTTAATTTGTGAGTATACTCATTCATTTACAAGTCAATTTATTACCAGGTAGGCAATATACAAACACAGATATGCATATATGTATAGTAAAAATACAAATATAAATAAATGTTTTATAGAATGGATTTTATAATTTCTGCCATAAGACAAGTAAAACTCACTGATTAAAAAGAACAGTTGGATTAATTGTACCTCTATAAATGGAACAAGTTATGTCCAAGGCTTTTACTGAATTTTAGATAAAACAATATAGCATTTCAAAGTAGAGGGAGAATTTAAGCTTTCCAAAAGATCAATAAAGTTTTACATTATCCTTGTCAAAAATTATGTCATCAAAAAAGAAGCAGATCAAGGGAATACCTATAATTAAGGGTTTAAGAAAAAATGAATTCAGTTGACTGATAAGCTTCTATAGAGACAACAGAGGGACTAGCTGGGACTGCAGGGCACTATATACATACATACATACACACACACACACACACACACACACACACACACACACCCTACTAAATGCCAGCTTTTAATTAAGTCAACTTTTTTCTGAGTCAGGATCATACTATATTACCCAGGCTGGCATGCAGTCATGTGATTGATCATGGCTCAGCCTCAACTTCCCAGGCTCAAGTAATCCTGTTACCTCAGCCTCCCAAGTAGCTGTGACTACAGGGATGCACCACCACAACCACTTAATTTTTAATTTTTTTTTTATAGATGGGGTCTCACTATGTTGCCCAGGCTGGTCTCAAATTCCTGGGCTCAAGCAATCCTTCGGTCTCAGCTCCCAAGGTGCTGGGATTATAGGCATGAGCCACTGCACCCAGCCTAAATCATCTTTTGACTACAGAGCTCTTTTTTAAAAAAAAAAAAACAAATCTCTTATTAGATTTGAGCCAGGACAAACAGCTTTCTTTATTCCTGCTTCTTTTTTCTCCTTTTTAAACCAAAGATATATTTTCAAGTGAATCTCAAAACTAATAACCTTTAACTGAGGTTATGACTTAATTAAGGACTCACCAGTCATCTCCAAAGATGTGCAACACAATCGTCAAAAGATCCAGAAACACTGCACAGACAGCTCAAAGAAAAGAAAGTTTCTCTAGATGCAAGAGAGGTATAACTCACATCTGTCTGACTATATTCTTTGGGGTCTCAGCTTCTCAGATGACCAACTACAGAAAGTCCAGATGGAATATTTACAGAGAGAGCTGGTAAAGTAGGGGGGCGGGGAATGGTGCCCATGTAGTAGTGCCAGAAGGCAAAGAAACATAGGATGGTGTAACCAGACTACTGCAGCCAGATTCACTGGTTCCCATACTTGGAGTCAAACCTGGGTCTCCTGGGTGAAAACCAGGAGTCCTAACCATTAGGCCACCACAGAAGCAGAGTACTGATGGCTGGAACTTAGGCTCTTGGTCTTCCTAACCCTGAAGAATGGGGAAAGGAGCCTTCTCCGTGGCACAGTGAGTGTTACAACTCAAATAGAACTCGTGGACCCAAAGAGTGTGTGATAGTGCAGTTTATTAGGCAAAGCAAAAGGACAGCTTCCAGACTGGTGGAAGGGGATCCGGAGAGAGGGTGCCCTCCCAGCTGGGGTGGGTAGGGTGAGTTATTCCCTCTCCATTCATGTTCTGAGGCAGTGAGAGAGATTCTTTCAAACTTCTCTGGATTAATTGACCTTTGAATCCTTTACTGGATTGGCTACTGTTTTACAACCCTGAGTCACACAGCCCCCACCTCTAAGAGCCAGAGGGCGGAGTGGGTGGAGGAGAAATGGAAACAATGGCTACCTAGACTACCAGAGGCGAGGAAAGTGGAAACGAAGGGCCCTAGCTGGCCAGAGTGTGAAATGAGAAAGCAGAAACAAAAGCTCCTATCCTGCCCGGGATGACCCTCTAACACAGTCCCTCAATGGTACATTTGTGGGAAGAGTTAAGTATGCTCCTACATTCACTGGCACTGCTGTCTCCTAGCTGATGAGCAAGCATTGTAAAGGGGCCCATCTTTATGTGGGAATCAGCTGGCAGGAAACCCTTTCTCTTTGTAAATTGCTGTCCTGCCATCAGACAAGCTGGGTAAGAAATAGTGTGTCTCCCAGCATTTTAACTTTTTCAGCTCAACAATCCTCAGTACTTTAGAAAAACATACTTTAGCTTCCTTCAGTAGAAAGGATTACAAACATGTACCTTAAAAGGTCAAGAGTCATACAAGTAAATTAAAACAAATTAATTTTTTATACATGTTTCTCTCCTGAAATAAAGATATCCATTAGGTAAAGGAATTTCATGATGGGTTTTTTTTTTTTTTTCATGATGGGTTTTAAGAACTTTAACTCTGTTTCAAATCTGATCTCAGCTGGAACACTGCTTAGGTAATTCTCCGGATGTTAACATTTCAATGACATGGTAAGATTTACATCTCCATGGGACTGAGAAAAGCCTGCAGGCAGTTTGGGAATTTTAAGGGTTTTTCTGAGGAGTTAAAGGAGAGCTCTCAAATTTTTTTTTCAAATTCCTTAACTTGAGGGCAAAAAAACTCACCTTTATTTACCTTTCAGTTTAAAACTAAGAGGAATTGGTCATAAGTTAATATACAAGCCTGTATTTTAAACAACAGGAAGCAGCTTTTATTTTAAAAGCATGCCATGTAAAGGAAAAAAAAGTCTACGCTAAACTTTCAGTACCTTCATCCAGACTTGGGCCCTAACGCAGAGGTGGAAAAGGCAGTGTTCCACTTTGATTTACCTGAAACCATTATCTTTTGTCCACAAGACAAAGATGGAACCTTCATTCTAGAAAGGGAGGATTGGAAACAATAGCCAGAATAAAGTCTAGACCTCACCTGAAAAGTAAGGGACGTTCCAGATTCAAGAGGTCTCATCCATTCCAACAAACGATCCTCTGGAATTAGAGGAACACAATGGGTTCATGCTGATGCCAAGCACCAAGTACAAGAGGAAATGCTGAGTGTCATGAGTGGAAGGATCACTGAATCCTGCCAACTTACAACAGATATGTCAACCTAAAGAAAGAAACTGAGGCAAAAGTAATATAGAGATTTTATGTGAGCCAAGGTTGAGGACTGGGACACACTTCCAAACTGCCTGAGAGAATGAGTGCTCTCTTTGGCCTTTACAACAAATAGGACTTTAAAGGCAAAGGGGACAAGGAATGTGCTTATACAAAGTTGTTTGTTTGTCAGACATCCTCAGTGATTTATAGAAACAACATTGGTTAGTGATATGATTTGGCTCTGTGTCCTCACCCAAATCTCATCTTGAATTGTAATCCCCATATGTGGAGGGAGGGACCTCGTGGGAAGTAATTGGATCATGGGGGTGGTTTCCCATGCTGCTCTCATAATAGTGAGTGAGTGCTCATGAGATATGATGGTTTAAAAGTGTTTGGCAGTGTCTGGTTTAAAAGTGTTTGACCCTCCTGCTGCCACATAAGATAAGCCAGACTTCCCCTTCACCTTCTGCCATAATCGCAAGTTTCCTGAGACCTCCCTAGCCACGCAGAACTGTGAGTCAATTAAACCTTGTTTCTTTATAAACCCAGTCTCAGGTTGTATCTTTATAGCAGAGTGAGAAAGAACTAATATAAAAAATTGGTTCTAGAAGTGCGATATTGCTATAAAGATAACCTAAAAATGTGTAAGCAACTTTGGAACTGAATAACAATCAGAAGTTGGAACAGTTCTCTAAAGACAGGAAGATGTAGGAAAGTTTGGAACTTCCTAGAGATTTGTTGAATGGTTCTGAACAAAATGCTGATAGTGATATGGACAATAAAGTCCAGGCTGAAGCAGTCTCAAATGGAGATGAGGAACTTATTGAGAACTGGAGCAAAGGTCATTCTTGTGCTTTAGCAAAGAGACCGCTGGCAGTTTACTCCTGTCATAAAGATCTGTGGAACTTTGAACTTGAGAGGCATGATTTGAAATTAGAACTTACAATTAAAACGGGAGCAGACCATAAAGGTTTGGAAAATTTGTAGCCTGACCATGTAGAGGAATTAAAGCTGGCTGCAAAAATTTGCATAAGTAACAAGGAGCTGGACGTTAATCACCAGGACAACGAGGAAAACTACTCCAGAGCATGTCAGAGATCTTGCCAACAGCCCCTTCCATCACAGCCTGGAGGCCTAGGAGGGAAAAATTATTTCATAGGCCAGGCCCAAGGCCCCCACTGCCTTTGCATCCTAGGGACATGGTGCCCTGCATCCTGGCTGCTCAGCTCTAGCTGTGGCTAAAAGGGGCCAATGTACAGCTCAGGCCATTGCTTCAGAGGGTTCAAGCCCATGCCTTGGTGGCTTCCATATGGTGTTGGGTTTGCAGATGAGCAGAAGACAAGAGTTGAGCTTTGGGAACCTTCACCTGAATTTCAGAGGATGTAGGAAAATACCAAGATGTCCAGGCAAATTCTGCTGCAGGGGTGGAGCCCTCATAGAGAACCTCTGCTAGGACAGTGCAGAAGGGAAATGTGAAATTGCACCCCCTCACACAGAGTCCCCACTGGAGCAATGCCTAGTGGAGCTGTGAAAAGAGGACCACTGTCCTTCAAACCCCAGAATGGCAGATTCAACAACAGCTTCCACCATGAGACTAGAAAAGCCACAGGTACTCAACACCAGCCTGTGAAAGCAGCCAAAGGGGCTGTACCCTGTAAGGGCAGAGCTTCCCAAGGACTTGGGAGCCCACCTCTTGCATCAGCATGCCCTGGATGTGAGACATGGAGTCAAAGGAAATAATGTTGGAGCTTTAAGATTTAATGATTGCTCTTTTGGGTTTCAGACTTGCACGGAGTCGCTGGTTCCTTTGTTTTAGCCACTAGTTCCCATTTGGAATGGATCATTGACTCAATGCCTGTAACCCCATTGTATCTTGGAAGTAACTAACTTGCTTTTGATGTTTCAGGTTCATAGGCAGAAGGGACTTGCCTTGTCTCAGACAAAACTTTGCACTTGAACTTTTTAGTTAATGCTAGAATGAGTTAAGACTTTGGGGACTGTTGGGAAGACATGACTGGTTTTGAAATATGAAAAGGAAATGTGATTTGTGGGGGATCAGAGGCAGAATGATATTGTTTGGCTCTGTGTCCCCGTCCAAATCTCGTCTCAAACTGTAATACCCATGTGTGGAGGGAGGGACCCGGCGGGAAGTGATTGGATCATGGGAGTGGTTCCCCCATGCTGTTCTCATGACAGTGAGTTCTCATGAGATCTAATGGTTTAAAAGTGTTTGGCAGCCAGGAACAGTGGCTCATACCTGTAATCCCAGTACTTTGGGAGGCTGAGGTGGGTGGATCACTTGAGGTCAGGAGTTCTAGACCAGCCTGGCCCACATGGTGAAACCTCATTTCTACTAAAAATACAAAAAAATTGGCCAGTGTGGTGTTCAGCACCTGTAATCCCAGTTACCTGGGAAGCTGAGGAAGGAGAATCACTTGAACACGGGAGGTGGAGGCTGCAGTGAGCTGAGATTTTGTCACTGCACTCCAGCCTGGGTGACAGAGTGAGACTCCATCTCAAAAAAAAAAAGTTTGAAAGTGTCCTCTCCACCCCTCCTGCCACCATGTAAGACATGCCTGACTTCCCCTTCACGTTCCACCATGATTGTGAGTTTCCTGAGGCCTCTCCAGCCTTGCAGAACTGTGAGTCAATTAAATCTCCTTTCTTTATTAATTACTCAGTCTCAGGCAGCAGTGTGAGAATGGACTAATACAGTTAATGATTAGTTATGCATTGTTGGATCGTAGGGTATGAGTTACAGTGTCCAGCATATGGCATTCTATGACTACTTGGTGTCAGTTAATCTAGAGCCCACATAGCAAGTGATCTGTTATTTAGCTGAAGGAAAGAAGTGAGATGCCTGCTGTTGCATTTCAGTGCCTCTTTGGGCCTAATAATTAAAGGGGCTTTCATTCCTCAGATAACAAATTTATTTTCTTTCTCAAACATAGAATACTTCATTCAGAAATGAGGGAGAAATAGCTATCAAAAAGGTGAAAAGGAGGGTGGTTAATAGGATTTAAAACAGGGAATGGAAAAAGGCAAGTTACTGAGAAGCAGGAGACTGATCTGAAAGAGTAGGAAAAAATGATACAGAGAAATCCATATGGCTGGCACATGATAACAACTATTTGTTAGATGAATTCATAAGGAGTAAAAAAAAATAGGAAAGGGGTGCATCCTTTACTCCAAATGATTAGAAAATAAAACCCACATTTAATTTGAAATTCAGAGAGAGTAATATATTTCACCTCCTGTTACCAAATCTCCCAGGAGCTTTGTTTCCCTTACCCACTCCCCAGGATATTTAAAAGACATTCCTAAAGTTATTGACAATTGCCAGGGTTTGAATTTAGAAGTTTGAGACTGATTTAGCTATTCTGTGATGACACACAGAATTTCACTCACCTCTTCTCATTTCCTCCATTCAGTTTTCTATATTGTGTACATGTTTAAGTCTATGGTAGATTTAAAGTTTTCTTGAGTGTAAAAGCCATATCAGATCTAACTTCATATACTCCATGTTACACTGGGAGGATGTTTTATATATAACATCATGTTCATGTGAACTAAATATCTGACAAACATATAAGGAGAACTCATCTTCCTTTTACATTAAAAGAAAATACATGAATCACTAGTTGTATTAGCCCATTTGTGCTGCTACAGTCAAAATACCTGAGACGGGTAATCTATAAATAACAGAAATTTATTTCTTACAGTTCTGGAAGCTGGGAAATCCAAGATCAAGCCACCAGCAGATGTAGTGTTTCTGCTTCAAAGACAGTGCCTTCTTGCTGTGTCCTTAATGGTAGAAGAGGTCAATAAGCTTCCTTGGGCTTCTTTTGCAAGGGCACGAATCCCATTCATAAGGGCTACCCTGATAATCTAAATGCCCCCCTCTTAATACTGTTGTGTTATGCTCCTCACAGCTGCCTCTTCTTTTTCCTTGGAGATAACTTCCAGGACATAAAGGCATTGTTTTGTTGAAGAAACAGAGATGCTGATATATGAGAAATGTGGTATGGCAGGCCAAATAATGGCTTCCCAAAGATGTTCATGTCTACATTCCGGGAAACTGACTATGTTACATTATATGGCAAAGGGGAATTAAGGTAGTTCAATGGAGTTAAGGTTGCTAATTAGCTGACTTTAAAATATGGAGATAATTCTGGGTTATCTTGGTGGGACCACTGAAATCAAAATGTGGAAGAGGGAAGCAGAAAAATAGATCAGAAAGGTATCATGTGAAAAAGACTTTATCAGCCATTGCTGGCTTTGAAGATGGAAAGGACAATGAGGAAAGACTTCAGAAGCTAGGAAAGGCAAGAAAATAAATTCTCTCCTAAAGCTTCCAGAAATAAATGCAGCCTTGCCAACCTCTCAATTTCAGCCCAGTGAGAGTCACTTTGCCATTCTGATCTGCAGAACTGTAAAATAAGGTAGAAAACGGGGTTCCAGAGCCCAGAGTGTGAGGCTTTCCAACAGGAGCTAGATTCCAGACAGGTGTTGCCTGGCAGGAGCTGAGACCAGAAGAGTGGGGCTGTCCTTGGGAGCAGGAATCACATAGAAAATGGAGGAACTGCTAGAGACAGCCCTCAAAGAAGGGAAAAATGGGAATAAATGCTCTGACATTTCCTCCCTCCTTCCCTTCAATCTTTGGCAACACCAAACCTATCTAGAAAGCCAGAAGGCAAATGTGCCTGGATAGTTAGTGAGTGTGTGTGTGTGTGTGTGTGTGTGTGTGTGTGTGTGTGTGTGTGTGTGTTTAAACCCTTCAGGTGATTCTGATGCACAGCTCAGTTTGGGAACTGCACAAAAGTTTTTGTAATTCTTCCACCTTTGTGCTCTTCATTGGGTGGGGGATTACAAAAGACAGAGTAGAAAGATAGGAGGTGTGGGAAAGGAGGCTTGTAATTGAGACATTAGGATTTTATAACCATTTGATGAAGATAATTTCATGACAGTGTCAAAAAGCCTGTATCCAGGATCACTGAGATGTCTCTCAGATTAGTCCTTCTCATTAGACTTGGTAATTTAAATGTTAAGGGCAGAAGCCACTTTGATGATAAAGTGTTATCCTTGAATATCCTTTATGTAAATGTAACCTTTAGGTGAGGAAAGAGGAGAGACAATATAATTAGTGAATTGCATGCAGATAATCAGCAGCTCATGTAGTATTAGTATATAATTACAAAGCTGAGATTCTCTTAACTTGATATTCGGGCAAAGAAATAAGGAAAAACACCTGCAACTCATTCTGCAAGGTTAGAATGGGGTTCTTTTAAGTGTATTTTCAACACAATATTGAAAAGCAGATACTAAACCAACCAAAAAAATCTTGTGAACATGAAACTGTTTATCTAGAGAGCAGGTGCAAAAAAATTCTTCTCACATGCTATTTTATAAAATTGTTGGAAGTGAGATTTTACAACCCTTCATCACACTTTGAAGAATATATTAAACTTTCTAATCCCATAATACACTTGCAATTAAATCTGTGAGCCTACTCACTTTCCATCAGTCCCTCCACACTCCACAATGTCTGGACAAAGTGCCATGGTGGAAGAGTTTGTTTCTAGGAGTCTTCCATCTTCCCATTTGTGGAATTTCTCTAAATCATGAAACTCCGTAAGAGCCATCACACACTGCAGCACCTGGGGCATGATTATTAAATGAATAAATGAATAGTGAGTGAATGCATGCATGATGCACAAAGCCTCACACTCTGATATTCCCTTACTGGTCCTGCCTTCACATTTAACAATACAGTTGTCAAATATTTATTGAACACTGCCTATGCTAGGGTCTGTGAAACAATGAGGAGTGAGACCAATTACATCTCTTCAAAGTCTTTACCATTGAGAATAGATACGTAGACCAAAAAGTTAACATAGAATAAAATATGATACATGAAGGAGAAACAATTAAAAATGCAATGGAGAAGAATTGTGGATGTTGTGATGGAATATAGAGAAAAGAACAAAGAAAATACTATAAAATAAAACCCAGAAACCAATGAGAGAATTTCTAAGCAGAGGCTTGGGTGCATTGGCACTTAGATGATTTTTTTTCTGGGCTATTCTACCACCCAGAATGAGAACAAAAAAGTAGACAAGATTGAAGATTCTTAGTTGAGACCATGCTCAGCAGACAGGGAAACTTGTAAGCGGCTAGGGCAGTAAGAACAACCAATGCCAAGTTTTATTTTAACACTGACAGATTGGTCATGGTGACCCAGAGCACACTTGGAGAATTCTTAGACTAAGTCTTCAGGGTTGCCAAGGATTGGGAAAAGGGAAAGCGTGAACACATAGGAGCCACAGGTGTACTATTTGTGAAC
Organism: Saguinus oedipus; assembly: GCA_031835075.1. NCBI lineage: Eukaryota > Metazoa > Chordata > Mammalia > Primates > Cebidae > Saguinus > Saguinus oedipus. Next base: position 42,637,959 of record CM063188.1, read on the forward strand.
CCCAAAGTCTGGTGTCCTAGCCCAAGCTCTGCAAAAAATAAAGCAAATACACTGAGTGAACTGAGTGATGGAAAAGAGGTTGAAAATAAAGTGTTTGATAATACAAGATGATAATATCAACCTCATTGCAGGGGGGCCGATCAGCACGTAAAGACGTTTCACTCTCAACAATGTCTCACATTAAGCTTTCAGGTTCCATGAAAAAATTAATATGCTATTTTCTCTTTGATCAATCCACTAAGATTGAATTAAATAAAATAAATGTAGCCAGGTACTGTGGCTCTCGGTGACTCCCACCTGTAAGCCTGGCTATTCGGGAGGCTGAAGCAGGAAGATCACTTGAGGTCAGGAGTTCAAAACTACTCTAAGCTGATCTCTAAAAATAAATAAATAAATAAAATACAACAATGTATTTAAGAAAGGAACTCTGTTTTTATATTCACAAGCTAACTTTAATATGTGTTTTTTCAATTTATCTCTTAGATTATGAGCACTTGCTCACATCTGACCTTTCCTTATATTGCATCAAATTTCCACAGTTTCTGCAAAAGAAAGTTCCAGTGAGTGCTTAATGAACCAGATAATAATAGTGAAAGATAAAACCAGAACTCTTTGGGAAGCTGAATGAACCTCTAAGTGATTAAAAACTATTTGGCTAGTTTTCACTTTGCTAAATTAATTGATGCTAGAGATGCTCTAAAGGCAAAAAAAAAACCTGTACTTAAATAAAAATTTAGTTATTATAATTTAAATGACATTATTTACATATGCAATTCTACCAAAAATTCTTTCTTAGGTAGACCATTACCTAATAAATAACTCAGGTACAAAAATTCTACATTTTTCAATTTTTTTTAAATTTGAGGTCAATAAAATTTTCTCCTCATGAGTCATATGAATAATTGATTAGCCAATACCTTTACAATTCCCTATGCGTGAACCAATAGATCCTCTAGTATTTTTTTAAATCCATATATTTTATAACTCAATTTGTATTTGCCCATTTGAATTCACCACAAAGAAAACGGATGTGATTAACAGAATAAAATTTCTAACTGAGACTCAATAATTATATATTATTACTTTAGGTAACTCTAAGTAGTATGAGCAAAAAAAGAAAAAAAAGCTTAATAGGTTTATTGAGTCAAAATAGCAAGGCTTTTCATCCTTATTGAAAAACAACAAGGTTATTAAATTTTTTTCTTACAAAGACAATCTAAAAAGAATGGAACCACAGTTATCATATAGAGTACAGATTAAATTAGCTTCAGATTTTATTAAATCACATCCAAATATAGCTACTAAAAACCAGCAGCCAGGAGAGAGAAAAATTGACAGATTGGTCGTGGTGACCCAGAGCCCCCTTGGAGAATTCTTGTGGCTAAGTCTGCAGGGTTGCCAAGAACAGGGAAAAGGGAAAGAAAAAAGGGAATACTAACCCTTGGCTGTTTTAGCTATAATACATTTTCCCCCACATTATTATCCAGTAATTGGGATATATAAATGTAGGCTTTTAACGACTATCAAGTGTTCAAATTGGTAGGTAACATTATTAGATAATAAGCACATTTCTTTCCCTTGAGTCGATTCAACAAAGTATAATACCACTAGATAGGCAGAGGAAGTAAAATAAAATTGGCAGCAAGCTTCTTTGGGCTTATAACTTTGCAATGAATTTTTGTGTGGTTTAATATTTGTTTAAGAGAAAGACATCTTCCTCGCTGTTAATCCCAGATTCTTATAACGGTACCCGAGATATTTTTTTAGCCAGTGACTTTTCCAGTTTCAGAAAGAAATGTGCATAAAAACTACTGAATCCTCATTTGCTGCAAAGATTGTGAGCACAAGCCCTGGTGTTAGATCTTCTAGGTTTAAATCCAGACTATCATCTCTAAGAAACAGTCCAGGAAGCCATACAGTAACTCCTGCAACCCCTGCAAAATTATCAGTACTTGATAGTTGACAGCTTCCCTAATTAGGATCAGCCAGAGAAATCCAAATACACGCCCCTAAGCAATAACATAGGATACCCCACTTCCAGTTAGCCCGCCTACAGCTTCTCATTTTTCCAATATCCTGCCTCTGCATCTTATGCAGTATTACTCTGGGCAAGTTATTTTTTTCTCCACCTCAGCATTTCCTCCAGCATTTCCTCAGCATTATCTCCAATATAAATTGGAGATAATAGTATAGACTTTATAGGGTTGTTATGAGGATTAAATTACCTAATTTATGTATAGAATACTGCCAAGTACCTAATGAATGTTACATAAATTTTAATTTCCATTATTTTATATATCAGTATAATATTCAAACATTCACCTTACTGAGATCTTATGGAGTAACTAAAACATTCCACCTCCCATCCTGGGAAATTACATGTCAGAAAATGTCCATGTCAGTTTCACTCACTCCTCTTCCAGATCTCCAAAATATAGTTGCAATAAGCTTTCAATCTGGTTGTCTTTGAAGAAATTGCTTTCAAGTGAGGAAGCAAAGGCTGCCAGGCAAGTATATGAACATGGGGGTTGCTGAGGAATTTGTGTGAAATGATCAAAGAACCCTTCTGTGTGGTCCCCATCTGAAACAGCAACTCTACTACTAATGCTTCACACATAGGCGCTTTCTGCTTCATACCTCCTACGCTATGCTTCACACATGGGTGCTTGTTGCTGGAGCGGTGTGGCAGACACCATTGGGTGCCTACCCAACTCCAATTCTCCCCTCATTCCTTGCTCATAGAGTCCAGTTTTGTTAAGAGAATGGGAGGCCAGGTGCTTCTGGGGAAGTTAGGCCCCTCCCCAGATCCAGGGGTGAATCTTGATCAGTCTGTCAATCACGAAAATTCCATTCCTTCACTAGTGGCTACATGAGGAATAGGTGTGTGACACAACATGGTCAGTGATATGTGTTGCAAAATCTGCTGAGGGGACACTGGGAAGATTTTTCTCCCACTTAAGAAGAAATCCAAAGAATAAATACCCTTTCCTCCAGCTATGGGACGTTGTTATGCATGGATGGGAAGCCTGGAAAGGCTGCAACCTTCTTAAGAGCTGAGAGGAAAACAACAGAGCAGAAGGATGCTGTTGGTCATCATTGGTCCTGATGACAGTTGAGCCTCTGAATCAACCAGCCTGCAACCACCATTCTTGGGCCTTCCCATTAAATGAGATAATAAATCTTTTTAATTGATTAACCCAGTTCTTAAACTTTAGTGTGCATTCAAATCCCTTAGCGGTCTTGTGAAAGTGGAGAGCCTGATTCGTAGGTCTGGAGTAATGCCTGAGATTCTGCTTCTCTTGCAAGCCCACGGATGATGCTGATGATGCTGGTCCACAGACTTGACGTAGCAAAGACTAAAGCCACTCTTTGCTGGGTTTTCTGTTAGTTTCAGTGAAGGGAATGTCACTTAGTATGCTTTTGGTTATAGATGGAATTTAAAATTGAAGGTGCTGAGAGGAAAAAAAGAAAATAGCCTCTGTGGTTCGATACATAAACTGAGAGACCATACTCTTTCTTGTGGATAAATTAGTGAAGCCTGTAGAGAAAGAGAGGCAGCAGGGAGAGAGATATAGAAGTAAGAGGCTGGAAGAAAACACTATGGGCAATGGTAGGGGTGGTGGTGAAGGTTTTCTGGTTTTCAGTTCCATTCCTTCCTGAGGCCCAGCTGCATTCCTGCCCTTAGAAAAACCCTGTGGCTTAAGGTTGCTCAAATCAAATTTACACAACCTGCTACTAAATAATCCTAATTATTTAGTATATAGGTGCTCAACCAGTAGGGTCATGTGACTGTGTTTTTCTTTCTCAAATGGGAAGCTCTGAGAGCAAGTAGCTTTTCCTTTCACATGTTCCATACCATTGACTAACTTTATTTATTTATTTATGAGGAAAGGTATCTTTGTCACCCAGAGTGGAGTGCAATATTGCAATCATAGCTCACTGCAGCCTCCAACTATTGGGCTCAAGCTATCCTGCCACCTCAGCCTCCCAAGTACCTAGTACCACATGCCACCACACCTGGCTAAGCTTTTTTATTTATTGAGAGACAGGGTCTCACTTTGCTGCCCAAGCTGTTCTTAAATTCCTGGCTTCAAGTGATCCTCCCATCTATACATTATTACTCTGGGCAATTATTTTTATACTTAGTATAAAAAGTATATATATTTATACTGATAATTTTTTCAATTTGCTTATTCCACAGCATGAAACATAGTGTCTGATAGACAACTGATGATCGAAAAATTCTGACTCAGTGAATAAAACTGAGTCCGTTTTAAAAATGGATACACACACAAGAACTTTACAGGAAATATGTATGTAGTTCAACCAACTCTTACTCCACACAAATCTCCCTGCTATACTTTGTTTTTGCCAAATCTGTTAGTACTGTGCTCCTTTGTGCATATGACTATGATAATTATGAAATAAGATGCATGTTCTTCTTAAATCCTAAAGTTCTGTGTAATGTCCCTTAGCAGAAGTGTTGCTCAATGCATGTGAACTTATGTGCACTATGTAAGTTGGTGCTGCCAGACATGTGGCTCATGCCTGTAATCCCAGCACTCTCGGAGGCCGAGGCAGGCAGATCATGAGGTCAGAAGATTGAGACCATCCTGGCTAACATGGTGAAACTCCGTCTCTACTAAAAATACAAAACATTAGCCAGGTGTGGTAGCATGTGCCTGTACTCCTAGTCACTCAGGAGGCTGAGGCAGGAGAATCACTTGAACCTGGGAGGCGGAGGTTGAAGTGAGCTGAGATCGTGCCACTGCACTTTAGCCTGGTGACAGAGTGAGACTTCATCTCAAAAAACTAAAATAAGAAAGGGTGCTGTAATATGTCATCTTTTTAAGAAATAAGTTTTATTGAGATATAATTAATTTTCCATATAATTTATTCATTTAAAGTGTGCAAGTCAATTGTTTTAGTACTCATATAGTCACCAAATTGTATAATCATCACCATAATCAATATTAAAATATTTTTATCATGCCTGAAAGAAATTCCATACTGTTTAGCAGTCATTCTCAATTTCTTCCCAGCCCTCAGCCATGAAGAACTACTAATGTACTTTCTGTTTCTGTAGATTTGCCCATTCTGGACATTTCATAACAATGGAATCATACAATATGTGGTCTTTTATGACTGACTTCTTAACTTAGCATGATATATTCAAGATTTATCCATGTTGTAGTGTTAGTACTTCATTTCTTTTCATGCATGAATTATATAACATTGTATGGATATACCATTTTGTTTATTCATCTGTTGATAAATGTTTTGGTGGTTTCTATTTTGGGTATGTTACAAATAATGCTGTTATGAACATTCATGTATAAGTTATGGTATGGATGTATATTTTTACTTCTCTTGGGTAGATACCTAGGAGTAGAATTGCTGGGTTTTATGGTAACTGACTCTATGCTTAATCTTTTGAGTTGCCAAACTCTCTTTCCAAAGTAGCTGCACCATTGTAACTTTCCCACCAGGAGTATATGAAGGTTCTAATTTCTTCAGCACTTGTTAATATCTCTCTTTTTTTTTTTTGAGACGGAGTTTCGCTCTTGTTACCCAGGCTGGAGTGCAATGGCGCGATCTCGGCTCACCGCAACCTCCGTCTCATGGGTTCAGGCAATTCTCCCGCCTCAGCTTCCTGAGTAGCTGGGATTACAGGCACGTGCCACCATGCCCAGCTAATTTTTTGTATTTTTAGTAGAGATGGGGTTTCGCCATGTTGACCAGGATGGTCTCGATCTTTTGACCTCATGATCCACCCGCCTCGGCCTCCCAAAGTGCTGGGATTACAGGCTTGAGCCACCACGCCTGGCCCTATCTCTCTTTTTATTACAGCCATCCTAGTGGGTGTAAAGTGTTATGCCATTGTGACTCTGATTTGCATTTCCCTGATGGTTAAGGAATGCGTAATCTTGACTGATAAAATTGAGAGGAAATGATTTTTTTCTGGATAATCAGCCATCTCTTATTTGTTTTGGATGCTTCTTCCAATAGGCTCTTTTTTTGTCCAATAAAAGTTTTTATGCTTTCCAATTTACTTAAAAATCAGGACAATCCATCATTATTATTTTTATCTAGGTGTTTCACATATGTATGCCCTCTGAGAGACACACATATTTATAACCCTACAGTCCCTATAGCAGTAGTTCTTTGTGTGATGTAGGTATTTTACAAAGACATAATGAATGAATGAAGTAATAATAGTCCAAATAATGAATAAAGTAAAAATAGTCCAAAGAAGAGTATTTTATCTTAGCAACTGTTCACATGAGAACAACAAGCAGCAGTTCTCAAAGTGAAGCTTTACAGAGCTGCTAGATTTTTATAATTCAATCTTTGCTTTCTTATTAAAACATGCATTGCATTGTGAATAACAAAATCCAAACAATCTCCCACCCACCACAACTTTGCAAACCACAAGTACATAAATCGGAAGATGTAGTGCATGACAAAAATTCTGGATTATGAGAGAATGGGGATGGTAAATGGATTGAGACAAGTGAGAGATTGAATAGGCAAATGGAGAATGGCCAGAACATACATAAAAATAGAACTCTGATCCACAACTTGCAGGAATCAGGCCAGGGAACAAGCCTATTTTCTATAATAACCAGTCCAAAAAGCCAGTCTATACAAGTCAGACTTGCAAGAAATTTGACTACTATCTCTAAGAAACAGTGCAGGAAGCCAAACCATAACCCCTGTAACAATTGGCCTCAAATGGCCAGCACTTGCTTCAATAACTGACAGCTTTTTTAATTTTCTCTCTTCTTCAAACTTAGGAACTACCAGAAAAGTCAAATATGTACCCCTAAGCATTACATAGGATGCCCCATTTATAGTCAGTCCGTCTGCCAACAGCTTCTAATCAGGGTACACATGAATTCTTTTTTCTGGTATAAAGCTTTCCCACTCCTCTGCCTGCCTTTGAATCTCTGCCAAAATGCAAGGGATGACTCTCTCACTATAGTAAGCTCTGAATGCATATCCACTCCCTGTTCTCATGTGGTTGGTCTTTATTTCCACGCTGGCTGTTTGGATTTAATATTTTAGCCCAATTTATAATCTGCTTAACTATTTCCTGAATCTGATTGAAAGAAGCAGGATTCCTATGACAGTCAGGTTACTATGAGTCAGTCCTGTGGCATGAAAAGTGCATGAGACTTGGAGCTAAGTGATAATTATTGTAGTCCCAGCACACTGCTGATCACTGTATGCCTCTGGGCATGTGGCTGCTGGAGACCTAGGTTTCTCTAGCTATAACATGGGAATAGTGGAGGCGTAAACTATATCTCTAAAATAGCTTCTGTTTCTTAATCACAGAATACTAGAAATAGTTTCAAATAATTTGTGATCAACTGCCTCCTCTAACTTTCTAATGTCATTCTCATCTGTTATGGACTGAATGTTTGTGTCCCCTCCAAACTCATATGTTTAAATCCTATCCCCCAATGTGATGGTATTAGGAGGCAGAGCCTTTTGGAAGTAATTTGGTCATGAGGGTTGTCTAAGTCTGTTCAGATTGCTGTAACAGAAGACCATAAAGTGGGTAGCACATAAACAAGACAAATGTATTTCTCACATTTCTAGAAGCTGGGAAGTACAAGATCAAGGCACCACAGATTCAATGTCTGGTGACGACCTGTTTTCTAGTTTGTAGAAATTGGTTCAGTAATAGTAAAGATTGAAAACAACTGTTCTATTCCATTTGGATACAATAAATATGCTCCATTGGTCTGCAGTGTGTAAACACTTGCTCTTTCTCATCAACCATAATAAGAGGGGAAATCTAAAAGTCCAGGCTACCCTGACAAGGCTCCCACATCTCTCTCCCTGATGTGCCTAGGGTGCCTAGTGCATTTGAGTCATTAGCGGAACCAGCATGGTGAGGCCCCATCTGGATGTGTGTCTACTGAGGAGATGTACTTCTGCTATTAAAAAGCTGCCTTTCACACCATGTGGCTATGTGTCCTTACTCCTAAGTAGACAAATGCAAACCTTCAGCTGTGAGCTGCCTGTTTGGTTCCTTCCCTGAACATGGTCACAGAAGCTGGGGACATCTGGCTGCTCAGAGGCTGGCTAGGGCTGCTCAGAAGTGCTGGGTATGTGGATGGTAGTACCCAAAGCCAAGTTGGAAGTCAGGTCTCTCCAACCTGACATGTGGGTTGTGGAGATGCAAGATAGTGCTCAGTCTTGTAGAGCAGTAACCTGCAGTTCTGCCAGCTACTACAGATGAAGTTATTCCAAAGAAGGCCAACCCCCTGGTCCTAAGGTCCTGCAGGCTTGGATTAAGTGTCTGTGAAGAACTGTAGTGGTCAGTTTGTCCAATGCACACATGCAGCCACATCCCAGAGCACGAGCCAGCAGAGTCAGGACTGGTAGCAGCATCTGACAGCTCCTAGCCCAGATCCACTATGCTTACCTCCCCATTATCCACCTCTGTCCAGGACATTATCTGGAGCTACCCTCAGAGATTCTCAGGGAGTTTCTGAAACCCACCTGCAGTGTGCTATCATTCGCTGGTTCTCAAACTTGACTGCAAGTTGGAATTCTCTAGGTAGTGACAAAAGATTCTTTGCCTCAGCAAACTTTAGTCAGACTCCTGAACCCCTTCCTAGGCCTATCTGTGTGCTTTTTTATAAAATTCAGTTTTAGCAAAGATGCCTGCTAGGTCATCCCTTCTTCACACTTGATGTCTAAATAAACCTCAATACTGGGTTGGGTTCCTCATCCTCCACCATCCCACTGATTGAAGACATCCAGGCCTGTTTTCAGCAAGAATCCTGTTAAGTTGGTTGAGTTGGACTCTCCTTTATTCCTGATATTTCCTCTCAGTAACTTTGCATCCACTGGGCCCCACGATGCTCCTTGGTTTTAAGTTTCCACTTGCCCATACTGTATTCAAAGTTGAGCCCAATCTCTTCCACACTGTAAAGTTCCATTGCAGTGGTCCTTACACCTATCACGATGGTCCAGAATGAAGTCTTCTTTATCATACTTAAGCAAATACCATTGAATATTTTCCTTAACAGGAGCTTTCAAAGCTATGAATGCCTGCCCCACCCACAGAGTTTCTGATTTAATTGATCTAGGGTATACTTGGGCATCAGAAATTTTCAAAGCTCCCAGGTGATCCCAATGTGCAGCCTGGTTTGGTATAACCAATAAAGTTGATAATCTCTCAGTGAAGAAGAAAAGAAAATTACAAGTGTGGTCTCTAGAGGGGACTCCCTCTGAGCTCCTCAAATGTGATATTCTTTCTGAGGTTCCTCCTACCCATCATTTCAGAGTTTAGTTCAGCTGAAGGCAGCATGGAGTCCATTCTGGCAGCCTAACGTGGCTGCACTCCCAGCATTTCATGTTGATAAACTGAAGTCTGGATCATTGCATTCTCCTGCCATGGCTAAGAAAGTAATAACAATACTAATTATAATTGCAATTGTTTTTAAAAGATAAAATGATGTTCTGTGCAGAGTGTGCCAGCTAAATAAAAATGCCAGCAGCATAGACTACAAACTGTGAAGACTGTAAATCTAGGCACGGCCTGAAGTTTTATTTCTACAGTTGTTGAAAACATGCATAGCACTTGGAAAATCTGAAATGATTCCCAAGTATCGCATACTTTTAATTGTTTGAAGTTAAATCTAGCTACTTTTACTAATTACTCTTAACGGAAAACAAAGGCAGAAAGCATATATTAAGAAGATACATGTTATAGTTCAGAAGCTAAAAGGCCTTCTATCAGAACAGAGAATACTTGAAATGAAGGGTTGACACAAGTTTAAATATTGAGCTCACACCGAAAAAAACTCAGGAAAAAAAACCCTAAATTCAAAAAGTATTTATTTGGTGACATACCAAGGTCCGTCTCACTATTTTTCTTCCCCCCCAAAATACATATTAATATACACATTCACACACATGCACAGTAACGAAAAGGTGATTTGGTCAGTATTTAAATTTATGTAAGCTAGCATGATGGTATTCTGGAAAGAGCATGGGGTTTTGGAGTCCTGCAGAATTGGGCTTGAATTCTGACTTTACTACAATTCAAGTGTGATGTTGGACAACTTATTTAAGCTCTGAATATTCTTTTATGTAGCACAGGAATATTCCCACCTTTCTTACAGCATCATGCACAGCTGAGTGGAAGTGAAGAGGAAGTAACATTGAGGAATATCTGCTAAACTAGATAGATGCTGGTGCGCATGCTTTCAATTCATTCAACTGAAAACCAAAACTGCCTATCTTTCTGCCTCTATTCCCTACCATACTGTCTAAATTTACACAATTTTACTATTTTATTATCCTCACTAGTACAACTTTACCATTCCAGGATACTCTTGCTCAAGCAAACAACCTTATTGTTCATTATAGGAACTTCGCAAAGGACTCATCAACTCTTCAATAGGGAACAGCCACAGGCAGCTTATGTCCTTAAACTTTCTTGCTTTAAAATATTTGCCTTGTTATTTCCCCCAACTCTAAACCATGAGAGATTGAATATGAAAATAGACAATGACCAGAACATACATGAAAATGGAACTCTGATCCACAATCTGCAGCAGCCAGCTGAGGAAACCAACTTAGTAATGACAGTAAGCAGCATAGAAAGCCAACAAGTTAGATGCTGACATGGCTTGGCTGTGTCCCCAACCAAATCCCATGTGTCAGGGGAAGGACCCGGTGGAGGTCATTGAATCATGGGGGGTGGGTTTTTTCTGTGCTGTTCTCATGATAGTAAATAATTCTCATGAGACCTGTTGGTTTTATAAAGGGCAGCTCCCTGCACATGCTCCCTTTTGCCTTCTGCTATGATTGTGAGTCCATTAAACTCCTTTTTCTTTATAAATTATCCAGTCCCAGATATCTATTAGCAGTATGAGAACAGACTAATACATATGTATAAGAAATCAGACCACTATGTCTACAAACAGTCCAAGAAGCAGCCAAGAAATAACCCTGTCACAATTGACCCTAAACAGCCAGGACTTATTAATAACTGCCAACTTGCCTAATTTTTGTCCCTGCTTTTAACTTAGGACCAACTAAGGGTGCATATTTGGAGAAAGCCAAATATGCATCCCCAACCAATCAATAGAATGTCCCAGTTTTGATCAATTTGCCTTTAACCTCCCATGGCCTACAGCCGCCAATCAGGGCATGCATGAATGCCCTTTGGCCCAGTATAAAGCCCTTCCACTCCTCTGCCTTCCTTTGAGTCAATGCCAAATGCAAGTGATGGTGGCTGATTTCCTATCTATAGTAAGCTACAAATAAATAGCCTTTGCCTCTTCTCACTTAAGTGGCCTTCATTTGTTTCCATAACTGTTAGATCATGACCCTTATCCAGTCCTAATCAAGGTCATGTTAGGAAGTAAATACTGTCATGTTTCTACATTGTTAGGGCTTATTCCTGAGCAAATTTTACTGGAATCTCGGTTAAAGGACAAATCTTGGAAGTTAAAAGGGTAATTGGATCACCAGAGAACTCCTGAAAGATTTATATCCCTGGAAGTACTTCCTTGGAGGTATGTGTTTACATTCCAAAGGAGAGTAAGAGCCAGATTCAAAGGAGAATAAAATCCAGACATGGAGCCATTCCAAGGTTGTAAACTCTGCCAAGCTTGTATTAGCTTTCCCCAGAGACATGTATTTACATTCCAAAGGGCTCTTCCCCTTCTCTCTCTAAGGAGATTTTCTTTATGGCAGAGGGATTTTTTTTCTGTCTCTCTCAGAAAAGCTGCTGGGCAAGCTGTCCTATGTAAACTGCCAGATGGGTAATTTCAGGGCTCCTCTCTTGTAGTACAAGAAGGCCCCTTTGTACACAGAGCCCAGCCATCTGGCCCTCATCGCATCACCTCAGAAGAGGGAAGAACCGAGGTGTGGGGAACTGAGGGAGTTACTGCTATAACGAGCAATAATAATTTTCCTTGATCCATTGTGGGAGACCAGAAATATACCATAGGAAAATATGAAGGATTGTTGAGCCGGAGGCAATTAAGCAGCAGCAGATGCAAGAAAGCTCTCTGCCCTCCCTCTATTTGCCTAAAAGCAGGACATAGATTTACAAAATCAAAAAGTATCTTGCCCCACCTTCTACTGGGGAGAACAAAAAAGTTAACTACCAAAGACAACTTTGGAGTTGTTTTTTTTTTTTGAGACGGAGTTTCGCTCTTGTTACCCATGCTGGAGTCTGGAGTACAATGGCGCGATCTCGGCTCACCGCAACCTCCGCCTCCTGGGTTCAGGCAATTCTCCTGCCTCAGCCTCCTGAGTAGCTGGGATTACAGGCGTGCGCCACCATGCCCAGCTAATTTTTTTGTATTTTTAGTAGAGACGGGGTTTCACCATGTTGACCAGGATGGTCTCGATCTCTTGACCTCGTGATCCACCCGCCTCGGCCAACTTTGGACCTTTATTGGCCTAGAGACGGTACCAGAAGAATCTACATTAACAAGCTTTACTTACTGGACTTTACTGCTACTTATTTGCCTTCCTCCAAGTTGCCGCCCCTAGAGACTTAAAGTCCTTTTCCTCTGTCTGGTCACATCCTAAAAATTTACTATCTGAACCAGAATTCAAATCTACCTCTGTGAGAACTACTCGTTCTCTGGGTGTCTCCCATGTGTATATGAAATATACGTGTTTTAAAATACTTCTGTTTGTTTTCCTCCTATTTAATCTGTCCTTTGTAACAGGGGACCGTTCCAACGAAGACCCTGTGGGAGTCATCCTTTTCCTGTAACAGAATCTTCATGTTTCCATGCAGGGTAATAGAAACAGATAAAGATATTAAAAATGGACAGCCTTCCTCCCTCCATTGAAAAGACTTGCCTTAAACCAAACTTCGAGTTCTCAATAAATTTGTCTTTCTCTTTTCAAGAGCCTGTGCAAACTGGGTCAAGGTGTTCTTCCTCACTTCAGTGAGCAATAAACTCAACTTTGCCTTATTAGTGGGTAGTACTGATGATTGCCGGGGAACTATCAGTTGAAATAATTATTAAACAAATTTTATGGGAGGTCACTGTTTTGTTGTAGCCTCCTACATGAGGCCTCAGCAGACCGGACCAAACCAGAATGGAGTCATTTTTGCTAAGTGTCACATAATTTAACTAAACTTTGAAAGGGGCCAGTTTTCCAAAACTATAGGAGATTTCAGTCAACCAGTACTGTGATCAAGAAATCCCCTCTGTTTTAAAAGAAAGTAACTTTGAAAAAACCAGTCTACTTTTTATTCACTATTCCGGCTTTCTTCAGCCCTTTTCTGTCCATGAAGTCAAATTCATATGCTCAGCTACTGGAATCCATTCTATTTTCTAGAATGAGGGCAGGGTTTTCTGGGGTGAAAAGGAAAATAAAAGAAACAAGGACTCTCAGCACTGCAAGAGTCCTGCTAGCAGACTTCCTGCCTCACAGACTGAGTCCCGGGTTACCACCCAGGAATAGCAGAGGCAAACTTCTCCCCCTGCAAACTGAGCAAATTTCTGGAAGCTCCACCCCATCTTCCCAGTGCACAAGCTGGCTGGAGATTCTCCGGGGAGCCCTTTTAACCTGACTGTCTCAGAATGAGGTGTTGACCAATTCTGGAAGTGTAAATAAAAGCCAATTTGATCTTTAAATTTGTTATAAATTTTTCTTTTGACACAGCCAATGTTTATTAAGCACCTACTGTATGCCAGGAAATGCTCTAGGCACTTGGGCTACATCTTGAAACAAAAATAACAGAAAGTCCTTGCCCTCGTAAGCTTACATTCTAGTGGGGTGAGACAGATAATAAACACAAGGAGATAAAGTATATAGACCATACAAGGTAATAAAATGGTTTGGAAAAAAGAAAAATTAGAAAGCATAAGGTGGTGGGGGTGGTCATGAGTGCCTCAGGAGGATGAATTAGGTTGTAGGTGAAACTATGTTCAATTTGAGCAAAGACCTGCAATATGTGAGGGCATTAGCCAGGTGGACACCAGAGAAAGGGAGCGGCTAAAGCCCTGGAGAGCTGAAATTATCCTGTGCATCAGATTTCACATTCACTAAAGTTGCAAGTGATTCCAAACCGCTTCCTCTACCACTACCTTGAAAGTAATTGGTCTATTTCAAAAGTTATATTTTATTTGCAGTTCATTCCCAATCAGAGCTGCTGAATTTGCTGGACTTTCACAATGTTCAAAAAAAAAAAACAGGAGTTAATAAATTACGCCTGACATTTTTAGACGGAAGTTTCTTTGCAAGGATTCAATTTCAAGGTGATTAGGAAACTAAATATTTTATAGGATTTGCAGCAAGAAAATGCCACAAGTAAGGCCAAAGTTTTCATGGAAAAAAAAAAATGAAGGATTGAAATATCTTTGCCTTTCTAAGCCCTTAGTCAACAGATGAAAGAATCAGATCTTAATCTTTAAAATACAATGAAAGATTGTTGTTGATTGCTAAAAATGTTACTTGACCACAAACACCCCAAGACTGTGACAGTCAATCTGATAACTGAGACAGCTACTAAGTGATTGATGGTGGAGTGTGGAGACAGCTGGATACACCAGACAAAGGAATTATTCATGTCCTAGGCAGGACAGAGTGAGATGCCCAGGATAGAGCAGGACAGCGTGAGATTTCATCATACTCTTCAAAATAGGCAATTTAAACTTGTGAATTGTTCATTTCTGGAATATTCCACTTAATATTTTCAGACTGGGGTTGACTGAAGGTAACTGAAACTGCAGAAAGCAAAGCTGTGGATAGAGAAACTACTATAGACAAATAATTTCTATACAGATGGTAAGAGGTGGCATTCATCCCAGAGCACTGATGAACCTCATAGAGGAAGGGGCTTTAGAGCTGGGATTTGGAAAATGACAATAACACACACACATTGCTGGCTCTGTATTGGGTGTTTTGGGCACTACCCCAGGAGCTTTATGATTAGGAGTTCACTTTGTCTTAACTGCACTGCCATGAGATATAAATTGTTGGGCATTTTTTTTTTTTTTTTTTTTTTTTTTGAAATGGAATCTCAGTCTATTGCCCAGGCTGGAGTGCAGTGGTGCAATCTCTGCTCACTGCAACCTCTGCCTCCCGGGTTCAAGAGATTCTCCCACCTCAGCCTCCTGAGTAGCTGGGACTACAGGCAGCTGCCACCATGCCTGTCTAATTTTTGTATTTTTAGTAGAGATGAGGTTTCATGATGTTGGCCAGGCTAGTCTTGAACTCCTGACCTCGTGATCCACCCACCTCAGCCTCTCAAGGTTCTGGGATTACAGGCATGAGCCACTGTGCCCAGCCAATCATTGGGTTTTTAAAAAAATCACATTTGTAGGTGACAAACCAGAGGCACAGAGAAGTTAAGGAACTTGCCCAAACACAGCTAATATGTGACCCAGTCAGAAACAGAATCCATGAGTGGAGCTCAAATGTGTGCCCTTAACTCCTAAGCTGCTTCTCTAATGAGAAAGTGTCTCTGCCCAGGCAGAGAAAGCAAGAAGGGCATTCCAGGAAGCTGGACCAGTGTTTGTATATGTGTCGAGGGTTGAGAAGGGTGCGGCCACAGGAAGGCACAGTGATGTCCACCTCCATCCATGTGGTCCTGCTTCAACCTCCAACTGGGGAACCCAGCTGCTAGAACATACGGGGTAACAAAACCCTCTGGAGTCACAGGTTGAGTCATTCATGTTCTGGTGTTGGGTGGAGCAGGATGCTTTAGCAAAACAAAACAAAATAATTGACAATAAACTCTGACCTCACCAAAGTATGAACAAAGGTACTCAAAGTTTCCGCTATCAGGGTCATTGCTTTAGGCCATGACCACATCTCCAAACCTACTTCACCCAAAGGGGCTCTGAAAGCAAGATTATCATTTCCTTAAGAATAAGCAGGAAGAGGGACAGGTCTGGAAGAGAAGCTGCATTGGGAGGAAGCCTGCCAGGGGGTGGGAACAGCCCCCTAGGGGTGCTCCAGGTTTTGGGAAGAAGAATGTGTGGAGTTCTCTCTACCCCTTGTGTCTCCTGTCAAGGAAAGAGCACGAGCCGTGCAAACTGGTGATTGTAATTCCTCCCATCTGTGTATCTCTTTTATATGCCATATCACCTGAAACACTGTAACAGGGTTCTCTGCCTCCAGTTTGTGCTCCCTTTCTAGAGTCAGAACAGTCTTCCTAGTGTTTAATGTATGCATTTTTAATGTAAACTTTTACATTTATTTTAGTAGTTTTGGGGGTACAAGTGGTGTTTGGTTACATGGCTAAGTTCTTTAGCAGCGATTTCTGAGATTTTGGTGCACCCATCACCCAAGCAGTGTATATGGTACCCAGTATGTAGTCTTTTATCCCTCACCCTCTGCCCACCCTTCCCCCAGAGTGCCCAAAGGCCATTATATAATTATCATGCTTTTGCATCCTCATAGCTTAGCTTCCACTTTTAAGTGAGAACACACGATACTTTGTTTTCCATCTGAGTTACTTCATTTAGAATAATGACCTCAAGCTCCATCCAAGTTGCTGCAAAGGTCATTATTTCATTACATTTCATGGCTGAGTAGTATTCCATGGTGTGTGTGTGTGTGTGTGTGTGTGTGTGTGTGTGTGTGTGTGTGTGTGTGTATGCATATATATCACATTTTTTTATCTACTCGTTGGTTGCTAGGCACTTAGTTTGGTTCCATATCTTTGCAATTGCAAATTGTGCAGTAAACATGCATATCCATGTGTCTTTTTCATAAAATGACTTCTTTTCCTTTAGGAGATACCCAGTGGTTGGAATGCTGGATCAAATAGCAGTTCTACTGTTAGTAAATAGTAGTTCTACTGTTAGTTCTTTCAGGAATCTCCATATTACTTTTTTTTTTTCTTTGAGATGGAGGCTTGCTCTGTTGTCCAGGCTGGAGTGCAGCGGTGCAGTCCTGGGTCACTGCAACCTCTGCTTCCCAGTTTCAAGTGATTCTCCTGCCTCAGCCTCCCAAGTAGCTGGGACTACAGGCACAAGCCACCATGTCCGGCTAAGTTTTGTATTTTTGGTGGAGATGGGTTTCTGCCACATTGGCCAGGCTGGTCTCAAACTCCTAACCTCAGGTGATCCATCCACCTCAGCCTCCTAAAGTCCTGAGATTACAGGCGTGAGCCACTATGCCAAGCTTCCATACTCTTTTCCATAGTGGTTGTACTAGTTTGCATTCCCACCAGCAGTGTAGGTAAAGTGTTCCCTTTCACCACGTCTACACCAACATCTATAATTTTTTAATTATGACCATCCTTGCAGGAGTAAGGTGGTATCTCATTGCAGTTTTGATTTGCATTTCCCTGATTAGTGATGTTGAGCATTTTTTCATGTTTGTTGCCTGTTTGTACATCTTTTGAGAATTGTCTATTCTTATCCTTTTTCCACTTTCTGATGGTATTGATTTTTCTGATGTATTGTTTTTTTCTTGATTTGAGTTCCTTGTAGAATCTGGATATTTGTCCTTGTTTGGATATGAAGATTTTCTCCCACTCTGTGGGTTGTCTGTTTACTCTGCTGATTATTTCTTTTGCCATGCAGCAACTTTTTAGTTTAATTGGGTCACATTTATTTTTGGTTTCGTTACATTTGCTTTTGGGTTCTTAGTCATGAATTCCTTGCCTAAGCCAATGTCTAGAAGAGTTTTTCCAGTGTTTTCTTCTGGAATTTTTATTGTTTTAGGTCTTAGACTTAAGTCTTTGATCATCTTATTTTTTACAATAAATAGAGATGAGGATATAGTTTCCTTCTTCTATATGTGGCTTGCCACTTTTCCCAGCACCATTTATTGAATAGGGGCATCCTTTCCCCACTTTCCTAGCATATCAATATTAAAACCTGCAGGGATTTCCTTTGCCCAACCATTACGCCTTCACTGATACCTCAAACTCATCTCCCAAGCCTGAGTAAATGCATCCCAGGCTTCAACCACCCTGAACTACCAGACCAAATGCACCCTCCTTTGTTCATTGGTTTCCCTCTGCGGGAAAACTCTCACTCCTCCTTCAAGGTATAGCTCACTGAAGGCTCTCTTTACTCCCATTTACTCAGTGTTACTTCCATTGGGATACTTACCACTATTGCCTACACCAGCAATCTTTAGCCCTGAGCTCACCTGGGGATCTTGTTAAAAAAAAAAAAAAAAAAAAAAAAAAAAACACGAGTGCCAGCCTGAACAACATGGTGAGACCTGTCTCTACAAAAATTTTAAAATTAGCTTAGCATGGTAGTGCATGCCTGTGGTCCCAGTGACTTGAGATGCTGAGGCAGGAGGATTGCTTGAGTCCAGGAAGTTGAAGCTACAGTAAGCCATAAACACACCACTGCACTCCAGTGTGAGTGACAGAGCAAGACCATCTCAAAAACAAAAACAAAAACCAAACAAAAAATGCTTGGGCCCTACTCCCAGAGATTCAGACTCTGCTGGTCTAGGATGAGCCCTGGAGGGAGGTACTTTGAATTCTGGGGCACTGAATTCATCCTCAGCTCCTTCCCCAGGACCTGGAACAAAATAGGACTTCAATTATAAATCATGTGTTTATTGAATGAATAAAACAAGCCAGCTTTAAACCCCATTGTAAGTCAGGTGCTACTGTTATCTCATTTGCAGTTGAAGGACTGAGGCTCGAGGACATTAAGTGATTTGTCTAAAATTACAGGGAGTAACTTGAATTCCTGATTCCAAGTCTGGTGTTCTGCTGGTGCCTAAGGAAGGCGGATGGCACCGAGCAATGTGCCCACTGCAGATGGGAGCTGGAAGAAACTGCCCCATGTGGAGGTCAGTGTCTCCTTTTGGTTATTCTGATGCATGTCTGGGAGGGACTTGTGCTCTCCCAGTGCACTGTCTTGAATTTTAAAGGTTATCCTTAAAACTCATGCTTCCTTATAACTTTTTCCATTCTCTTTTTTTTTTTTAATTTTTATTGCATTTTAGGTTTTGGGGTACATGTGCAGAACGTGCAAGATAGTTGCATAGGTACACACATGGCAGTGTGTTTTGCTGCCTTCCTCCCATTCACCCACATTTGGCATTTCTCCCCAGGCTGTTCCTCCCCTATCCCCCCAATAGACCCCAGTATGTAGTAACCCCCTCCCTGTGTCCATGTGTTCTCATTTTTCTCACCCGCCTATGAGTGAGAATATGTGGTATTTCATTTTCTGTTCTTGTGTCAGTTTGCTGAGAATGATGTTCTTCAGATTCATCCATGTCCTTACAAAGGATAAAAACTCATCATTTTTGCTTGCTGCATAATATTCCATGGTGTATATGTGCCACATTTTCCCAGTCCAGTCTATCATTGATGGGCATTTGGGTTGATTCCAGGTCTTTGCTATTGTAAACAGTGCTGCAATGAACATTCGTGTGCATGTGTCCTTATAGTAGAATGATTTATAGTCCTTTGGATATATACCCAGTAATGGGATTGCTGGGTCAAATGGAATTTCTATTTCTAGGTCCTTGAGGAATCGCCACACTGTCTTCCATAATGGTTGAACTAATTTACACTCCCACCAACAGTGTAAGAGTGTTCCTCTTTCTCCACATCCTCTCCAGCATCTGCTGTCTCCAGATTTTTTAATGATCGCCATTCTAACTGGCGTGAGATGGTATCTCAATGTGGTTTTGATTTGCATCTCTCTAATGACCAGTGATGATGAGCATTTTTTCATGTGTTTGTTGGCCTCATGTATGTCTTCTTTTGTAAAGTGTCTGTTCATATCCTTTGCCCATTTTTGAATGTGCTTGTTTGTTTTTTTCCTGTAAATCTGTTTGAGCTCTTTGTAAATTCTGGATATCAGCCCTTTGTCAAATGGGTAAACTGCAAAGATTTTTTCCCATTCTGTTGGTTGCTGATTCACTCTAGTGACTGTTTCTTTTGCCGTGCAAGAGCTGTGGAGTTTGATTAGGTCCCATTTGTCTATTTTGGCTTTTGTTGCCAATGCTTTTGGTGTTTTGGTCATGAAGTCCTTGCCTATTCCTATGTTCTGAATGGTTTTGCCTAGATTTTCTTCTAGGGTTTTTATGGTGCCAGGTCTTATGTTTGAGTCTTTAATCCATCTGGAGTTAATTTTAGTGTAAGGTGTCAGGAAGGGGTCCAGTTTCTGGTTTCTGCACATGGCTAACCAGTTTTCCCAACACCATTTGTTAAACAGGGAATCGTTTCCTCATTGCTTGTTTTTGCCTGGTTTATCAAAGATTATATGGTTGTAGATATGTTGTGTTGCCTCCGATGCCTCTGTTCTGTTCCATTGGTCTATATCTCTGTTTTGGTACCAGTACCATGCTGTTTTGATTACTGTAGCCTTATAGTATAGTTTGAAGTCTGGTAGTGTGATGCCTCCCGCTGTGTTCTTTTTGCTTAGAATTGACTTGGCTATGTGGGCTCTCTTTTGGTTCCATATGAAGTTCATGGTGGTTTTTTTCCAGTTCTGTGAAGAAATTCAATGGTAGTTTGATGGGGATAGCATTGATTCTGTAAATTACTTTGGGCAGTATAGCCATTTTCATGATATTGATTCTTCCTAACCATGAACATGGAATGTTTCTCCATCTGTTTGTGTCCTCTATTATTTCGTTGAACAGTGGTTTGTAGTTCTCCTTGAAGAGGTCCCTTACGTTCCATTCTTTTTTTTAATGAATTATGAGCCATTACTCATTTATAACCCATCTACCACTGCCTTTATGGGGCAGAAAATGAACTACCTTCCAAAGTAATTACTCTTTTTATAGATTTAGAATGAATGCCCATAGCCCCTTCCTTTCTATATGGCTGATGTGCTAGGTTTCTGCTGTCTTGATATGCCTGAGTCTCTATGCTTGTAATAGATCTATTTAGATTCTTTTTCTAACTCACCCTAGAAGCCAGCCAGACTTGTTCAGAAAGCTGGCTTGCTCCTGCAATAAACTGAGCATTTTTAGCAAAAGACTGTTTCTCTCCCAACAGTGAACAGGTACCTTGATACTAAAGCAGCCTTCTCTAGAACAGATGCTCTAAGACTAACACGGCTCATAACCTGCTTTTCACAGGTGATACCATTGAAGTGTGCAGTCTGGCCACCCAGCCAGGCAGCCACAGGGGAAGCCTTGCAATTTATTCAGCACAGGGCAGAAGCCATTCGGACATTCATGCCAAAAGAAAAATCACTGCAAAAGAACAATTAAAAACCCTATGATGAGTTATTAATTTGACTCAATATTTGTATTTAATAGTTACATTTTACTATATATGTCGTTTGCCCACTTTTGATGAAATTTTATATATAAATGTATATACCCAGAATAACATATTCATTTAATAATTATTCATATTGTTTCTGAAATGAACTGAATACTGTGGAAGTTGCTGTCACCAGCTATTTTATTATCACATCTCTTTCATATTTCAATTTTTACTGATTATATTAAAAGTCTAAAATCCTCCAAGCTCCAAGTATAACTTTTAAATGCACTATCAAATAAACATTTAAGAACCGATGTAGAAAATCCACTAGAATTCCCAACTCATTACAGATAGATTTCAATGGTCTGGATTCATTAAGAAAAATGATTAAAGTAAAATTTTTTAAAAATCATAAAAAAAAGATAGCTCATTCTGGGTAAAGGTTTCAGTTAAAAAGTGCTAGTCAATATGTACAAAAAGAGAAATTGATCTATAAAGGGCCTGATTAAACCCTTTGTGTGTATGCCATCAGATTGCCGGAATTGAATGCAAAGATCATGCTGTAATGTATGATCTTTTGACTTTGAAAAGGGCCTAGACATGATATGCTGTCTGGAGGTTTATACATGATTCTGTCCACCCATAGCAGATGAAGAAGGTTAAACTGTACAGTGCCTTTATGCTATGTAATCAAACAGGAATTCTAAAATCATGAAATAAAAAGCCCTTTGAAGTTAAAAAAAAGGATTTTAAAATAAAAATGCATTAGGTCTACAGTCAACATGATCCTCATATTTTGCTCTCTGACCATGGCTCAGAAATTACCAGATCTGGCCTCTCATTTCCCAGGATTACAAGGAACACTTTGAACTCAGCTCCAGAGTTTGCCTAAAGATTAACCTGTAAATGGACTGTAGCTGTTAAAAAAATAATAATTGGGAGTCCATTAGGCTGAGATGATTCTTGTGCCTCAGATTCCTGCAAAAGCAAACCTAAGTGTAATATAAACAGAAAAATGAAACTTAAGCTTAACCAATCAGAAACCACCAGTTAACCTCTAGGAACTGTCTACTTTAATCAATGAAATATTTTTTTCTCTTACTTTCCCAAACACCTTATAAAATTTTCCTCTCCCCACCTCCCCACTCCCCCACAGTGGAGTGCCGAACCATGGGTATTCTAGTGTTATTGATGCATGAATTCCTGTCTACTCAAATAAACTCTTTAAAATTTTAATGTGCCTATGTTTATCTTTTAAAATAGCCCATGATGTGGTGGCTTTTAAACTTCATTTGGGGATGATAATCAGAGATGCCATAAGCAGCAGTGAGATTTTAAATGAGTCACTAAAACACATCTTGGCTCAGTTTTCCTTATTGTGAAATGAGGCATCTGTGGATTTATGACAAGAGATAGGAAGTGTGGAGTAATCTGTAGGTGGGAAAAAGGAATTGCAGAGCATATGAAAGATTTAGCAGCAGACTTCTACAGTTGTCATGTAGAAAAGGTCGGGTGTATGTTTCTTTATGCCCAGCCCACACCTGGGTGTCTGATATTGCCTGCCTTCTCAGTGAAGGAGAGGAGGGGAGAGTTGGCAAATAGAGAGAGAATTGGAGAGGAGGCAGGGAAGAAGAAGAGAAAAGAAAGAGAATAAATAAATGAATGGTGAATGAGGGAATGAGTGATGCAAGCAGGTCAATAAGTGAAGGCGATGGGTTATTCACACTCACCAATCCTGGTGATGAGTGGATCTGGGCAGAAGCCATAGCTGGATGAGTCCCTAAAGCCTCTAGCCTTGCCTTTCCCTAGCCTTTCAAGGTGCTCTAGCCACTCCTCTGGAGAAGGAGGTCTAGCCACACTGCCTTGGTTCTGTACCCCACAGTCCTTTGGAGGCTGGAGAAAATGCTCCAAACTGCAGAACCCTGGCCAGGTCCTCAACACTGCAACATCTTTTACAGTTGCTGCTTTTCTCGAAGACTTTTAAATGATGGTTGTAATACTGGAAAATGACTGTTTATTTTTTTTTAATAAATAAAATCTTTGTATTTAATTTGTAAACAAGAGATTTTCAGCTCTTCAGGTTTACACTTACATTACTAGCTTTCAAAAGCCTTCCCTGACCACGTCCTCTTTTCTCCATCATTTTACGTGCTTCAGTGTTCCCTGTAATGTCCTTTACTAACATTCAGCACTCACTAAGGTCAGTGCTGACAATTAAATTATTTTAATTATCTTATTGTAAATTATGGTCTCGATTCTCAAGTTCTTTTTCTTTTTTTTTAATTGCGTTTTAGGTTTTGGGGTACATGTGCAGAACATGCAAGATAGTTGCATAGGTACACACATAGCAGTGTGTTTTGCTGCCTTCTGCCCCTTCACCCACATTTGGCATTCTCCCCATGCTATCCCTCCCCAACTCCCCCCACGCTGTCCCTCCCCTATTCCCCCCAATAGACCCCAGTGTGTAGTACTCCATTCCCTGTTCTCATTGTTCATCATCCGCCTATGAGTGAGAGTATGCGGTGTTTCAGAAAATGAGTGTTTAAATCATACTTTAGACAGGAGGGAACCTAATACTTGTTCAATTCCACCTTTTAACTTTATGGATAAAGAAAACAAGGACCATATTTTATTGCAGCATACTCTCATGAATGATGACACACCTTGTAGAAAACTTCCAAAAAAAGATGACCTATTGATGGCACTGCTATTTCACAGCTGCTTCTATATTGAATCTCCCCAACTGGATTGAAAATATATCAAGGACAGAGATGATGAGCCACTTCTTAGTTTTGCATCAAATAGAGGCCTATGAACACTGCACATGCTTATAAATATGCAACATATTTATACATGTAATACATACATGTATAAATTCAGCCATATAATACACATAAAGCACACATGTACACACACATGTAGAGAACACTCAGCCATCCATATGCACACATGTATGTACATGCACACATGCATATGCTACACATGCATGTACCATGCATGTGCACACACACACACACACATACATATACCAGGACTGCAATACACATGCATGCACCTGTGCATCTGCACACACATGCACACTTATGCACATAAACAAGCATGCACATATATATATGCACCCATCCTCTAAATTCTGTTTTCTGGACCAATTCACAAGTGCTGCATGACTAATAAGGTCATGAACGATTTTATTGAACACACCGATTGTTGTTTAAAATCTGTATCAATAGCTCTTTGAGAAAATAATCTAAACATATTGCTCTCAAGTACCTCAACCAAAGACTAAAAAATTATAATAGGCTCTGAAGAGAAGTTAGCTTTATAAGAAAATGAGACAGCCCCATAATACTGCTCTCTACCATATGACAGAATCTCTGAGGGATTTATTCACATTTTTATGTCTGTTCTGAGGGAAGGAAAAACATTTGATTCTCTCAGAGAAGAAAGATACAAAAGAATACTAGTAATAAAAAACAACAACAATCAACCTGTTTTAAAACATAAATCTGATGATATCATTTGTCTACCTTAAACCTTCTAGTAGCTTTTTCGCACTCAGCATCAAATGCAAACTCTAAACAATGGCCTTCAAGGCCCTACAGAATCTGGCCCCATGACTTCTCTGCCCTCATCTTTCTCTGCTCTGGCCCCGACTCCTTCCTATTCTAAATGTACTAAACAAGACCCCACCTCAGGACCTTAGCAATTGTGGTTGCCTCTGCTTAGAGCACCTTTCCCCAAAGCAGGCACAGGCTTACTCCCTCACTCCTTCGGTCTCTACCCAAACCAGACCATCCTTTATAAACTCACACACTCCATCCCCTTCCCCTGCTGGACTTTTTTCCTTATTGCTACCTGCACCAGAATAGCTGTCTCCTCTTACCAGCCTGTAAGCTTGATCTAAGCAAGGACTTTTTTCACTTACTACAGGATCCCCAGGGCCTAGAATGGCATCAGCCATGTACTATTGACTACTAAATGTTCAGAAAGTCTACACTGAATGAATAAATGAATTGCCTGAACACATATGATATGCCGGGCACTTTCTAAGTGCCTTATATGCT
Source organism: Saguinus oedipus (assembly GCA_031835075.1). Classification (NCBI taxonomy): domain Eukaryota; kingdom Metazoa; phylum Chordata; class Mammalia; order Primates; family Cebidae; genus Saguinus; species Saguinus oedipus. Next base: position 42,663,183 of record CM063188.1, read on the forward strand.
TTATCTCATTTAGTACTTACTTTATGAGGTAGGCATGGGTATTGTCCCCATTTTACAGAAAAAGAAACTGAGGTTCAGAAAGTTCAAGTAGTATGCCCAGGATGACACCATGAAATAAAGATACTTACATATTTCATTCACAAATCCCTTCTCCATAATGCGTAATAAATATTTTGAGGTAAAATCAGGAGTAATTTGAATGTAAGATAATTTAAAATAGATATTTTTACCTTAGACATGGTGAGTAAAGGTAAGAAAGCTATAGACTTCCTAAAGTTGACTGAATGTAACATATTCTAGTGACACTGTAAGAGTGAGTTCAGACTGTCTGGGTTCAAGCCTGACTCTGCTACTGACCAGCTGTGAAATTTTGTCTAAGCTGCTTAACCTCTCTGTATTTCAGTTTTCTAAACTATGAAAGGAAAATAATTATGGGTTCTACCACATGTGGATTAAATGAAATAATACATGCAAAGTACTTCAAATTCAGCAACTTAAAACAACCAACATTTAATATGCGGTTTCTGTGGGTCAGGATTTAGGAACAGCTTAGCTGGGTGGCTTGGGGCTGCAGTCATGTGAAGACCCATTGGAGCTGAAGGAGTCCCTTCCAGGCTCACTAACATGGCTGTCGTGGGCCTCAGAAGATTTGCTTCTAAGTTCACTCACATGGTTGTTAACAGGCTTCTGTTCCTGCAAAGCAGGCCTCTCCCTAAGCTGCCTGAATGTCCCCATAACATGGAAACTGCTTATCTGAGAGAGAGAAAGTCAGAGAATGTCAAAAATGAGAACTATGAACTTTTTATAACCTAAGCTTGGCGATAATATCCAATTACTTTTGCCATGTTTTATTCATTATAAATGAATTGGTAAGTCCAGACACAATGCAGAGGAGGGGATTGCTGACACGGTACATGAATACCAGGAGATGAGGATCATCTTAAAGAAGGTCTTCTACACTACTCCTTTCTGTCCCTCAAACTAGCTCCCTGGCAAATCAAAAATAAAGTGCTCACTGTTGGGAGATGTAGAGGTATACAATTCTGCCTCTGCAAGGGGGATTCTTTTATCAATACATAATTTTATACATATTTATGAGGTACATGTAATATTTTGTTACATACAAGAATGAGTAATAATAAAGTCAGGTTATTTGGGATATTCATTACCTCGAGTATTTATCATTCCAATGTGTTGGGAACATTTGAAGTCTTCTCTTCTAGCTGTTTCCACATATATAATACTTTGTTGCTAACTATAGTCACCCTTCTCTGCTATCAAACATTAGAACTTATTCCTTCTATCTCACCATCTGTTTGTACCAATTAGCCAATCTCTCTCTATTCCCCCATCCCATCCAAACATCTTTCCCAGACTTCAGTATCTATCATTCTACTCTCCACCTCCATGAGATCCACTTTTGAGCTCTCGCATATGAGTGAGAACATGCAGTATTTGTCTGTCTGTGTCTGGCTTATTTCCCTTAACATAGTAACCTCCAGTTCCATCCATGTTGCTGCAGACAACATGATTATTCATTCTCTTTTTGTGGATGAATAGTTTACATTGTGTATATACACCACATTTTCTTTTTCCATTCATCAATTGATGAACACTTAGGTTGATTCCATATCTTTACTATTGTGAATAGTGATGCAATAAATATGGGAGTACAGATACATCTTCAAAATGTTGATTTCTCTTCCTTTCAATAAATACCCAGTAGTGGGATTGCTAGATCATATGGTAGTTCTATGAAATCTCCATACTGTTTTCCATAGTGGCTATACTAATTTACATTCCCATTGACAGTGTGTAAGAGTTATCTTTTCTCCACATTCTCATCAGCATCTGTTAAATTTAATAACAGATTTGAATAAATCTTTGAAGACTATAGTGATTCTTAATCAGATTTCATGATACTCATGTCGTTTTATCATCATCTAATGCAATTCTTAAAATCACAAACAGCTGGGCTTGACTGAGATCTACTGAATTTAGCCAGCTTTCATGTCTCTTTCCATTCAGGGACCTAGGTTGGAGTGTTAGTCACCATCTGGGACACGCCATTCTTATGATGGAGAACAGAATATCAATGGCAGCAGCGTCAAACCATGAAAATGCCTTTAAAGAATCTGTCCCAGTGTGTTCTAATGAATAACTGCTAAAATGATATAGTCCCAGCACTCTGGGTGGCTGAGGCAGGTGGATCACCTGAGGTCACAAAAATTAGCCGGACATGGTGGTACACACCTGTAATCCCAGCTACTGAGGAGGCTGAGGCAGGAGAATGACTTGAACCTGGGAGGTGGAGGTTGCAGTGAACCAAGATTGTGCCACTGCACTCCAGCCTGGATGACAGAGTGAGACTCCATCTCAAAAAAAAAAAAAAAAAAACGAAAACAAATAGGCTGGTTATTTTATCTAATATAGCTAATAACAGCCAACTCATAATTCTGAGCTTTCTACCTTGAAATTTCCTCTCCCAAAGCCAGAAGTTCATTAGGTACATTTTCTACAGTTTTACCATATGAACTGCATAACATGGATTACCAAATCAGTAATGTCCTGAGACCAGATATTTTAGATTTTATTATGATGTCAACTTACTCTTCTGTAGCAGTCAGCTTTTGCTGCAGCAACTCCTCGAATTCCAATGGATTACAACAAACATTTCTCTCTTCCTTGTGTAGCACAAGGGCTGCAGGTTGGTTGTGGTTTCCCTGGGCGTGGCTCAGCTCAGCTGGGCTCGACTGGGGTAGGCGGGGCTTGTTTGGGCAGTTGTTTGGGATGTGGTCCATGCAAGCAAGGAAGGGCTTTCTTTATCAGAGAAATCGAATCTTGAGCTGTGTTCTTTTTGGGCACTCACATCACTAGTCAAGAAGAACTTAAACAAATGGATCCATTTATCCTCTCATACTGCCTCTCAGGGGCTAAAGGCACAGCCCATATTTGGGGCATGATGTTCTTATAACAGAGAACAGAACCCTAATGGAAGCAGAGATTCCACACTAATACTAAATACCGCACTAAATACATGGAAATATTTAGCTTAGACATGGCATAAGCTCCCTTGGCCAAACAAGTCATACAGCCAAGCCCAAAGTCGATGCAGAAGGGAAGGTTATTCCACCCATTGGGAAGCTTAGCAAGGGTATAACTGCAGAACCAGTTGCAACTGATTCAACTTTGTCAATAACAGACTAAGTTGTTTTTCAGTTGCAATTGACTCCCAGGCTGCAAGTCACATAACCTGAGCACATGCACATGAACCAGGCATGACTGATTAGTGGCCCTGGAGGTGGCTGGAACAAAAAAGGTAACCACATAGAGAACCTAAGTACCTGGACTCCAGAGCACAGACCAAATTAAGAAGCAAGGGGAGCATTGTTCTTTTGCAGTCTGAACTTAAGAGCCAAGGGCCAGGTACCACCTTTCTACAAAGCCCAAACAAATCATCACTACTTGCATTTTCCTTTCTTCCTCATAGTTACTCCTTCCCTATAAAACCTTCTACAAGACCCCTCCTTGGGGAGACATTTGAACATTGCCTCTTGTCTCCTTGCCAGTCAACTTTGCAATAAAGCTTTCTTTCCCCCCCCCCCCACAGCTGGTACCATCCTATTAGCTTCTATCTGTATTGGACAGTAAACCCATTGCTCAGTGACAAGGACTGAGAAAATAAGTAATTGTAAATACATACAACCATTCTCAGGACATTTGTATGGAGATATGGACTGCTACATTGCTTGCATTAGAAAAAAAACAACTAGAAAGAATATAAATGTCCATCACAGGGAAATGAATAAATAAAATCTGGTAGAGTCATTCAATGATTTATTATAGAGCAGTTAAAAAGGAATTAAATGTATGTATATCTGTCATTCTATGTCATGGATAGATCTCAAAAACATAATGCTGGGTAAAGAAATTAAGTTGCTAATTTGACTGGTAACTGCAACATTTCAGTGACCTATAAATGGATAGGGAGTGGAGAGAGAGAGGGAGAGTAAGATTACACCAAGTTCTCAACGTATTTTTAAAAGGACACAACAATGCAGCTGATATGCCGAGGTCCCACACAACAGACTCAAAGGAAACCTGTCTTGATAACGCTTCCTGAGTGCCCAAAGTCCGTAACAGGTGTAGCTGTTTGTGCTGCAGCTCATACAAGGAAGGTCTTGCTAGGTCAGAGAAGTCTATTTCCAGCTATGTCTCTTTTTTTTTTTTTTTTAACTGGGGGGTCACATTACTGGTTAAGAAGAACTTGTTAATGCATTTCCCCTGAAGGTAATTCTGGATTCCTCTGGTTCTTGAACCAAACTCAGCATCCACCTAGCCATATCCACATGCAGGGACAAGCAGAGTCAATCAATAAGCATCCCTGCACTGCATATCTCTGCTTTTCTTTCCAGGGAAGCTGAAGGGCCATTTTTGCAGATATGCTTTGATAGCTGAGATCTCCTGCACTACATGATTAAGCATTTATTGTATAGAAAGAATAGCAAGCTCAAGGAAAATACGATCTATATGAATGGAACTAGGAGTAAGTCATTAGCTGGGTCTTAAAATATGACTCAGATTTTAAAAGGAAAAAAAAAAACACCTTAATTATGTAATTACACATGAAAGGGAACTGTTTGAGATGTGCCTAATGAGTCGCTTAACCCTTAAGTCAAATTGCATTAAAAGTCCTGTCCAAGTAAGGGTTGATTTGCTTAACTGGGAATGACAGTAACTGCTCAGGCACTGTTCTGTAAGTGATAATATTGTAGTTATAAATGTCACTAGGGCCCACCTAATTCACTCATCTCCTAAGAACATCTAGACATTGTTCTCTAAGGCAACAAAAGTATAAATTGTGAAGAAATCAAAATTACTCTTTGGAAATTAGCCATACACAGTTCTAAGAGTTAGCACAATATATTTGGCAAATGGACTTATGAAGTCCTTAAAAAAGAGGCTGGAGTGCTGTTTCTGTCATCATATGGAGCTTGCTAGTTTGTTAATGCAGCTCTCCAATCAGGGTCCTCTGTCTGGATCTCCATTTGGCTCCCATGCTGATCCGCCACGCTAACTTGTCTGTGACTTTTCCATGTCCTCTCCTTAAACAGATATTCTACTTCAACTACTGAACGTTCAGCAACTGCACTGCCATTGTCCTTGCTATTTTTATTTCTGTCCCAAATTGCTATTGAAAAAGTGCCATGCTGGCACTGCAGGAGTTGTGAATTAAATTCTCATATCCTCTGAGTTACTGCAGTGACAGAAAAGGGTTTGAAGTTTTCTGCCACACAAAGTGAGATGTTGAATGTATTCTGCTCTGAGTGCTGCCCAGAAGACCCTCCCCGTTGTTAAAACTCTTTTCTTTCATGTTGATGTTGTAGCCCAGCAGAAGAATATGTTTAAAAGCAAGGAGAAAAAATTCTAAATTTAAGTTCTGGCTCACATCTACTAACAGCGTGACCATAAGAACATTATTAACCTTTTTAAAATTCCAGTTCATTAATCTAAAAATGGAGAAGATAATGTCTACCTAAAAGCCATGAGGATTAAATGAGGTAATACATCAAAGTATCAAGCGTCCAGCTTAAAGAAGGTACAAAGTTATCCCTCCCTTTTCTGCTCACTGCACCTGTCCTCACAGCAAGGGAACCACCCCCCACCCTCAGTGCAGCAGTCAGTCAGCTAACCGACAGGGACTTTACTAATGTAATTCCTCTTTGCTAGTATAAGTGTGAGGGTTAATACTGAGTGTCAAATTGATTGGATTGAAGGATGCAAAGTATTGATCCTGGGTGTGTCTGTGAGGGTGCTGCCAAAGGAGATTAACATTTGAGTCAGTGGACGGGGACAGGCAGACCCACCCTCAGTCTGGGTGGGCACCATCTAATCAGCTGCATGGCCAGAATGAAAGCAGGCAAAAGAATATGGAAAGACTAGATTGGTTTAAGTCTTCTGGCCTATATCTTTCTCCCAGGCTGGATGCTTCCTCATCCTAAATTCAACAGTACTTTCAACTCTGGGTTTAACTAATTTGCCACCATCCTTACTCCACCAAATCAATCATCATCATGGCAGGTGACCACAGCCTGAGCAGGAAACTGGCATGAGTCCCTTCATCAGGATAGAGTTTATCTTACCACCCTCATCCACTATGCACACTCACTGCACATTCATGTAGCCCTTTTACAAGCTCTTTGAAGGAAAGCAAGTATCTCCTTCTATAGTTACGTGCTATTGCCTGGACACAAGGCGTGTTATTAATATGCCCTACATCTTATTCATCAAATCCTGAACAAGTGTGGTCTTTGTCTTTCAAGAAATATTTGGTGGCACTAACATGTGATATGCTAAAGAGCCTTCATTCTCAATGGTAAATATGAAAATTAACTTGCTGTTTTAATTGGTTAGGGTGGGCATATAGTGGGGAGGAAGTCAGTGGTAAGGGTAGAGGAGGTGAGACAATGGTGTTAGAAGAGAGTTGTGGGCAGTTTGCAGCTTACCTTGCCTCTCCTTCCATTTCATCTTTCAAACTCAAGACATTATAGGAAGTATCTTTCAAAACTGAAATTTCCAGGGATGTTTACAACCTATCGCAGTTCCTTCACAATCAGAAGGGCAGTTTTCTTTTGAGTGATGAAGATAAATTCAAATGAGAAAATAGTTTTAGAAAAATGAACTCCACTTCCCTCCACCTCCAATGAAATGAGAGTGCATACTTTTCAGCAGTGATTTTGACAATGTTATTTATTATCCTACAGTTGAAGGAAATGAAGCATATGGTGTGCAAACACCTTTCAGGTCCATGGATGTGAATGCAAGAAGTTTTTTGTGAAAAACATCTCAGTTTTATACTTAAATGCCTGTAAAACAGCTGCTGCCACTGTACAATATGCAATTCTTGGTGGCATTTGGTAGTTTGGAAAAAAAAAATGGTACTGGATGTATTGCTAATGTCATAGGAATAATTAGCAACCAAACAGTTGCTGAAATCTATTTTTGACAAAAATCTCAATAATAGATAAAAATGAAAGATTTTGTAAACCTGTTACAGAAAGTGTAAGACTCAGGTTTAAAGAATTAAAGTAAGCTAGGAAAAGCTTCTATTTAAATTATTTTCTTGAAGGTCACGAATGTCCACTCTCCAAATCCAGTCACCTGTTATTGGTCCTAACCTTCCTTAATGTCTCTTTACCCCTCTCTTTCTTGTAATTCTTCTCCTTTTCTTCTAAAATGCGCACTCTCCTGGTTCTCCTGCTTCCTATTTCTCTGAGAGTATTCCTGTCTTTCTCCTATCTCCTGCTTTTGAACAAGTTGAGACAAGTGATTACAAAAGTGGGATTGGAACCAACGTACTTGGGTTTGAATCTCAGTCTGATTACTCTTTGAGTAAGCCAGGAAAATAGTATCTGTAAATCTCAATGTTCTCATCTGTCTAATCAAGATTATAAGTATACTACCATGAGGAAAGCTCCCCTCAGGATCACACTTTGTCTAACTCCAGAGACCCTCACTGCATTCTAGGATAATGCTCCCTATCCCCAGACTTTGAATAATGCAGCAAAAGCCCTGGCTTCCTCACAAGTGTAAGACTTGTGAAAGCAGATACTGTTTTGTTCACCAAGTACCTACAACACTGCTTGGAAAACAGCAAATATCCCCCAAACTACGTACAGAATAGCAGCTCTGTCATCATTAGATTCTCAGCTTCTTTTCATCTTTATGCTCCATCATCCTGAGCATGATTTCTATCCTCACAGTTACATCATGGTCCAAGATGTCTGCTGGTGCTCCTGCCATTACATCTATAATCTAAGCATGTTATAAAAGAGGAAGGGCAAAAAAGTGTACTTCTCTGCTAATCCCTCTTTAATGAGCCCTCCCACAAAACCCTTCCATTTATAACTGTTTGTCCTGAACCTGATATGTGGTCACACCTAGCCATAAGTCACTGGTTTTTGGCCAGGCACATTGATGCCCCATATAAAATGAGGATATGGTATTGAACAAGGGCAGAATGTACACTGGGTAAGTGACTTCCAGTCTTCCTTTGGGTACAGCTCAGAGACCTCTCCAGACCCTCTCTTGTGATGGCCATGCCCCAAGCTCAGCACTGAGGAGGGCACTTCTCTGCAAATCAGCTTGTCACATTTTTGGAGCAATAAATGTCTAAAAGCTTTTGTTTTGTTTTAGGCTCTGGTGATTGTTTTCATATGGCTTTTACCAACTGGTACTTGTTCTGTTCCATGAAATCATACTGAAAAAAAAAAACAATATTTTTCCTTCAGTGTGGCAGTGGATTTTTTTTTATTGAGCAATTGAATAACAGCCCTTCAAATACTTTAAGAAAGCTGTTTGGTGATAGCGATGTCTTGCCTTTTTCAAGCTAAATTTCTCCAGCTCTTTAAATCTTTCTCCATAAAACCCTACAACATTCTTCTTGCACTCCCCTGAATGTTGTTCAGGTTGTCACTGGTTCCAGATCTCCATCCAGTGGAGAACTTGGGATAACTAATCCTGTTTCCCTCTTTCCTCACAGGAGGCTGGGTTAGCTTCTTTGTCGACCACATAATATTATTGGCTCATATGGAACTTGGGTCTACTAAACTTTCAGTATTGTTCATAAGAATTGCTATTAAGGTAAGTTCTTATATTAGTCCATTTTCATGCTGTTTTGAAGACATAACTGAGGCTGGGTAATTTATTTAAAAAAAAAAAAAGTTTGGCCGGGCGCGGTGGCTCAAGCCTGTAATCCCAGCACTTTAGGAGGCTGAGGCGGGTGGATGACAAGGTCAAGAGATCAAGACCATCCTGGTCAACATTGTGAAACCCCATCTCTACTAAAAATACAAAAGATTAGCTGGGCGTGGTGACGCATGCCTGTAATCCCAGCTACTCAGGAGGCTGAGGCAGGAGAATTGCCTGAACCTAGGAGGCGGAGGTTGCAGTGAGCCAAGATTGCGCCATTGCCCTCCAGCCTGGGTAACAGCAGCGAAACTCCGTCTCAAAAAAAAAAAAGGTTTAACTGACTCACAGTTGTGCTTGGCTAGGGAGGCCTCAGGAAACTTACAGTTGTGGCAGAAGACAAAACAGGCACATCGCTCATGGTAGCAGACAAGAGAAGTGAGAGCCAAGTGAGGGGGAAAGCCCCTTAAAAACCATCAGATCTTGTGAGAACTCACTATCATGAGAACAGCATGGGGGAATTGCCCCCATGATTCGATTATCTCCCCCTGGTCCCTCTCTTGACACATTGGGATTTTTACAATTCAAGGTGAGATTTGGGTGGGCACACAGAGCTAAATTATATCACCCATTTTTTGCTTAATAATGTTTGTAACCCAAAGTAATTTACATTTGATCTTGTGGCATTTTCTCCTTGATGTATGGGCCCAGCATTTTAAAAACATCTTATTGAGCTCTTTTAGAATTTTGACTCTGTCCTCCAGGGTTTTCTCTATTCACACTGTCCTAGCTTCATATCCCCTACAGATCTGAGCGGCTTGCCTTCCACATCTGTATCCAAGCCATATCACTTAACAGAGCATTGTGATGGACAGAGCCCTTGGTAGACTGTAAGAAACTACCTCTCTAGTTAAAACAAATCCATTGTCATCTAAGGCAGGCTCCTTCGCAGTTGTGTACTAAGGCTTGGTTGAATCTAGCAACATAATATAGACTGGGGAAGAAATGGATTTTATTTGAAAATGAAGGAAACTTAGAAAATGAGAGTCAACAAGAAAATGGAAGGCAGGACTCCCTCTCCCTCACTGTCCTCATGAGAGGTGGGCAGGGCCAGGGCATTACAGCTGACTTCACCATGGAGGTTGTTCCAGGGGAGGGACCTGGCCCCTAGCTGCTTTCTCTACCTTCACAGCAAGTCTGAGAACAAACTTATTGGGCACTGGGCAGTCTGGATTTGGGTGCCAGCTGTTCCCAGGAGCTTCCCAGGAAGAGCAAGATGCCAGTGCCTAGAGACCCTAAGGCCCATGGGATGCTGCAGTCCCAGCTGCTCCAGGGAGGATGCCATGGGGACACCTTACTGGAGAAAGGGATCCCCCAAATGCCAGCCGGCTTGCTGTTCAGACAACTTAGGGGAGGTTCCCAGGATCATTTTTGCTCAATTCTATCTCTTGTGTCACACCCATTAATTAAAGATTATTGGGGTTTAGTCTTTTATTCAGCTACAAATTTGCCTAAGAAAATGGACACCCAACCCTAATTATCGACTTCGTCTGCAATCAGTAAAGCCTTGGTAGATAAATAGCCTGCATCGAAAACTGACAGCATGAGTTATACATGCACACATTTCATCTACCCCTCCCCAGAATGTAAACTCTTTGAACAGAGAGACTGTGCATTATTCTGTAACCCACAGGGCTTAACCCTCTGCCTTATACAGTAACAGCAGCCACACCTATTCACTGACTAGGTTAGGCACTCATGTCGGCCATCATTCGAGGTCTCTGACATGCATTATTTAATCAAATCCTTGCAGCTCTTCGTGACCCATGGATAATACCCATCGTGCAGGTGATGAAACCGAGGGCACGTAAGTCCACAGATAGGAAGTAATGGAGCTGGATTTGAGCTGAGCTCTATGTGCCCCAAAGCCCTTCTTCTGTCATATTAATTGTCTGCTTACAGTGCAGGTTCATAAATATTAATGAATAATCAAGTCTACTTCATCTTTGTGTTTCCAGGCAGGATTATGCATAACAATTCCTGAGAAATGAAGATTTATGTTATTATAATAGAGTCATGTCAACATAGTCCTCCCAGGATAAAAGCCAGTTCCTAAACATACAGGAAAGCTAACAATGATGGGATAAATACACCTGTTACCAGTTTGTTAAATAAGCTGAACTCTTAGGGTACAATTACCCTTTAAACCCACCCCTCCTGAAGAATTTATTACCCCTACCACTCCACCCTTGGATACAACCTTGGATTTGTATCGTAGCTTTTCCAATTACTCTTTAGTAATAACAGGTCCTCCGACTATTTTCAGTTAATAAAACTTAATCTAATGAAGTTAGATTTCCAGCTATTATCAAAACCCCAGACTCACATTCAATCTGAAGTTTCCCTCCTCGTCCAGTGTGGACCTCCCTCAGGGGTTAAACTCCTCTTTTTCTCACTCTCTACCTCCCTGGGGCCTTTCCAGGGTAGTTCAGGGGTTTGAAGGGGAGGCAAGGGACAGAAAAAGCCTTCTGAGTGTGGCTGAGAGCTTTGATGAGTTTCAGAGAACCCTCTTCCTGGGGACCCCCTCCCCTGGTATAGTTGGTCCTCCAGCTGACCGTGTACAAGCTTCTCAACCCCTACCCCAACCCAGCCACTGCTTCCAATGGTGTCCCTACCTTCTCTCTGCTATAGGCCCCGACCAGGGCAGAAAGGCTTTTGGGGCAGAGTTCTTTTCAGGTTGATCCCTCAAATGCCAGAGAGCCCATGTCAGTGTCTCCAGGTGAGCTGTCTCTTTCTCTGGGGCTTACAGAGAAGGAAAAGGCTCTCTCTCCTCAGCCCCCTGGGGTGAAGCAGGGGGTGGTACACTGCACATTGGCAGCTGTCTCCTGGCCTCTTGAACCCTTGATGAAACCTTTGCCTTTTTTTACATATCTGCCAGGTGGTGGATGGAATAGGGGTCAAAGCCGGTTTCATACTTATTGCATTTATAGTGCAGCACCTGTTGTTCTTGGATCCTAGTGCTTTTGCTAAAGCATTAAGAGGATAGAAAAAGTTGTTTAACATCCTGTCACACAAAAATGACACAAAAGAGACCTTCTATATAAGCAACTCAAAGGAAGGGGAGAAAGAAGTGATCCATGAGGGGAAAGAAAGGCATTAATAATGCTGTTTTTGAGCTGTTACTTTGTGCCAGCCTGTACACTAGGTTCTCTGCTCAGACCACATCATTTAATCCTCACCTCAACCTGCCTCCTCCTGCAGTTTTACAGATGAGAAAAATGAAGTTACTACTTTTCTCAAGAACACAAGGTGACTTTGAGTCCAAAACCCACCCGCTTTAACTGAAGCTGAGAAAGAGGATAACAACTCTATAAAAGCCATTAATAAGAGAGCTTTAGACCCATAGAGAAAGGCATGGGTCCCCGCTGCTTTTGAAAGTGTGATTTGGAATCCCACTGATATGTTGCTGATTCTGTAACAGACCAATTTGGCATCTTAGAAAACTGTCACATAAAGCCTAAACTCTTCCGCCCGGTTACACCATTCTCTCCAATCCCAACTGACCAACATGGGCCCTCCACTGTCACCCAAACAATTGCTTTCTTGGCCAAGAATGCCAAACTCGGCTGCTTCTGAACATAGAGCCTTAGTGTTTTTACCTCCAACCAGGAACGCTCATCCAATGCTTCTTTGGCAATCTTTGTTTGTTGTTTTATTTCAAGATCCGACTCAGAACTCACATCTTGAGTTGGTTTTACATGATTCATCCCATCCTCAGCATTCATTCATTCATACCTGTCCCACTTTTCCTGAGGACCAAGAAATTGCCTTGCAATTTTCTTTTACTACCACTAGATGGGGACCTTAAGATGAAATGCTGATTCAGTTGCCCAAGAGAAATTAGGAAACAGGCTGAAGTTTGGTTTCTAAACCAGTCAAGTAAGGCAGCAGGCAGTAACATATACATATACATATACATATACATATACATATACATATACATATACATATACATATACATATACATATACACATACACATACACATACACATACACATACACATATACGTCATATACATACACATTCAGAACTGAATAATTGAGTAGGTGAAATGCAACTTTGCAAAAAGCTGGGGCTGCCTAGATTATGTTTGTATTATATGATAGCATGTGCAGGATCCTAGCATGATTACAATATGTAGCATATGATTATTGAATCATATACTATACCATTTTTCTCATGCAGAAATCAAGTCCCAAAGATGTGAAGCGATTTATCAAAGGGCAAAAACTAAAATAGTAATGTTATTTTGAAATTGTTCTATACCATTTCACAGTATCTGTGGTGTACTGCAGGTAACTGTAGGTAACAGTAGGCTGAAATTAAAATTTTTGGATTCATTCGAATTTCCCACATCTCTACAACATTCCTAGGAATACCCATCGTCAGCCATGGAAACCAGTTTTGAGCCCCTACTACATGTTAAGCATCATTTTAGGTAACACGTTACATAGTTAAATTCATGTAGTCCTCAGAAAAGGTATTACCATCATTTCTATTTTCAGATGAGAAAACAGAGGCTCAGAAATGTTACCAGGCATGGAGTCGGCAAGTGAACGCATAGGGATTCAAAGCCAGATCTGATGGAGACCAAGGTGTGCTACTGTTCGCTAGGCCCCCTGTCTGCCTGTACCATGCTGGGCAATCAGGACACTCCAGAAAGCCTTCTTCATGGGCTTGTCCTAGGCTCAAGCAATCTTCCTTGCCTCAGCCTCCCAAAGTGCTGGGATTACAGGCATGAACCACCACATCTGACCCAATGTGTTAACTATCGTCACCATGATGTGTGATTGATCTTTTGAATTTATTCCTCCTAACTGAAACTTTGTACCTTTTGATCCATTATCTCCCCTTTATCTATCCCTGCTAATTCCTGCCCCATCCTTTAGTAATCAACATTTCACCCTTTCTTCTATGAGTTCAGCTTTTTTAGATTCCACATAAAAGTGAGATGATGTGGTATGTGTTTTTCTGTGCCTGGTGTATTTTACTTAGCATGATGTCCTTCAGGTTCATCTGTGTTGTCACAAATGACAAGATTTCCTTTTTTATGACTGAATTTTCTTTATCCATTCATCTGTTGATGGACACTTAGGTAGATCCCATATCTTGGCTATTGGGAATAGTGCTGTAATAAACATGAGCGCACAAATGTCTCTTTGACATACTGACTTCATTTTCTTTGAATATATATACCCAGCATCAGGATTGCTGGATCATAGGGTACTTCTATTTTTAGCTTTTGGAGGAAACTCCATACCGTTTTTCATAATAGCTGTACTAATGTACACACTGTCTTCTTTTTGAAACCCTATTCGTAAGGCAATTAAGCAGATTCTAACAAAAGCCTACATGTGCAAAAGTCTCACCTAAGGCAAAAGTCTCTGGTTTTGATAGTTTTCCCTCTGAAACCATCTTTAGAACTAGAACCACGGCATTAAGAAACATTATCATAATATGACATCTGAGTGAAGCCTAAAGGAAATTCCACCCTCATGTAAAATTAACTATTCCATCTAACCAGTCATTGGGCATGGTTTAGTGGGTCTCACGTAACACTCAATTCAGATACGAAAAAATCACCAACTCATATTTGAAAACTCTAGCCACACTGAAGTATGAATGAGGATGAATGCTTCTTCCAGTATCTTGGCCCCCAGACTCTCAGCTGTCCACCCTGCGCAAAGAGGAGGCCCATCAGCATCATCCCAGGTGAGCACTCAAGGAGAAAACCAATTACAATGTGTGCTGAAAGACACTGAGGAATACTATATAGAGAAACATGCAACCACAATCACATCATCTCTAAAAATTTGGCACCATCATGGTACAACTGGGGGAGTAACACTTCAACCAGATTTCCTGGTTCCCACATCGGGAGATGAAGCCAGGCCACAGCAGTGAGAGTGCTGAATCCTAACCACTAGACCATGTAGGCTTTTGGCTGCTCTAACACTGAAGAATAGGGAAAGGGGTCCCGTAGGTAACGTTTGTGGACCCAAAGGGTTTTGTAGAAGGAGTGGGGTTGGGGGAGTTGGGGGAGGGTGGTGGGTGTGTGTGTCAGAGAGAGAGAGGAGAGAGGAGAGAGAGGAGGGAGAGGAGAGAGAGGAGAGAGGAGAGGAGAGAGAGGAGAGAGAGAGAGAGAGGAGAGAGAGAGAGAGAGAGAGAGAGAGAGAGAGAGAGAGAGAGAGAGAGAGAGAGACAGAGAGACAGAGAGACAGAGAGAGAGAAAGAGAGAACACAGCTCCCACGCTGTTGTGAGAGGGAAGGTAGGAGCAGCTGAAGTTTTTAACCCTTCAGTTATTCCCTCCCCATTCATGTTCTCATCCAATGAAAGAAGTTCTTTCAAACTTCCTCTGGAGTGATTGATGTGATTGATGTTTGACTCTGATACCAGATTGGCTACTAAGTCTATAACCCTGAGTTACAAAACCCCCTCAGCGGGAATTTGAGACAAAAGAATCCCACCTGGCTTTCCCTACCTGGCCCATGCACGGACAAAACCAGACAAACACTTTACATTTGAAACCTTTCTGGTCTCCAACGGAGGCGTGGAGCCAGGAAATTCCGGCCTTTGAAACCCCTCCCCTGGCAGACCCGGGAAGAGAAGTTTAACACTGCCCCTCAATGGGAGTCACATAAAAAATAACTTTTGTAATAACAAATTCTGTTTGTGAAATTATGTATGTAGTTATCCAAATACTAATAATCAATTCAGTTGATTAATTAGCAACTGAATGCTATAGATGAAAAGCCCTAAGATGTTAGCAAACAAAGCCTCTATAAATCAGACTAGTCTGACTTGGCTTCACAGCCTTTAAAGGTGCACAGGCTTGGGAACTCAACAGCAGCACGTCTTTTATCCAACGTATTATTAACAAAAAAGTCACACTCTGCAAGATATTTAAAGAGGCTTATTGTGAGCCAATATGAGCGACCACAGCCTGTGTTAGTCTCAAGAGGTCCTAAGAAAATGTGCCTGAGACAATCAGGTTCCAGTTTGGTTTTATACATTTTATGGAGACAAAAGTTACAGGCAAAGACATAAATCAATACATGTAAGGGATACACTGGTTTACCAGAAAGGGAGGATATCTCAAAGGTGATGGGTAGGCAGGAGGTTGAGGGGAGGAAGTAGACAGGTCATTGGTGGATTCAAAGATTTTCTGACTGGCAATTGTTTGAGAGTTAAGCTTTGTCTAAAGACAAGGAATGTTTGAGCTAAGATAAGAGTATAGATGAAGTCTCTTAGCTGGAAGCCCTCAGAGATCCTCAGAGTCAGGTTGGAACTTGGTATCTTATTGCCACAAAGAGCCTGTTTTGTCAGTCTTATGTATCTATTTTAATGTTAATGCTGGTCAGTTGTGCCCAAATTCCAAAAGGGAGAGGCATGTCCAACTTTCCTTCCGTCAATGACCCGGAATTTAGCTTTTCAGATTTCTCTAGGGTCTCCTTGGCCAGGAGTGGGAGGGTCTGCTCAGGTGGTTGAAGGAGCTTAGGATTTTATTTTTGGTTTGTGATATTTATTCACAAAGACTGATTTTCTGATACTTAGAGTCCGACACTCTGACACATCTGATACTACTTGTCTTGTGACCATGCCAGTTTCCAGGGAGAACAGCTAAACTCCATCTGACAATAATTTATTTACTGGATTCATTAGTTCCCCCGCAAAATTTCAGCAGGGCTGTCTTGAACTAAGCTTCACACAGGGCTCCGGCCAGTTGAGCCTTTACTCCTGGAGGCTGTCCCCTAAGGGCTGCTCTGGCTCCTACTGCAGCATCTCAGCCAGGGATCTTCTGTCAGAGAGCACTTAGAGCTATTCCAAGTCTAAGTCAGTCCTGGGCAGCAAGTTTGTGGGCTGGCATGGGGGCTACAGAGATAACTGACATAGCCTCGGTAGCCTGGAGGAGCACGGAAGTCTTTATATAAATTCAGTTAATGTAATGAGTACAGCGATAGTGGCAAAGAAAGGGAGTAAGGGAACAGGGAGGGAGTTAGCAAAGGCCTCCCAGAAGAGCTGGTAGAGGAAATATACCCTGAAAAGGTATCCAAGCCAAGGGAGAAAGCTGATAAGAAGGGCGGTAGGAGAAAAGAGAACCCAATGGAACAAGACAAGGAAGCAAGAAACCCTGGGGCAGTGCAGTAGCAGCTGGTTTTGGCTGTTTGTTTTCGTTTTTTGAAGAGCTCATTTGCCAGCACACCATAAGCAAGGAACCAAAGTAACTTCTTAATTTTAGAGGTAACGAGATGCTTGGTTAGAAGTAATAGAAGGTTATTCTCAGGATACCGGGCTTTCTTGCAGACTCAAAATAAGCCACAGGCCTTCAGAAAGGGATGTAACCAAGAACTTGAAGACTGTCAGGCCCTACTGACTTTCAGCTTGGCTTTCTCCTGATATCTTTCTCTCTCACTTTTCTCTTTCCTTCCTACCCTCTCTTTCTCCTAATGATGTCTCTGTTTCAGATGTTAGAACACATGGCTGCCAAGGTTCTTAACATTTTAACACAGTAGCTTTATCTTCTGAAAAACGTATTTCTCCTTCTCCATTCTAGTTCCAAAACATCCTGGAGAAGCACTGTAATTCACTCACTTTGGCCGAGTTCTGACTTCTAGACCAACCAACTGTAGCGGGGGAGGTGTGATGTGGAGAAGGGACAGTAATTGGTCCCTATTTGGGTAAGGGCTCATCCCAGAACCAAACAACTGTGGCCAAATGTTAAATAGACACCACAGCTCAAATGATAACCATGTGGATGTGTGGAGGTAGCAGTTCCTGGAAGAAAGGAGATCCTGGCAATAGATTCCAAGATGGAGGAGAGTGGTGGAAGACAAGCCTGCAAGGTAGAGAGGCTTGTGTGGCAGACTCGGGCTTTGCCCAGTGGATGACTCAACATACAGGGTTGGGGTGTAGTGGGAGTCGGGTCATGATCTTGTGTGAAGGGTGAGTATGTGACAGGTTAAACTTGTGGCAGGGAGAGCAATTAGAAGGTAACTGCTCTCATCGAGGCAATATCTTTTTATTTCATCTCATCACATACTTGCAATGTTGTGTTGCCTTTTTTTTTTTTTTTTTCTGGCTTCATCCTATCAGTATTCATCCCATTCTTCCCTAGTTAATTTGCAAATGCTTACTATATTAGTCAGGGTCCTCCAGAGACAGAACCAATAGCATATATAGAGAGAACATGAGTGAGGATTTATTAGGGGAATTGGCTCACATGATTATAAAAGTGGAGAAGTTCTACAACAGGCTGTCTGCAAGAATTTGGGACATTGGTGTCATGGCTGAGCCTAAGTCTAAAAGCCTGAGAACGAGGAAACCCATGATGTAATTCTCAGTCCAAGGCCAGAGGCCTGAGAACTCAATCCACGGCACCACTGGTATAAATAAGTCCTAGAATCCAAAGCTCAGAGACCCTAGAGTTCTGATGCTCAAGCTCCAGGAGAGAGTTGTGGGTAGGGGGAGTTGCCTTTTCTCTGCCTTTTTTGTTCTATCGGGATGCCCGGCTGATTGGATGGTGCTTGCTCACATTGAGGGAGGACTTTCCCACTCAGTCCACTGTTTCTCATGCCAATCTCCCCTGGAAACTCTGACAGACACACCAAGAAGGAATGTTTTACTAGCGCTCTAGGTTTTTGTTTGTTTTTTTTTCTTTTATAGAGGCGGGGTTTCACCATGTTGGCCAGGATGGTCTGGATCTCCTGATCTCATGATCTGCCTGTCTTGGCCTCCCTAAGTGCTGGGATTACAGGCGTGAGCCACCGTGCCCGGCCTCTAGGTGTTTCTTAATCCAGTTCAGTTGACACCTAAACTTAAGCATCATACTTATTATACTAGTAGTTATCTTCCTTCACAAAGTTCATAAGCAAACCCTTCTCTTCTCTACTTTATATCAAACGAGATACACATCAACTCTGCACAGTAAAGCCTTTTAATGCCACATGGTTACCTCCCTGGATGAGACCTTTAAAATGTCTTTCCTCACTAACTTGTCCCTTAGACCTTCAGAGTGCTCTACTCCAGAGGTTTATTGTAATGGTTGACTATACCTTATTTTAATAACGAAGAAGCATAGAGTAGTGTTAAGAATATCAAATAAGGAAGAAAATTGATTGAAACAGACAGGACTGGAAAAGCAGGAGAGAGGTGGAAGAGCAGCCCTGAGGGCCATGGGGCTTGGAATTCAAGGATGGGCCAGGGAGGGAAGAAGAGATTGGTTTTAAGTGAACAGGAGGCTCTGGAGCAGAGCAGTGAGAGAGGGAAAAGGAGAGGACAGGAGAGGAAAGACCAGAGTTGCAATCTAATTATTTTTAGTTTATCTTTACTTCTTGGTGGGACTTCGTTTGTACCAAGATCGGTCTATCCTGGGTCCTAGATGAACACAGGTTACAATTTGCTAAGTCTCTTTGTGAAAGACACCATTTAAAGATCTACCCAGTGAAGTCTTTTGGTTTTTAATTAGAATATAGATACAGAAAAGGACACCGACGTGAACAGTTCAATGAATTTTCACAAACTGAATACGCCTGACTAACCAGCACCCAAATCCAGAAATAAAATATTATCTGCAACTAGCAAGCCTTTGTTGTGCTCATTTGGTCACTACTGACTTGCAAGGATAAGCAAAACCCTTTCTTCTAACAGGAGAGATTCAATTTGCCTGTTTTTGTTTTCCATGTCTGTCAACAGACTCCCATGGTGAAGTCTCTTTGGGGCCCAGCTCCTTCAGTTCAATGTTGTGTATGTGACATTCACCCACATTGTAGCAAGAAGTTGTAGATCATTTGTTCTCACTGGAACATAGAATTCCATTGGATGAATATGCTAGAATTTATCTATTCCTTCTCTTGATGACTATTTGGATCATTTCTAGTTTGGAGTTACTGTGAATAGTGCTGCTGTGACACATCCAGTTAGCTGTTAATATGAAAACTAGTGTTCTAAGTTTCCTGTTTTCTTTCTTTCTTTTTTTTTTTTTTGAGACAGTTTCGCTCTTGTTACCCAGGCTGGAGTGCAATGGCGCAATCTCAGCTCACCGCAACCTCTGCCTCCTGGGTTCAGGCAATTCTCCTCCCTCAGCTTCCTGAGTAGCTGGGATTACAGGCACGTGCCACCGTGCCCAGCTAATTTTTTGTATTTTTAGTAGAATGGGGTTTCACCATGTTGAACAGGATGGTCTCGATCTCTTGACCTCGTGATCCACCTGCCTTGGCCTCCCAAAGTGCTGGGATTACAGGCTTGAGCCAGCGCGCCCAGCCTATTTTCTTAAACTATTAATTTATTTATTAATATTTTTTATTTATTAATATTTATTTATTAAACTATTTATTTATTATTTGGCATCAAGGAATAGGTCACAGTTTTTAACCAGGCCTGAATTCAGCCCATCTAATCTTAAACACAGAGGACTGTGAAGGGCTATGGAGAGAGTGAGAAAGGAATAATAATAATAAAACTGAATAAAATTTTGCCTTAGGCCAAATGAAATTCAAGGGCAAGGTAAGATCACAAAACTATAGTACACCTTAATCTCCTGGGACACTCTGCTTCCATAAGCTGGTCGTCTTCTCTCACACCTAGCTTCACACAATAATAGAATATAATGTTTCATTTAACACATCATTAACATGCCATGATCACACTTCCCTCAATGTCTGCCCCTATTACCATTTTTGTTAGAAGACAAATCTGAAATTTAATTATTCATTTTGCTGAGAGAGATACTGTGGGGTTTTAAATTGCTTCTCCCTCTCACCCCTTTTATTCTTTATATCTCCATATGCATTTGCCTTTGAGATTGGAATCGAGCCTCTTCATTATGCAAGAACAAAATAAAAATGATCTCTAAATAAGGCAATGCACAGTGGGCCCTCAGAGTTTGTAGTCAGAAACATGCACAGAGTTTTCCACTGTAAGAATTTTCTACCTTATTAGAGTTGACATTTAGTCTGTCATCTAAATTGTAAAAAATGACTCTTCTAAAATACCCTGGCAGAGCCCTGATGACCTTGCCATCTGCATGAATTATTTTAACTTTGGAGTCTAATGAAAGATGTACTAGCAAATGTTGCATTCCCATCTCATGGCTTTACCCAATAAGAATATTTCCTGTTTCTTACGTGAAACGAAGGAGAGGGGAAGGGTGGGAAAACAAGGAGAGAAAAGCCCAGACAGGAGTGGGCATTACATCAGTCAGTAACTGAATTATGACAGTGGTGTCTTGTAGATTTCACAGGTGCACTTAGGAAGCAGGTGGAAACATTCCTAGTTTGCAGGAAATACTGTCAGCCTGGCAATTGACTCTCTATAAATACTGTGTTTAGGATGAGAATTTGGAAGGAAAGTTCTGCCAACAAGCCTAAACAATTTTTCTACATTGATTGGTTCTTCCTTTGGAAAGGAAAATGTTTGATTTGAATAGTTTTGTATTTTAAAGTAGCTTTGAGCCCAGGAAAGAACACTAGATTAAGAGCCCAAAGACATGGTGCCAGTCCTATCTTTGCCATATATGAGCTATGCAACCCTGGGCAAATCACAACCTCTCTGGGCCTTCATGTCTTCACTGATGAGTCTCAAATAAGATAATCAGTGTGAACGTGCTCTCTGTAAATGGTAGAATGTTGCAATTATTATTGCTTTTTATAGCCCTGCTTCCTGCTGAGAGAAACTTGAGATAAGACATTTCCCTTGTGAAAATGAGTCTGACAGAAATCATGGGCCAGCTAATGATAGAAATGTTTGCACTCTATCCTTCTGTTAATTTTTCTATGCTTCCTGTGGATTTGATACCCATGTGGAAGGGCCAGGTGAGCCATCTGGACACTGTAAGTAGTGTTGGGTTTGTCCCTGCCATGGCCATGGTTTTCTTGCTCTGTAACTAGTGTGTGTATGTGGGCATGTTGGCCAGGGGCACAGGAGCAGGAAAGTGGGAGGCCTGAGCTTCCAAATTGCCAATAAACAGTGTTTGACTATAAAGATAAATTGGAAGAGAAAGAAAAGTGAAGTTAATGTCCTTTCTCCTAGCAAGCTATGATACTCTGTGGGGCACACCTTCCATGCTATCTCAGCAGGGAAGGCCACTGCAGTAGAATTTGAAGAAAGACCCCCACCCACCCCCTGCCACAAGCTCTAAAAGATCCTGCAGTCATTAAGTACCCAAAGTTCCAACCTCAGGCCTTTTTGATCAAATGGAACCCAATGGGATGAGGACTTGTAACATGCAGGTAAGATAGGTAGGTAGACGTCACATGATTTTTCCAACATCGTGGATGGCCTTGGATAGCATGACAGGCCTGAGGATCGAGATGGGGATGGGGCAAACGGAAAGAACAGAAAGGGTGCCAGGCTTTCAGAAAACCAGCTTACCACTGGGTTCTAGAGATAAAAGATCCAGTCTCTGTCCTCATGGGAGTCAGTCTAGTGATGGCCCCAAAACATAGCAGATAATGGGAAGGTGATAGTGGAAAGATATGGAAACCCATAAATCACAAGCTCAATATTCTCATTTCATAGGTGAGAAAATCGAGGCCCAGAGGGAGAGTAGGTGACCTGTCCAAGGTCCCAGGCTGGTGACATAGTCACACCAAAGATCTAGACCTCCAACCTCAGAGACAATTCCTCCTTTCGTCAACTTCCTTCCCAGCACTCCTGCTTTTCCCCTCTCCCCAGGAGACTGAGGCTTATTTAGCAGCTTGAACGTCCCAGACTGGGTCGAGTATCTACACAAATTTTCTGCTTATTATTATTATAATATATTATTACTTATAATTTTATAATCTCCTCACATTCAGTGTGAGGAGATCACATTCAATTTACCTACCCCCTTGTAAAATTTTAAGCAGTTTATAAGAAGATAAGAATTTGTAAGGAAGAGATCAAATCTATCCTTCCCTCCTTCCATAATTATAGAACTGTGGCCAGGCATAGAAAGCTAGACTACATTTTCCAGCATCTTTTGCAGCTAGGCCTATAACTAAATTTTCTTCTGCAGAACAGAGGTGATGGATGCCACTTCCTGGGCAGAGCTTTTAAGAGAGTGAGGGTGCATCCTCAGCCCTCTTTCTCTTCTTCCACTGACTAGATGCATGTAATGTAAAGACCCTTAGGGAGAGTAGAGACCTAAAAGAAAAGAAACCAGTTCCCTGAGTCACTGCATGGAAGAAAGTCTCCAGCCTAACCAAACAGCTGTGTTAACTGAGTACAATATAAGCTTCTGCAGTATTTCAGTCATTATGTAATGAGGTCTATTTGTACAGTGCTTATCTTATTACAATGAGATGTAACCTAGAATGGTTAAGTAACATACACAAGACCATATAGAAATGTGGTGTCCTGATCATAATTATTACTAAGTCTGAAATCTAAACTCTTAATCCATTATTAGTCTCCAAAGTATGACATAACTCAATTAACTCAAACAATTCTATTAATATTTGTATTTTTATTTGTATATATTTTTAAATGTCCATATCCTACCAGTACAGTTGCATATGAATATATTTTACAAATAAAATACATATATTGGTGGTATATGTTTGAAATCTTTTTACCGATGGGTAAACTCTCTAAACAGCTTGACTGAGCTGTCCTGGTGGTGAAATGGAGGTGAACATGAAGTGATGGTCTTGTGCCACCGTTTGTTGTCTATTACATTCATATTTCACACCAGAGGGGACTTTGTGGATGTCATTTTTTTCATTGATTACTGATTAATGTTTCCCATCAAGCCTCTATTCTTTGCAATTTAGAAAGAGAACAGAAAAAAAACTTCTTTTGCTTTTCCTACTTTTTTATCCTCCTGGAGCCTCTAGACAATGTTGTTTTCAAGATCTAGGACTAAGGTCTCTTGGAAAATGGATGTTTGTCACCAGGTGCCTCTGTCCACTCAGGCATTTGTGAGCCTTGCTCTCCTGCATTCTCTTGTCCTCACGCATATGCTTCCATTAGGAGGCTTCACCTGAAGCCCACAAATATCCCTTTCTTGACAGACTATAGATTTCTTGTGGCCTGGACTGCTATGTATCTTCTCTGAAACTATTCTAAATTTCTCACCTGTTGCCTGGCCTCTTTACAATCAAGAATGTCAGCCCAACACATAGCACTTACTGCCATGCTTTTAGCATGCATTGAAAGACTTTTCCAGTTCCTATTTCTATATAACAAATTACCCCAAAACTCCGCTTCTTAAAATACTCAACATTTATTTTGCTCATGAATCTGCAATTTTGGCAGGGCTGGGTGGAGAAGGCTTGCCTCTGTTCCACTTGGCTTCAGCAGGGATGATTTGAGGCTGGGAACAGGAATCAGCTGCAGGCCAACTTACTCATGTGTCTGGTGGTAGAGACTGGCTGTCAACTTGTCTAATGCTGTTGGCTAAAACAACTACCCGTGGCTTCCCCATGCATCCTGGGCTTCTTCATGACATGGTGGCTGAGTCTCAAAGGTGAGTGTCATGAGAGAAGGAGCCAAATGGAAGTCATACCACCTTTTATGACCTAGGTTTAGAAGTCCCAATGTCACTTCCACTACATTTTACTGATCAAAGCAATTATAATGTTCCCCTAGGCCCAATTTCAAAGCAGAGGAAAAATAGATTTCATCTCTTCATGGGCGAGTGCCAATTTCTAGGAAGCACATGTGGAAGCAGAAATATTGTTGTGCCATTTAGGGAAAATATAGTTAGCCATAGGGATTCTTGTGATGGTGATATTGTAGGCTCTCCTGATCAAGATATTTTATTTCTTTACACTTTTAATTGTCATAAGGGTACTTAGGTCAACCTCAAATGGCAAACTTCAAATGTTCTGCTCTTTGACTTAAATGTTCAAAATTAAAACAAAAATTATCAATAATTTGCAGGAAAACCAACACACATTTATATTCTTTTTTTTTTTTTGAGACAGAGTTTTGCTCTTGTTGCTCAGGCTGGAGTGCAATAGTGCAACCTCAGCTCACTGCAACCTCCACCTCCCAGGTTCAAGCAATTGTCCTGCCTCAGCCTCCCAAGTAGCTGGGATTTCAGGCATGCGCCACCACACCCAAATAATTTTGTAGTTTTAGTAGAGATGGGGTTTCTCCATGTTGGCCAGGCTGGTCTTGAACTCCTGACCTCAGGTGATCTGCCTGCCTCAGCCTCCCAAAGTGCTGGAATTACAGGCATGAGCCATCATGCCTGGCTATATGTGTTTTCTTAAAAAAATAGTTTGTCAGGAATAAAAAAAGATTCTTACTTTTTATGCCAGCACAGAGCATGATCTTACATTGATGCTTGTTCTGATGCTGGTAGGTGACATGATTTTTCAAGAGCTTTCAAAACAAATTTTTCTCTTGCTGTCTGCACACAAATTTCCATCTGTTCATGCTTGACATGGGCAGTGCTCCAATTCTCTTCAAGGTCATTTGCAGCAAACTTTTATTACATCACAGTAAACACTTGATAAAACTACTTGCAGAATTACCGGAAGAACACGTTAGTGCACTTCAACCAACGGCACTCTTGGATCTGTCTACAGCTTCCTACTGAGAATGAGGCAGTGATTCAGCATGGTCCATAGCCATGTTTATAAAAATGAACACTTTGGAAAGGAAGGAAACCTAACTAATTAACCTACAAGACATATTCAAGATTGGCCACCAGTGAATTTGCCTCAAAAGTAAAGCTAAAGCTCTGCTCTGTGCTTCAAAGGCACACCGTGAAATTGGAAGTGGGCTGTTTATCTCATGCAGATATATTCTGGCTTGCTAACTCATCTTATTGAACACTCCTGCTCATTAATCTTCCTGAAATAGATCCTGTTCCCAATTTCTACTGTCTCCATCCTGTTAGAGGCCTCATTATCTCATGCCTCCATGCAATTGCCTGACTGGGCTTTCTTTCTCCCCTCTCCAGTTCATGCCCTGAAAGGATGGTCCCCAGTTCAAGAGCTTTCAGTGGCTATAAATTAAAACTTACATTCATTCATCCAGTAGTGGAGACCCTTGATATCTTGCCCCAGACTGTGTTCCAACTTCATCTCCTGTTGTTTCTTTTCATGCACTCTCTCCTCCAAAATGAACCACTGAGATCTAATAACAGAGTCCACTTAAAAAAAAAAAAAAATCATTACACCTTGGTTCCTGATGTTCCCTCAGCCTAGAGTACTATTCTCTTGACCTGTCCAAATCCTACCTATAAAATGCTTCCAGGCAGCCTTCCCGAATCTCTGCAGCTGAAAGGGATACCTCCCTCCCTCCTGTGGACTCTTTATCATTTGTACTTCTCTAGTTACTCACAATTACCTTTTCTACCTTGTATTATGATAATTTTAAAATAGGTATTAATTTTCTTATTAGACTAGGAGTTTCTTCCTGATAGAGTATATGTCTATGCTTCAGCTTTGAACTCGCCAAAGCATCTAGCACAGCATTTGACACATGAGGCTCCAATTCAACGTTTATCACTCCAAACTCATCTGCTTCCCCTCCAAATCTGTACCTTCTTCTAATGATTTGTCTCTTCTGCCAATGATGCCGTCTGTTTTCCCCACTGATAGTACCACCGCCCCCCATCCCCTGCCCGCATCTATTGTTTTTCATTGCATTTCCCCGACTGCTACTTTCATACTCTACTTTCTTATGACCTGAGCATTTTTAATAACCTAAGGTTCTGGCCTTCATCTCCATCCTCAAATTTATCTGATAAAAACCCACCAGCTTAGTGTTCTAACAGTACTGTTCCATGTGAGTACCTCTCTCAGCTTTAGGCGATTCCTGATTGTCTGTCACACAAGTCCCAATGCCTTAATCTGGCATTTGAGAGCCTTCCCTAGTCTCACCCTGACCTTTCTAGCTTCATGTGCCAGTTTTCCTACACCAGACCCCTTTCCTCTAACAAACTGAAGACTCCCTCCCCACTTGGCCTTACTCCCATCACTTGAGCTATGTTGTGATCTGGATTCCACCCTTGCCTCTTAGAATCCTAACTGTCCTAGATTGTATGCCAAACTCCATGTCCTTCATGAGACCACCTCAGATCCTCTCATCCAAAAGTTCTCCCTGGATATACCAGTTTGCCCCATTCTGGTGATTCTTACCACATTACATCTCTCAGAACCTGTCTTCTCCTTTGTTCAAGTCTTATACAAAAATTTATAAAAGTTTTGTAGGGATTTCCCTGCAAGCCAGTCCTTTACACTTTCTGTGACTAACAAGTTATGGCAACTTTTACAATAGAATTATTAAAATAGGTCATTTTAATATGCAATTTCTAAATATTTGTTAGATTCATATTCATAAATCTTATTTCACTCAGCACAGCACATTTGCTAGATTAGCCATCCTGTGGTTAGCAGATCCTGAACATTTCTTGGGGTATCTACCATTTGGTGAACTCCTGCCAACTTCCAAGGGCAGATACATGCACCTCTCTGCCTGAGGGCTTTCTCTGTAGCCTAAGGTACCTGGGACAGGAGCAGTCCATCAGACCATTCCCCTGGAGCAGCTCTGAAGCAACAACCAACAGGAGCTGGTATATGCACACCCCAAGTCCCTCACACCTTAAGTGGGATGACTCTGAGGAATATGTCTTATATAATTATCTAACATTCCCTTGGGGTTAAGTTCCAGGCACTCAGAAAGTCACTGGCTTGATAGTGTACTACCTATGGGCTGCCTTCTCTTCCCTGTGCCATCACCCACTCTTTCCTCTTGGTGCCTTTTGCCTTTCTTAAATAAACCGCTTGTCTTGGAGTCCTTGTCTCTGGATCTATTTGTGAGGGAACCCAAACTAGGACACATGTAACAGAGCTAACAGCTACCTTATGAGAAAGGTAATGCACTTCCCATGAGGTTTCTGTGAAGGTGTTATATTCAGCTGTCTCTGAGTATGACACCTCTTCACAGGGCAGCAGGAGAGAGAATGAGTGCCAAGCTAAGAAGAACACCCCTTATAAAACCATCAGATCTTGTGAGAACTCACTCACTATCATGAGAACAGTGTGGGGGAAACTGCCCCCATGATTCAATTATCTCTACCTGGTTCCCATCCTTCCTTGACACATGAGGATTATTACAATTCAAGTTGAGATTTGAGTGTGGACACAGAGCCAAGCCATATCAACACAGATTAGAGGAAAGTAAGTAGACATTACAACTTAATGCATTATAAGCTCTTAGACCAAAGAAAGGGACATCTGTGGGCTAATTTCCAAAAGTTTAAATAAAGTCTATATATTAATAGTGTTGTGTCGATGTTAATCTCCTGGTTTCAATAAATGTGTAATAAACAGAATTAAAAACAAAAACCATATGATCATCTCAATACATGCATAAAAAGCATTTGATAAAATCCAGCATCGCTTTATGCTAAAAACCCTCAAGAAAATAGGCACAGAAGGAACTTATCTTAAAGTAATAAACACCATATATGACAAACTCACAGCCAACATAATTCTGAATGTGGAAAAGTTAAAAGCATTCTCCCCAGAAACTGGAACAAGACAAGGATGCCCACTTTCACCACTTCTATTCAACATAGTACCAAAAGTCCTAGCCAGAGCAATCAAGCAAGAGAAAGAAATAAAGGGCATCCAAATTGGAAAAGAGAAAGTCAAACTGTTGCTGTTTGCCAATGATATGATCATATACCTAGAAAACCCTAAAGAATCATCCAAAAATGTCCCAGATGTGATAAGTGAATTCAGTAAAATCTGTTACAAAATCAATGTATATAAATCAGTCACATAGCTATACATCAATGACCAAGCTGAGAATCAAATCAATAACTCAATCTCTTTTATAACAGCTGCAAAATAATAAATACATAAAATACCTAGGAATATACTAACCAAGGAGGTGAAAGTTATCTAAAAGAAAAACTACAAACCCCTGCTGAAAGAAATCATAGATGACACAAATGGAAAAACATATCATGCTCATGGATAGGCAGAATAAATATTGTGAAACTGACCATACTGCCCAAAGCAATCTACAGATATAATACAATTCCCATAAAAGTACCATTATCATTTTTTCACAGTACCAGAAAAAACAATCTGAAAATTCATATGGACCAGAAAAGAACCTGTACAGCCAAAGCAATACTAAGCAAAAGGAACAAGTCTGGAGGCATCTCATTACCTGACTTTAAACTATATTACAAGGCTATAGTTACCAAAAGAGCATGGTACTGGTATCAAAATAGGCACTTAGACCAATGGAACAGAATAGAAAACCCAGAAATAAAGCCAAAAACTTACTGCCAACTGATCTTCAACAAAGCATACAAAAACATAAATTGGGGAAAGGACCATCTATCTATTCAATAAATAGTGCTGGTAAAACTGGAAAGACACATGTAGAAGAATGGAACTGGATCTCCATCTCTCACCTTACACAAAAATCAACTCAAGATAGATAAAAGTACTCAAGTAACTCAAGACGTAAATCTGAGACCTGTAATCATAAAAATTTTATAAGATAACATGAGAAAAACTTCTGGACATTGGCTTAGGCAAAGAATCCATGACAAAGACCCCAAAAGCAAATGCAACAAAAACAAAAATAAATAAATGAGGCCTAATTAAACTAAAAACCTTCTTCAAAGCAAAAGAAGGAATCAGCAGAGTAAACAGACAACTCAGAGATTGGAAGAAAATATTCACAAACTATGTATTCAAGAAAGGACTAGTATCCATAATCTATAAGGAACTCAAACAAGTCAGCAAGAAAAAACAAATAATCCCTTCAAAAAGTAGACAAAGGATATAAATAGACATTTCTCAAAATAAGATAGACAAACAGCCAACAAACACATGAAAAAATGCTCAACATCACTGACCATCAGGGAAATGCAAATTAAAACCACAATAAACTACTACTTTACTCCTGCAAGAATGGCCATAATTAAAAAGTGAGAAAACAATAGATGATGTTGTGGATATGGTAAAAGGGGAACATTTTTACACTGCTGTTGGGAGTGTAAATTAGTACCACCAGTATGGAAAATAGTGTGGAGATTCCTTAAAGAACTAAAAGTAGATCTACCATTCAATTCAGCAATCCCACTGCTGGGAATCTACCCAAAGGAAGAGTCATTGTGTGAAAAAAGACACACGCACATGCGTGTTTATAGCAGCACACTTCACAATTGCAAGGATATGGAACCACTCTAAGTGCTCATTGACCCAAATGAGTGGATAAAGAAAATGTATATACACAATATGGAATACTACTCAGCCATAAAAAGGATGAAATAATTTCTTTTGCAGCAACTTGGATGGAACTGGTGGCCATTATTCTAAGTAAGGTACTGAGGAATGGAAAACCAAATACCATATGTTCTCATGTATAAGTGGGATCTCAGCTGTGAGGATGAAAAAACATGCAGAGTGATGTCATGGACTGTAGGGACTTGGTTAGGGGAGGTTGGGAGAAAGACAAGGGAAAAAAGACAACATATTGGGTACAGTGTACACTGCTCTGATAAAAAGTGCACCAAAATCTCAGAATTCACCACTAAATAACTTATCCATGTAACCGAAAACCACTTGTACCCTAAAAACTATTGCAATTTTTTTAAAAAGTGTGGAATGGGAACTTATCTGGGGAAAGCTGGTTGAACAATATACGGAAACTCTATATGTTATGTTTGCAATCTCTTTGTAAGTCTGAAATTAATTCAAAATAAAATTTTAAAAATCTTTGAAGATGGAGCATGTGTATCATCAAAAGGCTCCATTGGCGAGCGATGTCGATATGCACCCTTGCTTAATTACTGCCTGGAGCACCACTAGGTACTTGCTTCTGTCAGGTGGATTGAATGACTCATTCAAGGTGCCTTGGATGATCATTGAATGCTGTGTGTTCCCTTGGTGATCTCCCTGGTGAAAGTATAGCCACCCAATAGACAGGGCCATTTAATTTCTTTATGGCCCTCACAGGATCTAGCATAATATGCTATAGATTTTGACAATAGACAGCATTTGTTTAATAGAATTTAATTAGCATTTCTATGCATTCTCAAGAGAGTCGTTAGATTCCCTAGGCATATTCTCTTCTGTCCCAAGATGTGGATTTCTTTAAACTCATTATTGTACCTCAGAATACAGATGAATATTTTTGAACTTATCTCTTTCTAAACTTACATGTCTTACCTGGAGAGAGTTTAGAAGAAAACAAAAAAGTAGAGTGTTCAATTTAGCCATTTCTCTTAAGTCCTGCAACTCATTCCAATCATAATCTAATAAGGAAAGATTCTTTTAGAAAAACTACTCATTTAATATCCTAGGAAGCAAGAAAATCCTGAAATCAATCAGGGAGGCTAAGTCGAAAGCCTTGGGTAAAGAACACATAATAAAAGCACACAGAGAAAGCATCCTTAAGAAGTGATTTGTCCCCTAAGGAAAGCTCTGTGGTGCTGAAGGAGAAATAACTATTTCAACAATATCATATTTTGACAATGTCATTCAAAGTATGCTAGATAGGGGCTGGGCAGGGAGGCTCACACCAGTAATCCCAGCACTTTGGGAGACTGAGGGGCAGATCACTTGAGGCCAGCCAGGAAATCTATACCAGCCTGGCCAACATGGCAAAACCCTGTCTCTACTAAAAATATAAAAATTAGCCAATCATGGTGGTACACACCTGTAATTCCAGCTTCGGGAGGCTGAGGCACAAGAATCACTTGAACCTGGAAGGCAGAGGCTGCAGTGAGCAGAGATCACGCCACTGCACTCCAGCCTGGGTGACAGAGCAAGACTGTCTCAAAAAAAAAAAAAAAAAAAGTATGTTAGATAGGAAGACAGGATTTTAGAAATACAATAATGGCTCAAATGATTACTCAGTTAGCAACTGTGTATCAGGGTCAAAACTAAAAGAGTTCACTCACTGAGGTTGCCACATTCAACCACACACTTGATTCATCTGTATCAGGGAGCTCTGTTTCAAATGGAAGACCTTTCATGGGCCTTCCCTTCTGACCAAGACTTCAATCTCTTTCTAGGTTTCCATCTAATGCTCTGCTCCTTGGCATTTTTAGCAATGGAGTGTCTACTTGTGCTCATTCCCGTTCCAGGAATCCTACTTGTGGCAAGAGATTGATGTGGAATGAATTAGGGCCTATTATTTCTGGCTTGAAGGAGTAAACTAAAGAATTCTTTGCTTGACTTTCTTTTGGAATCAGAAGCTACAAAAGAAAAGTAATAAACCACCTCCATCTGCATTGTTTTTAAGCATTATTGAGTGTCTTGTATAGAACCTCAGGCCTGGATTCTGAGAAGCCAGATGAACAACATGGTCCTAAAGCAGGCTGAGCCAGGTCCCTTGAGATCAGGCCACCAGGAGATAACTAGCTTCAGACCACCTGCTGGCAACTTCATCCTCAGCTCTCAGCCTAACATTACGACCATGCACCTAATGGGTGTTTCCAAAGCTCTCTCCAGCCCTGCGTTTACCAGCTCACTTATTTGTGCAGTAGTTTTGAATGCTTTGGGATACTCTTCACTTAAGGAAAAAAAGCAACAAAAAATAATTTCACGTGATGGAAAATAATCCACTTCACAGACACGCAATATGCTAAAAGGCAGGTTGTGTTTCTTGTATCTGAGGAAATG
Source organism: Saguinus oedipus (assembly GCA_031835075.1). Taxonomy (NCBI): domain Eukaryota; kingdom Metazoa; phylum Chordata; class Mammalia; order Primates; family Cebidae; genus Saguinus; species Saguinus oedipus. Next base: position 42,695,525 of record CM063188.1, read on the forward strand.
GTACCACTGAGGCCCAATTCTTGACAGTGGAAGTCTTGCCAATTTTAAGTCTAATGAAGATTGTGAATATTGACTGGTAAGATTCATTTCTATGACTCCTACATAAATTCATGTTTGGGGGTTTAATCCAGAAACATCATTGGAATGCCAAGAGCCTGTGGTCCCATTATCTGACCATTACACACCTGCCCCATCCAGAGAGGCTTCCAAATGTGTCCGCGAGTTCTTTGGCCATCTTGTCATGAAGCTGTGGAGTCTATGTCCCCTTCCCTTGAGTCTGGGCAGAATCTGTGGCTGCCTTGACAAATAGAATGTAGCAGAGTGACACTGTCACTTCCAGTGTTAGCTCAGGAAAGGCCCTGCGGCTTCTGCTGATCTTCTGAGATATCTGCTCTGGGAACCTTCAGTCCAATTGGCATGTGAGAAGGTTCAACTATCCTGAAGCTACCACATGGGGAGACCACAGAGACAGAGATCCTGAGGAGCCCCAGACACATGAATGCAGACACCACCATCTGCCTGCAATATCTGCATAGCTGAGCCCAGTCAAACCCCAAACACACGAGCAAAAATAAATATTAATTGTTACTTTAAACCACTGCTCAGTGGTGGTTTGTTAAGCAGATAACCAGAACGCCAACTCTCTTGAAAGGTGTTGGATGTAAAATATTGCAAGGGCTATATCATAATGCTATCCCCAGTGCTTCCACTGCCTCTACCCCCAAGTAAATAGAAGTATATTGGCTGCCATTTGTTGCATGCTTCCTAAGGAGGCAGACTCTGGTCTGAGCACTTTCTATACATTAACAACCTGAATCCTCACAATGCTCCTATGTGGTAGATCCCTATCTTACAAGTAAGATAACATTTTTGAGGTAGCAGGACATTAAATAACTTCTCCAGGATTGTTCACGTAGCAGACTCATGGAAGGCCTCCTTGTGCTCCACCTTGGGTTAGGAACTGGAAACAATGAGGCTAAGCAAACATGTCCTCAGTCTCATGGAACTTGCCAGCTAACCTGGCAGGCAGATATTACCTGAATTTTACATTAATTAATGCTGCGATAAGAACAAAAAGAGGCACATGGTACTGTGAGGGCATATACCAGGAAGATGGTTTGGGAATCAAGGAAAGCTTCCCTAGGAGGGAGTGCTGGGCTAAGAGGATAAAGGTTTGTGGGGAGAGGGGCCAGAGTGCACTCAAGGGGCTGAAGGAAAGTCTGGGGGAGAGGGGACCCAGGATGAGAAGTCCAAGGAGAAAGAGGCAGGGCCCAGATACACAGGGCCTGGTAAGTCACATTAAAGGTCTGAATCTTTATCTCAAGGCCCCAAAAAGTGGCTGAGAGTTTTAGGCACTGAAAGGACACAATTAGAATGGTACTTTTGTGAAGCTCATTTTGGACTTTGAGGGCAGCACACATTCAAGTGTGCTGAAAAATCATCTTCCTAATTCCCCTCCCATGGAACCACCTGTCTCCACCCGCTTCCACTCCCACAACGGTAAACTAGGCTGCTAGAAGGAAACAGATTATATGCCATTTCCTTCCTTCTGGCTATATTCAACCCCTTCCACAAGGTACAATAGGCAAAATAATATAACTGGTTAGGCATTTGTGTTTTGAGAGGTTAAGTTCCATGTCCTCTGAAGTGGAGCTCACACAGAAATGTTGAGATGGTGCTGCCCTTTACTGCCTAGTTCTCATGCAATGACTTTCTGTCTCTCTAGGCACAGGTAGAGATTCCTGCACTCAACGATGGACAACTGAGGGCCTGCACTAGAATTCTGTTTAGTACTTAGGACAGGTAGGTGCCTCACTGAGCTTGTAAACTCCTCAGAGGGACAACTGGGACATGTATGCAATGCCCAGCTAAATGAGAATCCTGGCCCAGTCTGTGCTGTGGCTGCACCTGGGATCCAGACCGTTTTGGACATATCTGTGGAGTATAGAGTGGGGGACTCTGTAGGCATCTATTTGCCTGAGTGATCTAGCAGGGCAGGAAGAAGCCTGCATAGCCCATGATTGTGGAGAGGGCTTGGGGAAGAGAAAGGGGTGGAAAGATGCTGGGTCTCATGGACTCCACAGTCATGGAGAGTTGCTTCCTGGAGAAGCTGAGGGCTCAGTTTCAGGAAGGCTTCTGTGCAATAGAGGAGAACACACACTGACCAGAACATGGAAAGGGCACGTCCTCTCTTCTGACTGGGACTTAAGTAACTTCAGCCCAGGGAAGACTGCAGGGAAGCAGAGATGCCACTCCTCATGGGCAGTGTGTCCTCCCTGTGGGTGGGTCCTTCCTGGAGTGGTAGCTGTGAGCCTCATGGGCTAACAATGGGGGCATGACATGACTTTTGAGAATTCTCATGAGAGAACCCCTTAGACATCTCCAATAATTACTGGCAAGATTTTAAGTTAGAGCTCAGGACCCTTCCTTTTGCTGCTTGGGACCCAAATCAGGGGAATATTATTCCTGTTCATTTCCTTCATGGGGGTGAGGTCTGGGGAAAATTGGACTACTTAGGGAACAGCTCAGAGCTTAACAATGTTTTTCTGACTACGTGTATGAAAGACAGAAAACACAAGGGCCCTCCCAGGTCCCCTAATGAGGGAGAAGACTACAGCAGTGGCAACACACTTGTCCTTTGTTTAAGGCAGAGTTCGCCAGAGAAACAGCACCAATAAGACATGTATGCATATATATAGAAAGAGAGAAAGAGACTTATTATAAGGAATTGGCTCACACATTTGTGGGGGTTGGCAAGCCCAAGGTCTGATGGAGGAGTCTGGCAGACTGGAGACTCAGGAAGGAGTTGCAGTTTGAGTCCAAAGGTAGTCCATTGTAGAACCAGGAAGAGCTAATGTCGCAGATGAAACCTGAAGGCTGTCTGCTAGAGAGTTTCCTCTTGCTTGAAGGAAGTCAAGGTTTTGTTCTATTTAAGCCTTCAACTGATTAATGAGGCCCACCGACATTAGGGAATGCAATCTGCTTTACTCAAAGTCTGCTGGTTTTAATGTTAATCTCATCCAAAAACACCCTCACAGAAACTTAAAAAATGTTTGATCAAAATTGTGTTTTATTTGGCCCAGCCAAATTGACACATAATCATCACATCTCTCTTCTCAAGAAGCCTAAGTTACCCATCACCCCAAGAGGTTCAGCTGATGAAGACTTACCTGATAGCGCCTGTATATAGTGTCTGATGGGCAGGAGAGTGCAAGGGAAGGGACTTGGATGAGGACCCTGGGCTAATGGAATTCAAAGACCAACTTTACATGCAATGTAGGGATTGAATATTGGGGGAAATTTAAAGACACATTGTTGGTTCTGCATATTCATACTGCTTCAAAGCAATGCAAATCACAAGTACTGAGTGGAAGAGCATTTGGTTTTGATTTTTGAATAAATTACCATGACTCAGTCCATCCTTCCAGGGAGTCATATCTAAATAGAAATCATGGATATGAAAACGAAGGTGACCATCCCTAACCCCAATTTCAGGGCTTGAAAGAAAATACGTTTTGTCCTGCTTTGAGTTCAGACACTTGCCAGTTTCCAGGAACTACAAATGGCTACTGAGGTGACTCTGGTAATGAGACCATTCTGCAAGAGGATCTTGGGGAAGTGCTTTTCTCTAGTAGAAAATTGATTGTGTCATCCAAGAGAGCAGCTGAGGTTGGGATGACAGGGAAGGGGAAATGCCACTAGGGAGAGGCTACTCAGGAACTCCATCTTGACATCCCTTGAGATGTCAAGGACAACAGTCTCCCAGGCCGGGAGCCAGAGAGTCGTGGTGGAAAGTAAGCCCCTCGGGAGCAGAGGGGTGGGCCTGTAGTTAGAGCCTAAGTCCTGGTCTTGGCTCTTCTATTAACTATTACATGACTCTGGGCAATTGCTACATGGGGTTCTCTGGATCTCTGCTCCGTGATTTTTTAAATGAGAGGATCCCAAATTTGAGTGCTGTTATCACCATGCAGAGGCAGTGAAACATGGGAACGTGGCACTGAGCACCAGGCTGACCTGTATACCAGCCCACTACTTAGCCATCCGTGTCTTGCCTTCCTCATTCCTATTAACAACTTGGTGATACACATGAAACAGAGAGGACTACTGCAGAGTAAGGGACCCAGTAGATTTCAAATGCATAAACATAAAACTCAACTAGGGGAAACTTATTAAATGTGCATATTCCCAGGCTCACCTCACAGATTCCAAGCAGGCAGGCCTGGAATCTGCATTTTTAACAACTTTTCTTAATGCAGTTTTGAAGTAAATAATCCAGAGAACATTCTGTAATGATAAAGAATCAGTGATTTTCAAACTTTTCTCAGGATGATCTCAACAAGAAACCAATTTTATATCATGATCCAATTATCCAATATACAAGGATATTCACACATACACAATCAAAACAGATATTAAAGGCAATATATAAAGCTCATCTTGTGTGAAGCATTCAATTTATTTTGTATTTTATTATGGTAAAAAACACATAATATTAAACGTGCCATTCTAACCACTTTAAGTGTATAGTTCAGTAGCGTTAATACATCCAAATTGTTATATAAGAGATCCCCAGAACATTTTCATCTTGCAAAACAGAACCTCTATACCCGTTAAACATTAACTTCTCCTCTCCCTGCAGCCCTTGGAAACCACCTGCTCTTGTTTGAATGTGTTCCCTCCAAAATTCAGATGCTGAAACTTAATGGCCAATGTGATAGTATTAAGAGGTGGAGCCTTTAAAAGGTGATTAGACCATAAGGGCTCCTCTCTCATGAGTGAGATTAAGGACCCTATAAAGGAGTTTCTTGCAGCATTCAGGCATCTTGCCTTTCTGCCTTCCACCATGTGAAAACACAGCATCCTTCGCCTCTGGAGGACACAGCAGCAAAGCACCATCTTGGAAGCAGGGAGCAGCCCTCACAAAACACCAAACCTGCCAGTGTCTTGATCTTAGACTTCCCAGCCTCCAGAACTGTGATTAATAAATTTCCGTTTAAACCACCAGTCTATGATATTGTTATAGCAGCCTGAATTGACTAAGGCACCACCATTCTACTTTGTTTCTATGACTTTGACTACTTTAGGTAATCCATGAGTAAAATCAAGACTGGCGTATTTCATTTAGCATAATGTCCTCAAGGTTCATCCATGTTGTGACATGTGACAGGGCCTTCTTTTTTAAGGCTGCATGATATTTCATTGTATGTACTTATGTACCACATTTTGTTTATCCATTCATCTGTTGATGGGCATTTGGGTTGCTCTGCCTGTTGGCTATTGTAAATAATGCCATGATGAACATAGCCATGATAAAATCTCTTGGTATCCTCCTTTGAGTTCCTTCAGATATATGCCCAGAAGTGGAATTTCTATCAGTTGGTAGTTCCAGTTTTAGTTTTCTGGAAAAACCCACATTGTTTTCTAAAGTGGCTGCACCATTTCACATTCCCAGGAGTGCATAAGGGCTCTAATTTCCCTATGTCTTTTTAACACTTGTTATTTTCTGTTCTTTTGATAGCAGCCATCCTCACAAGTAATAAGTAGTATCTCATTGTGGTTTTCATTTGCATTTTCCTAATAATTCATGATGCTGAGCATTTTTGCATATATTTATTGGCCATTCAGATACTTTCTTTAAAGAACTGTCTATTCAAATCCTTTGCCCATTTCTTAATCAGCTTGTTTGGTTTTTGCTGAATTGAAATTCCCTGTATATTCTGGATATTAGCCTCTCATTGAATATATGATGTGCAATTATTTTCTCCCATCCCACAGATTGCCTTGTCACTCTGTTGTTTCTTTTGATGTGCAGAAGTTTTTAAGCTTGAGATAGTCCTATTTGTGTATTTTTTATTGGTTGTGCTTTTGGTGCCATATCCAAGAAACTGCCAAATCCAATGCCCTGAAAACTTCTCCTATGTCTTCTCCTAGGAGTTTAATAGTTTTGGGCCTTAGATTTAAGTCATTAGTCCATTTTGAGGTAAGTTGTGTATCTAAGGTAAGGATCCAACTTCATTCTTTTGTATGTGGATATTCAGTTTTCCCAGTACCATTTGTTGAAGAGACTGTCTTTTTCCAATTGTGTAGTTTTGCTACTCTTGTCAAAAATCATTTGACCATATATTCAAGGGTTTATTTACAGATTTTCTCTTCTGTTTCATTGGTCTATATCTATCCTAATGCCACTACCACATCATCTTAATTATTTTTTGCTTTGTAGTGTGTTTTAAAGCCCGGGAATGTGCAGCCTCAAACTTTGTTCTTTTTCAAAATTGTTTTGACTATTCAGGGTCCCCTGAGGTTCCACACAAATTTGGGGATTTTTTTTATTCTGTAATAAAAATGTCACTAGAGCAATTATTAAAAAGTCAAACATCAGATGCTGGTGAGGCTGTGGAAAAACAGGAATGCTTTTACACTGTTGGTGGAAACGTAAATTAGTTCAATCATTGTGGAAGACAAATTAGTTCAATCATTGTGGTGATTTCTCAAAGATCTAGAATGAGACATACCATTTGACCCAGCAATCCCATTAATGGGTTTATACCCAAAGAAATACAAATCATTCTGTTATAAAGATACATGTACATGTATGTTCACTGCAGCGCTATTTGCAATAGCAAAGACATAAAATCAACCCAAATGCCTATCAATGATAGACTGGATAACAAAAATGTGATACATGTACACCATGGACTACTATGCAGCCATAAAACAGAATGAGATTATGTCCTTTGCAGGGACATAGATGAAGGTGGAAGCCATATTCTCAGCAAACTAACTCAGGAAAAGAAAACCAAACACTGCATGTTCTCACTTATATGTGGGAGCTGAATAACAAGAACACATGGACACAGGGAGGGGAAAAACACACACTGGGACCTGTCTATGGGAGCTGTTGGAGGGAGAGCATCAGGATAAATAGCTAACGTATACAGGGCTTAATACTTAGGTGACAGGTTGATAGGTGCAGCAAACAACCATGGCACACGTTTGCCTATATAACCAACCTGCCTAACCTGCACATGTATACCAGAACTTAAAACAAAATAATTGTTTTTTTTTTTTTTGAGACAGAGTCTTGCTCTTGTGGCTCAGGCTGGAGTGCAATGGCTTGATCTCAACTCACTGCAACTTCCGCCTCCCAGGTTCAAGCGACTCTCCTGCCCTCAGCCTCCCAAGTAGCCAGGATTACAGGCATCCGCCACCACGCCCGGCTAATTTTTTGCATTTTTAATAGAGACAGGATTTCATCATGTTGCCCAGGCTGGTCTCAAACTCCTGACATCATGATCTTCCCACCTCGGCCTCCCAAAGTGCTGGGATTACAGGTGTGAACCAACACGCCTGGTCAACAAAATAATTTTGTAATGCCATTAGAATTTTATAGGGGTTGCATTGAATTCGTAGATTGCTTTTACGTAGCGTGGACATTTTAAGTTTAAGTCTTCCAATCCATTAGCATGGCACATCTTTCCATTTAGTTGTCTCATCTTTGATTTCTTCTAGCCATGTTTTATAGTTTTCAGTGTGTCTTAGTCTCTTTGGGATGATATAACAAAACTCCATAAACTGGGTAGCTTTTAAATAACAGAAGCCTGTTTCTCACAGTTCTGGAGGCCAGGAAGCCCAAGATCAAGGTGCCAGTATATACGGTATCTGGGGAAAAGGCAGCTTTCTCATTTGCTGTGTCCTCACATGGAGGAGGGAAAAACAAGCTCCCTCAGGCCTTTTGCAAGGGCACAGACCCCATTTCTGAGGGCTCTACCACAATGACCTAATCACCTCCCCAAAGGTCCCACCTCCTAATATCATCACATCAATGATTAGATTTTGACATACTAATTTGGGGGTGGCCAGGGAACAAACATTCAGAACACAGAGTACAGTGTTATTCAGAGCACAGTGTTGTTTTCATATTGTTTTTATTCCATTTTATTTCACTTTCTTTTTGTGTTTTTGAGATGGAGTCTCATTCTGTCGCCCAGGCTGGAGTGCAATGGCATAGTCTTGGATCACTGCAACCTCTGTCTCCTGGGTTCAAGTGATTAACCTGCCTCAGCCTCCTGAGTAGCTGGGATTAGAGGCACATGCCACCACACCCAGCTATTTTTTGTATTTTTAGTAGAGATGGAGTTTCACTATGTTGGCCAGTCTGGTCTCGAACTCCTGATGTCATGATCCACCTGCTTTGGCCTCCCAAAGTGCTGGGATTACAGGCATGAGCCACCACCTCTGGCCTATTTTGTTTTTTAGAATGCTGTCCTTGACCCACTAGTTGCTTTTGCAAGCCACAAGCTAAAAACAACAAAGAAACATAGAAATAAATGATTTCTAGTTTCTTCTCAACTCATCATAATAAAAATCAGCCAACCATCTTGACACAGGACTGCTATAAACCCTCTGTATTTGAACTTGAAATGCATAGTGAATAGCTCCCTCAATTGGATTTTGTTTCTGCCATATGCTATTTGATTTGACATCAAAGTAAAATGGGACCTCAGGTTGAATAACGCCAAACGGAGGAGCTACAATAAAGCTCAAAGTAGTTGATATCTGTAAAAAGAAAGAAAGCCTCATACTAGGAAGGAAAATATTGACAAACAAGCTCTGAGCAGCAGCAGGGGCCCTGAACAACACTGATGGTCGTGATGCCCAGATGCTGAGAAGATGGGGAATCTACCCTGCAGGATGGAGTCTAGATCTTCCCTCCTCCATGGGATGCCGTGAAGGAAGGGTGGATGTGTGCTCTGGGGCACCTCATCCTGGGGCCTGGCATCTTTATGAAAGAAAATGCACTCACCCAGTGCTTGAAATGAATGGCTTTTTTTTTTTTTTTTAAGTAAAAGAGCCAGGTTTACATCTGTTTTGATGAAGGGCAAAACTGGCCTGGAATAGAACGCCAGATCAGTTGGGACTGGGGGACAGGGACGCTGCTGCAGCCTGTGGGTTATTTTGTTTTTCTTTCTTCCTTTCTTTTTTTGGAGATAATCTTGCTCTGCCACCCAGTCTGGAGTGCAGTGACCTGATATTGGCTCACTGCAACCTCCACCACCCAAGTTCAAGCGATTCTCTTGCCTCAGCCTCCTGAGTAGCTGGGATTATGGGCATACACCACAATGCCCAGCTAATTTTTGTATTTTTTAGTAGAGACAAGGTTTCACCATGTTGGCCAGGCTGGTCTTGAACACCTGGCCTCAAGTGATCTGCCTGTCTCAGCCTCCCAAAGTGCTGGGATTACAGGAATGAACCACTGTGCCTGGCTGGGTTATTTTCTGTTTCTCAGTTAACCTGAATAACCCCCCATTTTACAGGTAGAAAGTCAGGCCACCTCATAATTTAGAAGCTAAATTTTGAGAGAACAGAGACATTCAAATCCTCCTGATGTGTTCCTAGCACTCTCCTAGGACAAACAGCCCAGGGTGGAAGATGAGCCAACTACTGTGGTGCAAAGGAGCCAAGGACCCAGCCTGGGGCTCCCCTGCCTGCTTTCTCTTCCTCTTTCATCAAGGCTGAGCATCCCTGGCTGAGAGGAGCTGAGTGAGGCATTAGAACTGGCCCACCTGCTTCATGCAAGGTTGGGTTTTGTAGCTCCTGACCGGAAAGACATCACACTTCTTTCAAGGAGCACGTGTGGCAATGGTGGCTCCCCCTTACCTCCATGTGAAGTCACAGAAAGTTTTTCTTCTGCCTACCATGAGTCTGAAACCTCATCATCCTCTCATTCATGTTGACCCAGGAAGAACCCACAAGATGGATTGCCAGAGTCCCTGTGTAGGCCAGACAAGCCAGCTACCCTCAGGTATGAGGGTGTGAGGGCAAGTAGATGGGCCCCCTCCAGGCTTGTGTCTTATTTCAAATTTACTTTGTCACACAAACACACTGAAATCAAAGAGGCAGCAGTGAACCAAAGGACATGAGGGCGATGGCATCAAGCCACGTGAAGTCACATTTATAACCACATCTTCCTCTCCACCACCCAGCAGCACTGATTGAAACCTGACAAACGTCCCTCAGTATCTACCTGATGTGGTTATTTTGGTTCTTTGAGGCAAGTAATTACACATTCTTCAAGCTACATTTTCTATTATTGAGTCCTCTTGTGTTCAGGACTGCATGTTTCAGTAACAAAGTGCTGGGGTAAATGCAAGTGACTTGAAAAAAATTCAATAATTCTTCTATTTATAATCTAAAATGAATCTGGTGGAGTGTTCTTAAATTCCACTTATCACAGGTACAACAGAAGGAACTAAGAACTTCAGCACAGAGAGCCTCAGGCAGCCAAAGAGATGGGGTGGGGAGAGGGAAGAATAGGGAGAGAAAGGGAAAGAGAGATGAACCCCGTGCCCAGGCTGTGGCAAGCACACAGGAGGGAGGAAAAGAGTATACTTCACCTGCTGTATAGAAGACTGCTCAGGACTTGACCCACTTTATTTCATTTCATCTTCTGAACTATTATGTGAGGGAATTTGTATCAGTTCACTTCCACACTGCTGATAAAGTCAAACCCGAGACTGGGTAATTTACAAAGAAAAAGAGGTTTAATAAACACATAGTTCCATGTGGCTGGGGAGGTCTCACAATCTTGGCAGAAGGCAAAGAGGACAAGTTGAGTCTTACATAGATGGCAGCAGGCAAAGAGAGAGAACTTGTGCAGGGAAACTCCTCTTTATAAAACCACCAGATCTCGTAAGACTTAACTCCCTATCACGAGAACAGATCCACCCCCGTGATTCAATTACCTCCCACTGGGTCCCTCCCATGACACTTGGGAACTGTGGGAGCTATAATTCAAAATGAGATCTGGGTGAGGACATAGCCAAACCATATTATTATTATCTCTGTGTTACAGCTTAATCTTCCCAAGGCTAATAGCAAGAGTAACTGGATGTACATATCAATATATGGTCAATATATACTCAAAACAGGTGCTGGGGCCACACTGCCACTGGAGTAACCCATCCTCCCCTCCCACATGCACTCTTGACCTGGGGTCTGATGCTCCCAGCAATACCATAGGGGATGGGAATGAAGAGCTCCACCAGGGAGGGGAAGTTTCCTCTCCTGGTCCCTGTGTGGCTCTGATGGACACTGCCCTCAGATTCCTGCTTTTAAAGACCCAAGAGGTAGTGGATCTCACTGGTTAAGGTCAAAGAACACTGCACACAGAATGGGGAACTTTCTAGTCCCCACTCCACCACTACAGGGCCACACTATGACTTTCAGGGGCCCTATGCACTTTTGTACCTTTGTAATTCTCTTCCTCCATGCAAAAATATTAATGATTATATTTTACAACTGTGTGGTATAAAGATGAATATAATCCAGGCTGAATTCATTATTACGTATTCATTATGATTAGAATGATATCCTTTGCTTTCAAAAGAAATAAAAATAAAAACATTTTTTCAGACCTCTGAAAGTGTCATGGGTCTTAGTCACCACGCCTATCATACCTAATGGAGAAGTTGATCCTGTATCACAAAGTAGCTGAGTGACCTTGAGCAAGTCAGATGACCTTTACCAGTTCCCATCTCCTTATCTGCAAAGTTGGCTTGCCTGTTCCACAGAGAGTGGTACTGATCATGGAAGGGAACTACACTGCTCAGAATTCAGCCAAGCAGAGCCTAGTGCTTCTGGCCTGACCTGAGAGACAGCAAGTGGAAATGGGCCAGCTCTCTGGGGTGAGATGGAAGCCAGCAGGGCACTTCTTGTTCCAGAAGGGGCTCAGACTGGCCAAGCTGGTGTGCACAGACACATGACACAGCAAGTCACAGTTACCAGGAGCCAGTGGACTGCAGGGTCTCTACAGTTACACTGAGCACAGCTGTGAGTATCTGGTATCATTCAGATGCTTCCAGTCCAGAGAATCTCATAATATAGTTCTTGAATAAAACGTCAACACCCAGGCTCATTTCTCCCTGACTCATTTCAACTAGTACTTGTTTCTCTGGTTTCTGATCCTTTTCACCTTCCAGTTTGGCCACCTGCTTTTCCACCTCTCCCAATATCAACCCTCCTCCTTTAAGTCCTGTTTATGATTTGCACTTTACACTCTTGGCCAGGTGCTTTGTCAGGCCAGTGAACCCTGCCCTGCCACTCCTGGACTCAAAGTCAAATGGTGCCCATAGGCAGCTCTGGTGGAGCCAGGCCTCACTCGTGGCCTTTACTGAGGCCTTGGAGAACTGGACCAGACAGCGAGGAATCCAGGGAAGGTGACACTCAAGGGTAGACAGCAGGCAGGCCAGGCACTCTGGCAGCAAGCAGCGGGTTCTAGATGGCAGAGCAGCCACTGCCTAAATGCCCGTATGTTGGAGAATTGTTGACTGAGCAGAAGTGCAATGGAGTAGCCTGCAGCTGTACAAACTAAAGTGGGGCACTTCCCAGGACACAGTGCTAAGTGAGAAAAACAAAGCACAAAAGAGTATCCATAATATGCTGTCTTTTGTGTAAGAAAGAAGGGACTGGAAACTATATGTGTATCTGCTAACTTGGCAAAAGAGAATCACTGGGAGGATAACCAGAAAAAAAAAATGAGGTTGGTTACCTGCGAGGGTGAGTAGGAACAGAGAGGAAAGGGTGGGAGGATGGGAATGGGGTAAAGATGGTGGGGGGTGGGGTGGGGGCGGACACTTTTCTCAGTATTTTGTATAGTTCTGACTTCAATTTAACTAATTTATTTATTTATTTATTTTGGAGACAGGGTTTTACTCTGTTGTTCAGGCTGGAGTGAAGTGGCATGATCTCAGCTCACTGCAAACTCTGCCTCCCAGGGTTCAAGCGGTTCTCATGCCTCAACCTCCTGAGTAGCTGAGATGACAGGAACATGCCACCACACCTGGCTAATTTTTATATTTTTAGTAGAGATGAGGTTTTGCCATGTTGGCCAGGCTGGTCTCAAACTCCTGATCTCAAGTGCCTGGCCATGTGCCTTGGTCTCACAGGTGTGAGCCACCACAGCTGGCCTAGTTCTGACTTTTAGAATGTTTTGCATACTCAAAAAAAAAATAAGCATAATCATCAAGGACTAGGGCAAGGTGGGGGGAATTCAAAATGGAATACAAACAGAAACAAATGACCCTAACTATAATCCAAACAAGTAAAATAACTACACTTGGAAGGGGGACCTGGGGTTGCAGAATACATTTTGAAGTATTGCAATGTACTCGAGTTAGTAGATTTGTTCTCAGCGTGGTACAGGTTACCAATTCCAAAACTTCCCTAAGTGTATAAGACTGAGCAAATAATTAAGTATAGTGCAGATAATGACAGAATCAGCTTTCTCACTGTTGGCAAAAATAAAGTGAGGAAGCTAGAATGAACACTATGGTTTTGGAGGGGGAATTAGGGAGATATCAGTGTGAACTTAAGACTCATAGTGCTCATTCTCTCTCTCACTCAACACATAGACACACATGCACACATGTAGAAATGAATATGTGTGTAGACTGATAAATACATATACACATAAGAAATATTTTTCTAGCTCTGATTGCTGAGAGGACCGAGAAACAATGACACCAAGGAAAGGAAAAACCAATTAGCATACCTAGTGCTTAGAACTTGAGACAGAATCTTGCTCTGTTGGTGGTGTGATCTTAGCTCACTGCAAACTCTGCCTCCTGCGTTCAAACAATTCTCGTGCCTCAGCCTCCCAAGTAGCTGAGATTACAGGTTTGTGCCACAATGCCCAACTAATTTTTGCATTTTTAGTAGAGACAGGGTTTCACTGTGTTAGCCAGGCTGGTCTCAAACTCTTGGCCTCAAGTAATCTGCCTGCCTCAGCCTCCCAAATTGCTGGGATTACAGGCATGAGTCACTGTGCCCAGCCTAGAACCTGATTTCTTAAGACCATTTTCCAATTATAAGAACCAGAGACACAAGAACAGAAAAGGAAATACCACATATTCTCACTCATAGGCAGGTGAGAAAAATGAGAACACATGGACACAGGGAGGGGGGTACTACACACTGGGGTCTACTGGGGGGAATAGGGGAGGGACAGTGGGGGGGTGGAGCTGGGGAGGGATAACCTGGGGAGAAATGCCAAATGTGGGTTAAGGGGAGGAAGGCAGCAAAACACACTGCCATGTGTGTACCTATGCAACTATCTTGCACGTTCTATACATGTACCCCAAAACCTAAAATGCAATAAAAATTAAAAATTTAAAAAAAAAAAAAAGAACCAGAGCTCTTTTGAGAAATGGCTAATTCCAGGGGTGGGGTATTGAACATACAAGATAAGCCTGGAACATCTTGTGATGTCAGAAGTTAAGGAAAGTTTAAAACAGGATGAGGGCTTGTCAAAAGAACAGAGGAGACAGCTTGAAGGGGCTCGCACTGGCCAAATATGGGGCAATTTGATCACCACCACCACCACCACCAATGGATTATATCCAATAAAACAAAAGAATTCATGAATCTATATTGATATAAATGTGTAAATAGATGGAGACAAGAAAGAGCTCTTCTAATGCATGTAGCAGAAATTACAGAATTAGAAAATCACCAGTGGAAGCCACCACAGTAATAATTGTTTCAGGCTAGACTCATTCATAAATAAATGTAGTGGGTGAAAGCAGGAGAAACAGGATTTTTGATAGTTTCAAAGTATTTACCCACAAACTACTTATTAGAAAGGGAAAAACAGGCCAGGCGCAGTGGCTCACGCCTGTAATCCCAGCACTTTGGCAGGCCAAGGTGGGTGGATCATGAGGTCAAGAGATTGAGACCATCCTGGTCAATATGGTGAAACCCCGTCTCTACTAAAACTATGAAAAATTAGCTGGGCATGGTGGTGCACGCCTGTAATCCCAGCTACTCGGGAGGCTGAGACAGGAGAATTGCCTGAACCCAAAAGGTGGAGGTTGCGGTGAGCCGAGATTACACCATTGCACTCCAACCTGGGTAACAAGAGCGACACTCCGTTTCAAAAAAAGAGAAAGGGAAAAACATTAACTTTACAATTTAGAAATCTGGCTGACAGCACCTTAATCACATGATCAAAGTCAGCATCACTTGTAATAAAAGTAACTGACAGGCTGTGACTCCTGACATGCACTGAGAAGGACAAAGCATCACTTCTTTGGTATTCTTGCCAAAAATGCATAACTGGAATCTAAGCCTAAAAAATCATCAGACAAATCCAAATTGAGGGCTATGCTGTATATAATTACTGGTCAGTACTATTTCAAAGTTTCAAGGTCAGGAAGGACAAAGACCAAGGAACTCTCCTATATTAAAAAAGACTAAGAAGACAAGCTAGGCCAATGCAGCATTTGAGCAAGGACCAAGGAAAGGATGTTAGTAGGACAATTGGCAAACCTTCAATGGTGTTCCATTAGAACTGTGACAATGTTAATTCTGTGATTTTGATAATTGCACTGTGGTTAGGTAAGAAAATGTCCATGTTTTTAGGAAAGTACTGACCTCTATGCACTCAAGAATATAGAGGTCAATGAGTACTCTCAAACATCTCAGAAAAATAATTGTGTGTGTGTGTGTGTGTGTGTGTGTGTGTGTGTGTTTCTGTGGACAAAGAACAAATGGTTGAGCAATTGTGGTAAAATGTTAATTTGGGAGAAATACGAGTGAAGGGTATATGGGATTCTTTGTGCTGTGTTTTTTTTAAGCCTGAAATTATATCAAAATAAAGTTAAAAAATATAACACAGATGTTAGTTGCTCACATTACCAAAAAAACATCTTTTTAAAGTATTACAATTCAAATGGATGAGATGTAACTTTTCAACTGACAATAAGACATAAAATGGGTTTTAAAGCTGAGGTGTGATATAGATCCTCCCCAACTGAAACCCCGTCTCTACTAAAGATACAAAAAATTAGCTGGGCATGGTGATGCATGCCTGTAATCCCAGCTACTCAGGAGGCTGAGGCAGGAGAATTGCCTGAACCCAGGAGGCGGAGGTTGCCATGAGCCGAGATTGCGCCATTGCACTCCAGCCTGGGTAACAAGAGCGAAACTCCGTCTCAAAAAAACAAAAACAAAAACAAAAAACCATAAAATGTGTCTGTCAAGAAATCAAAGAAACAAACTCATTGCTGAAAGGGATGCTGTTAAATAATTTGTCCAACTTCTCATTTTAATAAGGAAACAGCTCAAAGGAAAGTCCTTTGCCCAAGATGATAACAGAACTGAAAGATCACTGTCATCATCCTAACAGTGAAAGCAGCAGACCCATAGATGTTGACCCAAGCCCATGCAGACGAAATGCATGCTGGAGCACAAGACTAGAACTCAGCTGATAACTGGATCCCCTAAATGAGGATGGAAAACCATCTCAGCTGCTGAGATCTCTGCCCTGGGGTCTGTGGCATGACCTATGCTTTACTACAGTGATTATAAAATTAGCCACTTAAGCACTAAATCTTGGTTCTGAGCCTGTCCTATCCCTAAATTTCTTGGACTAGCTGCCAGCCAGACCCATGTCACATTTCCCTGCTAATTTACAGGTGTGCCCATATTGGTTAGCTATTGCAGCATAACAAACTAGCCCCAGATTTAGTGGCTTACGTGACTTGTCATTTTTCACAGTTCTGTGCATTGACTGGGTAGTTCTTCTGCCAGTCTTGCCTGGACTCACTCAGGCTGCTGCGTATAGCCAATGTGATGGCATGGGGCTGGGCTGAGTTGAGTGTCTGGACCATGCAGTCTTTAATCCCAGTCCTCTTCACAGTTTGACAATTTCAGGGTGTCAACATTACAAGTGAATAAGAGCAGAAAGTGCAAAGCCTCTCAAGGCCAAGGCTTGTACGTTATACTGTGCCACATCTGACACACGCTATTGGTCAAAACAAGTTACAAAGTTAGACAAGAATCAAAGGAATAGAGAAACAGACTTCCACTTTGGATGGGAATTGTTGCCAAGAATGTGTGGCCATATTTAATCTAATGAGCTTCATAGGTTGTCACTAGAGGTGCTAATGAAGTAGAAGTCGTACATTAGATTCCCGTGTCATTCAGAGAGCTCACTCCTGATGGTGGTTAGCAGCTGTCTCCACAGGGCAGGCCTCTCACCTCCAAAAACCACCTAGACCATCTTCCTAGCAGTGAGTAGCTGGTGGTGAAGACTCCCACGAGTGCCTCCAGACCAGCACCTCAGTGCTGCCACCTGAGACCAGGCTCCTTAGCCCCACCTCGCCTACAATGCATGGCAGCAGTTTGTTTGGGGTGTGTGTGGTTCTCCTTCTACAGGTCCCTCTTCTTCACATGTGTCCTCCCACAAAAAGAGTAGAGCCCCTTTTAGTCCCTCAGTAGTTCATCCCTTGGAAAAGAGCTTTAAATATGTAGAGCTCCTATATGTGTGGGGTTGGGTGGGATTTAAATAAGAAGGGCAAAGATGAAGTCCATTTTCCAGGCTCACAGGCAGGGCTGAAGAAGCACCTGAGGCAGGAAGAAGCAATTCCCAAGGATGGGACACATACCAGTGTAGAGGTGGGAGTTCGGTTCATTAGGAGACAGAGAGAGGCAAGCAGAGTAGTGCAGGGCAGGAGGACAGGAGGACATCGAAAGCGATATAGCCAAAGCGGCATTACACATAGAGCATTATTCCAGGAGAAAGTACAGGCTGACTATACCCACTTTGTGTCACCAAAAATAAAATTGTTCTCTGTACTCTCTTTGCATCTCCCTTACCTCTGCCACCCTCCAAGAGTTCCTGGAAGTGTTGTTATTCTCCCTTTATTAATGAGGAAATTGGACCTCAAAGAGGTTTCCGCGACTTGCCAAGGATCACAGAGCTCACAAAGTGGAGGGATCAGAGCTTGAACCCATTGTTTTGTTCTCTTTTCAGTGTGGCTCAATTTTTCCACTTTCAGAGGTGAAACTTTAGTGCAACCTCTTTGTGACAGATTCCCTCCATCTTGAAAACAATCTCTGTCACCTCCTACCTTCTCTACTACGGGATGTCTGACGTCTGTGCGGAGCTGCAGGACTTCTGAAAGAACCACATGCTTTTGGGGCCAGAGGAAGCCAGCCACCTGTGTGTTCCCCTTCTCTCATCTCTGACTACTAAGGGCCTTGGCCCCCAAAGGACAGCAACAAGAACAGCAGTTAACTTCCTTGAAAATTCAGTCTGCCAGAAGGCCTACTAAGAGCTCTAGACACGTTCATCTATTTCATCGTCCCAAAGACACTGTTGGGAGATATCGTTACCAGCCCCATTTAGCAGGTTGGGAGACTAAGAGGTTGTCACCTACCAAAGGCCACAGACCTAGAATGTGTCAGAACTGGGACAAACCCACATCTGGAATGATTCCAAAGCCCTTTCTCTGCAGTAGGACCACAATGTCTCCCTGGAATTGTTAGGAGTCCTCAAATCCATTGTCTGTGGACTAAGAAATATATACACATTCTATGTAGATGAACATACAGATTTATCTAAACATCAATAATGCATTCCTTGGAGCTTTCTTATATTCTCAGTCAATTGTGTACTAAAATTGCATCAACTCAAGAATGCTGGCACTCTCAGTCCTCCGGTCTTTATCTCTGTGTCCTATGAGTGCAGTACTGATTAGCTTGTCTGGTGTCATTACTCATCTCCTAACGGTTTATGTGCTGCTTCTTCAACCAGGTCAACTCCCAATAAGCAGAACTACAGAAAACTGGGTTTCTTTTGAGTCCTGCCTGGTCCTACTCCAAGGTCTTACACTTGATACAGATTTAGCTAACTGGTTGATTGCAACAACCTCTGTAATATTCCTCCTCATAAAGGCCCACAGAATGATAAGTCTCAAGTCTCCTTCCCTGTATCCCACTGGAGACATCCTAATGTGGCCTGCATGCTTCCAACAGCCCAGACTATAATGAAAATAGCTACCACGTATTGAGCACATACTGTTTACTCAGCTCTATAGTCGGAGCTGGGGATACTGGTGTGAAGAAAACAAAGCTCAGAGCTCAGCTATTATATTAATGCAATGCAGAGGGGGCATTTCATTAACACACTACCCAGAGGAGACTATCTTCTCCCTTTTATGGACAGAAAAATTGTAGATGAGCAGAACTTGAACTAAGGTTTATCTCGATAAGTTTTGATTTGTGGATCACTCCCATTGGCTGGATTAATGGGTGATAAAATGTATTTAGTGAGTCATAACTAATCTTAATGGATTGGTTTGGAATGGAATGATCAGAGTACATAGCATGTAATAAAAGTATTTGCTGAAATATTTGTTTCATTTACAGATGCACACACCTGTACAGAGTTGCAATATATTTCTTACTGTGAGTCATGTCAGAAAACATATGAAAGCCACTGGTTTGTTCAAATCCCAATCTGTTCTTCTATTTTCTATACCATCTCCTCAAAAAAATGAATTTCCCAAATTATTTCAAGATTCTTTGGAAACTTCCTTGAACATGTTTGGCCCTGATTCTGATTTAGAATATGCTGTGAGGCTCAGGCGGTGTGGCTATGCCCATCCTCCCTCCCACTGGAAAGCATCACTCAGTCGGCTTGCTGAAGAGCTGTTTCCCACGCTGGCAATCATAGGCAGCTCCCCCTCACCCAACTACTGTCTCAGTTGGTTTTACCAGCCTAAAGAGTTGCACAGTCGAGCTCCATGGCAACCACCAAGATAGGCTGGAGATCACTTAATTTTTGATAATGCTTAATAATAAGAGGACAGCAAATGGCACAAGAAAAAGGACAGATAATATCACTTAATCTCTTTAGGGCCAGAACCATGGTGATATACTCACTATTTGCCCTCAAGCTTTTTAGCAGGGAGCCACTAAGACAGGAGACTGAAGATACAAGACCAGCATCTGCTTATCTGCTTCTGGTCAGGACCTTTTACTCATGGTGGAAGGTGAGGGGACAGCAGGTATGTCACATGGCAAAGGAGTGAGCAAGTAGCAGGGGAAGTCCCCAGGCTCTTCAACGAGACCTTGCACGAACATATTATCACAGGAAGGGCACCAAGGCATTCATGAGGGTCTGACCCCATGACACAAACACATCCCACGAGGACCGACCTCCAACACTGGGGATCACATTTCAACACGAGATTTGGAGAGGAGAAAAATCCAAACTCCATCAAGTGTCCGAGGTTCTATGTGGCCCTTACATCTGAAACTACACTCCTCATTTTGTATTTGTGATCCACCTGAGGAGCACCAAGCATTCAGCAGCTCCTCCCATGTCTGTAGTACAGGATGGGACAGAGAGAAGCAATGAGTGGCCCTGTGTAAACAGCACAATGCTCCCAGTGAGGAGGCTGGGTCTAGTCCCAGCTCTCTCTCAGTACACATGGACTTGAGCAAGTCATTTAGTTTCTGTAAGCACCAGTTTCTTCTTCTCAAAATGGGAACAAAATTTTGTGTGACAAATGTATATTTTCATGCAAAACAAGTAGTTATTAAAGTTAATAGATAAAAGACAACATTAAAATAAGGAAAGAAGATAGATGATTTTGGACAGAAAAGAGTTGAAAAGTTCTTGGGAGGAGCAGGGATGCCAGGAAGAAAGATCCATGAAGTTGCCACTTGTCAATTTGCACTCACATCACCCAAAAGAAGGCAATGTGAATATCTGAGTCACTGGAAAGTTATTATAATAACAATAATATTCATCAGATTTTACCGTAACATCACCATAAGGTTCTCCTTCTTAACTATGTAACTTGAGAAGGTTTTTAATCATTCTAAGACTCCATTTCCTCACTTGTAAAATGGCAGGAATTTGG
Organism: Saguinus oedipus; assembly: GCA_031835075.1. Classification (NCBI taxonomy): domain Eukaryota; kingdom Metazoa; phylum Chordata; class Mammalia; order Primates; family Cebidae; genus Saguinus; species Saguinus oedipus. The sequence continues at coordinate 42,716,236 of CM063188.1, forward strand.
TGAAGATTTAATGAGAAAGGGTACATGAAAGCCCCCACTTGCTCCCCTTTCTCTTCTAGCAAAGAATCTTGTCATATCTTTTTACTGTAGCTCCTTGTTTTATTGGGGACTCTTTTACTTGCAAACAGCATAACCAAATCCACCCCCATCCCCTCAAAAAAAAAAAAAAGAATTAAATGATACTGGAAAGACACAGGAGCAACTCACAGATGGCAAGACAGGGGCAGAATCAGACTTCAGGGCATCACGTGGCGCCAGAACCAAGAGCTGGCAAGCTGTCTCAACTCAGAGCAGCTCTTACCATCTGTCTCTGGGGCCACGTGTCCTCATGTCTTCACTCTCTGTGACATCCGTTCTGCCTTTCTCCCCCCGAGATCGGCAGTGTCGTGTCTGATTTTCCCCATCACAGCAGCTCGCAGCCCACGTCTACTCCCCTCAGTCCCACCGTCTCTCAGAGACTGGCAGGAAGTTGCTCACTCTCAAGTCTTAACAGACAACAAGAGGCAGCTAATTGGCCAATGTGGTCAGGTGTTCACCCCAGGTCCAATCAACTGTCTTTTGTTCTACCTTTTAGAGAATTGGGCCCTCTCAGAAAAATGCACGTGTAATTTTCACACCGACTTTTAAGGGGTTCATAAATCCTCTAAAGCATAAACATAAGCCCTGAACCCCAGATGAAGAACCCGTGGTCAAGAGAGTTTTATTATTATAATGCACCTCCTCTTTACCTCTCCCATATGTGACACATGCAGGAAAGTGAGTCATGATTTGCACAAATCAAACATTCAAATTGCAGAGGTACTTCTTACAACCCGATAAAGAAGAAGGCTCCTTGGATACAGACACAGCAACAGCAATTATATATTGCCTCTAATTTCTAATTGACAATGGCAACCACATGTCTTTACAAACCATTCCCAGACACCCCTTTAGCACCGTGTCCACCTGCAGCGCCAGCCAATAACACTGCCATGTGATTATTTCACTGTATCACTTGCTACTCCCTCTGCATTTATACACACCCACACTATCCTCTTAAGATGTGTAAGAAGTCTAATTCCCCTCCCTTTCCTATTTTCTACCTAGATGCTGTGAGATAGGAAACCTGGATGAATAACTTCCTAGCCAACTTCCTGTTTCATGTGACCCTCTTACCACAAGTTGCGTGCTTTGGTCAGGATTCTGAATAGCAAAATGCACAAACAAAACAAATATAAAAATCAGCTATAAAGTAGGCCGGGTATGGTGACTCACGCCTGTAATCCCAGCACTTTGGGAGGCCAAGGCAGGTGGATCACAAGGTCAGGAGATTGAGACCATCCTGGCCAATATCGTGAAACCCCATCTCTACTAAAAATACAAAACTTAGCTGGGTGTGGTGGCGTGCGCCTGTAGTCCCAGCTAAGCGGGAGGCTGAGGCAGGAGAATCTCTTGAACCTGGGAGGTGGAGATTGCAGTGAGCCAAGGTCAGCCACTGCATTCCAGCCTGGTGACAGAGAAAAACTCCATAAAAAAAATAAGTTATAAAGTATTAGTTTATGTAACTGAAAAGTTCAAAGTTAGGTATAACTGCATCCAAGGACTCAAAATAGTCATTCAGACCATACCCATATTCCTCTCTCAGTTGGTTTCATCTTAGGACCTCCAGAGTGACCCCCTAGCTAGCTCTGGGTTTATAATCTCCTTTTAGTTAACATTTCCAGTAGAAGGAGAGCCTCTCTGTTCTAATAGCTCCAACAAAGCCTCAAAACTGAATCTCAGTAGAGAAACTTGAATCACGTGCACAGCCCTGAGCCAATCAATGTGGCTAGGGAGGTGGAAGATGCTTATTGGCCAGGCTGAGGTCACATGGTTGCCCTGGACCTAGTCCACCCCAACTACCTGCTTACCAGGGGATCTGCCCCACAAAAACCATATGGAGTGAACAGTGTTCTTTAAAGAAAAATCAAAGTTATTGTCAGAAGGAGGAATAAAAAATAGGCACAAAAAAAGCACAAAGCTCCCTTACCTTGTTTAATTGCCATTTTCTTTCTCAATTCTCTCTCTGGAATCTTGATTTTATAGCATCTTCTCACACCGCAGAGCAAAGACAGCTATATTAAAGTTCAGCACTGGTCTGGGTGTGGCTCACACCTGTAATGCCAGCACTTTGGGAGGCCAAGGAGGGCAGATAATTTGAGGTCAGAAGTTTAAGACCAGCCTGGCCAACATGGTGAAACCCTGTCTCTACTAAAAATACAAAAATTAGCCGGGCATGGTGGCACATGCCTGTAATTCTAGCTACTCAGGAGGCTGAGGGAGGAAAATTGCTTGAACCTGGGAGGCAAAGGTTTCAGTAAGCCAATTGCATCATTGCACTCCAGCCTGCCTGGGCAACACAGTGAGACTCCATCTCAAAAAATAAATAAAACAAAGTTCAGCACCTATCCCAAGTATCTCCACTGCAATAGTAGCTTTCTTCGGAGTCAAGTAGGACATAGCATATGGTCTCCACAACTCCAGTGTATCCAGAGGGACGAATGAAGGAACGGGAGTACAACCTAGTGTTCCCCATAGCTCGCAACCTGGATATGAACACAGATTGTTTTTTCTATCTTGGACCATTACTACTGGTTTTATCATCACTATATGTGTGTGTCGAGGCTTTACAGATCATGACTCAGGAAGCAGTTCCATATGCTCATAATTAAAGATAATTAGAAGAAATATAGATGTGACCTAGAATTTTTTTCAAAAATCCCACAAAAGGGATTCTGATCAAGCATTTAGTGTTCCCAGTTTTTTCTCATTGTACAATAACCAATGCAAGTTGAGTTATATCACATATCTTCTCTAAAAACTTAAGAGGGAGTGATTGACTTTGCTTTCTAAGCCCTATTTAATACTAACACTTGCCTTGCCTACTTCATAGTAGGCTCCAAAAAACAAATGAGATAGTGCATATGAATGTACTTTGAAACTTCTAAAGTACAATTAAAAAGCAAGCTATTATTATTAAACAAGTAAACAGTCATGTATTAAATCATTCAATAATTAATTTAGGTGCCGTTTTTCAAGTAGTATAGCATTTGCTAGGGCTATACAAATGACTAAAATGATCTTAGAGGTAGCATACTTGTAGCAGAAAGCAGACACCTGAACAGTTACAGCACAGTGAGAGGAGAGGTGGGTGCAGGTATTGAAGCAGCTCCCAAGTCACCTCACGCAGATTCTCCAGAAGAGAGAGCATTTGAGAGGAGGTGGGGCAAGAGGTCCGAATAGAACACTCCATCAATCATCTTGTCCACAGAAACACCAAATTTGATGACTGTCTCCACAAAAATAGTACCTCCGTAAGACCCCAAAATCAGGTGAGTGATCACAGTATCTGGCTTTAACTTCCCATCGCTGAAACACACACTGAAGAGGGTAGGAAAGACAGTCTGGAATTGCCAGCACCGCTCCTCCCCTACCGCCAGGCAGTGGCCATGTGACATGGAGAGAGCATTTGTGCAGTTGGGGAAGGGAGAGCATGGCAATTGTGGGCCTTTGCATGGGAACTCAGCGCTGCTGACACCAGACAGAGCTCAGCTGATGCCTATGGAGGGTGCATTTAGAATCCGCCTTAGCCAGAGGGGAGTCACCCATCCTGGCAATCAGAATTTGAGTTTTGGCAAGCATCACTACCACAAGCTAAAGTGCTCTGAGGTTCTAAACAAATTTGAAAGGCAGCCTAGGTAGCAAGGACTGCGACTCTTAGGGAAATCTTAGTACTGTACTGGGCTTGAAGCAGTAGACGTGGGGGCGTACAACCTAGCGAGACACCAGCTGGAGTGGCTAAGGAAATGCTTGTACCAACTTCCCCTAACCCCAAGCAGTGCAGACTGCAGCTCTGAAGGAGACTGTTCCTTTCACTCGAGGAGAAGAGAGGGAGGAGTAAAGAGGACTTTGTTTTGCAACTTAGATACCAACTCAGCCACAGTAGGACAGGGCACCAAGCAGAGTCATGAGGCCCCCATTCCAGGCCCTGGCTCCTGGACATTATTTCTTGACACAAGCTGGGCCAGAAAGGAATCTACTGCCTTGAAAGGAAGGACCCTATTCTGACGGAATTTATTACTGCTCGATTAAATAGCACCTGGCCCTGAATAATCAGCAGTGGTACCCACGTAGTACATGCCATAGGCCTTGGGTGAGACACGCTGGCTTCAGGTGTGACCCAGCATATTCACAGCTGTGGTAGCTATGAGGAGTAACTACTTCTGCTTGAGAAAAGCAGAGGGAATAGTAAAGGGGAGTTCATCATGCAGCTTAGGTACCAACTTGGCCACAATGAGGAAGAGCACTGAGCAGGTTCTTGGGGTCTCTGATTCCAGCCCTTAGCCAATGGCATCTCTGGACCTAACATGGGCCAGAGGGGAGTCCACTGACATGAAGAATGAGTCCCAGGGCTTGCAGCATTTACCATAAGCTGACAAAGAGCCCTTGGGCCTTAAGTGAACATGGATGGTACCCTTGCAGTATTCCCCATGGGCCTGTGGTGGTGGTGGACATGGGGAGAGACCCCTCTAAGGACACTGAAGAGAAGAGTAGGAAGAACTTTTCTTGTGGGTTTGGTGCCAGCTCGGCTATAGTGGAGTCGAGGACCAGGTGGATTCCTAAGTTTTCCAATGCGAGGCCCTGGCTCCAAGGCAACATCTCTGGACTTGCCCAGGACCTGAAGGAACTTTCAGCCTTTAAGAGAAGAACACAAACTTGGCTGGCTTCACCACCTGCTGATTAAAGAGACCGAGGGCCTTCAGCAAACATAGGCAGTAGCCAGACAGTAGTTACAGCAGGACTTAGGCAAGATCCAGTGCTTTGCTGATGTCAAGTCACCCACTGCAGTCCTGTTGATTGGTGGCCACAGAGATGCTGTGTCACTCTTCTCTCCTAACTCCAGGAAGCTCAGCACAAAAAGAGAGAGAGATTCCATTTATTTGGGAAAATTTAAGAGAAGAAAACAATTCTCTGCCTGATAATCCAGAGAATTCTTCCTGATCTTATCCAAGACCACCAAAGGCAGTGCCTCTGTGAGTCTGCAAGAACCACGGTGTAACTAGGCTTGGAGTTCCCCTTAATGCACATATGGCTGCAGTGACCAAAAACTTAGATCACAACACCCAAAGTACCTCTGAATACTTGAAAATCTTCCCAAGAAGGACAGGTACAAACAAGCCCCATTTATTATAGTCTGCAAAGTGCATACTAAATGCACTGACATTTTATTATAGCCTTTGCAGACTATAATAAATACCTAAGTCTTCAATGCCCAGACACCAACAAATATCCACAAGCATCAAGACCATCCAGGAAAATAAGACTTTACCAAACAAAGGTAGCAGGGACCCTTCCCAGAGAGGCAGAGATACGTGACTTTTCAGACAGAAAATTCAAAATCATTGTGTTGAGGAAACTCAAAGAAAATTAAGATAACACAGAGAAGGAATTCAGAATCCTATCAGATAAATTTAACAAAGAAATTGATGTACAAAGAATCAAGCAGAAATTCTAGAGTTGAGTGAAATAGGCCTCTAAGAATAAGTGTCATCCTTCCAGCTGGAGCAAGGCAAGAAAGGGGCACCTGACCAAACACACAATGGGAGCAAAGACAGAGAGAGTGGAAAAGCCCATCCAGACAGATTAGACTCAGACTTGCTGGACATTTGATGGCTTATCTATCTCTACTTAGGTCCATCAGTCTCAATTTCCTGGTCTTTAGGGGTTTTGTTGTCATCTTAAATAATACTGTGGCTAAATATTCTTCATCATCCAATATCTGCTGTCATTCATGTTTCATTCTTTATCTTTTTCCTTCTTTTGCTTTTAAAAACTGTCCTTCCTCTTTCCTCAGATATTATCTATGACATTTTGTCTAGTTGGCCTTAGGGAAAGACCCAGAATTTCTAACTGGCTACAGAATTAAAAAGTCCTTTCTCCAAAAACTATTGTCTTTGCATTTGGGACTTTATTATTAACAACCAAAGGCAACTAGAACTTTTTTGAGTGTGCTTTTTTAACAAAAGAAATTATTTTCATGCAGATAATTTCCTCCAAGTAAAAACAATATTCCACACAAGCAGGTATATTGGTTATTTTCCCCTAAATAGATGGAAATTCACAGTGTTCATCATGACAGCTCAGCCTAGTTTCATTGAACATAGTTTCTAAGTTGCACAATTCAGACATCATCAGGGCTCCATGTTTCATTCTAACTATGTTGTTCCAGAGGAAATTCTCTGTGCTTCTTCTCAATGCAGATGTGAATTATCTGCCTCCATCTGTTCAATCCACAAAACTGGCTGGCCTGGCCCTTGCTCCACTATGAGAGTCCAGAATAAAAATTTGTTTGGATTCCCATTGTCTTTTATGTCTTTTATGACCAATATGTCAATTCCAAGTTAAAAAAAAAAAAAGAGGAGGAAGATTCAAGATGGCCAAATAGGAACAGCTCTGGATTGCAGTTCCCAGTGAAAACATAGAGGGTGGGTGATCATATTTCCAAATTTTTACTGCCCACAGACCAGGAGATTCCCAGGAGGAAAAGCTCCACAAGTCTCCAGCATGGCTGTTTCAGTTGACTCTGCGCATCTCCACACAAAAACGTACACAAATCTGGTCACCATTTCAGCTGGCACCCAGAACACCTGGGAGACAGAGTTGCCCATTCAACTGAAAAATAGGGGGCTGAAACAGGGAGCCAGGTGATCTGGCTCAGTCGGTCCCACCCCTACAAAGACCAGAAATCTAAAACGCTCTGGACTGAGAGTTTCACAGCAAGCACAGCTGGACCCGGGATGGTCCAGCTCTGTGGGGGAAGGGTGTCTGACATTACCGAGGCAGACCACCACTACTGAGGCAGACCACCACTAACAAGGCAGACCACCATTACTGAGGCAGTTCTAACTATACCTCTATCAACAAAACTGCAAAGAAGTTCACATAATAGCTAGGCAGACCCCATGGCAGCTCAGCAATGCCTTTGCTGGCAGACTTTGACTAGGCTGCCTCCTTGCTGGGCAGGGCATCCCTGAAAAAAGGCAGCAGCTCACCAGGAACTTATAAATAAAGCCCCACCTTCCTGGGATTGATCACCTGGAAAAAAAAGGCGTTTATGAGTTCTGCTGCAGCAGACTTAAATGTACCTCTCCAGCAGTTCTGAACAGAACAATGGAGTACACAGCTCAGCAGTTGAGCTCTTATAAGGGACAGACTGTCTCCTCAAGCAGCTCCTTGGCCCCCATATATCCGAAGAGACACCTCATAAAGGAGAACTCAGGCTGACATCTGGAGGGTATCCTTCTGGGACAAAGATAACAGAAGAAGAAACTGGCAGCGACCCTGGCTGCTCTGCAGCCACTGTAGGCAATTCCCAGGCAAGCAGGGTCTTGAGTGGACCTCCAGCAGTCCTATAGCAGAGGGGACTGACTGTTAGAAGGAAAACTAAGAAACAGAAAGAAATAACTTCACCATCAACAATATGGACGTCCACTCAGAGACCCCATCTGAAAGTCACCAACTACAAAGACCACTGGTAGATAAATCCACAAAGATGGGAAGAAACCAGCACAAAAAAGATGAAAACACCCTAAACCAGAATGCCTCTCTTCCTCCAAGGGATCACAACTCCTCACCAGCAAGGGAACAAAGCTGGATGGAGAATGAGTGAAACAGGCTTCAGAAGGTGGGTAATAACAAACTTCTCTGAGCAAAAAGAACATGTTCTAACCGAATGCAAAGAAACTAAGAACATTGAAAAAGGCTTGATGAAAGCTAACAAGAATAAACAGCCTAGAGAGGAATATAAATGAATTGATGGAGCTGAAAAACACAACACGAGGACTTTGCGAAGCATACACAAGTTTCAATAGCCAAATTTACTGAGCAGAAGAAAGGATATCAGAGACTGAAGATCAACTCAATGAAATAAAATGAGAAGGCAAGATTACAGAAAAAAGAGTAAAAAGAAACAAACAAAGCCTGCAAGAAATACGGGATTATGTGAAAAGACCTAATCTACATTTGATAGGAGTACCTGAATGTGACAAAGAGAATGAATCCAAGCTGGAAAATACTCTTCAGGATATTATCCAGGAAAACTTCCCCAACATAGCAAGACAATATTCAAGTCCAAGAAATACAGAGACCACCACAAGGATATTCCTCAACAAGAGCCACCCCAAGGCACATAATCATCAGATTCACCAGGGTCAAAATGAAGGAGAAAATGCTAAGGGCAGCCAGAGAGAAAGGTTGGGTTACCCACAAAGGGGAGCCCATCAGACTCACAGCAGATCTCTCAGCAGAAACCCTACAAGCCAGAAGAGAGTGGGGGCCAATATTCAACATCCTTAAAGAAAAGAACTTTCAACCTAGAATTCCATATCCAGCCAAACTAAGCTTCATAAGTGAAGGAGAAATAAAATCATTTACAAACAAGCAATTGCTCAGAGCACCAGGCCTGCCTTATAAGAGCTCCTTAAAGAAGCACTAAACATAGAAAGGAACAACCAGTACCAGCCACTCCAAAAATGTACCAAATGGTAAAGAGCATTGACACAATGAAGAAACTGCATCAACTAATGGGCAAAACCACCAGCTAGCACCAAAATGGCAAAATCAAATTCACAGATAACAATATTAACCTTAAATGTAAATGGGCTAAATGCCCCAATCAAAAGACACAGACTGACAAATTGGATAAGAAGTCAAAACCCATTGGTGTGCTGTATCCAGGAAAGCCATCTCACATGCAAGGATACACAAAGGCTCAAAATAAAGGGATAGAGGAAGATTTGCCAAGCAAATGGAGAGAAAGAAAAGCAGGAGTTTCAATCCTAGTCTCTGATAAAATAGACTTTAAACCAACAAAGATCAAAAGAGACAAAGAGGAGCACTACATAATGGTAAAAGGATCAATGCAGCAAGAAGAGCTAATGATCCTAAATATATACACATCCAATACAGGAGCACCCAGATACATAAAGAAAGTTCTTAATGACCTATAAAGAAACTTAGACCCCCACACAATAATAGTGGGAGACTTTAACACTCCACTGTCAATATTAGACAGATCAACCAGACAGAAAATTAACAAGGATATCCAGGACTTGAACTCAGATCTCAATCAAGCAAACCTAATAGACATTTACAGAACTCTCCACCCCCAAATCCACAGAACATACATTCTTCTCAGCACCACATCACACCCACTTCAAAATTGACCACATAATTGGAAGTAAATCACTCCTCAGCAAATACAAAAGAATGGAAATCATAACAAATAGTCTCTCAGAACACAGTGCAATCAAATTGGAACTCAGGATTAAGAAACTCACTCAGAATCGCACAATTTCATGGAAACTGAACAACTGGCTCTTGCATGTTGACTGGATAAACAATGAAATTAAGGCAGAAATAAAGATGTTCTTTGAAACCAACAAGAATGAAGACACAACATACAAGAATCTCTGGGACACATTTAAAGCAGTGTGTTGATGAAAATTTATAGCAATATATGCCCACATGAGAAGCAAGGAAAGATCTAAAATTGACACCCATTATCAAAATTGAAAGAGCTAGAGGAGCCAGATCAAAAACACTCAAAAGCTAGCCAAAGACAAGAAATAACTAACATCAGAGCAGAACTGAAGGAGATAGAGACACCAAAAAACCCTTCAAAAAAAGTCAATAAATCCAGGAGCTGGTTTTTTGAAAAGATCAACAAAATAGACAACTAGCCAGATTAATAAAAAAGAAAAGAGAGAATAATCAAATAGATGCAATAAAAATGATAAAGGGGATATCACCACAGATTTCACACAAATACAAACCATCATCAGGGATTATTACAAACAATTCTATGCACATAAATAGTAGACCTGGAAGAAATTAATAAATTCCTTGACACTTGCATCCTCCCAAGCCTAAACCAGGAAGAAATTGAAACCCTGAATAGACCAATAACAGGGCTGATGTTGAGGCAGCAATTAATAGCCTACCAACCAAAAACAGCCCAGGTCCAGATGGGATTACAGTCGAATTCTACCAGACATACAAAGAGGAGATGGTACCACTCCTTCTGAAACTATTTCAAACAATCCAAAAGAGGGAATCCTTCACAAATCATTTTATGAGACCAATATTATTCTGATACCAAAACCCGGCAGAGACTCAACCAAAAAAGAAAACTTCAGGCCAATATCCACGATGAACATAGATGCAAAAATCTTCAATAAAATGCCAGCAAACCAATTGCAACAGCACATCAAAAAGCTTATTCATCGTGATCAAGTAGGCTTCATCCCAGGGATGCAAGGCTGGTTCAACATACACAAGTCTATAAACATAATGCACCATATAAACAGAACCAAAGACAAAAACCACATGATTATCTCAATAGATGCAGAGAAGACCTTTGACAAAATTCAACAGCCCTTTATGCTAAAAACCCTCAATAAACTCGGTATTGATGGAACGTATCTCAAAACAATAAAAGGTATTTATGACAAACCAACAGCCAATATCATACTGAATGGGCAAAAACTGGAAGCATTTCCTTTGAAATCTGGCACTAGACAAGGATGCCCTCTCTCACCACTCCTATTCAAAATAGTATTGGAAGTTCTAGCCAGAGCAATCAGGCAAGAAAAAGAAATAAAGTGTATTCAATTAGGAAAGGAGGAAGTCAAATTGTCTCTATTTGCAGATGAAATAATTGTATATTTAGAAGACCCCATTGTCTCAGCCCAAAATCTCCTGAAACTGATAAGCAACTTCAGCAAAGTCTCAGGATACGAAATCAATGTGCAAAAATCACAAGCATTCCTATACACTAATAACAGACTTAAAGAGAGCCAAATCAAGAACAAACTGCCATTCACAATTGCTACAAAGAGAATAAAATACCTAGGAATACAACTAACAAAGGATGTAAGGGATCTCTTCAAGGAGAACTACAAACCACTGCTCAAGGAAATAAGAGAGGACACAAACAGATGGTTAGGAAAAATCAATATTGTGAAAATGGCCATACTGCCCAAAGTAACAATGCTATCCCCATCAAGCTACCTATGACCCTCTTCACAGAACTGGAAAAAAACACCTTAAACTTCATATAGAACCAAAAGAGAGCCTGCATAGCCAAGTCAGTTCTAAGCAAAAAGAACAAAGCCAGAAGCATCATGCTACCTGACTTCAAACTATACTACAAGACTACAGTAATCAAAACAGCATGGTACTGGTACCAAAACAGAGATATAGACCAATGGAACAGAACAGAGGCCTCAGAGGTAACGCCACATATCTGCAACCAACTGATCTTTGACAAACCTGATGAAAACAAGTAATGGGGTAAAGATTCCCTGTTTAATAAATGGTGTTGGACCATGGAATATTATGCAGCAATCAAAAATGATGAATTCCTGTCCTTTGTAGGGACATGGATGAATCTGGAGAACGTCATTCTCAGCAAACTGACACAAGAAGAGAAAATGAAACACCGCATGTTCTCATTCCTAGGTGGGTGATGAACAATGAGAACACATGGACATAGGGAGGGGAGCACTACACACTGGGGTCGATTGGGGGAAATGGGGGAGGCACAGCGGGGGGTAGTTGGGGAGGGATAGCCTGGGGAGAAATGCCAGATGTGGGTGAAGGGGAGGAAAGCAGCAAACCACACTGCCACATGTGTACCTATGCAATTATCTTGCATGTTCTGCACATGTACCCTCAAACCTAAAATGCAATTTAAAAAAATGCATAAAAATAAATAAATAAATGGTGTTGGAAAAACTGGCTATCCATGTGCAGAAAGCAGAAACTGGACCCCTTCCTGACACCTTACACTAAAATTAACTCCAGATGGATTAAAGACATAAAGACCTAACACCATAAAAACCCTAGAAGAAAACCTAGGCAATGCCATTCAGGACATAGGCATAGGCAAGGACTTCATGACTAAAACATCATAAGCATTGGCAACAAAAGCCAAAATAGACAAATGGGATCTAATTAAACTCCAGAGCTTTGGTACAGCAAAAGAAACAATCATTAGAGTGAACCAGCAACCAACAGAATGGGAAAAAATTTTTGCAATCTACCCATCTGACAAAGGATTTACATCCAGAATTTACAAAGAACTAAAACAGAATTACAAGAAAAAAACCAAACCCATACAAAAGTGGGCAAAGGATATGAACACTTTTCAAAAGAAGATATATATGAGGCCAACAAACATATGAAAAAATACTCATCATCACTGATCATTAGAGAAATGCAAATCAAAACCACATTGAGATACCATCTCATGCCAGTCAGAGTGGCGATCATTAAAAAATCTGGAGACAACAGATGCTGGAGAGGCTGTGGAGAAATAGGAACACTTTTATACTGCTGGTGGGAGTGTAAATTAGTTCAACCATTGTGGAAGACAGTGTGGTGATTCCTCAGGGACCTAGAAATAGAAATTTCATTTGACCCAGCAATCCCATTACTGGGTATACATCCAAAGGATTATAAGTCGTTCTGTTATAAAGCCACATGCACACGTATGTTCACTACAGCACTGTTTACAATAGCAAAGATTTGGAACCAACCCAAATGCCCAATGATAGACTGGACAGGGAAAATGTGGCACATATACACCATGGAATACTATGCAGCCATAAAAAGCGATGAGTTCTTTTCCTTTGTAGGAACATGGATCAACCTAGAAACCATCATTCTCAGCAAACTGACACAAGAACAGAAAATCAACCACCATGTGTTCTCACTCATAGGCAGGTGTTGAACAATGAGAACACATGGACACAGGGAGGGGAGCATCACACACTCAGGTCTGTTGGGGGGGCTAGGGGAGGGAAAGTGCAGGGTAGGGAGCTGGGGAGGGATAACATAGCGAGAAATGCCAGATACAGGTAAGGGGGATAGAGGCAGCAAACCACACTGCCATGTACGTATGCAACAATCCTGCATGTTCTTCACATGTACCCCAGAACCTAAAGTGTAATAAAATCACACACATACACACACACACACACACACACACAAAGTCCCTTCTATTAAAGAAAAAAAAAGAGAGATCCAATTTTGATCTTTGTGGATTGCATGGACCATAAAACATCTTCACCGCAGTCATGGAACCAAGCCATATTATTTTTATTAGCTAGACAACTGCAGCCAACAGTGCTGGTTAGACCAGGTGATGTTGGGGTCACATCTCTGGGATACTGAAAGAGGGAAGTATTCAGATTCTCATTCTGTACCATGTTTATTCTATTGGGGGAGGAAAAGTGACAGAAAATTGAGAATTTCAATGAGAAAACAAAGATTGTCGCACAACAATTTGAAGATAAACTAATCTATTCCCTTTACAACAATCCACACTCAAGAGAGAGACAAACCATTAAATTGCTAGGCCTTTATTTATTAATACTAGTAAAGGAAGAAAAACAGAAAGTGTCCTCTTACCTCCATTACTCATCACTCTCAGTGTAATTTCATCAGTTTCAACACCTAGTGCCCACCGGTTCTAATAACATTTTAATGACTTCGCTCAGACTGTTTTGTTTGAAACTGTGGGAGTCATCAAGATTTGGGCAGTAATGAGGTGAGATTCTACTCAGGCTCAGGAATAACTGCGAGGCTGGGCATCCCTCGGCAGTGCCCAATACAGCACAGCACTCGGGTACCCTGCTTGCAACTTCTCTTATCAATTAACTCATTAGTACTGTTTGCTTTGACATTTCATATGGAAAGTGAAGACATCCTAACTTGATATTTGCTTCTGGGAAGACAAGAAGAATGAGGGGGCTGGCGATGAGAGCAGAAAGATAGAATCTAGAGCATGGCTTAGATACTACAACATGTTCAAAACAAGAAGGGCCCTTTATCAACCCTTAAGGGACTCCAGTCCTCATCACACATTGATGGCTTTCATTAACTCATGCACTCTTTCTTCAAGTAGTTATTGAGGATTTATTAGAAGATGTGCTATATCAAGAAAGGGGAATGACACAAGACATAGGAAATATTGATTGCCTCCAGAAGACAGGTGGATCCAGTACAAGAGGCAAAGGAAATATCCCAACTGGTAATGAAGAATTCTAGGATGAGGCTGCGCAGCTGGACAAGAAATCAACCATTGCAAATTGGAGGAGGTAAGAAGGGGGTGGGACTTCTCCAAGAAGATAAAATTGATAGAATACCTAATGTGCTTTGAATATATTAAGAGATTTATACAACTAGGAGAGAGTTTAGGGCCAAGTTAGTGATAAGTACCTTCAAAACTAGGCAAAGCAAGATAATTATTGACTCTAAAAAAAAAAAATCCACAAAGTTATGCCATAAAGGAAATATAAATGGCTCAGCTATGAATAGGATATACGTGGTCATAATAATATAAAGCCTGCATATTGAGCAGATCAAAATTACCATCTGACTATACTGGGACATTGTGGCAAAGGGAAGTAAGCTTGAGGAGGGGGTGGCAGAAGTTTAAATTCTCATCCCCCTAGAAGGAAGAGAGTGAATAATGTCTGAAACTGTGAAATCAAGATGTTGCAATACAAGCATGGCATTTAGAGAAATAGAGCTAAACCTCCCTTGCCAGAAAAAAAAAATTAGAGGAGCTGAAAAGGTTGTTTTTGGACTGTGGGGAATGAAGGAAGGGAATAATGGAAGAAGCAGGATTTTATAGAATGCCATATGGAACTATATGGCTTCCTGAACTTCCAGATATATATATATCATGGATAATAATAAAATGCTGAACAAACAAAATTAAAAGCAGCCTCATGAGTCTCAGTGTTTTTTTTTTAATCATAAGTCAGGTTGCTAGATAAAATACAGAAATCCCAGTTAAAATTGAATTTCAGATAAACATCAAACAATTTTTTAGTATCAATTATGTCCTAAGTATTGTGTCGGATATACTTATAATAAAATGTCATTTATTGCCTATATGAAATTCAAATTTAACTGCTGTCCTGTATCTTTATTTGCTAAATCTGGCAGACCTAATCATGAAAAAGTGTATCACTAGATATCTTGTTCACTGTACTACAAAGGCCACTTTGTAAAGGACCATAGAATACATTTCTTTAAAGTCTCACATCTAGAGTGATGTTATCTCTTGAGCAGCTAATGCACTTTTTTTTTTTTTTTTGGAGATGGATTCTCACTCTATCGCCCAGGCTGGAGTGCAGTGGCATGATCTCGATTCACTGCAACCTCTACCTCCAAAGATCAAGCGATTCTCCTGCCTCAGCCTCTTGAGTAGCTGGGATTATAGGCACACACCATCACCCCTGGCTAATTTTTTTGGTTTTTAGTAGAGACAGGGTTTCACCATGTTGGTCAGGCTAGTCTTGAACTCCTGACTCTGTGATTCACCTACCTCAGCCTCCCAAAGTGCTGGGATTACAGATGTGAGCCACCATGCCCGGCTACCACTTTTTCCTTTTCTTTTCTTTTCTTTTTTTTTGAGATGGAGTCTCACTTCACACAGGCTGGAGTGCAGAGGCATGATCTCGGCTCACTGCAACCTCTGCCTCCTGGGTTCAAGCAATTTTTCTGCCTCAGCCTCCTAAGTAGCTGGGATTGCAGGCACGTGCCAGCAAGCCTGGTTAATTTTTGTGTTTTTAGTAGAGATGGGGTTTCACTGTGTTTGCCAGGCTGTTCTCAAACACCTGACCTCAAGTGATCTGCCCGCCTTGGCCTCTGAAAGTGTTGGTATTAAAGATGTGAGCCACCACTCCCAACAAACTAATGCACTTTTTTTCACCCTTATGAACACTAGGAACCATGTAGAGGAATTGATCTAGACAGGAGAATTTTTGTCAAAGAGTTCTTACTCCAATGAAGTCTACCCATTGGTTTGAATCTGATAGAGTCACCACAAATTTGACTGAACTGGCTATAGGCAATGAGGAAATGTCTTCATAAACCAAACAGACAAATTCTATTATCAAACTTAAAAAAGCAAGCAAACAAAAACCCTCTTGTTTTCCAAGCCAATCCCTCTTTGATGGTTTCAGAGAAGAATTCAGGGCTGGCTGGGCTAGAGACCTCTTCGGCTGTCTGGCTGGGCAGTTGGTTCTGTGTTCCTGGTAGTCCCAGGAGCCAGCATCTTTCAGATAGCATGGAAATGTATCTGGAAATAAAACCTTCCCTTCTCAACACAATGAGTATTCATCAGGAAACCCTGGCTGGCCACTCATTAGAATGCCAGATTTTGCTCTTTCTACCTGTAGAAAGAGAGTGCCTGTCATTA
The DNA here is from genome assembly GCA_031835075.1 of Saguinus oedipus. Taxonomy (NCBI): domain Eukaryota; kingdom Metazoa; phylum Chordata; class Mammalia; order Primates; family Cebidae; genus Saguinus; species Saguinus oedipus. The sequence goes on from CM063188.1 coordinate 42,732,530, forward strand.
GGGAGATGATGTCCTTAACTGCTGCAGAAGGGGAATAAATTATCCCTTTCTTGACACCCCCTGCTAGTTTGTTAGTATCACTGACAACTGCTCAAAAGCAGCAGAGCAAGAGAGGTGGAAATCTAAAGTGAGAAAGAAAAGTTGCCACTTTCAAGCTTACATTGGGCAGATTCTTATTTAGAGCTATTAACCAGCATCAGTTTTGCTCAAAAATCCCCCTACCCACTGGACCCCCATATGGCAATGCAGAATGAAGCCTGCCACTACCACAGCACTCACATCCATGCAGTTCTTCCACCCTGGCTGCGTCCAATTGTGAATAGCATCAGGAAGTTTGTTGCCTGCCTGAGCTTGAGATGCCCCTTAAGAGGCTGGAGGGCATAATGTAGGGATGAAGGGCTCTCTTTGGAGTCAGAAGCACCCAAGGCTTAAAATCCGACGGTATCTCTTACTCACTTTGAGCAAGTAGCTTTGCTAAGCCTTTGTTTTTTCATCTGTAAAATGGATGTCCTGAGTCCATCTTCTCTCCAAGATTTTTATGAGAAATAGAAAATGCTGAGTGGTGCTTGGCATAGAGAGTAAAGGCTCACTGGATATTTTTATTAACCTGCAAACTCAGCCCTTTGAACTGTGCAACCCTCTTCCTCCAACCGCTTTGTATTATCTTCTTAGTCCCATTGAGGGCAGCTAAATGATGAATCCTTGCACTCTGGGCCAGAGAAAACAGGTGGGCCAATGTCTGCCACAGAGGCAGTGTGAATTCCAGATCTCAGTCCAGCTGGGTTGGCAGCAAGTATCTCTGTGAGAAGAACCCAGTGGTATAATTACCAACAGGGTTGCTGGTCGGTGCACCAAAGTAGCACCTGCTGTCTGAATGCACCTGGTAGTGCACAGGTAAGACTTTCCTTTCTGAATCAGTAATTTGCTCATATGATACAGGTGAAACCAAGAGGTAGCGATAAGCTTATACTCAGGTTGCCTGGCTCATACCTCCCATAGTCTCACTGTAATATGATCACCTCAAACATAATCACCTCAAACCTGTTTCCTTGAAGCTCAGACATGACATTTTGTTGAAAAAGCTACAATTTGCCTACTCTACTATCCATTATCCTTTCTGCCTTAGTGGTAGCATCCCTAATTTTCAGCTATGCACGAGTGCCCAAAGACCAATTACCCATTTTCCCGTGCCTCGTGGCTCATTGCTGGCCAATTAGAGGGAATCAAAAGTGCCAGGTGGCAAGTTCCAGGAAAATTATTTACACCTGGGGGCAGTGGTTCACTCTCAACACTCTGGGAGGATGAGGTACAAGGATCACTTGAGACCAGAAGTTCCAGATCAGCCTGGCAGCAAAGCAAGACTACTCCCCCACTTCACCACGTCTACAAAAAAAAAAAAAAAAAGATTTTAAAAAAATTAGCCAGGACTGCAGTCCCAGCTACTTGGGAGTCTGAGATAGGAGGATCTCTTGAGCCAAACAGGTCAAATTTGCAGTAAGCCATAATCACACCACTCACCACTGCACTCTGGCCTAGGTGTATTAGTCTGTTTTCCTACTGCTATAAAGAACTGCCCGAGACTGGATAATTTATAAAAGAAAGAGGTTTACTTGACTCACAGTTCAGCATGGCTGGGGAGGCCTCAGGAAACTTACAATCATGGCAGAAGGCAAAGGGGAAGCAAGACACCTTCCTCACCAGACAAGCGGAAGGAGAAGTACTGAGGGAAGGGGAAAGAGCCCTTTAAAAACCATCAGATCTCATGAGAACTCACTCACTATCACAAGAAAAGCATGGGGGAATCATCCCCCATGATTCAGTTACCTGCACCTGGTCTGTCCCCTGACCTGTGGGGAAAACAGGAATTATGGGGATTATAATGCAAGGTGAGATTTGGGTGAGGACACAAAGCCTAGCAATACTACTAGGTAACAGAGCAAGACCCTGTCTCAATAAAATAAAATAAAAATAAATACAGCTAACACATGCCTTTGCCACTTTCTCTCAATATTGTGGACTAGAATGTGGACATGATGGCTGGATCTTAGGCAGCCTTCTTAGGGTAGAAACCACATTCTAATGGAAGAATAGTTGAGTAGAAGGAGCCTGGGAACCTGAGTTTTTGAGGCCATGAATGGCCACAGTAGCCCTAGACTATTCCTCTAGACTCCTTTTATGAGAGAGAAAACTGAACTATCTTCTTTAAGCCAGTTTTGCTTATCTATTTATTTTTATCATACATATTTGAATCTAATCCTAACAGATACATCTCCTAACTCAGAATTGTGACAGCCATCAAACACCAATAGAGAAGACTAACTGGATGGTTTTAGGACCAAACATTTTCATTCTATATCACTGGGGAAAAAAATCTGTGTTTTTGCATACCCCTTCAGAACATTAGATAAAATTTCTCCTTGGTTCCACACCGCTTTTTTTTCTATTTTATTTTTGAAAGGCCTGTATCTGCCTGGAGATAAACATTGTGATTTTGTTTTAATCCTTGTAATTGCCTCCACATGAAAGACTTCTCATAAGTTTGGATTTAAAGGCATTTCTTAATCTTTTCTCTCAGTCCTCTCCATTGATAGAATAACATCCTGTAGAATGTCAACTTCCCCACACCTTCATCATCTCAGCAGTCACAGAGTGCACGATGTTCACACAGCCGAGAAGTCTGCTTCTCTTAGTCATGCAAAGGCTTTGCTCAGTTTATTTTGGTTGGTTTTCACAGCTGGAATCTGCTAAGGCCAGTCCACAAGAGCTAATTTAGCACAGTTATCCCACATGTGTTATTAGTCCATGTCTTACATCTTAAATCCCCAAGTAATCAAGGCAGGCCTAAGGAAAGGAAACTGTTACCAAACTTAGGCTTCTTTATCTCCTTATGTTCAAAGTTTATAGGAATAGTGTGTCATTCTGTTCTCACACTGCTATAAAGAGCTGCCTGAGACTCGGTAATTTATAAGGAAAAGAGGTTTAATTGACTCACAATTACACATGGCTGAAGAGGCCTCATGAAACTTACAGTCAGGGTGGAAGGGGAAGCAGACACATCTTACATGGTGGCAGGCAAGAGAGAAAGTGTGAGTGTGTGAAGCAGAAACTGTCAAAAACTTATAAAACCATCAGGTCTTGAGAGAACTCACTCATTATCATGAGAACAGCATGGGAGAAACCACCCCCATGATCTAATCACTTCTTACCAGATTCCTCCTTTGACAAGTGGGGATTATGGGGATTACAATTCAAGATGAGATTTGGATGGGGATACCCAAACCGTATCAGACGGTGTCTTGAGAAGCCTATTTGCTTCATGTCTCAAACACAGGTCTACACTTTGGTCTCAGAATGAGTCACAGTTTGGAGCTGCAGGAGGAAGGAAGTGGTGACTACCAGTGTTTTTCAAACTCCCTGATGACAAGAACCACCTATTACACCCCAAATTCCCTGAATCAGAATCTTCCACAGAGGAACCTGGAAAGTTGTGCCTGCCACAAAGGTCACAGCAGTTGACATCTGTGAGCAAAGCTAAAACAGCTTAGGCAAGGAAACTTGGGAGAGTGGCTTTGGGGCTAAACAGAACTGACTACCTGTTGACTCAGCTGAGTAATTTAATGTCATAGAGCCTCCATTTCTTCCTCTCTAAAATGGGGGTAACAAATGCAAACTTTCAGACTGTGTGAAGTCTGAAAATAATAGCTGTGTAAAATTCCTGATGCATACCTGCCATGAGCTCAGCCAATGGTAATTATCAATATTATAATCATGACAATGATGCTTGTACGGCCAAAGAGGTCTTAATTTGTGTTCAAGAATGAAGAGACTTAGATTTCACACAAGATACTGCATTTCCTTTAACTTCAGCACTATTGGGACCTGGCTTGGCAAAAAGAGCCCTGAGGTAGCAAAAGCCTTTCCTATCTCAGAGACAGGGTGGAGGGCACAGAAGTTCCATGACACAGTCAAGTCCAAGAAGCCAGACTTTTTAGCCACATTAGTATCTAAGGTATTTGCTCACTTTCATCTGTGAAGTGCTTTCCAACCATTAGGCTGGCAATTTCTCTGTAGGGGATAATTCAGGGTATGGCCTTGCTCAAGCAGAAATCCTATATTTATTTTAGGTCTCTGGGATCTTAAACCTGGTCCACAAATTGAGAGGGAGGTCATTTGTCCCAAATCATCTTAAATGCTGTGTCTGGGCTTTTCTGATCCAAGGACACTAGTGCTTCTAAAGACCTGGCCCCAAACCCTTCTTGACCGTGACCTCCTCCTCTTCAGGTTCACATTGAGGCCCCGAGTTGGAGTTCAGGCTTAGTAGGTTAAAGAACTCCTAGAAAGCCAGGCAGGCCTGACTTCTCATTCTTCCTGAGAATAACATGAAGATCCCAAATGGATGTAAACGTTGTTCCCTCAACCTTTCCCAATTTTCTTGCTGGCATGGATCTGAACAGCTGACAGTATGAGTGTTTAGTAGCAAAAAGATGACCATCAGGACACCAGCTGAGTATGAAGGCCTCCATTGCAGACAAAAAGTACAACAAAGAACCAGGAATAGGGTGTGAAGGGGTGTGAGTAATACAAGTTGAGAATCTTCAAAATGCTAGACCCCAGATGAAGACTGTTTTTACAATCTTTACAACTGCCCTATGAAATAAGCATTATGCTGCCCATTTTACAGATAAGAAAACAGGTATATATCTCTCAATTAGGAAAGTTGCTCAAAGTCACACAAACAATACGTGGAGAAGCTAGGCTGCATACGTGTAACTATTTAATCCCAAACCCATGACCTTGACTCCCTACCGTGCTGCTTGTAACAGCAGAAAAGGGAAGAAGAGAGTTAAGAAATCCATAGACAAAAGTTATAATAAAATTTTTAAAAAGCCTTTCTGTACTCGGTCTAGATTTTATCTGATTGCTTTTGAAATAAACAGTGGAAACTCACCTCAGGTTTATAGGCCAAATGTGTAGGACCTTTAAACCTTGAGCCAGGGGTACATTGTTTAAGTGGTCCAACTTGTAGAACAAGGCTAACCTATGCCTTCCTGTAAGGTCTCATTTGACCTCTAAAGCAGAAGCAGGCCAACGTTTCCTTAAAGGAGTGAAGAGTAAATATCATAGATGTTGTGGTCCATAAGGTCTCTGTGGCAAATTGATGCAAAGGAATGAGCAGGCTGTGTTACAGAAAAGCTTTATTTATATCACCTGATAGTTTGCCAATCCCTTCTCTAGAGGAATAAGATTATTTCCTACTTGTTTTCCAAGTTCTTCTCCATATCATCAAAGTGTACATGTATTGATTGTGAATACATGTATACAATACATGTACACTTCGATGGTATGGAGAAGAGCCAGATGTTAGCCAAAGTACTGTGCCCCTTGAGGTTAAAATAAAAGCACATGTAGAGGCAAGACTGTATGCTTCTCAGTTTCTCCAGGGGAATGAAGTCACCCATCCTGCAATGTGGTTTAGTTTATGCATCATCTTGCCTTCCTCTGTTTTCCATCCCTATTCTACACCACAGCATGCCAGACATAGAACTTAGCCCCCTTTTCTTCAATGCATGCACGCAAAACACACATGACACATGCACACACACACAGAGTATATCATACGCAAAGTTCTGTGCAACAGGCTTTCAAGGAAATGGATGTTGGATTGACACTGAACAATTCAAACTACTTAACCTTAAATATGTTATCCTCCTTCTCAAAATTCCTTTGGCCACCTTCTCCTTAAGTTCTAGTCTTCTGCCATATGGCTTGGCCTACTGTCTTCCAGCAACTTTTCCCACTTTGTTAGGGAGAGCAGTTGAGCCCTTATCTCAAACCATCCCCACACCTCCCTTTGCACAGCTCTGCTCTGAGACACACCATCTTCCCTTTCTCACCCTCCCACCAGCCTCTGCAAGAGGAATGGGACAGCCTAGAAATATGTTACCATCATCTTCAAACCAACATCCCCTTTAAACTCAAAAGCTGCTTTATAGTTTTAGTTTTAAATAGCAATTCTTTCTCCATGACGTAAATTAAAAATCAATCTATCTGTTAAGATATTTTTGGGTTTGAGCAGCACAAGTAAACTCTAACAAACAGGAAGAGGGAGTTATCCAAAGTATTATATAAAAAGGAAAAACTAACAAACGGTTTCAGAAATGCAGAAACGATGGCGACAGCACAGACAGCGGTGGTCAGAAGTTTGTGGTCTCTGTTTCTGTGAGGTATTGCCATTGCATGTGGCACCAATGGCCTTTAGCCCTGTGTGTCCCTGTTCCAGATTGGATTCCAGAGAAAGTGACATTCTCTGCTTAGGCTATATGCCAATTGTTGCAGTCAGGACCCTGGAACACTGACATTGTCAGCCTCATCAGAACCACATGGATTTGGGGAGGCAGTTTCCCTAAATAAAGGATGCTGTGCCTCCTCAAAAAGAAATAACAACAATGAAGAATGAGCAAAAACCAAAAACAGATGTCCACTCTACTGTGCTTCCAATCAAACACTTCTCAGTGGAAAAGGACAGGATTACTGGTTTAAATGCTCTAAACATGTTGAGAGGCAAATGTAAGGAGATTAAACATTTACCATGTCATGCCTCTCACTTTCCTAGTACTGGCTAAGACAGTAAATGTTTTCTAAGGTATAGATATAACTGGCACATGGCCCCTGCCTCCCCAAAGTCTTGCTCTTTAATTTATAGACTGTCATTTATTTATGATTGCTCTGAGAACTGTGAAACCAGCCCAATTTTCCAACCAGCCAGACAGCCATAGTTTCTCAAGTAAGCTTGAGAAACTTACTTTTGTACCATGAAATGCACCTGTTGCCTGCTGAGCGCGTCTTCCTCACCCCTCCCTAATTCCTGTTTTCCCACATGTGATTACAATGAGACAATAGAACCTTCATTTGACCACCTGCTGCCTGCTAACCAGCTCTTCCTTGCCTTCTCTTTTCCTTCCCAGCTATATCAACCTACAATTTTAGATGGAAGGAGAGATAGACTTGAGGCGTGTCTCCCATCTCTTGAGTTGATATCACCGGAATAAAGCTTCCCTGGCAATAATCATTGTCTCAGTGATTAGCTTTCTATGCAACAAGTGACAGGAATTAGACAAAACCCCGGGCATTCAATAGCAACTGGATAAACATTATTGTGTCCATTTCACAGATGCAGACACTGTGAGTTCACTCTGTGATGTCACCAACATGCCTTATTTGTGTTGGAGGTGGGTTGAAAATCAGTTTTACATCTTCAAGCCCACACTCTGAAGGGATTGCTAGAAGAGACTATTCATTGTATAGGTCACCTGAATATCCCAAACCTCATCTGTCCTAGTGCACTGTGGCCCTCAGCCCACCTGCCTACACAGAAACAATCCCTTTGAGGTCTCCCTTGGTTCTCTCTGGATCTTCCTGGGAGAGTGCCTTGCATGTGATCAGAAACAAGTCTGCGCATGTCCCCTCCTCCAGTTACCTCATCAAAGCTCCTGGCCCCTCCACTGCTGGTGGCCTCCAGGAGAATTTGAAGACACCCTCCCTCCAAAACTCAAGCCTCTTTCCCTGCTGAACCCAGAGTCCTCAGGGTACCAGAGGTACCACGCCATAGCCAAGTGGGCTCTGGGAGCAGAGTAGAGGGCCAGCCACCTCTCCAGCTGTGGGTGATACTATGTTTCTTAGCCTCAGATTGATGCAGATGGTTCCCAGACACTGACAAAGTCTGTCAGCAACACTTACCTTTCAGCTGCTGGCCCTAACCTCCTCCTGCTCACTTCCCAATTCAGAACTTTTGCAGGGGTTGCCTGATTGCCCAGGCCATGGCCACTTGCCACACCCAGGCTGCAGGAGGGCTGGGAGAGCGATTGTGGAAGTCCCATCCACACAGTGGAAGTCCCAGATATACAAAGAAGATTCAGGAGTTGGGTGGTCTAAAAAAAACAATGGCAGATGTCCACCAGGATGCCACATGGCCCATCCATCATCACTCTTCCCCCCAGCTCTTGTGCTGGATTCTCTCTTCTCTTTTAGCAAAAACAAGCAAACAAGTAAATATTTAGCTTATTTTTGCATATGAAGTTGTGCAATTTACTACTTGAAGGGAGGTAGAACTCACCATACTAAAGGGCTCAAAGTCCAGTTCTGGTTATACCAGGAAACCCTGCCCCCACTGAGAACACAGGGAACTCAGTGCTAATTCATTAATGATCCCAGCAAGAGGTAAGGAAGGGAGTAGGGAATTAGGGGCAGAGGACAAGGAACTGAGAGTACACACTTTCTGCAGTTGGGTTCCAAGTACTTATAAAGGAGAGAATTCATGTTTTAAAGTCAGATAGACTCAGGGTTCAAGTTTTGGTTTTACTTCTATGTGATCTTGTATAAGTTTTACTGGATATCTGAGCCTCTGTGTCTTCATTTGCAAAATAATAACAAAGTATATTGCTGAAAGTTTTAAGTAATATAATGCATGTAAATGGCTGGAAAATTGCTGCTTAACAAATATTCCCCTTCTTCTTCCCTCTGGGAAAATAAGATAAACAAGATTCCTATTTGTACAGTAAGCTAGTTTGTACATTTTGGTATACTTTTATATATTTACAAGTCCTTTATAAAAGTATTTTTAATATTGCTGCAAAAAATCTGTAATTACTATTAATAAAAATTTTAAGAAAAATGTAATAAAATAATTTTATTTTAAATGGAAATTATGGATTAAAAGTTACCAAAGAGTATTCTACAGTAGCAAATTAAGTAAATTGTAATCTATGATTTCTGGGCTTATAGAGAAGGAGTAAATTAGCTTTTGTCAGGTGCTGTACTAATGTGTGCCTGCCATTGTGCTGGGCACTTTACAACAAACTCATAAGAAAGTCATTTTACAGGTGTAGAGACTGAGGCTATGAAATGTTAAGTCATTTCCCCAACATCACATAGTAGAAGTTCATCTAAATATGAGGCCCGTACAAAAGCTACTTCCATGGCTCACTTGGATCATGATGCCAAGCAAAAACATGTTAGGTCTGTCCAATGGTCAGGGAGGCACTGAGCAGTGAGAACTGATATGTTGCCTGATCACAGCCACATAGGCTCTGCCAGTAAGGACATAATGGGCCAACGTGGATGGATTTAGATACTTTATTACTCACAGCACAGCAATGGTAGAAGTTTCCTGTTTCTATCATTCTCTTTACCCCCAGATCTCACAGGGGTGAGGCAAAGGTTGGCACAGGTGAATACTATGCACAGAGTGGGTGCGATACAGCCAAGGAACCCTGAGCTTAGGCCCCCCACTGTGTTAATGGGGCTTCTGGAAAACTGCCCATCCTCCCCTCCACGGAAAGATGTTATCTTTACTGCCCTGCAATGTAAACAAATCTTTCTCAAGAAGAGGAGAAAGGTCTTTATCTTTACTATCCTAGACCATCTCCAGGGAGGGAGATATTCTCCTTATCTTCATCATTCCGGAGAGTAAATAAATCTGAGGAAAGTGGCAGTTGATGCCTTGATGTGAAGAAATGTGAGCATTCATAGAGAATTGGCTCCCATTCCAAAAAAGTAATGGGCTATTAATACACCACCCTTTTTTTTTTTTTTTTGCTTTTTTCTTTCTTTCTTAAACAAATATCTGCTACTTTATTCACTCAATCAGAGTCAATTCCCATATTGTTAAGTGACCCCTATGTGTGTAGATACATGTACTGGTTGCTGTGCATAAAGCCGTAAGTTAGGCAAATGTAGTCCTTACCTTGGTGGAGCTAACATTGTGATTTTAGCTCAAGATAGTCTGCAGCTGTCTTTCTCAGCAGTCTGCAATGGGGCTAATCATGTGTTTCTGTGCATCCTCTAAAATCTGGAATGGAGAATTTAACAATTCACAAAATCTCTTCAGGGAGGGAGTCACTTAACTATTAAAGGAGCCTCTATTTAGACTGTGAATCCAAAAGTATCTGAGACAGGTCTCAATCAATTTAGAGAGTTTATTTTGCCAAAGTAAAGGACACACCCATGACACAGCCTCAGGAGGTCCTGATGACGTGCCCAAGGTGGTTGGGGTACAAATTGCTTTTATACATTTTAGGGAGACGTGAGACATCAACCAATACATGAAAGATTTATATTGGCTCCATCTGGAAGGGCGACATGACTCAAGGAGGGAGGTTTTCAGGTCATTAGTAGATTTAAACATTTTCTTTTTAAAGTATTATTTAAGTTCTGGGGTACATGTGCAGATCTTGCAGGATTGTTACATAGGTATACACATGCTGTGGTGGTTTGCTGCCTCCATTCCCCAATCACCTACATTAGGTATTTCTTCTAATGTTATCCCTCCCCAGTCTCCCCACCCCCTGCCATCACTCCCCTAGCTCCCCACCCCGCAACAGACCCCAGTGTGTGATGTTCCCCTCCCTGTGTCCATGTGTTCTCATTGTTCAACACCCACTCATGAGTGAGGAGATGTTGTGTTTGGTTTTCTGCTCTTGTGTCAGTTTGCTGAGAATCATGGTTTCCAGATTCATCCATGTCCCTGAAAATGACATGAACTCATCCTTTTTTATGGCTGCACAGTATTCCATGGTATATATGCCACATTTTCTTTATCCAGTCTATCCTTGATAGGCATTTGGGTTGGTTCCAAGTCTTTGCTATTGTAAACAGTGCCACGATGAACATATGTATATGCATATGTCTTTATAATAGAACGATTTATAATACATTGGGTATATACCCAGTAATGGGATTTCTGGGTCAAATGGTATTTCTAGTTCTAGATCCTTGAAATCACTTAAAGCCTTCAGTTTTAGAACTTAAGAGGTTTTCTTCTCCCTTTTCAGAACATCTCAGATGGTGAGAGGTGTCATATTGAGCCTCAGTCATACTGCTCAAGACTGACTTTTAAAATAATATCCAGATTACAAAAGCAATTTTTTCAGTGTCTTTGTTTTTCCTTCTTTAAATATACATATTTTCTATTTCAAATATATGCTATACTCAGTCTTTAAACTGGAAATGCAGAAAATGCTATTAGAAATAAACCATCCATGGTCTTCACAAACACAGTCATTGTTAACATTTTGTTATGTTTCCTTCCAGGGTTTTTTTTATGTGTGTGTGTGTATATATATATATATATATATATATATATATATATATATATATATTTTTTTTTTTTTTTTTACAACATTGTAAACATGCTACAAATGCAGTTTCTTACTCAGCTTTTTCCCAATAAACACTGCCATAAGCATTTTCCCATGATATTATATAACCTTCATAAACATTCATTTTTACGGCTGGATGATATTCTAGTAAGAAGATGCATCTTAATTTCTGTAGCTTTTCCCCTTAGGAGAACATTTAGGATATTTCCTACTATAAATAATTCATGTCAACTCTTCTTGAATAAAGCTAATTTGATAGCTTTGTTCTAAGATAGAGTTTTAGATACAAAATAGTAATATAGCTAATGATAATGATCACTTTTTCAGCATTTACTATAGGAATTTTACTTGCATTAATCCTATTAACAGCCTTTCGAGGTAAATAGTAATATCCCCATCTTGTACTATTACAAGTAATATTATTATTTTACTTGCAGTAACCCTATTAACAGCCTTTCGAGGTAAATAGTAATATCCCCATCTTCTACTATTACAATAGTAATATTCCCCATGAGGAAACTGAGACTCAAACATTAATTTGCTTCAGGATGCAAAGCTAAGCAATAATTAAACCCAGATCCTTATTATTCCAAGATCCCTTCTCTTTGGTCCAGACAATACTGGTACTTTACTATATCAGAGGATGTAATTTTTTTTTTTTTTTTTTGAGAATAGTCTCGCCCTATGACCCAGGCTGGAGTGCAATGGCGCGATCTTGGCTTACTGCAACCTCCACCTCCCAAATTCAAAGATCCTGCTTAAGGATTTTGATGTACATTGTGTTCTAGCATTCTTGCCATCTTTTCCTCAATTTGGAGATTTTTAATTTGGGGCATTTGTTTATGTTTGTGTGCACAATTGTTGGACCTAGAAAAGTTTTTAGTTTATATTGTCAAATGTCAGTATTTTCCCTCTATTTTAAGCTTGGAGGGTTGGTGAATATCCACTACTTTTTTTCTATTTGAATTTGTTAATATTCAACTTTTATTCCATCAGGAATTCGGTCTACCATGCAGAAGGTATAGAATTTAGTATGTGGAATGCAAATAAACTAATTTCTCTCTCAAGTTCCTAACCGTAGAACCTAAATCCATTTATTACAGATATTCTCTTTCCCATTGACAAATATTAGATTCTTATATGTGGTAGAATATGTTCCTTTGTTTTCTTCTATTTATCTACTCACTCAGTTAGCAAATATTTATTCAGTGCCTACACATGCCAGATACTGGTTTAAGTCTCTGGCTACAGTGGAGGATGATGGCAGACTTAGTAAACAAATAATTAAATCAATATCTAATTATAGTATTTCCTTCTTTTTTATTATACTTCAAGTTCTGGGGTAAATGTGCAGAATGTGCAGGTTTGCTACATAGGTATACATGTGCCATGATGGTTTGCTGTACCCATCAACCCATCATCTACATTAGGTATTTCTCCTAATGCTCTCCCTCCCCAACCCCTCAGTCCCCGAGAGGCTCCAGTGTATGACGTTCCCCTGCCTGTGTCCATATGTTCTCATTGTTCAACTCTCACTAATGAGTGAGAACATGTGGTGTTTGGTTTTCTGCTCTTGTGTTAGTTTGCTGAAAATGGTGGTTTCCACCTTCATCCATGTCCCTGAGAAGAACATGAACTCATCCTGTTTTATGGCTACATAGTATTTCATGGTGTATATGTGCCACATTTTCTTTATCCGGTCTATCATTGATGGGCATTTGGGTTGGTTTCAAGTCTTTGTTATTGTGAACAGTGCCACAATAAACATACATGCGCATGTGTCTTTATAGTAGAATAATTTATAATCCTTTGGGTATAAACCCAAATGGGATTTCTGTAATGGGATTTCTGGGTCATACACTATTTCTAGTTCTAGATTCTTGAGGAATCGCCACACTGTCTTCCACAATGGTTGAACTAATTTACACTCCAACCAACAGTGTAAAAGCTCTCCTATTTCTCCACATCCTTTCTAGCATCTGTTGTTTCCTGACCTTTTAATGATCATCATTCTAACTGGCATGAGATGGTATCTCAAAGTAGTTTTGATTTGCATTTCTCTAATGACCAGTGAAGATAAGCATTTTTTCATGTGCTTGTTGGCTGCATAAATATCTTATTTTGAGAAGTTTCTGTTCATATCTTTCACCCACTTTTTGATGGTGTTGTTTGTTTTTCCCTGTAAATTTGTTTAAGTTCTTTGTAGATCCTTGATATTAGACCTTTGTCAGATGGATATATCACAAAAATGTTCTCCCCTTCTGTAGGTTTTCTGTTCACTCTGATGATAGTTTCCTTTGCTATGCAGAAGATCTTTAGTTTAATTAGATCCCATCTGTCTATTTTGGCTTTTGTTGCCATTGCTTTTGGTGTTTTAGTCATGAAGTCTTTGTCCATGCACTTGCCCTGGATGGTATTGCCTAGGTTTCCTTCTGGGGTTTTTATGGTTTTAGGTCTTACATATAAGTCTTTAATTGATCTTGGGTTAATTTTTATATAAGGTGTGAGGAAGGGATCCAGTTTCAGCTTTCTGCATTTTTTCATGTGCTTGTTGAAACTAGCCACAAATTGGCTAGCCAGTTTTCCCAATATCATTTATTAAATAGGGCATCCTTTCCCCATTGCTTGTTTTTGTCAGGTTTGTTGAAGATCAGATAGTTGTAGAGGTATGGTGTTATTTCTGAGGGCTCTGTTCTGTTCCATTGGTCTATATGACTGTTTTGGTACCAGTATCACGCTGTTTTGGCTACTGTAGCCTTGTAGTATATTTTGAAGCCAGGTAGTATGATGCCTCCAGCTTTGTTCTTTTTACTTAGGATTATCTTGGCTATGTGGGCTCTTTTTTTGGTTCCATATGGAATTTAAAGTAATTTTTTCCAATTCTGTGAAGAAAGTCAATGGTAGCTTGATGGGGATAGCATGAATCTATATATTACTTTGGGCAGTATGGCCATTTCCATATTGATTCTTCCTATCCATGAGCATGGGATATTTTTCCATTTGTTTGTGTCCTCTCTTATTTCCTTGAGCAGTGGTTTGTAGTTCTCCTTGAAGAGGTCCTTCACATCTCTTGTAAGTTTCTCTTTGTAGCAATCGTGAATGGGAGTTCACTCATTATTTGGCTCTTTGTCTGTTATTGGTGTATAGGAATGCTTGTGATTTTTGCACAGTGATTTTGTATCCTGAGACTTTGCTGTGTAGTTGCTTATCAGCTTAAGGAGATTTGGGGCTGAGACAATGGGGTTTTCTAAATATATAATCATGTCATCTGCAAACAGAGACAATCTGACTTCCTCTCTTCCTAGTCGAATATTCTTTATTACTTTCTCTTGCCTGGCCAACTTCCCCAATACTATGTTGAATAGGAATAGTGAGAGAGGGTATCCTTGTCTTGTGCTGGTTTTCCAAGGGAATGCTTCCAGTTTTTGCCCATTCATTATGATATTGGCTGTGGGTTTGTCATAAACAGCTCTTATTAATTTGAGATACAGTCTGTCAATACCTAATTTATTGAGAGTTTTTAGCATAAAGGCTGCTGAATTTTGTTGAAGGCCTTCTCTGCATCTATTAAGATAATTGTGGTTTTTGTCATTGGTTCTGTTTATGTGATGGATTATGTTTATAGATTTGCATATGTTGAACCAGCCCTGAATCCCAGGGATGAAGCCAACTTGATTGTGGGGTAAACTTTTTGATATGCTGTTGGATTCATTTTGCCAGCATTTATTGAGGATCTTCACATCAATGTTCATCAGGGATATTGGCCTGAAATTTAATAGTATTTCTGATAGTTTTGAAGAAAATATATGGAGAATGCCATGGTGGCTCACAGTAGGAGTACCTGATTTATCCTTGCACAAATATCACACTTGTAATTTCTGAAGTTTTCTGAAATTTAATATCCAATAATTTAATATTCCTTTCCTAACTCATTGCTATTCTTGCCTGCTTATTCTGTCAGGTGAATGTAGGAATTATTTTTTCAACTTATGAAAATACCACATTGTACTATTGAATTAAATATGTATTAAATACAGGAATTAAATTGCAAAGAATTCACATATTTAACATATTTCAAAATTCTACCCAAGTTTTCTAATTCTTGATAACATTTTGTAATTTTATAGTTTTCTCTAAATACTTCAATTTAGGGTGCTTGTAGGCATTTTGTATCTTTTTCTCCTATTATTATAATCAGGATTCCAGTTTTTATTACATTTTGTAACTTGTTTTTAATGCTGTAGAAGCAAGTTATTGATTTTATGTATTTATTATGCATTCAGCCACTTTACTGAGCTCATTAATTCTCTTTTTTTTTCAGTTCTACTCCTTTGGATTTTCAATAGATGCATTTCTACCTTCAATTATTTAGCCTTTTTCTCCTCCTTACCAATATTTAGGCTTCTTTCTTATTTATTCTATTGTTATCAAATTGGCCAGAACACCAAAAAAAAAGTGATTATGAACATCCTTATTTTGTACCTAGTTCTTCATTATTTCTCTGTTTCATACGATGCTGTCTGATGATTAAATGTTAGACTTTTTAATTAGTTGAAGAAAATATCCATCTATTCTTAATTTTAGAAGAGGTTTTATTTGTAACAGATGTTCAATTTTATCATTTTTGCAATCCATTTTGATGTATTTTTTTAATGATCTCTTATGTAAGATAATTATTTCTTCAGATTATTAGCCAGTGCATCAGTCACATTTGGTAGAGATATTTAGTAATTTTCTTTCTAAATAATGTGGCAAAATTCTTGAGTACCATGGTAGCATCCTGGAGTCTCAGAAGAGGCTTGGCCTGGAGTTGGCCCACATAGGAAGTGGAGAAACAGCCCTGTGAATTCAAGTAGAAGATGCCCAAGGCTCAAGTAGAAGAAAAGCTCCAAGCCTCCACAGGGAAAAATGTTCTGTAATTTGGGGGATCTCTATTTCTCTAAGAGAAGAATGAATTGATTTGATAATGGTAGGAATATTTCAGTGCTGTTGAGTAGAAGATGCTTTTGGACATGTCTTACTCCTGGCATGCTGTGGGTGTCCATATGGTTTGGTCTGGTAAGCTTGGTTGAAGGACAAGGCCAAACATAATTTGAGATGTGAAATAAACCTTGGCCATAACTTTTGTGTCTGGTATTTAGTAAACTTGGAGTAAAGCTTATCTGAAATAATTTCCTGATCACTTTCAGTCTTCTAACAGCTGTATCCAAGAGACTTGATTTGCTGAGTTGCTCATTTCATTGGCCATTGACTCAATGAACATGTATTGAGCAACACTTACATATCCAGCACTGTGCTAAGGTGTTTCCAAATGCAAGCTTTATTATTATTTGAGCATGGTGAGTTTATTATGATTTGGGATCAGGAGTTGATTGCCACTGGAAAGATAGTGTGTTACCCACAGTTCCCCAGAGGAAGATGCATACCACATCACACAGGGCCACATGGGGAAGAACCAGGGTCAGTCAGCAGGCAGACAGAGGGAGGAAGTGTGGAAGGGCCTTTACTGTGGTGTCTGTTGAAAGGAACAGGAAGGCAGGATAAGTGGACTTAGGGTTGGTTAGTGTGAATAAGTCCGGCAGGTTGTGGGGTTTAGGAGCTGTCTGGAGTTGCCTAGGACCTGGTCCTGGGATCGTTAGAACAGGTAAATACTGGCCCAGAGTGTGAGAGCCCTGTGAGCATCTGATAAAGGCAGTGGTTCAGGAATAGGGTATTGGGGTTGGTTAGTGGCCAGATGAGGAGTATAGCTGCAGACACATCCTCTTCTATCTCTAAGAAGTAGTTAGCCCTGGGAGTAAATGTTCCCTTGGGATCAGCAAAGCCACTGATGTCAAAACATCAGAAAATACAGAAGACTAAAATGCATGATTAATACACAGAGCTTTCAATGAGAAAGAGTGATACTGCAAGCCATGAAAAGGTCAGAGAAAGAGTTTCATGAAAATACTGGGGAAATTTTCCTGACATTCCGTTGATATCTCTTAACTGGGGCAGCAACCGTCCAAGCTATTAAGAAGTCCTTGGGTCAGTAGAAGCAAAGCATATGGAAAGAAAAGATGACTAACCTCAAGAGAAGTGAGGCTTGTGCTACCCTGATTTTACTCTTCCCTGAAATGGGTCGAAACCAGAAACGGCTTCAGGGATAGAGCTGAGGGGCTATGGCTGGAGGAGGGGCCTCTAATGGAGTAGGTAAACAGGGCTGGATGGGACAGGCATTCACTTGGCAACTGGCCCTTCTTCAGGTTGCTTTGGGACCCCTCCAGCTCTTCTTTCCTATGCAGCTTAGGGTGGGAATGGTGGTGGAAATCTCCTGCTCAGGATGACTTCTTTACTTCCCCAGGACATATGGAGAGGTCAGCTCAGTCCCATTCTTTCTCAGGTTATAAAAATTGTTCTTACTGTGAGTTCATCAGTTGATCACATAGGCCAGTCTCTGCTCAGCATTATATTCCAGGAAACATGGTTCAGCAAACACAAGCGTCTGCTAACAAAGAATAAACCCAGATACTCAAATATTTTATTCAAAATAAGAAACCTAACAAAATCTTATCTTTAGGTCCATTCGTGTGGAAGAAGAAAGTATCTGTGAAAATTTACAACACTGACACATTTCGGAAAACAGAGATATTGACTTAAACTAAACATTTTTTCATTCCCAGAACAACTAATTATTAAGTAAGACAACCATTAATAATTGCAGGCTGGGTGTGGTGGCTCATGCCTGTAATCCCAGCACTTTGGGAGGCCGAGGCAGGTGGATCACAAGGTCAAGAGATTGAGGCCATGTTGGCAAACAGGGTGAAAACCCATCTCTGCTAAATACAAAAATTAGTCAGGCATGGTGGCACATGCCTATAATCCCAGCTACTCAGGAGGCTGAGGCAGAAGAATCGCTTGAACTCGGGAGGCAGTAGTTGCTGCGAGCTGAGATTCCACCACTGAACTCTAGCCTGGGTGACAGAGCGAGACTCCGACTAAAAAGAAAAAAAAAGAATTGCAAAAAAAAATTTTTACAAGCCTTTCATTTTTAGAGGTACCACCCACAGTGAATTTTATGATTCAGAATAGTTTCAAGAAAACGGGGAAGTTTTCATCTTGCTGAGGTGGCTTTCATCAGCAGTTGAAAGGTTGCACAGTTTCAACACTAAGCAGTGTCATTTCATTTTTTAGCACCTAGGAAAACAGAGCAGACTGAAAATTTGAGGACTTACAATTTGGAAAAGAGAAAGGTAGCATAGGAGGATTAAAAAATGAGTTACATAATATGTTTTTCATCTATGTACTTAAAAGCAATTCCAATGTTTACTGATGTTCTCAAAGAATGTCACAGAAGATACAGTTCCAACCCATGACAACATGCTTTAAAACCCTCTTTCCCTTTCTTTCCCTTCAATCTTGCTCATAGACCTTGTGGATCGAAGGGTCTCTCTCCATTTCATTTCCAGCTTGTTGCCAACATTCCTCCAGTAACCCATCCAGGTGGCTCTCAACTCCTTTGGTCCCCACAGCCACCACTCTTGGAACTACTTTTTTCTCACACTAGATATTTGCCTCCTCACTGATGGAAATGTTCTGGCCTCACCCAGCAGATGTTCCAGCCCAGGCATTGAGCTAACAAATTCAAAGTTCCCTTGGCAAAAAGGGGAGGAGGTAGGTTCAAAGATTCTCTTTCTTTCACAGTCAGGAGGATGGGAAAGATACCGTAAATCTCATAATTCAATAACTTGTTTCAAGGTGACATCTTAAAGTTCAACTTTTAGGGTTGGTCTAGAAAAATGGCCCACAAAACCTGTTTGGCATGGTTTGAGTCCAGATCACTGGTCTTTGGATATAATGAGGGGTGGGCCTGGAAAGGGGAAGAAGAAAATGCTCGGTCTCTTAGTGGCTCTTTTTCAAATTCTACTGCCTCTTTACAGAAATTCTAAGTTTCCTCTCCACTGAGACTCACACTGATTTCTCGTCCTCTCGAACCCAAACGAATACCTTGTTAGTTGGTAAATCTCACTGACTTCACTTCAGATCATGTCCAGAATCCAACCACTTCCTGGCACTTTCACTGCCACCACTCCAGTCCAAGCTGCTGCCAACTCCCATTTGAGTTATTGCAGCAGGCAACCTGTTAGTAGCCTATTGCCACTGCAACAAACTCCTCAAACTGAGTGGCTTAAAGCAACACAAATTTATGATCTCACCATTCTGGAGATCAGAAGTCTTAAGTAGATCTCACCGGGCTGCAATCAAGGTGTCGGCAGGGCTGCTTTCCATCTGGAGGCTCCAGGCAGAAGTCACTTTCCTGCCTTATTGAGCTTCCACGGATGACTCGCATTACATGGCTCATGGCCCCTTCCATCTGAATGCCGACAATGCCTGAGCGAGTCTTTCTCACACTGCATCACCCTGCCTGCCTCTCTCCTGCCTTCCTCTAGCTTATGAGGACCCTTGTGATTTCATTATGCACCTGGATAATCAAAGATCATCTTTGCACCTTACAGTCAGTTGATTAGCAACCACAGTTCCATCTGTAACTTTAATTCCCCTTGCCATGTAAAACTAAAAATACAAAAGTTAGCTGGGCATGGTGGTGCGTGCCTGTAATCCCAGCTACTCAGGAGGCTGAGGCAGGAGAATTGCCTGAAACCAAAAGGCGGGGATTGTGGTGAGCCGAGGTCACGCCATTGCACTCCAGCCCGGGTAACAAGAGCAAAACTCCGTCTCAATAAAAAGAATAATAACATCTTCATAGCTTCCGAAGATTCGGCTATGGACATCTTCATGGGCCGTCACTCTGCTCCCCACACCTCCTAACTTACTCCCAGCTTTTTGCCTGCTTGAATCACTTCTTCACACAGCGGCCAAAGTGGTCCCCTTAAACTATGTATCACATTGCCTCACTGTGCTCTGGACCTTGGTAGGGCCCCCACTTTGTAGTCCCGACACCCCTCAACACCACTAAGTTCGTTCTTATAAGCTCTATGAATTTATTTGCTGAATTTGAATACTCCTGTCATTCCAGCATCCACCCCACTGCATTACAGGAAATAAGACTGTATTCTACTTGCTAATGTCTTATTTAGAATGCCTTCGTCTATATTCAGAAGTGAAGCTGGTCGTCTGCTTTCTGTGTTATCCTTTGTTTTGCTTTGTAGAACAGATTGGGGACTCTGTGTCTTCTATAAATTTAAATTAGCATGGAAGTCATTTGTTCCTTAAAAGCTTGAGAAATTCCATGCCTTAAAACATTTTTTAAAAGTTTATTGAGCCTTAAATTGACTAAGCATGACAAACAATAGGTAACAGGTGAAGAAGTCTCATAGATTTTTAAAAACATATGTTATTAGTTGCCATTCTCCAGAATCCTTCGGTCTATTAATCCACTTACTCTAACCCAAATTGAATACAAAAATGTTGACAAGGTACTCCTTTCTAACCTATTCCCAGTCCTACCTTAGAATCTAACTCCTAAGGTGCTCACACTACCGAGGTTTCAAATTAGCTTGCTGTCCAGATGTCTGGCCCTATTAACCAGAGGGCTGGCCCGGTGCACAGGTGGCCTGTCATGCTGGTTAGACTGAATGAATGAGCTGAAGAAAAGGTCTGGTTTTTTTCTAAAACTCTGGATTAATTAGGGACCCATTGTAAGGAATTTCATCATCCCCGGATTCCCCTACATATACCCTCTGATGTGCTAGAATAAAAATGAAAATGAAATCAGCTACAATTGCTTCCATACAAGTTAACACTGGTACTCCCTAGCCAGAATAAAGTCACTTCTACTTTAGTCTAACAGAGGAATCAAATGTGGACCCCCAACACAGTTTTTAAAATTTTAATTAAAACCTACTAATTTGAAACTTACATACAGTTATTCTCCTTAATGTCACATTAGCCAATTTGATACACTATCTCTACTTGAAAGCCCTTCAGATTTCATTCTCAAAAACAGCCCAAATCCATTACAAGAGTGAGTTGCATGTCAAATATATAAACACAACCTTAGAGTGGAAACTGGACATTCACTCTGTGTCTTAGAACAAGTATTTGCTGCCCTGAGAGTTGATGGAAGCGATCCTGGAACCTTTGGCTACCAAATAATCTGAGGGTCTTTGCCTATGAGCTAAACCACACAACTGCTATCAATATCAGGCTTTCTTTGTGTTTCAAATGTCCCAAGATAAAGACTGATGTAGTTACAGATGTCACTTCTATACATGCTGACAGTATTTATTGCAGAGAGTATTGGATCCCTAACAGTGTGAAAGGAAGAATTCCAGTCTACCTTGCAACTAACCCTGTGTTCCACAGAGCAGCCTCAGTGGTGTATCCACTACACGAGAAGACAGGAAGTCAACAGCATGCTCCCAGCTGGTGTGAGTAGCATGGACATTCACAGCAATGTCCAGTAGCAAACGATTGCCCTGTTATATAGCTTCATATTTTCATCTCTCTTTTAACTTCTCAAGTCAATCAGAGAAGTAATACATATTATAAAGTGAAGGGGCTAACTAAATGCCACACAAGACCATCAGCTCCATTATATTACAGTGGCAACCTGTGTATTACATAACCCTTGGCCTCAGATGACTTAAAGTTGGACAAACAGAAAATGAAATGGGAAATTATCCATGTAAATATTTAGCATAGCATATGCCTGGTACATGGTGTGGATTTGAAGAGCTTTAGCTATCAGTATTATTATGATTGTTATTGAGAATGTAAGATTACTGGCAGAAGCATGAGAACAATATTGAGAAACACACCAGTATTTTCACTGCTTGCATTGTAAATATCCATCTTCCTTTCAGCTTTTGTAGGAGCAAAGGAGGCATGACAAGTGAGCCAGTGCTGGAGGCTGGCTCCAGGGACAGCAGCCTGGGATAGGAATCCATTCTTAGTGATCCAGGAGCAGAGTCAGAGGGGGAAGACCAAGCTGAGACCTGAAGAAGTGCCGAGAGAGTCTGAGCCAGGGATGCCAGGGTCAAAAGCCAAATGCTGTTGGCGAGCAGGAAAGGAAGCCAGGAGCCAGGAGCCAGATAGAACCCAGAGGAGAAAAGAAGCCAATCTGGAGCAACTCAAGGAGGATCCAAAATGGTGCTGGAAACGTAGCCACAGCTCACCTTTGCAGGCCATTGGGCATGGTCACTTTTAACCATCAGAAAGCTGAAGGGCCAGGGCCCATACACAGTACTATAGGACAGTGGTTCTCAAAGAGAGGTCCTTAAGTCCAGTGGCATTACCACAACCTGGGAACTTGTTTGAAATGCAAATTCTCAGGCCCGCCCCAAACCTGCTGGATATCAACATCTTAGGGTGGGCCCAGCCTCTGCAATAAGGAACTGCAGTCAGGTAAACTCTATGAATCAGCATTTCCCTACTTTAGCTGTACAATAGAAAACACATGGGCAAATTAACAAATAGCCATGCTTACGACCTACTCTACATCAATTAAATCAAAATCTTTGAGTGGAGCTGCGGAGGCATTTGGCGTTTTTTTAACTCCTTGGATGATTCTAATGGTTGAAAACACTAGCTCTAAACATCTTCCTAAGGAGATATAATTTAAGGTATTACTCGGTCATCATTGTTACCTATGCTGGAAACAGTGGAAAGACCATATGTTCCAATTTTATCAGCCCTTTTCTTCAGGTTCCATGTAGCCTTAAATGAGACGGCTCATTGGAAGGACTTTTAACAACATTATCTGATTGTAGTCAGCAAGGCTTTCTCTTCACCCTGCTGAATGGATTATTCTTTGAGTGTCAGAGTGGAAACTATAATCCTTTGAAGTGAGTAGGGACAAGCGTTCCAGAAACCTGGGATCAACACAACCCAAATGAAGGCAACTGTGTGCGTCATCTCCAGATAGCTGGTAAAGACCAAGTGCTTTTCCAACTGAGATGAAAATTAATTCAGAAGTCAATACAGGTTCATTGTATTCATTGTGATGGAAGATCCACTCACTAATTTCATTTGGGGATTAAATCTTTATTGTCTACTCTGAATTTCAATCTGTTTTCACGCTTTCTTTGCTTCTCTACTGAATTTCAATCAGCAGAGGAAAGGATGCTGTCATGCCCTGTTTCTTCATTTTGTTCTCTGGCACCCTTGTTCAATTTCTCCTGCTCTTCCCCTCCTCCTCCTCCCAACCCCGTGGGTCTGAAATGCCCTGTACATTTGATATGAATTATACATCCTTGAGACTGTGACTTGCTTGTGTTAAAACCACTTGCGGCTACCTCCAGCCATAATTGCAATTATAATTGGATGCAATTATTTGCTAAGTGTGCTTACAAATTTACCAGAGAGGCTGGATTAAGTGTGGTTCATAATATCTTAAAGCCTCCCATCATGTTAAGATGCCACTTAATTCCTTCCTTCTTCTAAACTAATTAATCCACAAGCAACATGCACTTAGTCTCTGAATAATTACCAACCTGGTCCAGTCTTTGCTAAGGTCAGCCCAAGTGGGTAGTCTTGCAGGGTCCCTGGGGGCTATGGCACCCACCCGGATCCCTCTAAGTAAAGCTGACTTCTCTAGTGTCTTCCTTTCACTGCCTCATTGTCAGCAGGTAAACCAAGTCCCTCTCCTCAAAGTAACATTTCTGGAAGTTTCTCTGTTCTTTCTTCAATGATAAGGGACATGGAAGCAGAAATAACTTCTGCTCCTGCAAAAACCACCCTTTCAATGCCTAAACTCAACTTCTCAATCAGCTGCAGGGGGTGATAGAAGGAGGGGCTGGAGGCAGGGAACTGTCATGCAGGCTGCATTAAATCCCTTGCTGTGTGCAATTAGACAGCCGTGTACAAATTTCTGGAAAGGCCACCTGCCCCTTCTTTGCACAGCCTGCTTTAGCTCTGCAGATTACTCTGCTTCCTCAGCTCTCCTCCTACTAGCACGCTCTTGCCTCCCCCAGCCTTGCACTTCACAGCCATTGCCAGCCAGCGTCCCCACACAGTAAGAAAAGCATGCATTTTGGTTAACAAGGAAGCTTTCCATCTCATTTTTACCTGGGAACAATTCAGTGACTTGACAGCATAGGAGGTGTCTTCTTCACTTTACAAATAGCAGAAATGAGGCTCTGAGAATTGTAGCAACTTGCCCCAAGCAGAACCGAGGCTCAAGCTTCCTGACTGCACATATGCAGGCACTTGCTGGACCACTGAGCCTTTTGGGGTACTTGAAAGTCTTCTGGAAAAAAACCCTGAGATCTGGTGCACCCCGACCCACCAGCCCCAATGTTGAAAATTCCAGATCAGAGATCTTTCATTTGGTTGGGGCATTGGGTCTGAGTTAAAATGCACTGCCCTTGGAAGAAGTGGCACATTAGGCTTCCGCTGGACACTGAGAATATCTTGATTAGCCTCCATGCTCAGAATGTCCCTTACAAAGTGGAGATGGTGGGCCTAGGAAAAGAAGTCCATTTTCTTGAGGAACAGGAAGGAAAAGGTGGAGTGGGGCAGGAAGCCCCATGGCAACTAGGATGGGTGAATGACATGAAAGTGATCAGAGAAAGGGGAGGCAGGCAACATCAATTCCAGACCTCATTAGCTTCAGGACAGCGCCTATTCAGTAGACTGTACAGGTGCCATCTGACTTGAAATCCCCACTCTGCTTAGATCTGAAAGGCCAGGGACATAACCCGCTCCCAAAGAGGGGCAGGTGAGAGAATCAAGCAGGAGCTCCCCCACCCCCCACCCAGCTTGTCCTGCCCTCAGGTCCTGCCTCTGGTTTTGCCCAACACTGACTGCACAGTGAGGAATCTGATACCTTCCCCTTGCGTTTACCTAACACAGCCGAAACCTTGAGAGGAATGAAGTCACAAGCAATTTCATTGTCATTAAGCTCCTGCAGAAGAACTTGAAATCCCAGAAGACTGGAATTCAGTCTTAGCTTCTATATCCTATTACGTCTTATTCCCCCAATTCAAGCATTAACTTGCTTGGAGAAAAGACTGTTTCTCTTTTCATCCTTTTCTTACCACCTCCCTAGCCAGCACAGATTCCCCTCAAAGCTAACAAAGTCTGCCTTATGTGCTTAGAAAATGAAAGAAAAAAAATGTAGTTAAATATATGAAAGAAATGAACACACTGAAACTGTCTTCCCTAACTCTACACTTTGGTAGCATCGTACAAAGAGTGGGAACAGAGTTTTGGTCCTCTCTGCATCAAAAGTACTGGCTGGATGCCTGACACGCGTTACGTGCTTGCTGCACATCCACTTCATGTTGCTGTTCCATTGTCCCTTATTTGGTCTTCATGATTTTTCAGGCTCTCTGTAGATGTCTCATGTTCTTCTGGGGCTGAGGTTCCTGCTTTCCACAATGCTAACACCCCGTGCTACTGTGTACCTGCTTACTGCTGGCATAATCTCATGTGTCTCTGCTTCTACTTCTTCCCATATCATATCTGTTTTTACAGCTCCCCACGTCTAAGCTCCTTCCCTTTGACATTTTCTCCAGGTAGCTCCTCCCTGTCCTACTCCCACGTGCTGTATCCCCTTCACCAGCCCAGCTTCTCTACTAACCCCTTCCCTGACCACTCAGGTCCCACTAAAGTGGCGGCTCCGTTTCTAAATTCTTTGTGTGTTTCCAGTCTGAGCCACATGGTTTAGCCCCTTCACTGGCAGTGTGCTGCATTATCTTTGGTGAGCTGTGCTCCATAAAAGCACAGTGAGCCTGCCTATCCTCACACCGTGCTCCTCCAACCCATCTGCCCCTCCCTCCAGCAGTGGAAACAGAAAAGATGCCCAATAATTAGGTAGCATTTATTTGTTTTCATGCCCTGGGCTTACATGTGAGAAGAAAGTATAGCAACATGAAGTATTTCTCAAAGGTTGGGAGTCAAGTCACTTAAATCATATTCTGGCAGGTGGGTAAATAAGAACCTGTTAAAAATTCAGATTCCTGAAGAAATTGGAATGCTTTTACACCGTTGGTGGGAATGTAAATTAGTTCAATCATTGTGGAAGACAGGGTGGTGATTCCTCAAAGACCTAGAACCAGAAATACCATTTGATCCAGCAATCCCATTACTGAGTGTATACCAGAATGAATATAAATCATTCTATTATAAAGATGCATGCATTCATATGTTCACTGCAGCACTGTTCATGATAGCAAAGACATGGGATCAACCCAAATGCCCATCAATGACAGACTGGATAATGAAAATGTGGTATATATACACCATGGAATACTACGCAGCCATAAAAAGGAATGAGATCATATCCTTTGCAGGGACATGAATGGAGCTGAAAGCCATTATCCTCAGCAAACCAACACAGGAACAGAAAACCAAACACCACATGTTATCACATGTAAGTGGGAGCTGAACAATGAGAACACAAGGACACAGGAAGGGGAACAACACACACTGGGGCCTGTGGCGGGGAGTGCAGGGAGAGGGCGAGCATCAGGATAAATAGCTAATGCATGCGGGACTTAATACCTAGGTGGTGGGTTGACAGGTGCAGCAAACCACTATGGCACATGTTTACCTATGTAACAAAGCTTCACATCCTGCACATGTATCCCAGAACTTAACATTAAATTAAATTTTTAAAAAATCCAGATTCCTGGGCCTTGCCTCAAGACCATCAGAATCTTTGAGGGTGGGTTCAGGATCAGAGTTGTCACATACTACCCCAGGTGAGCTGTAAGCAACCCAGCCAAAGAGCTACTAAATTAGTGGTTTGGAACCTGGGCCATAGGGCCTGACTGGGTTCAACACTCAGCCAATTTCTTTACTTCCCTGTACTTTGCTTTATCATCAATAAACTGGAGGCAAAAACAGTCTCCACCTCAAAGGATTGTTGTGAAGATAACTGAAGAAAAGTACTGAGCAGGGAGCCTGGCAAAGAGTAAGTGCTCAATAAACAGCACTTTTGAAGTTTTTGAAGAAGAAAAATTCTTCACAATTCTTGCTGTTTCCTTCCAAGTGGAGGGAGCCCCATTAGCACCACACTGTCAGCATCTCTCCACCACTGCACTCACTCTGCCACAGGGAAAGCGGCGTGATACCTCATCCATTAACTTGGGAAGAGCAAATTGGACATGCGTGGCTCAGTTGCTCACTTTTCCTCTTAAGAATAGAACTGTCAGCCAGGTGTGGTGGCTCACACCTATAATCCCAGCACTTTGGGAGGCTGAGGCAGGCGAATCACCTGAGATCGGGAGTTCAAGACCAGCCTGACCAACAGGGAGAAACCCTGTCTCTACTAAAAATACAAAATTAGCCAGGCATGGTGGCACATGCCTGTAATCCCAGCTACTTGGGAGGCTAAGGCAGGAGAATTGCTTGAACCCAGGAGGCAGAGGTTGCAGTGAACTGAGATCATGCCACTGCACTGCAGCCTGGGCAACAAGAGCAAAACTCTGTCTCAAAAAAATAGAACTGTCCCCAAAGAATACACATCCTCCAGGAGCCAACTCTATCCTTCTTTGGGAATAGGGTCAGGGGTAAGGGGTAAGGGAGGAGGAGGAAGCTGATGCAACTCTAATCCACCCTGCTTCTCCTTTCCCAGGCCCAACTGGTTCTGATTGGATGAGTTACTGAACCTAATTCCAGGGTTCAGGAGTAGAAAACTAGAGTGGCACGACCCCATTTACTGTCACTGCTTGAAACCCACTGGGGACTTTGTCCTTCCCATTCCTTCTCTTCTGGGCTTTTCAGGTTTAGAGGTCCAGGTTCTATAGGGGGAACATTCCCACCAAAGGATGTAACACATGCTGCCAGGACACTTGGGGCCTGTACCAAGGAATCTCACAAAAGTGGAGTCACCATCTTGGCAGAGGAAATTGACCCTGATCAGAAAGAGGAGAGAGAGCTGCTGTGCTCAGTAGGGACACGAAGACATCTGGCACCCAGGTGATCCACTGTACATCTCTTGACACTTCCTCTGACCAATTTTAATGATCAGTGGACAAGTTCATCAACCAGAGTCTGAGGAAGGCCTGGTGTACAGGGACTGGAGTCATTAGAGATGAGGGTCTAAGTCATAGCAACTGGCAAGAGGTGTGACTCAACCAGCAGAGGTGTTTCCTGAGAATGAGAGAGACAATGAATATCAGTTGCAATGGAAGCTGTAGTTTGTCCCACTGACCTTTATTTTATAATCCCCTGCCAGGAAACAAGGCCGTGAGAATGCTGGGGATGCTGCTTCCAGAAATGTATGAAATATAGGTCCATGCAGTGAATGCTCTCATGAGCCTCCAGGATCCATCCTGGGGACTAAAGCTCTTTTCTCCTTGTACGGAGTGTGCTGCTGGCTGACAGCCCTCAGCAAATAGCTCTGAGAATTGCCTTTGCCCAAAGATTGCTGCCTCCCCAGGTCACACCCCCTTTTCAGAAGCAGCGTGAACCCAATGACCAGCCCATATAGAGGTATAAAGATTCAAGAGAACTATTGTATGACATGGTGACTATCACTAACAATCTATTGGAGTCTTGAAAATTGCTAAGAGAGAAGATTTTTTTTTAATTAATTTATTTATTTTTATTGCATTTTAGGTTTTGGGGTACATGTGCAGAATGTGCAAGATAGTTGCATTGGTACACACATGGCAGTGTGTTTTGCTGCCTTCCTCCCATTCACCCACATTTGGCATTTCTCCCCAGGCTATCCCTCCCCAGTTCCCCCCTCTGCTGTCCCTCCCCTATTCCCCCCAATAGACCCCAGTGTGTAGTACCCGCCTCCCTGTGTCCATGTGTTCTCATTTTTCCTCACCCGCCTATGAATGAGAATATGTGGTATTTCATTTTCTGTTCTTGTGTCAGTTTGCTGAGAATGATGTTCTCTAGATTCATCCATGTCCTTACAAAGGACATGAACTCATCGGTTTTGATTGCTGCATAATATTCCATGGTGTATATGTGCCACATTTTCCCAGTCCAGTCTATCATCGATGGGCATTTGGGTTGGTTCCAGGTCTTTGCTATTGTAAACAGTGCTGCAATGAACATTCGTGTGCATGTGTCCTTATAGTAGAATGATTTATAGTCCTTTGGATATATACCCAGTAATGGGATTGCTGGGTCAAATGGAATTTCTATTTCTAGGTCCTTGAGGAATCGCCACACTGTCTTCCATAATGGTTGAACTAATTTACACTCTCACCAATGGTGTAAGAGTGTTCCTATTTCTCCGCATCCTCTCCAGCATCTGTTGTCTCCAGATTTTTTAATGATCGCCATTCTAACTGGCGTGAGATGGTATCTCAATGCGGTTTTGATTTGCATCAAGAGAGAAGATTTTAAGTGTTCTTACCACAAAAAAAGAATGGTAAGTACATGAGGTGATTCACATGTTAAATAGCTTGATTTAGCCATTCCACAAAGTACATATTTCAAAATATGTTGTACATAAGAAATATATAAAATTTGTATTTGTCCATGAAAAAAGTAATACATAAAACTGTGAGTGCTGCAAATAAAGAAGAGGATATAACTAATTTAGGAGGGTGTCAGAGACTCCTCTTCCAAAGTAAAATATGAACAGATACTATTTCAAACTAAAATATTCATAGATACAAGTATTAGCATTTTTTTAGTTAATAATTTTTTAAAGCCAGAAGGGTTGTAAGTCATTGCCTATAGTAGCTGGCAATTGTTACAGTGGTCACAGCCAGGACATGTTGTTTGTAGTAACCCCAGGATAACAATTGGAAGTTTATCATCATGGATAACTTCAGTAAAAATGAAGATTAGATTAAAACAAAAAAAAGTATAAAGACCCAACATGCTCCATGGAGTCGGTTGAGACCTTTGATAAGACCAGCACTGCTGAATTTTCCCTCTACCAAATCTGCTTCCATTTCTTCTTTCCCATGGATATAGATCCCAAAAGAACTCCTAATAAACTTCTGCAAGCCAATTTTGATCTTGGATTTTGTTTCCCAATCCCCTGCAACAGAAATCCAATTTGTTCCTGCAGTAAACAACATTCTCCAATCTAACCTTTATGTAAAACTAAGATGAGTCCGGGAGCAGTGGCTCACACCTGTAATCCCAGCACTTTGGGAGGCCGAGATGGGTGGATCACGAGGTCAAGAGATCAAGACAATCCTGCTCAACATGGTGAAACCCTGTCTCTACTAAAAATACAAAAAATTAGCTGGGCATGGTGGCACGCGCCTGTAATCCCAGCTCCTCAGGAGCCTGAGGCAGGAGAATTGCCTGAACCCAGGAGGCGGAGGTTGTGGTGAGCCGAGATCGCGCCATTGCACTCCAGCCTGGGTAACAAGAGTGAAACTCCATCTCAAAAAAAAAAAAAAAAAAAGCTAAGATGAGACTTGGCCTACAGCTTCCTTACTCTTTGCCTTATTTCTGATTCAGAATCTGGACAGGGAATACAGGCACTATTTATCAGACTGCTTTAAAATCCCAATGGACATTCTCATTAGGAAATCCAGGAAAGGCCAGTGCATAGAGGCAGGCAGAATAACACAGTGTCACTACCACGTGGTTCATCATTTAGGGTACAGGATCCCCGCCAAGGGGCTGAGATCCAGGGAAGCCAGGGATGGAAGTGACCATGGTAAGATGGAATTTAATTTCCAGCTTTATACTTCATATAAGCACAACACCTTTCAGCCAAGGATCAGACCCAAAGTCATTTGATAATAAAAGACCAGGTCTCTAAATGTACCTGATAACCTCATCCTGGCCACTCCCTAGCAGTGAGGTCCAGTGAGAAGAACTTTGGGCTTTGTCTCAAGAGTGACCAATGTTTGATTGCCAATTTCACTATCACTATCTTCACGACTCTGAGCAACCTTAACTTAATGTTGCTGAGCCTACGTTCCTCATCTGTAAAATAGAATAAAAAGAACCTTGCAGAGTTGGTGGGAGGATTAAAGAAGATAATGTATGTAAAGCTCCTAACACACAGCCTGGCTTTCAGCAACTCATAGCATTAGTATTTTTTCACATAAAGAGTTTTTAATCTTCTCAATATGATGAGTTATGACTGGTTTCTCCTAGCCAATCCATTTACCTCCCACTGTGCCATTTCTAAATAGGGAGACTATTTACACTTGGGCAGAACAAGATGTAGGCTTTTGGGCAGCTATATAGGGCAGGAAGCCATCTAATGAGCCTGGCTTATTTTTATCCACCACTTTTGCATTTTAGACATGGCTATTTGGATATAGGTCAGCCCTCCTGGTAAAATATTGTTCCTGCTCACCTGCAATGGGTGATATATAACTATGCTTGGCCTTAAATGACAGAAAAACAATCTACTCCAAGTGGAGAGAGGTGTTATGGCACAACTTAAGGCTGTGTGAGAATGAAAGACCAGACGGTCATGGCTAGAAATGGACAGAGGTGGTGACATGGCTAGGACCAGGATCTTCACTGGGACAGTGCCACCCCAGAAATGAGGACTTCTTGGTTCAGTTGCAACTCTTGAGTCACTGGCCAATACCCTAGAGTCCATTGCAGGAAAGCAATGCCAGTGATTCAGGGAAATGTTTTACCCCAAGAGGGGGAAATGCTGGAAGAAAATGTCAAAGCAATTAGATAAATCAATGCCCAAGGCTGCCATCAGGGAAAATCCACACCACTGCCCAGTCCTTTGGTATCATATCTTTCAGGCTTCTGTGGGCAACAGAATCTTTGGCTGAAGGAGCCACTATCTGACCAGTCTGTCCCCATATTGCTGGAATCCAGCTTTGGAAAAACTAAGAAATGGGACCAGCCAAGGGATTGAGCAAGACAAGCAAGGAAATATCCCAAGGAGCCCAGACTCCCAGCTCCCACTGAGCTGGCTGCTTGCTCAGGTGGCAGGGTCCTAGGATGAGCCCTGACTGGCATCTAGGAGCACAAGTGCACCCAAGCCAAGCAAGGAGTGACCCTGCCAGTTTCCCCATCTGTTTTCCTCCTAAGTGCACCACCACCAAGCATATACCTGGACAAGTCCAGGAGAAATTTGATTCTGTGTCCCCAACTTTCTTTCTCCTCATTCTTTATCTGTCTCTCCACCTTCTACCATGACCCACGTGGTAGTAACACTACCCGTTTGTGCAGAAACTACTTTGAGGAAAAAAAGCCTGGAGCAGATTTATCCTCTGAAACTGACTTCTTCTGGATGGCTTCATGGTTAATGCTCATGGGATCACAAAATGGAAGGCTTTGTCTTATGTCAAGAGAATTCTAATGTCAAGAGAGGATAAAGAAGGGGCTCAGGGGCTCCAGAGGAATCTGGTGACCCTGGCTCTCCTGAAATCACAGCCCTGGATGCCCACACAGGAGACTGAGCTCCTGCCCAGCAGCCATCACATGGTGAAACCATCCCTATAAACTTTATAAAGTTAATCAGGGAAGAAGACGGGGGAGAGAAATGAAAATAAAGGCAGCTTGCAACACACTCAGTGTTCATTGTGAGGCCAGCCTGCTCTCTAATCCACTTCCTCAGAGCTGTTTGATGCCCATTGCCTCAGAATTACATGGACCCTAGATTAGAGTTCCCCCTAACTGCTCTATGGATAACAACTTGGACATTATGAAATGTTAATTTTTCTATTTGAGATATTCTTTCAGGTCCTGCACACCAGTGACACTACTGACATCAGCTGGTCTGAAGGACCCCATGAGAAACTGATTTTTCAAAGACTGCAGTTTCCACATCCTGATAATTTCATCCTCCTTACTACCCCCCAACCAATCCACAACCCCAGTTTTCCAGCCCCTTGCCTTTCACAATTCCCTTGTAAACTCCAGCCCAAAACTATTCCAGAAGATGAATTTGACAGTCTAATCCCATCTCCTTTCTTTGCTGCCTTGAAATTGGTTGAACTCTTTCTCTGCTGCAAACCTTGCTGTCTGAGTGTATTGGTGGTCTATAAGTGCACAGGGAGCACACGAACCTGTTAGTCCTATAACAATGGAACTATTAGACAAACCTATAACAACAATAGCAACGAGATCAGTTGACCACTGTGAAGCTAAGAGCTTCACATACATTAATCATCACAATACCCCCATGAAAGTTGGTACTATCATCTTCCTATGTTATAGATCAGAAAACTAAGACTTGGAGAGGACAAGTAGCTCAACTAAGTCACATAGCTAATGACTGGCAGAGCCAAGATTCAGCCTCAGTTCCAGCTGACTTCAGGGTCCAAGTTCTTCACTATTCTTAACTCTGGGTAACTACAGATGGGCCAAGTACATATTTCAGCTCAGGCACCCCTTCCTCCAAAATACTCTCCCTAATCCCAAGCCTTCTCACCTCTGAGCTTGTTTAGGAGGCCCTCCCATCTGTTCCCCTAGGCCCAGGCCAAATCTTGGTCAGAGCTGCACTGTTTCATTTATTTATGTGTATGCTCCCTGCAGAGGAGAGAGGTTCTTGTATGGTTCTTGGAAGCAGGGACTATGTCTTATTTGGTTTTATATCCTTGTCCCTTGTGTAGGACCTGGCACATAGTCATTCCAAATTTTAAAACCTTAGGCTCTCCCAGAGACTAAACTGTTTTAGACAATCCAGTTAATCTTTCCACTAGGATGTAACCTGAAGTGCCTGGTTTGGCTCAAACCACTTAAAATTTTTCAAACTAAAGGCCTGCACATGCCAAATTCCTTCTCCTGCATCCTGTCTGAGAACTTAAAGTCTAACTGTGGAGGATGTGGCTGTGAGTTTCCTGTAGTGAGCACTCAGGTCCCAAATCACTCTCTCATCTCCTCTGACAGCTTAAGGATGGTTCCTTTCAATTATATGCATGAGAAATAGCATTTAAACTAGTAAACTCTCATCTGCAGTATAGTCTTAAATTATTCAAAATCACAGTAATGATCCTTTAAATAGAATCATAGCTTTGCCTCTCTTTGCCACCATGCCCTTGCCTTTAAAAATGAGAATCAACGGCTGGGCATGGTGGCTCACACCTGTAATCTCAGCACTTTGGAGGCCAAGGCAGGTGGATCACTTGAGGTCAGGAGTCCAAGATCAGCCTGGCCAACATGGTGCAACCTCATCTCTACTAAAAAAAAAAAAAATACAAAAAATTAGCCAGGCAGGGTGGCACACACCTGTAATCCTAGCTACTCACGAGGCTAAGGCAGGAGAATTGCTTAAACCCAGGAGGCAGAAGTTGCAGTGACCTGAGATCACACCACTGTACTCCAGCCTGGGCAAGAGAATGAGACTCTGCCTCGGGGAAAAAAAAAGAGAATCAACACAATCACAAATGGAGACTATTTTTAGGATTGTTGATAGTTTCTAATAAAATTAGCTAAATACAATTGTTATTAGTTATTAACTTGATTACCAAAGCAAACTAGAAACAGAGGGTATCTCCTGGACAGAAAAGTAAAATACAGAATCTTTAAAACTCATTTCAGACAACAAGTTAACCCAGGCCCACTGCACAGTTCAAAACATGGGCTCTGGAGCCAGACTCACTGGCTGATCTCTAGCTTACCAGCCTTGTGATCTCTTCCCTGAACTCAGTTTCCTCATCTGCAAATACATGGAATATGTTGGTACTTTACCTATAGTGTTATTGTGAGAGCTTAGTAAAATAATCCAAATGAGATACTTAGCACATTGTCAAGCATTTAGAAATACTTAAGTGTAATTAAAATTAATTTTTAAAAAATCAGGCCGGGTGCAGTGGCTGTAATCCCAGCACTTTGGGAGGCCAAGGCAGGTGGATCACCTGAGGTCAGGAGATTGAGACCAGCCTGGACAATATGGCGAAAACCATATCAATAAAATACAAAAATTAGCTGGATGTGGTGGCAGATGCCTATAATCTCAGCTACCTCAGAGGATGAGGCAGGAGAATTGCTTGAACCCTAGGAGGTGGAGGTTGCAGTGAGCTAAGACCATACCACTGCACTCCAGCCTGGGCAACAGAGTGAGACTCTATGTAAAAATAAATAAGTAAATAAGTAAAATAAACTTTAAATTTAAAAAATCATTTCTGTTTAAGATAAAATTAAAACTATTCCAAAGAAATTTGGTCCCTTGAAAAGTAAGCTCAGTCAGCAGAAAGTCAGACTTGTCAGAAACTGTGCCTGACAAGTCTTGCAGAAGCCATGAGATTTGTGACTAAGTTCACTCGTGTGAAAATGAGAAAGATGGAGTCTGCGGATTTGCCTGTTCTGTCAGGGGCAGTTTTCCTGCTCTGGGGTAACTGGGCAGAAGAATAGATTCATTTTCTGCAATGTCATCGTCTTTGGGCCCAATACCTCTGGTGCCAGACCTTGCTCACTATTCCAACTTTATTCCCTTGATGCCCCCCAGGTCTGATGCAAGGCACAGTGGGTTCCAGCTATGGCCAGGAATCTGTCCTGATCCATCAGATCATGTGCTTTTGGGCAAACTCCCTCATAGCTCAATTTGTTCCTGGGACTACCCTCTTCCACCTGGAAGGAATTCATTCAATTCCTTCATTTGGGCAGGGCTAGAGGGGATCACACCTGAGCCAGGGCCAGGAGGAGCAGCAGAACCAAGCTAGTAAGTACAAGAGAGGTGTTCCTGGTCCCTGGTTTTCCCAGGACCATCTAGTTTTCACACTGAAAGTCCTGGGCCAACTGGGATGGTTGGCCACCCTAGGAAAATCCTAAAGGTCCCCTCATAGGTGGCTTGTGCCAAGGTATCATGTCATGTCAAAGGTAGGAGGGAAGCCCTACAGTGCTAACCCCAAACTTTCCGACTGTTTTGCAATGGCCCTTTTGATTTATTCAAATGCCTTCAGAGAAAACAGCATGATTCACCAGCTTCTCACTGTATAAGAGCTTTGATGTACTTAGGAATCATTTCTATTTCATCATCCTGTGTTCTCCGGATTGAATAATACCAGTCCCTTCCAGCTGTGCTGTCATGCCATAATTCCTGGTCACGCTCCTCTGACCCCACCCCATCATAGCCCCTGGCCCTTCAGTTAGAACCAGAGAAGGACCAAAGGCTCCGGGGGTTTGTCCCCTCCTCTGGGTGGAATTCTTATCTTTGGAGTCCAGTGGGGAGTGTGGGTTACAGGGTCAGGGCCCACAAGGTTCTAACGTGGCCTAGTCTGAACTTAAGTGTTCATCACAAGCACCCAGTTTAGCGCTGGACTTTTGGAGGGGAATGGGAAGGGGAGATGCACATAGGAAAATGTCTGACTCAGGGTGGAACCAAGTTAGAGTAGTGGGACTTTCTCCAGAGTGTCCCTTTTCTTTCTTATGACCCCACCGGTCTCTCCTGGCTCTTTGAAGCAGCCCACTATGAGAACAGCAGCATGGTTTGCATATTATCAGAGCCCCACTCCAGTGACACCTCCACCAAGAAGTCTCCCCAGCTCCTCTACCTTCCTCATCAGCCTCCTGTAAACATTCCTGGTGCTCCCAGAGATAGTACCACAAAAATTTGCACTTAATGACTATTTTGTTTCATTCTCAATTGGTTCATGTTAATTCTCTTTTCCCAATGATATTTCAAGATAGTTTTGGAACAAGAAGTTTGTCTCACTTAACGTACCACTTTTTTTTCCCCTAAACCTTCAAAGCACCTATCAGGGTGTCAGGGAGCTAAAATGTACTCAATAAATAATATCAGAAGATAGTGAATCAATTCTGAATACACCATCCCCCAGCAGGACACCTTGCATACTAAAATTCAACACGTGTTTGTTGAGTGAATGAATGAATGAACACTCCAGTCTCCTACTTATCCACATGCCTCATATTCACCACCCTGGTTTTCTGAAAGACAAAATAACAATATCTTTTTAAGATGAAATGAGACAAAAATATAACAGAGTTGGATGAAGTGCTTGGTATTTAAGTCCTTTCTTTACTTCCTATGGGGAAGCCAGAGGTATATTTGAAAAACATATCTACCATAGGCCCATCCTGTAGAATTTTTGCTTGTCTCATTTCAAAAGCCCTCTGCTTTTTCAGTAGCTGTAAAGCAAGCCACAGGATGGTAAAAAATTAACATAAAACAGTAGCATACATTTAAACTGCTGATATTATGAGAGAAAATCTTTCAGAGTACTTTTAATGCTTTTAGCTATCTACACACTTCACAAGTAGATTTCTATTTTCTATTGGCGGAAATTAAAGCAAAAGTCTTAGGCTTAACAAAGTGATTTTTTTTACTATAGCAGACATACTAATCAACTTTCCTGCCCTGCTTAATTTTTTTCATCTTGCTTAGTATGTTGTGCTCACAGCCTCAGAATTGGGAAGCCTCTCTGCTATGACATTTTTGGCCACATATGGTAACTTGATTGGCAATGACCAGTGAGATTCCATGTAAAGAAACTTGAAATGGGAGAGAGATCCAAGATGGCTTATCGCTAACAGCTCGGGATTGTAGCTCCCAGTGAAAGCCCAGAAAACGTGAGGACGCCACATTTTCAGAGGAATTTTCGTCGCCCACGGAACAGAAGATTTCCAGTGGAGGAGCCCCGCGGGTCGCCAGCGCGACTTCTGTGGCCGGCGCAGCGGTTTTGCCGTGGCCTCAGCGCGGCAGCTCTTCGTGCACAGTGAGCGGGACTGGTTCCCCTACTGACTGGTGTTTGGAGCTCCGGGAAGGCAGAGCCACTTGCGGACTCAAGAAGGAAGCCAGACCGGAGATTCCCAGGCAGCAGAGCACCATCAGTCTTACCGCTGCTGTTTTGGCCGGCGCAGTGGGTTGCTCGGATTCCAGCACTGGGAATCAATAAATTGGACATCCTCTCAGGAACTTAATCAGAAAGGCGCTAATTGTAAAGATATCAGATGGATAAAATTACAACAAAGGGAAAAAAACAGCCTAAAAAGGCCGAGAAAACTGAAAGTCAGAACCCCTCTCCCTCTACAGGGGATAGTAATTCCTCATCAGCAACGGAACAAGCCCTAATGGAAGAGGACTGTGTTCCAGTATCTGAAGGAGGTTTTAGAAGGTGGATGGTAAAAAACCTCTGGGAATTGAAACAAATTGTTCTAAACCAATGCAAAGAAACTAAGAACTTTGAAAAAAGGTTAGACGAAATGTTAAAAAGAATGGACAATATAGAAAGGAATATAAATGAACTAATGGAGTTGAAAAATACAACACGAGAACTTAGTGAAATATGCACAAGTTTTAATAGCCGAATTGATCAAGCAGAAGAAAGGGTATCAGAGGTCGAAGACCGACTTAATGAAATGGAACGAGAAGACAAGAATAGAGAAAAAAGGATAAAAAGGAATGAGCAAAGTCTCCAAGAATTATGGGACTATGTGAAAAGACCTAATCTACGTTTGATAGGTGTACCTGAATGTGATGGAGAGAATGAATCCCCGCTGGAAAATATTCTTCAGGATATTATCCAGGAGAATTTTCCCAATCTAGCAAAGCAGGATACCATTCAACCTCAGGTAATACAGAGAACACCACAAAGATATTCTTTAAGAAGAGCAACCCCAAGACACATAATCATTAGATTCACCAGGGTTGAAACAAAGGAGAAAATACTAAGGGCAGCCAGAGAGAAAGGTCAGGTTACCCACAAAGGGAAGCCTATTAGACTTACAGCAGATCTCTCAGTAGAAACCCTACAAGCCAGAAGAGAGTGGGGGCCGACATTTAACATCCTCAAAGAACAGAACTTTCAGCCCAGAATTTCATATCCTGCCAAACTAAGCTTCACAATTGAAGGAAAAAAAAAATCTTCTATGAACAAGCAAGTACTCAGAGATTTTATTACCACCAGGCCTGCTTTACAAAAACTTCTGAAAGAAGCATTACACACAGAAAGGAACAACCAGTATTAGCCTTTCTAAAAATATATCAGAAAGTAAAGAACATCAACAGAAAGAAGAATTTACATCAACAAATGGATAAAATAGCCAGTTAACATCAAATGGCAGTAATCTTAAATTGAAATCGACTAAATTTTCTAATTAAAAGATACAGCCAAAATCTAACGGTATACTATATCCAGACCTATTCCGTATCCAAAGATATACATAGACTAAAAACAAAGGGTTGGAGAAAGATTTACCAACCAAATAGAGCAAAAAACACACAAATAAACAAAAAGGAGTTGCAATTCATGCATTTGATAAAACAGATTTCAAACAAACAAAGATAGAGTGGTATAAGGATCAATGCATCCTAACACCCAGATACATAAGACCCATAAAGAGATTCAGACTCAACGAAACAGAAAATTAATAAGGATATCCAGAATCTGAACTCAGATCAGTAACAAGTAAACTTAATAAGCAAAATCTCTACTTTAGATAAATAAAATATACATTCTCCATTTTAAGTACATAAAATAATGATTGGCCATTATTAATAGCCATTTATAGAATAAAGCAATATTTCTGTTCTCTCTCCCTCTTTTTCTTCCTCTCTTTTCCTTTCCAAAAAAGAAAAAAAAAAAAAAAAAGAAAAAGAAACTTGAAATGAATGGCACAAAAACTCTAGCATTATAACATCTGACTCATCATTTATTCTCAGTTTCCTCATTTGTAAAATCGGCATATGCATTTGGAATTAAATGTAATCACTTTGGCAATGTAAACATACTGCATAGAAAAACAACTGCTCAAGAAATGTCAGCCATTGCAAAAACAAAAATCGTAAAATACATTAGTGAGGCCGGGAACAAAGGCTCATACCTCCTGAATAGCTGGGACTACAGACATTTGCCACCATGCCTGAGGTGGGAGGATAACTTGAGCCCAGGAGGTTGAGGCTACAGTGAGTCAAGATTACAACACTGCACTGAGTGACTGAACGAGACCTTGTCTCAAAAAAATATTACAGCAAAATGCATTGTTATTATGGTTGTTGTTAATGCTGAACTGAAGGAATATTAACTTGGATCATGAAGTGGTCATATTAAGCTGTGAGCACTAGAAGAAAAGGAATTAAAAAGAAGCAGGGATGGAAGGAAAGACCGCAGGTTCTTATCTTCCCAGTCCACCTACACAACTGGTTTTGTGCTCTCAGATGTTCATAAAATTGACTCTGATGCCCACAAGTAAATGTCCTGTGGTAGCCAGCATCCAAGATGGTCCTTGATGAGCCTCACCTCCTAGCCACCATGTCCATGTGCAGTATCCTCCTAAGCTAGGTCATTGACTTCCTCTCTCTCTGATCATTGTGGTAGAAGCCATGTACCATGTTGTGAAAGGGACCAACATTATGAGGAACTGAGGCCTCCTGCTAACAGCCCTATGAGGGAGCCACTTCAAAAGCAAATCCTCCACCCTGATCAAGCCTTCGGATGGCTGCAGTCCGGCCAACATCTAGACTCCAATCTGAAGACGGCTCCTGAGCCAGAACCACCAGCAAAGTATCTCCCAGTTTTCTGGTCCTCAGAAACTCTAAGATAATGAATGCTTACTGTTTTATGCAATAAGGTTTTGCAGTAATTTATTACATAGAAATAGATAACTAATACATGCTCCTTTGTTTAAACAGAATTGAATGCATTTCTGTACCTTGCTGTCTATGATCTCAGGCCAAGATACTTACTTTAAAAACATTAGTTTAATAAGAAATGCAGGCCAGGCGCAGTGGCTCACGCCTATAATCCCAGCACTTTGGGAGGCTGAGGCGGGTGGATCACAAGGTCAAGAGATCGAGACCATCCTGGTCAATATGGTGAAACCCCGTCTCTACTAAAAAATAAAAAATAAAAAAAATTAGCTGGGTGTGGTGGTATGTGCCGGTAATCCCAGCTACTCAGGAGGCTGAGGCAGGAGAATTTCCTGAACCCAGGAGGCGGAGGTTGCAGTGAGCTGAGATCACACCATTGCACTCCAGCCTGGGTAACAAGAGTGAAACTCCGTCTTAAAAAAAAAAAAGAAAAGAAATGCAAACAGAACTATAATTGTTAAAGTTTTTCAATTTCTTTTTCTGAGATATACAGAAGCTGACTCTAGTTTCAAAGCTTACTGCTTATTCACCTGTCAGTCACCTATTTTCCTTCACACTCATCATCTGTCCATGCCACGGCTTAAGAATAAGGTTTTAAGATAGAAGCACATGGATAAATAATATACAGTACTAGGGACAAGAAATTTTCTTTTCTAGAACTCCCTTTGGGGGAAAGTTTTTCAGAAAATGGTTTTCTGACCAACTGACTTGGAGTAAAAGTTGAGCCTCCAGTGCATGATTTACTTTTGTAAAAGACTGTAGGATATATGGAGGGAGGGGGTTTGGAAGTCACATTTATTTGTGCATCTGGAAAAGAAATACAAGAATGAGAGAAACAGAGAAGAAGGGTGAAACCCAAAGGCTCAATGACAGAACTCTTCCCTTCGCCCTTTCCTATCATCTTGAGTAAAATTATTAAACTCACAAAATAGTTGAGACACAACAACTGGAGAAGTGAAAACCAGTGAAGGGGAAAGCCTTTGTGTCCATTCTGGTGTACTGGAATAAAGACCACCCAGAAAGCCCTAGAGCGCAGAGGCAGAGAGCAGGAAAAAGAGTAAACCTCAGGGCCACAGAGAAACCATAAGGAGGACTTTGGAGTTTCACAGAGCTATGATAGTGAGCATTTGATGTTTGGTTAAACCTCTAAAGCCCACTGAGGTCCCAGTGGGCATCCCGGATGGCTGAATGGATGGAGACAGAGGTAGAGAAATGGACAGGTGTGAACTCCTACATGACTGAGAACAGAAGCCTCATCTTATTCATCTTCATGCATTTTATGTTGTACATGGCAGAGGTTTTATAAAC
Organism: Saguinus oedipus; assembly: GCA_031835075.1. Classification (NCBI taxonomy): domain Eukaryota; kingdom Metazoa; phylum Chordata; class Mammalia; order Primates; family Cebidae; genus Saguinus; species Saguinus oedipus. Next base: position 42,774,338 of record CM063188.1, read on the forward strand.
TTTTATGGATTAAATTAAAGAACGAGTGAGTAGATAAATAATAAATGAATGAATAAACAGATGAATAACTTCCAGGTACTAATTATCTAATATATGCCCTCTGTTCAATACCTGTATGGTCATCTTGAAACTTAAACTGATATAAACCATGTTTTTTTCACCAGGTTACACATATTTCAGGTTGTAGAAGATATTCTAACTGCTTAAGTATCCTTACCATAAAGCAATGCTTTATTGCTTACAAAAGCCCATTTTTCCTTGGGTCTATCAGACAATATTTATGTTGTCTCCATTTTCTGCTATTGGTAGGTGAGCAATGGAGAGGGAAGAGACTGCAGAATGAATGTAACCAACTAATGCATCAATATGTCTCCAGCCTGAGCAAAGCAGGAGCTACCACAAGTGAGCTTGTTTGTGCAATCAATGTATTCCAATTCCCTTTCTGAGGCTGCTCCAGGATTCTGGAACTAAACATGCCATTCTTCTCTGCATATTTGAACCACTCTTGTCATTAGTGAAATGTGGGAGTCTTCCGTGTATAAAGTTTTAAATCAGCCACAAAGACTCTGCCATCTCCACACGCAGCTTTGCTGTCTGCACTGGAGCAATTCAGGTCTGCTGGCTACTTCAGATTAACTGAATTTAACTGTCTTTTTTCATAATCATGCAGAGAATTTCAATAAAAAGGAGCTAATTCCAATACCAGCGGTCAGTTCCAGTGCAGACCTGGTAATTGTCACCTTGTCAGACTTTGAAATCCTCCTACATTCTATGCCAGAGTTCTGAGTTCATCTGAATTTATAAATTATTTGCAGATCACCTTTCAACCTCATTCGAAATGAAATTAACTGGCAAGGAGACCATAATGGCTTATGGGAAGACTTTCATATCCTTAAAATAGCAAACTGATTTTCTTTCTTCTTCACCAACTCTGTCTTTCCCTCACGGTTCTCTCCAATTAGCCTGCTACTTCTTTTTTCTTCTCCTCACTGGAGGCTTAAAAGAGCAGGAAACTGGAAGTGCCAAATCATTTTTTAAAATGTGTGCATGAGAGAGAGAGAGAAAGAGAGAGAGAGAGAGAGAGAGAGAGAGAGAGAGAGAGAGAGAGAGAGCGCACGTGTGTGTGTGTGCGCGCGCATGAGCGTGTGTGTGTTAATGCTGCTCATTCTGAAATGGTTTCAACATCTTCCTACTCAATCCCCCAGGACCAGCTACTGCTAGTGAAGTTCTGGAAAGTAATCTTTGAACATGAAAATTAAACAAAAAGGACATTAGGAACAGAATTATTCTTTCTCCTTTCTTTCCTTTTTCCTTTCATCACGTAGAAGGTGATTTATAAATGTACAGCTCCAGCTGAAAACTCTCTCCTCCCTCTATTCTACTAACTTCTAAGCATCTTTTCTCAATGACCAACTGACATTTGAACTCAACATATTCTGGGACAACTACATGCTCACCAAAACCTGCCTAGACTACATTTCCCAATCTGCTCTGTGGGATGAGGGTTGTACCAACTTCTGACCCAATATTTGGTTTGGACATTGAAAACAGATGATGCCACACTTGCACCAAGAGGGCATGAACAGACTTACCACTCATGTAACAACGCTTTCAAGGAGAGCAGAGCAGGCTCCCAACCATGTTCAAAAATGGCTTGAGAGAGCAAGGAGGGGTGACTGGCTCTGGCCTTCGGTGCTGCTAGGGGTTGGGTCCAAGGTGAGGGTTCCCAATGCAGGCCAGGTTTTGAACTTCCAGCTGCTGTCAAGGGAGGGAGCATGCAAACTTTCTTACTGGTTTGCTCACATGGGGGACAGAAGGGAGAGGGGGAGTTAGGGCGTTTGGGAGGTGTCAGCAGTCAAACATCAAAAACAAGTAAGACTCTTTAATACACCATAGCTAGATCTTATTCAACTTCAAAACTGAATACATTATCTTTCCCTAAATAGCTTCTCCTTCTTAAAGAATAGCCCTACCACCTACCACACATAAAGCCAGAAACATACTCTTTTCACCAAGCCCCATAATTTCCATCTTCTCATAGCACTTCTCAAAAACCTCCTTCCTGCCACCCTTCTCTTTCTTCAATGAGGAAACCACTGGAAGGGTCATGGGCTCAGTCCCTGAAGTCCTTTACTCAGGTGCAAATTCTAGATTCACACCTAACCCCTTGCTAGTTTGTAATCTTGGACATGTATTGAATCTTTCTGGACTTCAGCTTCTTCCTTGTAGAATGGAAATAGTTATAATATCTGAGTTGTCATCAGGATAGAATGAGTTGAAATTTACAAAATACTTAAAACAATGCCTGTCACATAGTAAGTGCTACATAAATGTTTGTAATGTGTCTCTCACCTGGGCTTCTGCAATAGTTTCCAACCATCTCCCAATCACTTTTGTTTTCTCCAGTTCAGTCTCCACTTGAAAGCCAGGATGGACTTTCTAAACCCAAATCTGAGCATGTTTCTCATCTTATTTTAAAGCTCCAATCAAATTTGGACATTTCAACCATCCCTTACATCGACTCTGACCTCTTTCCTTTCTCTACTGGAGAGAGCACAACAGAACTGGATTATTGGCCAAAGACACAGCCAATCCCAGCCAAAAGAGTCATCAAGAGTGTCCAAAGACAATTGCTAATAACAGTAACACACATTAGTTAAGAAGTACAAATAAAATAGCATTCCTGAATCCAATAATATTTCTGGTAGAAATAATCAAAATAAAATAAATGTGACAATGTTTAAAGTAGCCCATGATAAAATGTGTGACAGACGAATTTACTGAAGACCTGCTCCTGATTCATAACAATGGAAACTGCACAGTTTGATATGGGGGAGAGAATGGAATTAGTAAAATGTTCAAGTAAGAGTTCCAGTGGCTAAAACATCCCATAATAAAATGTGTTAATGACTAGACATTGATAAAAGAATTTAGTGTTGCAAAATTTGACTTGGGGGATTTGAACTTGGTAAATTGGTGGTTTCATAGAAAATTCACAATGGCAGAAGCTATAACTTTAAAAAATTGACTAATAAATTTAATCTTTGTCATAAAGTTTATACAGAAAATAACTGACCTCAGGGAAAATAATTTTGGCAAAATGAAAATGGAAACATTTGGAAATAGTTTATTGATTCTATATGAAAAATTATCCAAGGAATTAAACTAGCCTAATAAAGTTCACTCTAGAAATATCTTTCTCAGTGAAAAGCTATCAAGATTGTTAAGGTTCTCATTTTAAAATCTGTATTTTTAGACACAGAGTTAAAAATTGACCTGGGGGTTCAAAACTGTAGTGTCAAAGATGTCCTGTACTCTCATTGGATGACAACCTTTTCAGAGGCCTAGGACCCTCTAATAAGCCAAGGACAGCCTCAGAAAAAAAAAAAAAAAAAAAAAAAAAGCTGGGCAGCAATGTCTTTTCCTCTTGTCTTAAGGCCGATTCCTAAGGCACTTTCATCCAATATTCTCAGATACCACAGTATTTTAAGCATACTCTTAGAGCAGAAGAAAAGTCAACTCCTTCCGTGACTATAATAGTAACAACCTCTCATATCTATATTGCATTTTCTATACTATAAATTGATTTCATGTAAATCAGCTTATTTAGTGATCACATCCTCACAACATTATGCGTTAGTGTTCCCATATTGTAGTTGAGTAAATGGAGACTCAGGAAGGTTGAGAAATTTGACCAACATCACCCAACTGACAAGAAGTATAATCAGAATTCCAATTTAGATCCTTCTTGTTCAAAGACCAGAGCTCATTCAATGAGGTAAGAGTTCACTGATCACCTGATTAACATAGAGCCCCAGGTGGAAATCCAGTGTCAGGAAGGCAGCAGATTATGAACCCCAGAATTCCCAATCGTTCCTGAATAGCCTTGGACCCTGGAGTCAATATACCCCTCAGATCACCCATCATTCAGCCCCACCACTCCCATTCCCAGGCCCCTGGCTTCTTCCAGGTGCCGATTGAGGGGAGCATGTAATACCTTGACTGAGTCAGATGACACCACCCACCCAGCTCAAGCCTGCCTTCTCCCCTGCTTCCCTTGGGACCAGGCCGATCGACCCTCAAAAATATTGGATATGAGAAAAGGGAAACGTTGTAGAGGTGACTGGTTTAAAGTCATTCTTGCTGTCCACTTGCTCTGCTCTCACCGCCTCCTTCCCATTTCACAGCCCTAGCTTGAAGAACTTCCAAGGGTTTTTGGGCAGAGTAGGAGTCACTGAACCATTTCCTCCAGAAACATCAGACAAGAGCTGAGCCAGCAAAGGACTTCAGACCACCTCTCAGACACCTGGGGCCCCGTGGGTGGGTTTCCTGTGTGTTTAGAAGAAAGAGAAGAATTCAGAGGAAGAAACCACTCCACTTCAGTCTGGAGCGGTTTCTGCAGTGGTGAAGGACAATCTGCTGATGCCCTGTGCATGCCCTTGCCTGTTTTACTGCTACTGAATGCGACAGGAGGTTGCCGGGACACAGCCTGCTTGGGGCTGCCATGTTGCCTTAGCATTCCTCCCTGGGATACTGATTCCTATTTACTACGAGTTTATCTCTGCCTTCTGCTGGTTCTAATCATCGAAAATTCCATTCAATTCAACATATAATCACTGTGGGCCTAGTAAGGACAAAGCCAGCTCTGGAGCTATCTAAATAAATACCTGTTCTCAAAGTGCTTATAATGGATGGTATCCTGAATTTATCCCTTTCTATTTTTTCTGCATTTGAATTATGTGGTTTGTCATTTGTGCCGTTGCTCAATTTGGGGCAAGTCCTATTTCTTCACAGTACTTCTGACAGTTGGTTCCATATTTGGAACTCTTCCATCACATGGTACATACTCATCCCTCAGTCTTCCATCAACCCCAGAAAGCTCTGCCCACTGCCTCTCTCTGCTGAGTCTCCACTGCTGTCTTTCACAGAAAAGTGAAAAATGAGAACCTTTGCAAACAGTGCCCGCTTCGTGCTTCTGACTAAAGGTTCCCACTGAGACAGATTTGAAAAGGCCTGCTTGTGTTTAGCCCAGCAGTTCCATACACATTTGACCACAGAATGGTCCTTCCCCTAACACCTCCCCAGAACCCTCACTGGGAAGCAACTGCTTCAACCAACATCATCTGAAGAGCAAGGGTGGGATGGTGGAGGGGGGCTGCTTTCACCCAAGTCCTACTATCTGCCCTCTTGGAGCCTTCATGTCTTTGAAGACGGTCTTCTAGACTTCTCTACCCAGTCCTATGAAATGGACTCTCGATGCCTGGCAGGCTCAGATTTCTCCACATCCCTCCTAAAGCACATGGTTGCCCTCAACCCTTCTATATTGTGCTGCTGACATTTCGAGCCCAATCTTAAGACCTTTCATGTATGCCTATTGTATTTCCTCTAGTGAGTCTGAACTTATGATATTTTTCTAAAAATCTCTTCCTGTCTTGACTTAATCCTTTTCAGTTTAGTGTTATCCCAGAATTGATATATTGCCTTCATCTAAAAGGCACTAATAGTAAGCAGTATAGAGGACAGGGTCAAGTGCAAAGCTCCATGGTACTCATTCAGGACAGCCTTCCACCTCCCACGAACCAGCACTCTTGGGTTACAACTAGTTAGTTCCTAGAAAGTCATCATTATCCAACTGGGGCTGAACATCTGCACAGGGTGTGGGCTGAGCTTCCTCAAACTGTGAGGCTGAAACCTATGTTGGGGTTTCCCAGTAATGCAGACCTGGGAGGTATGTGTCTCAAATGAAAAATACGATCTGGCCTCGTTTTCTTATTTTCACCTAGAAGTGGTCCTGCTACAGCTGCTGTTGGGTCCTTATGATTAATTTTTCCACTGCACCTGTAACACAGTTAGGTAGGCATTAGATCTCGGGGCACAGGCGTTTTAATGCAAGCATAAAATATTACTGAAGAACATAGAACTGCCGATTTTAAAGACTGGTCCGCTAGGGTGCAGGGCTCCTAACCATCTTTTGGGGATCTGGCTCATCTGCTGGGCATCTCCATTTCACTGAGAGGGCTCTTTCTACCTTGTAGAGTCCAGAAAGTGACCTTAACATCACACTTACTTTCTACTTAGCTCTGGAAAAATAAGAACAGCATCGCAAGATCTGTCCTAGGAAGCCACTCACAAAATTTCCACCAAAGCCTCAAGTGCTGCCCTGCTGTTTTCACTGCAGCAATCAAAACAGACTGCCCCAGGCATGGGGGCCTGATGGATGGGTTTCATTATAATTTGATGTGGGGACTGATATGTAGCTGGGCTCTCATTTTCCCTACCTCTTCTGCTCTAGAAGATCAGAAATATAAAACTGACAGAAAGGTGATATTGTTTTTCTGACGTGTCAAGCATTTTTGAAAAGGACAAGGTTTACTGCTAAGACTCCTGTTTGATGTTCGAACGGAAACACTGTGGTGGCATTTAAGTCTCTCTCTGCTGGCTGTCAGCCTGGAGTCAAACTCCAGGCCATAAAACCACCTTTTCAGACTTGATTCTTTAAGCCAAAAGGTATGTGTCTGCCCCTTGAGGTCCTCTGGGGCCCAGCGAGGAGACTGGCCTGCCTAGAGGAGACTGTGCATGTAGAGGAATTGCTATAAGACTGGCTGGTCTTACAGCTATGGCCAATTTCCAGTGATCAATGGGACATCGCTGAATGCAAAGATGGGAAGAGATGCACAGTAGCATACCATCACATGCATTTCTGCCACAGATACAACAGACCTGGCCTCAAGTCAAAAATGCAGTAAAATAGTTGGGAAGTGACAAGTTTGACTATGTGTTACCTTTGTTTTTGAAATTATTTATTTAATTGTAAGTTCATGTAACTTCAGTTTTAATAATGGCTCTGTTTAACAACTATTTAGTAAAATCCCTAAAAAACTAACAGTTAGCTCTCATAAACCTGTACAAGTGAACTTTAGTATACCACTGGCTGGGAAGAAACGTGGGCGTCACATGGCAGCTAAGGTCAAGTTCACAGCACTCCTGGGGTATCCGAAACTATCCTTGCAGAATTTCACGTGGGCAGGAATGACCAGAGAGTGGGTAGGTGGGAGCAAAGCCTGGAAAATGCTATTTTGTTGTGTCCGTTTTGACCCTGTTTCTATTTCCGATCATGGGCAGCAACTGAAACCCAATCTGATGTGTGACCACTGAGGTCTCCCTCTACAAATGCAGCTGTGTGAAATATTTCCATCGTGTGCCACTCCCCATAAGGAAAGCCTGCTCCCTGATAAACTGGACAGAGGGAAAACTTGGCTGGGCATGGTGGCTCATGCCTGTAATCCCAGCATTTTGGGAGGCTGAGGTGGGTGGATCACCTGAAGTCAAGAGTTGAAGACCAACCTGGCCAATATGGTGAAACCCCATATCTACTAAAAATACAAAAATTAGCTGGGCATGGTGGTGGGCACCTGTAATTCCAGCTACTCAGGAGGCTGAGGAGGAGAATCGCTTGAACCCAGGAGGCAGAGGTTGCAGTGAACTGAAATCATGCCACTGTGCTCCAACCTGGGCAACAAGAGTGAGACTTGGTCTAAAAAAAAAAAGCTAAAAGTTGCCCCCACATTTTTCTAGACTATGTGGTTGTATCCTGAAGGCTCACTCCCTTGGTCAGCTCCTCATGCCCTGAGCCAAGTCACACGGCAGGTCCCAGGATGCCCCTCAAACACCCACAGTGAGTAGTGCTTTCTGCCTGAGCCTCAGAGGCAGCCGAAAGATGTCCAGCTTGGATCGGCAGCTTGGAGGCCTGCAGAAGGCTCTGCCCAGTCATTTGCCAGAGCACAGTTGAAAACAGCCCAAGTCCAGGAGTTGAAAGGATTATGGAAATGGATCTGTGTAAAGACACAGCGTGAGTGCAATTAATTGTTGTCAAAGCATTTCACTGGCTGCATTCATCTCTTCTGTAGGAGAACGAAACTGTCATAACGATGACTTTATTCAACATTGGTGCAATTACCAAGCCTAAAAATAGGACACAAAGGGGAGATTTTCTTGAGAGGTCTGAGCTCTGCTACCCATGTTGTATGCCTGGGACAGTCCACTCCCAAGATGGAGAGAGGAAAGGAGAAAGCTAAGATTCATTGACTGTCACCATGTGCTACTAGGAGGAGCATTTTACCTGTTTTTATCTACATACTCCTTCCTTCCACTCCTTGGAGGGAGGGGCAGTGGGGTGGAGAGCACTGAGGACCAAGATTTGTTTAGCACCAACTGTGAGACAGGGTTAAGAAGCATTTTGAACATAATTTCCTTCAATTATCACAATACTCAAAGGGAGGTATTATTAGCCCCATTTTACAGATAAGAAAGTTGATTCTCTAAAGGTTAAGAAGTTTGCAGAAGATTGTAGCCAAAATCCTTCTAATTATACAGTCATTCACATAGAGTTGCTTGCTGTGAAACATGTGAGCTCAGCAGAGCAACACTGCTGTCCCATCTACATCCCCTTTTCCATCTCACATTCCATTGTCCTCCCTGGACTTTGTCACCCTTTCAAGAATGAGAAAATGGTCAAAGCCTTGGAGTCAAAAGGCCTTGGGGTGCAGTCTAGTCTCCACAACTTATTAGCAATTGTGACCTTGGCTCAATTGCTATACCTCTAAAAGCTTTAGTATTTTCAGATACATCAAAGACAACAATCATTTCCACTCCACAGCATTGTTGTGGGGATTAAATGAGACCATATATGTCAAGTGCTTTGCAGAGCATCCAGCACATAACAAATACATGATGGCAGTGTCATCATTATTGGCAGAGAACATGGCACTTAAAAGAGGGGCAGGTCCCAGCCTGACCTCCATTCAGGATGCTATAGACAGGAATGGGGCCTCGGGAGGGCGGTGGCATCCAGGAATCTTCACTCCTGTCCCACATGGCCAGTTGACTTCATGGTCCTCCCAAAGGGAGGGACTTCACCCTGGAATAGGCACAGGGCAGGGTTAGGATGTTGATACAGTTTGAATGTCTACCCCCTCCAAATCTCATATTGAAATATGATTCCCAATGTTGGAGGTGGGGCCTGGTGGGAGGGGACTGGATCGTGGGGGCGGATCTTTCATGAATGGCTTAATGCCATTCCCTTGGGGATGAGTGACTTCTCACTCAGTTCACATGAGATCTGGTTGTTTAAGAGTCTGAAACCGGCCGGGCACAGTGGCTCACGCCTGTAATCCCAGCACTTTGGGAGGCCGAGGCGGGTGGATCACGAGGTCAAGAGATCGAGACCATCCTGGTCAACATGGTGAAACCCCGTCTTTACTAAAGATACAAAAACTTAGCTGGGCATGGTGGTGCATGCCTGTAATCCCAGCTACTCAGGAGGCTGAGGCAAGAGAATTGCCTGAACCCGGGAGGCAGAGGTTGCGGTGAGCCGAGATCGCGCCATTGCACTCCAGGCTGGGTAACAACAACAACAAAAAGAGTCTGAAACCTCTCCCTTCTCTCTTGCTCTTTGCCATGTGACATGCCTGCTCTCCCTTTGTCCTCCACCACGATTAGAAGCTTCCTGAGGCCCTCACCAGAGGCAGGAGCCATGCTCATACAGCCTGCAGAACTGTGAGCCAATTATACCTCTTTTCTTCATAAATTACCCAGGCTTGGGTATTCCTTTATAGCAACACTACAATGGGCTGGCCCAGATGGTGGGGAAAACTCACCCTCTACAGTTAGGTGTGCTGACCACATGCAAGGTGCTGTTCTAAGTTATTTGCAGGTATGAACTCATCTCATCTTTAAGAAAGCCAGTGTGGTCGGTGCAATTATTCTTCCACCTTAGCAAAGTGCAAAGTAAGCTTTAAGCCACTCTTCCAGGTTACCCTCTGACCCTTTCTTTGGGCACAGCCATGCCAGGCCTATAGCTCTGCCTCTCTCAGGGAATGGGAACCAGTTCACCAACACCACCTTCAGGAGATGACTGTGCCCCCGGGAAGCTCTCTCCTTGACCCACGCTTGGAAAGGTGAGCTCTTTGTCTCCCAAGGAAAATATTCACTTTGTGCTTTGAAAAACAGAGCAGTTTTTCCTGCTTTTTCCATCTTCTTCCCTTTGGTCACTTCTGTGGGACAAATAACAAGAGACTGGACAATAAGAACAAAATTATGTGAGAAGAGGCAGACTTGGGTTTAAACCCCAGCTATAGCTAGACATACCTGTTGGTAGCTGTGGATCTCTGCAAGTGACTCCCCTTCTCAGTTTCCGCATCTATAAGGCAGAGATCGTATCTGCCTCGTGGTATTGTCATGAGGATCAGGGAAAAGCATACGAAGCATCTAGATCACTGTCAGATGCCTTGGTTTATAACTATTGTTACTTGGCCACGTATTCACAGCATCAAGCTCTTGTTCTGGGCTACGTCATCTAGGGAGGACTTACCTTCCCTGAGGCTCCTGAGTTCCCTCATGGGTGAAGTGGGGATGAGAACATCTAACCTGCTGTGCAGGATCCCTGTGAGAAGTGGGTGCGGTCACCATGTGAGCACTTTACACAGTGCCTGGCACATAGCACGGGCCCCATCAACTGTGCTCATTACTCTTATCTTTATCATCATGATTAGCTTCTCCCAGGAACTGAAAATTCACCAAAACACCCAACAGATCACTAGAATCATTTCCCAATCACAACTTGTGGGAGGGAAATATCTGGATGTTTCTCTTTCATAAGCCTAAGAGCTGTCAGGCCAGGGGCTGTGGTTCATGCCTATAATCCCAGCACCTTGGGAGAGGAAGGTGAGCAGATCGCTTGAGCCCAAGAGTTTGAGACCAGCCTAGGCAACATGGAAAAACCCCAACTCTACAAAAAATACAAAAATTAGCCGGGTGTGGTGGTGTGCACCTGCAGTCTACTTGGGAGGCTGAAGTGGGAGGATCGTCTGTGCCCAGAAAGGTCAAGGCTGCAGTGAGTCATGATTGCACCACTTGCACTCCATCCTGGGTGACAGAGTGAGACCCTGTCTCAAAGAAAAAAAAAAGCAATTTCTAGTTTCATTTTAATGGTCTTTGTGTACTTGCGTCTCCTGTTTTGAACCACTTCAAACTGTTTTGAAAGGAGGCAGAGTATAAAAGCAAAACAGCTCCATGGTGAGCAGTAACATGGATCATTCACCTTCTACATCCAGCTGCATTTGCAGGACGGCTGTACAGTTAGATTAGCATCTGTAGCCTGCAATCCAAGGCTTGCCTCTCCGGATGAGGGCCCTTGGTCTTCTCAGGAATTAAGCCAAAGCCAGGCCCAAGCAGCCCCAAAGGTAACTCTGTACCTAACAACAGTTACCTGGTCAGTAAAAAAGGTATTGGCCAAGGGGAAGCCTTCTTCCAAAAATCGTCACCTCAAATTCTCCAGTTCTGTATCAGAAACCTCAGAGTAAAAGTATCTGCCTTTTGATTTCCACAGAATTTTTAGCAGCACGATGCCTTTTTGAAAATTTGCCTTTTCTTCCTATCAGTTTTCCAACCATATGTAGACAAATCCAGCCTGTAAATAGGTTGAAATGAGAGAGCCAGTTAAGTGAGACACTCAAGTTGTCACTGCATTTTAATAAACATAGCACACAGTGTGTTGCTACACAAACACCATTCATAAACCTGAGTCACAGGTTTCAGATGGGAGCTGCGGACGTGTATAAATAGCCTGTGTATGCTAAACAGTAGGAAAAAAAAGAAGTTTAGGGAATAAGGTAAAAATCATTATGCCCAATTTAAACATCATAAAAATCTCAGCCTTGTCATTATTTACAACCCCCAGCACAACTCCCACCCAAAAGAGAATGCCAAGTGGAAAATTCTAAATAAGATGATGTCCTCACATCGACCTAAACAGTACAAACGATGCAGTATCATAAAACAAAGTTATAATTATATTGTCGCCCTTCCTGGCTGCCGGATGCCCATGGTACAGAGCAGCCACTCCACAGGATTTTCTGAGCTCTGAGCTGTCTGGGGTTTTTATAAGAACATAGCTTTGACTAGCGTTGACCAACTGATTTGCATTAAATGACTCTGTGATGGTTTGAGGTGGCAAAAGAAGAATACAGCTTGTGTGGTGGAGAACTAACTCTTTGAACATGTTGCAAACATTTCAAAAATCCATCTTTCCAATATTCACCCGTCCTCAGCTTTCAACAGGTCCCTGCACACTTGGCCTTGACTCTGGGTCATACTGTTCCTTAGCAAGTACCTTCCAGCCTTCCAGCCTCCGCTCCCATGGCCCAGGAACCCAGTGTGAACTTGCAAAGTGCTGTTCAAAGAAGTGGATTCAGGAAGCAGCAATTCTCTCTCGAGAGGTCTAGTGTTTCGTCACATACTCCCCCACACCACTGATGCTCAGAAGGGCCCTGTGACCCCGTGTGTGGGATTCGAACACCAAAGACTGACACACAGGGCGACAACAGACACGCAGGGTTAACTCGGCTCCCGGCTGCAGCGTGATCCCAGCTCTCATTCAGTCAGACTGCCTGCTGGGTCTCTTTCTCACATGTGCCCATTCTGGTCCCTCCTCCAGTCACCAGCAGAAATGCACCTCTCCGTCTCAGGCCTCTCCCATCTCAGTCTCTGAAGACGTGCATGGCCTTTGTGTTAAGAGCTCACTAAAGTGTAGATCATGCTGAATGCAAAAATAAAAGGAAAAGAAGGGATTAGTGGAAGTGCACCGAGGACTAAGGCTGCCCCTCAGGAGAGGGACCTTCCAGAGGCCAGACCCCTTGGCTTCTCCCTCATTCCTGTCACTACAGCATCTCACCCACTCCACTACTGTGCCCTTTCTACTTCCCACAATGCTGGAATAAACATTTTTTGGGAGAGCTTATTGTGTCCCTTGGATAAAAGATGTGATTGCTCTAAGTGCCTATTATTATTCTCATCGGGATGATGATTAGGGTTGTTTTTCTTTTTGTGCAATTGCAGGGCAGGCCTGGGGGGTGGGGGTGCAGTGGATGCTTTATGCCATCAGCCACCACACACTTGTATGACGGCTGTGTCCAGGGCCTCCCAGATGATGCTGGATAATATGTTAGTGCTAGGGAAAATATCATCAGCACTATTGCAAAGGCCAGTGTGGGAACATAAGCCCTCTGGGCACTAGAACTAAATGAATTCTTGATTGGGTAATTCCCTGGCTCTCCTATTTTCAATGGACTCCAGGAATCAAACATACCTTAAAAGCATGTGACCTTAAGTATTGCCCCAATACTACTAAGAGTGGTGATGAAGGGGACATGTATCCCTGTGCTCTTGGTAAGAACTTCAGGTTAATTTTGCAAAGCTGAGGAATGATCTGCACCCAAATATACCTCCGTCTACCTGGCAGAAAAAAAAGCCCAACCACCTTTTCACATTACAGTGAGAAGAAAAGGCTCATCTAAGAAGTAAAACCGAAGGAAAGAAATGAAAAGGTTTTACTTCTAACCCTGTGGAGCTGTGGAGGTGCAGTGAGCTCTTCTGAGTAGCTGAAATTCCAGCTTCGGGAACCTGACACACCTCATGTGCACAGAGAACCAGTGGTCAGACCTGGAGCAAGAGGGACTTGCTTTACTTGGAGAAGTTGAGGGCCAGATGAGGAGTGGCTTGCTCAAGGTCACAGAGCTAGTCACAGTAGGCAGAGAAGCCACATCCTAACTCCAAAGCCAGTGCTTTTTGCATGATAATCCTAAGCCTCATGTGGATACTTTTGCTTACTCACTTTCATTCATTCTTTCGTTTAATGTTTATTGAGCCCCTGCTGCATGCCAGACACTATTCTCCATGCTGGGAAAAATGCTGAGTGTGCAGCCCCAATTCCTGCCTTGAGGAAGCATACAGCTAAGCTGTAGCAGCAAACCACGAGGGTGGCACTGGCCACGACACTGCAGATGCAGAGGTGAATGAAACCAACATGGTCTCTGGCATCAGGAACAAGTAAACCATAAATAACATAATTGTAGATGGAGAGAAATAAACCTAAGGAGGGGGACAGGCATGATCCAAAATAACTGTGCAGGAGGGTAGTCCTACTACTTTAGGTTTGAAAAAATCTTTCTACAGAGCAGACACTGTGCACACTGGGCTGGCCAGCAGGTATCTACATCAGCTCGCCCCCTTCTAACACAACCCGCAAATATCACCTGGTCCACGAGGCAAACTGAGAAGTGGGCTGATGGGTGCCATGTGGTTCAAGCAGGATAGAAGAAAGAGCACAGGCTCTGAAGCCAGATGGCGCCAATTATTAGCCGGGACTTGAGACACATTTCTTAACCTCTCCAAGGTCCTCAGGACCCCGCAGGGGGCTCAAACCATAACCATCAAGCCTGTCTTCCCCACTGCTGTTAGGTGGGTCTCAGTTCAGACATGGCTCTGCACCCACATGGGTACCCTTCCCTCCCTGCCACGATGGCCTGTGCTGACACTCCTGTGCTCTCCACCAGCTCTGGATCTGAGGGGCCGGCAGCTCCTGAGGTGGGAGAAACAGAGTCTTTTAAGGAGCCCCAAAGAGCACCAAGGTGCCAGATTTAACAAAGAATGTAGGTGTCGGTGGCCGCCACCCGGGGTCCCCGTGAGGCTGCAGGAACTCACCGTTTCCAATTGTGTTTTAGAAACAAAGTAATTAGCATATGTCACATGAAGGCAGGGCCAAACTGAAGTAAAGAACTAGAGGACAGTCAAACAGAATGTCTGGAACATACTCAGTTCAGAACGATCATGCCCATGTAACCGAGATAAGCTGCCAAACCCACCCCACCGCCTCCTCCCACCCCCACAGCTGAGCACCCACAGTCACTTCCCTCCCTGTGAATTCACAGGCCTTCTTCCCGGCGATGGCTCAGCTCCAGCAGTTTCTGCACAAAACTGAAATGAGGGAAATGTCTTGCCTCCATCTTCATCCACACTGAGGTGGATCCCAGGCTAAAGGGCAGGAGCTAATGAAAACACTGGTGTCGTTTTGCTGGCTTAGAGGGGAGACAGTGCTGTCTCTGGGGACAGGCCACTCAGCCCATTACCCTGCAGAAGGGGAAGTCTGTGGCTCCACAAAGAAACCGGGGTTGAGCACACTGCAGGGAAGACACCTAACCTCCAAGGTGTCAAGTTGCTAAGCCCATGACGGCTTTGTCCACGCTCAGTAGTTTCCCAAGACAGGAACCCATCTGACAAGCCTTTGGATGTTAAATAGTTCAGACTTGGAGTCAGAAAGACTTAGGTTAACCCAGTGGATACCGGGAAAATCTCCCGAGGCTTCAAAGACAATCAGGCTCCCTGCAAGCTGGAACAGTAACATCCCGGAGCACCCCACAGAGTCTGCAGACACTAGGGATGTAAAGGGGAGGGAAGGCAGAACCAAGCAGAATGCTCCAGAGCCACCAAGGTGAGCATCAGGATGGTCCAGAGAGCTTGTTTAAAATGCAGAGGCCCAAACCTAGAAAGTTTGAATAGGTAGCTATAAGCCCAGGAATCTGCATTCTTAAAAAGCACACCTTCCTCCCTTCATTACCACTCACTTTGATAAAGACTTTTCTAGAGCTTTTCTAAAACAGCCAGCAGTTAAGAGTTGCTAGACACAGCTCATGCTTGTAATCCTAGCACTTTGGGAGGCCAAGACTGGGGGATCACTTGAGCCCAAGAGTTCAAGATGAGCCTGGGCAACATGGTAAAACCCTGTCTCTGCAGAAAACTACAAAAATTAGCTGGCCATGGTGGCACATGCCTATCATCCCAGCTACTCAGGAGGTTAAGGCAGGAGGATCCCTTGAACCTGGAGTTCAAGGCTGCAGCGAGCTATGATCCTGCCACTTTACTCCAGCCTGGGAGACAGAGTGATACCCTCAAAAAAAAAAAAAAAAAAGGAAAAAGGAGTTCAGTCTTTGAAATGGGGACTCAAGATGGACTACTTACAGATACTATTGGCTGTGACTTCAGAAAAACTATCAACTTCTCAGATTCAGTTCACTTTTCATATGCAAATGAGGATAGTAAGTATCTCGTAAATTGAGCAATACATGTAAAACTCTGAGTGCAAAGTGGCTCATTTTTAAATGTCAGAACTTTGGAAGGCTAAGGCAGAAGGGTCACTTGAGCCCAAGAGTTCAAAACCAGTCTGGGCAACATAGTGAAATCTCATCTCTACAAAAAATTTTAAAATTAAAAAAAAAATTAGTCAAGCATGGTGATACACACTTGTAGTCTCAGCTACTCAGAAGGCTAAGGTGGGAGAATCGCTTGAGCCCAGGAGTTCAAGGCTGCAGTAATCAGTGATCGCACCACTGCACTCCAGCCTGGGCCAAACAATGAGACCCCATCTCTAAATAAAAAGTTTTTAAAAATTAAAAATGCTAGACAAATGCAGCCACATTCTGACCAGCCACAGCCCAATCCAATCATAGGGGTGGGGTAGAGCCCAACATCCCAGCCCCTCCTCTTCTTCCCCTGGCTGCTGTCAGCCATGTCCTTTTGGAGACATCACTGGAAGGTTTGGAGGTCACCATGGCCCTGCCCCAGGTAACAATGGAATCACAAGTGACAGGTGCGAGTCCCCAGAGATGAGCCAAAGAGGAGCAGGAAGGAGAAGGAGGCATTTTCGGAAAAGGTGTTCTCTGGTGTGCCAAACCACAAGACAGTCTGTTTAGAGCTATCTGCTTAGTTAGGATGTTCTGAGTGGAGAGGTGAAAAGAGAGGAGATTCCTGAACAGGACTGCAAAGTCAGCAGGTTTCTCTTAATTGGAATAGTGTTATGTAATATTGGGAAAATTGTAAATGAAGCATTTAGCGACCCAAAATGCCACTTTATGAAGCATGACAGCCACTGTGCAGCTGGGACAGGGAGTTTGGGGCCTCTGTTACGGCTCCCAAGAATCCTTGCAAACAGGCTAGGGGGACAGGGGCAGTAAGGATGAGTCCCCAGGGCCACAGGCAGCCTGGTGGGCTGAGCTGAAGAGTTGTGAGAGGCAGAAGCCTATAGGGAAGAAGGAGCAGCCAATTGCACTTCACCCGTTATCTCCAAGGGACGTTGAGAGAGTGTTTTCACTGTGTGGCCCTGAGGATGTACCAGCAGCAGGCAAGGCCTCCTGTAGGATCTCCGGCCCCTTACTTGTTTAAGTAAGGAGCCCTTGCTCCTGAGCCAGTCAGACAGCTGGGACCACACCGACTGGCCATGACTCCCACCCTCACAGGCCCTCTCCCAAAGGCCACCTCCTGGAGGCCAGCCTGAAATTCCCTTCCATGTGCTGTAGGAGTCAAAACCACCAGGAGGGGCAGACACTCACCAGTAAAGGTAGTAGAAGAAGGAGAGGAGATAGAAGGCCAGCTTGCACCAGGCCTCCTTCTGACAGTAACTCAAAGTATCAGCATTCATGACCACCGGTGGGTCGTAGGCTAGTTCTGAGCTATCTGCTGGACAGTGGAAATACCTGCAGGGAGAAAGGACAACATTGTCTCTGAAGTCCTGGTACTTGTGGCATAACCTGGGCAAGCCCTTCTGAAGCAGGACTTCTCCCGAGCAATCCCTGCCAAGCAATTGCCTGCCTTCTGTCCAAGTCACAGTTCCAGTGCTGCTGAAAAGTGGCTCAGCCACTATCTTCCAGCAGGTAGTAAGTTCCCAAATACTCCGATCACTGGCATCAGGGCAATTTCACCAATATACAAAGCTGCTCCAACAGAAGGGAAAATGTTTCACGTGGCATTGCCTACAAGTCTGAGGAAAAGCCTCCTCTCGGGACAGGGGTAGGCAGAGGTACGGGGCTACACCGCCACTGCTGGGACATCACCAGGCCTCCATTCTACCCTACAAACTAATTTACAAGGACCCTCATTGAAAATCCTGAATACTTCAGGACATCCTATTCCCTCTTGAGTGCAGAGTAGTTTACAGGTGCTTTCCTTCTTGATAGTGGGACCTAGAACTCAAAAAGAACATCAGCCATCTGTGGGGAGAGAGTGGCCTCAGACGGCAGCTGAGTGAGCAGAAGAACGTGGGCGGGGGAGAGAAGGAGGCAGAGTGGATAACATGACCTTTGTCTACTTCAAAATACCAAGTTCCCAAGGCTCACCTGGCCACAGCCCCTGAGGAGGGGAGCCCTCAGGCTTGGTGAGATCTGGGACAGGAGTCTGAGCCTCCTGAGCCCCTTGGAAAGTGGTCGCTGCCCTCAGGACACTGCCCCCAGGACCCTTGGCCACAGCCTACTGCCCAGCCCAAGAACAAAGTGCAGCTGGAATCTCTCAGCGAGTTCCTTTTTCAGTCATTCTGGTAAAGGCACCAGAGGCCAGGAGTGCAAATAAATGGCTTCCTGGACTCTGGGACAGGCAGTGGTTCTCAATGATGAGCATGGTGCCCAGGGAGAGGGCTCCAACTGGGAGATGAATCCTCCTGGCTTTGAAGAACATCCCTGCAATGCAGCAACTCACAGATCCAGCATCGCACTTCCTTTCTCCTTCCCCTTCAGAGAACTGCACTGACGTTATATGTCACTGACACTGTGCTGAAAAGAAATCACAAGCCAGATTCAATGACAACTGCCAGCTCACAGCCCTCCAGGCCACTCACCTCTCCTCTTCCTGGGAGCCTATCTCAAAAGCTATTTGCTGTCACTGTGGTTTTGTTCCTAGGTGACCTCATTAAGTGGAGGCAGAAGGGCAGGGTAGCCAAGTGGCTCCATGGGAAGAGCAAATGCCCTGCCAGTCACCTGTCACTACACTGACCTTCCTTGGGTCTGAGCCTGTCTGAGCCTCAACTTTTTCTTCTGTGAAATGGGGATGGAACTGCCCACCTCAAAGGGCTATTGTGACCATTATGTGAAGCGGTGAAGGGAAACAACCTAGGAAGAACAGGTACTGAGTCAACAGCAGACAGTCCTATTTCCTTTAAGCAAACTAAGAGCCAGAGCAGGAGGGGACTTTCTCTGTATGAGACACGTCACTGGACTGGACCTGTTGGAAGGGACAGGGAGTGGAAAGGGGGAAAAGGGGTATACAAGGGCTCTGATTTTTATTTTTATTTATTTTTTGTTTGTTTTTTAAATTTTTTTTTCTAAAGATGGGGTCTCACTATGTTGCCCAGGCTGATCTCGAACTCCCAGCCTCAAGCCATCCTCCTGCATTGACCTCTCAATACTCTGAGATGACAAGTGTGAGCCACTCTGCCTGGCCTTATATATATATACATATATATATATATTTTTATTGCATTTTAGGTTTTAGTGTACACGTGCAGAACATACAAGATAGTTGCATAGGTACACATGTGGTAGTGTGATTTGCTGCCTTCCTTCCCTTCACCCACATCTGGCATTTCTCCCCATGCTATCCCTCCCCAACTCCTCCACCCACTGTCCCTCCCCTATTCCCCCCAATAGACCCCAGTGTGTAGTGCTCCCCTCCCTGCGTCCATGTGTTCTCATTGTTCATCACCCGCCTATGAGTGAGAACATGCAGTATTTCATTTTCTGTTCTTGTGTCAGTTTGCTGAGAATGATGTTCTCCAGATTCATCCATGTCCCTACAAAGGACATGAACTCATCGTTTTTGATTGCTGCATAATATTCCATGGTGTATATGTGCCACATTTTCCCAGTCCAGTCTATCATTGATGGGCATTTGGGTTGACTCCAGGTCTTTGTTATTGTAAACAGTGCTGCAATGAACATTCGTGAACATGTGTCCTTATAGTAGAACGATTTATAGTCTTTTGGATACATACCCAGTAATGGGATTGCTGGTTCAAATGGAATTTCTATTTCTAGGTCCTTGAGGAATCGCCACACTGTCTTCCACAATGGTTGAACTAATTTACATTCCCACCAGCATGTAAAAGTGTTCCTATTTCTCCACATCCTCTCCAGCATCTGCTGTCTCCAGATTTTTTAGTGATCGCCATTCTAACTGGTGTGAGATGGTATCTCAATGTGGTTTTGATTTGCATTTCTCTAATGGCCAGTGATGATGAGCATTTTTTCATATGTTTGTTGGCCTCATGTATGTCTTCTTTTGTAAAGTGTCTGTTCATATCCTTTGCCCATTTTTGAATGGGCTTGTTTGTTTTTTTCTTGTATATCTGTTTTAGTTCTTTGTAAATTCTGGATATCAGCCCTTTGTCAGATGGGTAAACTGCAAAAATTTTTTCCCATTCTGTTGGTTGCCAATTCACTCTAGTAACTGTTTCTTTTGCCGTGCAAAAGCTGTGGAGTTTGATTAGGTCCCATTTGTCTATTTTGGCTTTTGTTGCCAATGCTTTTGGTGTTTTGGTCATGAAGTCCTTGCCTACTCCTATGTCCTGAGTGGTTTTGCCTAGATTTTCTTCTAGGGTTTTTATGGTGCCAGGTCTTGTGTTTAGGTCTTTAATCCATCTGGAGTTAATTTTAGTGTAAGGTGTCAGGAAGGGGTCCAGTTTCTGCTTTCTGCACATGGCTAGCCAGTTTTCCCAACACCATTTATTAAACAGGGAATCCTTTCCCCATTGCTTGTTTTTGTCAGGTTTATCAAAGGTTGTATGGTTGTAGATATGTTGTGTTGCCTCCGATGCCTCTGTTCTGTTCCATTGGCCTATATCTCTGTTTTGGTACCAGTACCATGCTGTTTTGATTACTGTAGCCTTGTAGCATAGTTTGAAGTCCAGTAGTATGATGCCTCCTGCTGTATTCTTTTTGCTTAGAATTGACTTGGCTATGCGGGCGCTCTTTTGGTTCCATATGAAGTTTAAGGTGGTTTTTTCTAGTTCTGTGAAGAAGGTCATTGAATCTGTAAATTACTTTGGGCAGTATGGCCATTTTCATGATATCGATTCTTCCTAACCATGAACATGGAATGTTTCTCTATCTGTTTGTGTCCTCTCCTATTTTGTTGAGCAGTGGTTTGTAGTTCTCCTTGAAGACGTACTTTACGTTCCTTGTTAGTTGTATTCCTAGGTATTTTATTCTCTTTGTAGAAATTGTGAATGGCAGTTTGTTCTTGATTTAGCTCTCTTTCAGTCTGTTACTGGTGTATAGGAATGCTTGTGATTTTTGCACACTGATTTTGTATACTGAGACTTGCTGAAGTTGCTTATCAGTTTTTAAAGGACTCCTCCCATCCTCATTCTTTTTTTTTCTTTCATGTTCTGAGAACTTACTAATTGCCAGGAACTAGACTAGATCCTGTCAAGGATTCAAAAAACGGTGAGCAAAGCCCCTATTGGCAAGGAGACTACAGCCCCTCCCTTTTCCCATAGAGATAAACTTTCAAAGTCTAAGGGCACTGGCTGCCTTTCCGTCTCCCCCTTGGACAAGTGCTAGCCCTATGAAGCAGTGCCCTGATCCATGTGTGGCCAATTAACCACATTTCCGATGCCCTGGCTTGACAGCCCCCTACTTGAAGGAACTTGGGACAAACACCTTTCCTGGGGAGAAGAGCCAGCCCCTGGGGCAGTGTGTCAGACAGCAGGGACTTGGACTGGGATTCATACAGAGGTGGGGTGGAACCTCAGCCCAGCCATGTCCAAGATGAGCAATGCTGAACAGCTGACATAACTCTGTTAGTCTCTGTGTCCCCATGTGTCAAACACAGAAAACGAAATCCAGCTCACTTGGTTGTTGTGAATCCTGGATCCCAAGTGGGGACTCAATACATTTCTACGCCATAACTTCTCTTTGACATCTCCCTAATTCAGATGATAGCAGATTGCCTTTACTTAAAGTGAGCCTTCTCTATGTAAACAAATATCTTTCCTTCCTCGCTAAACCTGAGATTTCTTCTACCTGCTGGCCCTGGTCAATGGCACCATCGACCTCCCAGCCACCCAGCCTAGAGGCTTCCCCTTCCTCACCTGCACCCAATTATGGTCCAAGGCCTATTGGGTTCAACTCCACGGGTTCTCTTGTTCTCTCACCATTCTGACTCCCACTACCTGGGTCAAGGCTGTCTCATCTCTCTACCTGCAGTTCTCACCATAACCTCCCAGTTGATCCTCAATATTTCACCGTCTAACCCATCCTTTATACTGCTTCTCAGACCACCTTCCCAAAAGTCAGATCAGGTAATGCCATGGTCTTCTTCCAAAGCTTCTGATAGTTTTCCATTACCTACAGAATAAATTAATTCCACCTTCCCTATCAAGTCATTTCAGGTCCTCCATACCATACTCACAGCTATCTGCCAACCCTGCCCTTACTTCCCTCCGAGAACCCTACATCCAACCTCACTGAACAACTGCCATTTCTCAAACACACCAAGTGCTCTCTGAACTCTAGGCCTTTGCAAACTGGTCCCTTGCCCTGGAAAATGCTTTTCCAATATCACTCTTGAGTCTAATTCAAGTGTTTCTTTCTCTGTGCTCCTACCTGTATTCCTCATATGTCTGTTAAGAATGTATTTCCCTCCACCACTAGGATGTACATTCCTTAAGAGTAAAGGTTTTGCTTTGCACTTAACTTGAAATCCCTCACAATGCCCAGCATGTAGTATGTATTCCATATGTTTTCTAAATGAAGGAGTACATGTTTTAGGTGTGGCTAAATTCAAGCCAGATTTTCTGGTACAATAATAATGATAAAACACTTTGGGGTCCAATGCTCTGGCAGCAAAGGGTCAAAGGCAGGCAACTTATCTGCACAAATACCTTCTCTATGACTTTGGTATTCCTCCACCTCTGTCTCCTGTGTCCATATGGTGACTCTATTTTACAAAAATCCAAGAATCACATGATCTGACGCATGGTCTTAGCAGGGAATAGAATATATGAAATTATAACTGTCCCAGAAAATCCAGCCCATCTGGTAGGTGCTTTTTATTTTATTAAGATATAATTTACATACCATAAAAGTCACCCTTTTAAAGTGTACAACTGTACAGTTCAGTGGTTTTTAGCATATTCATAGAGTTGTGCAACCATCATCACTATCTAATTTCAGACCCATTAGCAGCCATTCCCTATTCTCATTCCCTACCAGCCCCCGGCAGCCATGAATTTACTTTCTGTCTCTATAGATTTGCCTATCCTGGATGTTTCATATAAATAGAATCATAAAATATGTGGTCTTTTGTGTCTGGTTTCATTCACTGATATTTTCTTTAGGGTTCCATGTTGTAGAATGTATCAGTGCTACATTTCTTTTTATTGACAAATAATATTCCATTGTAGGGATATACCACATTTTGTTTCTCCATTTATCAGGTGATGGGTATTTGGGTTGGTTCCACTCTTTAGCTGTTGTGAATGCTACTGTAGCTGCTTTTAACACTGACCCACAAGGCATGGGGTTATGGCTAATGAAACCAGCAAGAAGGGCCTTCCCTTACTGGACCTGCTGCCTGAGAGCAGCTTAGGAAGGGGCTTTAAAGAGAGAGACCCAAAAAGGAAGGGATGATTGGAAGGCACTAGAAGCTGTCTATTTGGGGGGCATCATCACTGGACAGCAGGCTGCCCTGGCAGAAAAGAGAAAGGATAGGCCAGTCCCAGTCCAACTTACCTCCAGAAGTGATAGAAAAGTAGAGGGACATTCAGCCCCAGCGTGAGCCACTCTTGCGCACACAGGAACATGATGCAGAATAGGCTATGGATGGAGTATTCTGGCAGCACCAGCTGAAGAGGGAGCAGAGACACAGCCCTGGGTTAGAGGAGGGAAAAGCCACTCCTGCTTCTACAGCAGTTGACTTCTGCCTGGACACTGTCTCTCACAGGCTGGTGACATGAAGGCCCTCCCTGCAGCAACAGTCACCAGCCCAGGACAGATCCATTTCTGATATATTCTTCTTTTCATGACGCTCTTCTTTTTATTATACCCAAACCCAAATGACACAAGCCCTCAGTGCACTACTTACTATTAACAGAATACCGCACTTGCTCCTAGGGGTCACCCATACATGACCACTGGGAAGACTGGAAGAGCTGGTCCAGCCCATGTGCCATCTGACCCAAGGCAGGACCACTAGGAGAAATACTGCTAGAGTTTCTAATGAATCCATAACTGCCCCACTCTTATTTTTCTGGCTCCTATGTATCACAAACCCAAAGTGTGAATGTACAATTATCACAAACATAGGAGGGTGAAGAAAAAATGGCCCGCCCCAGGAGGTAGGCATTTTGCCTGATGGTGGATGGAGAAAGAGGAACATAGAACAACTAGCAATGATGAAGAAGGACAATGTAGCCTCTGGAGGAAGAGGGAAGAAACTAACCCTGACCAAGAAAGGCCTGAGGCTAGGAAGTGAGCAGCAGGAAGACTAAGCTTTCCTGCCTCCAATCCAGCCGCACAGGTATAAACGGGTAAAAGGAGATTAAAATCATTGAAAAGCCCCTCCCAAGGGCACTTACATTTTATCAAAAATCAAAGTTGTAAGCTAAAGGGTAACTGTAAGGAAGAAATTGGGCCCCTAGGCCGGCAGTAGGGAAGGCTGCAGATATAAATGCATCATTTTACCCACTTACAGAGGAAGGAAGATATAGACATATATTACTAAATATATGTATTCATGTAACATATAAATGTACTTTGTATTGCTTAGGCTACCACGGATGCTTTGGTCTCCCCTCAAAATCTTTTCAAACATCCTTTGGGGCCCATCTCAAATGCCACTTTTTTTTTTTCTTTTTCTGTGTGTGTGACGGAGTCTCACTCTATCTCCCAGGCTGGAGTGCAGTGGCATGATCTTGACTCATTCTAACCTCTGCCTCCCAGGTTCAGGCAATTCTCCTGTCTCGGCCTCCCAGTAACTGGGATTACAGGCACCCACCACCATGCCTGTCTAATTTTTGTATTTTTTTAGTAGAAACAGGGTTTTACCATGTTGGCCAGGTTGGTCTTGAACTCCTGACCTCAGGTGATCCACCCACCTCGGCCTCCCAAAGTGCTGGGATTACAGGCATGAGCCACCAAACCCGGTCTCAAATGCCACTTTCTAATGGGAGCTTTCCCCACCCTCCCTTGCTCCCTTGTTCAGGTACCTTCCCCTGTACCTCTGGGCCCCACAGCATGTTTTCTGACCCTCTCCCAGGAGTACTTTCCATAATCCATCCATTGTGGAGTCATCATCCTCTTCCCACCTCCTAGTGCAGATAGACTCCTCTGTCCAGCATTCTGCAAGCCATCTTAGCCAATATCTATTCTTTTCTCATTTCCACTTGCAAAGGGCCTTTGTACAACGCATGGCAGTTAGTAGAGACTTAACAAATACTTGGTAAAGTACATTGACCTGACCAAGTGTATATGTTTGTAACATGGCTGGCTGGCATTAGATATCCAGCCTGTGGTTACAAACTAAGATTTCTTTGGGTGGAGAGCAAACTCCCTCAAACCATCCCATTTGGGTATGGACCATGACTTAAATCTCTCAATTTAGTTAGCTGAGCTAACTCTCCCAGATGGCAGACACAGAGCGAGAAACACATACGCACACATTAAAAATAAAGACATGCACAGCACATGCCTAAGACATTTTGTAACTATGGGGCACCTTCTTTATTCTCAAAGTCCAGTGTAGATGAATTGCATTAACCCACACCATAGATTTTCCAGGTAGTCACCTGAGGAATCAGAGCAAAGGAGCCATCATTCCAGAGGTGGTGACCCTGGGTGGGTGAACCAGGCACAGCCAACCCGTGAATCTCAACCACCTGGCAGGAGGGGGCACGCATGTCCCTACTCTATCTCCTTACAGGACCTCAGAGCTGTGCTTACCAACCCCATCTGCCCCCAGCCAAGGCACCACCCTACCCCCTCCCATCCAAAGAAAAAGCCCACTTTCTTAGGGCTGGGTGCACCAGCCCCAGGAGGCAGTGGCTGTGAGTTCCACTGTGCACATCTCTACATTTTCTAATCATCAGTTTCAGCCACTTAAGCTGAGGTAATTAACATCTTTAGAGATGATCCAGGCCCACCCTGGGCCTGAATCATCCATTATTGCTCCATCTCCATCTCCAATTCCAATTCCAATGATAAATCTCTGATTACAGTTTGGATTTCAGGTCTCACTCTTAATTACCACTGCTTCTTCTCGCTTTGAGGTTTGATTTATTGTGGAGGCTGCAACCTTTCAAGCAGGGAGGATTCATCACTGTCTCCATGTAAAGGAAAACTGCTTCATGGAGGCCAGGTAGTCCCAGAGGTCTCCAGCCTTTTGGCGAGTGGGAAAAAGGCTGAAGAATTCATTCTGCTGTTTCAGGTGGCTTCTCAAGGTGACTTCTGACTATCTACCACACTGAACAGATCCTTACAAATAGAAGAGCCTCCTCCCATTATTAATCCACGGACTTTTAGGAGTAATAGTGACTTTCTGATGCACACAGTGGTCCTTGCCTACTTCCCCAGCTGCTCCTTGTCACAATGATGTGGAAGGGACAGGGAACCTCTTCCTTCTAACCCAAATGGAAATCAGCCAGGTCATTCACATGAGGCCTGTGCCATAGCCATTACAGCTGCCCTCCACTCACACCCAGCACTCAGCCTTCTGGAAGGTGGTAAGGTTTCATTTTCCAGCTCCCAGGGCTTGAAGTTGCCAATGGGCTGTGGGCAGAAGTGATGTGGAGAGAAGGCTGGACCATTTAACGGCTGATACACAAAAGTCTCTTTTCCTTGTCCTCTGATGAAGCAAAAAGCATTTAGGATGGTGGGTAAGCCACAAGTAAGGAAAGAGGCCCCCAGGCAATTCATGATGGACTAGAGTGTGAGCAATAAAGAAACTTGTGTTGTTTTAAGCTGCCAAGAGTTGAATGTTGTTTTTACCATAGCATGATTTAAATGATCTCATATGATACAGTCAGCAAACCCCAGAATGAGTAATCAATGGAAAAAGCAAAGTTTTGTTCTTCACTCTTTATCCTCCTGCAACTACCCACCCAGCCCTTCCTTAACAAGACATCGAGGCTGGCAGGACACGGCTCCCTGTCACTGGACATGCTCAGGCAGGGCTGAATAATCACCGTGCAAACATAATGCTTATTCATGTGTGTGGGCAGCCAGACTAAGTGTTCCCTCCCAATGTGGAGAATATCTGTTCCATAAAGACCACCCCTGAAGCTTCAGAAATGCTGATGCAAGCACTCATCACAGCCCCATGACCCTGAGTCATGTCTTAGCTTTGGAAAACACTGTTTTTTTAATAAGAGAAGCTGCTGAATGGTGCCAATCTCACTCTTTCACTAAAAAAGGGAGAAACTGTTTCATGCAAGCCACAGCCTATTGAATTGTCATGTATTATTATACCCTGCTTTCTAGAGTTATAAATCCCAAATCTCAATATGAGTATTGTGGGATTACTGAAAGACCGCAATTCATTCCAACCAGGGGGGATCATGGAAGGTTTGTGATCAAAGGGAATTTGGAAAGGGTGAGTAAAACCTAACCACGTGTGGGAAGCGGAGGTCGGCATTCTAGAAGTGGAACAGTGAAAGCAAAAGCAGAGAGAGATGGAAGTCACTGGCCTGGGGTGGCTCCTTAACAGACATTAATAGTATCAGACAAGGACTGCATAAATGCTACCTTTATTCCACCTGTCCTGACTTCCTGCTCCGGTGCTAATAGTCAATTTTCATTTGCTGGCAAACATTTCCATCTGGATATTCCACAACCACTTTGTGCTGAAATTCACATTCTTCCCAGTACCTGCAAACTTTATCCCCTAAATTTCTGACTTCTACTAACCTCACCATCTCTGACTCCTCATCAATCTCCATATGAGTCTGTTGCCAAATCCTGCTTTTTCACTGCCACTTGCATTTGTTCCTCCCTTTATATTTATCCTGCCCCTATTGGTCTGGGCCCTGGACCTCTTCCCCAGGCTGGTGCAAGAACCTTCTAGCAGGTTTCCATCCCTGTTCACGTGTGCCTTCCATCCAACAGAGCAGTATATGCCATGCTCAGCTCAGCTCAGCATTAAGCCATCATCCACAATCTTGTTTTTCTAGGAATTTTACTTACTTGTCTGCATTCTAAATATTTTATTTTTAGTTATGCATCCTCTCATTCATTCACGTATCCATTTGTTTGCTGCTTTATCCCATCAATGACCTGCAGCTAATTGGTACCCTTTATAGATTCTGAGAAGTATGGAATCATGTGCCAAGTCCTGTCTTATTTTTACTGCTGTGGTAGACAGGGGCATTAAGGTTTGTGGGAGAAATTCTTTTTATCCCTGAAGGAAAAGAAGTAGAAATGGGATGCTTGGAGTTGAAGGAAGGGAATAATGCTCCCTGGTGAAAAAAGGGAATTCTCTAAGACCAGGGGAAGGGAGAAGATAAGGGAGACGGAGAGGCAGCAAGAGCCCCTGGTGTTGGAGATCTACCTGCTCCTGGCTCTCACCATGCACCCCAAGGGCATAGGATTTCTGAGGGGCTGGTGTCGGCATGCCTGGGACCAAACACATTAAAACTCACAGCCACGGAAGCCACAGGGAAGCTCCTGGGGCTGAGTTTATCTTGAAGAGAGTGAGAGCTGTGAGACTCAGAGTCTCCACCCATCTCTGAATCCTCCTGTCAACTCAGACATCAAGCTTTACAGCTGTAATCCCATAAGTCTCAATATGTTAGCCCAGTATCTCAAAGCATTAAATAAATTCCTAGAGTTATATAATAATCAACTGTCTGATATTTAGAAAAGCAGCTTCCCATGCTGAGTCTTATTTTCCCCATCTATAAAATGCCACACCTACCAGCCAGGGACACAGGATGTACTATGAATGACAGTGCTCTCAAAAGTGAAGAAGCCTCCAACAAAAGAAGACGCCACTATTGTGTTGTGATCATGATTTTTTTTTTTTTTTCCCAAGATGGAGTCTTGCTCTGTCACCCAGGCTGGAGTGTAAGGGCACGATCTCAGCTCATTGCATCTCCACCCCCCAGGTTCAAGTGATTCTCCTGCCTCAGCCTCCTGAATAGCTGGGACTACAGGCATGTACCACCATGCCCAGCTAATTTTTGTATTTTCAGTAGAGACAGAGTTTCACTATATTGGCCAGGCTGGTCTTGAACTCCTGATCTCATGATCTGCCCACGTTGGCCTCCCAAAGTACTGGGATTACAGGCGTTAGCCACCGCACCCAGCTGATCATTATTATTTTTAATAATTATACACTAGCTGATGATCATTCCCAGGCGGATAACTTGTTGCTCTTACCATGGTCAATGAAATGACCCAGAACCAAAGTTGGTTTCCTGATTTTTGATTCAGTCTCCTGACTCCTCTGATTGAACCAAGCTCCAGCTTCCTCAGCAGGAAAAGAAACCAAGGGCTGTCTCAACAGCCTGCCTCTCAAATCATAAAAAAACCTCGGTCCTTGCCTGTTTTCAATAGCAATCATCCAGCTCTATGTGTCTGTCCTAAGGTTTATTTGCCCCGGGAGCCAACAGTGTAGAGAAAGAGAAAAGGATACTATCTCTTCTATTTGATTCCTCAGCCCATCCTAAACTGGCCCTAAAACAGAGGATCTCTCTGGGACACACAGGACGAAGTCAATTTTCCCAGCATGGAGATATCCATTCTCCATTTATTCCCAAATGAATAATCATACACACGAGTGTGCAGTCAGTCCTTGTTCAATTTACATCTGGGTGAGGGGACAGCAGGAAGGAGGGGACATGGACAGCATGCTTAGAAAACTAGGATTTTGCTAAACCACAAGACTAAGAGAAAAGCCTCTCCAAGCACTCTCAGGAAACCACATTCGGGGCCCCTTTACTCTCAGGAAGTCACATGCTCTTTAATCACTCTGGATGAAGGTCATCTTGGGAGAGCCTGCACCAGTCTGGGCATCCAGGAGGGCTGCCCAGCCCCACAGGCCCTGCCATGTCAGGGAGTAGCACCCAACCTCAAATGGCACAATACAGTAGGATGCTCTGCCAGCTAGGACCTGGGGTTGGGGCGACTTGAGTTCCCTATGTGTCAGTGCTGGCATATCAAATGTTTTGACCTCCTGGAATTTGCATCAAAGTGTATTAAATTTTTTTAAGCTGTAAAACAAATGCTCTGCTACATAAGCAACTTAGCACAGAATCAGCTAGTCTAGAATTATAATCTCATTTTTAAATTTTTTTTTTAAGAGATGGGGTCTCACTATGTTTCCCAGGCTAGCCTTCAACTCCTGGGCTCAAGCAGTCCTCCCACCTCAGCCTCCCAAAGTGTGGGGATTACAGGTGTGAGCCACCATGACAGGTCCTAGAATAATTTTAAAAGTCACCATAAAATTAATATGGCACCTGCTGATTTTACATATACCAGGAACTGCGGATGTGGCTCAGCGCCCGTCACTGCTAGCAGCTCTTCTAAATGCCTGGACCAAGTATTGCGTTGATCTTGGCCATCCTCGGCCAGAATTGGACCCTCTTGGCTGACCCCTGGGGACTGGGCCACAATTCAAGGGAAACCAGTAGCAGATCATTTTCCCCATGGGCCTACATCAGAACACCAAGGAAAATAAGTCAGAGAAAGCAAGAAATGGTTGCCTGCGGGGGAGAGAGATCCAAGATGGCTGATCGCTAACAGCTCGGGATTGTAGCTCCCAGTGAAAGCCCAGAAAACGTGAGGACACCACATTTTCAGAGGAATTTTCGTCGCCCACGGACTAGAAGATTTTCAGTGGAGGAGCCCCGCGGGTCGCCACACAACTTCCGTGGTCAGTGCAGCGGTTTTTGTCATCGCCTCTGCATGGCAGCTCTTCGTGCACAGTGAGCGGGACTGGTACCCCTACTGACTGGTGTTTGGAGCTCCGGGAAGGCAGAGCCGCTTGTTGCGGACTCAAGAAGGAAGCCAGACCGGAGATTCCCAGGCAGAAGAGCACCATCAGTCTTATCGCTGCTGTTTTGGCCTGCGCAGAGGGTGGCTCGGATTCCAGCACTGGGAATCAATAACTTGGACATCCTCTCAGGAACTTAATCAGAAAGGCGCTAATTGTAAAGACATCAGATGGATAAATTCACAATAAAGGGAAAAAAACAGCCTAAAAAGGCCGAGAAAACCGAAAGTCAGAACCCCTCTCCCTCTACAGGGGATAGTAATTCCTCATCAGCAACGGAACAAGCCCTAATGGAAGAGGACTGTGTTCCAGTATCTGAAGGAGGCTTTAGAAGGTGGATGGTAAAAAACTTCTGGGAATTGAAACAACTTGTTCTAACCCAATGTAAAGAAACTAAGAACTTTGAAAAAAGGTTAGACGAAATGTTAAAAAGAATGGACAATATAGAAAGGAATATAAATGAACTAATGGAGTTGAAAAATACAACACGAGAACTTAGTGAAATATGCACAAGTTCGAATAGCCGAATTGATCAAGCAGAAGAAAGGATATCAGAGGTCGAAGACCGACTTAATGAAATGGAATGAGAAGACAAGAATAGAGAAAAAAGGATAAAAAGGAATGAGCAAAGTCTCCAAGAATTATGGGACTATGTGAAAAGATCTAATCTACGTTTGATACGTGTACCTGAATGTGATGGAGAGAATGAATCCCAGCTGGAAAATACTCTTCAGGATATTATCCAGGAGAATTTTCCCAATCTAGCAAAGCAGGATACCATTCAACCTCAGGTAATACAGAGAACACCACAAAGATATTCCTTAAGAAGAGCAACCCCAAGACACATAATCATTAGATTCACCAGGGTTGAAACAAAGGAGAAAATACTAAGGGCAGCCAGAGAGAAAGGTCAGGTTACCCACAAAGGGAAGCCTATTAGACTTACAGCAG
Source organism: Saguinus oedipus (assembly GCA_031835075.1). NCBI lineage: Eukaryota > Metazoa > Chordata > Mammalia > Primates > Cebidae > Saguinus > Saguinus oedipus. Next base: position 42,805,934 of record CM063188.1, read on the forward strand.
ATCTCTCAGTAGAAACCCTACAAGCCAGAAGAGAGTGGGGGCCGATATTTAACATCCTCAAAGAACAGAACTTTCAGCCCAGAATTTCATATCCTGCCAAACTAAGCTTCACAATTGAAGGAAAAATAAAATCTTTTATGAACAAGCAAGTACTCAGAGATTTTATTACCACCAGGCCTGCTTTACAAAAACTTCTGAAAGAAGCATTATACACAGAAAGGAACAACCAGTATTAGCCTTTCTAAAAATATACCAAAAAGTAAAGAGCATCAACATAAAGAAGAATTTACATCAACAAATGGATAAAATAGCCAGTTAACATCAAATGGCAGTAATCTGAAATTGAAATCGACTAAATTTTCTAATTAAAAGATACAGCCAAAACCTAACAGTATACTATATCCAGACCCATTTCATATCCAAAGATACACAAAGACTAAAAACAAAGGGTTGGAGAAAGATTTACCAACCAAATAGAGAACAAAAACAAATAAATAAACAAAAAGGAGTTGCAATTCATGCATTTGATAAAACAGATTTCAAACCAACAAAGATAGGGTGGCCTAACACCCAGATACATAAGACCCATAAAGAGATTCAGACTCAACGGAACAGAAAATTAATAAGGATATCCAGAATCTGAACTCATATCAGTAACAAGTAAACTTAATAAGCACTTGTAGAACTCTCCACTTTAGATAAATAAAATATACATTCTCCATTTTAAATACACAAAATAATGATCGGCCATTATTAATACCCATTTATAGAAAAAAGCAATATTCCTGTTCTCTCTCCCTCTTTTTCTTCCTCTCTTGTCTTTTCCTTAAAAATAAATAAATAAATAAATAAAAAATGGTTGCCTGCCTGAGTGACCCAGGACCTGAAGACAGAAGAATTTTCCTCTTGGCCTGGGGAGGCCCAATAGTCAGTGAGGGTATGCAGGGCAGAGGATCGGCAGGCTGCTTCCACTTTTCTAGCCTAAGCTAGACTGTCGTTTCCCTTGGGGCCCTCACCAGCTGTACCCTGTGCAGGGGATGCAGGCCAACCATTCTGCATAAATTACAGATCCCAGCCAGTCAACTGGGGAAATTCTCCTGCTTTGATCCAAGAGGAAAAGCATGTATGCACCACACTATGAGGAAGAAGGGCTTCTTTCATTGGAATTCATGGGTCTCAGCTTTGTTTCTGGAGGATAAGAAAACCAAGGAAGGAGGTGACTGACTGGGCCTAGTGCCCAGCTCTACAGCCCGGCTGCTCCCATCCTGCCTCCCACCCATTTCTTGAAGCTTCCCCATCTTTTAGCAGTGGTTCTCAAGCTTCATGGTACCTTAGAATCCCCTGGAGCTTTTGCTAAAACCCAGATTGCTGACGCCACTCCCTGCAAGTTTCAGATGCAGTAGGCCTGAGTAGGGCCTAAGAGTCCCCCTTTCTAACCAGGTCCCATGTAAGCCACTGAGAACCCTGCTCCTCAAAGTGTAGTCCCTGTGCCAGCATCCACTTTCTCCTGGGAGCTTGTTAGAAATGCAGAATTTTGGCCCCATCACAGGCCTACTGAAAAAGAGCCTGCAGTGTAATAAAATCCCTGGTGATTTACATGCACATTAAAGTTTGAGAAATGGCTGCTCAGCCCTGATTCCCAAAACAGAGTCCCCCAGCCACCAGCATCCCAATTGCCTGGGGCAGTTGTAACAAATGCGGATTTCCAGGTTCTACTTTAGACTCCTGAGATAGACTCTCTGCATCAAGAATCTGCATTTTTCAGAGCATTCCAAAGTGATTTTGTCAAACACTTGAGCTGAGGTTCATAGACCAAAGGTATCAGGAGCAAACAAGAGTCATAACACCTGGAATGTGCCCAATCCCATCTGAAGAGTACACAAGGCAGATACTTCCTTTTAAAGTCCCTAGTGCCAGGCCTCCTCCCACCCACCCATCCTAGAGGTTGTGGGTCTCCTCCTGCATCATGAGGGTCCTGTCCACACAGAGCCTCCTGCTCACTACCACTTCAGGGGCTCAAGTCTGGGCAACAAGCATTTGCAGTCAAGAGCAGTTTTTCTGGCTCCTGGCTCTCTCACACACCACCCTGAGAGAGCACCCCTGAGGTTCCCTGAGCCCTGCAGCCTATGGCTGGTGGTCTCTAGTCTTGGAGGGTTGGCTTCGGCATCTTCCTGGGATGGAGGTGAGCTCTCCAGCAACCTTCCACTTCCTGAATCCCGTCCAGTTCTGGCCGGATGCTTTCCACCCTCCACAGGCCACCTCTTCCTTCAGCCTCACAAGCTCCTTCCACCTTTCTCTGGCCCTCCTGGTGTCTCAATGGACACTTTATAGATCTGGAAGGGGACAGCTTCCTTTTAGGACCAAACCTTTGGATTCTAGCCTTGCTCTGCCCACTCCTCCCAGCCTTCCTTTCATAATTGTTTTCATGCAGCATCAAGACACACTCGAATTTCAAAAGCCTCTGCCAGTTTCCTCACACACTTGCTAAATTACTGAATTACCTAAGATCTCACTCAGGGAGGAGATGAGAAGAAAAGTGCTCTCTCCAATAATACCACATTTTTTAAGGGACAAAATTTTCCTACAACTTATTGGCAATTCAGAGCTTCTTAACACTTGCAGCTTCCCACTCCTTTTCTTCTTTACTTTGAGCCAGAGACGACGGGAGTAGAAATCATGCCCAGATGTGATCAGGCAGAGACTCAGATTGTTTGAAAAGAGACACTCACCAAAAGGAATGTTCCAGAATGAGGAGGGCAGTGGGGTTAAGGGTCTAACAAGCCTTGTTCCAGTGCTGGAGAGCCCCACTTTCACACTCATTCAGCAAATATTGATTAGAAGCACTTAGTAAGACGCAAAGCCATCTAGCTGGGGAGATTCAACATAAATGAGCAGGTGCACTACAGGCTCTATAAACTCCAAACACGGCAGCCGGAGGACAAACTGAGGCAGCACACGAGCACTCGATGCAGGACAAAGGAGAGAAGAAACCGGTGTTCGGAGTGAGGAAATGAAGGAGGGAACCCCTTGGAGGTGACAGCCTCTCAGGTGGAGATTTAAAGGATAAGATGAGTTAGACTATGGAAGGCAGAATGTGGAGGCCAAAGTTTCTCCCAAGGGACACTCAGAGCCATCCTTTCATTCAGGGGCTTAAGACAGTCACTTTTTCCTTTATGTCTTAGGAAGAAAATCTCCATTCCTTCACATGGGCCATCCCTTATAAGTCTTCCAGGGAAACACCATGGCGACTGGAAATCCTTCCTGCCGGTCTCTTTGTAAACCTGGGAGACTTCCAGGGAATAGTCACGATGATTTCACCTGACAGGGAAGAACACGATGACAGGAAGGGGAACAAGGGCAGAAAGAAGTCATCTACTGCCTGTAGTTACTCAGCACGGAGCAGGTAAAAATGAGCCTTGACACCAACCCCACCTGCCGAGAGCTCACCCGGGAATTTAACACAGCTGAGAGCCCTGCCCTCCTCTCCAACCTGTCCCACCCAGGGTGCCCGTCCACCTGAGCGAAGGAAAGGAAGCCCAACTCCGCTTGGAGAAGAGGGTTCCAAATCCCCAGGGCCACGCCTCCCTACTTCCACTGCTCTGCTAAGGCCGGGTGTCCCATGTGAGGCTGTGCTGCCAGGTCTCTTCTGTAATCAGAACCTGATGTTTCCAGAGGAGAGAGTTAATCTCATGCACTGCTATGCTCCTTAATAGAGCCAACCTACTAAGAGCCTTCGCTTAGGCAGCACCATTAACTTCTAAAGAACCTTTTCCAGGAAAAAAAACAGATGAATAGCCTATTTAACAGCTATTAAGTGGTTAATTACCTGTTACACTCAGCAGGTTGGAAAAATTTTGCTCTAACAGACAAAAGAGGGTGAATTGAATGAGAATGGCGAGTATTGGCATTTGCAAAAGAAACACAAGCTGTCATCAGCATCATCAATTAATATTTATTGCGTGTGATTACAGGGAAATGGGCAATTTCCTGAACATCCTGACCCAGGGCCCTAAGCACAAGGACAAGAGGAAGGGACACAGCCCCTCTCTCTCCGAGGCCCAGGCAGAGGGGGTTGTCTGAATCTGAGTACATGCTATGTGTTTGCCCAAAGTCTGGCAATAATTCCTATTAGCTGGACTGTGCCAAGCTTTACCACAAGTCTGATTTAGCAAATTAATATTTTGAAGAAAAGACAAAATAATATTGTAACTTGCTTCCAACAAGGACAAGAAACTTGGGCTGCAGCCCTGGCAATTAAGAAATGACAGAAACTTGGGTAAACCATTTAATCTCGATAGGCTCAGTTTGTTCATCTACAAAATGAAAATAATAATAGTATCTAATGGCACAATACAGTAGGATGCTCCACCAGCTGGGACCTGGGGTTGGGACGACTTGAGTTCCCTATGTGTCAGTGCTGGCTTATTAAATGTTTTGACCTCCTGGAATTTGCATCAAAGTTTATTAAAGATTTTTAAGTCATAAAACAAAGGCTCTGCTACATAAGCAACTTAGCACAGAATCAGCTAGTCTAGAATTAGAATCTTATTTTAAAAAAACTTTTTTAAGAGATGGGGTCTCACTATGTTTCCCAGGCTAGTCTTCAACTCCTGGGCTCAAGCAGTCCTCCCACCTCAGCCTCCCAAAGTGTGTGGATTACAGGCATGAGTCACTATGACTGGTCCTAGAATAATTCTAAAAGTCACCATAAAATTAATACGACACCTGCTAATTTTATGTACACCAGGAACTGTGGATGTGGCTCAGAGCCCTTCACTGCTAGCAGCTCTAAATAGTATCTAAATCATAGGACTGTTATGAGTATTAAATGAGTTAATGTATGTGAAGCTCTTAAAATAGTTTCTGGCACAGAGTAACACTTTATAAATAGTAACTATTATTTGTAAGAGGAGGCATTTGACCTGTACAATCGCTACAGTGCTTTTCAGCTCAAATACTCCATATAGTTTTAAAAAGCAGCAACTAAACTCCCTTGAAAACTAAACCAATAGATCTTCCCTTTTACTCTCCAGTGCTTGTGCATTTTTTAAATCCTCTTCCTCCAATAATTTTTATCCCCAGAAACACGATGTATTCTGGGAAATCTGACCATTTTGCATGTCAGCAATTACCACTCCTAAGTAATAAAAGCTCCCCATGCTCCTGAAGAATTTTTCTCACTTTTCGAGTTAGTACTGTGCAAGTGTAAGTGTCTGTGTGTGTCTCTGTGGGTCTCTCTCCATACAATTGTTCCACCAGTACAGGGACCGGCATGTAGTAGGTGCTCAGCAAACTCTCCATTTATTCACTTAACAGATATGCATCAAAAACCTAATGTGGCAGGCACTGGAAGTGCCAGGATGAAATCATTGAGCCTGGTGACAATGTTCCAGGCACCCCCAGGCTGCTGGGAGATTCCGACAGCTGAATGATGGACCATGCTGCAGCCAGCAGTCACACACTGGTGAGTAGGTAAAGGGGTGAAAAGCCACAGCCTATAAACTACAAGTAGTGGGGAAAGCAGAGGCAGACATGCAAGCCGGCAGGCACACATGGAGAAAGGATCCCGCTGCAGGACGGTGGAATCACCTAGGGCCGTCTCTGAGTCTTGGGAATCACTATGACAAACTGCCCTGAGTCCCAGGAAACCCCTATGCCCCTAAATCAAAGTACAGGCTTCACACAGGAGGAAGGAACCACCCCTCTCTCCTGAAGTGTCACCTCTTCCTCCTCCTCTCATCCTCTGTCCCTGCCTCCTCCCACCAGAGTCACCCATGTCCTCCTAACTGGTCCCCCCATTTTCACCTACCCAAAGCTATTTTTCACCACCAAGTGTATTTTTGAAACATAAATTACATCATGCCACTTTTTGGCTTAACTCTCCAATATCTTCTCATTCTCCTAGAATGATCCAGTATCTTCTCATTCTCCTAGAGCAAAACCCAAACTCCTTATGACAGTCTCTAGGGCTCCACATGATCTGGCCTCTGTGCCCTTAGGCCCCACAACCCACCCCTCTCACCCCACTCCAGACACATTTGGCCCTGTGTTGTTCCTCAAACCCAGCATGTTTGTTCCCACCTCAGGGCCTGAGCACGTGCTGCAGCCTCTGGCTGGAGAGCTCCTCCTGAGATATTCGCATGGCTGTGCCTTCGTCATTCAAGAGTCTACTCAAGGTCACCTCCTCACACGAGCCCTCCCTGCCAATACAGTATCATCTCTCTCCTTATTTGCCTTAATTTTTCCAAGGCTCTTAGCATCATTATCTGAAAACGTACCCATTGTGCATCTGTTTACTTGCTTACTGTCTATTTCTCACACTTGAATGTTCCATAGGGCAGCTTGTCTTGTTCATGATTTTACCCACGAGTCCCAGAACAGTGGCTAGCACACCATGCAATTTTGTTGTTGTTGAGAGAGAAAACAAACTGGTCCTTTGGTCATTCCCCACACAAGCATAGCTACCACCACAGCTGAGCTGATTTCTGAATATGAAAAACCACAACAGCCATCCCAGTAACTAAGAAATGGTGTTCACGCAACACTAATTTAGCAGGGTGCAGGTTCAGTAGGTCTGGCCCCAGTTTAGTGTCTGTCTGTTGCACATCCACAGAATGAAGCTCTAGCTCAGGCTGGTCCCTTACAGGTGAGTACAGTTGGTCACAAAGGGCGTGGAAAAGAAGAACCTGCGCAAATTCAAACTCAGCTCAACTCTCCAAGCTTTGAGCACCCAACGCCCTGAGTTAAACATGGCAGGAGGCCCAGCAAAAACCTTACAGTAGATCAGGAGAGAGAAACTGAACATCTAAGTGACTATATAACCCAAGGGTGAATGAATACAGGCAGAAGCAGAATAGAAGTGTAAGCATAGTGGTGTCAAAGGAGGAAGGAGGCAGACAGGCCAGCACTGGCCCCTGCCGGGATACATGCTGCTATGGACTGAAAGTTTGTGCCCTCCCTAAACTTATCTACTGAAATCCTAACCCCCATTGCAATGGTATTAGGAGGTGGCACCTTCGGGAAGTAACTGGAGTGGAGCCCTCATGAATGAGATGAGTGCCCTCATAAGGAAAGACACTAAGGAGCTTGTTTCCCCTCTCTCTGCCATGTGAGGATACAGTGAGAAGACAGCCATCTGCAGATCAGAAAGAGGGCCTCACCTGAGGACCCAGTCATGCTGGCACCCTCATCTGGGACTTTAGGCATGCTGAACTGTGAGAATACATTTCTGTTGTTTAAGCCACCAGTCTATGGTCTTTTTGTTACAGCAGCCCAAGCATGCGTGCGTGCATGCACACACACACATGCACACACACACATACACATGCATGCACACACATGCACGTGCATGCACGTACACACACACACAAACACACAAGGCCTCACCGGAGCTTCCTCCTACTGCTTCCCACTGTCAGGGCCCAAGGGGTGAAGTGGGAGGAAAAGGCTGGCCTGTGTTATGAGAAAGGAAGGAAAGGTCATCTCCTGATGTCCCCCTCCAGAACCCTAGCTGGGCTCCCCTCTATCCAGTGGCAGAAGCGGGTGCTCTGAAGGGGCCTGATGAGGAGCTTTACTGCATGGCTGCCAGAAGACAGCACTTCCCCTCCTTTCTTATTTCCATTTCTCATTACTCCCACCCCCTGGGTGACCACAGCAACAGCAGAGAAGGGCAGAAGAGGCAGACACTACTGGGGACTTTCCTCCTCACCCCGCAGCTCCCTCTCCTCCATGACAGTGCCTCCCAGTTCCCTCCTGGGTGCCTCAAAATCCCCTAAGTCATCTGCCTGCCTTCCAAACCTCCAAGGTCCCCACACTGTACCCCATTCCTTCCCCAAATCTCCATTCCTGCTGCTAATCCCAAGAATCTTGTCCTCCACGCATGTCCCTCAGCCCCCACAACCCCCATTCTTGGAGCAAGTGACACAGACTTGTTCCTGGAGAAGCCAAGGCTACAGTGGTGACAGATGGTTTCTGTGATTCCCATGCAAAATTCAAGACATGTCTTTATTCACTCACTCATTCAACATTTATTGTATGCTGGGTCCTCCGTGGCAGTGGTGGTGGGGTATACAGAAGTAAGATACCATCCTTGTCTGCCTGAAGCTTATATGCTAGTGGAGAAAATGCATGTTGTTATGAAGGAGAACATTGATGTTATGCATGAAAAAGCATGTAGTCAGAGTTTGGGGTCTGGGATTCTAGGAAGACTGCCCTGAAGAAGAAGAATCAAAGCTGAAGTAAAAGAGTAATCCTTTGGCCCTACCTTTCTTTGTAGTGTTCCAGGCAACAGATGGTGGTGGTTATGACAGGTAGTTAGGGGCAGAATATGATGGAGTCATATTGACAGATTTGAAAAATAGTTAGGAGGTACCATCTACAGAACTTAGTAATCAATTGGATGGGAGGGTGAGTATGAGCATTACTCTCAGAAATCCTGAACATCAGTGTGAACGATTTACTGGAATGAGCAGCAGCATTGGGAAGAGAAACATTTTTAGGGGTGGAAGACAAGAACTCAGCATGGGCCACCATTTGGGGGTTTGACCTCTCCAAATCTCATGTTGAAATTTGATCCTCAATGTGGTGGTACTGGGAAGTGGGACCGAATGGGAGGTGTTTCGGTCACGGGAGTGGATCCCTCATGAATGGCTTGATGCTGTCCTTGAAGTAATGAGTGAATTCTCACTTTATTAGTTCCCATGAGAGCAGGTTGTTATAAGGAGCCTGGCACCTCCGCAACCCTCTCATTTCCTCTCCTGCTGTATGATCTCCACAAACACCTGTTTCCAGTTGCCTTCTGCCACGAGTGGAAGCAGCCTGAGGCTTTTACCAGATGCCCAATCTTTCAGCCAGCAGAACCATGAGCCAAATAAACCAACCTTTTTTCTTTATAGATTACGCAACTTCAGGTATTTCTTGATAGCAACACAAAACAGACTAAGACAAAGTTTCTGCAGGACATCAAGGCAGTTGGATATTGAGGACTGATTCTCAGAAGAGAAATTTAAAGGTTCTGGAAATATCAATGTTGAATGAAACCCTGGGCTGGTGGAAGAGTGGAGAGTGAGACAAGATGGAGGACAGAGTCCTTGGGCTCACCAACCTTCAAGGAATGAGTAGAGAAAGCAGCACAGAAAAAGAAGGCTGAGGATCAGCAAAGAGACAGGACAGAGGAAAGCCAGAGGGTGTGGGGTCAGGAAGCCAGGTTAAGGATGGAGACGCAGCTGCAGACACTGCTGAGGGAGATAAATATCATGCAGAATGAAAAATGCCCCCTGGATTTGGTCACTGAGTTACTAACACTTCACACAGCATTTAGGAAAGTGTGGCCGTGGAAAGCAGGCAGGGAGAGGACAGGAACTAGGGAGACGCATGGGAACAAGGGTTTTTTTTGGTTGGTTGATTGTCTTCAAGGAGCCATATTCGATGAGCACAACTTTATGTGGAGATAGGATAGCTGCAGAAATACTGATCCTGTTCCTTCACATAAGGTGAAATCTGGATTCGTCTGAAGACTGAACATGAGGTTTTCATTTGAAATGACCAAACTACGGGTAAATTTCTGGAATGCAAACAACCACTTATAAGCTGGGGACAGTCCGTGCTTGTCCTGGAGCCCCCACAGCTCTCTGGGATGTGGCTGTCATGTGTCCTAGTGTAGGTGTTCAATATTAACTTAATCAACTGGTGGATGAATGGATGACCCCGAGGTCCAATTAATCACTTCTCCCTGGAATTTCAATCATGGCCAGCTCATTCCATCCATCCACACTCAACAAACATTATTCAGGGCCTAATAGGTACCAGAGCCCTGTGCCTGGTAGAATTTATATCACCTCAAACCACAGCACGGGAATGTGTGCAAGGCACACACCAGGAGGTCTCCTCCATACACACCAGGAAGTGTAAAGAAAGCTGCTCCCCACACTCCATGAAAAGTGAGGCTCCATATGTGCATTTGCCTCCTTGAAGAGGGCAAAGGTAACAGCCACTGCACATCTCCTCTCTGCTCCCACCACGGGTAACCCCCCATTATCTTCCATATTTTCCCTTGGTGCTACCTAAGAAGTTGGTCCCAACAAGCTGATTCTCAATGAGTTTAAGGAATTGTGGGAGTAGGGTCTTACAAAGACATGTCCCACACTGTTCTGATACAAAACTCTGAAAAATAGGAGCTAACAGTGTCATCTTGTCTGGGACTTTCCAACTGGAGGCTGCTTTAATTTCAGGGAGTGTGGGCCTTGTAGAGGCTGCTTAGAAGATAGACAACATTAATGCTCTCTGTTATGCACCAATTAAAAATTGCATTGAGGCTGGGCATGGTGGCTCACACCTGTAATCCCAGAATTTTGGGAAGCCAAGTAGGGTGGATCACTTGAGCCCAGGAGTTCAAGTTTAGCCTGGACAACATGGTGAAACCCCATCTCTACAAAAAATACAAAAATGAGCTGGGTATGGTGGCATATGCCTGTAGTCCCAGCTACTCGGTAGGCTGAGGTGGGAGGATCACTTGAGCCCAGAAGGTTGAGGCTGCCGTGAGCTGTGATTGTGCCACTGCACTCCAGCCCAGGTGGCAGAATGAGACCTTGCCTCAAAAAATAAAAATTTTAATTTTAATTTTTAAAAAGTTGCATTGAAACCAGAGGAGCAAAACTTAGGCTAAAGCATTAATACTAAAATAGACAGATTCAGGTAGAAAATAGCATATGCTTTTCTCTTTTCTTCCAACAAACTGGGCTATGTGTATGTAAGCTGCTTAATAATAATAGCGACTAATGTTTATTCAGCCCCAGACACTGTGGTGTTTTATTACATTATCACATGTATTCTTTGCAGTAACCTATGAAGTAGGTGCTTTTATAATCCCTACTTTACAGAGCAGAGTAGGAAACTGAATCTCAGAGAACTCAAAGTAACTTTCCTAAATTCATATTGCCTTTTAGTGACTCAAGCAGTACTGCAGCCCCGACCTCTGGTACCAACAGCACATGTGGACTTACAGAAATAAACCCCTGAACATGCACACAGCATGTGCACTGAATAATCAAAGCAAGGTGAGAGCTGAGGTGTCAATAACAAAACCTGGAACTGTGCAAAGACTTAGCCATGATCATCAAAATCGCATACACTTCTCAGCAGATTAATGTTTTTTTCTCTGGTTGGCTTTTCAATAAAACCAAAGACACTTTCTGGAAGCTACAGGTCCATTGATTATGATTTCAATGAACTACCCGAGTGCAGCAAGTCTCCTGGGCACTGTGTGTTTGATATCTGCTTGACCAGCTGCTGAAGAGCCAGAGCTCAATAACGGTACAGTCAAGAAAGGAACGTGCAACAAGGATGCTATGCATGCTGGGGGTTTGAAAGGATTTTAGGAGATTGAGCTAATTAATTGAGATTATTTAATGGTAACCTTTTTGTCAGGGCACTACTGAAAACTGCTGTGGCAGCCAGAAAATCTGAGTTTGGCAACTTAGGATAATGCTCTCTGGAGTTTTCAAGATGGTTGCCAGAGCAACCTCAGGGACCAGATCCTGGAACAGCTGAAACATTCTATTTTAAAAACACCCAGTTGATCATCAGAGAGCCAAAATGAAACAACAAAATAACAAGGCAGATATTGAAAATTCTTATAAGGATGAGCATCTCCCCAAACTGGAAATAATTTAACCTATGAGGAATATTCTAAACCCTGGAAGCAGAGCGATTTTAAAATGAGTCCCCAGAGGTCTGATTATCACCTGCATCTTGCACAAAACATTGGAATTAGATGCTCTCCTTTCTGCTTCAATTTCCTCCTCTCAACTCCTGGCTACATTATAAGTTTCTGCTATCCTTCAAAGGAGTCTCCCATGCACTTATGCATTCTTTCACTCATTCAACAAATGCTTGTTGAGTAATTTATCCTATTACTGTGAACGAGATATCCTACCAGGTGATCCAAATGCAATTCTGCCTTTAGGAAGAGTATAATCCAGAAGGAGAGATCAGAAACATATGTCAACACCCACAACACACAGCAGAACAGGACCTTCAGTTTATAGAGTCCCAAGAGTCACTACTCCCAAAACTGTTGCACATCAGTATTTCTTCATAGATATTAATACAAATGCAGATTCCCAAGTTCTACTTCAGAATTTCCAGAGGCTAGGGCCCAGATATCAGTATTTTAAATGCTGTGCATATGCACCCAGGTTTGGAAACAACTGCTAAAGGTGAGAGGAAGAACTTATTCCCAGCAAAATCGGTCACTAACAATTTTGTGAAAGTGAGTGGGCTTTAGGTAAGCCTTTATCATCTAGGGAAGATGTGGCACCCGAATGGAAGGGATGCTGCCTGGCTGGCAAGAGCTTGAAGCTGGGGAGAACCAGGACAACAGCCTGGCGAAAGGGCCTCTGAGGGCACCCTCCTTGGCACATAGCAAATACTTGATCAATGCTGGCTGAGAAAATGGGTGTTTGAAAGAAAGCAGACTGCAATAAGGTTAAAAGATGTATTAGGGGAAATCACAGAGTAACTTAGGAGCCATGCTGAGTCCTCTAGTGGCCACTTACTCTCCAAAACCGGGATCTGGAGATTTCTGTGTACGGAAACTATATATGATGAAGGTTTGCTTCATGCAAGGCCATGAAGGTCAGGCTAAGGAGCTGAGACCTGATGCAATAGGTGGTAAGGAACCATCAAAGGCCCCTAAGCATGAGAGTGACAAGCACAGCAGAGTTAGCATAAATAATTCGTGGAGTTGTGATGAATAGATTGAATAGATTGGCAAAAGTTGGCAATAGGCTTTAGAGAAGCCAACAAGAAAATTTCCGGTTCTTTTTTTTTTTTTTGAGACAAGGTCTAGCTCTATCACCCAAGCTAGAGTACAGTGGCATGACCAAGGCTCATTGCAGCCTTTATCTCCCATACTCAAGCAATCCTCCCATCTCAGCCCCCTGAGTAGCTGGGACTACAGGTGGGTACCAACATGCCTGGCTAATTTTTGTATTTTATGTAGAGGCAGGATTTTGCCATGTTACCCAGGCTGGTCTCAAACTTCTGGACTCAAGAAATCCACCCACCTCAGCCTCCCAAAGTGTTGAGATTACAGATGTGAGCCACTGTGCCCACCCTCTGGTTCTTAAAAGTAGAAAGATTAGATCTAGGCGTGTTGGCTCATGTCTTTAATCCCAGCTATCCAGGAGGTTGAAGTGGGAGGATCACTTGCGCCCAGTAGCTCAAGACTGCAGTAAGCTACAATTGCATGACTACTCTCCAGCTTGGGCCACAGAGCCAAAAAACAGAGAGAGAGAGAGAGAGAGAGAGAGAGAGAAAGAGAGAGAGAGAGATTGATTAAAAACCTAAATTGGTTGCAGTAGGAATGAAAAGGAAGAGATGAAGAAATATTATTTAAATATGTTAAATACTTTGTTTCCAAAGAAATAGATGACTCAAATGTGTTATTAATTAATTATGACATATTTGTCTCTGTACAGCTATATTTAGTAATACCTAGGATCATGTTTAATTTATTCATGTATTAAAACATTTTTCTCTGGGTCTGTTTCATTTTCTGCTTCAGAGGAGATGCAATTTTAAAGACACTCATCTACGGAGTGCCTCAAATGTGCTAAAACTGCACAGGCTGCGTGGGGAACTCAAGGTTGAAAAAGATATATCCTTGGCCCTCAGAAAGATTACAGTGAGGAAGGGAGATGAAACATGTAGATAAGATATCATTATGCAGGAAGATGCTTTAAAACATTCAGTAAAATAGAGAAGGCAGAGATTATTTCTTTAATGGAATAGAAAAGGCTTCTTAGCAGAGATGACATTTGAGTTGAAATGTTAAGATAACATTTTAGCTAACAGAGAATAACATGCCAGGTGATGGAATGGTGTCAGTGATGGCATGAGGACCTCAAATACAGAGCAGAGACTGTGCCCTATCATCTCTCCTCCCAGCACTTGGCACCCTCCTTGGCACATAGCAAATACTTGATCAATGCTGGCTGAGAAAATGGGTGTTTGAAAGAAAGCAGACTGCAATAAGGTTAAAAGATGTATTAGGGGGTATCACAGAGTAACTTCGGAGCCATGCTGAGTCCTCTAGTGGCCATTTATTCTCCAAAACTGGGATCCGGAGATTTCTGTGTATGGAAACTATATATGATCAAGGTTTGCTTAGACCATTCTCAACAATGTGAAGGGTCACATTGGGGAGGAGGCCTAGGGACTCGACTTAAGACAAGAAAAACAAAAAGCAAACACACTAGGCAGCCTGTCTAACAGTCCATGCAGAGAAATGAGAATCTGAGCTCTCTGAGCAGCGGCCTGGGGGAGGAGGCTGTAATTCATGAAGCACTCGAGAAACAGAATCCACAGAAAGAAAGAGATGTGGTGTAAACCCTGAGTAACATGGAAGACAGTGTCTCAAGTAAAATGCGTGAACGAGCATGACTGTAAAGCAATTCAGCAGTCCCCCTTTCACCCTCTACTATTTCAATTACCTGCAATCAACCACATGTGAAAATAGGTCAGTACAGTACAATAAGATACCTTGAGAGAGAGAGAGACCATATTCATATAACTTTTATCACAGTATATTGCTATAATTGTTCTATTTTATTAGTTAATAAGGGTAATTAAGAATAAATTAATCTCTTACTATGCCTAATTTGTAAGTAAAACTATCATAGATATGTAGATATAGGGAAAAACACAAGCTATACAGGGTTTGGTACCGTCTGCAGTTTCAGGAATCCCCACCAGGGACCTCAAAACATATCCCCTATGGAAAAGGGGGTCCTACTGTCATGAGTATATGGCAAGCTGAAGGAAGAGAGAACCCTGAACTCTTCTCTTCCTCTTTCTGCATTCCTGCTGCAATCCATAAAACAGGAATTTCCACCAACCTCTCCCCGGCCTGGGGAAGTATTAGGAGGAAGCCTGCGGCCTGGCTCTCTTGCTCTGGGGTCTGCCTGCCCTTAAACTGCAGACCTCCTCCTTCTCTACTCCTGCAAGCAGGTGGGAGGTTTATGTGGTCAGGTCCAGAGACAGCCTCCTTGGCAACACAAGCCTGGAGCCCACCCCTCTTCGACACTCACTCTTTCTCTCTCCTACACTTGAAGGTGCTGGAGTCCTGCCATGCCCTACATGCAGCTCGCTGAGTACCACATGGTTCTTGAGCCCTCATCTGGACTCTTGTGTCTGTTCTCAATTGGTTCGAAACTCAAAGAGGTGGAGGAGTCAGATTCATAAGCACTCCTAATCCCAAGACAGTTTGAGGTACAACGAGTAAAACCAGGTAAAGATGTCCAATAGATGGTTAGAAGCACGTTCCTAGAATTCAAGAGAGAGAGAAAGCAGAAGAGGCATAGATTTGGGGCTGCTAGAGGATGAACAAGGATAATGCTTCGGCCCTAGAGAAGATGAGCCCTGGAGAGGGCCCCCACTTACTCAGTGTGAGCATAACTGGCTCACACTCAAAGGCATGTGGTGCTAGACAGACGAGCATGTGGCCATGGAAGCGACCTGAGGGCAGACGCCCCATCTAAAGGGGTCACCTGCTACCCACTCCAGCTGATTGTTGTCCTGAAGAATACGAATCCACTATTTCCAGGTGCTATGTTCTGTTTCATTTTGTTTTTTCAAAAGCAGCTTGAAACCCAGATTTTTGTGCGGAATTTTCAGGTTCCTAAGATATTCAACGGGTCAAATGAAATAAATTTGCAGGACATCTCTGATCCACAGGCTGCCAATAGCAACTCTTAGTACAGAGTAATTGGGGTATGAGAAAGGGGCAGGGGAGAAAAAGAAAAGAGATGAGTATGCCCAGACAGGAGGAAAACTGAGATGGTCTCCTGCCAGGAAGCCAAAAAGGAGGAGGAGACCAGTCATGTCATACTACAGACAGCTCAAAGGGGAACAGAACAAAGAAGTCAGTCTACTGGATTTGGCAATTGGGACGTCACTGGTGACCTTCAATCACCAGTTTCAATAGAAGGGGAGGCACATCTGCTGAACTGCAAGGGATTCTGAGATGTGTAGGAGTCAGGAAGCGCAGGCAGGGAGTGGAAATGACTCTTTCCAGAATTGGGCAACATATGAAAAAAGAAATGTGTGGGTTGGTAGCGTGAAGGGTTACCAAGGCCAATGCAATTTTTTAGAACAAGGAAGACGAAATGTGTTTGAAGATGGGGGAAAAGGGAGTTGGATAATAATGAGAGAGAGAAGGTACTCCGAAAGAGAAAGCTGGTCTGGATATGCTCCGGAGTGAGTCAGAGAGGGGCTGAATCATGAGGCAGCATTAAAATGCGGCCCTGAGGTGAGAAGGGCCCTGAGATGGGAGAGGAGGATTGGAGAGGTGAAGATGGAAAGTAGAGGGGGAAATAGGAAACTCAGCATCAACAGCCGCCACTTACTCGAGAGCCTGCATGGCTGAGAGACAAGGGGTTGAGGGATGGCAGCATTGCTGGGGAACTTAAGGAAGGTAGAGAGGGCCAGGAGCTGCCCATGGAGGCAGCATGACCAGAGACAGGGAGCAGGATAGGGGTGAGTCAGAGGCTAGCTGCATGGCAGGAGCACCCTGCAACAGTGAGACGGTAGGAATTCTAGTGGACAGAGAGGGTCCCAGCAGCCCACCAGGGGTTCACTCAAAGGAGTGAAACTGATGAGGTGGGAAAGGTATGTCAATAAGGACAAGATAACAATGAGGGCAGGACATTCATTTCTTTGGTGCTGTCCTAAAAGGCCACACATGGTGCATATCCAGTAAGTGCTGAAGAGCAGGTACAGCCTGCCAGCTCTGAATTTCACACATGCCGCTCAAAATAATGTGCATACAAAGATCTTGTTAAAATGCGGATTATGATCCCACAGGTCTCGGTGGGGCTTGAGATTCTGCGTTTATAACAAGCTCCCAGGTGATGCCAAAGCTGCTGGTTCATGGGTCACTTGAATAGCAATATTCTCAGGCCCTCCCAGGACTCACATTGCTCATTGGCCACACCTGCAATGGGTAGAGAGCAAAGATTCTGTGAACTTTGTGGTTAACTCAATCATCCACACCAATGGGGGGCGGTCTCTCCATGATGTTTCAAAGCAGCACAGAATTCCTTATCTGAAGTTACGGGTGGTTGAAGTGTGTTTTGAGCTTGTTGCTTTTTATCCAGTAGATTTGCTCTCCTGATTACATTGTGCTTAAACTTTGATTAAAATGGACTTTTCTTTCCTGTGGTCAGAAAGAAGACAGCTGGTGACTCACACCTGTAATCCAGCACTTTGGAAGGCTGAAGTGTGCGGATCACTTGAGGTCAGGAGTTTGAGACCAGCCTGGACAACGTGGTGAAACCTCATCTCTACTAAAAATACAAAAATTAGCCAGGTGTGGTGGCCCACACCTGTGGTCCCAGCTACTCAGGGGGCTAACATGGGAAGATTGCTTGAACTCACGAGGTGGAGATTGCAGTGAGCCAAGATCATGCCACTGCACTCCAGACTGGGCAAAAGAGTGAGATTCTGTCTCTCAAAAATAAAAAAAGAGAGGAGGGCAGGGGTGGGGAGGGGTGGAGGGGAGGGCAGGGGGAGAGAGCTGCCTAGTAAGTGCTAAGGCAGTCATCAGCCTGGGATGCTATGGGAGCCCCCAGAAGCACACAGACTCCAACTGAGGAAGGCAGCAAAAGGCTTCCCAGAAGTGATGCTGTGATCTGAGTCTTAAAAGAATGGGTAGGTCCAGCTCAAGGAAAAAAAAAAAAGTGGAGGAAGAGGAAGATGAAGGGCAAGTGAATGGAACTTAGTTCAGTGTAGCTGAAGCAGGGTACCGTGGCAGTCTGGGAGAGACATCCCTCTTGGCAGAACATTAGCAACAACCCCTCACTGCTGCCCCCACAGACAGCAGACACCACCATGCCCCCTCCCTTCGCCCTCCTCTGTGAGGTTGCTCAGGCGATTCCTATTATGGCTCAATACCTTGAATATCCAGCCAAAAAAACATAGAATGGGAGCGGGAGATCCCAGGAGGGAGGGGAAAGAAGAGGCGAAGATGCTGAGCCACCAGAAAAGGTATTGATCAGAGTGGCTTGTGACTCTGTAACTAAAAATAAACACCACCATGAAAAGGAGCCAGGACTGTGCGTGGAAGGCACACGCAGCTCTTCCCAAGAATTGAGGGCGGCCCCAGGCCAGTATCCGGCTTCCTTGTTCATTTCTCCACATATTTATATGGGAAAACCAAACATGCAGACTTTTATTGCTGTTCTTCTTAACCCTGCTTCTCATTAGAAACACATGGGGAACTTTTAAAAACCAGCTGCATTCGAGGACTCTTCAGAAGATGTCACTGTCATTGCTATTGGAAACACAACTAGATGCAATGTGTGATTTTTTTTTTTTTTTTTTTTTTTTTTTTTTTGTGAGACGGAGTCTCGCTCTGTCACCCAGGCTGGAGTTTAGTGGCATGATCTTGGCTCACTGTAACTTCCTCCTCCTGAGTTCAAGCAGTTCTCCTGTCTTGGCCTCCCAAGTAGCTATAGGCTATTGTAGTCCACCACCATGCCCAGCTAATTTTTGTATTTTTAGTAGAGACGGGGTTTCATCATATTGGTCAGGCTGCTCTCGAACTCCTGACCTCAGGTGATCCACCCACTTCAGTCTCTCAAAGTGCTGGGATTACAGGCATGAGCCACCGCACCTTGCACAATGTGTGATTTTTAACTGCACCCTGGATTTAAAAAAACAACAACTGTAAAGAAGGTTATGGGGGAAAACAAGAAATGTGACTATGAACTATGATTAGGCAACAATATTACAACCATGCTCTTTAGTGTGACAATGGTATTGTGATTATGTCAGAGGATGTATTTGGGGATGAAACTAATGGGTCTAGCAAAAAAAAAAAAAAAAAATGTATGTGCTGTACCTACATGGGAAATGGGGAAGAGCCGAGACGGCAAATGTGGCAAACTGAACAAGTGGCAAATCTTGGTGAAGGCTACGTAGGTGTTCATTATGCTGCTCTTCCAACTCCCCTTACATTTGACGTTTTTCAAAATAAAATGTTAAATGAGACTCGAGAGATGGCGCCCTACATCTGGATCCCTGGGTTTTAAAAGCTCCCCAGGGGATTTGAATGTGCATAATCCTGCATCGTATTATCTGCTGCTGACTTGAGCTTTTGCAGAAAGCCCCTGCTGGCTTGCAGGACCCTGCAGAGCCACACTGCCCTGGATAGTGCCTTCCCACAGTCCCCATGCCACTGCTTCCAGGAGAGAAGGGGCTGTCTCCACACCTCTTTGATGACCAGAGACTCATGGAGGTCCTGCTCTGTAGGTTATGCAGCCTGCTCACAGCAGGCAGGACACATGCCGTTCTTCCACATGCCACCCTTACTACCTGCAGTGTGCACTGGTGTGACCCAGGCACCTACCTCCTCAACAGCAGTTCAGGTTCTCACTCCACCTGAGAGGTGTACGAACCACAGGCAGGGTGCAATCCACCGAAACTCTGGACTCATTCATGGCATGATTGGCACATCTTGCTCACTTTGAGTTGGAATGCATCGTGGCCTGAGGTGGGAGGCCTGCAGAGCAGCAGTGACTCAGGTGTGCTGCAGTGAGAATATGCAGGTGTTCACCTTGTTCTGCCTAAATACCTGCTGCGTGCTGAATGGGCTGGCAGTTGGTGACAGGACTAAGAGAGTCAACAGAATCCTGCAGAACTGGGAAATGTTCACATGTATAAAAATACTAGGAATATTTTTGCCTTATGAAAAAAAGATGAACTTCTATCTTTTAGGAAACAAATTGCTTTGGAAACTCTATTCTTAGCTCAAGAACCAGGAAGGGAGGCTTGAAAGAGGCAACCAAGCAGGTGAAGGCAGCGACGCTAATAGGAAAGCAGAGCCAGGCGGACGAAACTCAGTGCCCTAACCAATGTAACTAACATTGCAAAATGCTCTCTAAAGCACTGTTCTTTCAAACTTAGCTGCACACTGGAGTCACTTGGGGAGTTTTGTAAAATACTGATGCTGCGTCTCATCCCGAGATTATGACTTAATTGGTTTGGGATGGATTCTGGGCATCTGGATTTTTTTAATTTCCCCCAGGTAATTATAATGTGCAGCAAAGTTTGAGCACTTCTGCTAAGCAGACTTCATGTTCATTAACACATTTAAGCTCAGCTGGTCTGGTGGTCACGTCTACCTTGGCTGGCCCTCTCCCCTCCTGAGTGCAGGCCCATGTGGGATGCACAGACACTAGGCCACTGGCGCCTCAAAATCTCCTGGCCTCTCCAACAGGTAGAAAAAAAGGCTTTGACCAGCCAGGACAGATGGACCTTAAGAGGTCAGAAGTGTTTCCTGCTCTGAAAAGAAACAGGGCAATGGTCTGCCTCTGCCTGCACACTGGAGCTATCCTGGCGGCATTCATAAAACGCTGAGGCCCTGACCTCACCTGCTGAGTTTCCAATTCAATGATGAGGTTCAGACATGGAAATTAAAAGCTAGCTCTTACAACCAATGTGCTTTTGCAGGCCCAGGAGAGTAGAGGGAGAGAATGCTATCTCAGCGAAGTCTCCCCTGACCAGCAAGGAGAGGGCTCAAGGAATGGGGAAGGAATGAGGGGGAAGGGAAGAAAGGGGAAAGGGAAGTTAGGATCTTGGTGTCTGCAAGGCCTCTAGCAGAAGTCTCCACCTTGGCAGGCCATCAGAAGCCTCCGAGAGCTTTTGAAACCACCATCGTCTGTGCCCTCTTGACCAATCAGGTGAGACCTGAGGGTGGGGCCCTGCGTCTGGATTCTTGGGTTTTAAATATCCCCTGGTGGACTGAAATGTGGTGCTGAGACTGAGAAAGCTGGTCTCTGAGAAGTTCCTGACTGCTCAATTCTGCATCTACCTAGGGCTGCGCCTGGGGCTGAGGACAGAAGGCCGCCTCTGCAGCAGGCCAGCCATGGGCCACTCCGGCTGGTGATGCTGGTGTGGGGAAACAGACACTTTCTTATACTGCTGGTGGGAACACACTTGCTTTGACCTTTTTGAGAAAGTCATCTGGCAATTTTTAGAAAAGAACAAATTCATATACCCACAAAGGTGTTTATTGCAGGGTTAGGGGCCAAACAGAACTGAAAACATACATAAGGTCTATAAATATGAAAATGACTGAACCAGTTGTGTGTACTGTGGAATATCATGAAAGCTTGTGTAATTACTTTTAAGAGAAATCTATAGCTATTGACCTACAGGGTTATCTGTGATGTAATGATATGTTGTAGCATTAGGAGAAAAAACTAGTTATAGGAAAACTAGTTATAGGAAATAATGTAATGTTTCTTTTTACATTATTAAGAAAAAGAAACAACAGAAAAAAATGAGCTGAAGTGTATACCTGTGCATACATGTATTTTTCTATCTAAATGTGCATGGAGATACAGCATAAGAAAAGGATACAGACGTAGCTTTGATGTCAGTTAGGAAGAGAAGGGTGGGCAGCTTATTATTATTTTCTTCACATCAACTTTGCATCATTTTACTGGTGAAAATATGAACATATTACTTTTATAACTAAAATAATAAAGAAAAACCAAAGAGCATGCTCCAAGGGAAGACTGCCTGGATTCAAACCCCAGCTTTTCAGGTACTAGCTTACGTTACTTAACTTCTCTGTCCCTCAATTTCTGCCTCAGTGAAAAGGGGACCAGAATTTCTGTTCACATCCCAGGGCTGTTGTGAGTGAGATCATCCAGCCACGCACTTTACACAATGTCTGGCATATTACACCACACATAATACCTTAATAAGTGTTGTCGTTATAGGAAAAAAAACTTTACTTAAGCCTCTGTTATGAGCTGAATGTTCATTTCCCCCCAAAATTCACATGTTGAAACCTTACCCCCTAATGTGATGGTGCTAGGAAGTAGGGTCTCTGGGAGGTGACTAGGATTAGATGACAACCTGAGGGTGGAGCCCACGTGAATGGGATTCGTGTCCTGATAAAGGGTGCAGAGAGAGCTTGCCCTTCCTTGTGAGGCAGCAGCAAGAAGACAGCTATCTATGAACCAGGAAGTGGCCCTCTACAGATACTGAATTGTCTGCCACATTAATCTTGGACTTCTCGGCCTCCAGAGCTGTGGGAAATACATTTGTGTTGTTTAAGCCATTGAGTCTAAGGTATTTTGCTACAGCAGCACAAAAACAGCCACTGAAAACCAATCTTCCACATCTAGCTAACCTCGCCTCCTCCAGCCAAGAAAAAGAACCTGAGCCCTGCTTCCACTCTCTGCATAGCAGTGTGATGCGCCCCCAGTGGCCTCTCCTACAGCTTGTGTATGCCATTTCTTTTGAGCGGCCAGCACAGCATGACGGGTGGTCAGTGCTCTTCATTACTTCCTTCAGCCCCAGCATGGGTCAATGCTGTCCTGCTCTCAAGTAACAACTTCTGGGTAATGAAGTGCCTGGGATCTTCTGGGAAGGGATGTCCTACAAACAAAAATAGTTACAATAATTACATGACTTCAGCCCTACTCAGCAATTGGCACCTCTGCAGAAGCTCATGTGGCAGATGTGGATTTGTCCTGACTCTGTGCCTGCTGGGGAGACAGGCACTGGAGCTAATTAGAATGATGAATGACCCATGCCCTGTCCAACATGGGCTGAGCCAACTGACTAGGTCCAGGGGACCCCCTTTGCCTGCCGCTCCATGCAAGGGTGTGGTATCATGGAGAGGCGGGATCCAGTCCCTTCTGTTTGGGCCCTCTCGCCAGGAGAATGATGGGGGAAAGTCTTCACAGGCTTTACTGAGGATCATGTTGCTTTTGATCTTGATACACACGATAAAACCCAACTGAAAGAGGATCCAAGTCTTGCCCTTTCTTTCTCTGAAGCACATCTGGGATAATGAGAAAGTGCTAGGAAAATCAAAACCCAGAAACACACTATTCACTGTATTCGCCATTCACCAAAGAACAGAATTCAAGGGCAAATAAATCATTTCTCCTAACCAAGGGGATGTTGTTTCCATGAAAACTCTTCTCTGGTGCAGGGATACTGTTGCAGACTGAAAAACGTCCTCCCGAAATACATATGTTGAATTCCTAACCCCCAGTACCTCAGAATGGAACAGTAAGTATTTGGAGACAGAGTGTTTAAAAGAGGCAATTAGGTTAAATGTGGTCATTAGGGTCAGCCCTATTATGCCAAAACCCTAATAACCTCAGTAGGGAGGGTACCAGATTCAAGAAGCTGAAGAAGAGATGAGAGCTAGCAAATAAGACATGGGGTTTTATTAGGGGCCTACATACAGAGGAGGGAGTCCAGTAACAGCAAGCTGAGCAGGAGAACTGCCTCATATGCAGAAATGGTCCGGTGGTGACGGGCTGGACAAGATATCTGCCTTCCTACAGTGCAGCGGCAGTGGGCTGGACAATACATCCACCTTCCTACGGTCCAGCAGGTGGTGGACCGTAGGACCTGCTGCCCCTGGGCCCTGTGGTTATCTTGTCCAGCAGACAAGATAACCACAGGGCCCAGGGGCAGCAGGGTGGGCAAGAAAACCACAAGCTCCTGCAAACACCGTGCAACTTACATGACATTTTCACTTAACACTCTCCCCTAATGACCCCTGCATGGCAACCTTCGTTCAACCCAAAGCTCAGGATCTCAATCCCCTGCAGTGCATGTTCCATGGGACAGGCCAGGTTGGGGGTGAGGGGCTCAGATATGTATCATAGATAAGGTATGAACCTCTGGGTTGGCCACACACAGATTCCCCAGCTTAGAACACACATTCAGATGCATCTGCCATGTAGGGCTCTTCTAAAGGTGTGCTTAAATTAACGCTGTCAATAATCTGCCCTACAGACCCTAATGTGGTATGACTAGTGTCTTTAAAGAAGAGGAAAGTAGGACACTGACACACAGAGGAATAATCCCGTGGAGACACAGTGAGAAGGTGGCCATCCACAAGCCAAGCAGAGAACCCTCAGAAGGACCCAACTCTGTAGACACCTTGCTCCAGCACTTCCAGCCTCCAGGCCTGTGAGATGATGAATGCCTGTGGCTTAAGCTACCCAGATGCCATGATATGGCAGCCCTGGCTGACATTCAGCCGCCAAAGGGCCAGGAGAAGGGGGTACAGTGTCCTCTGAAGATTCTCCCAAGTCGGCAGTTTCAACAGTGAAGTTGAAACAATGCCTTTGGTCAAAACCTCTTAGCCCATTTTTGACTTGGAGGATGGGAATCAGTGGAGAAGAGATGGCAGTCAGACTAGAGAAGAGAACAGAGCCCGTACTCATGAGGCTAACAGTGGATCATGAAAATGGCTACGCCCAGGAATGTCAGGGGATGGTGCCAAGCTTGGTCTGAAAAACTCAAGACATAGAAGTTATTCCAGAGAAAGTAGGGAACCATGTCTTTAATCCCTAGAGCATGGAAACATAAGGACTCCTAGAAAAGGCAGGGATTTGGGGATGAGAGGTAGATTTGAATCCAGACCCTACAGTTACTAAGTGACCTCATAGCCCTCCGAGTCTCAGCTCCCCATCTCCACATAGCAGTGGTGTGGTAAGAACAAGTGAAACACTTGTAAAGCACGGAGCCCATGTAAAACAGGTAGCAGTAACCATGGAGTTTGTTCTACTCATTCATTCATTCGTTCCATCAGCAAAGCGTTACTGGCTATGTGCTGAGCTGGCTGTAGGCAGAGCCCCGCACAGTGAACAAGATATACAATTAATGCCCTTACTCATCTTTTAGTCTGCTAAGGAAAGCATGCTTTTTTTTTTTTTTTTTTGAGACGTTGTTTCACTCTTGTTACCCAGGCTGGAGTGCAATGGCGTGATCTTGGCTCACCGCAACCTCCACCTCCTGGGTTCAAGCAATTCTCCTGTCTCAGGCTCCTGAGTAGCTGAGACTACAGGCACACACCACCATGCCCAGCTAATTTTTTCTATTTTTAATAGAGACAGGGTTTCACCATGTTGACCAGGATGGTCTCAATCTCTTGACCTCGTGATCTACCCGCCTCGGCCTCCCAAAGTGCTGGGATTATAGGCGTGAGCCACCACGCCTGGCCGTGAAGCATGCTTTTTACAAATTATTACATCTTCTGTATCCCACCTACACCCACCTTCCTTTTAAAACCCACAACATGTGTGCTTGACATATGTTATCGGTAACTCAGAACAACCCAATATTGGCAATTGGCATCACCACTATCAAAAAACATGTGAAGTACCGAACGGCATGTATTAAAGTCTAGCTCATGCAGAGAATTCTACAATTCCTCTCAGAAGACATACAGTTTGTCATTTATCAGTACATCCTGTCTAAGTGACTCCTTTATTTGGTTCCCACCAGGACACGAGTGGCACTGGTGCTACCTTATGCTGGTGAGCTGAGTGGTAGCAGCAGTGATGTCACCACTAAAAGGCCACAATAGCAGTGCTGTTCTTGCTGCATGCTCCCCGCCTACCTCCTTGTGCTATAACCGGTGATCATTGTCCTCCAGAATCTCATCATTGCTTTGACCATTTGGCTGATACAGAAAGGAAACAGGATGGCTTTTCTGTCCCTTTATAATAATGGCACTTTGCATTTGTATAGCACATTTAACTTACTCAGTGCATTTTCTTGTCTACTGCCGGGTCTTATCCTAATGAAACAAAACTCCATGTGTTGTGTAATTGTCTGTGCCACAGAGACGGCTCAGAAATCAGAGCCAGTGAAACTCAGCTCTGGAGGAGTACCAATGCCCCAAATTGCTTAAGGAATAACAAGTCCCATAGAAGTTACAAATGGAGCCAGCATGATAACTCGGTAATGCAGGTTTTCCGTGGGGAGAAGATACGTCTGGAGCATGCAAATTAATTCAGCACAAGCCGGGAGCTCAGAGGAATTCTCTCTTGCTGTTCCCATGTGGGTACAGGCTGGCACGGTTTCACCTTTAGAGAGGGGCAGTAGGAGCTGGCGAGAGTGAGAGGCAGAGACTGGATGACGTTGCCAAGAGTAAGAGGCTATCAGGATTTCGAAAGATTGCCACTTTTTGTGGCCTAGAAACAGGACCCAGAAATGTTCCTTTCTTCTCTGGCAACTTGGAAAAGGGCAAGAATGACTGCCTGGAAGGGTGAGCATTCTGGGGGCTGAAAAACAGAGTCTTTACTTCTCATCACATTCTGCAAAACGAAGCATCTGGAAGCAGAGTTCCCACCATGAAAAACACGTGGTTCGTGGATTACTTGCAATGAATCATCCCGCTGGGCAGACCATTTCCCTGGAATTTGGGAAGTAACTCCTTCAGTCCACTTGGGCACCTGTTGACAAATCATTGCTTTTACTCTGCTACCATTTTGAAAATTGTGGCTCTCTAAATCATACCCTAGAGAAGAGAGAAAGTGAAAACGCCTCCCCACCTGCATGATTCTCCCACTCAGTCATCCTCAGCTTGGCTACACATTAGAATCATCTGCGGAGCTGTTAAAAAAAGTAAATGCCCAAGCTGCACTTCAGAAATCCTGGGAGGTGGGGCCCAGGCAACAGTATTTTTTTTAACCTCCACAAGCAGTTCCAGTGCACAACCAAGGCTGGAAACCAGCGCTCCATGTCCACTGCAATGCTCACCCACCGGGCACTGAGCGTACTCTGAGGTGACAAGCTCATCACACCTGTCATGGACTTTCTCTGGTCTTCTTCACATACTGTTACCCCATGCTCAGCAGTGAGAATTCCAGCTCATCCATTAAGAAAATCATAGCCCATGGCATTGTGTGGTTGCCAGCCTCATGTTGGCTAATCCTCATAGCTAGCTAACATGAATCTGACACCATGCTAGGCAAGGTAGCAGGTGCAGAAACCAGAAGGACAGGATCCTTGTCTTCAACAATACAACTGTAAGACATGTGTACAGGCAACTATCATATAAGATTTTAGGTGATCGGGGCTTTGAGGGACTCTCAGGCAGGAACGCAGAAAAAAAGCGAGATTTCTTTTAGCTGTGCTGAGCATGTCTTCACAACTCACACACACACACACACACACACACACACACACACACACACATTTATCCCCTTCAGCATATAACAACCGACTATGTACATGGTAGATGCTGAATGAATTTCAGCTCAATGAATGAATACATTCAGATTGGTACCTATTGGATTCCCTCAAAGTCAACACCCAGCACTTCTCAACTCCCCACAATCCACACTGTGCTCAGTCTCCTCCAGGTCCCGATTAATATCATCCAGCTGTGACACCTCATCTTGCTCCTCTCTCACCCTCATTCCTGCCCTTAGTTTTCCATAGAAGTCACAAATGGAGCCAGCATGATAACTCGGCAATGCAGCTTTTCCATGCGGAGATTTGTCTGGAGCATGCGAATTAATTCAGCACGAGCCAGGAGCTCAGAGGAGTTCTCTCTTGTTCCTGCCTAGGTACAGGCTGGCACAGTTTTACCTTTAGAGAGGGGCACATGAGGGGCCGTGTGTCCTGTATAGGCTGCTCTGCTGACCAGCCTCCCCTGTGAGACACATCTGCTGCTGTCCTCCGATGTCCTCACTCCCATTTCTCTGGAATAAAATCCCTGATGTTTAGCTGAGCACACAGCCCCACAGAATAAAAACTAGATTCTGCCATTTGCAAGTGATGTGTATGGCTTCTGGGTCACTCTCTTCAAGGAAATGGCCCTTTTCCTCTTGCCCCCTCCAACCTGCTACTTGAAAGGAGGCCATGATGTGACATCCTCACGGTCCACATGCACAAGGAAATGCCCTAAAAATGACAGAGCTCCAAAGATGGGAGGAGCCTGGGTCTCCAGACAGCTTTGTGAGGCCGAGTCCCACTTACCCCGTGCCAGCCTGGACAGGCCTCCCAAGGCAGAGTGAGCCCCATCGTGTTTCAGTCACAGTTATATTGGGTCTCTGTTACTCACAGCCACAAACTCATATCCCAATATGCTCTCCTGCCTCCCACACATTCTACAATCCCAGAGTTCCTTGTTACATTAGTGAGAGGAGAAAGATATTACAAAAACCCAAATTGTTTCTGTCACAACAGTCAATGATTTGGTGACTTCTCATAGCAAAACTGCCAAGAGTCCATAAATCTTTATTGCCGAGAAGGTCGGGCTGTGAAAATCTGCTCTGCCTCTGCACATGAATGCAGTAAGGGGACAAGCCTCCTTTCATCTGATCCACGTGGTCTGTGGAGACTATAGGGGAGGCTGAGCAAATATCCCTCCTTTCACTGGCCCTGCAAAGATTGGCCCCTAGGGTAGTGGTAAGAATCTGTAAAGTTATGGAAAATAACTGACTCCTATGAATGTAAGGAATTGGAAGCAGCAAGGTATGAGGACTGTGAACCTGGACTCTGGGACCAGACCTATGAGCTGGGTGACCTTGAACAAGGTATTGACTATCTGGTGAGCAGATAATTTCACCCAACTCACAGGGTTGCTAAGAAGGTTCAGTTCACAGCAGTTCCAGGCCTCTCTGTAAACCTACTCAACCTGAACTTCCCAGAATTGAGGGAATTTCAATAGTTAGGGCTCTCCAGGAAAATAAACAATGGGGTGTGTGTGTGTGCGTGCATGCGTGCGTGTGTGTGTGTATAGAAAGAGAGAGAGAGATTTTAAGGAATAGGCTCAGGCAATGGTAGAGATTTGGTAAGTCCAAAATCCATAGAGTGGGCTGGCAGGCCAGAGACCCAGGGAAGAGTCAATGGGGTTGAAGTCTGAGGACCGACTGCTGGCTGAATCCCCTCTTGCTCAGGAGAGCTCAGTCTTTCTGTTCTAGTAAGGCCTTCAACTGATTGAGTGAGTCTCACCCACAGAAGGGAGGGTAATGTGTTTACTCAAGGTCTAATTTATTTTTTAATTTTATTTCAGTAGTTTTTAGGGTACAGGTGGTGTTGAGAACTTACATGGCTAAGTTCTTCAGTGGTGATTTCTGAGATTTTGGTGTCTCCATCACCTGAACAGTGTACACTGAACCCAGTGTGTAGTCTTTTATTCCTCACCCCCTCCCACCCTTCCCACAAATCCTCAAAGTCCGTTATATCATTTTTATGCCTGTGTCGTCAAAGCTTAGCTTCCACTTATAAGTGGGAATATATGACATTTGGTTTTCCATTCCCGAGTTTCTTCGGCCTCCAGTTCCATCCAAGTTGCCACAAAGGCCATTTTTCATTATTTCATTCCATTTTATGGGTGAGCAGTATTCCATAGTGTGTATATACCATATATTCTTTCCATTTCTTGGCTGATGGGCATTTAGGTTGGTTCCATAATTTTGCAATTACAAATTATGCTGCTATAAACATGTATGCATGTGTCTTTTTCATATAATGAAAGTCCAATTTAAACGTTAATCTCATCCAAAAAATACACCCTCATGGAAACAACCAGAGCAATGTTTGATCACATATCTGGGCACCGTGACCTAGCCAAGTTGAGAGATAAAATTAACATCCTGGGTGGATAGGAACTACCTTTCGGAGTCTGTATGTTTAATCACCTATCCAGATTCAATGTGAGGCACAGCCAAGTTTAGGGGCCCTCTCAATGATGCATCCTAAGGCCACTTATCATTTTAGGGTTTCTCCTGCTGGTATGAGGTTGCTGCACGTCTTTGCTTTTGGGAACTGGCTGTGACCGCTACACATTCCTCTCAAAACCAACCTTCTACTGTGGCTCAGGCCAGGAAGCTTCTCTCCACACACAGCCAGGACATAGCAAAAGTTGTGGAAATGCTCCTCAAGTCCAGGGCTTGACTCATCCTGGGCTGTCTGCAAAGGAGCTGGCAGCATCTGTCTGCTGTCAGCTTCTCTGGGTGGAAGCTCTTCTACCTCTCCTCTCCTCCTCCACAGATCCAGTCCTCCAGACCCTGGGGAGCCAGGCTGGAACTGCTTAGGAGTCACCAGAATATCCACCAAACACTTAAGTCCCCAAATATTTCCCAGAGTGTTTCTCTACCCTGGCCACCCATGGGGCATTTTCAAAATACAGATAACTGGACCCTCTACCAGAGCAGAACTTCTGGAAGTGATTTTAAGTAGATATATGTTGAAACGTATCCAGTGATGATCTTGATATGCCCCAAAATTAGAAACTACCAGTCCCACTAATGACAAATACTGGAGACCAGCAGACTCTAACACGTGTTACTTCCAGATATGATGCTAGCACAGGAATTTTCACAATCAAAGCAGCAAGGTCTCACTGAGAAGATCCATGCCCTTTGCCCTTAACTCTGTAGTCCCCCCGCACGCTGACCAAAGCTTGAAAAAGTGCTTGTGCATTTCCACTTCTTCTCTTGCTTCTCTATGACACCCTGAGAACAAGCCTCTGATAGCTGATGAAGAATGAGATGTGGCTGAGGTTGAATGAGATGAGCTAATGGCCTGCTGCCCAGCAGATACATGAATGAGCTCCAGACAAGACCAGAAGAACATCCCCCTGCCCAAGCCCAGCCGAGAGCAACAGAACTGACCACATGACCCATGGACTCGTGAGAAATAAAGGGTGGTTGTTGTAAGCTACTTTGATACCTTATTATCAGGGCAATAGAGGACTAATAAAGATAGGACCAACCAGCTACTCAGATCCCCAGTGAAAAGCCAGTGCCCATTTTTTAGGGATTTGTTTGTAAAGTCCTTCAGTTCGCCTGCTGTGGCCCAAGGGTAGGAGTGAGGTGAGGAGTGAGGTGAGGACACGTTCCCTCCAACTTCTGGTTCAGCAACCCCATGACAGCACCACTGTTTACGCATCAAGGAAAATGTTCTATCTTTCCCTCTAACAAGGAGTTTGCCACGGAAAGTGTCTGAAATTAAATTATACATGAGACACGGTTTCTGAACTAGTTACAAGTTTTGTTCCAGGATATTTTTACTTTTCTTCAAATATTCCCTCCAGGGGTGAACTACCCTACCAAGAAGTTAAATGGAATTAGAAAAGAGCCTAAAAAGAATCCACTCAGACCCATCAACAGTGAGCCAAGCATCTTATAGGGTCCCTGAGGCCCTATGTGGTTTCGATATCTGTATCTTCCCTTTAGAATAGCTGAGCCACATTACTGTAGCAGTGGTCCTTAAGGAGCATGTGTTTAAAAGAACCAACAGTCTCCCCTATAATGTGGTGATCAGAATTGTGGACTCTGGTCACATAGGCTTGCCTTCAAATCCCAGCTCTACCCCTTAAGAAACAGGAGACTCTAGGATATATACTTAACCTCTCTAAGCCTCCATTTCCTCATCTGTTAAATGTGGCTTTTAATAGTGACTACTTCATAGGGTTGTTGTGAGATTAAAGGATTTAATACTTTTAAAGGCATAGAGTAGTCAGCATCACTATTTCTGTGCTTTAGAAATCCCTCCAAGAAACAGAAAATTCTGATCTGGAAAACTTCTGCATCAAGGATGGTCTCTCTAAGGCATCCACACAACTGCCTCTGAATTTATATGTCCCTTTTTGCTGTATCATGTCCTTCAATTAAAATATGCCATTCCCTCCAGAGCCCTGTAGAAAGAACCGTATTAACAGCTAAAAAGAGTTGAAATCAAGTCAATCCCTGTGGCAAGGAGTGCCAGTAATTAGAAAAGAAAAAGAAAAGGCACCATCTTCACCATTCCTCCCAGCTGTGGTGGTGTTTCTAGAGACAGGGTCTCACACTGCTCCAGGCTGGAGTGCAGTGGCATGACCTTGGCCCACTGCAGCCTGAACCTTCTGGACTCAAGTGGTCCTCCCACCTCAGCTGCCCTCCCAGTATCTGGGACTACAGGTGTGCGCCACTGTGCCTGGATTATTTTATTTTATATTTTTTATTTTTTGTAGAGATGGGGATCTCACTATGTTACCCATGCTGATCTCCAACTCCTGGGCTCAAGCAATCCTCCTTCCTCCCAAAGAGCTGGGATTACAGGCACAAGCCACTACACCCAGCCCTTCCCCGTTGTTAGTACCTGACAAATACTGTGGACAAAAGCAACATGGATCTTTCTCTAGGTTCTGGTTTATAAATGTACTTAGTAGCCCACATTTAGGTCAAAGAAATTTAGACAAAGCTTGAAACCATCTATTTGTAAATTATAGAGTCAAGAAATGGCTGAACTCTGGCAAAGAATAACATCACTTTAAGAAAAAAGTTTTCCCCTTATACAAAAGCCACATGCTTATGTTATCAGTTAGCTGTTGCCATAAGAATGTTATATAACAAATCATCCCAAAATCCAGTGCCTTAAAACAATAGCCATTTATACTTGCTCACACATCTAAAGCATGGCTGGCAGTCACTGGCTCTAGCAGGCTTGGCTCTGAGCTACAGGTGGGCTCAGGTAGGTTCCCCATGCCTCTAATGCTCCTTAACCAGTGGATTGGACTTGCCAATGACAGAATTTCAGAAGGGAGAACGGAAATAGCCAATGACTCTTACAAACTCAACACACACTCCCACGCCTGCCCACTTTGCCGTGGACAAATCCCGTCACCTGGCAGAGCCAAGTATCAGTGGGGAGAGGAAATATACTCTGCTTATAAGAGGAGGAACTGCAAAATCATATAGCAAATCACATGCTTCAGGGGCATGTGATCTGTGCAGCTGCACAAGGCCCTATGCTAGGAAGGGCCCCACCTCTGTTTAAATGTTTGGCATCATATTCTGACATGGAGCCTCACACTGCCATCTTTCACCAGGCCCTGCCAATTATGTAGATGGTCCTGGACAGCGGGGAGGGTAAGGAAGCATTAATAATAATGCAATCTCATTTAACAAAACTGACTTTTCACTGTGAAAGTGTCATATCCACTCCCCACCTCCTCCAACCCCTGCTTTCAGAACCACATCATGGAATCTCTGCAGTGGGTTCAGGCTGCTACTAGCAGCCTCATTTCACATCATAACTCCTCCATAAGACAGAGCTGTGGCTCTGGGAAGCTTGAATGAGGAAAAGACACAGTGCCCATTAGTGGGAACACCTGTGGTCCTATCACCACTGCATTTCCAGCACTAAACCTGGAGTACCTGCCCCTTCCCACCAGGCTCCCCAATGAACTCAACAGCCCACTCACCCCCAAACCCTACCCACACATCCTCCTCCTCCATGTTGTGATGGGAAGGCCCAATGAGAGAATGAAAATCATCCATCCACTACAGCTTTTTACATCCACAAATGTCAGGAAAAGCCTGCAGTGGGACTGAACAAATTCTTGGGAAAATTAGGACATGAACTAGAGAATCATAGAATTGTCAAGCCAGAAGGTACATCCCAAACTATACAACTAAATGCACCCAACGTTGGGCAGGCTCAGTCTAACTTAAAATCACCTCAGACATGAACTTGTCTAACTTCATCTAAGGGGCCAGGCGCGGTGGCTCACACCTGTAAACCCAGCACTTTGGGAGGCTGAGGTGGGTGGATAACCTGAGGTCAGGAGTTCAAGACCAGCCTGGCCATCATGGTGAAACCTCATCTCTACTAAAAATACAAAAATTAGCCGGGCATGGTAGCACATGCCTGTAGTCGCAGGTACTTAGGAGGCTGAGGCAAGAGAATCACTTGGACCTGGGAGGCAGAAGTTGCAGTGAGCCATAGCCTGGACAACAAAGAGAGACTGTGTCTCAAAAAATCAAAATAAAAAATCCTAACTTTGTCTGAGAAATGTGAACATTTCACAACCAGTCCCAAAGTTTGATGACCACCACTGATGACGCACCTTTCTCCTTAGTCTCACACCGATCACTTGGGCTCACACTTAAGTTAATTTCCTTGAACCACTAGCTAAACTTGCAGATGCAACTGGAGTCAGCCTCCTCCCCATGAGAACCCTTTATGTGCCTGCAAGCAGAAGTCACACCACCCTCTGCCTTCCGGGATGCTTCCTGCTCCCAAACCTGTACTTTGTAGGGGCCCCACAGAGCTCATGACATGCCCTAGCGGGAAGAGCTGCTCAAGAGGCAAGTGGCTCTTGCCATAAAAAAATGAATCAGGGCCGGGCGTGGTGGCTCATGGCTGTAATTCCAGCACTTTGGGAGGCCAAGGCGGGTGGATCACGAGGTCAAGAGATCGAGACCATCCTGGTCAACAAGGTGAAACCCCGTCTCTACTAAAAACACAATTTTAGCTGGGCATGGTGGCGCGTGCCTGTAATCCCAGCTACTCAGGAGGCTGAGGCAGGAGAATTGCCTGGACCCAGGAGGCGGAGGTTGCGGTGAGCTGAGATCGCGCCATTGCATTCCAGCCTGGGTAACAAGAGCGAAACTCCGTCTCAAAAACAAACAAAAAAAAAAAAATTGAATCAGGAGCACAAGTTGACACAAGAATCCTGCAGTTCAGACAATTACCTAAAGAATACATTTTCTGATAATTACAGAGCTAAAATTGGATCCACTTTGAAAATCCCTTCCTTTCTCCCAAGAAAGCCGAGGAGGTGGTTTAACAACAATCAGCTGCTGAGATGCATCACATTCTAGGGTGTTTAGGAGGCTAGTTCCAAGAAATTCTTGGAAGGTGCAATTCCCAGAAGGTGGTGCTGCTAACTAGTCCCATTAACCCGCCCCGCCATCCCCAACATGTGCTCACAGCTTGGGAATCGGAACTCAGAAGCCCATGCAAAATGAGAGAGACAGGAGGGAGGAGGCCCAGGCCAGCCCACCTTGTGATGCTGCTCAAACATTAAATGGCATTTACCTAAGAAAATGAGAGGGGATGCTAAGAGGGGGTACAGCTTCGGCACCAAGAGTGTGCATAGGGTTGTTATAAAGGGTTTTAGGTAGGAGGTAAGGGTTAGAATAATAATATTTAATATACATTGCACACTTATGAGCCAGATATATTATAGTATTCTCACATGCCTCTGTGAGCACGGTACTGTTAATTTTACCCCAGTTTAGTCACACTGAGGCACACACTGTGGGTTACATAAATAATAAGGGCAGAGGCAGGATTTGGAAGTAGAAGTTTGCATACTCACTTTTATATTTGGAAGGTTACAAATATAAAGATCCCAGAATTGGCTGAGAGCAGATATTAGGACCATTGAAATACAGACTACAAGGGGGCAGTAGGTATAAGCATTACAGAAGAAAATCAGACAGAAGAAACTGTAGTTTAGAGATCTTCTGTGTCAATAATGAATACAAATATTAAGTTAAACTCAATTTTTAAATACAAATCTTATCTAAGGTGTAAATGTAATAAAATATGTAAATTTTGTACTATGTCATGGACACTACGGAAATGAAAAAACGGAAAGATTATTGACTAAGCCAGTGTTCCCAAGAAGGAGGATTTAGATGACAGAAGTGCCAGAAAGTTGGCACTCATTCACTTAGTAAATACTCAGCACCTTCAATGGGCTATGCATTGCTCTACATTCTATGTCATATGACATGATGGTGCAGCTGAAACACAGCTGCTGACCTTCCAGAACTGGCATTCTAGTGAGAGGAGACACACCTGCATGCCCAGGACCTAAATGCCTTTGCAAGAATAGTGCTACCAACTTAAGCTACATAACACGTGAGCTACAAGACCTCATGGGCTAGACAAAAGCATCTATAATTTGAAATTACATTCAGAAATAAATGATGTTGAAATCATCCTCTTAAAGTTAATTTTAAAAATTGCTCACTTTTCAATAAAAGCATAAGCTTTAAACAGAAGTATAACTAAGCATTAACCAGCTTCCCCTACAGCCCACCTCCTTATAGCTGCTTACTGCTTAAAAGTCCCATCACCCCTGTCACAAGGTCCTAACTTCTATTGATAACATCTTTAACATTAAAAAAGAAAACTCAAGTTTCCCATTTGAGAATCAGGTAGATCCTGATTCTACCAGGCCCACTGACACCAGTCAGTCTGTGAACTCCCTCCAAGGAACTGACTCAGTACAAGAATGCAGTTTCTACATCCTTGTGATTTTTCTCTCCATGCCCTAACCAATCAGCAACCCCCAGTTCTTCAGCCCACCAACAACCAAAATTCCCTTTAAAATCCCAGCCCAAAACTTCTCAGGAGGCAGATTTGAGATTCCCTGGTGCCTCCTTGTTTGGCTGCCATACAATTATTAAGCTCTTTCTCTGCTGCAACTCCTGCTGTCTCCGTGTATTGGTCTGTTACCATGCAAGGGTGCAAAACTGGTGGTCCTGGTACAAAGCCGATGGTCCTGTAACAATCATGACATCACTGAAAACAATCTCAGGTATCCAGGGCACACAGAAGAACTAACAACCAATTGTTAACAGTAAATGTGCTTAGGGCAAGAGGACTGGAGAAGGTAAAAGATTCCACAAATAAAGAAAGAAGGCTGGGCTGGTTTAGTGGCTCATGTCTGTAATTCCAGCATTTTGAAAGGCCAAGGTGGGAGGATCACTTGAAGCCAGGAGTTTGAGACCAGCCTGGACAACAAAGCAAGAAGCCATCTCTATAAAAAATAAAAAAGTCTGCCAGGCATGGTGGTGCACGCCTGTAGTTCCAGCTACTCAGGAGGCTGAGGCAGGAAAATCTCTTGATCCCAGGAACTCAAGGCTGCAGTGAGTTATGATTGCACCCCTGCACTCCAGCCTAGGTGGCAGAACAAGACCCTGTCTCAAATAAATAAAGTTGTAGGTACATGGCTCATTTCTGCCTTGAATTAGTGAAGAGGTGCTGGCTACTCCAGTGCCACTCCCCATGGGAGCCAGAAAACTGTCAGGCTGCAGAAGGTGTGATCGTGCAATCACAACACCTTCTTGAAGTCAGTATTTCGTGTCCTCTGATGTCTATCTTTTCTCCCTGGCATTTTCCATAACTAAGAGCAGCAACTATATTTGACTTCCCAGAAGCTGCAGCAGAGGCAGTGGCATGAAAGAAAGGAGCATGTACAAATGAAAGGGTCAAAAGGCAGGAAAATGTACTTAGAGTACAATGTTTCTTGGAGCAAAATGTCTCAGTTTATGGTTTAGAGAAACTTATGCAAATGATATGCAAATTTGAAAACAGTAATGCTAATTCTTGTATAGTGTGCTTACTTTCATACCCTTGACTCTGACCTTTAAAAGGTCCAGGGCTGCAAGGCTGTGGACCTTGGCCATTGCCTGCTACCTGACCAGAGTTGGTGGTCAAGAAGTATAAAAGGATCAGCAGGGCTAAAAGGTGATGGATACAGAACATTGTTCTGCCTGAGAACACAGGATGGTATATTCAGGATGGGAGAAAAAGGGGCAACCGAGTCTGAAAGGCAAAACTTTGATTTTGTTTTGATCCATTCTATGCCACTTAGGTGTCAAGTCTTAAAGAACAAATCAGAGACTATAAAAGCACTGGCTGGAGCAGGTTATGAGTATCTAAGATATTATCTGGAAAAATGTATAAATTTATGAATTCATATGTTATTTTCCTAATAAGTCTTTATTCCTTGGATTATAAATATTTTCATATATAGGTTTTATCTGAGCATATTTCCCTGTTGTATCATACAAGATATGGGATTCTAACACACTGACTTTCTTAGAAGATATTAAAGGACAAGTAATTAGCCAGAAAAATAACTGGCTTTTTGATTAAGCTCTCTCTCAATGAAAGGTATTATTACTGAAATACCAGAAAAAAACTTTAAAAGCTTACAAAATAGTTTCCCCTCCATCAATGTTGGCATGACATTTTATTTCTGTCCTATTCATATAAGGCTCAAAAACTTTTGGGCTGACAGGTGGTTTTCTTATGGCCTGTGTTCATCCACTCTCTATAGAGGTTAGGGATGTCCTTTGGTTATTTACCAGAAAATTGCCATTCTCCATATTTTGCTGCAAAAAGCACACACTTTCTTGACTGGAAAGAGACACAGGGGCCCCCAGCTACGGCACAGAGCTGTGCTAAATATCAAGCTTGAACTGTGTGTGCCTACATGCGCTTCCTGAATGAGTCTAGGGAAACTGTAACATACTACCCATCCATTCAGAGCAACTCTCTGAATGACGTGACTCTGCCTTTAATAACACCTCCTTATCCCACTCATCCAGCATTTTCAATGATGCTGACAATCAAATTGCAAAGCTGAGTGACAGGCTGAAATCTCAAAGGGAACCCAGCATCTAGTTAAAAAATTCCCAAGGTCAGCAGGGAGTGTTCCTGAGCCCAGCACCAGACAGGAACAAAGGCCCTGTGGCAACAGCAGCTGGAAATGCCATCCATCATCATGCACAGATAAAGAGTGTCTAACTCCAACAGGGCACTTGCAAACATCTAGGGCTGTCCTGACACTTTGATAGATGGCCACCTCCTTTAATTAGCTCCTCCTGTCTCTGGAGGTTTCCAAAGAACTGATCGCTTGCTCCCACCTCCCTTTTCCCTGCCACCATTTGCATTCCTGAGTGGACAGGACCGGAGTAGGCACTGAGCCTCACCAGCCTCTTTCACTGTGTGCCCACCCACCACCACGTGACTCTCCATCCTCCGGCATGAAGCTACCACACTGACCTTTCGCAGAAGGAAGCAGATGCGCTCGATGTTCCTCAGCCGCTCCCTCTATCAGAAGGCACAAGAAAGAAACAAGAGGGCAGGTTAGGGGTTCTGCTAAAATAGCATGAGAAGGCCCCGCAATCAGCCCCAATAGTGGACAGAATCCACCAGAGACCCCTGCTAGGCACATGGCCAGCATGGTCCCACCCAGTGACTTTTTCTAACAGAGTTTCCGACTTTCTTCCCTCTACCTTGTCATGGTCATTTGCTCTTAACAGAACTCTCCCAGCAAACCGTATGGCCCCATCTTCCCTCTCAGTCCAACATAGATTTCTATTCTTTTATCTACAGTCAAGTCTCTCTCAGCTGCCATGTACACATAAGGTGGTCAAACTGCAGAATGGTACCTCATGTTCATGGAATATCCTAAAGCGTACAGCCAGCCCTCCCAGGAGGAATTCCCACTTGGGTCTCAAAGAGCGTATGTGACCTCATTAGTATCTAACGTAGACAAGTTCTCTGCCTGCTGGTTTTGTTTTTCTAAAGTGAGTCTATTTGGAAGGAGCAATCTCCCATCAAATTAGACACCAGTGATGCCCCCAGGCTAAGGCTTTTTAAGAAGTTCAAGTCCATCAAGGCCTGGCTCACTGCCAGGGGAAGGTAAGATGATGGCCTGTGGCTGGGCAGGTGGTGATGCCCACAACGTGCACTAAATGCTGTTGCCTCCCTTTTCCTTCAGTGACTTTAACAATTTGCAAAGCCACACTGAACACAGCTGTGGCATCACCCGGTGCTTCATTACTGAGGCAATTTGGTTGCTGTAGATGGAATGGTAATGAGATTCCTTGTGAATCCAGAAAGGACAGGTGGCTTGGACACTTCATTTCCCTAATTAAATCATAAATATAGTGATTCCTGTGCCTCCTGTAATCCCAGAGGAAGGAGCCCACATCAGGGCATATTAGTGTCCACATGGCTAGCAAGACACATTGCATACTCCTCACACATGTGTGCACACATACTAGCAAGACACACTGCATACTCCTCACACATGTGTGCACACACACTAGCAAGACACACTGCATACTCCTCACGTGTGCACACACAAGCACACACACTAGCAAGACACTGCATACTCCTCACACGTGTGCACACACAAGTACACACACTTACGTGCACACACGCATGAAAGGAGATGCTGCAAGACACACACTAGCTCCTTCTCCAGGAGGCCAGAGCCCCTG
The DNA here is from genome assembly GCA_031835075.1 of Saguinus oedipus. Taxonomy (NCBI): domain Eukaryota; kingdom Metazoa; phylum Chordata; class Mammalia; order Primates; family Cebidae; genus Saguinus; species Saguinus oedipus. The sequence goes on from CM063188.1 coordinate 42,845,575, forward strand.
AAGGACAACATCTACGATTAATTTTAAGTAATACTGAATGCCCAGCTGGTAAAAGGGAGGGAAAACATGAGAAATGAGGAGAAAAACAGAGCATTCCTCCTCCTCTCCATCCCAGAGGGTCCAACAATATTAGGAGCTTCAGGGCATCTTAAATCCAAATGGGCCTCATGCCCTCATTGAGAGACACATCATACGGATCACCAATTATTTGTGACACACAAGTCCTTCCAGGGCTGGAGTCGCCAATCAGTGAAGTAGCTTTCTTAAGCCACCTGAGTCTGAAATGCTGCTCTGGGGGCTCTACAGAGGTCTAAGAGCTTGTAGAAGAGTTAAATGAGGCATCCGAAGCATTTAACTTCCTGCCAGGGAGTAACATCATAAAAACTGGGAAAACGTGTCTAGCACTTTTCCATTTAGGGTTCTTACTTTTGTTTTTGTTTTAAATACAAGACAAGAGTCTTTTCCCCAGGGGCACCTAGAGTCTTTACTCTGTCCATGAACTTCATAGGGCCCAAGCTCCTTAATTAATCGTTAACTAATTAGAACTGTGCCTTTAACAATAGGAGTAAAAAAAGAGAATTGAGATTTAATTTCTACGCCACTTCAATATTCATCCAATGTTTAATCAACAAATATCTATGGGGCACCTACTATGTGCAAACGCTATTCCTGCACTGGCCTTTCACAGAAGCTCCGTAGAGAGCATATACTAGTCCTGATTTTCTTTATTCTGTCTTTGAAAGAGTCTGGCTCTATTTCATGGAATCAAAAAATACCCAAAGCTGACCTCAGATATTATAAAATCAGGTCTCTTAAAGAGACAACATAGGGGAGGGGGTAGGATGGCAGGATTTGGAGACTGGCAAACTTGGGTTCAAGTCCTGGCTTCACCACTCATGAGCTCTGAATCCCTGCACAAAAGAGTTCATTTTGTGGTTTATAAATTGGGTTCATGATGCCTGTCTCACAGCATTATTGTGAGGATTACGGATTATGTATATGAAGTTCCTAGCACATAGTAAAAACTCAAAAAAATTACAACTCCAGTAACAGCCCTCGACTTTCTAGAAGGGGACCCTGAAGCCTGGTTCTTCCATATGGCCTTTTGGTACCTCCCTAAAAGCATATCCTTCTTCATGGGGCCTGCAGCGAAGAAGAGACCTCTTTGTCCCTGCTACTTAAGAACCGCGCCATAAACCTTCCAGGCTAAGATGGTACCATGATAGCAGAACCTGTTGTTCTTTCTACAACTTCTGGCTGAAAAGGTCAACAAAGCTATTCAAATAGGCAAAAAAAAAAAATTGCCTTCGTGCTGGAAAGCATGGCCTGGAAGGAACTTCAGCTACACACAGAACCAGTGGATTTAGATTGAGAAGCACACTTGAATGAACTGTGTGTGCACCACCCTTCAAACTCAGAAGTGCTGGTCTGGAGTAAGTTTGGAAAAGGCTCTGTCCACATACAGGGTTGGTCCCTGGCTCTGGGACATGGAAAACAAACACCCAAAACACCCACCCCCACCCAGCATCCATTCAGAAGCTCCCAGTCAGAGGCATAGCCAGGGCACAGGGGAAGGGTGGCATGTAGGGCCTGCCAAGCCGGACAAGCAGGAAGACACCAGGAGCCATGCATGCCGGGGCAGGTGGCCTTTCACATCCTGAACCCAGACCAGAGCAATCAGACTGCGCCAAATTCTCCAGGCAGAGGTGAGCTGACCTCAGGCCCACAGAACCACCTGAGATCAATGCTGGCTGGGCGATAGATATGGGGCCAGGGGCTTTGTGCATCAACCCACCCTCCATATCTCCATCTGAGAAACCTGGTGCCTGAGTGGAGAGTGCAGCACGGGACATCCCTTCATGGTGCTCATGTGCCTGCAAGAACGCTGGCCAACATGGAGCCTCTTTCCTTATTTAAGGATGATTAATCAAAACACATGAGCACAAGGCTTTGAGGACTCAAGAGCCACAGCACAGTAGACAATTTCTCTGGGTTACTGGGACAGTCACACCTGATTTGCAAGAGACCTCAGCACACTTCAGGTATGAGAAGTTTCCTTCACAACCTTGAGCCAGGTGGGAAGGCACAGTGGAGCAAGAATGTTCTTTCTGCACTCAAATCACTCACATTCTCACCCTCTTTTCCAGGCCCTGGGTAGCTTGGGGTGACAGCACCTTCCCATCACCAGTATCCACTACTTACCGCATGAACAGGGTTGCATTGGTCTATGGGGCTCTTAAAATCCGTCCTTAACTCATCAAAGGCAATTATCTGAAACAGAATACAGAGATTTGAGGTGTTAGTGCAAATATGAGTCAATACACCATGTCCAAAGCCTCTGTGGATTTGTTTCCAAATAGTACAAGAGAAAGGAAGAGGCTGTAGATGGCATGAGATTGGCCAGCAGCTGGTGACTGTTGAAGCTGGCAATAAGCACATGGGGTTGATTATATTCTTCTGTCTACTGTGTATGCTTAAAATTGTCCTCAGTAAGGTTTTTTAAGTATTCTGTGCTTTACAAAGATGTAGGGAAAGTCTATTGTGCTGAGGGCATATGGGGATTTAGATAAAAGCACAAAAAATTTAAAACTTCAAACCACTACTTTAAGCTCCTTTCCTTCCAGGCAGAGCTATTTATTTTGTGTGTGTGTGTATTTGGGCAGAAAGGGTGATTGGAAGTAAAACAGAAGTCAGGTGAGAGGGAAAAGAGAAAAACAGGGCAGTAGAGTTGACAGTTACAGAAATAACCAGTCTCTAGATGTCCACAAGCCTGGACAGGAGGCTCTGGGCAGTCAGCACTTCACAGCACAGTCCTTTGAACTTCAGTCCTAAGTTCATTTTGGATGAAGACTCAGAACTCCCCAGAGAGCAAGTTTCCCCATAAGCCCAGAGGAAAGAATGTTGGAGAGGACTACTCCAGTCACAGAACGAGGCACGGCCCGTCCACAGAAACACGTAACTGACAGTGAAGGTTCACAAGCCCACACTCTAACCGCAGCTACCTGGTCTACTGCAGGAAGAATAAATAACAGAACAAAGTGGGATTTGGCCAGGGGTGTGTCCTTTCTTAGAGTGTGGAAGCCTTGGGTGCTTGCAGTGAAATCTCTCCTATTGAAAATAAACAGACATGGCCAGGCGCGGTGGCTCACGCCTGTAATCCCAGCACTTTCAGAGGCCAAGGCAAGGGGATCGCCTGAAGTCAGGAATTTGAGATCGGCGTGGCCAACATGGTGAAACCCCGTCTCTACTAAAAACACAAAAATTAGCTAGGTTTAGTGGCATATACCTGTAATCCCTGCTACTCAAGAAGCTGAGGCAGGAGAATCGCCTGAACCCAGGAGGTGGAAGTTGCAGTGAACTGAGATCAAGTCACTGCACTCCAGCCTGGGTGACAGAGTGAGACTCCGAGAAGACAGACAGACAGAGGACAGAAAGAAGAGAAAGAAAGAGAAAGAGAAAGAGAAGAGGGAAAGAGAAAGACAGAGAAAGAGAAAGGGAAAGAGACGAGAAAGAGAAAGAGAAAGAAAGCGGGGAGGGGAGGGAGGGAGTGAAGGAAGGAAGGGGAAGGGGAAGGGGAGGAAGGAAGGAAGGAGGAAAGAAAGAAAGAAAGAAGAAAGAGAGAGAGAGGAAGAAAGAAAGAAAGAAAGAAAGAAAGAAAGAAAGAAAGAAAGAAAGAAAGAAAGAAAGAAAGAAAGAAAGAAAGAAAGAAAGAAAGAAAGAAAGAAAGAAAATAAACAGACATAACCAACTCCCCAGGAAGGCACATCCCAGGGGTCCCTGAACACTTGGCAGAATTGCCGAAGCAAGGAAGCAAGCTTCCCACCCGCCGAATGTCCCCAATCCAGCAACATAGGGCTGAGAGTAAGCAGCAAGTAAGAGAAAACAACTTCCCTCTACACAGCAAGCAGAATCTTAGAGCAGTCATATGTCATCCTGATTTCAATCCTCCTACAGAATTTGAAGAAAATTTCAGTATAGCTTGTATTAAACCAACATATTTTTATATCGTCCCATGCCAGATAGTTAATTATCCAGCCTGTACTTAAACTCTTTACTAACAAGCAACTCACCACTTACTGAGGATGCTCATTCCATTTCTGGCTACCTCTAATTAATCATTGCTTTCCTTATTAAACTAATATATAACTCCCTGAAGCTTCCACCCACAGCCTAAGTCAGGGTCAGCAAACTACAGCCTGAAGGCTAAATCCAGCCTGCTACCCATTTTTGTTCAACCCGTGAGCTAAGAATATTTTGTTGTTGGTGTTTTGGAGACAGAGCCTCACTCTGTTGGCCAGGCTAGAATGCAGTGGCACAATATTGGCTCACTGCAACCTCTGTCTCCTAAGCTCAAACAATTCTGCCTCAGCCTCCCAAGTAGCTGGGATTACAGGTGTGTGTCACCATGCCTGGCTAATTTTCGTATTTTTAGTAGAGATGGGGCTTCATGTTTTTAACATTTTTTTAAATAATTAAAATAAACCAAAAGGAGGATATTTTGTGGCATGTGAAAATTATATTAAAATTCAAGTTTCAGTATCCTGAGATAAAGGTTGATTGGAATATAGTAGCGTTCATTCTTTTATCTATACTGCTTCTGCACAATGGCAGGGTTGAGTAGAAGTTACAGGCTGTAAGGTTCACAACACCCAAAATGTTTACTATTTTGCCTTTTGTAGAAAAATCCGCTGACCCCAGCCTATTCTTTCATTTGCCCTCTAGAGCTCTCCTCTCCAATATGATAGCCACTAGCCACATGTAGCTATTAAAGCTTAAACTTTTAACTAATTAAATTAAAAATTCAGTTCATACACACGTTTTAATTGTTCAACAACCCTACCTAGTAGCTATTACACAGCACAGGTGTAAAACATCCCCGTCACCACAGAAAGTTCTACCAGACAGCGCTGCTTTAAAGCACATAGGATGGGTCAAATCACTCTTCCACAAAGAATCCCTTTAAGTACTGTCAGCTACAGGGACCTCAGCAAATCTTTCTTCTTCAAGTTAAATGTCTCCAACCATTGTTTACACAAACTGGCACTAAGCTGCCTCATCATCCTGATTGTCCACCACTGATGTTTCAGGTTATAAATGTCCATTCTCAACACTAGATTAAACACTAGATTCAAGGTGAGGGTGGCTGGTACAGGCAGTAAGAATGTCACTCACCTCCTCTGTTCTATAGTCTATGCTTCTTTTAATCCAGCCTGATTGCATTAGCTTTTTTGTGGCCATATCACATTCCTGGCTTTATACTAAATTTTCATTCCCTAAAAACCCTAGGTCTTTTTTCATGTGCTTCGGTTAAACTCAGACTACCTCATTCTGCACAAGTATTCTTGGGTTTAGAGGCCTAAGAGCAGGAACAAATCTTTATCCTGATTAATTCCTCCCTATTCAATCTGGTCTGTTGGTCCCATCTTTTGAGACATGACCTATCTCCCAACTGTTATGCAAATCCTAATAAACACAATATCCTCAATACCCACATCCACATTCACTCTGATATAAATGTAAACCAAGCCAGGACCAAGGGCAGAGCTCTGAGCTCACCATTCCTAGCTCCTGTGAGGCTGACATTGGTTTTCCTGGCACCTATTATCTATCCAGTTATAAAGACAGTTCACTACATTTTGATCCAGTCACTGATAGCAAGTATCTGGATAGCTGTAGAACTTCACAACTGTTAGTGCACCACATACAAAACCCCGGCAAAGAGGCTGGGTGCCCATGGAGGAAAGGGAGCCAAGCCTCCCCCATGGTGGACAACCCCCATTCCCAGTCCTGCCCCAGGGCCTGTGTCCCCGTCTGAGTGCAGGGAGTGGGTCTGGACTGAATAGAACAAATGTAGCTGGAGCTTGAAGTAGGAGAGAGGAGCCAATGGGGAGCTGGAGCTGTTCAGCCAGGCTGAGAGCCAGTAACCCTGCCTCAGCCTACCTCAGCGCCTCACCTGGCGCAGTCGAAGGAGGCCTGAAGAGTGGCTTATGCCTTTGAACTCCCTGAGATAAGAGGTCCTTCATGAGTGTTTTCTGATGAGGTGATAGCAGTGCATCCATGAGGACAGAGGCTTTCAGCCTCCCTGTCCCCAGTATCTACTCACCAATATATCTATCCATTCATCTAACATTCAGCCGGCATCCTTTATACACAGGCACTGGGCTAACCATTGCAGACGCAAAAATCAACAAGACTGGTTGCCTGTGCTCACCAAGTTCCTAGTCTAGAGGGGGAGACCGCCATGTAGACAGGCCACTGTGCTACAGTGTGATGAGGGCTGCCAAGACGATTGTAATAACAGCTATCAGGTATTGCCTGCTCACCATGTCCGGTGCTGGGCTACATGCTGCACATGCTTTTCATCATTTAATCCTTTGACCACCCAAAGGATTAAATGGGGACCCAAAATAGTACCTACCTCACTATTATTGGTCCCATTTCAGAGACGAAGAAACTGAGGCCCAAAGTAGTTAAGTTACTCGCCCAAGATCACTCTTTGGTGCCAAGATCCAAACCAAGGCCTGCCTAACACTTAAAACCTGAGCAATACCATTACATTCTTCTGCCTCCAAGTACATACAGAGAAAAGTAAATAAGGAGTCAGAAGACATACAGAAGAATGAACAGCTGTCCCCATGGAACCAAATCAAGGCTTCCCTGAGGAGGCAGGGTTTCAGCTCCCCGCCGCCTAGCACTAATTCATAAATAGATTCCCAGTCCCAGCCTCCTGACCTGTCTAAGGATAGAAGCCACAGGCCCCACAGTGTAGTCTCATCTTTTGAGTGTGGCAGACTTCTACCTAGTGCTAAGCCTTAGCATCAGCAATGGACTAAGTGTGATAAGCACGATGATGTAAGGATGGGCAGATGAGAGGCCTGCACAGTTTAATTCAGCTGAATGCACAGACCGGCCTGTGTGAGTGTCCTACAAGGCTCCATTGCACCCTGAGGCCCAGCCACTGACAATACAGGTTTAACTGCTGAACTTTACCTGAACTTTAACTGCTAAACCAACAATAAGATCACTTCATTTCTCACTCCTGTCTTTAAAACATTTTTACATTTAATGCAGTAAAATTCACTCTTTTTGGTGAAGAGTTCTGTGAATTTTGACAAATGCAATCATGTGATCACCTCCACAATCAAGACACAAAACTGTTCTATCACCCCCAAAATCCCCTTCTGCAATGCCTCCCCACCATGTCTCACCCCTGCCCCTGCCCAGCAACCACTAATCTGTTCTCCATCCCTCTAGTTTTGCCTTCTCCAGAAAGTCACATAAATGGAATCATGGAATATGTAGGCTTCTGAGCCTGCTTTCTTTTGTAAGCATAAGGAAATACACTATGTGTTTAAGTTTAACCCACACCATTGCCTGTATCAACGGTTTGTTCCTTTTTATTGCCGAGTAGTACTCCATTGCACAGATGAACTACGGTTTATTTGTCTGCCTGTTAAAGGATATCTGGGTTGTTTCCAGATTTTGACAATTATGAATAAAGCTGCTATAAACATCTACACAAGTGCTTTTATCTAAACACAAGTTTTCAATTTCCTTGGGCAAATAGGAGGGTCCATGTGGTAAGTGTGGGTTTAATTTATAAGAAACTGACAAACTGTTTTCCAAAGTGGCTGCACTATTTTGCATTTCCACAAGCAACATGAGCCTTCCAATTACTCCACATCCTGGACAAAACTAAGTACTGTCAGTTTGATTTTTAGTTGTTTTGTCCGGTTTTGTTTTTTTAGTCATTTCAGTAGGTGTGTTAAGGTATTGTTATAGTTGTAACTTGCATTCCTCCACTGACTAAGGATGCTGAATATCTTTTCATGGGCTTTGTTGCCATCTGTACATCTTTTTTGATGAAATGGTGTCCAAATAATTTTCTCTTTTAAAACAAAATTAGCTCATTGTTTTGTTACTAATGATCTTTGAGAGTTCTTTATATATTTTGGATACAAGTGTCTTGTCAAATATGTAATTTGCAAATACTGTTTTCTATGCTGCAGCTTGTCATTTCATTTTTGACAGTAACACTAGTTTATCCAATTTACCCATTTTTCTTTTACGGATCATATTTGGTATTCGACCTATGAACTCTTTTGGAACTAAGGTTTTCACTAATCTTTTTTTCTAAAGCTTAAGAGTTTTCTTTGTGGAAAAGCTTAAACTACAAATTCAATTTATTTAACAGATTTAGGACTATTCCAGTTATCTATTTCCTATGACATGAGCTCTGACAGTTTGTGATTTCAAGGAATTGGCCCATTTCATCAAAGTTGTCAAATTTGCAGATTTATATTGGGAGCCATGCCTATTTTTATATTTCACCCTCCCTAATCGGACATCTCCCCTGCTTTTTTTCTCACCAGACTTTTGAGATGGAGGCTTAAGTGATCACAGGAAATGTAAGACAAGTTGGCAGCAAAGCAGTGGAAACAAAGCAAGAGTGATCGTTCTTCCCCAAGTCACATAACTGAAGTCCTTGAAAGCCAGGTTGCCTCTGTGCCGCCTGGGGCTGGGCCCTGCCTGAAAAAGTGGGGCAAGGACGGGGCTCTGGGGCAGAAAACTGGAGGTCCTGAGGAGATGCAGCACCAGAGGGAGAGAGAAGGATCAAGTTATATCAGTAACATAACATAATATATATGGGCAGACTGCAGGACTTAGTGGAGTACCAGGCTGGAGGCTTGAGAAGCAGAGCCAGGGGAAGCCACTGAGAAGTTCAGAAAGGAGGGCAGCTACAGAGAGAACACTCTAGATGTGAAGCTGTTTCTATGAACATTGAACCCTGTTCCTACCACCACTAGGCTTAGGCAAGTTCAGCCCAAAAGGCCCCGCCCCAACCCTCCAGCCTATGGCCTCTCCCTCTTCCCCCAACCACAGGACCACAAAGCAACGATGCATGAAAGCTCACCGTGCAGAGCCTCACCAAGTACTACTGCAAGGTCAGTAGTTGCTTGGGTCTGCCCTAAGCCTAGATGGCCTGGATTCCATCCAGCCTCAAAAGTTGGGAAACTATAAAGCATCTCATGCTTCCTTCTTTGGGTTCACAGAATTTATAATCAGGAGATTTTTTTTAAAGTTATCTCACTTGTTTGAAATCATTATTTTGCTAAAAATAACCATGCCGTACGATGGCAAAAAATAAAAATAAGAAAACCTTCCTGCAAGATGAAGAAATTATCAAAATGTCAACGTGCATTAGCTAATGAGTCCTCAGGGCTGCCCCATCAGAGCTTAGCATTAGAAGAGGCTGGTTTTCTCTGGGACTTCCTCTTCCCTGCATTTGCTCCTCTTATTTCTGCAAGCTCTTAAATGGTTGAGACCTCACTACCTTGCATGTGTATTGCATTACCTTATTGACATAACTGGACCTGCACTAGTACTCTGTGAACTGAATAGGGATGTCCCCCTAGCACACAAGTTCAGGAGACCAAGACCCAGTCAGAGTGTTTGAATGACGTACTCCACCTTACATGATGAGGGACAATCCACACTGGACCCAGGTCTCTGAGTCTTTGACCAGTTAGTGCTCCATCCAGCACACTGTGCTGCCCCTCTGTGACTTGAACGGGTAAAAAGAAAGTATTGGGTTACTGAAGAGGCCCAGAAAATGTTGACTAGAGACCCACGATACACCTGGCACCATTTTTGGCTCTCTAGAACAGTAGTGAGAAAGAAGAAAAGGTCCCTGCTTTCATAGAAATTATAATCAAGGGTAAGAGTGGAAGAGATAATTAAACAGATAATAAAAGCATCAGAAAATGGCAGACTGTATGAAGAAAGTAAAGCAGCTCAGAGGAAGAAACAGAATTGAGAGTAGAGAGGGAGGTGGTCAAGAAAGGCTCTCTGAGGAGGTATCTTTTAAGCTGAGAGAACTTCATGACCAGGAGCCAGATGAGGAAAAGTCTGGGAAGAAATTTCCAGAGACGGAAATCATGCTGCAGATGCCAGAAGCAGGAAATAAGCTTGGCAGGTGTGAGGCAGGGAAAGGCCTGCACAGGGGAAGCCAGAGAGTGAGACGGACAGCAGGGAGAGGGGAGGTCAAGGCTCAGGGCTGGCCAGGATCCCACTTGTGCAGGGTTCATCCAACTCCAGCCCCCTCAAAGTAGACGGTGTGACAAGGAGCCATGTGGCCCATCTGCTCCACTGGTGACATGGCCCTCATGTGACTCGCAGGACTGAGTGTGTTTGCTAATTGTGGTCTCTCACTCTAACAAAAGGAGTTACATGGACATGACTGAGGGGGCCACTGCTGATACAAGTTGATCGGTGTGAAACCAGTGTCACTTGTGCAGACTGTGGAACTGGTGTTCGGCTGACAGCTTTCAAGTCCGTTCCAAGAAGTAGCAGATTTACTCAAATGAAAAGTCAGGGTTCAGGGGCAATGTTTAAAGAGATCATGAATCCTAAGCAAGTCATACCCAGGAAATCAGAGGATATATTTAGGTTAACCCATTTTAGCATTTGGGCACTGGCAAAAGCTGTGCAGTTTTCTAATGAAGCCTACCTACGTTAGGAAGGGCAATCTGCTTTACCTATTTAAATATTAATCTCATCCAAAAACACCCTCACAGAAACATCCAGAATAATGTTTGGCCACATAGCTAGACACTATAGCCAAGTCAAATTGACACGCAAAGTTAACCATCACAAGCCCCCAATACTAGGGACTGTCACAGGCTCTAGGCAGTGTGCTGGGCCCTGGCCAGGGGGGCTTGGTTGGAAGATGGCAGAGTGATGACCAATGGGTCCTTTTCACATGTGAGACACCATCAGAAATCACAGCATCCAGCATCTTGGCACATGCTCATCTTAGGAAGGAAGCTGCCTTACAGTAAGGTGGGAAAAGTGTGTGACCCAGCCTCCTCCACTTAGGGATGAGGAGCCTCAGGACCACAGAAGAAAGGGACCTGTCCTGGCACTCTTACCTTCAGAGTCTGCACAGGGTTGCTTATCATTGTCTCAGGAGCAGTGTCCACTCTCACCATGAGTGGCCACCATCTGTGCTGTGGGGTACCCAGAACAGGCTCTACAATAGGATGGGGCTGGGCCAACCCCAAAGATGAGACTTGAGGACCACGAGCACTCCCATAGGAGGAGGGCTGCTGCTCAGGAAAATGAGACCCAGCCCTTCTGCTGCCACACCCTCCATGCCTGAGCAGCAGCCCCGAGTGCCCAGATCTGCCCGTGCCACTGCCTTCTAAGTCCTCGCTCAGCCATACTCCCTTCTCACACAATTGCCACTGACTCCACGCCTCTCTCTCCTGAACAGGTACTGCCTTTTTAGAGTGAAGAGCCCTGGATCTGAAGGAGGTCTCACTTGCATCCTGACCCTGCCTGTTCCCAGCTGTGTGACCTGGAATTTGTCATTTCACTCCTCCAGGTCGTAGCTTCCTTATCCATAAAATGAGAATAATCCCTATCTCAACTTGTTGCTATGAGTGCAAAATGGGGTGATATAGACTACAGCACCATGAGAGACAGAAATAAAGACTGTTGGATGTGGGGGTGGGGGGAATGCAATCATGTAAAAGGCACAACAGTGTCATTGTTATACATGCCACGCGAGTCAGTATGTCTTGGTTCAAATCCAAATTCTACCTCATTTATTCGTGTGACTCAAGCCCTCCAAGCCTCAGTGTCCTCAAGTATAAAGAGGAGATCATAGTGGTTTTTGGTTCCTACTTCATATTGTTACTTTGAGGATTAAATGAAACAATGTACAACAAGCACTGGGTGCAATGCTTAGCATGTCAAATTAAAACGTTAATATCATTACTTTTATTTCTGTAATTATTACCATGCAGATGTTTGGGCACAACCCTCTGGTCTCAGGGCTCTCCTCCTCTTTCTGGCCTTGAGCATGACACCATCTGAATCAGGAGAATCCAGGCACTATAGGGGAAAGCCGGGGTAGGGGGGTAGGAAAGAGCCATGGCAGAGCCACTCTGAGGACTCAGGTGGGTGATAAAGCCAGCATGGCCCATCCTGTTACAGGTGGAAACCTGAGCTCAGGGTTGTCAGGGCAGAGGATGGAGATCAGCAGATGAGCTGAGAACAGAGGCATTGGCTGCCCCAGAAGAGTCACTAGACCTGAATCATGAGTGCAAATTGGGAAACACAGGATACGTTGGATTATTGGCCATCATGTGCCAGAATCTGCAGACACAGCTGGTTCTGACAGTTTCCCTGGTCCCCGTCTAGTTAACAGGAAACAAAGACACCCCAGAGTCATGCAATTCTGGGACTAAAGCCAAGTGAGCAGGAGACCAGGCAGACCTAGCCCCAGCTGACTTGCTTCAGCTGACAGCACAGCTGAAGGTCCTCAACTCCAGCCAGCAGCCATCTGGGTCAGGGTGAAATCCCGAGAGAAGAGAATGAGAAGGCCCTTTCCTGCTGACTTGTCATAGGCATAGGCCAGGCTGTCACTCTGAACAGCTCAAGCAGTGAGGGAGGGGTTGGCAAGAAGTAGCGGCAGCCTGCAGTGTGCTGGGACCTCCCCCAGGCAGTCAGGCCAGAGTTCCCTGCTCCACCAGCCCCTAACTCAGCCAGCCCACTAGCACTACATCTGGGCCTGCATTCGAAGCACATTGGGACCACAGAGCCTGCCCCAGGTAACCGCCCCCAGCCCCAGGTTCTCCCCTCCTCTAACCAAATGTATTCGTGCTCTGGCATCCTTGGTTCTCAAACAAAAGAATGCAGGACGAATTTCTGGCTCAAATGTTTGACGATCTTCTAGACACGCTTTTGGAGTCCCTGCTTTCAGCCTCCCTCCTTCAGGTCCAATGTCCTCTACTCCTTGGGTGCTTCTTCGACACCTAGACCTCAAGGACCCATGGCCAGCCCAGCCTGCTCAGCTCTGGGGGAGCATGCACCCAAGAGTGAGTGTAGATGTGCACCAGAAAGGTTCCCCAAAGAATCTTCCATGAAGAGCCATCATTACTCATTCCTAAAAATACTTACTAAGCATCTACCATCTGCCAGGCACTGTCTTACATACAGTAAGACAGGCCAGGCCCTCTCTTACATACATATTTGTTCATTTATTCATTCATTCTCCTTCTAGCCCCTTAGCCCTTTTGCTCCATCCTTGGCAATTATTGTTTTATGTTTCATGTGTATCTTTCTATTCCTTGTGTTCTTACAAAATATGTGTTCTCTATGTGTGCACAGATTTTAAATTTACCTAACTCATATCCCATTCTTTCTTATCTTTTGCCCTCAGGAGTGTAGCTCCAGGGCCTCATGGGAGTGGCCACTTTACTTTGTCTAACAGACTTGACCATGTCACCTCAAATAATGTCACAAAATCCTAATTCATGTCACTTTAGGGATTGGTATACCAATTTCTTTGGGATTTATACCTAGGGCTGGAACTGTTGGGTCATAGGGTTTAACTGGACTGACTGTCCCCCTTGACTTCCCTTCAAAGTGGTTCCATTCCCCCAGCAGAGCTGTGAATCCTCTGTCCCACATCCCCTCAGACACAGGGCAGAATCCAGCTTTCTAGCATTTGCAGTCTAATAGGTAAAGTGCAATCTCTCTGTTGTTTTAATGTGTACCTCTCCAGAGATGATCTGGAGCAATTCTTTGTATAAAGGGCTAGCCTTTGGGGTTTCTTTCTCTGTTCATTGCTTAGATGCTTTGCTCATTTTTCAATAAGATCGCTGCCTTTTTCTCTTTTTGATTTGTACTGGTTGCTGGTATGCTATAGATGTGAATTTCTTTCAATTTTAGGCATTTTGAATACCTTCTCTCATCAGTCACCTGTTGATTAATTAATTCCATGGCTATTGTGTCCTTCACTGAATGAAAATCAATTCCACTCTTTTTTGCCTCGTATTTTATACTTTCTGAAGTTTAAGAAGTTCTTCCTTGTCCCTAATTCGTCTTTCCTAATTAGTCTTTCCTGTCATCTGATGCCAGTATTTGGAACTGTGCCAGGTCAACTCACGAGTCACAGTTACTTCATTCACTGAATATTTAATGAGCACTTACTATGTATGGGACATTGTGCTGGGAGCTGCAGACAGAAGACAAGGCATAGTCCCTGGACGAGATGACAGAAGTGGACTAAGAACTCCATGTGGCAAGAGATGAGAAAGGGCAACCCTAAGAGAAGGAATGAAATTTCAATTTGCAAACTGCCCCGGAGGAAGAGATCACAATTTCAGCAGGCACATGTCAACTATACGCAAGCAACGTGACAACAATGCAAACATTTGGGGTAGCCCAAGAATAGTGAAGACTATCACTGGGGGATCTACAATTCCTCTCCTAGTCTAGAAGAACTTATACTAGGACTTGAATGATAAAGTCTAAAGTTCTCAAAACCAAATGCGGAATCAACTACTAGCAATAAAACTTCTAAAATGCACTGGCTCAGCCTCCATGGTGTACCCAATGGATGGACTCCTTCAGTGTAAAGACATTTTTCAGCAGCCGTTTCCTCCAAACCTGCAGAAATCCATGAACTGGTGGTTGAAGGCTGAGCCATGGCTCTTTGTAAAAGCCTCCATGGGCTCCTAAGACAAGTGCCCACTCTAATGATCGCCTGCAGAAAAACTCGCCCCAACCAGGAGGATACCTATGCACTGTATTAAGATTCTTCTAAACAGCACCATCCACTTTGGGAAATTTTAAAAGCCAGGCATTATACATTTATTTTAAAATACTTCAGTGGAAAAATAGCAACCACAGTATCAACTCAGAATACAACCAGAGCATAGAGGACATGACCTTGCTGGAACCCTTATCAGACCGGGGCCAAGGCCAGTCAGAAAGCAGGATGGATTATTTCACTGCACATCAACACCTCCCAGTACCAGCTGTCTCTATGCTCAGAGAAAGGTCTGTCACCTGGGCTCGTGGAAGGGTCACGGTGTGGAAGTCAGGAACCTGACTTTGGGTTCTGGCTTGGCTTTTGACTGTGTGATTTTGAACAATCCCTTTACCCTCTATGCCTCGGTGTCCTCGTGTACAAAATTAGCTCATTGGATTGCATCAGTATTTCTGAATATGGATCAGGGTTGGGAAACATTTCAGAATTCCTTAGGAAAGTTGCCAAAATACAATGGGGCACGGGCCCTGCCCTCTACCTGCCAAATCAAAACCAGAGGGTGGCTTGGCCAGGCCAGTTGAGAGCCACCTGACTGGTTACATGGGGCTTGGGGATTGTTTGTACATCATCTGAAGCATCCCTCAGGCAAAAGAAGCCTAGCAAGCTAGGCTCCTTAAGAACCTACAGACAAAATCCTTGGGCTTATCACTAAACCTACTGACTCTTACCTGTAGATATCATTCCAGGGTGCTGGGGAAACCGGATTGGGGAGGGAGGAATTGTAAATCTCTTGTCCGAACCTAGGTCCATATACCCTGAATCCAAAACACAGCTTTGATCTCATAAGTGAGTCCTACCACATATGAATAGATGCAAAGAATGCAAAAAGCACATACAAAGAATCCTCGGGGTTATGCGTTCTGGGTGCCTTGGGGATTGCAGGAGGTACTGCTCCAGGTAAGGAGACACTGTTTTGCTCATGGCTGCATTCCAAGCACCTGGATCAGGGCAAGGCACACTGTGGTTACTCAATAAGTATCTACTGAAAGAATGAATGAATGAGTTTACCCATCTTCATATCCACGGCCCAGTGCTTGCAATAAATGTTAAATGTGCAAATATAAAACATTTCAAACTTATAAAAATGCTTTCATAAATCCTTCATTAGTTGATCACAGCAACCCACCGTGTTCTTCATTTAGATAAAGTAGGTTAGCTCCTTCTCTATCCCAGACTGTCCTCCTAGTGTGTGTAAGGAGAAATTATCTCTTCACTAAAGATGGAGGCTGGGAGTATCCAGTGTACAGTAGGGCAGTTCTGAGGCCCAGTCACATGTCTATACGTCACACAGCAGGTCCCAGGATTCAGAACCTCTATCTAGCCCACATGGTCCCTGACCTACTAATCAACTAACTGAATGTGCACATATTCAAGTGTGTAATACTCTACCTTATAAAAATTATTTCAAGTGGCTTATCAGAAATACATAGAGAAAAATAATTGAAAATAAAAATTAGGGCCAGGTGCAGTGGCCCTAATTCCACACCTGTAATTTCAACACTTTGGAAGACCAAGGTTGGCAGATCTCCTGAGGTCGGGAGTTCAAGACCAGCCTGACCAACATGGAGAAACCCCATCTCTACTAAAAATACAAAATTATCTGGGCATGGTGGTGCATGCTTGTAATCCCAGCTACTCGGGAGGCTGAGGCAGGAGAATCGTTTGAATCCGGGAGGCAGAGCTTGCGGTGAGCCGAGATCGTGCCATTGCACTCCAGCCTGGGCAACAAGGGTGAAAACTCCACCTCAAAATAAATAAATAATTACACCCAGAAAAAAATACAGAGGTGGGGGGGGGGGAGAGAGAGAGAGAGAGAGAGAGAGAGAGAGAGAGAGAGAGACCAAGACCGAGACTGCAAGACTGCAGGGTCCCCAAAGAGCCAAATTCATTGGCTTGAAAATTTGGATCTAAGTTTCCCAGAATAGCCAGGTGTAGTGGTGCACATCTGTAGTCTTAGGTGCTCAAGAGGCTGAGGGAGGAGCATCACTTAAGCCCAGTTCAATGCTGCAGTGATGTATTGTTACACCACTGCACTCCAGCTTGGGCAAAAGAGCGAGACCTTGTCTCTAAAAAATTAAAATTAAAAATAAGTTTCCCAGAAGCTTAAGTGGAAAGAGAAATCAGTTACCTAGCTGTCTATTTCCATAAACAAAAATGGTACCAGTTCCTAAGGGGAAACGATTCCCAAAACTCATATCTAAAAGTTATTTTCTGTACATATTTTAACTACACTGGAGAATACTGCACCCCCATAGCACACACACCAATAGGCATTAAACTGTTTGCTGTAGCATCCCTCAATAATGACTAAGAATTGAATAAAAGATGCGACCCAGCAAAAATATTTGATGGAAAAGGTAAGACAAGGCAATGTGATCCAAATTTTGAACGTGCTTCAGTCATCTTCCATCAATCTACTTCACAACTAGTGAAACTAGTCCCACTGCCCCACAGAACTGATACTTATGGTTTTCTTGAATACACGTGAAAATTGACCCTCCCTGGTCTTAAAACTTGAAACTTACATTTGTCTTATGTGAGTTCCCTCCTCAGAAAACCGATCCTCAAGCAAGGAACTGAAAGTCACTAGATCACCACATCCAGTGAGATACCAGATCCCTCATCCACCATGATTGCTTCCATACCCCTCCCTAATTCCTATTTTCCTGGAAGTGGTTGCATTCCTTCCCTACTATATAAACCCCCAATTTTAGTTGGCTGAGAGGAATGGATTTGAGGCAATCTCCCAGCACTCTGGCTGATATCACCCAAATAAAACTTTCTTCCCTGGCAATACTCATTGTCTCAGTAATTGGCTTTCTGTGCAGCAAGCAACAGGACTAGACCAAACCCCTGGCATTTCAGTAACAGATTTTGGTTCCTTGACCAGAAGGCCTTGTTCATGGCTCTGCAACTGTGGGCCAGGAGAGTCTCAGAAGCCCTCCTAAGTAGCTACTTGGCCCTTTCTCTGGCTGGAGATGGGTTTCAGTCTCTCTCTGACTCTGTCACTGTGGCCCCAACTGCATTGCTGATTGCCTAGGAATAACAGTCTTTGAAATTTGACATCTGCATCTGGAAAAGTGAGTCTTTTGTGGGCACCAGACAAGGGGAATGGCTCAATTTTAGGAATTCCAAAGAAATTTCCATTTGCAGCTTGAACAAGTGCAACCAACAGAGAGGCAAGCATGCCAACTATTTGTTTGGACAGTCCTGGGGCTTGTTAGTAATTGTGCGGGACAGGTATCTTTCATGGGTCTAAACAGTGGCAACTGCTCCTCTCAATTTTACAAATTCTGAAGGAACTTCCATCTGCAGGTTGAACAAGCCCAACCAAGGAGGAAAGGACCCCAACTATTTCAGTTTGGACACTCTTGGGGCATGGCGGCTGCTGCTGCTGCAGTTGGATTGTGCTTTGGTGATTGTGTGTGCATTGACACAGCTGTGGGAGGTCAAGGTTCAATCCCAGAGTACAGCCTGCTTGGGTGCATTCTTTGGGTTAGTATGAACATAGTTGGGGGCCAAGGGAACAAGGGAATGTCTATGGCCATATCACCCTGAACGTGCCTGACCTCATCTCATCTTGGAAGGTCTTTGAATTGTAGGGCTGTCTTACAATCGGATTCCTTTTACTGTTAAATGGAAAACTGGGTCGGAGTTCCTTGTATCCAGGCTTGTAGTCTGCTCATCTAAAAAGGGTCAGGACTGATTAGTATTAAGTTGGTGCAAAAGTAATTGCGGTTTTTGCCATTACTTTTACTTTTTTTTTGCAATTACTTTTGTGCCAACCTCATACATGATGTTCTTCTGTGGTGCTGTTTGGTCCCAGTGTTCTTTGAAGTCTAGGGGGGTTTGGCCTTTAAAATCAAACTGCCAGGGAAACTGCTTAACCCAAAATTTTGGTTCACAGCCTTCACTGGATTACCTACCAAGGCAAAATTTAACCACATGAACACGTTCATAAACTGTTGAGTTTGCATTGCTATCTCACGGCTAGAACTCCAAGGTAAAAGCTATTGGATCTTTGTTTATATGTGTCTGGACATTATGTGTTGTCTTTACCTGGTACCGAATTGGCTTATAAATAAAAGGGAACTCATAAATTAAGTAAATAAGTCCAAGGCTTTCTCAAGTTCATGTGATTTAAGTAAATCCTAAATAAACAAGCTGGCTTTAAATTTATTGGTAAGATTAAAACAGAAATGTCTTCAGCATTGTCAACATATTTTTTGGGGTGGTTATATTTGTCTCTGCTAGATATTTTAAAGTGTAAGGGTTTGGCACAGAAGGTTATAAAACTATAAACCCAGCCAAAACAAATGATCTTTGTATGATTTTTTTTTATAAATAAGACTAATATCATTAATTTAATAGAAAGCTGAATCTTCTTAGTTACTGGTGAAAATATCCATGTATTTAACTTTAAGTTTCTTGGGTGAGCACTTAATATGCACAGGTTATAAAAATAATTAACAAGGAAATAATGACTAGCTCTAATATCTCAGTTCTCATAAGTAATCTAGATAAACTGCTAAAAATGAGTGAAATGTAAATGGGATAAAAGCTACAGCTGAAATTTTTATGTAATTTAAAATCTTGAAATTATTTTAAATGCTCACTAGATGTCTGGGTCATTTCCAATTAAGAAAGGGTTATAGTAGAGGGGAAACATATTTTTATGAAAAATTATGGAATTTTCCTACCTATAAAATGCTAACAACTGATAGACAGTTCAGAATTTCTTGCTTCCTAGATTTTCACCCAAATTTAAGGTAACTAAGAACAGGAATTCTAGCTAATATTTAATTTTGAGCCACAGCCATCAACACAGCCATGCTGCCACCCCACCTCCCTGCTTCCCGCCAGTTTCCCACATCCTCCAACCTGTTCCAACAATCTGGTAAAACATGGTGGATTACTATGAAGTTCTAGGTGTGCGGAAACATGCCTCACCGGAGGATATTAAACGACATATCAGAAACTGGCACTGAAGTTGCATCAAGTTAAAAATCCTGAGAATAAAGAAGCAGCAGAAAGAAAATTCAAACAAGTAGCCAAGACATAAGAGGTGGTGCCAGATGCTAGAAAATAAGACAGCTATGACAAATAGGGCGAAGGAGGATGAAATGGAGGAGGCGGCGGAAGTCATTTTGACAGTCCGTTTGAGTTTGGCATCACATTTCGTAACCTAGATGATGTCCTCAGGGAATTTTTTGATGAAAGGGACCCGTTTTCATTCAACTACTTTGAAGACCCATTTGAGGACTTTTTGGGAAATCAAAGGGGTCCCCCCAAGGGAGTAGAAGCTGACGGATGGTTTTTTTTTTTCCTCAGCATGCAGTAGATTTCCGTATTTTGGAATTGAATTTTCTTCTTTGATATAGGATTTACTTCATTTTGGTCACTAGGTCATGGGGGACTCATTTCATTCTCTTCCACATCATTTGGTGGTAGTAGGATGGGCAACTTCAAATGTGTATCACCTTCTACTGAAATGGTTAATGGCAGAAAAATTACTTAAAAAAAAAGGATTGTCACGAATGGTCAAGAGCAAGTCGAAGTTGAAAAAGAGGGCCGGTTGAAGTCCTTAACAATACATGGTGAGGAGCAGCAACTGTGCTTGGTTAACAAGTAATTCAATTCACACATTTAACATAAATGTCATACTATAACAAGCACCATTTGAGGATTAACAGAAACAGTTTTTTGAAGAAATCCAATGAACGTGACTTTCAGTATGATTGTACCTAAAGGATTTATCAACAGCTTTTCAGAGCTCCTATTTGTCATAGACTTGTGAGTTTATTGTTGGGACCACAAAACAGGACTCTTTTTGTTTTAAATCTCTGTATGCACTTTGCTTTTTTATTAAACATACTCCAAGGTGAGCCTTGACTCATCATTGGTAGAACAAGATTGTACACTAAAACCAGCACGGATCTGCTTTTCCATCACGTCTGAAATGTGAGCCAGCAGTGTCAGCCTGCTATGATGTTAATATTGCCAGGACAAGACTTCTATAGGAATAATTTCATTTTTCTTCACTATTTAGTAGTGAAAGATATCAATGCATTAACAGTAATGTGTTTCTGGTTTAATGTAAATTAAAGATGTTTTCTACTTGTGCATAAATGCTGGCAATTTATTAGGTCTTGACAATTGTTTAAACAGGCAATGTTAAGCTTGGGTTTAAAAAAGTAAAGCTGGTAAGCTGGGTCTTTGTCACTTGCTTTTAAAAAAAGAAATGCAAATGTGTTCAGTGCATTCCTTCCTGAAAAAAAATTGTATATAGGATATTCCAAAGAAGATGTGTCCTTATTGAGAAAAAGAATAATTTTGTTTAATTCAGAAGTTATCTGATATGGTTTGGCTGTGTCCCCACCCAAACCTCATCTTGAATTATACTCCCATAATTCCCATGTGTTGTGGGAGGGAGACAGTGGGAGATTGTTGAATTATGGGGGTAGTTTCCACCATACTGTTCTCATGGTAGCGAATAAGTCTCACAAGATCTGACAAGGAGTTTCCACTTTTGTGTCTTCCTCATTCTCTCTTTGCCCACTGTCATCTATGTAAGATGTGACTTGCTCCTCCTAGCCTTCAGCCATGATTGTGAGGCTTCCCCAGCACTGTAAGTCCAGTTAAACCTCTTTCTTTTGTAAATTGCCCAGTCTCAGGTATGTCTTTATCAGCAGCATGAAAACGGAGTAATACATTATCCAAAGCTTAATTTAAATTATAGACTTGGAAAGGTTATTTATGAAACAAGGTAGAAAGGAACCAATAGGTAGGGGAGAGAGATGTGAAAAAGTTCATATTGGTCACCTATGTTAGAAAAGAATTTTCCATAAAATACCAATTTGCTCTTAATCAAATCACAACAGGTTTTGATTTTGATTCTATACCGTTTCTTTTTGAAAACTTCTCAAATTCATGTCTCTGAATGCATCTTGGTGCTTCCAGCTTTTTTCTCCCCATGAAGAGGCCTGAGATGCTAACTCTCTCCTTCAACTTTTTCCTACCTCCTTTAACTTTTTTCCTCAGTTCTAACTAATTACAGTGGCCTGATGCTGAAATGTTTATCTATAAGGTCTAGGAAAGCATACATGGTCTTCCAGTATAACTTGATTCTGTATTCTCAGCTTTTCTTGTTTATGTCTAAATTGTTCCATGTAATTGGAAAATTTCTCTTGCTGTTCCCCTGCTCAGGGTACTAGTTTTCTGGTTTCTTGTTTCCTCTATAAGGTTCATCCATGACCCTGGACACACTCTTCCTGTGTCTGATTAATTCAAGTACTTTTTTCTCATCAGGTGTGAATTTCAGGTTATCTCAATGAGCTTTCCATGAGGAGAAGCAATCACACTGCAGAAGGTCTTTCTTTGTCTTATGGTAACTAGACTAAGAAGCATATTTTACATTTTAGCAAGATTATTTCTATCCCATTATTACTAAGTTTTTGTTTAATTAGTAAAAGTGGAATTTAAAGTTTTTACATCCTTGTAACTTTCTGTATTGCTTTTAAAGTCCTTGTGCTATTAAGTTACAGGGCATTGACTCCTGGTTCTGAAAAAGGCACCGACTCCTGCTACATCCTAAACATTGACACCAGTCAAAGCCTTGTCTTCTGACCCAGGAGAAGGTAACAAAACACACTGCTTTCACAAGACACAGGGCCCAAAATTATAACTATTCAATCCCTCTAGGCCCAGGGACTATAGCAGAAGAGGTGGGCACATGAGATTGCAAGGCCAATTTTGAGTAAAATTAATTCAGTCTTTCTAAAAACTAAACATTAATATCACAAGCACACTGATGCAAGGCCAGCACCTGGGCCTCTGTGTCAGAATAACAGGGTTTCTAGAAGCACTGGTCTGCTCTAAAAGAAAATTATAAAATGTTATAAAAGGTTTATGTAAATGTCAAATTGGTTAAAATTAGATGAAATTGTTTATAAGGTTTTACTGAACTTAGCTTTAACACTAATAATGCACTATACAGAGGTAAAATTTGATTTTCTCTTTTGAACAAAATGTGTAACATTAATAAGAAATAATAGAAGATTTCTGTTTACCTTTTCAGTTAACTGCAGGAAAAAAAGAGTAGAGAGAGAGAGAATTTTTCTTTTGAGCTATTTATAGCCTTTAACAATTGAGTAAACTAAACTCATCAATAAAATTTGAAGCATAGTTCTATTTCCCTGATTTCTCTAGAATTTGAAAACTATTTGTGGTGTTCTCAATTTATGGCTTAATATATGCTTTGTATGCAAACCATAGGGGGCTGCCTTTACGATGGCAGGTATATTAACCTTATTTTTTAACTTTGGGGTTTCGGCCCTTATGTTGATTTAAGGGTTAAGGAGTGTGTGTTCACCTCCATTCCTGTCTGGCCTAGAACTTTTAAGTGGCCTTGGACATGGGTGGCCTACTGAAGGATAGGATGAACCCAAGGCAGGTAGCCATACCACCCTGGCAATGACATGGGACAAAATAAAAGCCTGGCCATCAATGTTGCCTCTGGCGTATTGAGACCAAAAGGAACCAAAGTGAAAACAAAGTCCTAAGCCCCCCATCAACTAAATGGACCCACTTGTAGCCAAGGGAATTCCAGTTGCCAATAGACAAATCTTGTCTAGGAAAAGGTCTTGCCTCTTGCCCTGCTGAAGATACATGTAGCTCCCAGAAGTGGGTAGGCTCTTAGCCCCTTCAAAATGTATGGAAGACCATTTATCCATCTCCTAGACCCTAGATCCTATATAAAATAATTAAGAAATATATAACTACTCTCTCTGAGCTTGCTTCCAACAGGCTCCAGTTCCCTACAGATGTGCCTCTTCACTCTTTGAAACTGGAGGATCAAGTCTGGTTGAAGACCTGGAAAACCCACCAGGTTGAAGACCAGCCACAACCACAACAAGTCAGCCCTTTTGAAATGCTGCTGACCATCCACTCACCTGTCAAGTTAGCCAGTGTAGACTGGGTAAAACCAGTCCCTCTGGGATCCTTCTGGAGTAAATAGTCATGCTCTTATGAACACACCCCCCTACCCACCCTTTCACTCAGCCGAAGATCCTAGATAAGAAATCATAAAGGGAACATGCACTTTTCAGGTCATTGTTCTTCCCCAGACCCTAGATTTTGCATGTGGGATATAATGAATCAGGAAGATGTTTTGGTAGGCTTAGGATTATTCTCTTGGATTCCCCAGTAGATCCACTCCATATTCTCCGGAATTTTAAAATTTGGTTTATCTGTGCTATTAATCACTCTAGTTCAATGTGGCCTAAATGTTTTTCAAGAAGCAAAATAAAAGTACACATATCATGGCTTTCCAATGCACCAGATGCCAACCAGGTACTTTGAATATTTCCCATTATAAGTGCAATGCTTTCATTCCTTCTCATTATCCCACGACGATCTTCCTCGGTAAAAGCAGCCAGGATTGATGGTCAGATTCCTCATGATTGAGGAATTGATCAATAGAAAGGGGAAGAACTGAAACTGCCCCCAACTGTTCTGATAACTTTGGAGACTGTGCCACTGGATTAGAGAGAAAACTTCTAGGATGCTCACTGGAGAACTGATGTGTTCATGAGGATTTCTGGCCCAATATCAAGCAGAACAGGTGGGGTTCTGCTTGAACCGATGCTTCTGGTTTTTTGACTAAACATGGAAATTAGCACTCTCAGTCTTAAAATGTGAATTTTACATTTGTCTTATTTGAGTTCCTGCCTCAGAAAACTGACCATCAGACAAGAAGCTGAAATTCACAAGATTACCACATCCAATGAGATGCCAGTCCCCACATCCTTCATGTTTGCTTCCATACTAACCCTCCCTAATTCCTGCTTCCCCATGCAAAGCTACACTCCTTCCTCGCTACATAAACCTCCAATTTTAGTCAGTTGAGAGAGATGGGTTTGGGACTGATCTCTCATCTTTCTGGTTGATACCACCCTAATAAAAAGGCTCCTTCCCCGGCAATACTTGTTGTCTCAGTGATTGGCTTTCCATGCAGTGAGCAACAGGACCTAGACCAAACCCTGAGTGTTCCCAGACACTGGTGTCTAGAAAGTTGGAGAACAAACAAGTGGAGGTGAGGTTTCCAGAAAAAGCCTATTCTGCAGTGTTCTGTGTTGCTCATTAGGAGCGGCTCCCTAGGATTCTCCCTCCTACTTACATGTCCATTTTCCTTCAGCCCAAAGATTAACTGTGCTGAAAGGCCTCCATTTGCCTTTCCAGATCCCTCTTCTCCCTTCTCCTCCCTGCCCACAACCTTGGTATGTTCTGAAGTATGCATCACCTGGCCTTTCTTGCCCTCTTGCTTCCCATTACATTAGGCTAACAGGAGGTATCAGCTGAAGACACGAGGATCTTATCAGGGCACTTATTCCCCAGTTCCCTTCCTGCTGGACTGTGGCTTCACAATGTCTCTACCCCTCCACATGAAGCCCTAGCTCCTTCAGCAGACAACTCTACCCACTATAGGTCCCATGAAGTTCTAGTAACAGCCTCCTCCCCTCACCGCTTCACATCTAAGGGTGGTAACAGCTTCACCGGGTTGCTAGATCCTGGTGCCACTTCAGCCCTGTTGGTTTCTTAACCCTGTACCTCCTCTTCATTAAACTTTCCTCAATTACCCCATTTGCATGTGCCATCTGTTTTCTGATGGGACCCTAACAGATACATGAGCCAACCAGAGACCTGAAGGTTAGGTCAAGTTGCATTTCCTAAATACTCCAGATATACTCTAGCATGTAAAGGGTTGGTCAATCAAAGTTCTCAACATTCTATACCATAGGGATTGGAATTAGTTTGGCCTAGAAAAGTTTCAAAGCAGGTACTACTTGTTTCTAGTTATTCAGCAGAGATTTTTTTATTAAAAATCTCAGTAATGCTCCTGTAGAATATCTGGGTTTGAGCAATACAGTTAATGAATTCTCCAAAGTAAATTATTTTCAAAGTGTGTCCCTAAGTAACTAAAGGAAGTGACCTGCTGTATGGAGTTATTGTGTGTAACCAATTAAATTCTGCAAGGCATTTGCTGATTCAGTTTTTAGAACTAGGCATCAACAGTGGCTAAAATCAGTGTCCACTGAGGTCACACCTAGTTTATGACCAAAGAAAGGAAGAAAAAGGTGTATATCGATATACAGAATATCTTCTTTATTAAACAAACAAAATCAAACTCTACAGCAAGGAGGCATGTATCTGGGCTATTCAAAAGCAACTTAAAATCTTTTTTTGTTGTTGTTGAGACAGAGTCTTGCTGTTACCCAGGCTGGAATGCAGTGGCACAATGCAACCTTCACCCCCTGGATTCAAGTGATTTTCCTGCCTCAGCCTCCAGAGTAGCTGGGATTACAGGTGCACATCACCATACTGGCTAATTTTTGTATTTTTAGTAGAGACAGAGTTTCACCATGTTGGCAAGGCTGGTCTTGAACTCCTGACCTCAGGTGATCCACTCACCTCAGCCTCCTAAAGTGTTGGGACGAGCCACCGTGCCAGTCAAATCTTTTTTTTTTTTTTTTTTTTTGACAGGGTCTCACTCTGTTGCCCAGGTTGGAGCACAGTGGCACAATCACAGCTCACTGCAACCTCGACCTCTCAGGCTCATGTGATCCTCTCATCTCAGCCTCCCAACTAGCTGGGCATGGCAGCACACGCCTGTAGTTCCAGCTAATTTTTTCATTTTTTAGTAGAGACAGGGCTTCACCATATTTCCAGGCAAGTCTCAAACTCCTGGCTCAAGCAGTCAGCCTGCCTTGGCCTTCCAAATGCTTGGATCGTAGGTGTGCACCACCATGCCCGGCCTTAAACTCTTTAAAGGAAGGGAGGCTGAGAAGAAGCTGCCTTCCTTTGTTCAAAACAGATATAGGAGACCACACTGACTCTTCAGGTAGTGTTAAAAAGCAACAGTAACTGAGAGTTTATATTGACTTTATGCCGCTTCACCAGTTCACAGAGTGAATACTAAAGAAAGACTGCAAACTCTGATATTTTCCTTAACAGATTTCTTCCCAGGAGAAGTATGTAAAAAACAATCAATAAAAATACAGAAATACCCAAAACCCCATTGCTCCTCATCTGAAACACTGGTCTGAGAAACACAGATTCACCAATTCAAGAAAGAAAAACACAAAATTTAGATGAAATGCCTAATAAACTATAGTCACTTTTTTTTTTTTTTTTGAGGCAGAGTTTTGCTCTTGTTGCCCAGGCTGGAGTGCAATGGTGCTATATCAGCTCAATGCAACCTCCACCTCCCAGATTCAAGTGATTCTTCTGCCTCAGCCTCCCATGTAGCTGAGATTACAGGTGTGTGCCACCACACCAGGCTAATTTTGTATTTTTAGTAGAAACGAGGTTTCACTATGTTGGTCGGGCTGGTCTCGAACTCCTGACCTCAAACGATTTGCCCGCCTCAGCCTCCCAAAGTGCTGGGATTACAGACGTGAGCCATTACAGTCGCTTTTAATGATGAGGTCCTCCCAGTTTAAAAACTGAGAGCCAAAAAATGATTGACAAGGAACATGCAGCCTAATCAGTAATTTATTTTAGTTATCAAACCGCAGCTGGTGACTCACCTGGGCTGGCACAAAATGTGCTCCCTTCCTCCAGCTGGCCTTCGCCATTACGGGAACATGGAAATTCCAGTGAGTTGTGCTCCTGCCACATTCCCACTGTCTTCGCCCTCTGAACACCTGAGCAGCTGGAGCTGCTGAGACCCTCACATGTGGGCTTAGGCAGAGACAAGAAACCCAAGTGTGCTGTGCCAACCCTCACCAGGGACATAAAACACATTAGCAGCCTGAGCCCCACCAATTGGTACAACCTGGAATTAGTTTTGCTTCTGCGGGCTTGGTTTCTGGAAGTCCAGAAATGATCTCTGAGCATCTGTGGAGCCCCCTTGCTGTCCTTCCAGCTCCTTCTACACTGATGTAGTATGTGCAGCCAGGCTCCATCCCCAGGCACTGCCCAGTAGAGGACTGACTCGCCATACCTGGAACACCTGTTGGGGACCCGACACTCCACTTAGCTCCTGCTTAACCCCCTCCTAGGGGCCTTGAGTCCCTTCTTTTTACCCCACTCCCTTTCTTCCTACACTAAGCAACAGGCTGGAGTCCAGCTAACTGCCAGTTGACTGACTGCCTGGAACGAACACTTCTGCCGACCAAACTTTGAATATCAATTCCCTACCGCTGCGTTTCAGTCCTGCCTGCTAAACTCATCGAAGCTGTTAGCTCTTGTGCACGGACCACCCTGCAGCCCCTTTGGAATGTAGCCAGATTATATTCCCCCACCTTACGTCCAGTCCCAATCTAGAAAGGCCAAAGTTACCCCAACCCCCAGATAGATCTGCTTGCTCCCATCTGGTCATGCCTCTGGCCAAAGGTAGTACATAGGAAAGGGTCTGAGTGAGGTCACAAGGCCCATTACCTGCCATCCCTCAAAACCCACAAATCCCAGGTTGAAATCCCAGGCCAGTATTCCTACTTTGCAAGAATATCTAACAGGTCAATAATATTATGAAAGTTTCTCACCCTCACTGGTTGGCTAGGGAGTGCAACGAGGGTGACAAGGAGATACCATTTTACATCTAACAGACTGAAAATAAATTTGTGATAAGTTACTGTTGAGAAGCAGGGAAAAAGGAGCCCCACCCACTGCTGGTGAAAATGTGAACTGATAAAGCCTTTGGAAAGCAATCTAATAATATCTATTATTAATGAAAATACATATATCCTTCACTCAGCAATCCCCTGAGGACTTATCTCATTGAAATAGATGCCACTAGGTAAGAATATACACCCAGCTACTGTCTGAGATTGTAAAAAGCTAGAAACACATAAAGTCCAATCAATAAAAGTGTGACTGAATAAACAGGGACACATCTAAACCTGGAATATTACACAGCTCTGAGTTAGGCCTTTACCAATTAACTCAGAGGGATTCCCTGAGCCTTTATTCAGGGAGAAAAACAAGATGCAGAGATGTAAAACCAAAACCAAGACACACCCTAAAAAGCATTAGTGTTTATGTGAGATTACATGAACAGGAAGAAATAAATGAAGGAGATACACCAGGCTGCCAGCACCAGCGACCCTGAGGATGGAGCGGACAGTGGCTGGAGGGAAGAGGTCAGCAGTGGCAGCAACAAAAACTACAGCTTTCTAAAAGTGATGGTGAAGGCAACAAAAATGTGTGATGTAATCCCGTATCATTTACGTAAAATTATACATGTGTGCTGTAAAAAGACACATGAAAGTATAGTCACCAGAATGCCTAACAGAGGTTACCACTGGGTACTTTCCTTCCTCCTTATTCCTGCATTGTTTGCATTTTCACAAGTGTGATTTTTTTTCCCTACAATCACGAAAATACCCCCCACACTATTTGACCATTATTTTCTTTTTTATTTCCCTGCTTTTCTAACTCTATGGTCACTACAGATACACTACTTCCCACTAAATTAGCCACATCATATAAGCAGCTGCCCAAGCACTGGGCTCGATGTTCACTGGGGGTGGGGTGTGTGTGTGTGTGTGTGTGTGTGTGTGTGTGTGTGTGCCCGTCCGTGTCCCTCTATCTCTCACTTTCACTCCAGCCCACCATCTTCTGGAAAACTGAGCCTCCCCATCAGAACAACCACACAGAAAACTGAGGACTTGCTCCAGAAGACCTCACAATCCAGTGTCTATACTGAACACCTGGTCTCTGTACTCACTTCATTTTTCCTTGCCCAAGGAGTCCAGATCTTAGCCAAGCTTGTGAGGAGCTTTGCCTGAATTCCAGCAGCAACAACAGGGGCTCCACCAGAGAGCCAAGCAGTCTTCTCCCTGGTCATCCCCTCAGGAGCTGGGTTCTGATGAATCTTTCCTGACTTTTACTCCCAAAAAGAGAGCTTATAAAGCCTCTGAATCCTCATGCGCATAGAAAGTCATTTATGAACAGCATGCCAATTTGCTAAAACAACTTTTGTTGTTGCAGGTGCTTAAACTGGAGCAGTCCTTCCCTCCACTGCCCACCCCTCCGCCCATACCAAGCTTTGCCAAAATAACATCCCCTAAGTCCCAGAGCCAAAATCAAAACTACGCACACGGTCAGCCAGATCAGGGGCTGCCATCCTGTGTGAAGGAACAGAGCCAGGCACTTGGCTTTGGTGTTCATTTGCAGATTCTTTTACATAAATTTGCATGTTGGCCTCCAGAAGCCTTACTCCAAGTATTAATATTTAACATCAAATTGGTTAGTTTATGCAAACTCCAGAAAGTATATACTCAATCTCCCTGCTTGGTCGAGTCCAGAGAAAACTTCTATCCCGTGGAAAAATGCTACTTAGGCAGAGAGCGCCCTGGCCCCATCCTCGTGAGTGTTCACAGTGGAGGTTCCATCCTTAGCCTGGAATAGCTTATCCAGTCACCCAAGTCACCCCTGAAGATGCTCCCCAGCCTCAAAAGCTAGTTAAGGGTGTGGCCAGTGTGGCCACAGGGCTGCTGTTGGAGAATTAGTCATTTTTAGGACTCTTCAGTTGGGTACAACGCAGAACCCGGGTATAACGCAGAACCCAACTACGACGCAGCTCTTACAATTGACACACATTTTGTGCCTGAGGAAGAGTACTTCCATAGATAATTGTGCATAACACCGACCATCCTTGAAAGCAGAAACCACAGCCTGCAACTTCAACGTTCCTGCTAGTTCAAAGATCTCTAAGATTTCTGCTCTTTCAAAGATCTCTAAGATTCCGTTAAGGACAACAATTTTTTTTATTTTTTGAGACGGAGTTTCGCTCTTGTTACCCAGGCTGGAGTGCAATGGCACGGTATGGGCTCACCGCAACCTCTGCCTCCTGGGTTCAGGCAATTCTCCTGCCTCAGCCTCCTGAGTAGCTGGGATTACAGGAACGCACCACCATGCCCAGCTAATTTTTTGTATTTTTAGTAGAGACGGGGTTTCACCATGTTGACCAGTATGGTCTCGATCTCTTGACCTCATGATCCACCTGCCTCGGCCTCCCAAAGTGCTGGGATTACAGGCGTGAGCCACCATGCCCGGCCAAGGACAACAATTAAGTGCAGTTGTCTTTCCGCCTGGCTACTTAAGCTTGCACACATTCTCCTCCATTTGGATTTACAGTAGAGAGATTATTTCAATCAACAAAGGGCAAGCTAGACGCAAAGCAATGAAGTCAGTCCTCACAGGTGTAAATGCTGCCCAGGCAGACACCGCATTTGGTGGACTGGGCTGGAGGATGGATCATTCTGCAATTTACAAAAGAACAACCACTGGGATTTCTTTGCTTGAGCAAAGTTTTCCCCAAGTTTTTAGCTACCTAAATGAAGCCAAGTAGATTTCAAAAACCACTGTAGAGAGCCCTACTTGGGAGTTAAATTTATGGGATTCATAATTCATCCAATAAATTCATTTGAGCAGGTATTGCATAACAGGTTCTGTGCTGGAAATTAGGTATACATTATAGTATTAGTCCTTACTGCTGCTATAATAAATGACCAAAAATTTAGTAATTTAAAGCAATACAATTTATTATCCTACAGTTCTAGAGGTCAGAAGTCCAAAATGGGTCTTGCAGGGCTAACATCAAGGTTTCAGCTGGGCTTCACTCCTTCTGGAGGCCCTAGGAGAGAAGTCATTTCCTTGCATTTTCTGGCTCTCAGAAACGCTGGCATGTCCTGACCTCTGTCTCTCCTGCCTCCCTCTGTCACCTATGAAGACCTTTGTAAGTACACTGGCTACACCCAGAAAACCTAGGACAATTTCCCCGTCTCGAGACCCTTGACTTAATCACGTCTGCAAAGTCCTTTCTGCCACATAAAGTAACAGGGATTAGGACATGAACATCTTTGGGGGTCCCTCGGTCTGCCGAGTACAACTGGTGAGCTCCATACATAAGGAAAGATCCACCACGGACGGGCTAACTGCAGAAGCCAGGGACTCAGAAAGGAAGAAATTCTAGGAACAGAGGGTGGTGGATTCTTCACAACTCAGGATAAGTCATAACTTCTGGGTCTTCTACTTCCCTCTCTGCAAAGGGGGATTTTGTCATGGTAGCAGGAGCTTATGCTTGCAGCAGGGCTGAGAACCTCCTTGCTCTTGTGCCACCAGGAAGGAATAGTTACTAATCTGACTGCAGAAGCAGACTAGACCTTGCTTACTGATGGGCAGGGTCACTGTGCACCAAAATATTCATAAGGCCTTACAGGCTGTTCCTTAAGTCTAACCATCTTCAGAAGCATCGTGGGGGTAAGTTACTTGGCCAAGGCAAAGTGGTATTCCCACATCCTTCTCTACCATCGTTTCAATATGCAGACTCCCCAGGCCCAAACACTGTGCTTTGCTCCTAAATGACTCTGAATAATGAAGATTGCCTATTAAACATTTAATGTATGAGTAAATGAGTGGAAAATATTCTCCTTTTGTGCTCTTTTCTTTGGCATACTCATCCCTTCCCACAGTTCCCACTACCATTTCTTTTTCTTTTTTCTTTTTCTATTTTTCTTTGAGATGGAGTCTGGCTCTGTTGCCCAGGCTGGAGTGCAGTGCCATGATCTCAGCTCACTGCAACCTCCACCTCCCGAGACTTAGCCTCCTGAGTATCTGGGATTACAGCCACGCGCCACCACAGCCAACTAATTTTTGTACTTTAGTACACACAGGGTTTCACCATGTTGGCCAGGCTGGTCTCAAACTCCTGACCTCAGGTGAGCCACCTTCCTCAGGGTCTTGGTAAGAATCCCAAAGTGCTGGGATGACAAGTGTGAGCCGCCGTGCCCAGCCACCCACTACCATTTCTAGCCTGTTTCACTCCTGCATAGACATGGCTGGTTCTTCACTCTCTCCCCAGCTCCAGATCTGGTTTCCATCCCAGGTTCCTCTGGAACCTCAACATGTCCCAAACAGAATTCATCAGTATACGCCTCCAAAAATTCCTGCCATTCCTATAACCAGTAGTGTAAGGTAGAACAGTTACCAACTGTTCTCACCAACGTGCCACTATCTGTCCAGCCGCCTGGCCCACCCAGCCCCTGTGCCTGCAGGCTCCTCACGCCGATCTGGGAGCCATAGCTGCTGTACTTCCCGCCCCTCTGCCCTGCTTGCTCCCAGCCCGCTTTCTCTTCTCCTCCATGCCACCCAGCCACACATCCTCGGCTCTGTCCCAGCCTCTGTCCTCTCCAGATGTGGGGTTAACACCCATTCTCCCGAGTTTCCAGGCTTCACTTTCTCCACAGGGCTCTAACCCAGTTCACTGCTTTGCCTCTCATCATGAACATCTGGTCTCGGGTAAGAATTTCCTGCCACAGCCTTGGCCACACAGAACCCAGTCCCTGGTGGTGACTGCCGTCCGTCCCAGCTTCTGCCCATCCCCAGTCGCCACCCCGATACCCAGGCCCAGGCAGGGGAGTGGTCAGACACTCCTGTTCCACCTCCATGGACAAGCAAGCCAGACTACTTAAGGGTTTTCCACAAGACACCCTCACTATTTGGTCTGAGGAAAAAATTTTTATCTGAAGAATTCAAGCCCCCTTTAATTATGAAGCCCAGGGAGACACTGAAATGTGACCATAGGATGGGCACAGTGGCTCACGCCTGTAATCCCAGCACTTTGGGAGGTTGAGGCAAGCGGTTCACTTGAGGCCAGGAGTTCAAGACCAGCCTGGCCAATATGGTGAAACCCTGTCTCTACTAAAAGTACAAAAATTAGCTGGGTGTGGTGGTGCATGCCTGTAATCCCAGCCAGTCAGGAGGCTGAGGCAGGAGAATCACTTGAACTCAGGAGGCAGAGGTTGCAGTGAGCCAAGATCATACCACTGCATCTCGGCCTGCATGATAGAGCGATACTCTGTCAAAAAAAAAAAAAAAAACATGACCATGCCACGCATGACAGTAGTCATATCTCATTCCCCCCTTGAGCTAAATCATTTCCTCTTGTGGCCACTTGCTATGTGGGCTCTAGGCTGACACCAGATCGTCATAGAATGTCACACAGTGGACACCATCACTCATACTCTATAGTGCACCAGTGTAGAGCCAATCACTAAGAAATGTTGTTTCTGTAAACCGGTAAGAACTCCCGTCAAACAACTTTGTATTGGCCTAGTCCTTGTCCCCTTTGCCTTTAAAAACCTGCTTATAATAGGCTGGACACGGTTGCTCATGCCTGTAATCCCAATACTTTAGGAGGCCGAGGCAGGAGGGCTGCTGGCGTCCACCCTGGGTAACACAGCAAGACCCTGTCTCTAAAAAAATATGAAAATTAGCTGGCGTGGAGGTACATGCCTGTAGTCCCAGCTACTCAGGAGGTTCAGGTAGAAGGACTGCTAAAGCCCAGGAGGTCCAGGCTGCAGTGAGCCGTGACTGTGCCACTGCACTGCAGCCTGGAAAACAGAGTGAGACAGTGTCTCAAAACAAAAACAAAACAGACACACAAACAATACGCTTGTAACAAAGGCTGAAGGGAGCACTCCCCAACGCAACCTGGAATTATGTCCCGGGCAGCTGTTTTCAACCTTGGCTCAGATAAACTGTCTGTATTAACATGGCCTCAGTTCTTTCTTTAGGTTGACAGCACTAATCTCTCTTTCTTTCCATCTGTCAAAATGTTCTTAGGCCCATATAAGTGCCACTCTCTGTGATGCCCCCAATCAAACATGACCCCGAATTGAACCGCCACCACAAACCTCTGCTTTCTTATGTTAGAGTTACTATCTTAGACCATAAGATCCCTGAGGACTGGCCTTTATCTAACTCTTTATATCCCATACAATTATGTGCTCGCTGTGGCTGATAAATAGATGCTCAATAAATATGAACATAATTAAACACAACTGGATTCCCTAAAGGGCTACACAGCACAATGCCCAAAATAGCCTGCATATTGCCAAGGAGAAGAGATTATCTGATGTGTAAATTAAACATGGCCCACCTTCTCTACTGCATCTCCCCACTGCTTCCTGCACTTTGGCCATTTTGCTCCTTATTAATTTCCTTAGAGAAAGATGCCCAGAGAAAGAGAATGTATTAAACAAAATTTCCCATGTGTTGTGGGATGGGGAGTGGCAGTGAGGGGTGGTGGAAACGGCTGGAGCTTGGATGTGCTTTTCTTTAGGTTTCTAGGCTCCAGCAGATGTGAACATCTGCTGGCCACAATGGGTGCTGCACCTGCTGCCAGAGCAAGTCTGGGCTGAGCCTGCTCCACATGTTATCCTAAACCTCACCACCCACCGTATTTTGGAAATAAGCACAGCAGGAGCACAGAGGGCATGTCACCACGTCATGGGGAGCTGCGTCACCACGTCATGGGGAGCTGCGTCACCACGTCATGGGGAGCTGCATCACCACATCATGTGGAGCTGCACAGCCCTGCCTTCAGAGTGCTAGAAACAGTTGGCACGCCTGGCTCAGCATCTTCCACAGCGAGCAGTCCAGTACAGCACTGAACAGAGGTGCAGGGGAAGGGAGGCCAAGCTGGGTCTCTCTGCCTCTTTGAGGATTGCCCTTCAAGAGCTGAGTGTACTGCCTCTTGCGGGCTGAGTCTCCACTGCAGCATCAAACCCAGATACCAAACAGGGCAAGACCCAAGAAAGTAACATAGGAGGGAAGGGTCAGGGCAGGGCAGTGGGGAGGTGGTGAGAGGAGAGAGGGAGAACAGATCAAGCATGATGGGGCGAGGCAGAAAGTAAGCTGCAGTTTTTCCTTGGTAGAGACCTCACTACTTCCTGTGTATTTCTGCATCCTTAAAACTGAAATACAAGTTGCCCAGCACTCAAACAGAAAGTGAGCAGAGTTTCACATTGTTCGCCACTCCAGGTGGTGAGGCAGCCTCTATGACCTTTCATAATCCTCACCCCAGGTCTGAAATGATTCCACCCTCCCTAGTTGGCCACACAGGCATCTCAGCCACTAGCTGCACGGGGTCTGTTGGCAGTACAGAAGCCACTGTCCTTCTCCAGCGCCCCAAGCTGAGAGGTGCATGCATTTGGCTGCTTACACTTTAGCAAGTTTCCAGCACTGGCATTTGCATAGGCCTTTCTGGGTGTGTCTCAGAAAACCTTTGAACTTGGAGGAGTCCTCAGCGCCATCGCTGTGCAAAACCTCAGCCCTCTAGTGGCGTGATTGAGCATTACAGCTTGGTGAAAGAAAAAAATTGTTGGGAATACAACAGTCAGGTAGGCACCTGCAGGATAAACGACAGTCGTCTGCTTGTGGCAGCCAGGAGAAATTTAACTAAGAATGGATGAAAACAAAGCTAAAAGTATAAGGGTCATAGGGATGCTTTTTTCCTCCCTTGAATTGTAGAATTTTAATTCAACAAATACATCTTGCTGTATGCCAGGCAGAATGTTAGAGCTGGACACCACCTAGGCCAACCCCACACTCCCCGATATCCTGTAGTCTAGCTCCACAGCTGCCACCTTGCATGGGAATCATCCATTAGAGATATTTACAGCCCCTTATACACATTCGGTCCCCAAGCATGCACCGAATGTGCAGGCCCTGCTGAGGTGCTGGAGCAATGGCTATGAACAAGCCCCACTCATGCCCCGCCTTCATGAAGCTTTCAGTCTAAGAGGTCCCCAAGGCCACTCGGCCTCTACTGCAATTCTAGTACCCCACTAGATCCACCAGAGTTGCTGCCAACCCCCAACTTCCAGTTGCAGAGACACCAGGATGGCCTCCACTGGTCTGAGCCACAGCAGTGAGACAGCCAGATGGGAAGGGGTCCCCAGAAAACTTCCAGCTGACCTACGCACTGAGAGGAATGCATCTGGGGGTAGAGCCTCAGAAGTTCCCTCCATCTGCAGAAAGGAGCCAGTCCCTGCTCTTCCGGGGTAGAACCTGGGATTTAATCTGTGAGGCAGAAAGCCTGTCCTAGAAGGGTTCTGCTGAGTCCCCGTTCCTCATTTTTTTTCTTTTTGCCCAATAAATCCCATTATCCTCACCCTTCAAATTGTCTGTGAGTGTAATCTTTCATGGCCATGTGACAAGGACCCCATCTTTAGCTGAACTAAGGACAAGTCCCGCGATGGGAGGGAGGCTGCCCGGCGCCCTTAAAGGCAGGCTCTCCCCTCACACATCAGACCCATCATCAGGCCTTGCCTTCATGACTGACTCACTGCCCCCC
The DNA here is from genome assembly GCA_031835075.1 of Saguinus oedipus. Lineage (NCBI taxonomy): Eukaryota > Metazoa > Chordata > Mammalia > Primates > Cebidae > Saguinus > Saguinus oedipus. The sequence continues at coordinate 42,882,342 of CM063188.1, forward strand.
CAAGTCTCTCCAGCCAAGCCAACTGGCCTGCAGGGCCGAAAGCTGGGCCAGTGTGGTTACACCTCGCTGCATTTTCCCCAGTTTCCTTAAATCTAGATGAGCCTCATGTAGATGTGACTGGAACAGATGTCCAAAAGATAGTGCAAACGAAATTCACTGTAGACACAGACACCACCACACTGGAGTGTAATTTCTCGTATTACATTTGTTTTCTCTAGTCAGCTTCCATCTTTCTCAGGGCCGGCCTTGTTTTGTTTCTCCCTCTATTCCCAGGGTCCTGAATCCTTGGCAGGTATTCGATAGCTGTGAAATAAGCAGGTACATCTGAGGGCAGGAAGACAAAGTGAATGCCAAAGTGTGTACACTCTAAACACACGCCTTGACCATCAACAAGGCCACAGAAGGGCTGCAGACATGTCCACACTGTCAGATCTTGCTGGCTGACACAGGCAGAAATGGAGGACCCTTTAGGAATCTCAGGGGAGAGCCATACCTTGGCCTGTATGTTCAGATACAATCCACTTTCCCTTAGTCCAGAGAGTTGACAGCTCAGAGCACCAACAGTTCACAATGTCCCAAGTATTCCCCTGCCCAGCTCTCTGGCACCTGACTTCACAAGGCCAGGCTTTCTATGCACAGATGCAAGACCCAGACGTCTTTCTGATATATGTGCAGTTTTAAGACAATGAGAAATCAGAAACACAAAGCATTCTATAAAATAAAATCTAATCTCTACCTACACCGCACAGAGAGCTTGAGAGAGTCACACAGAAGATACAGCAGAAAGGTGGAAGAGCACAGTGGTAAGGAGCCATGCTCTGGGGTCAGACTGCCTGGAATCAGTCCGGACTCAGCCATTTACTACCTGTGCCTCCACTTTCTAATCTGAAAAACAGACACCATCACAGTAGCTACAGCCAGGTAGAGTGGCTCACGCCTATAATTCCAGCACTTTGAGAGGCCAAAGCGGGTGGAGTGTTTGAGCCCAGAAGCTCAAGAACAGCCTGGATATCATAGGGAGATCCTGTCTTCACAAAAACTAAAAAATTGGTCAGATATGGTGACATATGCCTGTAGTCCCAGCTATTTAGGAGGCTGAGTCCAGCGCTTTGAGACTGCAGTGAGCCATAATCACACCACTGCACTCCAGCCTGGGAGCCAGAGCAATATCCTATCTCAAGGGGAAAAAATAGTATCTGCACAATAGAACACTGGGAAAATTAAATGAGTTGTTACAGTTAGAACAGCACTTGATACAGCAACTATTTAATCAATATCAGCTATTACTATGGTGGTGCCTATCCTTCACACCCTTGAACAAAATAGCAATATAGATAAAATGCCATGTAACAAATCTTGTCAGGTCCAACCCGAGCATAACCAGAATCCCAAGGGCAGGAACACCAATCTGCATTCTGGAGATGTCTTTTAGTGATTCATATGCACGCTGTAGTGTGCAAACTTCCGGTCAAGGAATACCCTGAATGCAGGAGGAACAAACCAGTGGTTTTCACTAGTTTTACAAATACAATTCAAGTTTCCAAGGTGGGGGCCTGGGAGCATCAGGAAAACTTTACACATGGTCACAAGCCATTATCCCAATCCTAGATTCTATGACACACGCTAAGGAATTAGAACATAATAAAGAAAAATGGAAGTGTGTTGTGGGTAGAGGCCACATCCTCTGAGTGTTGGTCAATCTTCCTTTGCGAAGTGCACCAGCGCCCAGAATAGATCCTGGAATCCAGCTAGAGCTGCCTATGTAGAGGCCACATCTGCAGCATCTGTGCTCTTAGCAACGTCTTCCACTCAGACATCAGGATGTTGACTTGTCCCAGGGCTGGCGGTTCCTGGCTTCCTTCAGGGCCTGGGCTGGGCCAGTGACTGGAATGGGAAGCAATGGCCAGAAAGTACAGACCAGACCCTGATCCTCTCTCAGAAGAGTTCTCTGGAGATAACCCCAGAGCATTGCACCTGGGTGCCTGGGATGAGGAGAGCATCAGTGAAAAAAAGTGGAGAATCCAAAGAGGGCAGGTGGGGAAGGATGGAGGGGAGGATTCCCAGCTCACTATACATGTCAAGCTTGGGCACTGCTCCCTGGGAATTGACTGGTGAGCAAGAAGCATTCCCTCAGAAGGGAAACTTCTCTTCCCCTCCCCTGCAGGTGGGGCTAAACCTCTTGCTGTACAGCAGGTGCAGCAGCTCAGGGCAGCAGCAGGGTGGTGCCGATGAATGCTGGGGAGGCTTAGCCCAGGCATCTCCCCCGGGTCCCTCTGCTACCACGCCGGAGACTCCAATCACAGCATCTTCATATCCCAATTGCACTGAAAATGAACCTCAGAGCCCCTGAGGAACTGCTCTTGCCTGATCAGGGAAGCAAATATAGCACATGCAAAGTAAAAGAACATGGTGTAATCTTTGCTGAACGCAACTCCTTCCTGGAAACATATCATTTCCATGCTTGCTCACAATCAAGTGCTCCTTCTTCCCTCACCTTTAGATCTGCTGCTTAGAACACAACAAGCAGCTGGCTTGCAGCCTGCCTCAAACAGCCCCTGCCCCTTAATGACCATTCGACCATGTCTCGAAGGTGACACACACAAAGGGAATCTTGGCGGATGGTGGCAGAGACCCCCTGTTATCTCCCAAACATCTTATCTCTGAGGTTAGCTCTGCCATGACCCCCCACCAATTCACAACACAGCAGCCAGGTACATCTGAGGCCCCTACCCGCCCTGGGCACAGACACTAATGAGCAGAGAATAGATAGAAGAGGAAGTGGGGATGCTGAGGGGTAAATAAATTATTCAGCAGATCATAGAAACTGGAGAAACACAAAGGGCTCTGAGAGTCTGCTAAGCTCTGAATCACCCAAGATTGCATATGCCTTCTCCAAACTTGACACCAACATCCTTTGCAAAGAAAGGGCTTTTCTAAGCACCATGCTTCAAATGGCCTCTTGGGGCAACTGTTGTTCAAGGGCTGGGAGCAGTGAGGAAGGACGAGGGAGTCAGGGCGTCTCTAAAGCACGAGAGCTGAAAGGGGCTGCTGCCCAGCCACCCAGATGAGAAAAGTGCCACTCAGAGAGGTGGGCGAGGCTGGTGAAGAGCACACTTTCACTGTCACAGAGCAGAGGGTGTGCTAGCACGTTTGCGCACGCACACACACACACACACACACACAATGGCGAGAGGAAACGGAAAGCTGTTACCAAACTGAACTGGGTCCACTTGCCCGGCACAGTAAAACCACGCATCCATGCCAAGGTTTTATTTACAGTGGAAGAAAGGAGGGCATTTATTTGCAAGGCACCAAGTAAGGAAAACTGGGCAGCTCCTGCTTAAGACCTGGCCTCCTCTATAGCTTACAGGCAAGGGTTTTTAAAGGCAGGGGTACATGTCAGGAAAACAGGAATTTCAGGCAAAATCATAACTCAACACATGGAGGTTATACATCATTTTGGCCTAAAAAGGCAGGATATCTTGAAGTGGAGTCTTAGGGGTCACAAGTAGACTTAAAAATTCTCTAATGTGCAACTGGGTTAGGGAAGTAAGGCTTTGTCTATAATCTTGGGGTCAGCAGAAAGCGGTGTTAAGCTCTGACCTGTGGGCATGACTTCTGCCGGGCCCTCAGGAAGAAATTTAGAACAAAGAATGATGGAGTTCGGTCCTCCGTTTCCCCTTATCTGAGGTCTACCTGCCAGCGGATGGCATCTTCTATATGGTAGGGGTGCAGGTTTCTGAAAAACAACTGAGGGACATATTCTAAGATGCTATCTTTAGTTTCTATAGGGAACCAAACCCCTACTGCTTTCCCTGGCTATTGTTTTAAGCTATTATCATCTTCTTGCTTATCGGGCTGTTCCTTTACTTTTCAAGGCTAGCTAGGTACTTGGAATTTTCCTTGAAGGAACTCAATATTTTCCGTTATTTCCATGTTTGGGGAGTGGGACCAGCAGGCCCCTAAGAGGGCTCACAAGACAGATATCAGGTCTTGCTCTTTTGCAGCCATATCTTCTTCAGGGCATGAAAAAGGAGGATGAGATGAGGACCCCATCCACGTATGAATCACATCATCATCAGTTAATAGGGCTTCTTGTATTTGAAAATCCACTTGAAGAGAATGTTAAGCAGTGTCTGTCAATTTCCCATGGAAGAGAAGAAAGAGCCCAAAGGTCAATAGTATGCACTGAGCCTCCCATGACCCTGGGATCCTTGCTGGGAGCGGATAAGACTACTCAGGAATCTACCTTCCTATTAGGGAAAGAGAATTTGCAGACCAAACAATCCCGCATTTCCTGGGATTTCCAGCTCTCTGGAATCCCCTCCCACACGGTGGGAGCTCTCTTTCCTCTCCTCGATTTCCCCCCTTCTGGTGTCCCCTTCCACCCAGTGTGGAAGCTGCTTTTCATCTCCTAAACTCCATCTCTCTCTCTCTCTCTAGTCCCTTCCACTCAGTGTGGAAGCTGTCTTTCCTCTCCTGGATTCCATCTTTCTGGATTCTCTCACTCAGTGAGAGAGGAGCTTTCCTTCTCTGGTTTCCCCACTCTGGGAACCCTTCTCACTCAGTGTGAGAGCTAGCTGCTTCTTTGTCTCCTTCTCCTTTTTCTCCTTCTCTATCTAAATAAATCACTTTCAGCAACCATACACACACACAAAGGATACATTTCCTGAGCAAAACAGTATGGCTAGCTTTCCACAGTGAGAGATACATATCACCTTGAGGGTGTACAGGAGACCCCAGTCAAAAGGGAAACTGGGCCAGGCACGGTGGCTCACACCTGTAATTCCTGCACTTTGTGAGGCCTGCACAGGTGGATCAAGAGGTCAGGAGTTCGAGACCAGCCTGGCCAATATGGTGAAACCCCATCTCTATTAAAAATACAAAAATTAGTCGGGTGTGGTAGCATACACCTGTAGTCCCAGCTACTCAGGAGGCTGAGGCAGACGAATCACTTGAACCTGGGAGGCAGAGGCTGTAGTGAGCCAAGATCATGCCACTGCACTCCAGCTTGAGTGACAGAGCAAGACTCCATCTCAAAAAAAAAAAAAAAAAAACGGGGGAAACAGGCAGGTAAGAAGCAAATCATGAGAAACTTCCTAGAGGAGAAAAGGAAACTGGAAATGTGGATTGGTACAAAGCAGAACTGCAAATAAAATAATGACATGTTAGAAGTACAGATGAGAGACCAAGTATAAGGTATCGATACAGTCACGAATTTCATTTAATGCGAGGTCCTAGAGCAAGATCATGAGAGGGTAAGACAGAATATCATAGAATGGAATGCTGGAGAGATTCCATGGCCAGTGTTTCCTGAAGCTTCCTAATGCTACCTGTAGGTCCTAATCACTTGGAAGCTAAAAATTCAGAGTCCTGAACCCACGTTAGACTTTCTAAGAGACACTATCTGGGGATGTGCCAGCTTTGGGAACCACTAACCCTGCCACCCCTCCTTTTACAGAGCAGGAAACTGAGACCCGGAATGTTAGGGCACTGCTGGGAAAGTCAGCAACAGCAAAGCAGAGCAGAGTTCTAGAGCCCAAATTCAGAAGCTCAGGGCTGACGTGGCATGGGGAAGAATGAACCACAAGAGAATCCACCTGTCAGGTGCTTGTTTTGAGACCTACTTCTTAGCTTAGTCCATATGTTCCTTCCATTTTTCCTTCCTTCTTTCCTTCGTTTAGAGACAGGGTCTCGCTTTGTTGCCTGGGCTGGCGAGCAGTGGTGCAATCATAGTTCACTGTCACCTTGAACTCCTGGGCTCAACTGGGCTCAAGCATTCCTCCTGCCTCAGCCTCCAGAGTAGCCGGGATTACAGGTGCGTGCCACCACACCTGGCTCATTTTTTTTTTCTTTCTGGAGATGGGAGGGTCTCACTCTGTTGCCCAGACTGGTCTTGAACTGGCTTCAAGCAATTCTGCTGCCTTGGCCTCCCAAAGCACTGGGATTATGGATGTGAACCCTCTTTTTTATATCAAAATACCAAGTGGAGTTCAACAACCAGACTTTGCATGCTGCAGGCTGACTGCTCGTGTCCAAGGCCAAGGCCAGCTCGACTGTGCTATGAGATCTGAGTCAGCATCCCTGTCCCAGCCCAGCCTCCAGCACTTTATTTTCCTCCCTGTTGCTCAGCAGGACTCACTTCTTGAAAATGCCTGCTGTTCCTACAGTCATTTCTCTGTTGATTTTAATAATGTTGCCACACCAAACTTTATTTAGCTCCTTTAAGGAACTTGTTTTAACAGAGGTGCCAGCACACAGCATAACTGAGCCATAATATCACCTCTACCCTTGTTAGGGCTTGGCTCTATGTCCTCATCCAAATCTCATCTCGAATAGCAATCCCCACGTGTTGTGGGAGGGGCCTCATGGGAGTGGATCATTGGCGCAGATTCCCCCATGCTGTTCTCACAAGAGCTGATGGTTTCAAAGTGTTTAGAGCAGTTCCCCTCTATCTTTCTGTCCTACGACCGTGTAAGACGTGCCTTGCTTCCCTTTCATCTTCTGCCATGATTCTAAGTTTCCTGAGGCCTCTACAGCCATACAGAACTGTGAGTCAATTAAACCTGCTCTTTATAAACTATCCAGTCTCATGTAGTTCTCTATAGCAGTGTGAAAAAGGACTAAAACATCCCTTGTGAGACAACGGATGCTGCCTCCCATGTATGGAGCAAAACAACTTACTCTGAACAGTACTGGGAGCTGCCAACTTTGCCAGTTATGAGCGAGCAGCTCCTGGTGGGGATGCAGGAGGGCATATTAAGCGGTGCAGGTAGGGCTGAGGAGGGGTCTCCACCGCTGGTTCAGTGTGAAGCAGGGACGTGAAATTGAGCACCTCAGCTCAGCATAGGCTAGATGCAGGGTACCTGGGCGGGTGTGGGGGCATCTCTCAGGAAGAGGAGTTGGGAGGCAGGGACTTATGCTCCACAGGGGACAGTAAGAAGAAAAGGAAGGGAAGAGCTAGGTTTCACTTTACCATTTAGCCTCTAGAATTTGGGTCTGCACTGACTGGGGGACACCAAACTGGCAAAAAACCTTTCTCCTTATTCTTAATTCACACAACTGCTGTTCCTTCCAAGTGAGCACGTGCTCTGCTAAAGTCCTGCAAAGCCCTTATCCAAGCGGACTCTGTGAAAGCTGCAGGCTCAGAAGGACAAACACGTGCTGTGGAAGCATGTTGCACTGCCTCCACAGCCATGAGAAGTGCAGATTTTACTAAGGGGCAGTGGGCACTCAGCCCCTTGCAGGGAAACGTGCTCAGGTCCACAGGTCTCATAAATCCATTGTCCAGGCCAGACCACAGTTGATCCACATCAAGCTGAGAAGGAAAAGAAATAAGATGTTTTTTTGCGGCTCACATGGATAACACATCAAAGAGTATGGCACCAAGAAGATAATCCTGACTTTAGAGAAAATCTTGTTTTCCCTGAATACAGGTGAGGTGACAAGCTAAAAAATTAAACCAAAGAGCCCAAGTGATTATCTGGCTTTTTTTGGTAACCTACATTCATGCCACACTTCTACGCCAGTCTGATTTCCTCTGAAGAATTCGCCCACTTTGAGTGCAGTCCTGGTGGGGGCATAATCCAGGGGCCTGCCCATCTACTGGAGAGATTAAAAGCATGCCTGGGGACCCTGTCATACTTCTGATTCCCACTGGGTACGACCAACAGACAGCACTCACCCCAGCTCAGCCTTAGAAGTTCAGAGTGATTCAAGGACGGGATCTAAGTCTGGCTGTTCTATTGTTTCAAGTCTTGTTTTCTGGACTTTCCAACCATTTTATAAGTACTCCAGTTCCCTTCTCAGAAATCTCCTTTTTGGTTATCATGACCAGAACTGATTTCTAAGAATCTTAACTGACAGGCCTGGTGGCTCACGCCTGTAAGCCCAGCACTTTGGGAGGTTGAGGCAGGTGGACAACTTGAGCCCAGGAGGTCAAGATCAGTCTGGGCAACATGGCAAAACCCCATCTCTACAAAAAATACAAAAATTAGCTGGGTGTGTTGATGGGCGCCCGTGGTCACAGCTACTTTGCAGGCTGAGATGGGACAATCACTTGAACCCAGGAGGCAGAAGTTGCAGTGAACGGAGATCGCACCACTGCATTCCAGCCTGGGCAACAGAGCAAGACCCTGTCACGCACACAAAAAAATCTTAACTGATACATTCTTTACTGAGAAACCTGACACCTCATACCCAGGAAGCCCATCAAGAGACAAACCATGGCGGAAGGAAGATAAAAAATAAGGGGCAGGGAGCAAGCAGTGGAGAAACACAGCATTTGGGGACTGGGTAGGAGCTTAGAGATCACTTCATCCATCTCCTTCATTTAACATGCAAGGAAACAAAAGGTCCAGGGGATGCAGGGAGCTTTGCTAAGACAGACAGGTTTGCTAAGGAGCGCCCTCAGCAGCACCACCAGCCCCATTCGCTGCCAGCCCCTTTCTAGGGCACGACTTTTGGTACTAAAACTGCCAACCAATGAGAGAAAAGGATGTCAAAACTGAACACATTTTCCTCCAGTCAGCACATATGCTTGGCTGGCCTCGGCTCAATTCCCTATCACTCTCCAGAACCTGCAAGAAAAACTATCCCAGGGCAAGTTATGGTCTCGTAATGACTGAGCGGCCTAAAGTCCCACAGCATCTGGGCCAATTCCCAGTTCCAGATGATTCCACATGATGTGGGGGAGACCACCTCTCCTCACCACCCCATCCTGCCCTCACACATTGCATTCCAGTGGCTCTTGCAAATCTCTTCCCAGACCTACCCCATCCTCTTGTGAAATGACCACTGCGATTAGAACCCCATCAGACAAGGATTTCTGAGCTCCACTCAAAGGCCTGCTGATGACATAAGACAATAACAATGAGATTCTGCTAGATTTCAGGCAGGCCCATGGGGTTCACTGCAGCAGAATATGGCCTGTATCATTTCCCAATGACCACAGAGAAAGGAAGCAGGATAATCTATGTATCTGTTCAGTGCAGAATTTAGAAACTATTGACACCATGTGTTCTTTTCCACCCGGTCTGCCTATACCTGCTCTAAAGGCTCCCAGTTTGCAGTGGCTGTGGGGAGATGCAGAAGCTCGGCTATGTAGCTCCTCATCCACATGCACGTGTTCAAACAGGACCTCTCTGCCTGTGCCCCACTCAAGAGCGGGTATCTCAGATCTACGGACAACGCAGGGCAGTTCCCTCGCAATATGTCTCCCCTTGTTTCCTGGCCCTGGACCTCCCAAGCCCTATTTCCTACTCTTTGCATGCCGGGGAACTACCTAATCATTTGACTATTTCCACAGCCACAACTCTGGAATGCAGTTACTAATTCCTTTTTCTTAAAAAGGTTCACAGAACACAGTGAAATTTTTTTTTAATCCAAGATACAAATGTCTCTATTATATAGGGGACCATCTGGGCTGCTACAGCTAAGCTGGCTGTGTTGCTATCAACTCTTTTTTTAGAGTTCATGAATCAGTTGCCAATAAGAGAAAAAAAGAAGTAGTTAGTGCCAAGACTCTGCTTTCCTCCCCTGCATTTCTCCCCAGCTGAAGAGCTGTATCCCCAAATCAAAATGGACCATGCGAACACAAAACAGAAAAGATACCTAAGGCTGATGCTCTGGAAGCGTCAGCCCACAGTTCTAGACGCTGTGGAGGTAGGAGGTGGTGCCAGCTTACTTCCCAGCCCTAGGGCCCACCAGCTAGGCTACATAATATTGTGTCGCCTCCACAGATCCAAGATATGTGCACAGAAGGAATAAAAGGAGGGCAAAAGAGAGAGAGGGAAAGAAGGGAAGGGGAAGAAGAGAGAAAAAGAAACTAAAGAAAGCATACCCAAGGCCTGGGAAATCCCTAATGCCAGAGACTCACCAACAACCACAGACTTCTGAACCAGCCAGGCAGCCCAGAGAAGCTGCTGAGCAGTGGTGGGAGCTGAGTTCAAATGGGAAACCAAAACCTTGAAAGAATATGAATGGGAAAGCTGATGAATGGAGAGGAACGTGCAGGTGGATTCACAGTGGCATGGCCTGCCATTCCTCCCTTGCTAGAATGAAAGGGGTCCAGTGAAAAGGGAATCATTGGGTCATTCTGTCATCCCATGTCCTGAGCACGAACCTTCAGTTTTTACAGACATTGCAAAGGATCAGAAATTACAGCTCCATTCTGGCCAGACAGCATATCCAAGGGCAGATGCCCCTCAACTCACTCACCTGAAGGCAGTTTCAGGCATTAATTACACTCACAAGCAACCACAAAAACAGAGTTGGGAGCCTTTGGCCAGAAGCCTCTGGATGGTGAGAAGCAAATGATGGTTGAATAAACGTGTGTGATTAATTGTTCCCACTAAGGCATTCAGCCCAAAGAGTGCTGACTGCAAATGGGCACATAAGCATTCTCCACCTCCCACCCTCATCCCAGAAGGAAGAAGAAAGGAAAATTCTATCCCCACAAAATATATGGCAGGTAAGTGTGGGATGTGCATAGCTATGGAATTCTTTGTTGTCGTAGTAATTTTGTACATGTGTGAGAGAAACTACCTTTTTACAAATCTGGTTGTTTTTTAAATCACTTTTGTGACTCAAGGCAGCCTAAAGACATTTAAAAATGAAAGTACCCCCCAAATTGTCTCCCAGTCACTGACAACCTACTTCATTTCCATGTCCCAACAGCCCCCAGCTTAGGGGCAAAAATGGAAGCATAAGACTTCAGTCAGTAAGCCCACCTGGTCCACACTCTCTCCTCCTCAACCAAGGAACTGCTAACCCTTTGCACTGATTTGAGAGCAGAAATGCAAAGAAGGTTTTAATGAACAACAAAATTATTGGCAAGATGCCCTTTGTGCTTAATGGCAGGTGCACTTCTCAGTTCTCGCACACACAAAAACATTCGCACCCCTAAAATCATGGGAAACACTGCTCCTCTCTTCCTGGTGAAATCCTCTGGAAGAAACAACTGTGATCAAAAGGCAAACTCCTGGGCAAAGCCCAAGAGTTGTCTTCAATAAAATCTCTGTTTAAGGACCATTTATAACTTTTCACAACTAGAGCTTAATGCAAAGACTTGAATAAAGATTTTACAACTATTTTGTTCACTTATAAGATGTGAAGTGTCCAGGAAATGTAGTAAAACAGACCAGATATTTAAGCAAATGCATGAACCTGGGTCCTGCTGTTGCTCCAGCCTAGAGAGGACAGGAGAGAGACAGCAACCATAAGGGGCCAGAGGGTCAAGGAAGAGCAGAGTCTGTGCAGCAAAGACTGAGACCAAGAGCTTCTGCCTGTAAGATCACAGGAGCCACAACAAATTAAGCATTAAATATTTGATCCAGCAACTCCACGTCTGAATGTACACACAAGATAACTAGAGGCAAGGGATTCAAGCCCCCTGATATTCATACACCCACATTCATAGCAGCATTATCCACTATAGTGAAAAGGTGGAAGCAACCCAGTGTTCATCCACAAAGGGGTGAACAAAGTGTGGTCTATCCACACAATGGAACTGTCAACAGAGAGAGCCAAACTCAGTAAAATATTTGAAGAGATTTATTCTGAGGCAAATATGAATGACCATGGCCCATGACACAGCCCCCAGGAGATCCTGAGAACATGAGTCCAAGGTGGGTCAGGGTGCAATTTGGTTTTATACATTTTAGGGAGACATGAGATATCAATCAAATATATTAAAGATATACATTGCAGCCAGGGGTAGTGGCTCACACCTATAATCCCAGCACTTTGGGAGGCCAGTGTGGGCAGATTACAAAGTCAGAGTTCAAGTCCAGTCTGGCCAACATGGTGAGACCTTGTTTCTAGTAAAAATACAAAAAAAAAAATTAGCGAGGTGTCAGCACTTTGAAAGGCTGAGGCAGGCGGACCTTGAGGTCAAGAGATCGAGACCATCCTGGCCAACATGGTAAAACCCCATCTCTAGTAAAAATACAAAAATTAGCTGGGCATGGTGATGCATGCCTGTAGTCCCAGCTACTCAGGAGACTGAGGCAGAAGAACTGCCTGAACCCAGGAGGCAGAGATTGCAGTGAGCCAAGATCACAGTCCTGCACTCCAGCCTGGTGACAGAGCAAGTCTCCATCTAAGAAAAAACAAAATGGTCGGGAATGGTGGCATATGCCTATAATCCCAGCTACTCAGGAAGCTGAGGCAGGAGAATCTCTTGAATCCGGGAGGTGGAGGTTGCAGTGAGCCGAGATTGGGTCACTGCACTTCAGCCTGGGTGACAAGGCAAGACTGTCTCAGGGAGGAAAAAAAAAAAAAGATATACATTGCTTCAGTCCAGAAAGATGGGACAATTCAAAGTGGAGGTGGCAGGTGGTTGGGGGTTGTTCCAGGTTGGTAGATTCCATTTTTTGCTGGTTGACAATTGGTGGAAAGAGTTATTAGGAATAGAAAGGAATGTCTGGGTTAGGATAAGAGGTTGTAGGAACCAAAATCATGACCAAAATCTGCAGATGAAGCCTCAGGTGGCAGGCTTTAGAGAGAAGAGATGGTAAATACTGCTCGTCAGATTTAAGGTCTGTGTTGATGGTAAATGCTAGTTGATGTTCCCTGAATTCCAAAAGGGAAGAGGGCATGACACATGACTGACCCTCCCTTCCACTCACGGCGTAAACCAGTCTTTCAGGTGAACTTTCAAGCGCCCTGGCCAAGGAGGGAGGCCATTCAGATGCTTGGGGTGGGGGACTTCGAGTTTTGTTTCTGGTTTAACCTTAAAAAGGAGAGAAATTCTGACACATACTACAATATGATGAACCTGGAAGACATTATGCTGAGTGAAATAAGCCAGTCACAGGAGGACTAATACTGTATGATTCCACTATATGGAGTATCTAGAGTAGATCAATTTAAAAAGACAAAGTGGAACGGTGGTGGTCAAGGGCTTGTGGGGGGGAGAGAATGGGGAGTTATTATTTAATAGGCACAGAGTTTCTGTTTGGGAAGGGAAAAATTTCTGGAGATGGATGGTGGTGACGGTTATACAATGACATGAAAGTACTTAATGCCATTAAGCTGTACACTTAAACACAGTTTGAAAAAAAGCAAATGTCATATATATTTTACAATTAAATTTTTTTTTAAGTTAAGAAAGCCATATTGAGCCCCAGGTAGAAACTGCAGGGTAGGGTGAGGTACCTTTTGCTCTCAGGTACCCAGGGAAATACAGAGACAGCTGAGCAAAGCATAGAAGTAGGATAGAACTAGAGAAAATGGATAACTTGACAAGATGGGCCAAATCTAGACCTGGGCTAGACTATTAAATGATAGAGTCTGGGCAGAAATATCCAATCTGATTCAATATACAGTGAGTGTCTATACAGGTTCCAGAGGCAGAGGTAAAAGAAACTGCCACTGCCCTCCATTTGCTGACCAGCGACAGGGCCCTATCAATCCTTCAGCTGGAGTCATCCAATTGTTCTTTCAAGACAATGGCCTCCAAGACTCAAGTGGTAATGAAAGGTTCGGCTCTCAGAGCCCCTGTCCCAGGCACAAGTGCCAAGGCCCATGGTATCAATGGCAGAAAGCAGGCAGTCCCTGGAGAGAGAAGCCATTCCCTCCAACAATGGCCCCCAGGCCTCTGAGCCTCAATAACAGACTGACTCGTGGGTGTCAGAGACAGCACTGCACTGACTCCCCTTCCAGAGTCACAAGGCAGATTGCGGGAGCGGTCCTCAGTCCCCCCAGATCAGCAGTGCACACAGGACCTACTGCACACTGCCAGACAGACCATCCTAGCCAGACATGGCTCCTGCAGCCAACCACCACTGTCTTCAAAGTCGCAGGCTCCCTCTTGTCTTCAAAAGAACAAGACTCATAAGTTTCTGGGTTCATAAGCCAGAATGAAGCTACCGAAGAGGTGACTTTTTTCTGCTTCCATGGAAAGTCTGAGAGCCACCATCAGTTATGTGCTCAACATGCATCCACCATGTCCTCCTAAGTCCCGTGAACACATAAATTGCATACTAAGGGCCCTGCTCTCCATCTGCCCCTGCTTCACTTAGAAAGCCCAGGCACAGGTACACAGAAGTACATAAGAACACAGGTTTTTACCTGGAGAAGAACAAATGAGATGCACAAGTTTGCCAGGTTGCAGGAGCCTGTGGTAGGTTGGAGTGAGCGGAATTGCTGATGATGAGACCCAGTCTTGTCAGTGACAGCACATGGAAAACTTAGATCCAAGAGGGAAGAAGCCTCTGCTTGTAGAAAGATGAATAAACAGATATATCTGGGGTGCAATAAAGTCTACCTGTCGGTTGGGGATGTGAGATGGGGAGTTGAGGGAGACTGCCTGGAGAGGCAGGTAGGTAAACGCTATGTTGTAATAAGCTTCCAACCCCAGATTGAGGGGTTTGGATGTTATCCTACAGGCAGTTAACATTGACCTCATCAGATTCCAAGATTAAGTCTTCAATCCCCATGCCCTAGAGCAGGGACCATGGTTTTTGTTTTGTTTTGTTTTGATGGAGTCTTGCTCCCTCACCAGGCTGGAGTGCAATGGCGCAATCTCGGCTCACTGCAACCTCCACCTCCAAGGTTCAAGCAATTCTACTGCCTCAGCCTCCAAAGTATCTGGGATTATAGGTGTCTGCCACCAAACCAGCTAATTTTTTGTATTTTTAGTAGAGACGGGGTTTTCACTATGTTGGCTATACTGGTCTCAAACTCCTGACCTCATGATCTGCCCGCCTCGGCTTCCCAAAGCACTGGGATTGGCAGGGATTATCTTAACCAAGATGCTCAAGTCTTTTAATGCCTAGGACACACTGTGTACACAGAAATAGTGGTGGCCCCATTACAGTCTATCAGCCTAATCTTTAGCTCTATTTTTTTAGTTTCTTATTTGGGCTTTATTTTAACATATGTAAGAATGTCTCATGTTTGCCAAATTAAAAATATTTGTGAGTGTGATTATTAAGCCCTGGATTTGTATTCAGAAACAATTAAGGATCTAGTTGTGCAGTTAGAGTCTTCAGTGACCTTTCTGGGAGTTAAGCAATTCCAAGTACCACTAAGACATGCAGGCAAGCATCAGCTACCCTGTTAAGACACAGACACCCTGGCTATGAATAAGCCCCAACAGCAACCACTTCCAACCCTGTAGATCTGAGTTGGTCACTCATGCACGTGACCTCACTATTTGTAGCAGGACCGATGTAATGCTTCTTCTCTAGATTAAAACAGTTTAGCTTATTTTTCTAAAGACCCTTCAGGTTCTAGAAGGGAAGCAACTCAGAAGCAATGTGAATGGCAAAGATTACAGCCTGGAATTTAATATCTGCCTTATCTAATCCACAAGGGAACTATCTACACCTAGTTGCCAAAGGATGGAAGAAATGTGTATTTCATAATCTATGATTTAAAAAATGGGTGTCACACAAAAACAGTGGAACTGCTATCTTGAAGCATAAAATCAAATATGCGATGTTGGAGAGACAAGTATGCAGCCCCCTGCATCGGCCTCAACATCATCCTCTGCTTTGGGGAATTACACATGGACTGTGGGCTGCAGTCACCATCTGACAGCCCTTTCCTGTCACAGCTCTTCTTCTTTGGTGTCTGTTGTTCACAGCCTGTCCCCAGCAGTGTCCTCCACACCTTCAACCACCCTGATCTATCCCATCTAGCATCTCCCCTCCACCTAATTCTGGACTGAAGCTCAGTTAGCCTCCCTCACACAGAGAGTGCCACCAAGCCTAGGATTCCATGGGCCTCCAGGAGAGCCAAAAATGTGAATCTTTAATAAGCATCCAGATGATTGTCATAACCATGAAACTCTGGGAAAGTATTCATTGAGGAGTCTGTCAAGCTTAAGTTGGCTGTAATAAATTATCCAGATACTGAATTTATTTATCAGCCATCACTGAGTTCCCACCACACTGCCTCACATGCTGAGGCCACAAGTGAGGGCAACCGTTTCTGCCCTCCAGAAGCTTACAGTCAAAGCACAGAGACAAATACAGGAGTGGGACTCAGACCTGGGGATGGGGCAAAGGACAAGTGGGCTCAGATCACCAGGAAGAATGCGGCTTCCTAGAGGACAGAGTCTGGAGCAGAGCCAGTCAGGTGAAGAATGAAGTGGGGAACAGCATTCCAGGGAGACAGAAGAGCCCATTTGGAAATCGCAAGAAGGCGAGGATATCTGGAACACAGAAAATGTCAAGTGTGTTGAAACAGTTAACTGGGACCTGGTCCTGCCAGCCCTCTAAACTTTGACAGTGAGAGAAACCAGAAAAAGTTTTAGTCTAGGAATAACACGGAAGGCTCCTTTCAGGTATTAGATCACTCTTGGTAACCACGTGTGGGGAGATAATAACCAAGGGGAGCTCATAACCAAGGAGGCCAGCTTGGAAGGGACCACAGTGCTCTCAGAAACAGCCAATGAAGGCCTGAACCAAGGCTGGGATGGGAGGCATGGAGGGGAGGGGACCTACGTGACTGGTGACTACAGAAGCAGCAGATGGTGTAGAGAGGGTCCTTGGGGTGAAGACTGAACCCACCAGGGCTGTGAGGAGTGAAAAGGGCATGAAGATAAGTTCATCTGGGACCCAACTGCGGGGTGTGGGGCCACCAGATGCATGGGTCAGTGTCAGGGGACAGGTCTGGGAGGCCAGAAAACTACCAACATGGAAAGGAAGGTGCAGAAAGAACCCACTGGGGAGATGGAGGAGGAACAGGGTCCCGGAAAAACGACATTTGAAACAGCACTAAGGAAGATGCAGACAGTAGTCTCAAAGCCACAGAGAGGCCAAGATAAGCACTAAATAGTGCCCAGAGATTGACATAGGAGACCAGGGGTGTCCTCATCAAGTGCCGGGCCGAGAAGGGGTGGAAGCAGAAGCCAGGTGGCCAGAAAAGAAACTAGTGGTTTTGGAAAACACGTAAGACATACAAACAGCAAAATCCGCGGACACTTGCCAATTCTGAGTGGTGGATGCAGAGGGCTTTGTTTTATTAGTCTCCGTGTTTCTGAGTGTCTGATATAAGAATCCAAAGAGGCAATGGCAGGCAGGATGTGGTGAGAGAAAACCAGTCTGCAAGGGAAGAGAGGCTGAGCAGCATCTAGAGGGCCTGGGGACCAAAGGCTTGTCTATAACTCAGAGGTAGCACACCCTTTGAATCTGCCAGGGAGTGAGGGTGGGCGGATCTTTGAAGGGCAGTGGCTGAAGACACAAACACATGGGGAGAAGTGATAGAGTAATGTCCTCAGAGAACTAGGTATGGAGGAAGTTGAGGGAGACTCTGCTTCTGAGTCTAGAAAGGAAAGAAATCATTAATTAGAAGTCTGGGGATGGGCAGGATCCTGAGGCATCCCTGTCTGATCATCTCTCTCTTCTCTGGGAGCTGGAAGTAAAGTCATCTGCTCAGAGACAGTCGGGTTGGGGGTGGTTTGGGGAGCTTCAGGGGGCTCTGAGAAAATGACCACAATCTAGACCAGTGTTGTGGAAGCTGAAGGAATGGACTCACATCCTGCTGATGAGTTAGGAGGCAATACTGAGACCAACTGAGATCAAACCTGCTTCTGCCTGGGCCCCAACAGCTCCCAGGTATCTGGGGTGAGAGAAGAGAGGGAAGAGAGTGGATTCCTGGGAGACCGGGGCATCCACTACAGGAGTGGCAAGAAACAGGAGACGCAGCAGTGGGGAGCAGCAGCAGGAGCTGAGCGGTGGATGATGAGGTGTGACAACACAGAGGAGGAATTAAATCCTAGAGGGGTGATGAGTTGAGAGAAGGAAAAGCCACAGCCAAAGCGGGTCCAAGAGGTCCTGGGGCAGCAGAGTGCGGGGGTAAAGAACAGGGAGCTCACACTGCAGAGGCAGGTCCAGGACAGGTCAGGGTGCCCAGGGACCACAAAGATGGAAGTGGTCACTAGAGGGGAGGTCAGGTAACCAGCAGCACCCAGCGTCTTGCAGGACAGCAAGGACAGGACAGTGACCAGAAGCCAAGTCCTTGGTGGTGCCCAGAGGAGGGGCCCATGGGAGTGAGTCAGATGATGGTGATAAGGAAGGGTGGCAAGGACACCATCCAGATAGCACATCTACAGAAGAATGAGGCCCCAAAGGAACCTGTTTGCAGACTTACTGAAAGAGAGACCCACAACAGAAAACAAGTCCAGAGAGCAAAGAGCAGAGCCATGTGGATATATGTAAGGGAAAGGCACCAGGTAGCCAAAAGGGCAAGTGTGAGGCAAGGGCCCGGCATGGCTTCTGAGCCAGTATAATTGCCTGGCAAGGGCCTCACAACACTCACTGCCTTTAATGTTTGTTCTGGAACTCTGAAGTCAAAGACAAGTTCCTTTAGTGTCTCTAACATCCAACCCCAGTGAGGCCTTGAAACCTCACCAGTTGGGATTGGGGCTAGTGCCTGATTGTTTTAAGTGACCTGTGAACTGTGCACACTTCTCTTCTCTCCTCTCCTCTCCTCTCCAACGTGACTGTAGTGGAAATACAATGACAATGTAGGCTTTCCTTTTCAGGGGTAGTTATAGATAATGGCCAGCCTACATTGCCAAGCAAACAAGGACAAGGCGGCATGCATCAACACAGACATCACACCTTCCAGAAGGTGTTCTCTCCAGGAATAGCCAGTGCTTCTCTCCAACCTGCTCTTCTGCAAGAAAACTACCTCCACTATCATCAATAAGGGGCCCGTACTCCATGGCAATGGCCAGTTTTCTTTGCAATAATTAGTTTCCAAAGTTTCAAAGTGCCAGGGCATGGGGGAAAATGCACATTGTCCAAACTGCCTAAGCAGCAGTTCCTAAGAAGCACCAGAAGCCAAATCAGAAATGAGTTACCATGTATATTAGTCTGTTCTCACTCTGCTAATAAAGACACATCCGAGGCTGGGTAATTTACAAAGAAAAGAGATCTAACAGACTCACAGTTTAGCATGGCTGTGAGGAGGCCCCACAATTATGGCAGAAGGTGAAGGAGGAGCAAAGGCATGTCTCACATGGTGGCAGGCAAGAGAGTGTGTGCAGGAGAACTGCCCTTTATAAACCATCAGATCTCATGAGACTTACTCACTATCATGAGAACAGCACAGAAAAAAACCCACCCCCCATGATTCAATGACCTCCCACCAGATCCTCCCCACAACACATGGAGATTATAGGAGCTACAATTCAAGATGAGATTTGGGTGTGGACTTGGCCAAACCATATCACTATGTCAACTGGAAATGCATCAAGCCAGAAGAAAATGAGAATTTTCCCTAGGAGTATTTACACCGGGGATGGGGCAGGCTGGAGCTGCGACATCCCATCTGAAAATGAGATGCCAGAATGGACAGGGGCATCACAAGCAGAACAAAAGTGGAGACCAGGTAAGACCTGGCAACAAGAAGTGCCCTCATCTGAGTAGGCCAAAGTAGGGTCATAAAAAGCAGGCTATTTATTGCCAACCCCAAGCATCCTACCATTACACATAAACCCATTTTTTGTTTTGGGATGGGTACTCTGAGAAACTGAGATGTTTACTAGATTTCCAGAGGCTGAGTCTGTGACAGAGTAGAACTGGCTAAAAGGCTCTACCATGAGGACATCTTCCCTAGCAAAACTGCCTCTCACTACATTATGTATGTCATCCCTGTCTGGGGCCATTTAAACCCTCAAACAGCAAATGCTGCTGTGAATCCAAAGAAATTTCAAGGTGTGATGGTGCATCAGCTCTTTCTAGGGAATTTTATTGGGAATTAATTTTATCTGTAAATTGTCAAAACTCACAGTGACTCCAAATGTAAACACTTCAAAAGCTAAAAATCTGAAATCCAGTAATGAATCTTTGATCTTTTCAAAGAATGGCTTCATCTGTGTTTATATAAATGAGACACGCTGCAAACAGGCTTAACCAAGCCACAGCTGAGAAGGTTCTTGTGAATAAACACCGTTCATTTTATACTGGCTGGGAATAGACATCATTTCACATCAAAAACCCTTTAGAACACTTTTTTCCTTCTAAACATTCATATGCAATTTTTTTCTTAGAAATGGGGTCTCACTGTGTTGCCCAGGCTGGTCTCAAACTCCTGGGCTCAAGTGATCCTTCTGCCTCGACCTCCCAAAGTGCTGGGATTACAGTTGTTAGCCACTGAGCCCAGCCATATGCAGTTTTTAAAAATACACAAGAAATAATCTTTTATGGACAAGATTAGTGATGATTTTATTTAATTACAAATCACTTTATTTTCAAAATTTTGGACAAGGAAACTGTATCATTTTATAAAGTCTAATTTTAAAAAATAGAATTTTCTTCTTTTAAAAAATGATATATAGCATGTCTTGAGTCCGGCTGCTGTTGCTTTTATAACTCCAATCAGAAATTCCAACTCTAAAATTCATTTATGTAGAGAAAGGTAATCCCTTGGATAGAAATTATCTAAGTTATGAATCCAAAAATAGTGACTACATTTAGAGAAAGGGCTTAGGCTTAAGAGTCTCACAAACCTAGCTCAAGTCCATGCATACCAGCTCCACTACATACAAGCTGTGCAAACTTAGGCAACCTTGTAAACTCTCTGATCCAGTTTTTTTTTTTTTTCTTTTTTCTTTTTTTGAGACGGAGTTTCGCTCTTGTTACCCAGGCTGGAGTGCAATGGCGCGATCTCGGCTCACCACAACCTCCGCCTCCTGGGTTCAGGCAATTCTCCTGCCTCAGCCTCCTGAGTAGCTGGGATTACAGGCACGCACCACCGTGCCCAGCTATTTTTTTTTTTTTTTTTTTTGTATTTTTAGTAGAGACGGGGTTTCACCATGTTGACCAGGATTGTCTTGATCTCTTGACTTCGTGATCCACCCACCTCGGCCTCCCAAAGTGCTGGGATTACAGACGTGAGCCACCGCGCCCGGCCCTGATCCAGTTTTTTAATCTGGGAAATTGTCAGTTGCGAGGATTAAAGGTCTGCCTGGGCAGTAAGAGGCCACATGCCGAGGGTATGCAAAGCCACAGGGAAAATAACTCAGTTTTCTTCTGCCTCCTCCAAATGTGATAAACGTACTCAGAGACAGTAACTGATATAAAATAAATTGGTAACTTGAAATATTTTCATCTGAAAACAAATGCAGATCAATTTTCAA
Organism: Saguinus oedipus; assembly: GCA_031835075.1. Lineage (NCBI taxonomy): Eukaryota > Metazoa > Chordata > Mammalia > Primates > Cebidae > Saguinus > Saguinus oedipus. Next base: position 42,903,439 of record CM063188.1, read on the forward strand.
AGTAAAAAATAAGACTTGAAAGACAGGCTGGCCACATCCATCCTTGCTCCCAGACATCTGGTGGGAAGAGGGGGAAGAAAACAACTGGACCGAGATATTCTCTGTAAAGTACTTAAAACTTATCCTACAGCAGACACCCATACAGAGTAGCTACCATCATTACCCCTAAGTAGGTACATACAATTCCTTAAGAAAACCATGCCATCTTCATATCTTACAGTCTAGGCACAGCAGCATGGCAGGCATTTTAACTGCTATATGTTAAGTGCCTAATTCATTATTTGGGGTATTGATATATTCAATATCCCTTGTTCAATGGAGAAGTTCATAAAAAGTATAAAAAGCTGAAAAGAAGGCAAACAGTCTAACATAAATCCAAATGTCCCCAATTTGGGTCAAAATAATTACTACCATGCAACTAACACCCAGACATACAAACCGCGCCCTGAAATCAGTGCATCTCTGGTTTCCCGGTTCAGTGTTCAGGAACCAAATCAGTGTGATTGGGTTTGGGTTGTTTGATTTGGAGGGAAAGGGATAGAGAAGGAAAAGACTAGGAAAAGGGGGACTGAGACTATGAAATTGTTACTGTAATTTAAGTTCAAAATGCACAAATTCTTTTCATTATTAGAAAGAATGAGAATCTTGCCACTTCTACAAGGAATCTGGACAGAACCTGAGTTGGGATTTGAATGCATTTCAGCTACCCCTAGATAAGGGGGTGAGCATTGAGAAGTCAGAGGGCAGAGACCAATGCTGGATCAGGAAATACCTGATTTTCATTCAAATGTCAACCAGCTGCACAAACCACTCAATTAAGCTGTTCTTGAATTATTAATCATCTTCCCCCGAATGAGAGAAAATTATTCTTTGTGGTTACTTGCTCTGCTTCTGGGACCAGTTCAGAGAACTCCAGGCCTGATGGAGTTTGAGGGAGCTGTCCAGTACCTGACACCCGTTGGCCAAGGCAAAAACAGAAAAACAGCAAATGAAATATTGCAGAAAAAAAGAGAGTAGTTAGCCTTCTAGAATGCAAGTAACTCCCCAAATCCAAAGAAGCTGAGAAAGTGCCTTTAAAGCACATTAGCAGAGGTTTGCTGCACTGCTCAGGCATGATCTGATCTATACTCCTTTCTATTCTAAATTAGTAAGTTTCCTTTTCCCTTAAGAACTATCAACAACTTCAAGTCCCAGTTTGCTACCATAGATTAGACCCAGCCTTGCAGAGCAGAGAAGGGAGGGTTTAAAATCCCATTACTTCTAAACAGCAGGATTTGTTTTATCATCCCCCAAATATCTATGTTTGATATTTCCCTGTCAGCCCCGGATTCCTAAGTCTACTGACGGATTTACACGATCTGAGAAATGGGGGAAAGCTTAGCGACCATCCAGGTCAATTTTCTCACTTTAGAGGTGTGGAAGGAAGCCAACAAGGGTCTTTCTAAGGTTACATGTTCGGAAGCCGCCTTCCTCCCAGAGCTTCCCCACTCCTCCCTGTCAGAGCCCTGTAGCAGGAGCTGCTCTAGCTGCTTAGTTCTATTTTAAGACAAACTCTTACTCTGCAAACCACTTATACAAAACACCGACATCTCACCCACCCTGCAATTTTCTTCAAATCTTCATTTTGGGTCATCCCCACCGTAAGAGAGTCTCTGATGCTCCCCAGAACCATGCCTCCAGGAATTCATCTCCGGGTCCCTCCCTGTCACCTAGACGCTGGGCAGGGCAAGGCTGATAAAGGTGGGAAATTATGCACTGGGGTGCTCCTTCTAAAACATTTGGCCTTGTCCATTCTTCCCACCAGCCCTCTGAGGGTGAGAATAGGGCTCCTAAACAACCTCAGAGAAGGAAGCCTTGAGAGTTGCGTGCACTCGCTAAATGTTGCACAGCTTGAGAGGACCAGGGTACTCAGTCCTGCGCTCGCTCTCTCTGTACTTCTCTTCCCCTATTCCGAAGTTTTCGCTCCTCTATTCTCACTCACATCTAAAGAGCTGGGATCCACGGCTGTCCTCCACCTGGCGTAGTCCCAGGAAGGGTGACAGGAAGCTTGAGCGGGCTGGGGACGCTGGAGGCCTAGCGGAGGTTCGCCACCCGCAGGGAGTCTTTAGGAGTCGACGTTCGGACGCCACGGGGGCAGAGGACACCATCGTCGCCTCCACGGTCTCTTTTCGTGACTTTCCTCCACGGCCTTCACTAAGCCTGCCCTTCCCCAGGCTCCCTCGCCTCCTTGCTCTTCTCTTCCTCGCCTTTCCCCCCGCCGCCTTCCACTCCGACTCGCATCACCTGGTCTCCCTCCTCTCCACGGACTCGGCCTCTCCCTACTTTTTACAAGGCGCTCCCGTCGCGTTTCCACTTTGTCTACAATTAAGTCTAAATGCAACCCACCACAGATGCTGACATTTTAAATGTTTAGTTGTTATAGCTACTTGACTAATCGCTAGGACTGACGGCGGCGATTCTCCTTCGCCTCCCGCCGACAGGAGAGGAGGGGGCGGAAGAGGAAGGGTTAGATGTGATTGCAGCCGCCACTCCCCGGGGTCCGGGACTCCCGGTCGGGCCCTGAAGAGGGTGCCCTACCCGGGCACCAGCGATCCCCCGCCTCCAGCCAGGACGCCGAAGGCGCGCCCAGCCGCACGCGGCCTCGGGATGCAGCGAACTGCCTCCTGCTGCGGGACAAAGGAACATCAGAAGGTCCAACCTCCCGGTCCGGTGCACGCCGGCATGGTGGAGAAAGTGGAGTGAAATCGGGGAAATCTGGAGATATTAGGACGAAAGGAAAGACCAAAACGGGTTACTCACGTGCCAGATGGCGAAGAAGATGAGCGCAGCGCACAGCACCAGAGACAGCATGTAGCAGAACGCAGCGAAAGTGAAGGCCATGGCCGACGGACCCCAGTCCCACCACACACGCCAAGAAGCCCCTAGAAGCCCAATGCCTCCCTCGAAGAGCGCTCTCCCTCAAAGGAGCCGCGTCTGCACGCTCCTCCCGAGGCTAGTGCCCAGGAGGGCGCACGGCTAGCGGAGCGACTCAAGAGTCAGCGAACAAGCGCTGGATTTCCGCAGGCTCGGGCGACTCCGGACCCGGCTCTCCTGAGAAGGCAGGGAAACGTCTGTCGAGTGTCGTTGGCGGGAACTGTCCTCTAATCGAAGAAGAAACCAAATCAGCAGAGAACACCTGCAAGTTAACGCCAAGCCGTGAGCCCCTCGAGACCAACACGGCGAGCGATGCGAGGGCTCCACGGAGGGCCGAGGGAGGAGGTCCCGTCCGCCCGGGGAAGAGCTCTCTGCTTTCCGCCACTAAACCGCAAAACGGAGACGAGCGCTCCGCTCCGGACCCTCCCGCGCCACCGGGGCGCAAACGTATAGTGTCCAGCTAGGTGCCCCGGCGGGCTCCGACCTCCTCCCAAATCCCAGAGCCCACAGCGCTCTTTTCCGAGAGAAAAGGTCTTTAGGTAGCCAGGAGAAGGTAGGTCCAGTTGGTCCTGCGCCCCAGACGCGGCTTCCAGCGCAGCCGTGCGCTCCGACGCGCGCCCGACCCCAAGCGCGACCCCGGCCAGCCGGCTTCGGCAACCCAAGTGTCCCGGAAACTGGGGGGTCTGGCGGGGGCGAGCACTAGCTCCACCTAGCCGGCCCGCTCCCGCCCGGATGCCTGCAGCGGCGGGTTTCAGGCCAGGCGCTGGAGCTCGCTCCACCTGCTGCTGCTGCTGATGATGATGATGCCGCCGCCGCCGCTGCCTCTGCCACTGCGAGAACTGTATCGGCGCGACCCGGGATTCCCTCCTCTCGGCGCCCCGCCCTCAACTCCTGCTCCGCCGAGAGCGCCCTCCCTGGCGGGCGGAGACTGCAGGGCCGGGTGCCAGAGAAAGGTGGGTGGCGAAGCGCCGCCGGGCTCTTGGTGGCCGCTGCTGCTGCCACTGCAGCTGTGCGCGCCCGCCTCTCTGAGGAAACTTGAAGCCAGCAGTACTGTCAGGGCTGGAGGCCGAGCGGAGGTGGGGCGGGACCGGTTGGAGCAGGGACTCTTTAAACACGTGCGTCTGGAGGAGGTGGGAAGCTGCGGAAGGGTATGGTGTGTGCCTCGCACCTAAACGCGGCAGCTGCCCTTCCCGGTTCTTGCAGTTTCGCCTATCGGAGTGGGAAGTGTGGGGACTTGGGGCGTTGCCTAGTGTTGGTTGGGGATACAGTACAAGCCTTGGATCCCGAAGCTGCTTGGGTGGATTTTACCAAACTGTAGCATACTCAGTGCTTAGGGCTGCGTTTACTGCTCTGCTCCCAGACCCTGAAAAACTCTCCATTAGCGTCCTTCTGTTGTATCCTCCACACTCCCCAGGCATCCGACCTTGGGATTAGGGAAACATGGACTTCGTGGTGGACTATGCTGGGCTGAAGAGGCAGTTACAGGGGCTCAGTGTTATTGGTGTTAGACTAGTGGAATTGTCAAGAAGATGCTTTGGAGGGAGGCCGTTTTCTAGCTGCAAGTTACCTAACCTCTTTAAACCTTAGTTTCCTTATCAGAAAAAAATAAGAGTAGAGTCTAGCCATTTCAAAGGATTAAAAGGGAACATAGTTAAAAAACCTAGCACACAGCCTGGCACCCGTAAGTACAGGGATTATTAAGTACACACTTTGTCCCAGTGGCCCAGCATCTTGGAAGTTCACCATGCTTGCTTTTGCAAGAGATTCGGACACTGCAGTGAAAGAGGTCCAGTCATTCCAGATAGAACGTTGGTTTCAGGTTAAGTACAGAAAGCAAGGAGAAATACCCTGAAAGATGACTGGCAAATTTGGGTGAAAGAATAGACCCACCTCATGGATTGGAGTGAATCTTAAGAGTACCCGGTACCTTGCACAGGTTGGGAACTAGATAAATGACTATTGTTTGGTTCTGACTCTGGCATGCTAGCGTTCCTGTTCGCAGATGTGATTCTGATGGCTTCAGAGCTGGAAGGAAGGAATTCCAGCAAGCTAGAAATACAGCTTTCTAGTGACAGAACTGGAATCCTGTCTTTAGACTCCTAATCCTGGGCTCTTTACTATGCCTAAACATTCCTGCAGCTGTTTGGCCACATCTTCAATTTATTTTTAAATTTTATTTATGTATTTCTTTCTTTATTTGAGATGGAGTCTTACTCTGTCACCAGGCTGGAGTTCAGTGGCACGATCTCTGCTCACTGCAACCTCCACCTCTTGGGTTCAAGCAATTCTCCTGCCTCAGCCTCACCAGTAGCTGGGACTACAGGTGTGCACTCATGCCCAGATAATTTTTGTATTTTTAGTAGAGATGGGGTTTCACCATGTTGGCCAGGATAGTCTCCATCTCTTGACCTCGTGATCCACCTGCTCGGCCTCCCAAAGTGCTGGGATTACAGGCATGAGCCACCATACCCAGCTCTTCAATTTATTTGTTTGTTTGTTTGTTTGTTTAGTTTAAGATAGAGTTTTGCTCTGTTGCCCAGGCTGGAGTGCAGTGGTGCTATCATAGCTCACTGCAGCCTCATACTACTAGCTAGGATTACAGGCATGCACCATCACACACCCAGATAATTTTTGTTTTGTTTGCAGACACAAGTCTCAATATGTGGCCAGGCCGGTCTCAAACTCCTAGCCTCAAGCAGTCCTCCAGCTTTGGTCTCCCAAAGCACTGGAATTATAGGTGTGCACCACAGTGCCTGGCCTCACATCTCCAGTTTAGAAACTAGATGCCTTTCAGTAGGAAGCGGAGAAACTAGAGCAAGTCTAGAGGCTGTTGACCAGAGCAATCAACCTATCAACATTTTATTGCCTCTGGGTCAGAACTGGCTACATACTTTGGAGGGCCAAGTGCAAAATGAAAGTGTGGAACTTTGTATCAGGCCATTCTTGCATTGCTATAAATACCTGGCCAGGCATGATGGCTCACACCTGTAATCTCAGCAGGGAGGCCAAAGTGGGCAGATCACTTGAGCTTAGGTGTTTGAGACCAGCGTGGGCAACATGGCAGAAACCCCATCTCTACAAAAAATACAAAAATTAGCCAGGTGGGGTGGCACATACATGTAGTCCAGCTTCTTGCAGGGCTGAGGTGAGAAGATTGCTTGAGCCTAGGAGGTCAAGGGCACAGTGAGCTGTGTTCATGCCACTCTAGCCTGGGCAACAGAGCCAGACCTGTCTCAAAAAAAAAAAAAAAATACCTGAGGCTGGGTAATTTATAAAGAAAAGAGGTTGAATTGGCTCACAGTTCTGCAAGTTGTACAAGCATGACACCAGCATCTGCTCAGCTTCTGGGGAGGCCTCAGGGTGCTTTTATTCATGGTAGAAGGTGAAGCAGGAGCAGGTATGTCACATGGTAAAAGCAAGAACAAGGCGGGGGAGTGCCATCTAAACAACCAAATCTTGCAAGAAAACTCTCTTTATTGTGAGGACAACACCAAGCCATGAAGATCCACCCCCATGACCCAAACACCTCCCACCAGGACCCACCTCCAACACTGGGGATTACATTTCAATATGAGATTTGGCCAGGGACAAATATTCAAACTATATCAAGCTTCTTGTTTAAAAATTAATAATTTCAAGACAGCAACAGCAGAGCATTAAGCCAAACAGGAGGCCCTTCTGAGAACAAGACCCTTGACAACTGTAGAAGTTGCATGCCTACGAATTCCGCCCTGCTCTGGGTTATACCCTATGTTACCTTCTCTTTTACATAAGTATTTCTTCCAGTATAAATTGTCATTAAAGAAAATTTGGAGGCCAGGCACAATGGCTCAAACCTGTAATCTCAGCAGTTTGGGAGGCTGAGGCGGGTGGATCACTTGAGGTCAGGAGTTCACGACCAGCCTGGGCAACATATCAAGACCCTGTCTCTACAAAAATTAAAATTAGCCAGGCATGGTGGTGTTCACCTGCAGTCTCAGCTACTCAGGTGGCTGAAGCAGGAGGATTGCTTGAGCCCAAGAGGTTGAGGAACAGTGAGTTGTGATCATGCCACTGCACCCCAGCTTGGGTGACAAAGCAAGATTCTGTCTCAAAAATATAATTTGGAAAATATAAAAGTGAAAAAGATAAACAGCATAATTGGCTGCTCTCAGATACCACCAACACAATCCTGGTATATTTCTTTCTGGTTTTTTTTTTTTTTTGCTTTTTATTTTATCTAGATCATTTTTTTTTTCATTGTTGTAATATTCTGTATAAAATTTCGTGACACAAAAACAATGAGATCATATCAAAAGAAAATTCAAGAATTCAAGAATTTTGAGTCCCTTTGGAACCAATCTGATCTTTTGTTTCTGCTGATTCTTGCTTATGGAGTCCTATCTTCTCATCCATCAAATAGATTTTTACTGTGCCAACATTGTTTTGAAGTTTTCTTACAGCTGTTGAGGCCTAAAATGATATTATCTTCTCCAGGGAGGATTTTCAGCTGCTTTTGCCAGGTGTCTAGGGTAACCTAAAGCTCCAGGAGCACCTTAATCCAAATTCAGCGTTTAAGATTTTCCAGGATGACCAGGATAACTGTGGTCTCTACGAGGGCTGGTTTATTTCTGATTCAGCCTTACTCACATGGAGTAGTCCCTCTGGATCCCAAGTCAAAACAGAGGGCTTATCAAGTCCCAACCCTTGATGGTCTTTGGACTCTGACTTTTGCCCCTAGCCCCACAAAGTACTAAAAGCATAGCTCAGTCTCTCAGCTACCCCCTCAAGATTAACAAATGCCCCTAGAAAGAAAATTGGCCCCAGGAGCTAAACCAGCCCCTCAAAATTCTGAATCACTCTGATTTTGGCCCCAGTAATTCCTTACTCTCTTATTAGGTCTTTGATGCTTTCAAGAAGATGTTTTTATATTTCATTCAGCTTTATAAGTTGTGTTCAGTGGGAGAACTGGTCTGAGTTATCTAGCACAGCTAGAGTCAAGAGTCTGTACATCAAAATAAAATTTCAAATTGAAAAATGGAATCCATTATCCTACTACTGTGACTTCCAAGTCTCCATCCAGCCACTGTTTTTCTTGCCATTTACCCGGTCCTGCTTTGCTTTATCAGTTACAGAATGATGTCTTAGCAAAGGTGACTGCAAAACTTCAGAAAATAACAACCCCAGGCAGTTATTGCTCATTATTTCAAAACAGCTTAGTGTCCATAGTTCCAGGCACTGTTAGGGATCCACATGGTTTCTAGTCTAATTGGTGAGGCAGTAATTACTTCACAAGGCAGTGTTAAAAAACAAAAGACACAGTAGAGGAAAGCAAGGGAGAAGGTGATTGGGAATGGATGTTGAGTAGAGTGACCAACCTACATTTTTTTCTCTACTGTAGACATTGAAAAACCAGTTACTTGACTTCTTCTCCACCCACCATGCAGCCAGGAGAGGCCATATGACACAGTGTGAACTCTTGAGATAATATTTCTTTTTGCCTGAAATGCAGACCTGATGCCTAGAGGTACAGCAGTCATCTCGTGACCATAAGGAGGAAACCAACACATTAAGAAGGGAAAAGCTAAGAAGATACAGAGAGCAAGGGCCACTGACAAATAATAAAGCCACTGTACCAGGCCTTAACTTCCAATTCCCTGACTTCTGTTGAGACAATAAAACTCCTCACTTTTTTAACCCATAGAAGTAAGGCATTCTGTTATTTATGAGTGAACACAACTCTTAACTGATACCACAGTTTAACAGGAGTAGGGGTCCTGGTATGAGAGGAAATTGGGATACTCAGTTTATAGCTAGTGTAGCAGCTCCAAGATGCTATTAATGTCCCAAGCTCTTTTGCTGTCTGACTTGCTAGCTTCAGTATGTGGATTTTATTCTCCCAGTCTGAAGGCATAACTTTTGGGGAAGAGTAAAGGAAACTCTCTCCAGAGATCTCCCACATCTCATTGGCCAGAACTCTGACATTTGGCGACAACTGCCTAGTTGCAAGTGAATCTGAGAAGGTGAGTGTTTTCTCATTTCAGTCTTTATTAAATAGAAAAGCAAAGGAAGGAGAATTTTGAGCAGCTTTTGAACAGCCAGTTCACATTTTTGCTATATTGCTATAGTCAGGTTTTCTGTTGCCGGCAGCTAACACAATTTTCAGGCGCCCCAGGTTGTGCTGACAACTTGGTGTATAAGAGAGACAGTGCTTTGGCGTTAGTGTGATCAGGGAAAGTTCATAGATGAAGTGGCGACTTAAGGCAAATTACATTAGTTTTGATTTTGTCTTTTCCTAATATATAGCAATACCTCTGTTTATTGAAGGTGAAGGCAAATACAGTTTGTAATAGTCTGTTTTCACACTGATACTACCTGAGACTGAGTAATTTATAAAGGAAAGAAGTTTCATGAACAATCATGGCAAAAGGCAAAGGGGAAGCAAGGCACATCTTACATGGCAGCAGGCAAAAGAAGGAATGAGTGAGGGGGAATTGCCAAACACTTTTAAACAATCAGATCTTGTGGGAACTCACTATCAGGAGAGTAGCATGGGGAGAACTACCCCCATGATTCAGTCATCTCCCACCAGGTTCCTCCCTGGACATGTGGAGATTACAATTCAAGATGAGATCTGGGTGGGGACACAGAGCCAAACCATATCACAGATGCTCCTTATGATAGGGGTTAAATCCCAATAAAACCCTTTGTAAATTGAAAATAGTGTACATCAAAATGCATTTAATACATCTAACCTATCACACATTATAGCTTAGCCTAACCTACCTTAAATATGCTCAGAACACATTAGCCTACAGTTGGGCAAAATCATCTAACATAAAGCCTATTTTATAATAAAGTATTGAATATCTCATGTCATTTATTAAATGCAGTACCAAAAGTGAAAAATGGAATGGTTGTATGAGTACTTGAAATATATCTATTGAAGGTGTATTGCTTTGGCACCATTGTGAAGTTGCAAAATCTTAAGTCAAACAGTTGTAAGTTGGGGACTATCTGTAAGTACATGCACACAACTAAAGACTTGGTTTATCAGCCAGGCGTGGTGGCTCACGCCTGTAATCCCAGCACTTTGGGAGGCCGAGGCAGGTGGATCACGAGGTCAAGAGATCGAGACCATCCTGGTCAACATGGTGAAACCCCATCTCTACTAAAAATACAAAAAGTTAGCTGGGCATGGTGGCACGTGCCTGTAATCCCAGCTACTCAGGAGGCTGAGGCAGGAGAATTGCCTGAACCCAGGAGGTAGAGGTTGCAGCAGTGAGCCGAGATCGTGCCATTGCACTCCAGCTTGGGTAACAAGAGCCAAACTCCATCTCAAAAAAAAAAAAGACTTGGTTTATCATGAAGCTTTCTCCAACCCTATCTCCTATCTGCCCTGCCCTTGCATTCCTGTCTTCACCCCAGCCTCAAGCATCCGTCAGAGAAATGATGAAAGCATAAAGGGGCATGCCTTTGGAATCGTGGGAAGCTCAGTTAAGTTGTCTGTGAGCCTCCTCCTGCCCCATCACTAACACCATTCTGCCCACAGGAAAATCTGACCAGATGCTTCATTTAGCACAAAATTTGAGAGTATCTCCTAACCGGTATTTTCCCCCATAAATGAACTCTGTAAACTTTTCAGTGCCATATATAACTGGTATGATATATCCAGTTACTCTCTTGCTTCCCACCCAAGCCCTGTCAAAATTCCAAAAGGCTTTCCCCATCCTCCAGCTGAAATCCAGCTCACCAAATTCTCACTCCCACTTCTCAACCCCTGTATCCAAACATTCCCTCCAGTCCCCACCACAAAGATACTCTGCTCTGGCTAAGCAACCTCCCCTAATACTGTTTCTCTCTTGGTGAAGTTTGGATGTTTGGAATGTCCTGAGAATTGGAGTTCTTTGGGTGTTTATTACAAAATTTAAAAAGATGTAGAAGGATAGAGTTTAGTGAACATTCATCTACCCATCTGGATTCAGCAATTGTTGGCATTTTTGTGCTTTGGGTTGTTTCTACATTGTATTTTACAGCTGGTTTGTTCAAACAAGGATCTAAAGATTTTCTCACCCCCCAGTGTTATAGTAGGTAGGCAGGCAGAGATGAGCAGGGCAGGAGAAGGCCTCCCCCTAAAAACAGGCATGCCAGGCAACCATCAGGTGATGGTCAGACGGTTGTTAACTGTCGCTCTAAAATAATAATTGGTTGCAGCTGGCACCAGAGAAAGGCAGTCTACCAATAGATAGAAACACCTGAAACTGGTAATCAGCAGCTTCCCATTAAGATCTCAGGAGTTGGGTGAGTGGGCTCAAACATGCACACTAAGAGGCAAAATGGTGGAGTTGAACTGGTATATGAACACTCGCCTGGTAAAGGAAGAATTCCTCAAGTGAGCATGCGTACAACTTCAGTAAACTCACTGTGCATGTAGCCCCTCCCAAGTGCTGGCAGGCCACCGTGCATATGCATAGCCCACCCCAAGGGAAGCAAGCATCAGGGGAAAAGGGATGCAAGCCCCAAGAAGCATGCCAGCATATAAAACCCCAAGTCAAAGTCAAACTATGCCCTTGAATCTCTCAAGTCATCAGCTTGGCCCTCTTTCAATTGTACTTTACTTCCTTTTGTTTCATCTCTAAAGCTTGTTAGATGTTCAGTCCTGTTCTGAGACCTGCCTCAGTATCTCCTTTTGCCTTATGCCCCTTGGTTGAATTCTTTCTTCTGAAGAGGCAAGAACTGATGTTGCTGCAGACCTATAGTTTGGTGCCTTGGATACATTCCCTAAGTGCTAACACCAGGACACGTTAACCCTTTTCTTGCATGTAATTTATTTAGCAATAACTTTTTTTTAATTTTGAGTGCCATGAAAGGAAAATAAAATCTCAAGACCAGAAACTCACTAAGCTAAAGGGCTTAGTGGGAACTGGGTCAAACTAGGGCTAAAGGGCAAGCTAGAACTGGGTCACACACAGCCACCTCCCATTTTATTCCTACATACCTCCCTCACCTTTTGCTCATGAGGAGATTTCTTGTGGGCCCCAAGACCTTTCCCCTAAAGCAGTTCTATTGAATTTCACCCTGACAATGCAAATTAACAGCTTACTTTTTACAGGTATGGGACCATGAACAGACCTAAAACCCATCCCTTCACTCGTCTGAGACAAATGCGTATCTGATTGCTTCCTATACTCTGTGATTATTTTATTTTATGTTAAAATGCAGATTCCTACTGAGCACCAGAGGAATGCATAATTGACTATTTCTCCACTGCTCCTTTCAAATGAAAAATGTGGATTCCATAAAGCTAATCAAAAGACTCAAAGGAATGCAACCACTTGCCTCTTTTATCCACCCTCCCTTTCTTCTTCTTCTCTCCCCTGCTGCCTACTCTTTTCCCTTTAAATATTGAAGATCTCAGTCCCTCTGGGAAAAGCAAGGACCACAGACGTTTCCAGTGGTTGCATGTCCCTTTTTCCTAGGTGTGTCCTTAACCTTAGCAAAATCAACTTCTAAAAATGATTGAGACTTGCCTCCCACAATTGATTTACAGTGCCTACCATTGGAAAGCATCAAGGACCAGTCCAGCTGTGTGGAAGCACAGGGACTTAATTCACTGCCAGCCAATATCTGTTGCTCTGCATGCCCCTGTGTATCTAAGTTGGCACTTAGGACTATGTTTACTTAACTTGCTTGGCACACATCCATATGTGTTGTGTGGGAAACTATGAATTGCAGATTTACGTGTACTGGCTAAATCACCTCTTTCTTTAAAATAACTTAAATCTAAATTTGAGCCCCTCTCCTGCTTGACTGGCAGAAAATTCAGTATCAGCCTTCACTGGGGCTCCCCACCAAGTTGGGAAAAGCTTCTGAGAATCTTTCATAACACAAAGCTTCTCACTCTGCAGCACCTCACTCCACCATTGGTCCTTGGTCCACAGTGGTTCCTCCTGGAATGTCCCAGTGTAACTGCCCAATAGGTTCCTCCTGCCCACTGCACAAACAAAATCAACTCACTGAGACCATGGCGATATGGATAGGAGGAAGGGAAATACTGAGTAGAAGAGGGCGGTACCCTGCAAAAACCACACCCTCAAGCCAGACAGTAGCCCAAAGTGAGAACATGCATTTCTGTTTTCCAACCTGAATGCTGCCTTTTCCAAAACAACCCTGGCCCACCCTGGCCCCATCCTGTAACAATAAAAACCCCAGGCTCCACTGGCAGAGGTGCAGCAAAGAAGGAGATAAAAGAAGAAGTGTCTGAACTTCGAGAGGAGAAGCAGCAGCTGGACATGAGAGATTATGGTTGGAGAGGAGTTCAACTGGAAACAGCTGGACTCCAGGGAAAGATAATCTTCTCACTGCATCCCCTTTCCAGCTTTCCATCCCATTGAGAGACACTTCCACTACTCAACAAAATCCTCCACATTCACTACCCCCCAATTCATTCGCATGACCTGATGCTTCCTGGATGCCAGACAAGAACTCACGTACCAAGAAGGCAGGTACAAAGGCTGTCACCGTGATCCTCCACTGAGCTAGTAAACACTTAAGCCATTCATGGATGCCAATACTAAAAGAGCACACTGTATCACACGCTCTGGGGGTCTGGGGATCGCAGGTACCCACCCCGAGACACTGCCACAGGCCCACACAGTGTTCTACTCCTGCCAGCGCCCAGGAGCACTCATCCCGGCCCCTGCACACGCTCACTTTCTTGCTCCCCTTCCTGTGAGGGGCTGAGAGCTGCAGGCTGAGTAAACAAGCTACCCCCTCTGTGGGTCCCACAAAATGGTCAAGGGAACTATCTGGTCTCATTGGCATTGCAGCAAAGAAAGTGTTTAATTGATGCAGGCCAGTCAGCCACAGAAGAGACAGAGTTATTACTCAAATTAATCTCCCCGAAGGCTTGGAGGTTAGGGTTTTTTCAAAGATAGTTTAATGGGCAGGGGGCAAGGGTAGTGAAAATGCTGATTGGTAGGGTATATGATCATAGGGGTGTGGAAAACAGTCCTCACGCACTGAGTCCTCTGGGTGGGGGCCATAAGACTGGTTGAGTCAGGGGTCCCGGTAGGGCCATCCAGTTGTCAGAAATGTGAAAACCTGAAAAGAAATCTCAAAAGGCCATCTTAGGTTCTGTAGTGCTGTTATCTGCAAGAATAACTGGGGAAGTTGCAAATCTTATGACCTCTGGAATTATGTAGAATTCAGGCCTTTTTCATCCTCCTTAGTGCCCTTTCATTAGTTTTACAAGGACAATTTAGTTTTGGGGAAGGGCTATTAATTAAACTATAAACTAAATTTCTCCCAGAGTTAGCGTAGCCCACCCCAGGAATGAGCAAAGACAGCCAGCCCATGGGGCTAGAAGCAAGATGGAGTCAGACATGTCAGTTTTCTCTTACTGTCATACTTTTGCAAAGACAGTTTTGATCACAACAGGAGTCAGCCAAATGCCGAGGCAGATAGGGGTGGGTCCCTGGTGAAATCCCACCTCCGAGCCACAATTTAAAGCCTGAAAGCCAAGCTACAAGTTAAATTCTCAGACAGGATTGAGAATTTGTCTTCCCATCTGGCGCACTTTCCTCTGATTGATCCCCACCCTTCATCTATTTTACACATACCTACTTTTTCTTCATTGGCTTTCTACACTGTCGTGCCCACCTTTGAGTGGTGTCTTTGCTTTAACCTTTTTTGCACACTCACAAGCCAGTCAGCACACACTCCCCATTCCAAATCCATAAAAAGCCCTGGACCTAACCACACAGGGAAATTTCCCACCTTTGGTTAGGAGGACCAACCCCACATCCCCTCTCCTCTGAAAGCCATTTTCATCACTCAATAAAACTCTTTTCTTCCTTCCTCACCCTTCAATGTCCAGTGTATCCTCATTCTTCCTGGGCATAGTAAAACAGCTCAGGAGCCACCGAATGTGGGCACAAACTATAATACAGGCTAGCTGGGGCATGCCAGCATGGCTGAGTGAAGACTGGGCCAGGTGTCAGCAGCCGAGGGTCCCCAGCTTGCAAAGTGACCAAGAAGAAAATTCCTACATCAGTTTAACCAGCTGGACTGGTCCTTGTTCCTTTCACCTCTGGCCTTCTGCTCTCCTCTAGCTAGACAGTCTGGGAGCCCCTATCCCTGGCTCCAGCCTTCCTGGCACCACACAGCCACATCTCTGAGGACCTGCCTCTTCCATGAGTCACTGGCACAAAGCAGCGTAGGGGTCCCCTCTTCTCCAGAGCCTCCACCTCAGCCTCCGTCCAGTCCACAGGAAGCTGCCTCTTGCTTCCCTCTGACTGTTGGCAAAGGCATTCTCTCTCCTCTCCCACCCCTCCCCATCAGGGACAGAATCTCTTCAAAAAGCTAAACACTTTGCCAAACCAGAAAGAACCTTTATCTTCAAAGCTCTACTTTCCACTTTATAATTTGTTCGGCCAACATTTATTAATATAACCGCAGCGATTCCTATACTATTGAAAGATTTCTGTTCTGATTGGCAAATAGTATAATGGCTCTTGCAGTAAACAGTAGAATTTATTAATAATTAAATTCAAAATTAAACTCATTCATTCAGGCTAATTGTCATAGGATGTCACAAGGACCATGGATAAATGGGCCTCTCATGTGCTTATTAATCACAAAGCACTGTGTATGTACATCACATTTTTATCAGTCTATGGAAATCATGTGGATGCCACTGGTTCTACATAGTTGTTACTTTAGTTATCTATGCATTGTAATTCTTGTGTAACTTGTAAATGCAGCATTTCAATATTTATACATTTAAGAATTTATGAATAAAATATTAAAAATGAACTCTAAGAATAAAGAGACAACCAAATATGGATACCTTTATTAATTTTCCATTAAAGATCATACAGCTCAACCGTCTGACTGTGCAGAATACAAGTAGTGATAATAGTAAGGAACCACAGCCTGGAATATCATCCAGACCACCTCAGACATCCTTTGCACTGTGCAAGCATCAGTACAAAATAACACAACACTTTTTATTCCTTCAGTACAAAAGACTTTATTATTTTAACAAAAATACAAGTGTCTCTTGCACACTGACAAGAGCCATGAAAAAAACGTGTCTCACCAGTGCTACTGACGTACATATTAGATGCAAATGGCACTCAAAGTTCATTGTTAAAAGACTTTGTGGGAGACCGACATATGCTACCCCAAAATATGGATCACCGAGCTGAAGGTGATCGAGAGAAGCAGCTGCAGGAAAAGTTCTCTGCCCTCCCTCTATTTGCCTAAAAGCAGGACACAGGTCTACAAAGACAAAAGGTATCCCGGCCCATCCTCTACCAGGAAGAACAAAGGTTAATCACTGAAGAGAGCATTGAACCTGTGAAAGAAAAATGAAACCTTGGGACCCCAATTCACTATGCCAAAGGGAAAAATTAAGCAGAAGCTGATTAAGTCATGTCAGGAAACTGCCTTTCCTTGTTCCTAAGCAAATAGTTGCAGATAAAAGGCCAGGTAGCTCCACAGGAGCTACTCTATGTTCATCTCATGTAAAGTGTTGATTGAGTGCAAGACAAATACATAATGGACTATTCCTCTGCCTATCTCCTTCTTTCCTCTCACAACATGTGGATTCAGTAATGTGACCACGGCCTCCCTTTTCCCCTCCAGCCTGCTTTTCCCCTTTAAATACTGAAGCCCTCAAAATCATCTTTGGAAAAAGCAGGGATCACAGATTGTTTCTGTGGTTTTGTGTTGCTTTTTTTCCCCCAGGCATGTCCTTAACGTTGGCTAAATAAACTTTAAATTGACTGAGACCTGTCTCAGATACTTTTTGGTTTGCAGACCCTTACTGGCCCAAGACAGTACCCAAGGAAGCTACATTAACGAGCTTTACTAACCAACCTTTATCTGCCATTAATTTGCCTTTCCCAAAGTTGCCACCTCTAGAGATTCAAAGTCCTTTTCCTTTTTCTTGTTACTTCTCTAAAAATTTACTGTTTTTTTGTTGAACACTCCATATAAGCTGGAATTCAAAGCCACCTCTTTGAGGACTCATTCCCTCAGTGTCTCCCATGTACATATGAAATATACATGTTAATAAGCTTCTGTTTGGTTTTCTCTTATAAATCTGTCTTTTGTTACAGGGGTCCCTTTCAAGTAAGAACTTATGAAGGTTGAAGGAAAAATTATTATTCTTCCAAGACAATTTACATATTCTTCAGAATGGCAATCACATTCTATCAAAGCTCACAGTTGTAGGGAATCCATGAGCCCCACATCACCCATGGGTACCCCGAGTTCGGTGGCGACAAAGGAATGAGAGAAAGACAGATTAAGAGAAAAAGTGGGACCAGGAGGCCATCACTTTATTACTCTGGAGGCGACAGTGAAGGCCTCAAGCTCTGATCATCCACACTATTTATTGATTACAATGACTTTGATCTATAGGGTAGGGGTGGAGTGATGGTGGATGAATCAGTGAGCAGGAAGTGAATCAGTGAGCCAGAACTGGTGTATCATCCTAAGGACTGGTAACGGTGGCAGTTTGGGAGTTTCAGAAAACAAAACCATGTGGTTATCTTTAGCTTATAATCTATGTACAGCTGATGGAAAGCTGGCCTTACAAGGAGTCTAGAAGTCTGGCTACATCATACTGTTACGAAGGGGTTTTACGTCCTCGAGCACAGTGTTTATGGTAACAGAGCCTAGGTCACCCTGCACATGAGGCATGGAGAGGCTTTCCTCCCCAGAGGCCTCCTGCGGCCTTCTGCAGTTTATATGTTACTCATAACCAATTTATGTAGGCATTCTGTAAGTCCTTTCTCCTTTGCTGTTTTTCCCAACACACAGTTTAAGTTTTTAAACCGTAAATATCTATGAGAAAAACAATCCAAAAATCAATTTCAGAAAACAATGCATTTGAAAAAAAAAGTGTTGTAAATTTAACAAAATATTGATAAAGCAATTTAAAATATTACAGAAGTAATATTTGAAATGTTGCTTGCTATACAGCATGTACTTAAGCATTTTCAAACATGAAATATTCAATAGCCATTAAAATATAATATCCATGTAAGCACATACTGCAGTTTAGATTTATGGTCCCACTTGTTGGGAGACATCATTGAAATGAGAAAGCAACTTACTTGAGATTTTATAAATCAAGACAGTAAAATGTCAACGTCATTCATTTTCTATGCCACGGTTTCACATACAAGCATTTAATAATGTATTTTAAATGAGACATTTAAAACTTTGTTGATCTTGTGGAGTTGAAAGGAATAATATTAGAAATAATATACAAACTATATTGTCAATATTGGAGAAAAACGGTACCAGTAAGAAATATTTTCATGGAAGCATATGGTTCAGATAGTGCTAGTGTTGTTATGCTACAGAGAAAGTTTGGCATTTCAGCCAAAGTTTTAGAAACATTTCTGCATATTTTTAATTTGGCACTAAATCACTGTATTCAATCACCACTGGATGATACAATGAAAGATATTAATTCAATAAATTAATTTTTTTCTTCATAAGCATTATATTGACTACTCTATTAGTTTGCTCACTCTGCTATAACCAAACTCAGCAGACTAGGTGGCTTAAACAATAGAAATTCGGTGGCTCAAGCCTGTAATCCCAGCACTTTGGGAGGCCAAGGCGGGTGGATCACGAGGTCAAGAGTTCGAGACCATCCTGGTCAACATGGTGAAACCCCGTCTCTACTAAAAATACAAAAAATTAGCTGGGCACGGTGGCGTGTGCCTGTAATCCCAGCTACTCAGGAGGCTGAGGCAGGAGAATTGCCTGAACCCAGGAGGCGGAGGTTGCGGTGAGCCGAGATCGCGCCATTGCACTCCAGCCTGGGTAACGAGAGCAAAACTCCGTCTCAAAAAAAAAAAAAAAAAAAAAAATAGAAATTTTGTGGGCTGTCGTCCTAGTGTTACAGTAGGTAGTCAGGCAGACATAAGCAGTGCAAGAGAGACCCCACACACACCAGGAATGTCATGTGACCATCAGCTGATGGCCAGGCAGTTGTCACACTATCTCTCTAAAATAATAATTGGTCGCAGCCAGCGCCAGGGAAAGGCAGTCTCCCAATGGATGGAAAAGACCTGAAACTGATGGATTCTGCAGCTTCCCAATAAGATCTCAGGAGTTGGGCCAATGGGCTCTAGCATTGAGGCATAACGGCATAAGAGGCAAAACGGCAGAGTTGACTGGTATACAGTGTTCCTTCATCTAGGAGCACTGGAGTGGTAAGGGAAAAACACCTCAAGTGAGCATGTGTACAACTCCAGTGAACACAGTCCACATGCAGCTCCTTCCAAGTGCTGTCAGGCCACTGAGCATGCGGACAGCCCAACCCAAGGGAAGCCTCAGGGGAGAAGAGACGCAACCCTCGGAAGCACGCCAGCGAACAAAACCCCAAGGCACAGGTCAAACTGCGCATTTGAATCTCTGAAGTCATCCACTTGGCCCTCTTCCAAGTGTACTTTACTTTCATTCCTGTCCTAAAACTTTCTTAATAAACTTCCACTTCTGCTCTAAAACTTGCTTCCATCTCTCACTCTGCCATGTGCCTCTCAGTCAATTCTCTCTTCTGAGGAGGAAGAATTGAGGTTGCTGCAGACCTGTTTGGACTCGCCGCCTGTAACACTAGCATGTGGACAGCCACTTTCCCTCTGTGTCCTCACATGACCTTGCTTCTGCGCACACATGGGGAGACAGAGAGATCTCTGGTATCTTTTCTTATAAGGACCAGAGTTCTAACAGATTAAGACTGCACCCTTATGGCCCTATTTAACCTTTATTACCTCGTTAGAGGGACTTTCTCCAAATACAGTTACATTGGTGGTTGAGTATTCAACATATGAATTTTGGGAGAACACAATGCAGTCCATAAAAACTACCACAGACGGGGCTGGGCACAGAGGGGCAGGTGCCTGTAGTCCCCCGCTACTCAGGAAGCTGAGGTGGAAGGATTGCTTGAGGCCAGGATTCCAGGCTGCAGTACACTCTGTGCCTATAACTAGCCACTCGACTGCACTCCAGCCTGCATGACAGAGCATCTCTTTTAAAAAATACCATAGATGAAAAAAAACTGAGAATTAATAATATACCTGATGATCTTGGAACTGAAATTAAAAACTGAGAGAATAGCATTTTGAAACATGAAATATTCAATAGGCATTAAGAAATAATATCTATATAAGCTTCCATTGCATTCTAGGTTTATGTACTCACTTGTTGGAAAACATACTGAAATGAGAAAGTAACTTATTTGAGAAGTTATGAATCAACACAGTAAAATGTCATTCATTAATTTTCTATGAAGCCCTAATAGAAAACCTGTAATGCTGTAATGCAAACAGAGTTAGAAATTTTATATTCATTTTAACACAATGTCTGAAATAGGAGTAAATATTTGGTAAATTAAAACATAATTTAGAGAATTCGCCTTAATAAACAATATTCAAATACTGATATCTATACTTCTTCATGTCTTTACAAGAAATGTTTCTGTTAAATCAATAATTTAACTCAACAATCAATAAAAGGTATTAAGCACATAAGAATAAATTTTGAAACTACAGAAGCAAAGAAATGTAATATGCCACATGAAACAAAGCAAATGATAAATTCTAAGAAAGTTATTAGAATATCTAAGTTGTGTAAAATGATTAAATGAACAAATAAATTATGAACTTATTTATATAAATCTATATAATATAAATATAATTATGATAATTTAAATGACAAATTATTGAATTGTCTAATAAATTATGTAAAAGGCATAATGAGTTTTTAAGTTGTTTCTATTTATTAAACACTTCAACTCTGCCAAAAGCCATTTGCAAACCTCCATGGATTGAAGGTAATCAAAAATTAATAAAAACTAATTCATTAAATATGATATGCCATCAGAAACAAGAGGCCCAGCCAGCCCCTAGCTGTCCCAGTCTTGCTTCCAAGATGCCATACATTTGAGGAGGGCCATCTTGGCTCAGTAAGCCCACCGACTGATTACAAACCCATAGGTAAGTGCCGCCAACACCACTTGGAGCAGAGACAAGTACCCAGCTGAGCCCATTTCACAGTGCAGAGTTATGAGCAAATAAAGGGTGGCTATTGTTTTAAACAACTAAAATTGGAGTAACTAAAATAACTTGTGCAGTTATCTATTGCTGCATGGTAGCCATTAAAATAATAAGAAGAAGAACATCTATATACACATACATTACATTCTAGATTTATAATCCCACTTGTTAACAATAGATATTATTATGCAGCAATTATGTAATTACCTATTGCAGCAATACGTAACTGCCAAAGTTATTTATTCACCAAGTGACCTTTTATCTGATACCTGTATTGTTTATACCTGTACAACTAGGAGATACTGTAGACCACCACAGAAAAGCAGAGTCACATGAATTTTTTGGTTTCCCAGGGCATATAAGTTATGTTTATGCTATACTGTGGTCCATTCAATGTGCAATAGCATTTGGTCTAAAACAATAACGTACAAACCTTAATTTGAAAATACTTTATTACTAAAAAATGCTAACAGTCATCTAAGCCTCCAGCAAGTCTTAATCTTTTTGCTGGTGGAGGGTCTTGCCTCCATGTTGATGGCTGCTGACTGATAACATGGTGGTTGCTGAAGGTTGGGGTGGCTCTGTCAATTTCCTAAAATAACGATGAAGTTTGCCACTTCAACTAACTCTTCCTTTCATGAAAGGTCTCTCTGTAGCATGCACTGCTGTTTGATACCATTTGCCCATAGTAGAACTTCTTTCAAAATTGAAGCCAATTCTTTCATACCCTCTATTAACTAAATTTATGTAATATTCTAAATCTTTCGTTGTCAGTTCAACGATGTTCATAGCGTCTTCACCAAGAGTAGATGTCGTCTCAAGAAACCACTTTCTTTGCTCATCCATAAGAAGAAGCACCTCCTCAAACATTCAACTTTAATCTTGAGATTGCAGCAATTCTCTCCCACCTTCAGGTTCCACTTCTGATTCTAGTTCTCATGCTATTTCCACCACATCTGCAGTCACTTCCTCCACTGAAGCCTTGAATCCCTCAAAGTCATCCATGAGGGTTGCAATCAACTTCTTCCAAACTTCTGTTAATGTGGATATTTCGGCCTCCTCACATGAATTACACATGTTCTTAATGGCATCTTAGAATGGTGAATCCTTTTCAGGAGGTTTCTGCGTGGCAAGAAAAAACTACTTTTCCTTCTGCTTTCACATCACAATGTCGGGGGGATTCCCCACACAACAAGCAAGCAATCAGTTCTGCAGTGGACTCTGGCTTGTTGTCCTTCAATTCAATTCTGACACTATCTACCTGGAAATAGCATAAGATCCCACAGGTTGAGGACTCAGTCCCCGTCCCCCACTTCTGATGCCAATCACAAGCCCCAGGTCGTTTTAGCTGTGTTTCTGACTGACCAGCTAAAAATCAGGGCTCCTATGACTCCTTTCCTTCGGGTAGATTAATTTGCTAGAGCAGCTCACAGAACTCAGGGAAACACTTATTTATGTTTACCAGTTTATTATAAAGAATATGACAAAGGATACAGAGAGAGATGCATGGAGAAAGGTATGAGCAAAGGGATGAGGAGCTTCCATGCCCCCCATAGGTACATCACCCTCCAGGACCCTCCACAAGTTGAGCTGTCTGGAAGCTTTCTGTACCCTCCACCCCCATCCTCTTGAGCCCTTTTTGAAGACTTCATTGGGTAGGCATGACTGAAGCACGGACAACTGTGTAGAAACGTAGTTGGACCAAAGGAGTATGATTTTATATTAATAAACTGAGCGAGGAAACCTAGCAAGGCCTGTCTGTTCAGATTCCTCTTGGTCTCTCTGTGCAACATTCCTTCCTCTAATCAGACAAGGTAGGTCAGAGAATTTCTTTATGGCCAGCCCCAAGACAGAAAGATCAGGAGAGATCCCTGCTTTGGAGAAAAAAAGGAGCAGGTGAAAAGAGAGCAGGAGAAGGTCAGATAGAGATTCTCTTTTGTTTTTGTTTTTGTTTTGAGATGGGGCTTTGCTCTTTTTGTCAAGGCTGGAGTGCAATGGTGTGATCTCAGCTCACTGCATTCTCCACCCCCCCCAGGTTCAAGCAATTCTCCCACCTCAGCCTCCCAAATAGCTGGGATTACAGGCACACACCACCATGCCCAGCTAATTTTGTACTTCTAGTAGAAATGGGGTTTCACCATGTTGGCCAAGCTGGTCTCAAACTCCTGACCTCAGGTGATCCACCACCTCTGTCTCCCAAAGTGCTGGGATTACAGGCATGAGCACTGCACCCAGCCAAGATTCTATTTTCTGATGCCTGTTTCTGTAATATAAAGTGCCCCAACATTATAACAAAAGACCATCTCTCACCTTTCTCACTCTGAGCTGTTCCAAAGCTGCTTTGGGACCCATGGACAAAAGCCCAAATACTTTAATAAAAGATACTCTTCTTGTTTTAGTCATTTGGGAAATAATAAGGGTTCTGGAAGTTATAAGCCAAGAACCACAGACAAAAACATATACAAAACAGTTTCCAATTTACTTTGCCCAGATCCATCACAGGAATCACTGTCTATGTCAGCCATTACCTTATAAAATGTATTTCCTAAATAATAAGACTGTAAAGCTGAGAATACTCCTCAATCCATGGACTACAGAATGGAGTAGTGCAAGCAGGCATGACAACAATATTCATACCCTTGTACATCTCCATCAGAACTCTTGGATAACTGGCACATTGTCAATGAGCAGTAATGTTTTGAAAGGAAATCTTTTTTCCTGAGCACTAAGTCTCAAAGTGGGCTTAACATACATACTCAGTAAACCATGCTTAAACAAATGTCTGTCACACAGGCTTTGTTGCTCGACTTAGAGAGCACAGGCAGAGTATATTAAAGGGCTCTATGATTTTTTGGAATGGTAAATGAGCATTTTCTTCAACTTAAAGTCAACAACTGCATTAGCCCCTAATAGGAGAGTGAGCTTGGGACTTTGAAGCCAGTCATTGACTTCTCCTCTCTAGCTATGAAAGATACCAAGATGGCGTCTTCCAAGAGAAGGTGTTTCATCTACATTGCAAAATCTGTTGTTGAGTGTGGCCACCTTCATCCGTTATCATAGCTAGACCTTCTGGATAACATGCTGCAGCTTCTCCATCAGCACTTGTTGCTTCACCTTGCACGTGGATGTTATGGAGATGTCTGCTTTCCTTAAACCTTGTAAAACAGCCGCGGCTAGCTTCAAATTTTTCTTTTGCAGCTTCCTCACCTCTCTCAGCCCTCATAGAATTGAAGAGAGTTAGGGCCTTGCTCTGGGTGAGGCTTTGGCTTAAGGGTATGTGGTGGCTGGTTTGATCTTCCACTTAATGTTCTTCACATCAGCAATAAGGTTGTTTCGCTTTCTTGTCATTGTGTGTTCACTGGAGTCGCGCTTTTACTTTCCTTCAAGAACTTTGCCTTTGCATTCACCACTTGGCTAACTGACAAGAGGCCCAGCTTTTGACCCATCTCGGCTTTCGACATGCCTTCCTCACTAAGCTAAATCATTTCCAGCTTTTCATTTAAAATGAGGGACATACGATTGTTCCTTTCACTTGAACACTTAGAGGCTATTGTAGGGTTATTAATTTGCCTAAACTGAATATTATTGTTTAGGCAACAGAAAACAGTTCAGGGAAAAGAAAGGCCCAAGGAGAAGGAGAGAGTTAGGGGAATAGCTAGTTGGTGGGGCAGTGAGAACACACACATTTATTGATCAAATTTGCTGTCTTAGATGGGCACAACTGTGGTCCCCCAAATGACTACAATAGTGACATCAAAGATCACTGATCACAGGCCAGGCACAGTGGCTCACACCTGTAATCCCAGCACCATGGGAGGCTGAGGTGGGAGGATCACTTGAGCCCATGAGTTTGAGAACAGCCTGGGTGACATAGTAAGACCCCATCTCCACAAAAAAATTTTAAAATTAACCAGGTGTGGCTAATTTAAAATTATCCAGGTGTTGCACACCTGTAGTCCCAGCTAATTCCAAGGTTGAGGTGGGAGGATCACAGCCAGGAGTTCAAGGCTGCAGTGAGCTGTGATCACACCCCTGCACCCCAGCCTGACAACAGGGCCAGATTCTGTCTAAAAAAAAAATCACTGATCACAGATCACCACAACAGATATAATAATAAAGAAAAAGTTTGAAATATTGTGAGAATTACCGAAATGTGACACAGAGATGTGAGGCAAGCACATGCTGCTGAAGAAACAGCACTGGCAGATTTGCTCAACTCAAGGCTGTCACAAACCTTCAATTTGTAAAAAAAAAAAAAAAAAAAAAAAAAAAAACACATCTGCGAGACACAATAGGCAAAGTGCAGTAAAACAATGTGTGCTTACATTTTTATTTTCTGTATATTTTAATGTTTATCTTAAAACTCTTTCTAGATGGGGAGAGACTGCCCCTGCAGGGGCTGGCCTATCTAGTCACATCTCCTCTATGGGATCTGTATACTATAAGAAGCAATATTCCTCTGCCTTAGTCATCCCAGAGCCAGGTACCAGGCAACTGGAGACCATCCCTATAGAACCCAAAGCCTGCTGTTTATAATGCAAATTGGCCAATCCAAAACTGTTTACACTGCCCTGCCTTACTTTTCCTGCAGAAACCCCAATAAAGGCTGCGGCTTAGATCTTCCCTCACTCTGGCCCTGTCAGCCTCCTGACCTACACTGGTGCATTCCCTTGTCACCCTATGTGCCACACCTCCTGCTTCTAGGACCTGTGTGTGTAATAAACTTCCTTTTCCCGAGCCTGCCTTGTGTGGCTGCACCTGACCAACCATCACATGAAATAACATAGAACAGCACCCACTATAGACAGAACTCGTGGCTTCTGGAAAGGTGAGGTGTATAATGAAGCTCTCATAGCTTAGATAAGATCTGTTCCAGATCCTAAACCCCCATTTGTTCCAATTCCCATACCTGCTCTATCCCTTCCACACAAGCAAGGGTGCAAAGGATGTGGAGACTGGGTCAGGGTGCAGTGTCCAGGCCATCTGGGCCAGGCTTGAGCTCTAGGGGTCACTTGTCCTCAGGCTGTATAGCACTTTTCTGTTTTGCTTTATTGTGGCAAAATAAATATAGATAAAATTTACCATTTTAAGTGTTCAGTTCTGTGGCGTTAATTACACTCACACTGCTGTGCAACCATCACCACCATCCATCGCCAGAACTTTTTCAACTCCTCAAAACTAAAGCTCTGTACCCATTAAACAATAATTCTTCATTCCCCACTTCTCCCAGCTATTAATAACTTTTCACTTTCTGTCTCTATGAATTTGACTACAATGGGTAGGATACCATTATAGGAATAGCACTCTATAATTCAACTCTTCCTGTCTATCTCCCTCTCTAAGGTGGCAGGTTCTTGACACTGGAGATTCTTTTCTTCATCTTTAGAATTCCCAATACTCCTCCTAGTGTCTGGCATAAAATAGGCGTCCAGTAACTATTCCATGAATGAGTGAATGCAATTATCATGGTCTAACTGGTTTTGTAGATGACTTTAAACAAGTCTTCCCCAGATGATAAGCAACATGTAGACAGGAATAGTGCCAACCTTTCATTTATTTACTTTAGAGCACTTACTACTCGGCAGGCACAATAAACAGAGCACAATCCCTGCCTATAAGGAGCTCAAAATCTAACAGAGATGCACAGAAGCTGTCTATGACCTTGATAAGAACAGCGACAGAGGGCAGCAAATGTCTATGGATGCACCCAGCACAAGGCTCTGGATGGAGTGTGTGTCCAATACAGGTACTTTTTTCTAAATTTGCTCACTTCCTGTAATGACATTGTTTTATTTTTATTTTAAATTTTTTTTAATTGACAATAATTGTACCTATCTGTAAGGTACATATGTTTTGATACATATAAGTATAGTGATCAGATCAGGTAATTAGTATAAACATCATCTCAAATGTTTATCATTTCTTTGTGTTAGGAACATTCAATATCAGCAGAGGTATTTTTAACTGAACTGAATCAGATCACAAGCTAGTTGGGAAGTTTTGAGCTTCCCACTTTCAAGCTATGTGACTTTAGGCAAGCCACTTAATTTCTCTTTGCCCTGCAGAAGTGTAGCAGTTATGACCTGAAAACCGGGTATAAGCCAGCTTGGCCTGTGTGGACTGAATGCAGCAAATCAGCAAGCCATGTTTTTGCCTAAGAAGTAACAGAGTAGATAGCTGGACATGGTGGCAATACCTGTGGTCCCAGCTACTTGGGAGGCTGCAGGAGGATAGCTTGAGCCTGGAAGGTGGAGGTTGCAATGAGCTGAAATCATGCCACTGCACTCCAGCCCGGGCAACAGAGGGAGACCCTGTCTCAGAAAAAAAAAAAAAAAAGTTTTTTAAAAAAAGTAGTAGTAGTAACATAGCAGAGCTGGAGATGAGAACTGGGGAGAACCTCTAGCCACAGAACTGACCATTTCAGAGAGTCCTTGGTCCAGGGAGACAGAGTAATGGGATACAACTTCCTGCTTGCATTTCCTCCTAAACAGGCACTGTAAATCACAATGAGCCTTTGTTAGAAACTCCTCATCTAGTTCTGGGCTTGGCTCCTTCCATACCTGGAGATGTACCATCTATTTTCACAGTACTGCTTAAGAAGCAGATGTTTGTCAGGGGAATCGTCCCACTCAGAACCTGTGGAACTTGAGCAGGGGAGCTTCCTGGTGCATGCCGAATGTCCGCATCCTCCCAACTTCAGCTGTCAAAGCTAGATCCCCAGTTCAGCCCTCTGCCCTTCTAAAGCCTAAGTAATCGATAGACAGGGTTGGGCATGATAATTCTGTGATGCCAATTTTTTTTCTTGATTTGCTAATTCCAACAGGAAAGTTGAAGTCCTGAGCTTTCTTGTCAGATGGGAAATATATTCCTGCTCTTCCATCAGCCATGAACGGGTCTGCCATTTTCATTCCTGTTTCAGGCATCCTGCAGAATATCTGAGGCTACTAAGTTTAACCCTGCAGCTAACAAGTCTGTAACCCACAAGACTGATGTCAAATCTAATTTTATAGCCTGAATAATTACTGCTGTGATTTCCTTTCCTTTTTCTACCCCTTTTAGGCACTGACTTCAATACATCATGAAGGTGCCCTGTCTGCTCATTGAGTTCTGCTCTCGTCTTTCACTCCCCTAAACTCGACCAGAATCTCAGCTTCTAAAAGCTGTGAGGTGCTTAATTATTCCATTTTTCTCAGTTCATGCAAAGGATGCCTGAAACAGTTATAAAGATCTGTCTGTGCACATATATGTATAACACATACATACACACACATACAAATACACACATACACACACACACACACGGAATGAAGACGCTTTCACATTGGGACAAAAAAAAAAAGTCCTGGATGTGTCATCTGAATGAGCATCGGATGTCATCATGACCTTACCACCACAACAGGCACTCTTTATGTGTTCCATGAAAGCAGTTTATAAATAGCGGTTATTAATAATCTATGTTGATTGCTTCCTGGTATCAGATCTTGGGCAAATACTTGCCTTGCACTCTTTTTTAATTCTCACCCTCTGCAACATGGGTACTATCATCCCCATTTTACCAATGAGAAAACAGTATTAGGCACGGATTAGGCACCAAGGTCACATAGTAAATGGCAGGGTGTCAGCTAGCAGTCATGCCCAAATCTATCTGACTCTAAAGCCTGAGTTCTAAACCTTCCCCCCTGTATCTCAGAGGTGAAGGCCTACGGATGCTGGATTCCTGGAGAGAGGGAAAAGGAACCTGACAGCTTAAGCCTCTGACAATAAAAATGGGCTGTTTTACAGTATAGTATCTGAAACCTATAAAACCACAAGTCCTCCAGTTGGAACCATTCTCCAACTTTTGTGTCTTGGTGTTCAGGAAATCAGCCATTGACAAGATAGCTGGACCTGATCAGTCTATGGTCTCTCCTTATCATGTAAATGGGCCTCCAAGAAACTCATCTCTTCAGTGAGACCAAGCTCTTCTCAGCTACCCATTGTAAGACCCAGAAGTACACAGAGAAGTTGAGTGACTTTGCCAGGGACACACAGCTAGTAAACAGCGGGGTTAGGATTCAAACCCAGGGAGTTCCACTGAAGAGCTGGTTCTCAAACTTGGTACTTCACAAAGGAGCCCGTGCAGAATACAAATGACTTCCCAGTACTGAAAGAACAGGGGCTGGAATAAAGGAGAAACTTTACAGAGGACTTAACCATTCAACCACAGCTAGAACAGGTAGAATTTAGATGTGTGAAGTGGTGCAGGGTGTCAATGTACATGTTATTTTCATTGGTCACTGAACAGATCTACTTGGCTAGAGTGAATAATAAGTGAAACAGGAAATATAATTAGAAAGGTAGATCAGGTAGCCTTATATACTAACCTGGGTTAAATAAAAACAAGTTCAAGAGAAGCTTAGATCTACCTTTTCCAACTGCCTCCCACATGGTGTTTCTATATATGTAACTTCAGGGGTGGGAGCTCTCTAGGTCAAAGAAGTCCTTTCCCTGGGCCTGGGCAGTTGTGTGTATATTTTGGATTAAAAATCTTTTCTTCTCATCAACACTTGAGTTTGGGCAGAAATATCACATTAAGCTGTAGAGCAGCTATCAGAGATAAAGGTGTCCAAATGTCAACAATTCATGCAAAAAGCAGCCCTGGCCAAACCCCCTAGGAGTCAACTTTGAAAAGAGGCTGCAGGCTGCAGCTCACCCAGAACAAAATCAGTTTTGCCTGCAAATACCTTCATTTAGCCCCAGATACTCCCTCTCATCTGAGAAGACTAAACCATTATTTTGATTCAAAATGTAGACTTATTATAAAAACAATGCTGTGTGTTTCTATAATGTGTTTTATCTTCAAAGTGTCTCACATTCATGGTGAGGACAGGAAGTGAGCATGGAGATGTTCAGAATTCAACAGTGCTTTGTGGCAGGGTCTGGGAATAGCAACGTGGTGCATTTCTGTGCCTGTAAATCAGCTGCCCTACCGTCCAGGCAGAGGTCAGGCAAAAGTAGATACAAACTTAGAAAGTTTCTACTCATGCCTTGCAGGTTTTCTTAACAGCAGTAAAAGTGCTTGCTTAGCCACTTTGATCTCCAGAGCTCAGACTCCTCAATCCATTCTTGCAGAGATCTGGGAAATTGATAGATGTCATGATTCTCAGGAAAATGGCTCCAAGACAAAAAAAAAGGGTCAGGAAGAAGACAGTGGCTGGGCCCACGGCTTAATGCTAATCACCTCCAGACTTAAGAACAGAAACTTTGAAGGCCAGCCTTTACTCCCACAGTAGGTTCCAAAGCCTGAGAAGCTGCCCCCTTATTATCCAAAGTCTTTTTTTAACTCCTAGAATCAGCACCATCAAGTTGAAGCTAAGAAATAAGTAAGTGTTGCCTAGTGCTGCCAGCAAAATGAAAAAAGTGCAAAAATCTAGCTAATTACTCAGGACATGTTGGCAGACACCTCTGCTTGTCAGATTCCTGGTTGTCTGAATGGATATTTATATCTGAATTAATTTACACTGTGGGAGTTTAAATATTTGTTTTTTTTTTTGTTGTTGTTGTTGTTTTTTAAGTAGCAGCAAAGATCCTACCAGAAACTATGCTGTTTCCAAAAACTTCCTCTTCATCCTTGATTTATTCATGTGCATAGGACACTCTGCCATAAGGCCATGACTCTTGTAAGGAAAGATCCTAAATGGGAATTCTTCCCCAGACATTTTCATCAGAGCCTCTACCATCCTCCTTGCTCACTCCACAGACCTCACACTCCTGCTTCATGCATGTCTGAGGCAAAGGCCCTAAGAAAATCCACACAGCCTTTAAAACGTAAAAGATCTTGAGAAACAATTTTTTAAAATTATGTATACATTCTGACCTTTTTCATTCATTCAACAAATATTCAGTGAGATGACACCATGTGTTAGGATTGTCCTGTGAGGTCTTGCAGGCACAGATATCCAAAGATAAGATGTTTGTGTCATCTCTACCCACAAGAGGCTGACAGTTCAAGGGAAAGAACAAACATGGGGGTAGTGGGAAACACAACAGAATATGGCAAATGTCTACGAATGGGAGGAGATGGGAGCTGACATTGAGATACTGTAACTCAAATAGGCAAAAACTAGAAACCTATTTCCATAACTGGTCTCCTCTTGTAATTAATTCTTTGTTTTTAGGTTTTTTTTTGTTTTTTTTTTTTTTAAATTAAGACAGGGTCTCATTCTGTTACCCAGGCTGGAGCACAGTGGTATGATCACAGCTTTCTATGGCCTTGACCTCCTGGTTCAAGCAATCCTCCCACCTTGGCCTCCTGAGTAACTGGGACTACAGGCACACATCACCAAGCCCCGTTAATTTTTAAAATTTGTTTTGTAGAGATGGGATCTCCCTATGTTATTCAGACTGGTCTTAAACTCCTGGACTCAAGGGATCCTCCCACTTTGGCCTCCCAAAGTGCTGGGATTACAGGTGTAAGCCACCACACCCAGCCTGTGATCAATTCTTAATGACAACGCACACATATACACACACCACAAAAATCTTAAATTTTCTTTTTTCTTTTAACTGCATTTTAGGTTTTGGGGTACATGTGCCGAACATGTAAGATAGTTGCATAGGTACACACATAGCTGTGTGATTTGCTGCCTTCCTCCCCTTCACCCACATCTGGCATTTCTCCCCATGCTATCCCTCCCCATCTCCCCCGCTGCTGTCCCTCCCCTATTCTCCCCAAGAGACCCCAGTGTGTAGTGCTCCCCTCCCTGTGTCCATGTGTTCTCATTGTTCATCACTCGCCTATGAGTGAGAACATGCGGTATTTCATTTTCTGTTCTTGTGTCAGTTTGCTGAGAATGATGTTCTCCAGATTCATCCATATCCTGACAAAGAACACAAACTCAGTGTTTTTGATTGCTGCATAATATTCCATGGTGTATATGTGCCACATTTTCCCTGTGCAGTCTATCATCAATGGGCATTTGGGTTGGTTCCAAGTCTTTGTTATTGTAAACAGTGCTGCAATGAACATTCATGTGCATGTGTCCTTATAGTAGAACGATTTATAGTCCTTCGGGTATATACCCAGTAATGGGATTGCTGGGTCAAATGGAATTTCTATTTCTAGGTCCTTGAGGAATCGCCACACTGTCTTCCACAATGGTTGAACTAATTTACACTGCCACCAGCAGTGTAAAAGTGTTCCTATTTCTCCACATCCTCTCCAGCATCTGTTGTCTCTAGATTTTTTAATGATTGCCATTTTAACTGGCGTGAGATGGTATCTCAATGTAGTTTTGATTTGCATTTCTCTAATAACCAGTGATGATGAGCATTTTTTCATATGCTTGTTGGCCTCATGTATGTCTTCTTTTGTAAAGTGTCTGTTCATATCCTTTGCCCATTTTTGAATGGGCTTGTTTGTTTTTTCTTGTAAATCTGTTTGAGTTCTTTGTAAATTCTGGATATCAGCCCTTTGTCAGATGGGTAAACTGCAAAGATTTTTTCCCATTCTGTTGGTTGCCGAATCACTATAATGACTGTTTCTTTTGCTGTGCAGAAGCTGTGGAGTTTGATTAGGTCCCATTTGTCTATTATGGCTTTTGTTGCCAATGCTTTTGGTGTTTTGGTCATGAAGTCCTTGCCTACTCCTATGTCCTGAATGATTTTGCCTAGATTTTCTTCTAGGGTTTTTATGGTGCCAGGTCTTATGTTTAAGTCTTTAATCCATCTGGAGTTAATTTTAGTGTAAGGTGTCAGGAAGGGGTCCAGTTTCTGCTTTCTGCACATGGCTAGCCAGTTTTCCCAACACCATTTATTAAACAGGGAATCCTTTCCCCATTGCTTGTTTTTGTCAGGTTTATCAAAGATTGTATGGTAGTAGATATGTTGTGTTGCCTCCGATGTCTCTGTTCTGTTCCATTGGTCTATATCTCTGTTTTGGTACCAGTACCATGCTGTTTTGATTACTGTAGCCGTGTAGCATAGTTTGAAGTCCAGTAGTGTGATGCCTCCTGCTGTGTTCTTTTTGCTTAGAATTGACTTGGCTATGTGGGCTCTCTTTTGGTTCCATATGAAGTTTAAAGTGCTTTTTTCCAATTCTGTGAAGAAGCTCATTAGTAACTTGATGGGGATAGCATTGAGTCTGTAAATAACTTTGGGCAGTATGGCCATTTTCACGATGTTGATTCTTCCTAACCATGAACATGGAATGTTTCTTCATTTGTTTGTGTCCTCTCTTATTTCATTGAGCAGTGATTGGTAATTCTCCTTAAAGAGGTCCTTTACGATCCTACTTAGTTGTATTCCTAGGTAATTTATTCTCTTTGTAGCAATTGTGAATGGCAGTTCATTCTTGATTTGGCTCCCTTTCAGTCTGTTACTGGTGTATAGGAATGCTTCTGATTTTTGCACATTGATTTTGTATATTGAGACTTTGCTGAAGTTGCTTAGCTTCAGGAGATTTTGGGCTGAGACGATGGGGTCTTCTAGATATAAAATCATGTCGTCTGCAAATAGAGAATATTTGACTTCCTCCTTTCCTATTCGAATACCCTTTATTTCTTTTTCTTGCCTGATTGTTCTGGCTAGAACTTCCAGTACTGTATTGAATAGGAGTGGTGAGAGAGGGCATCCTTGTCTAGTGCCAGATTTCAAAGGGAATGCTTCCAGGTTTTGCCTATTCAGTATGATATTGACTGTTGGTTTGTCTTAAATAACTTTTATTATTTTGAGATAGGTTCCATCAATACTGAGTTTATTGAGGGTTTTTAGCATAAAGGGCTGTTGAATTTTGTCAAAGGTCTTCTCTGAGTCAATTGAGATAATCATGTGGTTTTTGTTTTTGGTTCTGTTTATGTGGTGAATTACGTTTATAGACTTGCGTATGTTGAACCAGCCTTGCATCCCCGGGATGAATCCTACTTGATCATGGTGGATAAGCTTTTTGATGTGCTGTTGCAATCAGCTTGCCAGTATTTTATTGAAGATTTTTGCGTCTATGTTCATCATGGTTATTGGCCTGAAGTTTTTTTTGTTGTTGTTGAGTCTCTGCCGCGTTTTGGTATCAGGATGATGTTGGTCTCATAAAATAATTTGGGAAGGATTCCCTCTTTTTGAATTATTTGAAATAGTTTCAGAAGGAATGGTAACAGTTCCTCGTTGTGTGTCTAGTAGAATTCGACTGTGAACCCATCTGGACCTGGGCTTTTTTTGTGTGGTAGGCTCTTAATTGCTACCTCAACTTCAGACCTTGCTATTGGTCTATTCATAGTTTCGGCTTCCTCCTGGTTTAGGCTTGGGAGGACACAAGTGTCCAGGAATTTATCCATTTCTTCCAGGTTTACTAGTTTATGTACATAGAGTTGTTTGTAATATTCTCTGATGATGGTTTGAATTTCTGTTGAAAATGTGGTGATTTCCCCTTTATAGTTTTTATTGTATCTATTTGGTTGTTCTCTTTTCTTTTTTATCAGTGTGGCTAGTGGTCTGTCTATTTTGTTGATCTTTTCAAATAACCAGCTCTTGGATTTATTGATTTTTGAAGGGTTTTTCATGTCTCTATCTCCTTCAGTTCTGCTCTGATCTTAGTTATTTCTTGTCTTCTGCTAGGTTTTGAGTTTTTTTATCTTGCTTCTCTACCTCTTTCAATTTTGACGATAGGGTGTCAATTTTCGATCTCTCCACTCTTCTCATGTGGCCACTTATTGCTATATATTTTCCTCTAGAGACTGCTTTAAATGTGTCCTAGAGATTGTGGTATGTTGTGTCTTCATTCTCATTGGTTTCGAAGAACGTCTTTATTTCTGCCTTCATTTCATTGTTTATCCAGTCAACATTCAAGAGCCAGTTGTTCAGTTTCCATAAAGCTGTGCGGTTCTGAGTTAGTTTCTGAATTCTGAGTTCTAACTTGATTACACTATGGTCTGAGAGACTGTTTGTTATGATTTCCGTTGTTTTTAATTTGCTGAGGAGTGATTTACTCCCAATTATGTGGTCAATTTTAGAGTAGGTGTGATATGGTGCTGAGAAGAATATATATTCTGTGGATTTGGGGTGGAGAGTTCTGTAAATGTCTATCAGGTTTGCTTGTTCCAGGTCTGAGTTCAAGTCCTGGATATCCTTGCTAATTTTCTGTCTGGTTGATCTGTCTAATATTGAAAGTGGAGTGTTAAAGTCTCCCACTAATATTGTGTGAGAGTCTACGTCTCTTTGTAAGTCATTAAGAACTTGCCTTATATATCTGCGTACTCCTGTACTGGGTCCATATATATTTAGGATCGTTAGCTCTTTTTGTTGTATCGATCCTTTTACCATTACATAATGTCCTTTGTCTCTTTCGATCTTTGTTGCTTTAAAGTCTATTTTATCAGAGATGAGAATTGCAACTCCTGCTTTTTTTTTTTGCTCTCCATTTGCTTGGTAAATCTTCCTCCATCCCTTTATTTTGAGCCTTTGTGTATCCTTGCATGTGAGATGGGTTTCCTAAATACAGAACACCAACAGGTTTTGGCTTTTTATCCAATTTGCCAGTCTGTGTCTTTTGATTGGTGCATTTAGCCCATTTACATTTAGGGTTAACATTGTTATGTGTGAATTTGATACTGACATTTTGATGCTAGCTGACTGTTTTGCCCATTAGTTGATGCAGATTCTTTATTTTGTTGATGCTCTTTAGCATTTGGCATGTTTTTGCAATGGCTGGTACTGGTTGTTCCTTTCTATGTGTAGTGCCTCTTTCAGGAACTTTTGTAAAGCAGGCCTGGTGGTGACAAAATCTCTGAGTACTTGCTTATTCACAAAGGATTTTATTTTTCCTTCATGTATGAAGCTCAGTTTGGCTGAATATGAAATTCTGGGTTGTATGAGACCAACATCATCCTGATACCAAAACCTGGCAGAGACTCAACAAGAAAAGAAAACTTCAGGCCAATATCCATGATGAACATAGATGCAAACATCTTCAATAAAATACTGGCAAACCGACTGCAACAGCACATTCAAAAACTTATCCATCATGATCAAGTAGGATTCATCCCAGGGATGCAAGGATGGTTCAACATACACAAGTCTATAAACGTAATTCACCACATAAACAGAAGCAAAAACAAAAACCACATGATTATCTCAATTGATGCAGAGAAGGCATTTGACAAAATTCAACAGCCCTTTATGCTAAAAACCCTCAATAAACTTGGTATTGATGGAACATATCTCAAAGTAATAAAAGCTATTTACAACAAACCAACAGCCAATATCATACTTAATGGGCAAAAACTGGAAGCATTTTCTTTGAAATCTGGCACTAGACAAGGATGCCCTCTCTCACCACTCCTATTCAACATAGTACTGGAAGTTCTAGCCAGAGCAATCAGGCAAGAAAAAGAAATAAAGGGTATTCAAATAGGAAAGGTGGAAGCCAAAGTGTCTCTATTTGCAGACGACATGATAGTATACCTAGAAGACCCCATCACCTCAGCCCAAAAGCTCCTGAAACTGATAAGCAACTTCAGCAAAGTCTCAGGATATAAAATCAATGTGCAAAAATCACAAGCATTCCTATACACCAATAACAGACTGAAAGAGAACCAAATCAAGAACCAACTGCCATTCACAATTGCTACAAAGAGAATAAAATACCTAGGAATACAACTCACAAGGAACGTAACGGACCTCTTTAAGGAAAACTACAAACCACTGCTCAATGAAATAAGAGAGGACACAAACAGATGGAGAAACATTCCATGTTCATGGTTAGGAAGAATCAGTATCGTGAAAATGGCTATACTGCCCAAAGTAATTTATACAATCAATGCTATCCCCATCAAACTATCATTGAATTTCTTCACAGAACTGGAAAAAACCACCTTGAACTTCATATGGAACCAAAAGAGAGCCCGCATAGACAAGTCAATTCTAAGCAAAAAGAACACAACGGGAGGCATCACACTACCAGACTTCAAACTATACTACAAGGCTACAGTAATCAAAACAGCATGGTACTGGTACCAAAACAGAGATATAGACCAATGGAACAGAACAGAGGCATCGGAGGCAAAACAACATATCTACAACCATATAATCTTTGATAAACCAGACAAAAACAAGCAATGGGGAAAGGATTCCCTATTTAATAAATGGTGTTGGGAAAACTGGCTAGACATGTGCAGAAAGCAGAAACTGGACCCCTTCCTGACACCTTACACTAAAATTAACTCCAGATGGATTAAAGACTTAAACATAAGACCTGGCACCATAAAAACCCTAGAAGAAAATCTAGGCAAAACCATTCAGGACATTGGAGTAGGCAAGGACTTCATGACCAAAACACCAAAAGCATTGGCAACAAAAGCCAAAATAGACA
Source organism: Saguinus oedipus (assembly GCA_031835075.1). Classification (NCBI taxonomy): domain Eukaryota; kingdom Metazoa; phylum Chordata; class Mammalia; order Primates; family Cebidae; genus Saguinus; species Saguinus oedipus. The sequence goes on from CM063188.1 coordinate 42,940,753, forward strand.
AATGGGACCTAATCAAACTCCACAGCTTTTGCATGGAAATGGAAATAGTCACTAGAGTGAATCGGCAACCAACAGAATGGGAAAAAATCTTTGCAGTTTACACATCTGACAAAGGGCTGATATCCAGAATTTACAAAGAACTCAAACAGATGTACAGGAAAAAAACAAACAAGCCCATTCAAAAATGGGCAAAGGATATGAACAGACACTTTACAAAAGAAGACATACATGAGGCCAACAAACACATGAAAAATGCTCATCATCACTGGTTATTAGAGAGATGCAAATCAAAACCACATTGAGATACCATCTCACGCCAGTTAGAATGGCGATCATTAAAAAATCTGGAGACAACAGATGCTGGAGAGGATGTGGAGAAATAGGAACACTCTTACACTGTTGGTGGGAGTGTAACCACTGTGGAAGACAGTGTGGCTATTCCTCAAGGATCTAGAAATAGAAATTCCATTTGACCCAGCAATCCCTTTACTGGGTATATATCCAAAGGACTATAAATCGTTCTACTATAAGGACACATGCACACGAATGTTCATTGCAGCACTGTTTACAATAGCAAAGAACTGGAACCAACCCAAATGCCCATCGATGATAGACTGGACTGGAAAAATGTGGCACATATACACCATGGAATATTATGCAGCAATCAAAAATGATGAGTTTTTGTCCTTTGTAAGGACATGGATGAAACTGGAGAACATCATTCTCAGCAAACTGACACAAGAACAGGAAAGGAAATACTGCATATTCTCACTCATAGAGGGGTGAGAAAAATGAGAACACATGGACACAGGGAGGGGGTCTACTACACACTGGGGTCTATTGGGGGGAAGCAGGGGGACGGTGGGGGTGTGAGCTAGGGAGGGATAGCCTGGGGAGAAATGCCAAGTGTGGGTGAAGGGGAGGAAGGCAGCAAAACACACTGCCATGTGTGTACCTATGCAACTATCTTGCACATTCTGCACATGTACCCCAAAACCTAAAATGCAATAAAAATTTTAAAAATAAATAAATAAAAATAAATAAAAAAGAAAAAAGAATAAAAGAAATTCTGGGTTGAAAGTTCTTTTCTTTAAGGATGTTAAATACTGGCCCCTACTCTCTTCTGGCTTGTATGGTTTCTGCTGAGAGATCTGCTGTGAGTCTGATGGGCTTCCCTTTGTGGGTGACCCAATCTTTGTCTCTGGCTGCCCTTAGCATTTTCTCCTTCATTTCAACCCTGGTGAATCTTGATGATTATGTGTCTTGGGGTTGCTCTTCTTGTGGAATATCTTTGTGGTATTCTCTGTATTTCCTGGACTTGAATATTGGCCTGCCTTGCTAGGTTGGGGAAATTTTCCTGGATAATATCCTGAAGAGTATTTTCCAGCTTGGATTCTCTTTGTCACATTCAGGTACACCTATCAAACGTAGATTAGGTCTCTTCACATAGTCCCACATTTCTTGGAGACTTTGTTCATTCCTTTTTGCGCTTTTTTTTTTCTAATCTTGGCTTCTCATTTTATTTCATTGAGTTGATCTTCGACCTCTGATATCCTTTCTTCTGTTTGGTCAATTCAGCTGTTGAAACTTGTACATGCTTCTTGAAGTTCTCGTGTTGTGTTTTTCAGCTCCATCAATTCACTCATATTCCTCTCTAGGTTGTCCATTCTTGTTATCATTTCCTCAAATCTTTTTTCAAAGTTCTTAGTTTCTTTGCATTAAGTTAGAATGTGTTCTTTTAGCTCACAGAAGTTTCTCATTCCCCACCTTCTGAAGTCTGATTCTGTCATTTCATCACAGTCATTTTTTGTCCAGCTTTGTTCCCTTGCTTGTGAGGAGTTGTGGTCCCTTGTAGGAGGTGAGGTGTTCTGGTTTTGGGTGTTTTCCTCCTTTTTGTGCTGGTTTCTTCCCATCTTTGTGGATTTATCCACCTGTCGTCTGAGTAGTTGCTGACTTTCCAATTGGGTCTCTGAGTGGACACCCAGATTGTTGATGATGAAGTATTTCTATTTCTTAGTTGTCCTTCCAACAGTCTAGCCCCTCTGCTGTAGGACTGCTGAGGTCCACTCCAGGCCCTGCTTGCCTGGGGTACACCTGTAGCAGCTGCGGAACAGCGAGGGTTGCTATCAGTTTCTTCTGCTGCTATCTTTGTCCCAGAATGATGCCCGCCAAATATCAGTCTGATCAGTCCTCTTTGAGGTGACTCTTTGGATATACAGGGGTCAGGGAGCTGCTTGAGGAGACAGTCTGTACTTTATAGGAGCTCAAGTGCTGAGCTGTGAGCTCCATTGTTCATTCAGGGCTGCTAGGCAGGTACGTTTAAGTCTACTGCAGCAGAACTCATAAAGCCCCTTTTTTTCTCAGGTGCTCTGTCCCGGGGAGTTAGGGCTTTATTTATGAGTATCTGTTGCACTGTCCTGCCCAGCAAGGAGGCCGTCTAGTCACTGCCTGCCTGCTGAAATATGGTGAGCTGCTCTGGGCTCTGCCCTGCTGCCGCATGCTCTGCCCTGCTGCCATGGGCTCTGCCCTGCTGTCATGGGCTCCGTCCTGCTGCCGTGTGTAATCCCCTGTAGTCCTGTTTATATGGGTGTGGTTAGAACTGCCATGATGATGGTGGCCTGCCTCTGTAATGGCAGACTCTCTCTGTTATAGCAGATTGCCTCAGCCATGGCAGGCTGCATCAGCAATGGCAGAGTACCTCCGTAGGGGTCAAGTGCCTCGGTAATGGTGGACGCCCCTCCCCCACCGAGCTGCACCATCCTGGGTTCAGCTGTGCTTGCCATGAAACTCTCAACCCGGAGTGTTTCCAATTGCTGTTTTGTTTGTTTTTGTGGGGGTGGGACCTGCCGAGCCTGATCACCTGGCTCCCTGCCTCAGAGCCCTTTTTTTTTTTTAAGTTGAATGGCTGACTCTCTCCCAGGTGTTTCAGTCGCCTGCTGAAAGGGCACCAAAATCTGTGTGATTTCCCATGCAGCAACCCACTGCGCCAGCTGAAACAACGTCGCTGCCTGGGAATCTCCTGGCCTGGCTTACTGTTTAAGTCCCATTTAATCAGATGAATGTGCTAATCTGACTTCCCAAATCTCAAACTGCCAGTTTAACAGGGCAACCAGACCAGTGTATTTTCTACGGAGTGCTGCTGCACTGCGGCACCAGCCAAAACAGCCGCACCAGCCGAAACAGCCACGGTGGCTGCCCGTGGGGCTCCTACACCTGGGAATCTCCTGGTCTGTGGGCAATAAAGATCCATCTGGAAATGCGGCATCCACTCACCTTCTGCGCTTTCACTGGGAGCTGCAATCCTGAGTTGCTCGTATAGCGCCATCTTCTCCTCTCCCTCTCTTAAATTTTCAATAAAAAATAGTTCAGGCTCTTCTAGGTTAGAAATACTTCTTTCAGGTAAACATGCACTTATTTTCCGAGGACAGATTCTCTATTGGGGGGCTTTTCCTTCCCAAGGAGCTCTGGCCAGACACCCACTTCCTTCCCAAGAGGGTACCTGGGTGCAGGCAGCAACTTCTTCCCTGATGGCATCATGCATGAATTCTGTGGTCTACACACTGTCCCCTGGCTTCTGCTGGATTGCTTCTGGTCTCACCTGGACACTGATATCATACTGCAGGGACCTAGCTGATCTGTCTCCATGTCTTGATGTTCTGGGATGCTGTCTTGACCCCAAGAGCTGCCGTTCTGAAGTTCAGGGTCTGTTGTCCCCTTCCTGAACCCTGAATCTTCTCTGTTACCTGCTCCTTTAGCACACCTGCATCCTCACTCAGGCCTGTGTAAATTCTGAATTCCATAGGCAGCATGCATGAGTACAGGCAGCCAGGCACATGACCCAGAGCTCCAACACTGCCCTGCTGCTCCCACAGGGTACTCACTTGCTAGGACTGTTGCAACAAACTACCACTAACTAGATAGCTCCAAACAACAGACCTTTATTCTCTTTCTCATCGTTCTGGGGATGGAATTCTAAAATCAAGGGGTCAGCAGGACCATGCTCCCCTGCCAGTCTCTAGAAGAGAATCTTTCCTTGCCTGTTCCAATGTCTAGCAGCTCTCTGGGTTCCTCAGCTTGTGGAAGCCTCACTCCAATCTCTGCCTCCATCTGCCCATGGCCTTCTTTTCCGTGTCTCTCGGTGTCCTCTTCTCTTCAAGGATACCAGTCATTGGATTTAGGGCCTACTCTGAATCTAGGACAATTTTATCTCAAGATTCTTAACTAATTACATCTGCAAAGACCCTATCCCCAAATGAGATTACATTTGGGATTCTGGATGAACACAAACTTGGGGAGGCTGTTCAACCCACTATACACACCATGCTGAGGCAATAGTCCTGCCAAATCCAGACTTTCTCTAAGAGGCTTGAAGTCTCCCAGGGAAGCAGAGTACTGGCCTGATATGGTTTGGCTGTGTTGCCACCCAAATCTCATCTTGAATTCCCACATGTCGCAGGAGGGACCTAGTGAGAGGTAATTTAATCATGGGGGTGGGTCTTTCCCATGCTATTCTCACTATAGTGAATAAGTCTCATGTGATCTGATCTTTTAAAAATGGGAGATTCTCTTGACAAGCTTTCTTCTCTTGTCTGCCACCATGTGAGATGTGCCTTCCACCTTCTGCCATGACTGTGAGGCCTCCCCAGCCACATGGAACTATAAGTCCATTAAAATCTTTCTTTTGTAAATTTCCCAGTCTCAGGTATGTCTTTATCAGCAGTGTGAAAACAGGCTAATACATTGCCCTAAAGTACCCAAAGTCCCCAGGTCATCTGGTTGTTACCAGATCCCTTTTCAAGGTTCAGATCCCATGGAGAGAACCAGACCATTTACACGAAAACTTCCTTCTCTGCCCCATTTGTTTCTGTAATACTAGGAGAAGAAAGTCTTTCACTTTTCCTTCATGATGTCCTGAGTTCTCTCTTCACTCATAGCTCTTGTCTTATAGGGGAAAATGTGTGTCTCTAGAAAACCCTTTTCTCTTTCAATGAAGTCTGGCTTTCAAGACTAATGCTGGTCATGAATTTTTAAAAATCAAATCTAGTTTGGAATTAAAAGCTAAACCACGATCCCTGTGCTATCTACATCTTCCTTTAGGCCATTGATTCATGTGTGTGCGCAGAAACTGGAGCCTTTTAAGAATGACTGGGCTGGGTGCAGTGGCTCATTCCTTTAATCTCAGCACTTTGAAAGGCCAAAGTGGGAGGATCGTTTGAGCCCAGGAGTTCAAAATCAGCCTGGGCAACATAGTAAGACCCCCGTCCCTACAAAAAAAAATGTTTTAAAAGTATCCAGGTGTGGTGATATGCCTTTAGTCCTAGCTACCTGGGAGGTTGAGGCAGGAGGACTGCTTGAGTCCAGGATTTCAAGACTGCAGTGACCCATGACTGCACCATTGCAATCCAGCCTGGGCAATGGAGCAGAGCACTGTCTTTAAAAAAAAAAAAAAAAAAAAAAGAATAAAAGGACTGTGCTTTGGTTTAATATCACCAGTATATTACTGGGCATGTGCAGGATGTGGCTATGGAAGCACACACATGGTCCCTTGAAGGGACTACGCCCTATGCGTCTTTAGTCACAACATCAGCACAGTGCCTGGCATATAGCAGATGCTCATTATGTGTGTTGAGTGATTGGGGAATCTGAAGGGCTGTGCAGTAGAGGTGACATTAAGACAGGGCTTGAAAAATGAGTTAGTAGGATTCTAATCTAGGGAAACTGGCAAAGAAGGCATTGTGAGCAATGGCAAAAGTGCAAAGGCATGAATATGAATGACATCTCAGGAATGGTAAGGAAAAGTAAGTTGCAGTAAACCCTTAAAGACTTGAGTGATGTGGGCAGAGCTGGGGTTTCAATGGGAGGGAAACGGAGAGAGGTGATACAGGCGGAAAACAATAATCTTTAAGAGTTTTTCACATGAATTCAGGCTTTAAGCAGTCTGAGGGATTCTTTAGAAGCTGATGTTAGCAGATGTAGCTGTGTCATTCCCACTCCTAAATATGTCCCTTGATCCTATCCACATAGACTTAATGCTGAGCCAACCCACTATGGCATTTCTGAGATTCTCATTTTCTTATCTTACACTAAGTCTTGGGAAAACACTACATAGTCAACTAGGCCACAAACTGGAATATTCCAAAGAAACAAATTACTTCACAACCAAGAAATGCTTCATTTTCCTAAAATGATCAATGCAAATCAAAATGCTGAATCATGCAACCAGAAAAAATGTATCAAATGATAAATGCATTTCTGCATCAAAGTCAAGTCTTGCCATCCTGATGACTGCAAATGTGAGTATTTTTACCAGTCTTTGTTCCATGACAAAAAGAATCAGCTTCCCAAAAAGGAAGGATTTCTATCAGCACTTTTTCTGTCTTTTAATGAAATATTGTCCGCTCTGGCATAAAGGGTTTGTGATACAACTGTTTGTTTATTTTTCTAGTCCCCAAACAAAACTTAAATCCAGTTTGTTCAAAATCAAGAAATGCCTTGTTATCTTAGATACTGCCAGGCATAATACTGCCTCTGAGTCTCCCATTATTCTAGGGATGTTCAAGGACAAATTAGAGCTGAAATGTTGATGGGGACTGTGTACTTCTCTATGCAATAGAAACTTGAGAATTTCTTTTTTCTAATGCCTTTGTTCTGTGTATTATAACTTTCTTTTAAAGGGCAGAATTGAACAAAAATCAAGCTGAGAATTACAATAAAATAGCTTTTAAAACATGAATAATAATAGGGTCAGCAATAATAATGTGCAAAAATCTCCTTTTTAAAAGTTGTTCACAAAGTTCTCAAAGAACTATGCTGTCAGTGGAATTATTTCCAAAGAAAGGGCTATAAGTGAGGCTAATGCAGTTGTGAGTGAGTTGTGAAACTTAACTATGCTAATCTGGCAGATACACAGGAAGTGGGGTATGGTCCAGAACATCACATACATTGGAGCAGAGAGTGGCCTAATATCAACTTATGTCTTGCTTATTCTTGTATTACAAAGTCTTTCAAATTCAACCCTTATTTTCCATTTCCATTGCAACCACCTGAAATCCAAGTTCCATTATATTAAAAGTAGGCCACTGCAATCACCTCCTATTTCACAGATTTTTAGCCAGAGAATATAACAAAATTGGCTGAAGAGCTCTTCCACATACAGACTCCATAGGCTTTATAACAGACCTACTTAATTGGAGTCTCCAGTGGTAGGGGCCCCAGCATGGTTAGTTTAAAATGTTCTGCAGGTAATTCTGAAGTGCATCTCTGATTAGGAATCACTAAACCAAACAACCTGGTATCTAAACTCACCCTCCACCATAGTTTACCATCCTCTTGTTTATCTTTCCTAAACTATCTATTTGATGATATCCAAAGTCATCAGAAATTTCTAATAATGAACAGGAGAGTTTATAGGTGTCTCTCAACCACTGATCCCCATATGCAATTCAGATTTTATTCCTCACTCTCACAAAGCTTGGCCAAACTGGTCCACTCTGGTTGACCTTTCCATCATTGAGCTGGGACTTGCAACATTCCCTCACCCAGCATGGCCCCATCCCAAACACACATTCACCAATTGCTCCCTAATACTCACTCCCAATCTTTTGAGACTCACCTCAAGTCCTGCCTCCAGAAAGCCTTCATGGCCACTCATGACTCTGTCCCCTGCCACAGATGTTCTCACCATCGTCTGAATTCTTACAGCACTTGGCCTGTGCCTAGATAAAGTAAGTACATAACATGAAGGAGGAGGAAATATCTAAGAGCACAGACTCAAGTGGATGCCAAGTAACTTCTTCAAAATGTAATGTTTTTAAAAACAGAGATGAAATTTGAATCTCCATAATCCATTTATGGAGTTCACTCATGCCCCAGGAAGATGGTCTGTGTATATTCTGAAGCTTCTGTAAACCCCTGGTACATGCTGTGTGCCCCAGGAACGCATCCACTCATGTAATATGACTGAGTACCATGGAGAGAAAGGACTCAACAAAGATGTCTGAAGTAATGAATAGATAAGTGAATCAACAAAGTCAAATTCTTTTTCCCCTCTGTTATTAAGAGCAATTTAGATACATGGCAGCTCCAAACCTCCAAACTTATAGACTTGACCATCTCAGTATTCAGAAAAACAAAGTCCTCCAGATGGCAGGTCAAAGCCTCTTTAGAAGGCATTTAGAAAACTTTCTGATTCCTGAATATGCCACTTGGAGTTCCCCATCCTAATTTCCACAGGCTTCTCAAAATATTTCTTCCAAACTCATACTCCCTCTATCCAAGAGGAGTTTGGGTGAATGAAGTGTCTTCACTTCATTGCATGTACACATAAGAAGGAAATTCTGTGGCGAATGATCCAGACTTATTGCACACAGGCTATCACCCCAGGCACTTAAAAATCCATCACCATTATTTTAGATTAAAAATTAGCTGGTAGCTATATCAGGAATGAAAAAAAAAAACATGTTCTGTTTTTTTCTATCTTTATGTAACATGCTTGTCACGGACGAAACCTACAAAAGAAAAGCCCAGCCACATCTGTCTCTGCACATAAGATGTTTGCCTCTAAAACTCTTTTCATACACCAACACACTTCAAGGCCTGGCCATCTGTGGCTACGTATGGATTATAAATAGCAGTTAAAAGAAATAAATAAACCCAGAAACAGCTGGAGGAGGCACAAAGAAAGGATGAAGGGAACCCCAGGCCCTCTGCCTATCGAAGCCAAACAGCTGAACCGTATGTAAACATTATGAAGGAAAACCCAAAGGTTGTCAGGAAGAAGAACCAGCTTCCCCAGCCCTCCCCACACACCCTCTGTCCAGTTTTTATTATAAGGATTCTTTCCTATTTTGTGTATATCCACCCCCATCACCTAAACAGATAAATGTTTAATGTTACAACCTCACACACACCCAGTCTGATTCCAGAGATATAAAAAGGCATCGAGGATGTGTAGCTGCAGTTACCTGCTCTCCAGGCTTCCCGAAGTCCTCCTTATGCCACTGTAATTTAGATATTAAGAGTCTGTCTCTCAAAGTCTAAGTTTATAAGTGACTTAAATCTTATCCCCAAAGATCCTTAGCAAAGCAGATGAGCTAAATATGACATTAACAAATCATCTTCTGAGAAAAGAAAAATGATGCCCATCACCTTTAAAAAGCCAACCAGTCAATAATCAAATCATGAACTGACAAAAATGACAATTCTTTCTTCCCCCATGATGCAAACTATATGCAATAGCACTGTTTTCAAAGGAAGCATAATTTACTTCTCTTAAAGGGAGCTCATGAGGAGGTATCCAACACACTTTGGGCTCTTGATATTGTATTCTCAAGAGCAAGGAGCAATTTGTTATGTGTCTGATTATTTGCATGACTCAATTAGTCAATATATAAAATCAGATTAATCAGAAGATAGTAGAAACCTGTCAATGAGGAACAAGACAGGAAAAGGTTTTCAGAAGGGTAGAAGGAAGTAAGAAAACTGATCAGGAATCACTGAGCAATAATTTCCAGTCTTTTCCCTGTAATGACGCCTTTTGTACTTCAAGAAATGTTAAGGTTCTGGTTAAAGATGGAAGACTAAACACACCCAGCCTCCAATCTCTCCAAAAAACCCATCAAAACCACAAGAAGACTTGGGTAAAGCCTAAACCCCCAGAACAAAGAGAAAAGGACAAAGACAAAAGCAACATGGTGTGAAAGGAAAATGAAATTTCAGGACCCCAAATTCACTGTGCCTATAGGGAAAAATTAAGCTTGGTAGCCGAGTCACAAAAAACAAATAAATGAAACACCTCCCTTTTCTTTTGTTCCTAAACTGACAGCCACAGATAGAAGGCCTCATGTCTCAACCAGGGGCCTCCTTCACCCTGACAGTATAAATTACCAACTTATCCTCATGGTATGGGACAAGAGGAGACTAGAAATTGTCCCCATCTACCCCAAGATGAATGCATATTTGACTGCTTTCTCTACTCAGTGCTTACCTTATGTAAAGTGCAGATTCATTAAGTGCAAGATGAATACATCATTAACTGTTCCCTCTACCCCTCATTTTCATGTGTAATGTGGATTCACAAGAATGTGAACTCCTTTTTTTCTTTGCCCTTTCCCCTTTTGCCCACTTTTCCTCTTTAAATATTGAAGCCCTCAAAATCATCTTCAGAAAAAGTACAAACTACAGATCCTACTGTGGCTTATGTATCTTTTTCCCAGGCATGTCTTCAACCTTGGCAAAATAAACCTCTACACTGATGGACACCTGTGTCAGATACTTTCTGGTTTACAATGGTCATGGAAACTGGAAAGCAGATGGATGAGTAGCTGGATCACTGACTTAGAAGGCTGAATCCTAAACCAGCCCAGGTACCTTTGGGAGTAGGGGTGAAAGTGGGGGCCAAATACAAGGGGTCTGACTGAAAGTCTATATGAGATACAGTTAGAAACCCCCTAACCCCTAATTCCCTTAGCACTTGGCTGAAGACTAGATGTTTACTCTCTTACTGGGGTAAAAAGTCAGGATTCTAGGCACAGCTGAGGGTAGGGACAGCATATTAAAAACATGAGCAAGGATTCTGTTGAAGATTTACAGACTGATTTTGAGGCACTACCCCGCCCCACACACACCCACCCCAGGCTTATGTTCACTCTGTCTTAGTCCATTTGTGTTGCTAGAAAGGAATACCTGAGGCTGGGTAAAAAGAAAAAAAAATATTTATTTGACTCACAATTCTGCCGACTGGAGGATCGGGCAACTGGTGAGAGCCTCAGGCTGCTTCCAATCATGGCAAATGGCAAACAGGAACTGGTCTGCACAGAGCCAGAGAGGAAGGAAGACAGAGGGGAGAAAGGTGCCAGGCTCTTTTTAACAACCAGCTCTCTCAGGAACTAACAGAGCAAGAACTCACTTGTTACCTTGAGGACAACACCAATCCATTCATGAGGAATCCACCTTTAGACCCAAACATCTCCCAGTAGACTCCACCTCCAGCACCGGGGATCACATCTCAGCATGAGGTTTGTAGGGGTCAAATATCCAAACCATAGTACACTCAGCTCCTAGACAATGTCAGCCAGACTTTTACCCACTATTTGGAACACTGGAGTAGCCTTCCCTGCAGAATCAGATCCCAATACAGATGACCTAGAGATACTGACATAAAGAGATTGCCAAAGTTCTTCACCCAGACCAGCCTAGCAAAGCCCATATTTCACAAGTCCCACCCAACATGCTCAGAATTTCCAATGGGCTCTCTGGAGATACCACTCAAACACAAAGGGCTTAGACTCATTGGGGCATTTGAGGAAAACTTTTACAATGAAAGACAGAGGCCAAAATAAATAAGCAGAAAACAGCAACTTGGAGGAAACAGCTTATGAAAAGAAAAAAAAAGGAATCTCAAAAATAGCATTCTTAAAAAATAAAAAAGATAACAAGATTAATATCCCAAGTGCCAGAAGTTAAAATGGAAGAAAACACTCAGAAATACAGCCAAAGGCAGAGGAAAAAAAAATAAGAAAACAAAAAAACAGCAACAGTTCAGGAGGTCCAACATCTGAACAAAAAATTTCAATAGAGTTATTCTCTACACTCTACATGAAAAAGAAGAAATCAACAAAGAAATAATTGAAATATCCTGGGATGGAAGACATGAGCTTCCAGATTGAAAGGGCTCTCTGAACTCTCAGCACAACAGATGAAAATACAAAAATACTCTGTGAAACTTTAGACAACTAAAGAGAAAATCCTACAAGCTTTCAGAAAGAGAAGAAAGAGGAAGAAGGGACTATCAACAAAAGTATAAAGAATCAGAAAGACATTAAATTTCTTAGCAGCAACACTGGAAACTAGAAGATAATGAGGCAGAGAAAGTGTTTTCTAATCCAAAATTTTATACAGTCAAACTGTAAGTGTGGAGGCAGAATAAAGACATTTTTTATTTTTAGATATGCAACATCTCAAAACACTTCTCATGCAACCTTTATCAGGGAGATACTAGATACTAGTATCTCCACCAAATAATAGTACCAGTCACCAAAATGAGAGACTCAACCAAGAAAGAGAAAGACAATGGATTTGGGACACAGGGAATCAAAAACAAGGGAGGCAAAGGGATTTTCTAGGATAATGGTAAAGGAAATCCTTAAGATGGCAGCTATGCAGTAAGCATAGAACATAACTAGTCCAGCCAGGAGCAAGTAAGGAGGTTCTGGAATCATTAAGAAGATGAAATCGTTGGAAATACCTAATGTGTTAAAGTACTGAGAGCAGATTCATATATCAGAAGCAAGTTAGGGAAATGAATTAGTAGTAAGTACAAAGAAAGCTAAACACCGAAAAAAAAAACGAGGGAAATTAGAAGATGGCACTGTAGGACCAACTCAGGATTGCAGCTCCCAGTGAAACCGCAGAGGGTGAGTGGATGCCACATTTCCAGACGGATCTTTATTGCCCACAGACCAGGAGATTCCCAGGTGTAGGAGCCCCACGGGCCACCAGCACGGCTGTTTGGGCCAACGTGGCTGTTTGGGCTGGGGCCGCAGAGCAGCAGCACTCCATACAAAATACACTGGTTTGGTTGCCCTGTTAAACTAACAATTGGAGATTGCAAAAGGCAGATTAGCACATTCATCTGATTAAATGGGACTTAAACAGAAAGCCAGACCAGGAGATTCCCGGGCAGCAACATCATTCCAGCCGGCGCAGTGGGTCACTGCACGGAAAATCACACAGATCCTGGTGCCCTTTCAGCAGGCGACTGGAACACCTGGGAGAGAGTCAACCATTCAGCTTTAAAAAAAAGTGGGGGGGCTCTGAGGCAGGGAGCCAAATGATCAGGCTCGGTGGCTCCCACCCCCACAAAAGCAAACAAAACAGCAATTGGAAATGCTCAGGGTTGAGAGTTTCACAGCAAGCACAGCTGAACCCAGGATGGTGCAGCCTGGTGGGGGAGGGGCATCCACCGTTACCAAGGCACTCGACCCCTACAGAGGGACTCGGCCATTGCTGATGCAGCCTGCCATTGCTGAGGAAATCTGCCATTGCCAAGGCAACCCGCCATAACAGAGAGAGTCTGCCACTACAGAGGCAGACCACCATCACCACAGCAGCTCTAAACACACCCAAATAAACAGGACTACAGGGAAATACACACGGCAGCAGGGCAGAGCCCATGGCAAAAGGGTGGAGCCCACATCACCAGGGCAGAGCCCACGTAACCAGGGCAGAGCCCACGTAACCAGGGCAGAACCCACAACAGCAGGGCAGAGCCCAGGGCAACAGGGTGGAGCCCACGGCAACAGGGTGAAGCCCACAGCAGCTCAGCATAGCCACTACAGGCAGGCAGTGATTAGACTGCCTCCTTGCTGGGCAGGACAGTGCAAGTTAAACTCAAAAATAAAGCCCTAACTCCACAGGACAGAGCACCTGAGGAAAAAAAGGGGCTTTATGAGTTCTGCTGCAGCAGACTTAAACATATCTGCCTAGCAGCCCTGAATGAACAATAAAACTCACAGCTCAGCACTTGAGCTCCTATAAAGTACAGACTGTCTCCTCAAGTATAAAGTACAGACAGTCTCCTAAAGCAGCTCCCTGACCCCTGTATATCCAAAGAGTCACCTCACAAAAAACTGACCAGACTGACATATCACGAGCATCATTCAGGGACAAAGATAGCAGAAGAAAAAACTGGTAGCAACCCTCATGGTTCTGCAGCTGCTACAGGTGTACCCCAGGCAAGCAGGGCCTGGAGTGGACCTCAGCAGTCCTACAACAGAGGGGCCAGACTGTTAGAAGGAAAACTAAGGAACAGAAATACTTCATCATCAACAATCTGAATGTCCACTCAGAGACCCAATCGGAAAATCAGCAACTACTCAGATGACAGGTGGATAAATCCACAAAGATGGGAAGAAACCAGCGCAAAAAGAAAAAGAACACCCGAAACCAGAACACCTCACCTCCTACAAAGGACCAGAAATCCTCACTAGCAAGGGAACAAAGCTAGGTGGAGAATGAGTGTGATGCAATGACAGAATCAGACTTCAGAAGGTGGGTAATGAGAAACTTCCGTGACCTAAAAGAACATGTTCTAACTCAATGAAAAGAAACTAAGAACCTCAAAAAAAGATTTGAGGAAATGATAACAAGAATGGACAATTCAGAGAGAAATATGAGTGAATTGAAGGAGCTGAAAAACACAACGTGAGAACTTCACAAAGCATGCACAAGTTTCAACAGTCAAATTGACAAAGAAGAAGAAAAAATATCAGAAGTGGAAGACCAACTCAATGAAATTAAACAAGAAGTCAAGATTAGAGAAAAAAACGCAAAAAGTAATGAACGAAGTCTCCAAGAAATGTGGGACAATGTAAAGAGACGTAATCTATGTTTGATAGGTTTACCTGAATGTGATGAAGAGAATGAAGCCAAGCTGGAAAATACTCTTCAGTATATTATCCAGAAAAACTTCCCCAACCTATCAAGGCAGGCCAATCTTCAAGTCCAGGAAATACAGAGAACACCACAAAGATATTCCACAAGAAGAGGAACCCCAAGGCACATAATCGTCAGATTCACCAGGGTTAAAATGAAGGAGAAAATGCTAAGAGCAGCCAGAGACAAAGGACCGATCACCCACAAAAGAAAGCCCATCAGACTCACAGCAGATCTCTCGACAGAAACCCTACAAGCCAGAAGAGATTGGGGGCCAATATTCAACATCCTTAAAGAAAAGAACTTTCAACCCAGAATTTCATATCCAGCCAAACTGAGCTTCATAGATGAAGGAAAAATAAAGTCCTTTGCATCAAGCAAGTACTCAGAGATTTTGTCACCACCGGGCCTGCTTTACAAGAGCTCCTGAAAGAGGCACTACACATAGAAAGGAACAACCAGTACCAGCCATTGCAAAAACATACCAAATGCTAAAGAGCATCAACAAAATGAAGAATCTGCATCAACTAACGGGCAAAACAGTCAGCTAGCATCAAAATGTCAGTATCAAATTCACACATAACAATATTAACCCTAAATGTAAATGGGCTAAATGCACCAATCAAAAGACACAGACTGGCAAATTGGATAAAAAACCAAAACCCATTGGTGTGCTGTATCCAGGAAACCCATCTCACATGCAAGGATACACAAAGGCTCAAAATAAAGGGATGGAGGAAGATTTACCAAGCAAATGGAGAGCAAAAAAAAGCAGGAGTTGCAATTCTCATCTCTGATAAAATAGACTTTAAAGCAACAAAGATCAAAAGAGACAAAGAAGGACATTATGTAATGGTAAAAGGATCAATACAACAAGAAGAGCTAATGATCCTAAATATATATGGACCCAATACAGGTGCACCCAGATATAGAAGGCAAGTTCTTAATGACTTACAAAGAGACTTAGACTCCCACACAATAATAGTGGGAGACTTTAACACTCCACTGTCAATGTTAGACAGATCAACCAGACAGAAAATTAACAAGGATATCCAGGACTTGAACTCAGACCTGGAACAAGCAAACCTGATAGACATTTACAGAACTCTCCACCCCAAATCCACAGAATATACATTCTTCTCAGCACCACATCACACCTACTCCAAAATTGACCACATAATTGGAAGTAAATCACTCCTGAGCACATGCAAAACAACTGAAATCACAACAAACAGTCTCTCAGACCATAGTGCAATCAAGTTAGAACTCAGAATTCAGAAACCAACTCAGAACCGCACAGCTTCATGGAAACTGAACAACTGGCTCTTGAATGTTGACTGGATAAACAATGAAATAAAGGCAGAAATAAAGAAGTTCTTCGAAACCAGTAAGAACGAAGACACAACATACCAGAATCTCTGGGACACATTTAAAGCAGTCTGTAGAGGAAAATATATAGCAATAAGTGCCCACATGAGAAGAGTGGAGAGATCCAAAATTGACACCATAATGTCAAAATTGAAAGAGCTGGAGGAGCAAGCCAAAAAAACCCTCAAAACCTAGCAGAAGACAAGAAAAAACTAAGATCAGAACAGAACTGAAGGAGATAGAGACATGAAAAACCCTTCAAAAAATCAATAAATCCAAGAGCTGGTTATTTGAAAAGATCAACAAAATAGACAGACCACTAGCCACACTGATAAAAAAGAAAAGAGAATAACCAAATAAATGCAATAAAAAATGATAAAGGGGAAATCACCACAGATTCAACAGAAATTCAAACCATCATCAGAGAATATTACAAACAACTCTATGCACATAAACTAGTAAACCTGGAAGAAATGGATAAATTCCTGGACACTTGTGTCCTCCCAAGCCTAAACCACGAGGAAGCCAAAACTATGAATAGACTAATAACAAGGTCTGAAGTTGAGGCAGCAATTAAGAGCCTACCACACAAAAAAAGCCCAGGTCCAGATGGGTTCACAGTCGAATTCTACCAGACACATAAAGAGGAACTGTTACCATTCCTTCTGAAACTATTTCAAATAATTCAAAAAGAGGGAATCCTTCCCAAATCATTTTATGAGACCAACATCATCCTGATACCAAAACCCGGCAGAGACTCAACAACAAAAAAAAAAAACTTCAGGCCAATAACCATGATGAACATAGACGCAAAAATCTTCAATAAAATACTGGCAAGCTGATTGCAACAGCACATCAAAAAGCTTATCCACCATGATCAAGTAGGATTCATCCCGGGGATGCAAGGCTGGTTCAACATACGCAAGTCTATAAACGTAATTCATCACATAAACAGAACCAAAAACAAAACCACATGATTATCTCAATTGATGCAGAGAAGGCCTTTGACAAAATTCAACAGCCCTTTATGCTAAAAACCCTCAATAAACTCAGTATTGATGGAACATATCTCAAAATAATAAAAGCTATCTATGACAAACCAACAGCCAATATCATACTGAATGGGCAAAACCTGGAAGCATTCCCTTTGAAATCTGGCACTAGACAAGGATGCCCTCTCTCACCACTCCTATTCAACATAGTACTGGAAGTTCTATCCAGAGCAATCAAGCAAGGAAAAGAAATAAAGGGTATACAAATAGAAAAGGAGTACGCGAAATTGTCTCTATTTGCAGACGACATGAGAGTATATCTAGGAGACCCCTCGTCTCAGCCCAAAAAAATCCTGAAACTGATAACCAACTTCAGCAAAGTCTCAGGATATTAAAATCAATGTGCAAAAATCACAAGCATTCCTATACACCAGTAACAGACTTAAAGAGAGCCAAATCAAGAACGAACTGCCATTCACAATTGCTACAAAGAGAATAAAGTACCTAGAAATACAACTAACAAGGAACATAAAGGACCTCTTTAAGGAGAACTACAAACCACTGCTCAACGAAATAAGAGAGGACACAAACTGATGGTAAAACATCCCATGTTCATGGTTAGGAAGAATCAATATTGTGAAAATGGCCATACTGCCCAAAGTAATTTACACAATCAATGCTATCCCCATCAACCTACCATTGACTTTCTTCATGGAAGTGGAAAAAACCACCTTGAACTTCATATGGAACCAAAAGAGAGCCCACATAGCCAAGTCAATTCTAAGCAAAAAGAACACAGCAGGAGGCATCACACTACTGGACTTCAAACAATACTACATGGCTACAGTAATCAAAACAGCATGGTACTGGTACCAAAACAGAGATATAGACCAATGGAACAGAATAGAGACATCGGAGGCAACACAACATATCTACAACCATACAATCTTTGATAAACCTGACAAAAACAAGCAATGGGGAAAGGATTCCCTGTTTAATAAATGGTGTTGGGAAAACTGGCTAGCCATGTGCAGAAAGCAGAAACTGGACCCCTTCCTGACACCTTACACTAAAATTAACTCCAGATGGATTAAAGACTTAAACATAAGACCTGGCACCATAAAAACCCTAGAAGAAAATCTAGGCAAAATCATTCAGGACATAGGAGTAGGCAAGGACTTCATGACCAAAACACCAAAAGCATTGGCAACAAAAGCCATAATAGACAAATGGGACCTAATCAAACTCCACAGCTTCTGCACAGCAAAA
This sequence comes from Saguinus oedipus, assembly GCA_031835075.1. Classification (NCBI taxonomy): domain Eukaryota; kingdom Metazoa; phylum Chordata; class Mammalia; order Primates; family Cebidae; genus Saguinus; species Saguinus oedipus. Next base: position 42,958,815 of record CM063188.1, read on the forward strand.
GAAACAGTCATTAGGGTGAATCGGCAACCAACAGAATGGGAAAAAATTTTTGCAGTTTACCCATCTTACAAAGGGCTGTTATCCAGAATTTACAAAGAACTCAAACAGATTTACAAGAAAAAAACAAACAAGCCCATTTAAAAATAGGCAAAGGATATGAACAGACACTTTACAAAAGAAGACATATATGAGGCCAACAAACATATGAAAAAATGGTCATTGTCACTGATCTTTAGAGAAATGCAAATCAAAACTACATTGAGATACCATCTCACGCCAGTTAAAATGGCAATCATTAAAAAATCTAGAGACAACAGATGCTGGAGAGGATGTGGAGAAATACGAACACTTTTACACTGCTGGTGGAAGTGTAAATTAGTTCAACCATTATGGAAGACAGTGTGGCGATTCCTCAAGGACCTAGAAATAGAAATTCCATTTGACCCAGCAATCCCATTACTGGGTATATATCCGAAGGACTATAAATCGTTCTACTATAAGGACACATACAGACGAATGTTCATTGCAGCACTGTTTACAATAGTAAAGAACTGGAACCAACCCAAATGCCCATCGATGATAGACTGGACTGGGAAAATGTGGCACATATACACCATGGAATATTATGCAGCAATCAAAAACGATGAGTTCGTGTTCTTTGTTGGGACATGGATGAACCTGGAGAACATCATTCTCAGCAAACTGACACAAGAACAGAAAATAAAATACTGCATGTTCTCACTCATAGGTGGGTGATGAACAGTGAGAACACATGGACACAGGGAGGGGAGCACTACACACTGGGGTCTATTGGGGAAAATAGGGGATGGACAGCGGCGGCGGAGGGGAGCTGGGGAGAAATAGCAGGGGGAGAAATGCCAGATGTGGGTGAAGGGGAGGAAGACAGCAAATCACACAGCCATGTGTATACATATGCAACTATCTTGCATGTCCTGCACATGTACCCCAAAACTTAAAATGCAATAAAAAGGAAAAAAAAAAGTGTTCCCTTTTCACTACATACATGCCAATATCTGTTAATTTTTTTTAATCATGGCAATTGTTCCAGGAGTAAGGTGTTGTATTGTGGTTTTGATTTGCATTTCAATGATAATTAGAGATGCTGAGCATTTTCTCATGTTGGCCATTTGTTTTGTTGTTGTTGTTGTTGAGAAATGTTTATTCATGTCCTTTGCCCATTTTTTGATGGGATTATTTGTTTTTGTTTTTTCTTGCTGATTCGTATTAGGGTTAAGTCTTTATCCACCTTGAGTTCATTTTTGTATAAGGTAAGAGATAAGGACCCAGTTTCATTTTTCTACATGTGGCTTACCAATTATCCCAGCACCATTTGTTGAATAGGGTGTCCTTTGTCCCACTTTATGTTTTTGTTTGCTTTGTTGAAGATCAGTTGGCTGTAAGTATTTGCCTTTATTTCTGGGTTCTCTGTTCTGTTCCATTGGTCTACATGCCCATATTTATACCAGTACTGTAAGGGTTATTGCCGAGTTTAAAATGAGGAAACTGAGGCCAGTATAAGAACCATTAGATGCCAATTTATTTATCTCCCATGCGAGGTTCTGTGGTCCTGGGGAAAGGGGCCAGAGAAGTCACGCTTGACTTCTCAGGGCAAGGGGTTTTATGGGAGTTAGAGGGGGGCTGGCCTAGGATGCATGGGGTGGGCTGCCATTGGGTAAGGGTTGGCGGGATTTGTTCAATTTTCATGGGTTCAGATGTATAGTTTAGCGCTGAGAATGCATAGTTTAGTGCTGAAGTTCAAATGCATAGCTTTGTGCTGGGAGTGCATAGTCTAGTGCTGAATATAGACCTGGGGGCAGAATGCAGAAGTGAGCAAGGGGAGCCCACATGGAGGAGCCAGATGCTGAGTAATGTGTTCTGCCTGATAAACTGTTATCAGGCATAGAGAGGGGTGGGTGTTGTTCATTCGGCTCTTAGCAAGGCTATCGGCCTTACAAGTACCATGTGGTTTCAGTAACAATAGCTTTGTAGTATAGTTTGAAGTTGGGTAATGTGATCCCTCTAGATTTATTTTTGGATTTTGTGGGGTTTTCTTATTTGTTTGCTTGCTTGCTTACTTACTCTTGTTTTCACTATGTGGACTCTAGAAAAGGCTAATATTACCTTCAGAAAAAAACAAAAGGTTTTACAAGAAAAAAATAGTAATCATAGTATTCTACATGGCTGAGTGGCGAATAGCATTTACATTGGTCATAAGAATGCAAACACTGAATGTTAACTAACCACATGTGAAAGGGAAGTGTATAAAGAAAACTGAATCCCTCTCTTCCTTAGTGAGAAATGCGTAGATTATTCCTACTACCAAAAAAGTCAAGAAAGAGTGAGACAAGCATATTATTTAGAGATATGGAGGTAAATTCCAAAAAAAATTATAAGTACTTCTGAAGAGCAGGAAATGGAGGGCGAAGTTGGGAATGGAAGAGGAATGCCCATCAAGCTCTTCATTTTTACTATTTGACTCTTTAAACTATGAACATATATGACTTTGTTTTTTAAAGAAACTATTTTTAAAGTAAAAAGAAAGTTTATGAATACCCCTATGTATACTGACTGTCTCTTGGCTGAGAAAGAATATGATAAAAACCACACTTTAAAATATATTTGAACTTCCTTACTCAGAGAAGCATTTACATACGATAGAAAAATGGCAGATTCATGTAGGTACAAAACACATAATCAATTTCTTCCTAAGCAGTGCTCAGAACATGAATGGATTTCCTCTCTCAACCTACCTAAGCCCCAGTTTCCCATAAATGTTTCCAAGAATGGATACAGTTGTTCATCCGCTCTTTGGATGCTGTAAGATACCTATTTTTAATAAAGCTCCCTTTTATATGTACTAGCTTGAATAGGTATCTAATTGTTGCACCCAAACATGCCCTGAGGAAAACAGTGAAGATACATACGCTACTCAAAGTTGCCCAGTTGGTGATAGAGACATGATTTGAAACTAGTACAAAGGCTATTCTACTTTGCTACCTTTATAAATTTTCATAATTTTTCCTCAGTGACCTTTTTTTTTACAAAAGCACTTTTTATTTGAGGTAAAGAGAAGTCTTGCTGAAAGGATTATATTTCTAAGCAGTCAAAACTCAGCTGTTAGTGGCACTATTTTGACCCAGTAGATTTTGCTTCTTTTTGGTCAGAAAGACCAAAGAAGGGTATTCAGGTTGTACTATCCTCCGTGAGGCAAAAAGAAGGGTAAAGTAAACTGGAAGAGACTTCTACTCTACTGACAGGGCTCTTCAGATCCAACATCAAGCTAGACACAACCTTGCTGGCCACTCTACAGGTTGCTATCCCACTGCTGAGTGACACAGGCCATACTACCTTTGCAAGAAAAAAAAATGAGAGAGGAAATATGGTATAGGTCACTTGGGGATGAGCAGGCATCAACAGCGTCAAAACTCTTCATGGAAGGGGTAATTCTTGTGGGAGGCACAGCTCACCAAGGCACAGACCCTCCAGCTTCTGTTGTAGCTAGGTAAGGTGGTCATATCCTAGCTGCTCAGTTCAAACTCAAAGACCTTAAAGTTCTCAGCAATGTGTTCTGATGTCACAGACTTGCGGATCACCACCAAGTTCCTCTGCATGGGGAACTGGATCAGAACATAGGCTGCAGTTTTATCGTGCTTGGCTGCAATTGCGTTGATCTTGGGATCCTCCAGGAGGGAAGTTCCTCAGGCTTGTGTCAGGGCCTGTTGGGAGAGCTGAGGGGGCTGTAGGCGGTCACCATTATGCTGTTAGACTGGTAGTACTGGATTAACTTCTCCTGAGTGAGGTACGCATAGCACTCAATCTAGTTAACCTCCAAATTATACTTTAAGTCAGGTTTGTTTAAGAGCTTCTCAACATGGAGCTGGTTGAAGTTGGAGATGCCAATGGCTTTCACCAGCCCTTCATTCGCCAGCTCTTCCATGGCCTCCTATGTGTCAAGAATGTTAGTGTTACTGGGAACTATGTTGCCCAACTCATCCAATGGGAAAAATTCCTTCCTAGGATTGTAGCTGGTCAACCAGTGAATAAGGTAGAGGTCTAGGTAGTCCAGCCTCAGATCACTGAGAGTCTTCTGGCAGGCTCCTTTCACCAAGCTCCTCGCGCTTCACCAACTGCTCCATAAGCTTCTCCTGAATGGCCATTCTCATTCTGGTACACATGGGCACAGTTGATATTGCAGTACCTGACATCTGTGGCCACCTTCCCAGCCTCAGTTACCTGGCCCAGAGGGGACTTCCAGGTGCCCAGCCCCAGGATGGGCATCTTGGCACCACTGTTGAGCACAAGGTGGCTGGCCTGGCTGCTGTGCTCTCCAGACCCCTGCCCAGAACAGTGCACCTCAGTGATTCTTTAAGTAACTTCATAATGTTAAAATAGTTATCTCTTTAAGAATGCTTGATCTAATCAACAGTGAAATACTTACTGTGACAGTGGAACCACTTAATAGAATTGGATTTGCAAAGCCAGTGGGTGGGACGTTGCTTGTTTTCTAGTAGGTATGTGACTTGAAGCAGTGGATTCTTTTATTACAGCCACAGGGACCTACCTGGTTTTTCTCAACTATGGACAGGTAAAGAGACTGAAATAGCATATAGTCTAGTCTACATGCATTTTATATATAAACATATTATTAAAATGTCAAAAATAAACTATTTTCTAATTAGAATATACAAAAACTGGACTCATGTGTAATCTCAACACCTCAAGAGGCTGAGGTGAGAGGATCCTTAAGCCCAGAAGTTCAAGACCAGCCTGGGCAACACTGTGAGACCCTGTCTCTACAAATACATAATTTTTTAAAATATATATATATGAAAAAGGGAAATACCATTTACAAAATAAAAAATGTAAGGAATTACAAAGTATCTACATACAAGTGAATTACCTTCGTGGTTAATAAGACCTCACTTGAAGCTACCTCTACTTTACCTTTTTATCACACACTGGGAAAGGGTAGGGAGACTACTCCCTGTACAAAGGAAACATGGGAAAAAAGGCAAAGAGCCCCCCAAGAATTAGCTTCTCATACTTGAGTTCTGATATGGAGTATTATATTTTCACGTAAAAAGCCCTGCTGAATTCCTGACTTTGGGTTAATTTGCTGACCTATTATTACTTAGTTCCACTTATTCTCATTCTAGTTTTCCTTATTCTGCCTTAGAAAAGGACTTTTCTTGGACTCTCTCTTATTGATAAGCTAAGTATCAATAACTTCCAGCTTTATGAAGATCTCCTAGTAGCACACTGACTAAATTCCAGCTTAGAATTCCACAGCAAAAGCAGGGCTGATCTTGGCTTTTCCTCTATGTCCAGTCAGACCCATTTTCAGCCATCTCCAAAAAAAGGTTGTACCTTGCAGCTTGTGTTTTAAGCCCCCATTGCCTACATACTCTCTTCCTGAAGAAGTAGTAACTAAGAGAAAAGGAACACTGAGTGAAAATAATGAAAATAGAGAATAGAAAAATAATAAAGAAAATCAAGAAAACCAAAAGTTGGTTCTTTGAAAATATCAACAAAATTAAGAAATCTTGGATGAGATTGACTAAAAAAATTGAGAAGACTCAAATTAATAAAATATGAAACAATACTGATGACATTACTACTGATATTACAGAAATAAAGAAGATTATGAGACAGTATTATGAACAATTGTATGTCAACACATTGAACAACCTAGATGAAATGGACAATAGAAACACATAATCTACAAAAACTGACTTAAAAAGAAATGGTAAATCTTACTAGACCTATAACTTGTGAGCAGATTGAATCAATAATCAAAAATCCAATAACAAAGAGATGCCACAGTGAATTGTACCGAATATTTAAAAAGAATTAACACAAATTCTTCTCAAACTCTGCAAACACTATCAAAGAAGGGACATTTCCTAACTCATTCTATGAGGTTAGCATTATCCAGACACAAAAGCCAAAGACCCCACAAGAAAAGTAAACTACAAATATCTCTTATGAATAGTGATATAAAAATCTTAACAAAATACCTGCAAACCAAATTCAGAAGCATATTAAAAGTATTATATACTTTGATGAAGTGGTATTTATTCCCAGAATGCAAGTAGGGTTCCGCATACAAAAATCAATCAATGAACTACAACACATTAGTGGAATGGAGGAGAAAAGAAAATATGCGATCATCTCAGTTGATTCAGAAAAAGTATTTAACAAAACGCAACACCCTATCATGATCAAAATATTCAATAAAATAGGAATATAAGGAAACTTCCTCAAAATGCTATATCTCAGATATGAAAAAAACCACAGTTAACATCATTCTCAGAAATGAAAACCTGAAAGCTTTTCCCTCCAAATCAAGAGAGACTAAAGACGACTTTTGTCACTTCTATTTTTTTTTTTTAATTTTTATTGCATTATAGGTTTTGGGGTACATGTGCAGAACGTGCAAGATAGTTGCATAGGTACACACGTGGCAGTGTGTTTTGCTGCCTTCCTCCCCTTCACCCACACTTGGCATTCATCCCCAGGCTATCCCTCCCCAGCCCCCCCGCTGTCCCTCCCCCATTGCCCCCAATAGACCCCAGTGTGTAGTAGACCCCCTCCCTGTGTCCATGTGTTCTCATTTTTCTCACCCACCTATGAGTGAGTATATGCGGTATTTTTCTGTTCTTGTGTCAGTTTGCTGAGAACGATGTTCTCCAGATTCATCCATGTCCTAACAAAGGACACAAACTCATCATTTTTGATTGCTGCATAATATTCCATGGTGTATATGTGCCACATTTTCCCAGTCCAGTCTATCATCGTTGGGCATTTGGGTTGGTTCCAGTTCTTTGCTATTGTAAACAGTGCTGCAATGAACATTCGTGTGCATGTGTCCTTATAGTAGAACGATTTATAGTCCTTTGGATATATACCCAGTAATGGGATTGCTGGGTCAAATGGAATTTCTATTTCTAGGTCCTTGAGGAATTGCCACACTGTCTTCCACAATGGTTGAACTAATTTACACTCCCACCAACAGTGTAAGAGTGTTCCTATTTCTCCACATCCTCTCCAGCATCTGCTGTCTCCAGATTTTTTAATGATCACCATTCTAACTGGCGTGAGATGGTATCTCAATGTGGTTTTGATTTGCATCTCTCTAATGACCAGTGATGATGAGCATTTTTTCATATGTTTGTTGGCCTCATGTATGTCTTCTTTTGTAAAGTGACTGTTCATATCCTTTGCCCATTTTTGAATGCACTTGTCTGTTTTTTTCCTGTAAATCTGTTTGAGTTCTTTGTAAATTCTGGATAACAGCCCTTTGTAAGATGTGTAAACTGCGAAGATTTTTTCCCATTCTGATGGTTGCCGATTCACTCTAGTGACTGTTTCTTTTGCCGTGCAGAAGCTGTGGAGTTTGATTAGGTCCCATTTGTCTATTTTGGCTTTTGTTGCCAATGCTTTTGGTGTTTTGGTCATGAAGTCCTTGCCTACTCCTATGTCCTGAATGGTTTTGCCTAGATTTTCTTCTAGGGTTTTTATGGTGTCAGGTCTTATGTTTAAGTCTTTAACCATCTGGAGTTAATTTTAGTGTAAGGTGTCAGGAAGGGGTCCAGTTTCTGCTTTCTGCACATGGCTAGCCAGTTTTCCCAACACCATTTATTAAATAGGGAATCCTTTCCCCATTGCTTGTTTTTGTCTGGTTTATCAAAGATTATATGGTTGTAGATATGTTGTGTTGCCTCCGATGCCTCTGTTCTGTTCCATTGGTCTATATCTCTGTTTTGGTGCCAGTACCACGCTGTTTTGATTACTGTAACCTTGTAGTATAGTTTGAAGTCTGGTAGTGTGATGCCTCCCGCTGTGTTCTTTTTGCTTAGAATTGACTTGGCTATGCGGGCTCTTTTTTGGTTCCATATGAAATTCATGGTGAATTTTTCCAGTTCTGTGAAGAAATTCAATGGTAGTTTGATGGGGATAGCATTGATTGTGTACATTACTTTGGGCAGTATAGCCATTTTCACGATATTGATTCTTCCTAACCATGAACATGGAATGTTTCTCCATCTGTTTGTGTCCTCTCTTATTTCGTTGAGCAGTGGTTTGTAGTTTTCCTTAAAGAGGTCCCTTATTTCCTTGTGAGTTGTATTCCTAGGTATTTTATTTTCTTTGTAGCAATTGTGAATGGCAGTTCGTTCTTGATTTGGTTCTCTTTCAGTCTGTTATTGGTGTATAGGAATGCTTGTGATTTTTGCACATTGATTTTATATCCTGAGACTTTGCTGAAGTTGCTTATCAGTTTCAGGAGCTTTTGGGCTGAGGTGATGGGGTCTTCTAGGTATACTATCATGTCGTCTGCAAATAGAGACAATTTGGCTTCCACCTTTCCTATTTGAATACCCTTTATTTCTTTTTCTTGCCTGATTGCTCTGGCTAGAACTTCCAGTACTATGTTGAATAGGAGTGGTGAGAGAGGGCATCCTTGTCTAGTGCCGGATTTCAAAGGGAATGCTTCCAGTTTTTGCCCATTAAGTATGATATTGGCTGTTGGTTTGTCATAAATAGCTTTTATTACTTTGAGATATGTTCCATCAATACCAAGTTTATTGAGGGTTTTTAGCATAAAGGGCTGTTGAATTTTGTCAAATGCCTTCTCTGCATCAATTGAGATAATCATGTGGTTTTTGTTTTTGCTTCTGTTTATGTGATGCATTACATTTATAGACTTGCGTATGTTGAACCAGCCTTGCATCCCCGGGATGAATCCTACTTGATCATGATGGATAAGTTTTTTAATGTACTGTTGCAATCGGTTTGCCATTATTTTATTGAAGATTTTTGCATCTATGTTCATCATGGATATTGGCCTGAATATCCAAGAAAAGAATTTCTTTTCTTGTTGAGTCTCTGCCGGGTTTTGGTATCAGGATGATGTTGGTCTCATAAAATGATTTGGGAAGGGTTCCCTCTTTTTGAATTCTTTGGAATAGTTTCAGAAGGAATAGTACCAGATCCTCTTTGTGTGTCTGGTAGAATTCGGCTGTGAACCCATCTGGACCTGGGCTTTTTTTGTGTGGTAGGCTCTTAATTGCTGCCTCAACTTCAGACCTTGTTATTGGTCTATTCATAGTTTTGGCTTCCTTCTGGTTTAGGCTTGGGAGGACACAGGCGTCCAGGAATTTATCCATTTCTTCCTGGTTTACTAGTTTATGTGCATAGAGTTGTTTGTAGTATTCTCTGATGATGGTTTGAATTTCTGTGGAATCTGTAGTGACTTCCCCTTTATCATTTTTTATTGCATCTATTTGGTTGTTCTCTCTTTTCTTTTTTATCAGTCTGGCTAGTGGTCTGTCTATTTTGTTGATCTTTTCGAAAAACCAGCTCTTGGATTTATTGATTTTTTGAAGGGTTTTTCGTGTCTCTATCTCCTTCAGTTCTGCTCTGATCTTAGTTATTTCTTGTCTTTGGCTAGGTTTTGAGCTTTTTTGATCTTGCTCCTCTAGCTCTTTCAATTTTGACGATAGGGTGTCCACTTTGGATCTCTCCACTCTTCTCATGTGGGCACTTATTGCTATATATTTCCCTCTACAGACTGCTTTAAATGTGTCCCAGAGATTCTGGTATGTTGTGTCTTCGTTCTCGTTGGTTTCAAAGAACTTCTTTATTTCTGTCTTCATTTCATTGTTTATCCAGTCAACATTCAAGAGCCAGTTGTTCAGTTTCCATGAAGCTGTGCGGTTCTGAGTTATTTTCTGAATTCTGAGTTCCAACTTGATTGCACTGTGGTCTGAGAGACTGTTATGATTTCAGTTGTTTTGCATTTGCTGAGGAGTGATTTACTTCCAATTATGTGGTCAATTTTGGAGTAGATGTGATGTGGTGCTGAGAAGAATGTATATTCTGTGGATTTGGGGTGGAGAGTTCTGTAAACGTCTATCAGGTTTGCTTGTTCCAGGTCTGAGTTCAAGTCCTGGATATCCTTGTTAATTTTCTGTCTGGTTGATCTGTCTGATATTGACAGTGGAGTGTTAAAGTCTCCCACTATTATTGTGTGGGAGTCTAAGTCTCTTTGTAAGTCATTAAGAACTTGCCTTATATATCTGGGTGCTCCTGCATTGGGTCCATATATATTTAGAATCGTTAGCTCTTCTTGTTGTATTGATCCTTTTACCATTATGTAATGACCTTCTTTGTCCCTTTTGATCTTTGTTGGTTTAAAGTCTATTTTATCAGAGACGAGAATTGCAACTCCTGCTTTTTTTTTGCTCTCCATTTGCTTGGTAAATCTTCCTCCATCCCTTTATTTTGAGCCTTTGTGTATCCTTGCATATGAGGTGGGTTTCCTGGATACAGCACACCGATGGGTTTTGGTTTTTTATCCAATTTGCCAGTCCGTGTCTTTTGATTGGTGCATTTAGCCCATTTACATTTAAGGTTAATATTGTTATGTGTAAATTTGATACTGCCATTTTGATGCTAGCTGGCTGTTTTGCCCATTGGTTCATGTAGATTCTTCATTTTGTTGATGCTCTTTAGCATTTGGTATGTTTTTAGAATGGCTGGTACTGGTTGTTCCTTTCTATGTGTAGTGCCTCTTTCAGGAGCTCTTGTAAAGCAGGCCCGGTGGCGAAAAAATCTCTGAGTACTTGCTTGTTGGCAAAAGATGTTATTCTTTCTTCACTTATGAAGCTCAGTTTGGCTGGATATGAAATTCTGGGTTGAAAGTTCTTTTCTTTAAGGATGTTGAATATTGGCCCCCACTCTCTTCTGGCTTGTAGAGTTTCTGCCGAGAGATCTGCTGTGAGTCTGATGGGCTTCCCTTTGTGGGTGACCCGACCTTTCTCTCTGGCTGCCCTTAATATTTTCTCCTTCATTTTAACCCTGGTGAATCTGATGATTATGTGCCTTGGGGTTGCTCTTCTTGCGGAGTATCTTTGTGGTGTTCTCTGTATTTCCTGGAGTTGAGTATTAACCTGTCTTGCTAGGTTGGGGAAATTTTCCTGGATAATATCCTGAAGAGTATTTTCCAGCTTGGATTCATTCTCTTCATCACATTCTGGTACACCTATCAAACGTAGGTTAGGTCTCTTCACATAGTCCCACATTTCTTGGAGATTTTGTTCATTCCTCTTTGCGCTTTTTTCTTTAATCTTGGTTTCTCATTTTATTTCATTGAGTTGATCTTCAACTTCTGATATTCTTTCTTCTGCTTGGTTGATTCGGCTGTTGAAACTTGTGCATGCTTCATGAAGTTCTCGTGTTGTGTTTTTCAGCTCCTTCTATTCATTCATATTCCTCTCTAAGTTGTCCATTCTTGTTATCAATTCCTCGAATCTTTTTTCAAATATTTTTTCAAGGTTCTTAGTTTCTTTGCCCTGATTTAGAACATGTTCTTTTAGCTCACTGAAGTTTCTCATTATCCACTTTCTGAAGTCTGATTCCGTCATTTCATCACACTCATTCTCCATCAAGCTTTGTTCCCTTGCTGGTGAGGAGTTTTGGTCCTTTTTAGGAGGTGAGGTGTTTTGGTTTTGGGTGTTTTCCTCCTTTTTGCACTGGTTTCTTCCCATCTTTATGGATTTATCCACCTGTCGTCTTAGTAGTTGCTGATTTTTCAATTGGGTCTCTGTGTGGACGCCCAGATTGTTTTTGATGAGGTATTTCTGTTACTTAGTTTTCCTTCTTATGGTCTAGCCCCTCTGCTGTACGAGTGCTGAGGTCCACTCCAGGCCCTGCTTGTCTGGGGTACACCTGTAGCAGCTGCGGAACAGTGAGGGATGCTATCAGTTTCTTCTTCTGCTATCTTTGTTCCAGAATGATGCCCGCCAAATGTCAGTCTGATTAGTCCTTTTTTGGGGTGACTCTTTGGATATACAGGGGTCAGGGAGCTGCTTGAGGAGATGGTCTGTGCTTTATAGGAGCTCCAGTGCTGAGCTGTGAGCTCCGTTGTTCATTCAGAGTTGTTGGGAGGATGTGTTTATGTCTGCTGCAACAGAACTCATAAACCCCCCCTTTTTTTTCCCCCCTTAGATGCTCTGTCTCAGGGAGTTGGGGCTTTTTTTATGAGTATCTGTTGCACTGTCCTGCCCCACTAGGAGGCAGTATATTCACTATTTGCCTGCTGGGGCTCCGCCCTGCTAGCGCGGGTCCACCCTGCTGTGGCAAGGCTCCATTCTGCTGTGGAGCGCTCTCTGTTATGGCAGGTTGCCTTGGCAATGGCAGGCTGCATCAGCCCTGGGCGGTACTTCAGTAGGGGTGGATTGCATCCGTAGTGGCAGACGCCCCTCCCCCACCGGGCTGCACCATCCTAGATGCCAGCAGCAAAACTCTCAGACCCAAGCACCTCCAATCGCTGCCCTGCCCATCCCCATGAGGGCGGGACCCGCTGAGCCTGATCGCCCAGCTCCCTGCCTCAGAGTCCGTCCTCTCTCTCTCTCTCTCTTCCTCTCCCCAAGCTGAACGGTTGACTCACTGGCGCCCCAGTAGCCTGCCGATAGGGCACTGGGATCCATGCATTCTCCCATGCCACTGCCCACTGCACCGGCTCAGACCACATTTCCTAGGAATCTCCTGGTCTGGCTCATTGTCCAAGTCCCGTTCAATCAGATGGACATGCCAATCTGCCCTTCCAAATCTCAGATTGCCAGTTTAACAGGGCACCCGGACCAGTGAGTTCCGTGCCAGGTCCCGCTGCGCTAAGGCGCTGGCTGAACCGGCCACACGAGCCGGCTACGCTAGCGTCCCATGTCCCTCTCACCACCTGGGACTTTCAATGCTCTGTGGGCAAAAAAGGTCCATTCAAGAATGCGGCTAGGACTCACCCTCTGCACTTTCACCGAGAGCTGCAATCCCGAGTCGCCTCTACGACGCCATCTTGGAACCCCCTTGTCACTTCTATTCTACATAGTATTAGAAGTTCCAGCCAGAACAATCAGACAAGAAAAAGAAATAAAAGGCATTCAAACTTGAAAGGAAGAAGTAAAATTATTCCTGTAACCAGAGGACCTGATCTCATTTGTAGAAAACCCTGAAGTTTATATACACACACACACAGAGAGAAAGAGAATCAATGAATTCAGCAAAGTTCTAGAATACAACATCAAACACAAAAATAAGTTGCAATTCTATACACATACAATGCACAGTCCAAAAAGGAAATTAAGAAAACAATGTATTTACAAAGGCATCAGGAAGACACACTAAAAAAAAAAAATAATAAACAGCTGGGTGCAGTGCCTCATGCCTATAATCCCACCACTTTAAGAGGCCAAGGTAGGCAAATTGCTTGAGCCCAGGATTTCAAGACCAGCCTGGGCCACATGGCAAAACCTCACCTCTATTTAAAAATACATTTTAAAAAATTAGTCAGGCATGGTGGTGCACACCTGGGAGGCTGAGGTGAGACTATTACTTGAGCCAGGGAGGTTGAGGCTGCAGTAAGCTCTAATTGCACCACTGCACTCCAGTCAAGACAACAGAGTAAGATCGTGTCTCAACAACAACAACAACAACAAAACCAACTCAGAAATAAATTTAAACAAGGAAGCAAAAGACTTGTACACTGAAAACTATAAAACATTGCTGGAAGATATAAATAAATGAAAAGGCATCCTTTGTTCATAGATTGGCAGACTTAGCGTTGTTAAGATGACAAGACTACCCAAAGTAATCTATAGGTTCAATACAATCACTATTAAAATTCCAACTTCATTTTTGGGGACAGAAATATTTAAAAACAAAACAAAACAAAAAACCTATCCTAAAATTCATCAAGGGATCAATCTCCAATAATTCTCTAATAGGATTGCCATAAAGATTCCATTAGATCAGGGGTGTAGTGAATTCCTTTTTTTTTTTTTTTTTTTTTTTTTTTTTTTGAGATAGAGTTTGACTGTCACCCAGGCTGAAGTGCAGTAGCGTGATCTCAGCTCACTGCAACCTCTGCCTCCCAGGTTTAAGCGATTCTCATCCCTCTACCTCTCAAGTAGCTGGGGCTACAGGCATGTGCCACCTTGCCCAGCTAATTTTTATATTTTTAGCAGAGACAGAGTTTCACCATGCTGACTAGGCTGGTCTTGAACTCCTGATTTCAGGTGATCTGCCAGCCTCAGCCTCCCAAAATTCTCAGATTACAGGTATAAGCCACCATGCCAGGCTGTGAATTCTTGTAACTTCATGTTGCCTTGGCATCCATTTTAATATAAGTTGGACTTCTTCATACCAGAAGTAGAGTTTAGTTGCCTTTAACACAATTTCCAGTTCTCCACCTGACTCCTAGTTCTGCAGTGTGGTTGACCCTGGTATCCACCTTATACAACACCTCCTAGTGACCACCTCCCTATAAGATGAGATGCAACCTACTTGACTTGCCCCAGTGCCCCCCACATCTTGCATTGACTGTGCAGATATGCTGCAATGACTACCTCTCAGTCACAGCATGACCCCTTGGAACTCATGCCTGCTTACTTTAAAGCTACCAGTTAGAACTCCCTGTGGAAAACCTGCTTAGGCAATGCCCTGGACACCAAAAAAGGCTCTGGCTCCCAGGTCCCCTCCTCATTCTCTCTCTCTTTTGCTTTCCACCCTCTGGTTTCCCCTGCAGGTCCCATTCAACTCCCCTCTTCCTGCTGGACCTGCTAGGGTTTTTTTTGTCTGTTTGTTTTTGAGATAGAATCTTGCTCTGTCACCCAGACTGGAGTGCATTGGTGCCATCTTGCCTCACTGAAACCTCGGCCTCCTGGGTTCAAGCAATTCTCATGCCTCAGCCTCTTGAGCAGCTGGGATTACAGGCACCCACCACCATGCCAGGCTAATTTTTTGTATTTTTAGTAGAGATGGGGTTTCACCCTGTTGGCCAAACTGGTCTTGAACTCCTGACCTCAGGTGATCTGTCCACCTCAGCCTCCCAAAGTGCTGGGATTATAGGTATGACCCACTGTGCCTGGCCCCCACCAGTTTTATGATGTCTCCTTCTCTCTGCAATCTTTAAGTAATTTAAAAAACTGCTTCTGTTATTTCATGTGTTTTGCTGTGCCATCTCCTCCGTGTCTCACCTGGCTGACACACCTGATCCTAGCTCTCCTCTGTACAGGGCTCTCCTAGAGAGTGACAACCTTGCATTAGGGTCACTCTCAAAAGAGAAACCTCAAAACCCAATGAGAACACAACAAGGGGTTTTTGGGGAATTTGATGGGTTAACCCAAAGTTTATAGAGAATTGCAAGGGACCAAGAATAGCCAAGACACACTGAGAGTAAGACAAGAGGCCTTGCCCTATCAAGTATCAAGAATTATTAAAAAGCTCTAGTAATTAAGATAGTGGAGGCAGAGAGGCATACTGAACAATGAAATAGAACAGGCTCCAGAAACAGACCCATATGTATATGTACATTTATGACAAAGCTGCCATTGCCCACGATGTGGAAATTCATGGTGCTGAGAGTACTGAGTGTTCACAGAGGAAAGAAAAAAAAAGAAATATAATCCTATTTCTATTGCACCTATCCTAGTGAACACAAACATCAATTCCACATAGACTGTAGGCCTAAATGTGAAAGGTAAAATGATAAAACTTGTAGAAGATAATATAGGGAATGTGATTATAACATTCAGTAAGAAATATTGCATACAAAGTTGTTGTATAAATAATTTATATGAAGGAAATGTTTGATAACTTTGGCTAAGCTAAAATTAGAACACATGTTCAGTTAAAAAAACTATTAGAGAATTTTAAAGAATAATTAAAAATAGAGAAGTTATTTGTTGCAACATACAGCTGAGTATCTAAAATATCTAAAGAAGTCATGTAAATCTACCATAAAAAGACATGTTAATAGAAAAAGATAGATGCAGCCATAACAAAGAACCAAATCATGTCCTTTGTGGTGGCAACATGGATACAGCTGGAGGCATTATCCTAAGCAAATTAATGCAGGAACAGAAAAACAAATGCCACATGTCCCCCCTTTAAGTGGGAGCTAAACATTGGGTACACATGGACACAAAGGTGGCAACAATAGACACTGGGAACTATTGGAGGTGGGACAGGGAGGGAAGGATTGAAAAACTATTGGGTACTATGCTCACCACATGGGTAACAGGAACAAATGTACCCAAAACCACAGCATCATATAATATAACCATGTAATAAACCTGCACATGTACCCCTTGAATCTCAAATAGATATTGAAATTATTTAAAAAATTATTAAGATTGGCAAGGCTTGAGCTATCTCTTTAGAGTAGATGAAACATAAGTATCCATATCCATATGAAAATATGCTTGGCCAGGCACATTGGCTCACACCTGTAATCCTAACACTTTGGGAGAATGACGTAGGCAGATCACCTGAGGTTGGGAGTTTGAGACCAGGCTAGCCAACATGGTGAAACGCTGTCTCTACTAAAACTACAAAAATTTGCTGGGCATGGTAGTGGGCACCTGTAATCCCAGCTACTCAGGAAGCTGAGGCAAGAGAATCAGTTGAACTGGGGAGGCAGATGTTACAGTGAGCCGAGATCACGCCACTGCACTCCAGACTGGCGCCTGGTGACAGAGCAAGACTCTGTCTCATTAAAAAAAAAAAAAAGAACAAACCACGATAAGATGCTCTTTCATAACTACCAGACTGGCAAAAGTTTAAAAGTCTGACAGAATCAGGTGTTGGCTATGATGAAAAAACCTGAACAATTACACTGCTGGTGAAAGTGTAAATTGGTACAACCACCTAATAAATAATTAGAAATAATCAAGCAGCAGGCCGGGCGCGGTGGCTCAAGGCTGTAATCCCAGCACTTTGGGAGGCTGAGGCGGGTGGATCACAAGGTCAAAGATCGAGACCATCCTGGTCAACATGGTGAAACCCCGTCTCTACTAAAAATACAAAAAATTAGCTGGGCATGGTGGCGCGTGCCTGTAATCCCAGCTACTCAGGAGGCTGAGGCAGGAGAATTGCCTGAACCCAGGAGGCGAAGGTTGCGGTGAGCCGAGATCGCGCCATTGCACTCCAGCCTGGGTAACAAGAGCGAAACTCCGTCTCAAAAAAAAAAAAAAAAAAAGAAATAATCTAGCAGGAATGAAGATGCATGTGCCCTGTGACCCAGCAGGTACACATGCAGGATTATACCCTAGAGTTCCTGTACATGTGCACAAAGGGACTCATACAAGAATGATCTAGTCTTGTCTATATCATGTTTTAAAAATGGAAACAATCCAAACATTCATCCACATCTGAATGAATAAACCACACTGTGGTATATTTATACACTCTAGCACTATATAATTCCTATAACAGGAATTAATTATAGTGACAACTACACCAATGAAACTAAAGATCAAATATCTGAGTGAAAAACACAAGTTGCAGAAAATTCATACAGTATGATTCCATTTCTACAAAGTCCAGCAACATTCAAAACTAAACAACATGTCATTTTGGAATAGAGCAAAAAGTAAAAATGTATTTTAGAAAGAAAGTGAACAATAAACACAAAATTTAGGAGAATGGCTACATCCGAGAAGGGAAGAAGACAGATTCTACAGGGACCCAAAGATAATGCTGGACACAGGTGTTCACTCTTTTGTATTTCTTTTTATTTTTTTAGAGATACGGTCTTGCTCTGCCACCCAGGCTGGAATGCAGTGATGTGATAACAGTTCACTGCAGCTTCAAGCCCCTGGTTTCAAGCAATCCTCCCACTTCAGTCTCCTGAGCAGCTGGGACTGCAGACATGCACCACATCTTGCTAATTTATTTATTTTTTGTAGAGATGAAGTTTCACTATGTTGCATAGGCTGGTATTGAACTTCTGGCCACAAGTAATCCTCCTGCCTTGGCCTTCAGAAGTTCTAGGATTACAGGCATAAACCACCATGCCTAGCCAATATTGTGATTCTTTACACATCATATATATTTTATAAATATTCTCAATATCTAATCAAAACAATTAAATGAGATGATGACGAAGTAAATGTCCTCCTCCGTAGGGGATGACTCAGCAGCTTGCATGTATTAGGTGCCCATTCTTCTTCTAATTCTTGTTTCATTATGAAGATATGTGTGTATGTATGTGTGTGTATATTTTTAATAAATACATAAAATATATAAAATATATATTTTTATAAATATTATAAATACATATATGTATTTTTTTTAGACAAAGTCTTGCTCTGTTGCCAGGCTGGAGTGCAGCAGCGTGATCTCAGCTCACTGCAACCTCTGCCTCCCAGGTTGAAGTGATTCTCCTGCCTCAGGCTCCTGAGTAGCTGGGCTTACAGGCACATACCACCATGCCCAGCTAATTTTTGTATTTTTAGTAAAGACAGGGTTTCACCATGTTGGCTAGGATGGTCTCAATCTCCTAACCTCGTGATCCACCCTCCTCAGCCTCCCAAAGTACTGGGATTACAGGCATCAGCCACCGCACCCACCCTCATTATAAATATTTTAAAACAAAATTGAGTAAAACTAAGTGGTTTTCTTTCAACTCCAATAATTGCTCTTAGATGGAAGAATGCCTCCGGATCAGATTCAAGGTCTGTAAGTCAGAGACTAACAAGGCTCCCCTACTTCTGGTTCTCAATCTTACAACATCTCACTGGGGTCATTTGTACACCTACAGTTGTTTCATCCTTTCCCCCACCTCGATTTCTACCTGTGTGATTCTCTTTTTAACTAGGAAATAATCCTTTTGTGAAACTCTGACGAGAGAAGCCACACCCCTAAGCTGGAAGAAATAAACACTGAGGCATAGTGGATGCCTGCACAGTCGCACACTCTCTCGTTTGGGTGCTCTGCATCATCACACGTTATATTTAGGTTGGTGCAAAAATAATTTTAATGGCAAAAATGCAGCTGCTTTTGCACCAACCTAATACAAAAAGCAGACGAGGAGAAAAGACAGTGATCTGCTCACTGCCTGCTCTCGGGGTATCTTCTGGTCAAAATGCTGTAAATCTCCAGATCAATTTGAAAACATCTGTGACACAAAAGAGCCCCAAACCAAAGAGAGTTGCAAGTAATGCTGACATTTTAGTAGCAAAGGCTCTGGCATTGGTCTTCTCTCTAGTTTTACTTTGCTTTATAACCAGGAGGCAGCTGGAAAACAAACAAAACATACAAGGTTTCATTACTTCATTCCAACAGACTTCAGAGAAGTGGCATCCAGGTATACTATAGAGACAATCAAATTCTATCTTTTGTCTAAGTGTCCAATGAATTGCTAATTAAAGCAATGGGGAGGGGGAAAAAAAACAGAAAGCCGGGCAAGGACTATGTTTTCACTGGTGCTCCAGAAGAGTCAGCAAGAAAGAAGGGAGAGGAGAAAGGGAAACAAGCTGACCAGATCTTCTCAGTGTGAGGGAAGCAAAGGATCACTGAGGTCCATTCATCCACTCAACCACTGAGCACCCACTGTGCACCAGGTTCTGTGCTGGGAAAAATAAACACATAATTCCCTATCTCGTGTAGAATGTAGCTTGTAGGGAAAAGTCAGAAGCAAGTTGGCAATACATGGTCTACAGAAGAAGCAGGGCTGCCACAGGTGCACACAGCACCAGGCTTGGGGGCTCAGAAAAGCCTCCCCACAGAAAGCAACAGCAAACCTCAGACTCCACTGCGGTGTAAGACCAGTTGGCCTGACCGAGTGCATAGTGGGCTGAGGGAGGGGAGGATGAAGCAAGAGAAAGCCCCAATCTAGAGAACAGTAGGTGTTGGGGCTCAGGGAGCAAGCATGGGGTACAGAGAAGGACAACTAGATCAGAATGCCTGGAGCAAAGAATGCAAGCAGGGTGGTGCCAGGTTTACCATCCCTAAGTATTATGCTTTCCATGGCTTAAGGTCCCCTGGACAAACCCAGGAAATGAACAGCCTCAGACCTTACAAGCAGAATTCCTGACTCACAAATCTCATCTATCTTTTCCACAGTGCCTTGTGTTCTTGCAATCACACTCTTGGTTGCAGATACAATGCCAGCCAGAAATACGGCTGTGACAGGACAATGACTCAGAGTATACAGTTGGGCAATGAGAACTTAAGCCATAACTATAAGACTTTTTGCAAGAAAAAACCTTTTAGACAGACATGTGCTCAGATCTGCTACTCCTAGCAACTCCTCCATATATTAAGAGGAGACCCCAAGAATTGCAAAATCTATTTGGGGGAATGGTGACCAGTTTTATTGCCTGCCTGTTATTGAGAAAAACCTGTGATAAATGTAATCAACTGAACTTTTTTAATTTTCGAATCTGTTCACATATATCCTTAGGGTCATTTGTAACGTGAGACTGAAGGGGACCAGGATGCAGTGGATGACAGCTACCCACCATCTGTCTGGTCCTACAGCATCTACCTTCCCACTGTAGCTGCTCAGGCTCTCCTAGCCAGAAACCTGTCGGGAGCCAACTGAGCTGTATCTATCCAGGTATCTATCCAAGTACACATTTGTTTCAGTTATGATTATTCTTTCTGGCAGACAAAGCCATCCTTGTGGAAGGCAGAGCAGGACAATCCCACCAGGCACATGGACCGGGCAGCTGGCAGACTGCACTGAGGTGCTCGGCCATCTACTGCTTAGAAGGAAGGGCCTGAGGCTCACACATGTGCCCAAAGTCTGTAAACCCCAGACTTCACCAAACCAAGAGGTAACACCTCCATCCAAGTCTAGGGAGCCCTCCTGGTCACATGGATGCACTGTGTGACTTCTCATCCTCTTCAAGTTAGCCCTTGTCATTCACTTTGACCTGATAAAAATGCTGGGTTGCCAGTGGGAGGGGTTGAGAATAGGAAGCAAAGAGACTTCATAGTGCGACTTGTCTTGCACTGCAGACAAAGCAAGCCCTGGGGATGGCCTTAGCCTCTTCTGCCCAGAGACAATCCTGCTGAAAATAATAATGGATTATTGTCCTCAAAAGATTAATGTCATGGTTAGAGTTAAATCATTCTCTATTTTTTGTCATTTTAGAAGACCAGAGGTATATGTGCCACCAATATCTAGCACACAGTGGGCATTTGTGAACAGTTATTGATACTAAGTGATGAATTATTAGCACAAGAGCCTGCTTATTTAGAAAAGGAAATCCTAGAAAATCAAAGATCTAGAAACACAGGCATGGACTATCCAGAATAGAGCATACCTCAACATGTGACTGCTCAAGAAGCCACTTGTCAAATCAAACACAAGTGTGACTCACATCACATGGGTCCTTTCAACATGGGGACCTATTCCTCTCCAGGATCTCACCTATTAGAAAAATGTATATTTGCCCTATAGATTTTGTTTAAGATTCTGTCCTCTCTGCGGGGAGACATTTGGAGATGTCACTCAGCAGCAGAGATCTGGAGGGACCAGATGGCTGGTAAAACAGGAGGCTATTCTCAATCCAGGGCCAACAGGAAAGCTGGAAGGCAAAGCCCAAATTTAGTTTGAAACCTGATGCCCGACAGTATAAAATTAGAAACTCCTTTGAACCATCTGGTTCTTTTAAATAAATACCTGTCTGTCCAATCCTAGAATAGAAGGAGCTTCCAAGTCTGGCTCCCTTCCCTAAGACACAACATCTGTCCCATCAGTAGTGAACAGCAGCCACAGGAGATGCTTAATACTGGCTAGCTGATGGAGCCTATGTTAATGGCTACCAATCTTAAGTACCCTAAAGTTCTTTAGAATCTTTCTGATTCCAACATCTCTTTCACTATTCTCTTCCCACCACCAATTTCTCTTTTCTTACACTCCCTGAGGCTAGAATACACACACACACACACACACACACACACCATCTAAAATATTTCAAATTTAGTATTGTCCTTCTTCTGCCAACCCACCCATAATGATCATTCCTTCTCTACATGGTTCTGCTTTCTATTGTCCTTCTCTCCCCTTCTCTGACAGTGATATAATTTATGCATGATCCCCCAAAAATCAACACTTCACCCTGCTGTGGGGTGACTATATTAGTTCATTTTATGTTGCTATAAAGGAATACCTGAGACTGGGTAATTTATAAACAGAAGAGGTTTATTTGGCTCTTGGTTCTGCAGTCCATACAAGAAGCATGGCACCAGCATCTGCTCCTGGTGAGGACCTCAAGAAGCTTTCAGTTGCAGTGGAAGAGAAAGGAGAGCGGTGTGTCACATGGTGAGGGAGGGAGCAAGAGACAGACAGTGAGGGGAGGAAAGGAATGTCATGCTCTTTTGAACAACCACTCTCATGTGAACTAGTAGAGTGAGCCTCACTTATTATGATGGAGAGGGCACCAAGCCATTCTCGAGGGATCTGCCCCCATGACCCAAACACCTCCCATTAGGCCCCATCTCCAACACTGGGGATCAAATTTCAACATGAGATTTGGAGGAACAAATATCCAAACTGTATCAGTCACCATCCCTAAGTATTATAAAATAAGCTGTCCCCAGCCAAATCAATGTATATCCCATTGATTTACACTTTCTCCCCTAAACCCCCATTTTTCAGCCTTCACAGAGCCTTAAAAAAACCCTCTTTTACCACACACCATCTCTTCACAGGGTAACATCATCCTGACCTTTTATCTTGACTGCAGATGGCCTAATCTGAGTGATTTAGTGATTTCATCCCTTGGAAACAGAAGTGAAAAGAGTCTGGAGTGGAAGGGTCAGCAGTGAAGACCCCAGGAAGGGAGAGTCAAACAGGACCTCCTTTAAGTGCTTCCCTTTTCCCTTGTATTCCAAAGTCTTGTTAAAGAATAAATGAGATGATGTATAAATTCATCTAGTAAACTGTTGAAGCCCAATACAAAAGTAACAACATTGTTATTAAATTGTTTCCACAAAAATCCCTTAATTAGTATAGAAATAGTATCATAATAGTTCCCTGAAATGAGTTCATTTTCAGTGACATGGTGGTTGAGTCCCAATGTTAGAATTGTCTTCAACTCCACCCCCTCCCTTGCCTTCTACATTGTCGGGCACAAATTTCCATGCACTCTTCTTTGAGAAAGTCCTTCAATACATTCTCCATATCCATTCTCTTTTGCCCTGAACTTAGCCAGCCCTTTGTCCCGTTGACACTGAAGCATGACTCTCCTATTCTAGGATCTACTCACTGTAAGTCAATTCAGGTCCTCCAATTAGCAGATGTCAAGATGAGCAAGACATGCAAGATATTTTTTGGGAGAGATACTTGGGGAGGATAGACGGGAAGAGAGCATGCTTAGGCAGGCAGAGCCTTCAGACCACACCTGTCTGACACCATGACAGGAGGGAAAGAAGACCAGTAGGAAGAGCCTCAGACCAATCTGCAGTTCCAAGTAAGTCTGGTTTGGCTGATGGGTAGCATCCAACACAGGTTCCCATTAGAAGAGCCCACATCAAGCAGAATTGGCCCAGCTTCAGTACCTTCAACATGTCATTGAGGGACAGGGGCAGCTTAGGGAAAAGTGGCCCCAGCATAAAGATCAGAGTAATAAGAAAAAGACAGCTTCTCAAGAACTAAGTGAAATGGATATATAAAGGCAAAAACTGAGACTTGACTCCCTCTCACACCACTCTCAGAAATCAGCTCCAGGTAGATTGTAGACTGAAGTATGAAACAATGAAGCTTTTAGAAAATTACATATAGGAGAATTCATGACTGAGAAAAGAAGCCTGTAAACCATAAAGAAAAAGAGAGATGCACTAGAGCACATTAAAGTTAAGAATTTTTATTTGCCAAAATTAAGAGCTTCTGTTTTGATAAGCAGAAGAGTGAAAAGACAAACAGGAGTGGGAGAGTGTCGTTTTAATACATATAATCAAGAAGACGCTCATAACCAGACTCTCATAAAAACTGCTAAAAGTTAATCAAAAATGAAATAACAGAATCCGGTAGAACAAAGGGTAAGAAATTCAAACTGGTGTTCTACAAAAGAGGCCATGCAAATGGCCAGTAAACACACACAGGTGCTGAACATCATTAATCACAAGGGAAATGCAAATTGAAACCACAATGAGATACACTCAACACATACTGAGTGGTTAACATCGAAAACAACAGTCTCCAAACTTTTTGGCACCAGGGACCAGTTCCATGAAACACAGTTTTTCCACAGACCCAGGATCAGGCATTCGAGGGAATGGCTTCAGGTTAATTCAAGTGCATTACATGTATTCTGTACTTTATTTCTATTATTATTACATTGTAATATATGATGAAAGAATTATGCAACTCACCATAATGTAGATCTGTGGGAGCCCTGAGCTTGTTTTCCTGCAACTAGATGGTCCCATATGGGGGTGATGGGAGACAGTGACACATCATCAGGCATTAGATTCTTTCTTTCTTTTTTTTTCTTGAGATAGAGTTTCATTCCTATTGCCCAGGCTGGAGTGCAATGGCACAATCTCAGTTCACTGCAACCTCCACCTCCTAGGTTCAAGTGATTCTCCTGCCTCAGCCTCCTGAGTAGCTGAGATTACAAGCATACACCACCATGCCCATCTAATTTTGTATTTTTAGTAGAGACAGGGTTTCTCTGTGTTGGTCAGGCTGGTCTTTAACTCCCAACCTCAGGTGATCCTCCCATCTGGGCCTCCCAAAGTGCTGGGATTACAGGTGTGAGCCACTGTCCCTGGCTTAGATTCTTAAAAGGAGCATGTAACTTAGATCCCTCACATACACAGTTCACAATAGGGTTCACGCTTCTATAAGAATCTAATGCCACCGCTGATTTGCAAGGAGGCAGAGCTCAGGCCTTAATGCAAGCAGTAAGGAGGAGCTCTAAATGCAGATGAAGCTTGCTTACCCACTGCTTGTCTCCTGCTGTGGGGCCCAGTTCCTAACAGGCCACAGACTGGTACCAGGGGTTGGAGAGTCCTGATTAAAAGATAACACAAAGTGCTGAAAAGAATGAGGAGCAACGGAAGTTCCTATGTGCTACCGAAGAGTGTGTAAAATGATTCCACCACTTTGGAAAACTGTTTGCAAAATCTACTACGATATTGCTCACACTGTGACCCAGAAATTCCACTCCTAGGTTTGGAAGTGCCTAGAAGTAGCTTAACATAATTTAGGATATACACATGAAAAGCCATGCCCAAGAATGTTCATAGCCACATTACTCACTATTACTAATATGAAGCAAATGTCCAACAGCAAAACTGTTCATTTCATGGCATACCATAGTGAAAATTAATGCATCAAAACTACACCCAACAATGTAGATAAATTTCACAAATACAATGCTGAGTGACACATACTTTATGATTATATAAGGTTATAAATATATAAAGTTCAAAAATAGGTGAAACTAAAATATCATATTTAGCGATTCATACCTAGGTGGCAAAACTATTGGAAAGAATGCAAGGACGAGATAACCATGAAGGCCAGGACAGTGGTTACCTTTAGGGAGAGGGAAATCGTATCATGGGGAAGGGGTATGCAGGGTCTACTGGAATCCTGGCAACAGACTATTTTTGACCCAAGTGTTTGCTTTATAATAATTCAAAATACCTTACTAACATATTTTATGCATTTATCTTAATTGTGTTATGTTTCTCAATGTTCTGTAAAGGGAATTCTTTAAAAAAAAATCACAGATGCAGTGGCTCATGCCTATAGTCCCAGCATATTGGGAGACCAAGTGAGAGTATTGCTTGAGGTCAGGAGTTTGAGATCAGCCTGGATAACACAGTGTGACCCCATCTCTACAAAATTTTTTAAAATAAAAAAACTAGCCAGCCATGGTGGCATGTGCCTGTAGTTCTAACTACTTGGAAGGCTAAGGCAGGAGAATCCCTTGAGCGCATGACTACAAGGTTATAATGAGCTATGATTGGGCCACTGCACTCCAGCCTGGGTGACACAGTAAGACCTAAAAGCTTGGTCTAACAGAGAATAAGTGACAACCCCAGCAAAACATAGAACACCAATCACAAATAAGTTAATTTTATCACATGATAAAGCATATGCATAATTTTTTAAAACAAAACAAGTGGGAAACAGAAGGTATTATTAATAGAAACATCCTCTGAAGTAAAACTGTCTGCCTAGAACCCAAACTGTATAGAAAGAGTAGAAATGACTCTGCCTCTTCCTAGCAGGTACAGGTTCCCTTACCTTCACCTAACTGGCAGTTTGAATTGCAAGGAAAGATGAAACACTGTGACTCATGTTGGCAAAAGATGATTGAGGACTAATTTTATCAATGTACTTTAGGTTCCAGCTTGCAAAAGGTGTTTTTAAGTACTCTGATAATTAATGGGTAAGCTGGCAGGCACTTTTTCACTCAAATGCATTTATTTCTTAATTAAAATGACATGGAAATGTTAACATTTATTAATTATTTTACTAGTTCACAGCAATATAATTGACTAACTTTAAAAAGCTGAAAATGATACTGGTATTTTTCAGACATTGCAGCATTGGGTCTAAATGAAAATGTGAAGTAGGAAATGGTGTCCTCATTTTACAGAGCCTCTCCCCACATCTCCCCCTTGTGACTGCTTACAAAGTATGCTGCAATAATTCTTCCTAACCGAGTGCATGTGCCCCTTTGCAATGTGACTTTGTCACCACTCCCATAAAGGGGTGGGGTCTTTTTCCCCACTAAGGACTGACTAAGGAGTAGGAGTGGTGGGAGCAGTTTGCTCCAGTGGGGAAGAGAATTTTATTGCATGGCTTAGAATTGCTAGCACAAGGTGATATTAAAATAAGAAGCAACCAGCTTTTAGTTAGTTTTCTTATTGCTTTACAATTCTCTATAGAAAAAATGCACTCTCTAACTAACAGCACCCAGGAGTTGTTCTCCCACTACCAATCATTTCCCTGCTTGGTATGCCATGTTCACCACCCCTTGAATCTGAGCAGGCCTGGGACTTGCTTTGACCAATAGAATGTTGTGAAAAGAACACTTTGGTATGTCTAAGCCTAGACCTCAAGACATCTGCAAATGTTGCTCTAGTCCTCTTGGAACTCTAAGACCACCATGAGGGGAATCTGAGCCTGGCCTCCTTGAAGATAAAAGAACACATGAAGAAAGGAGTCCAGCTGAGAGCCAGCACCAGTTATCAGGAATGTGAGGGGGGGCCATCTTATATCATCGACCCCAATCTAGCCATCAGATTACTACAGCCACATGAGTGACTCCAGGCAAGACTGGCAGAAGAACTGTCCAGCTGAGCCCAGCACGAATGGTAGACCCATATATTTCTGAGCAGTTCGAATGGTTGTCTGAAATAACAAAATTGGGTTCTTATCCTGACTCTTCCTCTTTTTTTTTTTTTTTTAATTTTTATTGCATTTTAGGTTTTGGGCTACATGTGCAGAATGTGCAAGATAGTTGCATAGGTACACACATGGCAGTGTGTTTTGCTGCCTTCCTCCCCTTAACCCACATTTGGCATTTCTCCCCAGGCTATCCCTCCCCAGCTCCCCCCCGCTGTCCCTCCCCTATTCCCCCAATAGACCCCAGTGTGTAGTACCCCCCTCCCTGTGTCCATGTGTTCTCATTTTTCTCACCCGCCTATGAGTGAGAATATGTGGTATTTCGTTTTCTGTTCTTGTGTCAGTTTGCTGAGAATGATGTTCTCCAGATTCATCCATGTCCTTACAAAGGACATAAACTCATCATTTTTGATTGCTGCATAATATTCCATGGTGTATATGTGCCACAGTTTCCCAGTCCAGTCTATCATCGATGGGAATTTGGGTTGGTTCCAGGTCTTTGCTATTGTAAACAGTGCTGCAATGAACATTTGTGTGCATGTGTCCTTATAGTAGAACGATTTATAGTCCTTTGGATATATACCCAGTAATAGGATTGCTGGGTCAAATGGAATTTCTATTTCTAGGTCCTTGAGGAATCGCCACACTGTCTTCCACAATGGTTGAACTAATTTACACTCCCACCAACAGTGTAAAAGTGTTCCTCTTTCTCCACATCCTCTCCAGCATCTGCTATCTCCAGATTTTTTAATGATCGCCATTCTAACTGGCGTGAGATGGTATCTCAATGTGGTTTTGATTTGCATCTCTCTAATGACCAGTGATGATGAGCATTTTTTCATGTGTTTGTTGGCCTCATGTATGTCTTCTTTTGTAAAGTGTCTGTTCATATCCTTTACCCATTTTTGAATGGGCTTGTTTGTTTTTTTCCTGTAAATCTGTTTGAGTTCTTTGTAAATTCTGGATATCAGCCCTTTGTCAGTTGGGTAAACTGCAAAGATTTTTTTCCCAATCTGTTGGTTGCCGATTCACTCTAGTGACTGTTTCTTTTGCCGTGCAGAAGCTGTGGAGTTTGATTAGGTCCCATTTGTCTATTTTGGCTTTTGTTGCCAATGCTTTTGGTGTTTTGGTCATGAAGTCCTTGCCTACTCCTATGTCCTGAATGGTTTTGCCTAGAATTTCTTCTAGGGTTTTTATGGTGCCAGGTCTTATGTTTAAGTCTTTAATCCATCTGGAGTTAATTTTGGTGTAAGGTGTCAGGAAGGGGTCCAGTTTCTGCTTTCTGCACATGGCCAACCAGTTTTCCCAACACCATTTGTTAAACAGGGAATCCTTTCCCCATTGCTTGTTTTTGTCTGGTTTATCAAAGATTACATGGTTTTAGATATGTTGATTTGCCTCCGATGCCTCTGTTCTGTTCCATTGGTCTATATCTCTGTTTTGGTACCAGTATCATGCTGTTTTGATTACTGTAGCCTTGTAGTATAGTTTGAAGTCTGGTAGTTTGATGCCTCCCGCTGTGTTCTTTTTGCTTAGAATTGACTTGGCTATGCGGGCTCTCTTTGGGTTCCATATGAAGTTCATGGTGGTTTTTTCCAGTTCTGTGAGGAAATTCAATGGTAGCTTGATGGGGATAGCATGGATTCTGTAAATTACTTTGGGCAGTATAGCCATTTTCACAAAATTGATTCTCCCTAACCATGAACATGGAATGTTTCTCCATCTGTTTGTGTCCTCTCTTATTTCGTTGAGCAGTGGTTTTTAGTTTTCCTTAAGAGATCCCTTACATTCCTT
The DNA here is from genome assembly GCA_031835075.1 of Saguinus oedipus. Taxonomy (NCBI): domain Eukaryota; kingdom Metazoa; phylum Chordata; class Mammalia; order Primates; family Cebidae; genus Saguinus; species Saguinus oedipus. The sequence continues at coordinate 42,987,787 of CM063188.1, forward strand.
GTAAATTGTATTCCTAGGTGTTTTATTGTCTTTGTAGCAATTCTGAATGGCAGTTCATTCTTGACTTGGTTCTTTAAGTCTGTTATTGGTGTATAGGAATGCTTGTGATTTTTGCACATTGATTTTATATCCTGAGACTTTGCTGAAGTTGCTTATCAGTTTCAGGAGTTTTTGCGCTGAGGTGATGGGGTCTTCTAGGTATACTATCATATCGTCTGTGAATAGAGACAATTTGGCTTCCTCCTTTCCTATTCAAATACCCTTTATTTCTTTTTCTTGCCTGATTGCTCTGGCTAGAACTTCCAGTACTATGTTGAATACGAGTGGTGAGAGAGGGCATCCTTGTCTAGTGCCGGATTTCAAAGGGAATGCTTCCAGTTTTTGCCCATTAAGTATGATATTAGCTGTCGGTTTGTCATAGATAGCTTTTATTACTTTGAGATATGTTCCATCAATACCAAGTTTATTGAGAGTTTTTAGCATAAAGGGCTGTTGAATTTTGTCAAATGCCTTCTCTGCATCAATTGAGATAGTCATGTGGTTTTTGTTTTCGGTTCTGTTAATGTGGTGAATGACGTTTATAGACTTGCGTATGTTGAACCAGCCTTGCATGCCCGGATGAATCCTACTTGATCATGATGGATAAGTTTTTTTAATGTGCTGTTGCAATCGGTTTGCCAGTATTTTATTGAAGATTTTTGCATCTATGTTCATCATGGATACTGGCCTGAAGTTTTCTTTTCTTGTTGAGTCTCTGCCGGGTTTTGGTATCAGGATGATGTTGGTCTCATAAAATGATTTGGGAAGGGTTCCCCCTTTTTGGATTCTTTGGAATAGTTTCAGAAGAAATGGTACCAGCTCCTCTTTGTGTGTCTGGTAGAATTCGGCTGTGAACCCATCTGGACCTGGACTTTTTTGTGTGGTAGGCTCTTAATTGCTCCCTCAACTTCAGACCTTATTATTGGTCTATTCATAGTTTCGGCTTCCTCATGGTTTAGGCTTGGGAGGACACAGGTGTCCAGGAATTTATCCATTTCTTCCTGATTTACTAGTTTATGTGCATAGAGTTGTTTGTAGTATTCTCTGATGATGGTTTGAATTTCTGTGGAATCTGTGGTGATTTCCCCTTTATCGTTTTTTACTGCATCTATTTGGTTGTTCTCTCTCTTCTTTTTTATCAGTCTGGCTAGTGGTGTGTCTATTTTGCTGATCTTTTTGAAAAACCAGCTCTTGGATTTATTTATTTTTTGAAGGGTTTTTCTTGTCTCTATCTCCTTCAGTTCTGCTCTGATCTTAGTTATTTCTTGTCTTCGGCTAGGTTTTGAGCTTTTTTGATCTTGCTCCTCTAGCTCTTTCAATTTTGACGATAGGGTGTCAATTTTGGATCTCTCCACTCTTCTCATGTGGGCACTTATTGCTATATATTTTCCTCTAGAGACTGCTTTAAATGTTCCCAGAGATTCTGGTATGTTGTGTCTTCCTTCTCATTGGTTTCGAAGAATTTCTTTATTTCTGCCTTCATTTCATTGTTCATCCAATCAACATTCAAGAGCCAGTTGTTCAGTTTCCATGAAGCTGTGCAGTTCTGAGTTATTTTCTGAATTCTGAGTTCTAACTTGATTGCACTATGGTCTGAGAGACTGTTTGTTATGATTTCAGTTGTTTTGTATTTGCTGAGGAGTGCTTTACTTCCAATTATGTGGTCAGTTTTGGAGTAGGCATGATGTGGTGCTGAGAAGAATGTATGTTCTGTGGATTTGGGGTGGAGAGTTCTGTAAATGTCTATCAGGTTTTCTTCTTCCAGGTCTGAGTTCAAGCCTTGTTAATTTTCTGTCTGATTGATCTGTCTGATATTGACAGTGGAGTGTTAAAGTCTCCCACTATTATTGTGTGGGAGTCTAAGTCTCTTTGTAAGTCGTTAAGAACTTGCCTTATATATCTGGGTGCTCCTGTATTGTGTCCATATATATTTAGAATCGTTAGCTCTTCTTGTTGTATCGATCCTTTTACCATTATGTAATGACCTTCTTTGTCTCTTTTGATCTTTGTTGCTTTAAAGTCTATTTTATCAGAGATGAGAATTGCAACTCCTGCTTTTTTTTGCTCTCCATTTGCTTGGTAAATCTTCCTCCATCCCTTTATTTTGAGCCTTTGTGAATCTTGGCATGTGAGATGGGTTTCCTGGATACAGCACACCGATGGGTTTTGGTTTTTTATCCAGTTTGCCAGTCTGTGTCTTTTGATTGGTGCTTTTAGCCCAGTTACATTTAGGGTTAATATTGTTATGTGTGAGTTTGATACTGCCATTTTGATGGTAGCTGGCTGTTTTGTCCCTTGGTTGATGCAGATTCTTCATTTTGTTGATTCTCTTTAGCATTTGGTATGTTTTTAGAATGGCTGGTACTGGTTGTTCCTTTCTATGTGTAGTGCCTCTTTCAGGAGCTCATGTAAAGCAGGCCTGGTGGGGACAAAATCTCTGAGTTCTTGCTTGTTGGCAAAAGATTTTATTCTTCATTCACTTATGAAGCTCAGTTTGGCTGGATATGAAATTCTGGGTTGAAAGTTCTTTTCTTTAAGGGTGTTGAATATTGGCCCCCACTCTCTTCTGGCTTGTAGAGTTTCTGCCAAGAGATCTGCTGTGAGTCTGATGGGCTTCCCTTTGTGGGTGGCCCCACCCTTCTCTCTGGCTGCCCTTAGTATTTTCTCCTTCATTTCAACCCTGGTGAATCTGACGATTATGTGCCTTGGGGTTGCTTTTCTTGCAGAATATCCTTGTGGTGTTCTCTGTATTTCCTGGAGTTGAGTATTGGCCTGCCTTGGTAGGTTGGGGAAATTTTTGTGGATAATATCCTGAAGAGTGTCTTCCAGCTTGGATTCATTCTCTTCGTCACATTCTGGTACGCCTATCAAACGTAGGTTAGGTCTCTTCACATAGTCCCACATTTCTTGGAGATTTTGTTCAAGATCTTTGCGCTTTTTTCTCTAATCTTGGTTTCTCTTTTTATTTCATTGAGTTGATCTTCGACTTCTGATATTCTTTCTTCTGCCTGGTCGATTTGGCTGTTGAAACTTGTGCATGCTTCGCGAAGTTCTCATGTTGTGTTTTTCAGCTCCTTCAATTCATTCATATTCCTCTCTAAGTTGTCCATTCTTGTTATCATTTCCTCGAATCTTTTTTCAAATCTTTTTTCAAGGTTCTTAGTTTCTTTGCATTGATTTAGAACATGTTCTTTTAGCTCACTGAAGTTTCTCATTATCCACCTTCTGAAGTCTGATTCCATCATTTCGTCACACTCATTCTCCATCCAGCTTTGTTCCCTTGCTGGTGAGGAGTTTTGGTCCTTTGTAGGAGGTGAGGTGTTTTGGTTTCGGGTGTTTTCCTCCTTTTTGCGCTGGTTTCTTCCCATCTTTGTGGATTTATCCACCTGTCATCTTAGTACTTGCTGACTTTTCGATTGGGTCTCTGAGTGGACACCTGGATTGTTGATGATGAAGTATTTCTGTTTCTTAGTTTTCCTTCTAACAGTCTGGCCCCTCTGTTGTAGGACTGTTGAGGTCCACTCCAGGCCCTGCTTGTCTGGGGTACACCTGTAGCAGCTGCGGAACAGTGAGGGATGCTACCAGTTTCTTCTTCTGCTATCTTTGTCCCAGAATGATGCCCGCCAAATGTCAGTCTGATTAGTCCTTTTTTCAGGTGACTCTTTGGATATACAGGGGTCAGGGGGCTGCTTGAGGAGATGGTCTGTACTTTATAGGAGCTCCAGTGCTGAGCTGTGAGCTCCGTTGTTCATTCACGGTTGCTGGGCGAATGTGTCTGCTGCAGCAGAACTTATAAAAGCCCCCCCCTTTTCTTTCCCCTCAGATGCTCTGTCTCAGGGAGTTGGGGCTTTCTTTATGAGTATCTGTTGCACTGTCCTGCCCAGCTAGGAGGCAGTCTATTCACTATTTGCCTGCTGGGGCTCCACCCTGCTAGCTCAGGTCCACCCTGCTGCCACGGGGCTCCGTTCTACTGTGGTGCACTCCGCCCTGTTGGCGGTGTCTCTCTGTTATGGCTGGTTGCCTCAGCAACGGCAGGCTGCGTCAGCAGTGGGCAGTACCTCAGTAGGGGCGGATTTCATCTGTAGTGGCGGACACCCCTCCCCCACTGAGCTGCACCATTTGGATTCAGCTGACCCCGCAGCACAACTCTCAACCCTGAGTGCCTCGAATAGCTGCGCTGCTTGTCCCCGTGAGGGTGGGACCCGCTGAGCCTGATCACTTGGCTCCCTGCCTCAGAGTCCCTCCTCTCTCTCTCTCTTTTTCTTTCCAAGTTGAATGGTTGACTCTCTCACACGTGCCCCAGTCGCCTGCTGATTTGCCACTGGGATCCGTGCGATCTCCCCTGCGGCGGCCCACTGCACCGGCACAAATCGCTCTTCCCAGGAATCTCCTGGTCTGGCTCACCATCCAAGTCCTGTTCAATCAAATGGACATGTCAATCTGCCCTCCCAAAACTCAGATTGCCAGTTTAACAGGGCATCCAGACCAGTGAGCTTTGTGCAGGCTGCCACTGCACCGCGGCGTGGTGACGGCCAAAACGGCCATGCAAGCGGGCTGCGCTGCTGTCCTGTGTCTCTCCTACACCTGGGAATTTGCCAGTTCTGTGGGCTACAAAAGTCCATCTGAAAATGCAGCTAGGACTCACCCTCTGCGCCTTCACTGAGAGCTGCAATCCTGAGTTGTTTCTATGGTGCCATCTTGGAACTGCTCCTGACTCTTCCTCTTAGCAGTGAGACCATGAACAAGTCACTTAACTTTTCTAAGTTTTTTTCTTTATCTGTAAAATGGGGATAATGATATAGCACTTTCTACAGATGACTGTGGTAAGGACTAAATAGGATTGTGTGTATGTGCCAGGGTGGAAGCACTAAGATATGAAAGGTACCAGATACCAAAATGAGTATGACCATATCCCACTTTAGGAATCCTCAAAGTAGACAGTTAAGAACTGGCTGAGAACCCTTGAACCCCTCAATTCCACCTCAAGAGAGTAAAGACAGAGAGAGGATTTTGTGAGGGGTTTTCTTTGAGGAAAGCACTGTTGTGAGACTCCTTCAAAGAGGGGAGAGTGGGCTGGGTGCAGTGGCTCACATCTGTATTTCTAGCACTTTGGGAGGCTGAGGTGGGGGACTGCTTGATCCCAGGAGTTTGAGACCAGTGTGAGCAACATAGTAACACCCTGTCTCTAAGAAAATAAATAAATAAATAAACAAAAATAATTAATCAGGCATGGTGATGCATGCCTGTGGTCCTGGCTACTCAAGAGGCTAAGGTGGGGGGATCGCTTGAGCCTGAAAGTTGGAGGCTGCAGTAAGCTGTGACCACACCACTACACTCCAGGCTGGGTGACAGAGTGAGACCCTGTCTCAAAAATAAAAAAGAGGGGAGACTGGAGAGGGCTTTCCTCTCTCTTTAAGCCTGCACCAGGGCTGCTCAGATAGCCTGAGATGTGCTCCTTGTAGTCCAGGGGTTCTTCAGGCTCACACCTGAGAAAGTGAAACAGCAGAGGGGAGGGCTGTCTTTGGGACACAAGATCTAGAGAGCAATTCCATACCAGGGAGCTGCTGCCCAGAGCAAAGGTCCCCAACCCACAGGTACCAACTGGTACCTCTCCGTGGCCTGTTAGGAACCAGGCCACACAGCAGCGGGTGAGCAGTAAGTGAGCAAGCACTACTGCTTGAGCTCCACCTCCTATCAGATCAGTGGCAGCATTAGATTCTCACAGAAGCATGAACGCTTTCATGAACTGCACATGCGAGGGATCTGGGTTGTATATTCCTTATGAGAATCTAATGCCTGATGAGCTGAGGTGGAACAGTTTCATTCTAAAACCATACACCCTGCCCTATATGTGGAAACATTGTCTTCCATGAAACCAGTCCCCGGTACAAAAAAGGTTGGGAACTGCTGGCCTAAAGGGTCCAGCAGAAGTATTTGAGGGAATCTATGAAGAAAGTAAGGATTAAACAGCTGCCAGCTCCAAAGAACACAGAGCCAGCCACTTTGGAATAAAATCTATGAAGCGGATACTATTATTATAATTATTTTACAAACTAGAAATGGAGGCTTAGAGAGGTTAAGTGGTTTGCCTAAGGTCAAAGTAAGTACCTAAGTAAAGTAAGTACCACAGACAGGATGAGAATCCGAGCCGATTCTTAACTATGTTATTCCAGATTACCTGGTAGACCATATGTGAAATAGACAGACACCATCACTAAGCAAGACCAACTGAAAATAAAAAATAAAAAAAGACAGGAAAACCAAGCTATAGGTATGACAGGTTCTCTGTTATCCCAGGAAGCAAATTGGATGTCCCATGCCTGCAGACAATGAATTTAAACAACTAAATGAGAGCACTTTTGGACATCAATATACTATGCCAGCTGTAATGTATGACCCTTCCTCATAAGTCTTCACTCAGCTCTCCCTATAAAAGACCATAGCAGGCAGTGAGTAAAGTCGGCTGGGCAGGAAGGTCCTTCCAACCATCTACCTGGTGGGGAGTCAATATTCTGCCTACTTAGGGTCAGCTGTAAGAAACAAGGAACCATGGAGGATGGCCGGAAGCATGGCCATCTCACTCATTAGGCCCCACAGCCACAGTGCGGGACCTACAAGTCAGTCAAGGGCAAGGGAAATGTTTGAGACTGAGAAAAAAAAAGGATTAGCTCAAAACTCTGAAAGGAACATTGCTAATTCATAATCAATAACTTTTAATTAAATCTCTACCAAAAGTAACATTATGTCAACCTCATTTGTTAAATTAATATTCATAAGTATTTCATTACATTTGAAAACAATCTGTAGGTTAGGCTTCCTAACTTCAAAAGAATTCTAAGTGTTAGTGAGAAATCACAGGAATTGAAAATTAAAGAAGTTGTTCACAGCCTGATCATTTCAAAGGCAAAATTATTTTTGTGAAAAGTCTTCCAAAATACTTATAGAAGAAAAAGTTACATTTAATAACAGCATTTTGTTTAAATTGTGCAGGGTGGGGGCCTCTAAAAGGATGAGTTCCTAAAATCTTTAAACAGTGTCATCCTGAACAAGGGAAGAAGGGCCATTACAGCCATCAGTGAATCCAAGTTTTTCACACAATGCCTGAGATGTGAATGGTCCTCACTGAATCTTCATTGCATTTACAGGCAACGCTTTCTGCGACAACACAGGAGTTGAAGTCTGACTGCCCCAGTTCAAATCCTCACTCCACCCTTACCTGTGTGTCCTGGCACAAGCGGCTCAACCTTTTTGAGCCTCATTTTCCTTATGTGTAAAGGATGGAGATTAATGAACCCACTTCAAAAGGTTGGGAGACCTAACTGAGCTAATACAGTCACACCACAGTATCCACGGGGGATTGATTCCAGGACACTACCACCTCCCCTATCATCCCCTGCAAATACCAAAACCCATGGATGCTCAAGTCCCTGATACAAATAAAATTGTGCTGTATATTTGCCTATCCCCTATTCACATCCTCCCGTATACTTTAAATCATCTCTAGATTATTTATAACACCTAATACAATGTACATGTTACACAAATAGTTGTTACATTGGACCAAGCACAGTGACTTATGCCAGTAATCCCAGCACTTTGGGAGGTCGAGGCAGGAGGATCACTTGAGCCCAGGAGTTCAAGACCAGCTTGGGCAACATAGTGAGACCCCATCTCTAAAAAAAATTAATTATCTGGACATGGCGGCATGCAACTGTAGTTCCACCTACTCAGGAGGCTGAGGTGGGAGGATTACTTAAACCTGGAAGTCAAGGCTTTGCTAAGTCATGCTCATGCCACTGCACTTCAGTCTGGGTGACAGAACAGGACCCTGACTCAAAACAACAAAAATAGTTGTTATTATACTGTATTGTTTAGGTAATAATGATGAGAAAAAATGTCTGTATATGTTCAGTCCAGATGCAACCATCCATTTAAAAATACATTTATCTTCAATCCTCAGTGGGTTGAATCCATAGATGTGAAATCCATGTATACAGAGGGGTGATTGTACATGTAAAGCACTTATAACTGTTTCTGGCACACAGTAAATGCTGAATAAATGTTAGTTGTTCACAGAAACTTGGATCTGCCAAGAGAATGCCACCCCACAGCCTTACTGTTTAATCATTTTTATGTCTTTCCAAGGTGAGTGTGTGCAAAAGTAGAGATGCTTCTTCAAGTTTCCTCCTGCACAAGGTCAGGGCATGCTTGGCAGAAGCCAAGCAGGAGTTCAGGGTCAGGGGCTAGACAGGAGTTGAGTTGAGGAGTTGAGCTATTAATAGAAATCTAGGGCACAGGCATATGTTTAGAATGGCACCCCTTACTCCATGTTGGTTCTAAAAATCATTTTCCAGCACCCCGGTGGTGGATTATTTATGCCTATGGTGATGAAAAAAGAATTTGTACAAAGCTATGTAGTGAATAAAGAATGAATCTTCAACAAACTGAGTGGTTGATCTGCAGCAAATGGATTTGTTCTACAGAGGTACAAAGTATTTGAATGCAAATTTGCTGTTTTATAGATCCACAGAGAATCAAGATAACTGTCTAAAAACATCTGTTTGGCTGAGAGTAGGGGTAGACAGAGGGAGGGAAGGAGAGAGGGAGGGAGGGAAGGAAGGAGGAAGGAAGGAAGGGGGAAGGGAAAGGAAGGGAAGAAGGGAAGGGGAGAGGAGGGGAGGAGAGGGGAGGGGAGGGGAGAGGAGGGGAGGGGAGGGGAGGGGAGGGGAGGGGAGGGGAGGGGAGGGAAGGGGAGGGGAGGGGAGGGGCGGGAGAGGGAAAAATAAAGCCAAAGAATTTGTAGCATAAACTCACTTGTATAAAAAAAAAGAAACACCCAAATTCCACTCTTGTTTATACCACATGTGTAAACTCACAGAAGACTGGAAGAGTGAATGTCAAACTGTTTGCAGCGTCAATTCTCACTGGGGAGCAGAGCGAATTTTCCACAGCGGGCTATAGCAGGAGCACAATAGGAAGCAGAGGGCACTAACAGCCTGAAGGAATGCCCACAATCTAAAGGGAATGAAATTTGGTGAACCAGCCGGGTCCCTGAACCTTGAACTAAATTCACAATATGGCAACATCACACTAGCAGTCTCCCAGTGATATTGGGTTGTGAGAGAAAGCATTGAGGAATTCTTGCCAGGGAAGAAACCCCATCTGCATCTTTCAAACTAAGTAGCATCACCAAGCAAGGATGGCAGAAAACCACCTGGATACTATAGATATATCTAAGGGAAATATATTCCTCCTAATAGCATGATTTGTGTACCCCCGTGTGTATACCCTGGGACATTATTCGTGGTACACAATAGGTGTACATTCTTTGTTTATACCCTTTGTGTACACCATGGTACATTATTCACAGTATCCAAGGGAGACAGTGCACCTAATGTCACAGTGGGTGTACACCCTGTGTATTCACCCTGGGACATTATTTGTAGTGTCCAGAGGAGATACTACTCCTAACATCACAGTGCGTGTACACTCTATGTGTCTGCCCTGGCATTATTCCTAGTATCCAAGGGAGATACTTCTCCTAATATCACACGGGGCATATTCCCTGTATGTACACCCTGGGACATTATTTGTAGTATCCAAGGGAGATACAACTCCTAATTTCACAGGGGGCATACACCCTCTGTCTACACCCTGGGACACTATACCCAGTCTGTGGTATTTTATTACAGCAACCCCAGTGTAGTCATTTTTAATGTTGCAAAAGCCAAATAGTGACTAGAGGCCTGATGTTCCAGCTGATTCAGGGGCAATCACCCTCTGCATCACTCTTTGTCCAAAGCCTCAAGGCCCTGACCCAGCCTCTTTATTCACATAAATCCTCTCCTCCGTGCCCCTTCCTCCCCGGCCAGGATCTTCATGATGTTTGTTCTTACAGCCACTGCCTCATATCCTTCCTACAACACCTAGTTTTCCAACCTGACACCTAAGCTTAATGTGACCTGGAAAGAGGAGGGACACACAGACTTGCACATTCACCCTGAAGGGCAGGAAGTCTGAAAGGACTGGAATGCTCTGGAATTTGGGTAGCCTAATTGATACTGTTGTGAAATATGTATTTTTTAAAGGTAATGAGAACTCATCTAAAAGCTTGTTTCTCACTCTAAGTGTCACAGAATCTGAATGTTATAATAGAAAGGGACTGAATTAAGATGAGAGAAGAGACAAGAGTGAAGGATGGGCAGAAAGGCAGAGCTGTTTGAAGCTGTTCATTGGTTCCACACACATTTGAGTGCCCACCATGTGCAGGGCTACAGATATGGTGGAGAACAAAACCTACACAGTCACTGGCTTCAGGGAGCTTCTGCACACACAGGAGATGCACACATACACTTGTACATACACATTGCAATAATGCAATCACAAACTGTAGGAAGTTCTATAAGGAGAAAGTGCCAATAACTTTGAGAGTGAGCTCAGTGTGATCTGCTCTGGTCTGGGTGGCAAAGAAGGCTTGCCTGAGGAGGGCCTCTGAGTCTGTGTCCCATGGAATCCATGGTGTCTCAGCTAACACTCACCCCACTCTACTTCCTCCCCACCACCAGGGCCAGAAGCCTAAAGACTACATTTTCCAGACTCCCCTGCCAGCTGATTATGCTCACGGGAGGCACTGGCAGGATACTGGAAAGTAGGAGGCAGGGAAAAGACATGTTTTTTCTTGATTCTAGCAATGACAGCAGCAATAGCAGCAGCAGTGATAGCACTGACAAAAGCAATAATGGTGGTGGTGGCAGAAGTGCTGAGAAGAACTGAGAGCTCTTGAGTTCCTGCTTAGGCAGTCAAGTTCCAGCAGCAGCCTCAGCAGCACAGCAGTCATGGGCTCGGGGTAACACTGTTCGCCACTGTGCACTCAGCCCTAGAGGCGAAATGGCATCCTAAAATTACCAGTCTTTGAGTCATTTTGCCTCCCTCTTTGTTCTCCCACCTTTCCAAGACCTCTGTTACCAATTTCCTGAATTGAACTCCCTATTTAAAAACCTAGAGTAGTTTTGCTTCCCTGAATAAACAAAATATTCCAAAAATAGCTCCAGGAAACTGACTCGAAGTTAGGATCTGGGATCAGTTATCTGAGTTGGCTTGCATGAGATGATGACCTCAGTGCAAGTGGAAAATAAGATACTGGTAGTCCATGGGATGCTGTAGCAAATGGTTAGTTAATGAACACTGCTGGCTGCCTGAGATGAAGTGCATATGGAAGGCAAGGCTTCCTTCTCCCTATGGAGACCAAGTGGTGGTTGCAACTGACTGTTTTGGAGGGAACAATAAATATAAAGACTCTGAATTAACTGGCTGTTTCTGAATGCACTGGTGAGTTCACAGAAAGAAAACTACAACCTTGGGGTTTAAATATCCTGGATAATGCAATGGTCCAAGAACCAAATAGCACTGAAAGAGCCTCTTATCTCTTAAATGCCGAAGAGCCAATTTAGCTAAGAAGTCAGACCTATAATCTGATCCTGAAGGTTGCAGAATTATAATAACAGACTCACCAGATCTCTTTTGTGACCTATGAGCATATAATCAATCAACCAATCAAGTTACTGCTGTAGGTCTTAGGTATAAAGGTAAACAAGGCCAACAGTGCTTCTACCGTCAAAGAAGTCCACCCAACATCTGGAAGAAAGGTATTCCAAGCAGAGGGAAGAGCAAGTGCAAGGCACTGAAATGGAGTCAGCTTGGTGTGTATGAGGGACAGAAGAAAGGTCATCCCAGAAGACAGTGAATATGGAGGACAGTAGAGGGAGACAAGGCTGGGGAGACAGGCAGGAAGATTGTCTAGCAAGGTCACTGCAGGCTACTGTGAACAGTTGTTTTATTCTGGTATAATAAAAACTATTTGGAAGTGCTAAGCAGGTGGCATAATGCAATACAATTCTGACACTAACCACCCAGACTCCACAAGCCAAAGGGCATGGTCTCCAACAGCACTGTCCCTGTTTAGACACCAGCTACAAGTCTGAGGGTCTTCAGACCACCCACACTTCTGACCAACTGGCTACGAATTCTAAGATTTTCATGGCTCCCTCAGGTTTGTTATAGTTAGAATGACTCACAGAACTCCCATGAACTAAAGTACACAGGAGAGGACTGATAATTACAGTTTTATGATAAAGGATACAAATCCAGAACCAATTAAACAAAGAGATCTGGAAGGGTTCCACACATAGAGCTGTGCCCTCTTTCCCCATAGAATCAGGGCATGTCATCCTCCCAGCACCAACCAGGAAGCTCCACTAAACTAACTCGACTAAACTTCGTGTTGAGTTTCTATTAGGATTTCATTACCCAGGCATGTTTGAATGAATTATTGGCCCACATGATTAAACTCGATCTCCAGCCTCCCTCCCTTCCCCGGAGATCAGGCTGATATCACATGACTCAAAGCTCCAACTCTCTTATCTCATGGTTGGTCTTTCTGGCTCAGTTTACCACCATCATGAATCATCTCATTTGCAGAAGCTGTCTAGGGGCCTAGCATGAGTCACCTCATTCGCATAAATGATCAGGACCCAGCATGGATAACAAAGACACTCTTATCACTTGGGAAATTCCAATGATATTAGAGGTTCCATGCCAAGAACTAGGACAAAGACCAGACAAATTATTATATAATAGCAGGAGAGTATCGCAATCTGAGTTAAATTTTAGAAAGATTAGTGGAGCTACTCTATGGAGGAATGGACGAGAAGAGGCAAGAGTGGTGCTGACAGTGGCATTCTAACTGAACTGTTCCTAGGAAGACACCTTGGCTGTCTTCGGACTGCCTAGTCTCTCTCGGTCCATTTTCCAAATCTGGTTCCCTAGCCTTCTCATTGATCCTATGAGCTACATAACATCCTTAGAGTAAATATTTTCTGCTAAGTTAACTAGAAGTGGTTTCTGCTGTTTTCTACCCAAAACCCTAACTGTTACATACTCTCTCTTTCCCTTTCTACCATTAGGCTGCCATAGTTTCTCTTCCACAAAATAGAATGTGGCTGACCCATAGTTCCTAAGTCACATGTTCGTCTCCAGACACCCACACGGGTTTTCAGTTCCATTTCCAAATTCTTAGAGAAAAGAATTTGATCACATCATTTTAGGTCATAGGTATTCTGTTAGAACAATCAAGGGTGGCTAAGGAAGCAGGGTCACATAGCACAAAATGGTTGCTAGGGCCTCATGTGCCCAAAATTATCGTTCAGAAGAACAGACACCCCAAACGTCGCTTCCTACAAATAGATGAAAAAAGGGTGAATTTTAAGAAGGAAAACATGAGTTGATGATGCATAGAAGCTGGAATGGTTGAGGCATTTTCAAACAATAGGAAAGATTCTGGCCAAACCAGAGCACAGGCATCTGATAGGAAGTGGAGGAGGTGTGGGCTTGACTGGGAAGTGTGAAGCCATTCTATGGAGCCCCTGAACATCTGGCAGAAAAGTTTCAACGTGAAGAAAATTGGAAGCCACTGAACTTGTCTTGGCTGGGGAAGATTCTGAAAGGTTTTATCTAAACAGCACTAGCAAGTTGAATTGGAGGGGTCATGAGTTTTGGAGTACATTGGAGGTGACGCTACAAAGAGTGAGAGAGAGACAATAAGATTTTTTAAAAATAACGTAAGATACAGTCATTTGCTGTGTATGGAAAATGAAAGAGAAATAAATCATAATTGTGCTCACGAAATTAGTTAATGAGAAAGTACCATGAATTGCAAAGCTTATAAACACCCAATTTGTGATTCTCTTCTTAAAAAGAGTAGCCAGTTGCATATAGAACTCTTTCTGTGCTTGTTCCTCTGGTAGCCTCTACCCATTGAGAAGCAATAGCATGGCCTGGGACAGCAAAGAGCTCTCAGATCTAATGAATAGCTTTTTTCCTCTTTAAGGAAATCATGCATTTTTGCTGACTCAGTTCAGAGTAACCACTATGGAAATTCATTTTTCATATGCACGCACATCCTTTTTAAGGGCCTTTTCTCCCTCTTACCTCTTATCTAACTTTTGCTCAATTTTCTCAGAAGAAAATGTACTGTTTTGTCTCCTTTTTCTTACATTTGTAAGCCAAAGAAAAATGCACCTAATCATGAATGATCAGCCTAAAGCAGTGCAGTGATACATCCACATGAGGAAAAAGGAAAGCCATAAATGTGAAAGTGAGATTGAATGTCAAAATTAGAAGGTCCTGGAAATGGCCCAAATTTCCCTTTGGAATCTCCACCACAGTACTCATTTCAGCCCTTAATTAAATCTGCTTTCCACTGTGCTTTTCATTCACCATTTAGTAAAAATGAAAACCTTTCTTTTTTTTTTTTTTTTTTTTTTTTTTTTTTTTTTTTCAGCCTAAAAGACTTTACAATTATTGTCACAATTAGTAGTTTCTAATTCTTTCTCTCAGTTGGAAAAGGCTGCGCTAATGATGCCATCTATGATTGTGGATGAAATCTTTGTGTGTACCAGCAGGTTTTCCTATTCTTTTTTTTTTTTTTTTTTTTTTTTTTTTTTTTTTAGCTGAGGGAAAGAGAGGATATAGAGGGTCTTTTTTTTGAAAGGAAAAGAGAGGAAGAAAAAGAGGGAGAGAGAACAGAAATATTGCTTTATTCTATAAATGGCTATTAATAATGGCCAATCATTATTTTATGTATTTAAAATGGAGAATGTATATTTTATTTATCTAAAGTGAAGAGTTTGCTTATTAAGTTTACTTCTTACTGATCTGAGTTCAGATTCTGGATATCCTTATTAATTTTCTGTTTCGTTGAGTCTGAATCTCTTTATGGGTCTTATGTATCTGGGTGTTAGAATGCATTGATCCTTATACCACTCTATCTTTTTTGGTTTGAAATCTGTTTTATCAAATGCATGAATTGCAACTCCTTTTTGTTTATTTATTTGTTTTTTTTCTCTATTTGATTGGTAAATCTTTCTCCAACCCTTTGTTTTTAATATATGTATATCTTTGGATATAAAATAGGTCTGGTTGTAGTATACCGTTAGATTTTTGGCTGTATTTTTAATTAGAAAATTTAGTCGATTTCCATTTAAGATTACTGCCATTTGATGTTAACTGGCTATTTTATCCATTTGTTGATGTAAATTCTTCTTTCTGTTGATGTTCTTTACTTTTTAGTATATTTTTAGAAAGGCTAATACTGGTTGTTCCTTTCTGTGTGTAATGCTTCTTTCAAAAGTTTTTGTAAAGCAGGCCTGGTGGTAATAAAATCTCTGAGTACTTGCTTGTTCATAAAAGATTTTATTTTTCCTTCAATTGTGAAGCTTAGTTTGGCAGGATATGAAATTCTGGGCTGAAATTTCTGTTCTTTGAGGATATTAAATATCGGCCCCCACTCTCTTCTGGCTTGTAGGGTTTCTACTGAGAGATCTGCTGTAAGTCTAATAGGCTTCCCTTTGTGGGTAACCTGACCTTTCTCTCTGGCTGCCCTTAGAATTTTCTCCTTTGTTTCAACCCTGGTGAATCTAATGATTATGTGTCTTGGGGTTGCTCTTCTTAAGGAATATCTTTGTGGTGTTCTCTGTATTACTTGAGGTTGAATGGTATCCTGCTTTGCTAGATTGGGAAAATTCTCCTGGATAATATCCTGAAGAATATTTTCCAGCTGGGATTCATTCTCTCCATCACTTTCAGGTACACCTATTAAACGTAGATTTGGTCTTTTCACATAGTCCCATAATTCTTGGAGACTTTGCTCATTCCTTTTTATCCTTTTTTCTCTATTCTTGTCTTCTCGTTCCATTTCATTAAGTCGGTCTTCGACCTCTGATATCCTTTCTTCTGCTTGATCAATTCGGCTATTCAAACTTGTGCATATTTCACTAAGTTCTCGTGTTGTATTTTTCAACTCCATTAGTTCATTTATATTCCTTTCTATATTGTCCATTCTTTTTAACATTTCGTCTAACCTTTTTTCAAAGTTCTTAGTTTCTTTGCATTGGTTTAAAACAATTTGTTTCAATTCCCAGAGGTTTTTTACCATCCACCTTCTAAAACCTCCTTCAGATACTGGAACACAGTCCTCTTCCATTAGGGCTTGTTCCATTGCTGATGAGGAATTACTATCCCCTGTCGAGGGAGAGGGGTTCTGACTTTCAGTTTTCTCGGCCTTTTTAGGCTGTTTTTTTCCCTTTATTGTGATTTTATCCATCTGATATCTTTACAATTAACGCCTTTCTCATTAAGTTCCTGAGAGGACGTCCAATTTGTTGATTCCCAGTGCTGGAATCCGAGCAACCCACTGCGCCGGCCAAAACAACAGCGATAAGACTGATGGTGCTCTTCTGCCTGGAAATCTCCGGTCTGGCTTCCTTCTTGAGTCCGCAACAAGCGGCTCTGCCTTCCCGGAGCTCCAAACACCAGTCAGTAGGGGAACCAGCCCCGCTCACTGTGCACGAAGAGCTGCCGCGCCGAGGCGATGGCAAAACCGCTGCACCGGCCACAGAAGTCGCGCTGGCGACCCGCGGGGCTCCTCCACTGGAAATCTTCTGGTCCGTGGGCGACGAAAAGTTCTCTGAAAATGTGGCGTCCTCACGTTTTCCGAGCTTTCACTGGGAGCTACAATCCCGAGCTGTTAGCGATCAGCCATCTTGGATCTCTCTCCGAAAACCTTTCTTAATAAATTTTAGAGATGGGAGATTAAATTACTTACATAAATGCTAATATGGCAATGGAAATTTTTGCTAAATTTTTTCTTGTAGATACGTGATATGGCATCAATATAAATGAGTATGAATGGCTTTAGTGGACTAGCCTGGGTACCCACCTGCATTTATAATACCATTTTTATGAGAAAATGCATTCTATCTTCAAGCAAACAAACTTGCAAGCTGATTTCTGGGAGCCTAGTTTTTGAAAGTTGAAGACTTTAATTCAACAAAACTATTCTAATGAGAAATATGAAATTGTATAATTATTTTAAGTATGAAATTGTATAATCATTTTCAATATGAAATTGTATAATTATTTTAAGTACAATAATGGAGAACTCCGACATGCAAGTTTAATGCATATGACTTCCTTTTCTCACCACTTATTTGTTTTTGGCAAGCAGTCAGTTCTTTATTTGTTGTTCTTAATCGTCATTATGAATTCTGCCAGCTTACAGAGTAAAAAAAGATGAGCTGGAGGTAGCAGTTTGGCTGCATGAGTTTTCTAAATATATTTATTAATGCTTCTTAAATTATCTTCAAAGCTGGGTATCTCCCTCAGTTTGGAGCATCTTCTCACTTGGTTTAGCACCACGATCTCACTTTTATTGTCCCTATAGCCAGATGCAGCTGCGTTTATCTACATTTTTTAAATGAATGAAACTCTTAACTTGTTGACATATTGGAGGGTCTAAAATGTCTCATTTAAATTCATCCTCACAACTACATCTGCATGGGTGGCAGTTGAATTAGTCCCACTTTGTAACAGAGTTGATTTTCAAGAGAAATGTTTGAGTGAAAATGAAGGGTTTAGAAAGCCTTATTATTGGGTGACACAGAAGAAACTATTTTAGTTTCATTTCAAGTTTCCAACTGAAATTTCAAGTCAGGGCCATGAGACAAAACCACAGGAGCAAAATGAAGCAAGGGTACAGCCACATTTCCATCAAAGATGGCCTGTAGGATACTTCCCCAGTAACTAAGTGATTTTCTTTTGAACTTTTAGCTATGGTGAAGAAAGATCAGAAATTTTGAAGCTATGAGACATACTTCAAAAAGCTATGAGACAGCTTCCCAATTATCCACATTGTGTGATGTGAATAGTATCCATTCATTCATTGACATTTATTGGAAACCTACATGTGTAAAGCTCTGTGTGGTCAATGTTACAGGAATACAGAAAGGAATAAAATTCAGTGCACCCTCAAGGAGCTTACAATCTGGAGGGAAGGCAATTAACCATAATATAAAGCATGTAGTACTTCTGAGAAGAAGTATACTAGAATAGAAAAGTAAGCAAAACATAGAAACATAGAACATAGAAAATACAGAAAGACAAAGTAGGGAATGAATAGTTCTAACTAGGTGGCACAGGGAAAAGTAGAGAGGTGGGTCCTAATGGAAGTGAGTCCATGGATAGCATAAGCAAAAACATGGAGGTATGAATGGCATATTCAGTGAAGGGCGAGTAGTACAGTGTGGCCAGCATGGGGCAGTGACCAGCATGGTATATAAGGAAGGCATAAGGTAGGTTGAGACTAAATCCTAGAGGATTGTAAGGTCCCAGCCAGGAATTGAACCAGGTATCTTGTGCAACAAGGAGCCACTGACGATTCTGAGGGGATAAAACTATCTGACCTGTATCAAATAGAAAGATAACTCACGCAACAATGAAGAAAATGTTGAAGTTGGAAATTTGATATGTCATGAAGCTACTGAAATAATCCAGAAGAGTCAAAAAGCACTTAAATTATAGCAAAATCAAGGTATTGGACTGGGAAGAATGGCTAAAGGAAGAAAGGGCAGAACTTGGCAATTGATGATTTGGATGTCAAGAGACCCTGGGGTTTAGAGAGAATGGAGAACAAGCAATGGAAGATGACTGAGCTTTCCCGCCCAAGTGAAAGCAAGGGTAGAAGTCACAATAGCCATGATAAGTAAATACAGCAAGAGGAACAGTATGCAGGATGGAATGTTAAATTAAATGTGCTGAGTTTTAGTTACTGAAGAGAAATGCATGTGAAGATATCTATGAGACCACTGGAAATCTGTATTACCTGCAAGAAATTTAGAGGTGAATACAGGGGAGCCCCCTCAGAAAGAGAATATGAGCAGGAAAAGATAGGAAGACAAAACTTTGAAGAAAGGTACATTTAAACAGTAAGTAGAGGCTGGGTGTGGTGGGCTTACACCTGTAATCCCGCAGTTTGGAAGGCTGAAGCAGGAGGATAACTTGAGACTAGGAGTTCGAGACCAGCCTGGGGTCTCAAACCAAAATGAAACACCATCTCTACCAAAAAAAAAAAAATTGATTAGCTGGTCTAGGTGGCCATGCCTATAGTCCCAGCTACTCAGGAGGCTGAGGTGGGAGGATCACATAAGCCCAGGAGTTAGAGGTTACAGTAAGCTCTGATTGCACCACTACACTCCAGTCTGGGCAACACAGCAAGACCCTGTCTCTTAAAAAAAAAAAAAGACAGAGAGAGAGAGAAGAAGGAAACAGGAAGAATCATAGAGAAGACATTGTCCAAGATGTAGTAAAGAGACAGTTGTTCTTCCTTGCAGCTAAAGGATGGGGTACAGGGAAGCATGGAGTCTGAAAACTCCTCCAAGTAAAATTCTTCAAGATTGCTACCTGTAGCAATTCAGTGCTATGGCTACCTCAAAAGACTTAAACAGGGTCTTTCTCCTTAGGAACAGAATTCTGTCCCTAAGCCCTCCTCCATACTCGTAAGAGACTCAGAAGCACCTCATCTTGGTCAGTCAGTTATGGTGAAGAAAACTACCACATTCCTGAGGCTCTTTTTTTTCAGTCTTTCATATGATTTTATTTTGTTCCTTCAACCATAATAATATGATATCCAAATTTTGTCTTAACTGGTGGGTCTGTAAACACAGGCTATCCATCCCACTTACAGACTTTTTGAGATGATCCCACCATGGACCCTCTGGTCATCCAGCCCAAGTTGCCCCCTTGCCTGGCTTTATCTTCACTGTACTATGTAGCCATTTCATTGAATCTCATTCCAGACTTTAACTTTTCCATGGCTTCCATGATTTTGACATGTTTTTCAGACAGAATGTGTCCGACCTTTACTGCACTGCCACCATCTTTGGGACCTTGAGTCTTCTTGTCAGTCTGTCACTCCCAGAGACTGCTCCCCGTTTCCCTGGTTTTCCAGAACCACTTTTTCCTTTGGACGGCATCTTGGAAACTTGCTGTTGAATTCTCCCTGAGACTGTTATGGGATGAACTAAGCAGAGAATAAATCTAGAAGCTTGGTAAAGCTGAAGTTACAAACTTGTCCCCCTTTAATTAATGTGTCTGGGTCAGGCACAGTGGCTCACACCTGTAATCCTAGCACTTTGGGAGGCCGAAGCAGATGGATTGCTTGAGGTCAGGCATTCAAAACCAGCCTGGGCAACATGGTGAAACCTTGTCTCTATTAAAAATACATAAAAATTAGCCAGGCATGGTGGTGAGCACCTGTAATCCCAAATACTGGGGAGGCTGAGGCAAAAGAATTGCTTGAACCTGGGAGGCAGAGGTTGCAGTGAGCTGAGATCATGCCACTGCACTCCAGCCTGGGTGACAGAGCAAGATTTGGTCTGAAAAAAAAAATTAATGTGTCTGATTTCTATCTACTCCACTTCGTATCCTGCATCCTCTACCTTTGGTTGAGGAAATAAAGTTCCTTTTGTTTGTTATGGATGGTACTGACAATGAATAGTCTTGCACTATCTATCAGTTAAGCTGAAACTAATCCAGCATCTCCCTGTACCCTAAACTAGACAGCTGTTATTGTTCTTGTAAATGCTGCTGCTGCTGCTGTTGCTGCTGTTATACATTATATATGCATATAGTCCTTGATAGGTATGAAGCAAAAACATCTGAGACAGGTCTCGATCAATTTAGAAAATTTATTTTGCCAAGGTTAAGGACGCACCTGTGACACAGCCTCAGGAGGTCCTGACAATGTGTGCCCTGGTGGTTGGGGCACACCTTGATTTTACGCATTTAGAGACACATGAGACATCAATCAATATGTATACAAGGTACATTGGTTTGGTCTGTAAAGGCAGGACAATTCAAAGTGAGGGGTTGGGGTTGGAGAGCTTCCAGGTCATAGGTAGATAAGAGACAAATGGTTGCATTCTTTAGAGTCTTTCATCAGCCTTTCACTGAATATACAATTTACATGTGAGAGGTGGGTAGAGAAATAGTCACTTAGCCTTAGTGAATCTGCAGTTTTTCATAAACAACAAGGCAGAGAAAGCAACTAGATACGCATTTGTCTCAGGTGAGCAGAGGGATGGCTTTGAGTTCTGTCCTTTATCTCGTAGCTGTGATCATGTAAGCTGTGTCAACTTACATGCCAAGGTGGATCTTGGGGTGATGTAATTTGTGATGGAGGTATGTAGTTTGTTTGTTTGTTTTGGTCTTTGTAGCTATCTTATTTAGCAATAAAATGGGAGGCAGGTTTGCCTGACGCAGTTCCCAGCTTGACTTTTCTCTTTGGCATAGGATTTTGGAGTCCCAACATTGAATTTCTTTTCACAGATGTGAAAATCCTTTGCCCATGCATTGATTCATTTGCTCCTCACCACAATGCTGTAAGGAAGATGCTGTTTGTCTCACATCAGAAATTCCTTACACTAATCTGTTCCCTCAGGATTGAGTCCAGTCACCTTTCCAAGTCTTTCCCGAGCACTTTCTTTCTACTAACTGGAATCCATCTCACCTCTTTTCCCTTAATACGATTCTTTCTTTCTAACTTTGTCCCTAATCAGTGTCTTTCTTCTGACAATCATTACCTCTGAGCTAACAAGACCACTATTGTCTATCCCATTTTGTTTCATCTGTCCCATCTCTGCCCGCCACCTTGGAGCATTAAAGCGATCTACATTATGATTTAGCCTTTTCCACAATTAAAACAACTATGACAAATAGTTCCCACAATTAAAAAAAAAAAAAATGGGTGCCACCAAAATGCAAATAGGCTTGAAAGAGAGACTTTTTCTGCAAGGCACATCCTTGGAAAGTCAAATCAAGGTGGGGAGGGGTAGGTTGTGGACAGATGGATCCTTGCCCCATCTGGCACTATCAGGACATATTTCTCATCCCCACCACTGCAAGGGACCCTACTTTTGTCCACTCTTCTTTGTACCCCAGTGAGCCCAACTTTCACAACTGTATCCACAGGTTCCTTTACCCTCCAGGTTCTGCTTAAGGGATGTTAACAAAACAGCCAAAAGGTGAGAGGAAAGAGCAGGTCCTCTAGCTCCCTCCCTGCCTTGCTGCAGGTGACAGTGGTCCCATGCCTCTACAGAATGCCACAGATCTCGCTAGGCAGCCATCTCCTGCAGCCACACTGCCGCTGTCCCCAGCTCTAGGAAGGGGCCCTTCCTTCACACCTAGAAGTGATAATAGCACCCCCTGTTACCAGCCCCGGTGGCAGCAGCCCTCCCTTGCATCCTTGGTACTTCCCTTACCCTGTCCACATCTTTGTAGTGTCCCTTCATTCCACTCTCCTCAGTTACCACATTTGAGGGTGACCTGCCAGATAAGGTCCCTGCTATAGAGCATGCAGTCCCTCACACCCGCCATGCCATCAGCATCTGTAAATGCCTTCGCAATAATTAATTTGCGAAGTCAATTCAGTAGAGTACAGTAACATAAGAAAATGAAACTTCAGACAGGTAAACCCTGATGAAAGAGACAGTGCATCTGTTTCCCAGGGATGCTGTAACAAAGTACTATATATTAGGTGGCTTGAAACAACACAAGCTTATTCTCTTGCAGTCTGAAGTCTGAAATCAAGGTGTCAGCAGAGTCATGCTTCCTCTGAAACTTGTCAGGGAGGCGCTCCTTGCTTCTTCTAGCTCCTGGTATTTGCTGGCATCCTTGGCTGAGGATGGCAGCAAACACCAGGAGCTAGAAGAAGCCCTCCTCTGTCATGGGTTGGCGTTCTCCTTGCATGCATCTGCTTTCTCTGCTCTCCTCACTGCATCTATATCCAGATTCTCCTCTTCTTATGAGGACACAGTCCTTTCAGATTAGGGCCTGCCCTAATGACCTCATCTCAACTTGACTTCATCTGCAAAGTCCCTATTTCCAAATAACATCACATTCTGAGTTCCTGGGGGTTAGGACTTCAACATAGCTTTCTGGGGTAAAAAAACAATTCAGCTCAGAACAGAGAAGTATAGAAGTTCAGGCTGGTAGGTGTCTATGAGTGCCTCATGTTTCTGAAGAGGCTGAATCTGCAAGGCATGCTGCCGAGAGCTGCTGAGTACCTGCCAGGGTGGCACCTGCACTGCCACTGGGGAATTGGCAAGGGGTACTTAGGAAAAAGAGACCAACCTCCAGGACTTGTTCATTGCAGCTCAGCCCCTGTAATGCGGCTGTGAAAAGGTGAGGAAAGTAATGTGTCACATTTGTAAAAACCTTGAGGGGGTGCAGGTGGAAGACACTGTCTGTGGTGATATATGATCATAGCAGCTATATTTAGACTCTCCTGTTATAGAAAAAGACTCCATGTTCACGCTGGTCTCACCACTGATTTTTTCCATGTTTTCTCTGCTGAGTCCATTACTGCTGCTTCCAAAAACTTTAACTCAAGAAAAATAATCTCTGTTCTGAGACCACAGACTTGCTGCTTGGGTGTTCCAAGCTGGCAACCGGTATTTTTAACAGTCATTTTTTATAGAATCAAGAGATAAAAATCTGGGGACATCTATAGACAGATTGAAGATCTAGAAGTCTTAAATCCCAAATTATAATCTATAATCCTCCAGTGCCTCATCCTATAAAATCAACTCCTAGCATTTTGATGAACAAGTTTTACCACCCTGGGTAAAGTATTTTCCAAACTCCACCAGATATTTAAGACTCTCAGTAGTCTCAACCATGTACACTCTTCATATCCAATCGCAAGTAATCCATTTCATGGATTCATTCAACAAATAGTAATTTGCTTAGCAGATGCTATGGTTGAATTAAGCTCCCAAAGAAGATATGTGCAAGGACTTTTTGTTGTTTTGTTTTATTTGAGACAAGGTCCCGCTCTGTCACCCAGTGAAATGATCATGGCTCACTGAAGCCTCAACCTCTCAGGCTCAAGCAATCATCCCACCTCAGCCTCTGGACTAGCTGGGACCACAGGCATGTGCCACCATGCCCACTTAATTTTTGTAGTTTATGTAAAGTTGGGTTTCACCATGTTGCCCAGGCTAGTCTCAAACTCCTGGGCTCAAGCAAGCCACCTGCCTCAGCCTCCCAAAGTGCTTGGATTATAGGTGTGAGCCATCACCCCCAGCGTATGTTGAAGTTTTAACCCTCAGTACCTATGAAAGTGACCTTATTTGGAAATAGGAACTTGCCAGTGTAATCAAGTTGAGATACGGTTAGACTGAATTGGGGCAACCCAGATGCAATATTACGGGTGTCATTTTAAGAAGAGGAGAGGAACACAGGGACAGACAGGCAGGGAGAACACCATGTGATAACAAGGCAGAAACTGGATGAGGCAAGAAAGGCCACGGATTGCTAGCAGCACCAGAAGTTAAGAGAAGGGCATGCAACAGTGTCCCCTCAAGGCTTCAGAGAGAGCACGACCCTGCTGACACCTTGATGGCTGCCTTCCAGCCCCAGAACTGTGAGAGAACACTTTTCTGCTGTTTTAAGCCACCCAATTTGTGGATATTTGTTACAAAAGCCCTAGAAAACTGATACAGTAAATAGACCCTAAGTTCAGCCAGATTGTCCCCTATTTTTTGTTTGTTTGTTTGTTTGTTTGTTTTTGAGACAGGGTCTCACTATAATCTTGAACTCCTGGACTCAAGCAATCCTCCCACGTCAGCCTCCCAAATAGCTAGGAATATAGGCATGCATCACCACTCTCAGCTAATTGTATTTTTTTTTGTAGAGACAGGGTCTTGCTGTGTTGCCTAGGCTGGTGTCTCTGATACTTTAATCTGTATCCCAACTCTGTCTTTGCCAGAGCATTTTCCTTTATTTGAAATTCTCCTCTCTATCTCTGCAAGTCAACAAAGTCTAACCTTTTCTCACAGCCTAACTCAGGTGTCTCTGTTCCTTGAAGCTTCCAGAATGATGCTAGCCCATATACATTTTTCCTGAATAGACTAACATTATATTCCTTATATAAATGGTATCATTTAGTCCTTCCTTATACCCTTGGTTTTATTGTGTTTGCCATCACTTCTCTACTGAATTTTTCTGAGCCTCAATGTCCTCATCTGTACAATAGGAATAATCTGAACTCACAAGGTAGTTGCAATGGTTAACTTAGATAATATTAAGTTGAACCACATAAAGCTGCAAAACAGTCAACCTGATATATCTAAAGTCTGTATTATAGCATTTAGTAGATAAATTTGGTGATGGTGTTATTCCTGCTCTTGTTATTATTGTCTCAGGTGTTTTAGTTTTATCTCCTGTACCATTTAAAAGGTCTTAAAAACAAAAATATTTCTATTATCTGACATTGTGACTATGTTAGATAGATTCTATTCCACTCAATTTAGCAAATCTTAATACCTGTTGGTTGTCCTATGTCCTATGTCCTATCTCCTATGTCCTATGTCCAAGCTAGATCTCAGACCCACAATCCAACCACTTCTGCCCACTTCCCTTACCACCATCCAGATGGGAGCCACCATCATCTCTCATCTGGATTACTGCAAGAGCCTCTGCTGGTGCTGCTTCCACCTTGACCTCAACAAGATCCGTTCCTAACACAGTTATGAGAGTGGTCCTCTTACTTGTCACATCATGCCACCCTTCTCCTTCAAACCTTCCACAGTCTCCCCCATCTCAGAGTAAAACCCATAGCCCACAAGGCCCTCTGTGCTCAGACTTCCTGTTTTCTATCTAACCTCATCTCCTGGCTCCAGACACTGGGACCCTGTGCTGTTCCTCACACTCCCTAGAGCCTCTGCATGGGAAATGCTCTTGTTTGCAACTCACTCCCTCACCTTCTTCAGGAAACCTACCCTAATCGCTCTATTTAAAACTGCAATCCATCCCTGAGTTCTCAATCCCCTTACCCTCCTCTACTTTGTCTTTCTGCACCATACCTTATAAGTATACCTTTATTACTATAGATCTGTTATTTATTTTCTGACTTCCCCTCCCACCCCACCTCTGTTACTAGAATACAGGCTCCACAATGGAGGAATCTTTGTCTTTTTTATTCTTCAGTCCAAGTACCTAGAACACCAGCAATCAGAAGCAATAAATGTTTATAGAATGAATGAATGCCTTCCCTCCCCTTTCTACCATCTCCCTAAATAGACTTCCTCCACTTCGTTTCACTTATACCAATTGCCTCTCATCTGCCTCTGTGCTGCAGACTCTCTCCTGAGCTCCAGTTGCCCACCTCAGTCAGTTGGATGTCTCACAGTTGGGTCCAGAACTCATACATATATTCTTCACAGGGCAGTTAAATTCATACTTTGAAATTCAAATCCAATCACGTCACACCCCTGTTAAAAATCCTTCTATTGCTTCCCATTACTCTTAGGATAAAGACTAAAAATTCTTTCATTATCTGAATAACCTGGTTCCAACACATCTCTATTGATCTGCAATCCTCCTTTGACTCATTTCAGTTGGCCTGGCCTTTAATTCTTCAAAAGTACCACATTCCATATGACCTAGAGCTTCACTTTGCTAATTCCACACTCAGCTTTAACACTGCTCTCTCTAGAAAGCCTTTCTAGACACCCTAGATGGGGTCTTCCTGTCTTAGACTCCCCTGTTGTATAAAGGCACACAGTGCACCTCTTTATAACATTCAGTAGAGTGACTAATGACTCACTGAGTCCCTGTTTTCCCCATGGAGTTCCAGGCTTCATGAGGGCAGGGTTCATGCCTGTCATCTTCCCCACTGTACCCCCAGTGCCTACATCAGTGCTTGGCACAGAGCAGGTATTTAGTAAATGCTTATTAAATAAATGAAGAAACTGATGTGACTACAACTGGAGTACACTATTCTCTCATTCTCCGCTCCCACATTCCCCATCTTTCTTCTTGATGTTTCTAAATCAACATGGTAGGAAGAGGGAATTGGAAGATGAAAAGAGGCCCTAAGCTCTGAACCCCTAATTTGCTGCCTAGAAAGTCTGCCCTATTCAGCTAGCCCAGGAAAAGCTTATTTTATCCCAGAGGGCAAAAGAGGAGAGTCATGGTGTAGGAAATTGGTCAGGGTGGTGGGAAAAATTATAAGAAAGATGCAAACCTTCCTGGAAGACCAGTAGGTTTTGCAGAAGTTTCAGTAAAGGGTTGTAGCTGAAGGCAGCCTAATCCTCTTACTTTGACTTAACAGTAAAGAGCAGATAACAAGGGAATGTGGAGGAGTTTATCTAAATAGCTTGTTTACTCATGTTGTCCTAAGACTAACCTTTGATCATCCATGCAAACCTGTTCTCTACTGGGGGAGTCAGCAATGTTAATTACCCACTAATGGTGTTGACTCAAGACTTTTGTAATTAAATCTGTAATGAAATAAATACGAGCCTCTCCGGTATATGGGGACTTCACGTCCAAACTCCCTCTTTGGGAATCTGTGAGCCAGGGAGTTCCCTGGCCACACTCACACAGGCAAAACATCTGTGTCTGTGTACTTCTGTGATCCATCACTCAGACAGAGTCTGCCAGTCAGATTCAGCATCATGGAATGATGGAATGGAAAGAATGCTGGGTTTACAGGAAGAAATGTAAGGTTTAAAATTTCAGCTCAGCATCTTGAGAGCAGTGTAGTTTTGGATGTGTCTCAGCCCCACTCCTTTCATCTGCAAGTGTGGATAATAATCCCCACTTCACAGCCTTGCTGTATTAAATGTAATACTGTTCATGATAATGGTTCATAAGCTCTAAAGCCTAGAATACACAAATGTTAGTTAATATTGATAATGATAACATAGGAATGATTACAAAGGAACAGCCAAACGCAATTTGAGACTTAACTAATGGGATTTAATTTACTCTATACATAACAAATCATTGAGAAATAACTCCTGAATGGAGGCACATGGAAACTGCATAAACAAAATATAATACTATATAATGATTTACAGAAACAAGATTTTACAGCATATTCTCTAGACCCCTCCAGCATTCCTCCTGGAAACAACCTGAAATCCAGGGAACTGCAGCGCATGCGTTTGGTGAAGCTTTGCCCAGGTTCCAGAATTCCCAGAAGTGCAGCCCTCTACTTCCCCAAAGGCAGACTGTTTTCCCTGCCTCCACAGCACTATGTAAGGCCAGCAAATAGCAGGTCCTCAGCAATGCCAGTACACAGCAGGCACTCAGCAATATCAAGCTGGCTCCCCTCCATGGATCTTCCAGTCCATGTTGGCGAAAACAGTCTTGGTTCCCATGCCTACATCAGCATGTAAAAATTCAGGATTAAGTCTCTAACCCCTTATTATATCAATTACACATACAAGGGCATGAAGGTACAGCCCGTTATCAGAAAGAAAGTCTGACTTTTAGCAGGTTAAACCTAACTACAGAGTTCAGAGGAATATGAAAGCATTTATTCATTTTCCCCATGGAGTCCCTTATCAGTTCCTACCCAGATGAGCACTGGAATAATCTTCCCTCTAGATCTTCCCACCTTGTCTGTCCTATCCTATCAATTGCCCCAATTAGCATTTGAGTTTCACCTGGAAGGGGCAGCATATGTTCACTAGGATTCTGTGTGAATCTAGAGGAGGCTGTAAGTTCTTCTGGGCATTTGGAGCAGCACATCTCCAAAACAGCCCTCTCTTTTTGCAAATATTGACTACTTTGATAACATCCTTGCCTCACATCAAAACCCCCAGCCTGGTAAGATGGAATAATATAATTATGTCTCCCTCCACTGCTTATACCTGAATGTTTTTTCCCCCATACTTTCTTTTGAATTCATCCTCTTTTGCAAAGATGCTGATAAATATCCTGCAGGGGCTGGATTTTATGCAAAAAAAAATTTTAGATGCTGATAAATAAATAGACTGCCAGGCTGACACAGATTGTATCGAAGTGGAAACACTGTTTCTCTATGCCAATGGATGACTGGATCCCAGCGTAACACAAAGTAAGAACAAAGCTGAACAGTTGCTCTGAACTTACAAACTTAAACAAGCTGGAAACCAAGATTCAGGAGTCCATCTGACCTATGACTCTCCCTGCTTTCCTCATTTCGAGTAGGAGCAGGGAGAGCTGCCTGGAGGAGGCTTCCCTGGCCAACTTGCCCCTGCAGTTTCCATCTCCTCTTCTCCCAAACAGCACACAAACCATGAAATAAGTGACACCAGCAGTCTACCTACCATAGGCACATACTGCTCTCAGGAAGAAAGCAAAGAATTTCAACATTCTCCAAGTTCAATTCTTAATTCCACCATTAGCTTCCTAAATGGCCAAGAACAAGTTGGGTAGTCTCTAAAATGTAGGATATTTGTGATATGCTCCACATGGGACATTGTCAAACACATTATTATTGTTCATAGGTTTCAGGTAATTCTTTCAAAAAAATGAATCTGTCTTTATATTCTGACCATAAAATATAATCATATAGAAAAACAACACATAGTCATTATAGAAGATTTGAAAATACAGAGGAAGAAAACCCAAACTGCCTGTAACTCTATGACCTAAAGGTAACTACAAGTAGCACCAGGCATTGGCCAGGCGCCATGGTTCATGCCTTTAATCCCAGCACTTCAGGAAGCTGAGGTGGGAGGATCACTTGAAGCCAGGAGTACAAGACCAGCATGGGCAACAAAGCAAAACCCCCAACTCTCTAAAAAAATTTTTTTTTAATTAGCCAGGTGTGGTGACGCCCACTGTGGTACCAGCTACTCAGATGGCTAAAGCAGGAGGATCATTGAAGCCCAGGTGGTTGAGGATACAGTGAGCCATGATCACACCACTGCATTCCAGCCTGGGCAACAGAATAAAACCTTGTCTCTTAAAAATATATAAATAAATAAATAAGTAAATACAATTTAAAAAAACAGGCATTTTATTTATTCTATTTTATTGTTTTTTGTTTTTTTTTTTTTTAATTTTTATTACATTATATGTTTTGGGGTTATTTTATTGTTTTAAAGACAGAGTTTTGCACTGTCACCCATGCTGGAGTGCAGTGACGTGATCATAGCACACTGTGGCCTTGACCTCCAAGGCTCAATCAATCTTTTTTTTTTTTGAGACAGGGTTTCACTCTTGTTACCCAGGCTGGAGTGCAATGGCGC
The DNA here is from genome assembly GCA_031835075.1 of Saguinus oedipus. Classification (NCBI taxonomy): domain Eukaryota; kingdom Metazoa; phylum Chordata; class Mammalia; order Primates; family Cebidae; genus Saguinus; species Saguinus oedipus. The sequence goes on from CM063188.1 coordinate 43,017,747, forward strand.
AATCTCGGCTCACCGCAACCTCCGCCTCCTGGGTTCAGGCAATTTCAATCAATCTTTACACCTCAGCTTCCCAAGTAGGTGAAACTATAGGTGTGTACCACCAGACCTGGCTGATTTTTTTGTATTTTTAATAGAGATGGGGGTCCTGTCATGTTCCCCAGTCTGATATTGAACTCCTGGCCTCAAGCAATCCTCTTACCTCAGCCTCCCAAAGTGCTGGAATTACAGGCATGAGCCACCATGCCCAGCCCAGGATTTTCCTTTAAGTCTTATGTGTGCATATATATATATAGATATAGATCCAGCTATTCAGATATACTTTAAAAGAATTATTATAATGTAGATATGTGTATGTATATACATATATAATTTTGATACCTTTATATTTATAATTGATATATAATTTTATATTTATTGGGTACATAGTACTGTTTTGATTTATCTAATGTATATAGTGATCAGATCAGGGTAATTAGCATATCCATCATCACAAACACTTATTTTTTCTTTTTTACAAACTCCATATATTGTGTCCTGTTTTTATTGCCTAACATTGTATCCAGGCCAATTTTCCATGATTTTAAAAGTCTTTTTAGAAATCACTTTGCAAAAAATTCTACATAAGATTCCATCATAGTGTTTTAGTAAAGTCATGTTGTTATAAATACAGAGTGGAGTAACTAGTAACAAAGTGCTCATCAAGCAGCCTAATATGAGCACATACCAGGCCCCATTTTAGGACCTGCTGCCTTAGTGACACCCATCAGGCAAAGTTCACAATTTTATTCAACAGCCATTTCACTGGTGCTTTTGCGAAGTGAAGAAAATAAAGTCTCCTGCAGTAAGAAACAGTACTTTCTTTCTTTCTGGAATTAAAAAATTATATTAGTGGCTCACACAATTCCTTGAGCAGATGAGTGATAAATTCAGTTACTTATGACGTCAGTAGGGCACAGGATTGACAGCAGGCTAGAGCCCTTGTGATGCCTCCCTCAGCAGTACAGGCCCCTGGGGGACAAGACCTGTGCAGGATTCATCTTCATGTCCCCCCAAACACATGTCCCCCACACACTCTGCATATACACATAGTAAGCACTCACGCTCATCAAGCTTTTGTGAGCCCTGTCTTAGTCTGTTCAGGCTGTGATATTGTCGGGTATTTGTACCTGCCCAAATCTCACTTTGAAATGTAATCCCCAATGTTGGAGGTGGGGCCTGGTGGGAAGTGATTGGGTCATGGGGCTGGATCCCTCATGAATGGCTTAGGGCTTCCTCATGATAGTGAGTGAGTTCTCATGAGACCTGGTTGTTTAGGAGTGTGTGGCCCCTCCCCACCTCTCTCTTGCTCCTGCTTTCACCATGTCATGTGTAGGCTCACACTTTGCCTTCCACCATGATTGGAAGCTCCCAGAAGCCATCACTCTGCTTCCAGTATAGCCTGCAGAACCATGGGCCAGTTAAACCTCTTATAAATTAAGCAGTCTCAGGTGTTTCTTTGTAGCAATGCAAGAACTACCGAATACAGGCTGCTATAACAAAATGCCTTAGACTAGGCTCCTCGTAAACAACAGAAATTTATTTCTCAATGGAGATAATTTGTAGCACTGAGACCTAAAGTCCTCCAAATAAATGCTGCATTGCAACAAAATAAATAAATAAATAAAGTGAACCTGCTCTCTCACCCCCAAAAAAGAAATCTATTTCTCACCATCCTGGAGGCATGAAGTCCAAGATGAGGCACGAGCAGCTCTGGTGTCTGGTGGGAGCGCTCTGCTTCACAGATGGGAATTTGTTGCTGTGTCCTCACATGGCACAAGGGGGGAAAAGGCTCCCTTCAGTCTTTTACGAGGGCACTAATCCCATTCATGGATCACTAGTCTGCCCTCATGGCTTACTCACTTCCCAAATGGCCTTACTTCTTAATACGATCACATTGGGGATTCAGTTTCAAATATGAATTTGGGGGGACACCAACATTCAGACCCTAGAAAGCACCTACTTTTGGCCTACTTAGCCAGATGCTGAGGAGGAGTTTTTACTTGAAGTTTTGTAGGAGGATAAAATACATACATTTGTAATAGAAAGAAACAGCAAATGTAACTGTGGTTAAGTGAATCTGCTGTGCTCCCATTCTGGTCTCTGACCTAGAGCACCATGTGACACGGTGCCCAGCTGAAGCAGAGGATGAGAGAGAAGCCTGCAGAGCTCTCCAGGCATGGTGATATATTAGTGGTGGAACATAGCTCAGGCTTCAACATAGCCTCGAGTAGCACAAACTCCATTCTCCAGGGTATGGCAGACCTGCCCAGAACCTCCTTAGAGCATCTCCTGGCTCTTCTGCCTGGCCAGTTTCTAACTCTTATTCTGTGTTTTCTGGATCCTATTCTGATATCCCCATCTCCTCAGCTTTGGGCTCTTTCCATTCATACTCGCAGGATTCCATCTTTCCCTAATCTCACTGTTTCACCACCTTATGACTCAGACTGAATCTAATACACATTCCTGACCCTTGAACACCACAGGTCTTGCTATATTCCATGCCATCCTAGGTCCCGGGGTGATGGCCCATAAAGCTACTGCCTCCACCCCCCATTTCCTGGGTAGAACATGCTACTGTCACATGTGTGCGTACAGCAGACTGCCATCATTGTGGCATCTATGCATCAGTGAGCTGGCTCAGTTGGAAATTCACAAGGACACACCCTGACTGTGGAAAATCTGATGCTCTTCACTTGGGAAGGGGGGGAAATGGGCTATATGGACCTGAGCAATGAATTCCTGATATGGACTGCTCCCAGGCCTTGGATGTCAAAGCAAGGAAACCAAAGAATATACTCAACTAGATCTTCCCATACTGGGTTAATGCCTGCAATTTAGGCATTTCAGTAAAAGCTACTCTCCTCTCATTTAGTTAAAAGTTGCATGACACCAAATATATGCAAAACACATGGAAGAGTTTATGCATTTCCCATAGCTGATCGCAATTACAAGATTCTCAGTTGAAAGTTTCAGAAACCCAACTTACGTGATCTCAAGCAAAACATGAGATTCGTGGGGTCCATGCAACTAAAACACACAGGAGTGTAACTGCCATGAGAGCTTAGATTAGAACATCAAACTTGTCTCTCTTTTTATCTTGCCTTGTTTTCATTTTAAATGGCTACTTTTAGGCAGATACTTGCTATAGAATGGCAAGAGAACTCCCAAATGGCTCCAGATTTATATCCTACAATCTAACGGCACCAGTGCAAAGGGAACTCTTCTCTCCCAGGAGTCTCAAAAGTTCTGGAATCAAATCTCATCGCTTGGGCTCCTGGCCTTAGTCACTTGCCTATCTCTGAATCAACCACTGTAATCAAGGGAAAGAGGTAAACCACACAATCTGAAAGCTAAAAAAACACTGTTTCTCCAAAACAAAATCAGGGAGCTATTATCAGAAGAAATTACTTGAAGGCAAAAATAACGAATATTCCCAACAACCCACCCCCACTTGGCTTCTCATTTTCTATACACATCCTTCTTTCCATTTATTCAATTTCAGTAATATCCCTATCTAACATAATGCAACTAGGCTACATACTTCCAAAAATTAAGTCATTCCCTCCCTAGTCACAGACAATCCAAAATTATGCCTCATTTTGCACCCAGATCCAAGACCAAGATCTCAAGGTCATATAAATTTCTATCAATGTCATCTGGATGTAGCAATTCACAGTTTGACACCCTACAGGCTAAATGATCAGTGTAAACAACCCCAACACATTCAGTATATAAGACAGAACATATTATAACAGTATTTCCCATTTGGAAATGAGAAGGGGGAAAAGCCTACTGTGATCACCAGTCCTTTATGTACATCACGGTTTTTGGACAAGAACAGCAGGGACTCACACTAGCAGGGGACTGAGGTCCTTGACCAGCCAGTCCGACAACCCTGGTTCTGCTCTCTGAGAGGGTCCCGTTTGCCAGTCATCCTCCATTTCCACATCTGAGGTGGGATCCTGGGGGATCCTTTATTGACCCATTTCCAGATGTTGCAGGTTTGGGAGCAGGGGTTTACCTTGGGGCTGACCAGTCAGAGGCCCTTTTTAGCCATGCTGGGATTTTTCTGACAAAGAAATTCCTCAAGAAGTTTAGAACTTAGTACTCTTTCAGTCCATTTGCATCTGGTCATTTCATGGAATATTAAGCAAGAGACAGAGTCCTCGCCTAGACTCTAGCCTGGGAATTCTGTTTCTTAGCAGCAGCCTCAGGGATTTACCCTCCTTCTCCACTTAATGGCCTCCACTTCATCCACTTCATCCACTGCATCAGTGAAATTCAAACTACAGCCTGGAATGGGGAGGCCCTGCTCATCTGCCGCTTGCCCTGCAGCTCAGGGATAATTATTATTTCAATGAACCATTGATCTGTACTCTCACAGCCATCTCTTCCTCCACAGTCTATGATTAGAAGACTTTTTAACATTTTCATTGACATATAACACACAGACAGAGAAGTGCAGAAATCACACATCTTACAGCCCAAACAAATATCATCACAAAGTAAGCACCTCCGTGTAACCATCACCAGGTGAAGAAATAGAACAAAACAAGGAGCTCAGAAGCCCCCCTTTTCCCCTTCCTATCACTACCCCTTTCTCCTGTCCTCAAAGGTCTCCATTCACTTGACTTCTAACATCATATATTCATTTTGCCTGGTCTTGAAGTTTACAGAAACGAGACTCTACGGAACATATTCCATCGTACCAAGTATCTTCACTCAAAACTATTATCTGCAAGATTCTTTCATGTTGTTGCATGTAGCAGTAGTTTGTTCTGTGTATTTACATATAGTGTTCATTGCAAAACTATACCACAACGTATTTACCCACTCTGCTGTTAATGACTATTTAGGTTTTTTCAATTTGGGACTAACACAAACAAGGTTGCTAAGAACATTTTTCTTTTTTTGAGACAGGGTCCCTCTCTGTCACCCAGGCTGGAGTGCAGTGGCCCAATCATAGCCCACTATAACCTTGAACTCCTGCACTCAAGCGATCCTCCTGCCTCAGCTTCCCAAGTAACTAGGACTACAAGTACACGCTACCATGCCCAGCTAATTTTTTTTTTTTTTTTTTTGGTAGAGATGGGGTCTTCCTATGTTGCCCAGGCTGGTCTTGAACTCCTGGCCTCAAACAATACTCCTGCCTCAGGTTCCCCAAAACACTGGGATTAAGGGCTTGAGCCACCATGCCCAGCCAGCAAATTTTTTGTGTTTTTTCACAGATATAGGCACACATAGACCTAGGAGTGGAATGGCTTGGTAGTAAGATATGCATACATCCACCTTTAATAGATAACGCCACACTGTTTTCCAAAGTATGTGGGCCTCTTTATACTCCCACCAGCAGAGAATGAGGGTTCCAGTAGGGCCACATATTCATTAACGCTGATATGGTTGGTTGTTGTTTTAGATTTTAGCTGTTCTCCTAGAATGCGTAGTGGGATATCCCCATTGTTTCCAGGCATGTCCCTGATGACGAGTGACGCTGAGCACTTTTCCTGTTGATTGTCATCTGATCTCCTCTTTTGTGAAATGCTCTGTCACTCTCTTCATCTCACTGTTCTATTGGACTGACTGTCCTTTCCTTATTTACTGATTTATTTGCTGGAGTTGTTTGTATAATCCAGATTTATTTGACTGTCTTGGACAAGTCAAAATCGGGCTCCAGCTCCCTCCCAATTTTAGTGGTTCTTCTGCTCTGTTTCCAGTGTCTCTGTCTTTGCTGGAATGAACTTCATCATGTAACAGAGAACTCACCTTTTCCAACCTTGCAAAGTATGGTGTTGTCTGGCATTCAGCTACCAAAAGAAAAAGGACTTCTTTTATCAAAGACATTTTTCTTCTTTTTTAACTTTCAGATGACAGACGCTTGTCTTTTTCTCATAGGAACTCACTAAGAACTTCAGGAAGTGGCCTACACACTCCACAGCCTGAAAAGTTCTATCAAGTGCTTTAATGATCCAGTCTCTAATGTCACATGCTGTGAGTCCTAAAGAGAACTGGCAATAATTTAATATGCTTTATTGGAGCATAACAAAGACTGCCAACTTCTTAGCCAGGAATAGAAGACCTCTATTGCCTTCCATTCTACCTTCATTTGCCAGTCCACATTTTAGGGTCTATTACTTTCAACATTCCACTACTAGGTACCAATTCCTGTCAGTAATCTTTTGCAACTCAAGCTAACTTACATAAAATAAAATAATAATAAGGTGTAGGGATGAGGAAACATTTATTATGTCATGGAACTGAATCATCTGTCACAGCTGCATCTACGTCTCAAGCAATTTCATTCAGACCAAGTTTCTCATCATCCCTCTGTTCTACTCTACTTGTCCCTCCACCATCCCTTTCTATCAGCTTAATTCATCCATCCATTCATTCATTCATTCAGGTAAGTAGGCAGGTGAAATAGCCCCCAGCAGTTCCAGGCTTTCAAACACCCCAGGATAGGGAGAACTTGTCTTTCCCAAGAGTTCACACAGAAGTCCTGAAATTAAGCCTTAGTGACCTGGCTCAGATCATGTGGAATGATGGACACAGAGTCCCCTTCACACCCAAAGAGAGCCCAGTGTGCATTTCTGAAAGAGGCATAATGGAGACTGGGCAGGTGAAAACAAAAGGTATTCTTGACAGTTATTTACTAATTGAAAGCATCTTAAAAACTTGTGACAAGCCCTATCACTTGCCTACCTGATATTCCTCTTCCTTACCCCTCTTCCTGGCTGACAGAATCTCAATTTCACTTGCTGGGCAATATGCCCAGTTTCAGGACATGAATCATAACCAGTCTAAACGAAGAACAATAAGCACACTCCCCTTGTCCAGATTATTTAATGGGTGGATTTGTAATACTCTCTGATGAATTAGATGGAGGGAAAATTGACTTGGGAGGTGATTTTCCTTCCTCTAGGTTTATGTAGAAAGCCCACTTGCTGTCCTAGCCACCTACAAGCCTATTCCCAGTTCCTGTCTCTGGACGTAGTTGTATGTGGATGTGATGCCTGGAGCCACAGCAGCCATCTTGTGGACTGTAGGGGGAAGGCTGAGAGAACAGCAGAGATGCCAAGTTAGTGCCCTGATGACATGGAATTACTGACCCACCTCCAGAAATACCACGACCAGCCTGCTTGTTCAGAATGCAGTATGTATAAAGCCATTGGTTTTCAGGTTTTCTGTTTCTTACAGCTGTATGTATACTAACTCTCCCATAACAATTCTCCATAAACACACAGGAGCCTCTCTTCATGCAGCCATGGCAGGCAAGGAATAAGCAGGCATTCAGTGAACCATCCTTCCTTAAGGTGAAACCACCTGGATTATCCCTATCTCACAGGACACAAATCCGAGACTGAAAAAGGAGCACACGCTACACATGCTCTTCCTGTCCCAGAACCTCTATCACGCTTCTCACTTTACTTCGTAGTAGCCTGAACCTTATGAAACTGTCAATATTTAATCAGTGCCTTTTCTGACCTACAAAAAAGGCAATTCCATGTGGTTCAATCTAATGCTTACGTATCTCTATGTGAACAAGTTGTCCACCTAAAATAATAAAAAGATCAGAATCTATTTTAAATAGAGTTTATTCAAGAGCAAAGGTTGAGGATGAGCCTGCTTGGGATGCGTAAATTCTAAAGAATGGAAGCCGGTGTTCCAAAGCTTAGAAGTGTGGGTTCACTTACATCGACAAAGCTTAGGGAAGCTGAACAGAATTCATCATCTGTGCTCAAGCCTTGCTATGTAAGGCTTGAGAGGTGTTGTGCTGCATAATAAATTTAGGGTGTCCTAAATTTTATTTACTTTTACAAGTGTAGAAGCAGAGAAATTATTTCCTTCATTTCCAAGCCATGGTGAATCCTTGAACAATACAGAACAAAATAATAATAATAAATCGTGCTAGGAGAGACGTGGCAAAGATGCAGCTGTTGTTGAGTCACCCTGAGAGGAAGGCTTGCTGTTTGTCACCTGCGTACACAGCCTTGGCCTCTGGGTGCTCTAAACTAGCGCTATTCAATAGAACTTTGTACAGGGATGGAGATATTCTATTCTGCGCTGTCCAATAGAGTAGTCACTATCCACATTGGCTAGTAGGCACTTGAAAGGTGGCCTACTGTGACTGCAAAAGTCTATTTTAATTATATTTAACTTTAATTCATTTCAATTTCAATAGCCACATGTGGCTAGTAGCTACTGTGTTAGTCAAAGTTCTCCCGAGACACAGAACCAACAGGAGATACATATTAAATAATGTATCTAAACTAGACATATCACATATTTTATGTGTGTGTACATATACAGTATATATATACATATTGCCTGCCACTTCTGCATGAAGGGAGTACACACACATAAAATATCTAATGTGTGACATATATCTTATATATTATTTAATATAATTACATATATAACATGTATATATGTACACAAAAACATATATAATATGTAATATGTATATTACACACACACAAGCATACACATACATGCATACAGAGAGAGAGAAATTTTGAGAACTGGCTCATACAATCACAGAGGCTAAGAGGTCCCATGATCTGCTATCTGCAAGCTGGAGACCCAGGAAGGCTAGGCTAGGAGAACTACTTCCATCCTAGTCTGAAGGCCTGAGAACCAGGGAGCCAACAGTGTAAGTCTCAGTCCAAGAGCAGGAGTAGATCAATGCCTCAGCTCAAGCAGTCAGGCAGAAAAAGAGGCAAGTTCTCCCTTCCTCTGCCTTTTGCTCTGTTCAGGCCTTTGACAGACTGGATGGTGCCTATTCACATTCAGGAGGGCAATCTGCTTTACTTAGTCCGCCAATTTAAATGCCACTCTCATCTGGAAATACCATCACAGGCATACCCAGAAATAAATTTTAGCCAGACAGAGGGGCATCCCTGAGACAGACAAGTTGACACATAAAATCAACCGTCACAGCAACCATTCTAGGCTTTTAATGACTGCTCTCATGACCTCGTTTCACTTGCAGAAACTGACCTTGGTCTTCCTCCATCATTTCTAGTATAAGCTAACTCTTACATTAAATATGACCTGAAGAGCCAAGTGCAGAGAAAGCTATACCAACCTAAACCCTTAGCTTAAAATGGATGGAGAAAGCCAACACATGTATGACACTGCTGCCCTGGTTACCCAACAGGACTGATACCCACAGCTGATCAGAGAGTAATTTATGAGGACTGAAAATCAGCAAGAGTTAGACGCTCCCCAAAAACAGACTTGAAAGAAAATTAGGTACTAACGCCATCTCTTCAGTTCAGGTGTTTGTTTAAAGGTAATGAGGAATGGTGGTGACGGTTCAAATTCAAAATTTGTCCACAAGTTTCTCAACCCCTATTAGGGTAAAAGCATGTCCACTGCCAGACATGGCAGTGTCTATGAATGTCTGTGGTCCTCTTCCCAGCACAGAGCTCTGCTTATTGCAGCAGAGTTCTAAGAGGGAGCTAAGGGAACTTTATATTCAGCCATCCACCTATTAATTTATTATACTGAATGTCCCCTGTGTGTCAAGCACTGTTGCATGCCCTAGAGATAAAGACATGAGCAAAACGAAGTTCCTGCATGCATGGAGTTTACAAAGTTCCTGTATGCATGGAGTTAACTTTCAAGCAGCTCGTAAGAAGGCTCTTTGAAAATAATGCCTGGAATAATCCTGCAAAGTCAACATGGATTATCAAACAAGGCATCATGGTAACCTCCTATTAAAAATTGGCCTTCTTTAGAAGAGAGCTTGGTATCCTAAGGAATTTGGCATATGCCCTACTCATGTGCAGCCTTTTCAATGCCAGAATCAGTCCTGCAGTATCTGACCAGGCTTCTATTCTGGAGTTTCAGGGAAATCTTGAGATGTGTTATGCTGCATGTATCGTGGCTGAAAAGATGACAACTGCCTTAACACAAGTCCCCAGGAAGGACCTCGCAACTGCTTGACTCCTCAGGTGCCAGTCACCAGAACATCCAGGGAGGTGGGTGAACCTCTCAAAGGCTCTGCGGTAGAAGCAGTTCAGGCCACCAGCATTGGCCTCTGCTCTCTCTAGAGTATTAAACAAGCTCATACTTTTGAACTCTGCTCCAAACACTCCAGGACTAGACAACTCTCTGACACACCTAAGCCAGCAGGTTCCTCCTGAGAAAAGAGTCCTAAAAAAGATATGATCAGTGTAGGTGAAAAGGTATAAGTGTGGGGCAACCTGACTTGTAAATTGACTGCAGTGACTTACTGGTCAATTTGTGTGTCATTCACTTGGTGCATATGTGGTCAGAAATGTACTAAGTACAGAGGGAGCAAAGATTTAAAAATACATGGTACCTGACCTCAAGAAGCTTTTAAAGAAGACAGAATACTCAGGTGATGGAGGCACTAAAATCTCAGACTTTGCCACTATACAATTCATCCATGTAACCAAAAACCACGTGTACTCCAAAAGCTGTTGAAATAAAAAAAAGTTAAAATTTAAAAAGAAGATAGAATAAATAAATTACAATACAGACAAATAAGCACTAGAAAGAAGACAGAGCCTGGGTCCCTCTGTGAGCATAGAGAAAAGGCCTTGAGCCAGGGCTGTGGGGTGGGAGGACGATCAGAGAAAGCTTCTCAGGGAAAACCAACCTAAGCTGAGTCTTGTAGAATTATCTAAAAGCGGCTGTTTTGCCATGGTTCTCAACTTTCACCGTGCCTCAGAATCCCCTGGGAATGGGCTAAAGCCTGAGACCTTTCCAGGCTGATTAAACAAGAACTTTTGAAAGTGAGGCCCTTTCCCTTTGAAGGTGGGACGTGGGAAGTTGCTGAAGGCTCCCAGGTGGCTCTAACGTGCAGCCAGGGTTGCAATCCACTATTCTTCCAGCAAGGGTGACATGCAAGTGGCGCCTCCCTGACTGTTGACATTCTCAGGGTAGCATGGCACCAATACAGAATTAAAACAAAACAAAGAAAACCGTACTTCATATTCACTGCAGTAAACGAGTACAGCAGAAGACATATTAGCAAGACCAACGCATAGAAAAATTCAGCAAGGGATAATTTACGTGGAGAAAAAAATATGGCAGAAATTAAATGGCTCCAGAAAAATGTGAATTCTTTCATTTGGAGAAATGTATCACTGATTAAATGTGCTTTAAACTTAACACTAATCTCAGCCTTAAATCAGGACAGCACAAAACCAGGGAAATAAACAGAAGCCCCGACTTATCCAAACACTCCAGGGAGAGCTCAAACCAGAGAAGGACATGTCTCTTGTTCCTCAGTGAGAGAAATTAGACTCAAAAGCAACCAAATAAAACACCTAGCATTTGAAAGAAGGGAAAGTGAGGAAGGAATGAAGAGAACAACATTAAATATACTCGGGGTGGGGAGAGAGAGAGAGAGGGAAAGAAAGACAGAAAGAGGAAAAGAAAGAAAGAGAAAAAAGGAAGGAAGGAGGGAGGGAGGGAGGAAAGGAAGGAAAGAAGGAAAGAAAAGAAAAGAGGGGAGAGGCCAGGTGTGGTGGCTCATGCCTCTAATCCCAGTACTTTGGAAGGCTGAGATGGGCAGATCAGTTGAGGCCTGGAGTTTGTGGATCATTTGAGACCAGAAGTTTGAGACCAGCCTGGCCAACATGGTTAAAACCGGTCTCTACTGAAAATACAAATATTAGCTGGGTGTGGTGGCGGTGCACACCTATAATCCCAGCTATTCGGGAGGGCGAGGCAGGAGAATCACTTGAACCTGGGAGGCGGAGGTTGCAGTGAGCTGAGATTGCACCATTGCACTCCAGCCTGGGTGACAGAGTAAGACTCCAAAGGAAGGGAGGAAGTGAGGAAGAGAGAAGGGAGGAAAGGGGGACAGAGGGGAAGAAGGCAAGGGAGGGAGAAAAAGGAAGGAAGGGAGGGAGGGAGCGACAGAAGGAGGGAAAAAGGAAGGAAGGAAGGGAGGAAGGGCAGGAGGGAGGGAGGGGGGATTTGCATGCAACCCAGCATGTTCATCTTTCTATTTTATATTATGTGCCTTTACAAAAATAGAATTTGCCAGCCAGGATTAGCCCTGAGGATTAGGCTGTTTGAAATCATTGTTCCTGCAGTGAGGGCCCATAGCTGATGTGCCAAAAAAAAATGGGTGAGACAGTTATCTTAGGAAAAATTGTGCAGGGCTGCACAAAAAGGAGCCAATTCCTTCCTGCACCCCCTGGTGAGGAGCTCTTTCCCCAGGCAGAGCAGTGGTTACTCACTTGACCAGCCTCTATAAAGATGTTAGTATTTCACACCCTGATCTTCCTGCTGTACCTGCCTCAAACTGAGTATACACAGTGAAGAACACTTGTCACTGGGGTCTTACCTGATACGTTTGCTTCTAAGTGAGAATCCTTGGTTACTAAGCACCTGTTTTCCCATCTTAAATTCCTGCACTAGGTTGTCTCAATTTCTTGTTATTGTAAATCTTACCTCCCTGGGGTTTGCGGTCTGCTTCATGGTATTCTTTTTGCAGGACAGGGGTAAAGAGAGGACCATTCCCTACCAGAGAATAAAGACGCCCCATTGGTGACATAAAATCAAAATCATAGACCCTGAATAAAAACATCACATAGGCCGGGCACGGTGATTCATGCCTGTAGTCCCAGCACTTTGGGAGCCCAAGGTAGGCAGATCACTTGAGGCCACGGAGTTTGAGACCACCCTGGCCAACATAGCAAAATCCCATCTCTACTAAAAATACAAAAAATTATCCAGGCATGGTGATGCATGCTTGTAGTCCCAGCTACTCAGGAAGCTCAGGTGGGAGAATCACTTGAACGCAGGAGGCAAAGGTTGCAGTAAGCTGAGATCACACCACTGCACTCCAGCCTGGGTGACAGAGCGAGACCCTGTCTCCAAAAACAAATCACATACACCTCACCAGGCCCTTCTTACTTGCAAGAAACATATCAGCAGGATTCTCCTACCCTGAGACATACAGGTAATATCTAGGTAAAGTTAAATAGCAATAATAATAATAATAATAATTAGTAGTAATAGCAATAGAAGTTTTCATCATAAAAAATAATAATAGCAATACTAATATTAATAGCAAACTTTTTTTTGTTTTCTTCACATAAGCCACAGCCAACAAAGCAAGTAATCAGTTTTGGCAAAGGGGTACCTCCTCCAAGTTTTGAAGAGTTTCAATGAAATGGAATGTTGTTTAATGAAAAGCAGAATGTTTAATTGTAAATGATACACATTGTAGACACAGTCTCCTGGGCTTCTCCCTGGCACCTCCAAATCTGAGGTCAGACAGGTCTTACAATCATTACAGATATGGTTTGGCTGTGTCCCCACCCAAATCTCATCTTGAACTGTAGCTTCCAAAATTCCCACGTCATGGAAGATAATTGAATCATGGGGGCAGGTCTTTCCTGTGCTGTTTTCATGGTAGTGAAGAAGTCTCACAAGACTTGATGGTTTCATAAAGGGGAGTTCCCCTGCACAGCCTCTCTCTTGCCTACTACCATGTAGGACATGCCTTTGCTCCTCATTCACCTTCTGCCACGATTATGAGGCCTCCCAAGCCATGTGGCACTATGAGTCAATTAAATCTCTTTCCTTTATAAATTGCCCAGTCTGGGGTATGTGTTTATTAGCAGCATGAGACCCATAGTAGTAACCGCCATTTATTAAGTGCTTTCTAAATGCCAAGTGCTATGCTAACAGTGTTACAAACTTTATCTCATTTCATCTTCAGAACAACCCAATGGGGTAGGTATTATTATTACTTCCTTTTATAGATGAGGAAACTAAGGCTAAAAAGGTAAAGTAACTTACCAAGATCACATGTGTCATAATTGGTGCCACTAAGAGATTCAACCCATTGAGCCAAAGCTGGATCTTGAGAAACCTGTTTCTAACCACTATTCCTCCATATGAAACAAAAGGAGGACTAAACTTGGAATCCAAAGGCTGGCTTCTAATTCTCTTTCTTCTTCTTGTCCTCTGAAGCTCTGCGGGTTGTTGTGTATCTCTGAATCTCAGTTTCCTCAGCATAAAATGAGGCTAGTCCTCTGCCCTGCCTATGTCACAAGGTTGTCACAGTGAATGAATGAATAAGAGGAGGTCTAGAAGAGACCTCAAGGGGCTGAAAAGCAAACAAAAAAGCCTGGATGCCATGGTTCACACCAGTAATCCCAGTGCTTTGGGAGGCTGAGGTGGGAGGATTGCTTGAGGCCAGGAATTCAAGACCAGCCTGGGCAGCATAGCAAGACCCTGTCTCTATGAAAAAAAATGTTTTAAAAATTAGCCAGGTGTGTTGGTGCATGCCTGTAGTCCCAGGAAGGCTGAAGCAGGAGGATCCCTCGGAACCCAGGAGTTCAAGGCTACAGTGAGTTATGATTACACCACTGCACTCCAGACTGGGTGACAGACACCTTGTCTCTAAAAAACTAAATAAATAAAAATAAAACATAAGCAAAGGTCTGAGGGGAGGTACCACGTCTGCCTGGCATCCCCAGTATTTTGCACTCAATGTTTACTGAAGTAATAATGCATCTGAAAGTACTTTGAAAGCTACAGAGCACCATATTGTAAAGTATGAGGTTCATGAATTGCTGCAGTCTGTGGCCACCTTGGGTGAGGGCTGGCTCTGCTGCTGCAGCCTCACCAGGCTATCTCAAGAATTCATCTCTAAGGTGCATAAACCTCAGACCTCCAAGCACTAGAAATGAACACCACTCCATTATCCAGTCTACAAATTTCAGTAGTGAACCATAAGCATGCTGACCTGCTGCTTTCTAAAGGATGGCTCCGTTCATCAAGCTTTGTGATGAAAGTGTCTATTCTGCATTCCTTACCCTCCTCAAGGTGCTCCCATCATTCCCCAGGCCCAGCACACAGCATTAACACCTCTGCTGTGTTGTCAGTAGTAACATCCTAGTGTTTCTCCTCAGCAAAAACTGGCTCAGAAATAAGGAAGACAAGAATGCATTTCCCTAATGGCAAATGCAGCAACCTGGTTCCAGACTGTTATTCTAAGTCAAGTATCTCAGGAATGGAAAACGAAACATCATATGTTCTCACTCATAAATGGAAGTTAAGCTATAAGAACGTAAAGGCATAAGAATGATCACATAGACTGCGGGGACTTAGGGAGAAGGGCGGAGCGGGTGAGGGGTAAAAGACTGCGCACTGGTGCCGTGTACACTGTTTAGGTGACGGGTACACCAAAAACCTCAGAAATCACCACCAAAGAACTTATCCATGTCACAACCAGAACCTGTTCCCCAAAAACTACTGAAATAAACTACCAAAAAAAGGAATATATTTCCCTTCAGAGAGAAGTGTCCTGGAAGGTGAGGCATCAAATACCATTCCACAGGGGTGAGTAAACTCTCTGGGGTTGAGATCAGCCCCACTGCAGCCTACTAAAATGCTGTGCGTAGTCTGAGTTTCAGCATCCTGGTTTATGAAATGGCTCCATTAAATAGGCTCCTAGCTGGCATTTCTGTACACACGGTGGGGTGCGCAGAACAGACTCCTGCCCCAAAGTGTGCTCAGCGCTGCCCCATAGGGGCAAGGGGCTCATCTCACCACTGCCGCCAACCTCCATCAGCTCAAGAGAGCGGAGAGATAGGGGAAAATGCAAGAGACCGAGATAAACACACACACACACACACACACACACACACAAACCACATATCCCAGAACAGTCATACCTGGCCATCACAATATGCAAGATGCATCACCTCCAGGATCCAGGTGAAACCCACCTCTACCCGCTAAAACTAGCTCTTAATTTCCCCATCACTGAAACAGAAGCAGTTTGAGAAGTGGGTGGAGCCATCTGGCTTTATACCTATATCTCCTAAAAAAAAAAAAAAAAAAAAAACAGAGGGGGACCAGGGAAAGAGTGTGTCACTGTAGCACTGCCTAGAGACAGATTTTCTGGTGGGGATGATGCAATGATGGCAGAGGGTAGGAAAATGTGCTGCAAAGTTTACAATCTGCCCCATCTGTTCAGCGCTGTTCTGTCCATGGGCAGGTGCCAAATGGCTCACTGGCTCTTGCCATGCAGACCCATGCAGGGGCCAGGCTTCCTGGGGAAGCTTGCAGAGACTTGGAGGGTGAGCACCACTGTCTGGGACATGCAGAGGGTTTGCATAGGCCCAACCCCAAAGGCAGAAAGCCCATGACTCTTCATGGCAGCCCTTTTGCTTTGAGATCTAGGAACTTTTCATCTCTAGCATTGAGCTAGGCTTTGAAAACACGAGCATGAATAAGATGCCATGGCTGCCTTCTGAGGGTCACAGTCTTGTGGGAAGCCCATAAATGTAGCCAAATGGTGGTACCTAGAGTTGAATATGAAGTCAGAAAGGTAAGTTGAGGCTGTGAAGGGCTTTATGTATTTCTTTTCTCATGAATTTCTTTTCTCTACATTTGTGAGTCATAAAACATGATTGAGAGGGTACAAGAGGAAAATACTAAAATGTTTACATTTTTATTTTTATACATTTTAACACCTAATAAGATAAGCCTTATTAATATTCATGATAAGGAATGACCTTCATACCTTCACTTGGTCCACTCATCAGTGACCACAAGTCACAAGGGTCTTGAGTGATCCTGGGGAAAGAGTGGGCATCCTACAACGTGGAAATGTTAACAGCGGCAATTCCACTTCTTGGTTCTCGTTCAGCATGATATGTGCTATTATAGACAAGCCTGGGGAGGTGGAACTACAGAGAGGATCCAACATTTGACTATCCCCAAGGTGGGCAAGAGGCTGAAATATTTTTCTAAAAAGAAACTGTCGATGGAATAATGCAAAACAAGATGAACAGTAAGAAAGAGGCAGATCTAACAAGTTGTTAGTCACATTTCAAGGGCAAGCAAGACAATATAATCAGATCTCACAAGCTAGCCAAAAAGTTTTCAAATTACCAAAAGACTCTTTGAAATATGGCATGGCACATGCTGTTGCTAATGAGGAATCTAACCCTAAGTGTCATTGTGCTCAAGATATTAGCTGACAACACTAATGAAACCATTGCAGTTAATAAGACATTTTAAAATACTGCTTTCATTTTCTTTACCATGTTTTTTTGAATTAATATTTGTGTACACTTTACAATGAGCATAATATATTGGTACAGTAATACATGTATGAAACTACAAATAAATGAGCATACATCTGCTGGGAGTGCACATTCAACACTTTTCACTTTAAACAGTGGTAATCAAATCGATGCAACTGTAAATCGCCTAGACCCCACGCCCAGACCCTCCTGTTCTTCCCAATGTCGGCTTTCACCTTCCAGGAGCAGTAGGGAAAACACCAAAAACATTAAAAGTGGGCACTGTCTACTAAAACTTTGTCAAAGATCATTCCAAAGAGTAAGACCTACTGATTTAACCAAACTCTTTCTTCCTAGCCATGGCCATGTGCCAGAGAGGAACATGTACCAGCTAAATCTCAGCTCTGCAACTCACCAAGATGGAGGGCAATTCAAGTCAATTCTCTGGCCTAGCCTTCACACATGCAAAATAAAGGAGTGTGTAAGATAGTGTGGGAGGTGGGGAAGGGGCTTCTATTTTAATGGGTTTTTTTTAATGTTTCTGAGACAGGGTCTCACTGGAATGCAGTGGCATGATCACGGCTCACTGCAACCTCAACCTCCCTAGGCTCAGGTGATCCTCCCACCACAGCCTCCCAAGTGGCTAAGACTACAGGCTCGCACCACCACACCCAGTTAATTTTTGTATTTTTTGTAGAGATGGATTTTGCCATATTACCCAGACTGTTCTTGAACTCCTGGGCTCAAGTGATCCGCCCACCTCAGTGGATCCCAAAGTGCTGGAATTACAGGCATTAGCCATTATGCCGAGCTTATTTAAATGCTAATTATTAATATGTATTTGAAAGATAGTAATTTTCAGCCAGGCTTGGTGGCTCATGCCTGTAATCCCAGCACTTTGGGAGGGCGAGGCAGGCGGATCATGAAGTCAAGAGTTCGAGACCAGCATGACCAACACGGTGAAAACCTGTCTCTACTAAAAATACGAAAATTAACACGCACCTGTAATCCCAGCTACTCAGGAGGCTGAAGCAGGAGAATCGTTTGAGCCCGGGAGGCAGAGATTGCAGTGAGCCAATATCACACCACTGCACTCCAGCCTGGGCAACAAAGTGAGACTCCATCTCAAAGAAAAAAAAAGAAAAATTGTAATTTTCCATTTATGATGGTAGTTTTTTAAATCAACTTATATAAGTTTAACAAGAGTAGATATGAAAATACAAAGCAAATAACATAGGTAGTGTGCAGATTTAGATGTCAAAAACTGGGGGCTGGAGTTTAACTGTGGACTCAGAAACCCTGGCTCGATGATATTTATCGAGTACCCAGGTGTGAAACTCTATGATTATTCTTAACCTGTACGCATATAAACTAAAATATCATAATGCCCTTAAGGGACTTAGACAAGTATGTTCCAGTTCAGTTCAGGTAGATCATTTTATCCCTCTTGGTCTCTGGCCCCTGATTTAAGATAAACAAATGCAAATCAAAAGATGAAGTGGCTTTTTGTGGTGACGCGTCTGCTGCTGTTGAAGATGAGGTCTGAAGGAGAGGAGTGTTTGTTTGTTGCTTTAATAAAGAAAGCTCTCTGCCTTGCCAATGTGGGAGTCTAAAACTACTGTAAAAAGGAATGTCCAATGTCCAAATACCAGCAAACAGAGGGAAGTGCACGTGAGTCCAGGCCCTGCCACTCACCCAGACGCCCTCTCCCGGCAGAAATGTGCGGGTTTGGTGCCCCCTGCTGGCCCTTTTCTGACAAGAGACTGACACCCAACCAGAGAGGGCCAGGGAGCCCATGGCAAAATGAGCCTCTCAATGGTCGTGTGAGGGCGCAGTCTTGCAAAAATGCACCCGAAACAACAACAATGCATAATGCATAATTGTTAGAAACAGATCCCATGAAGTAGCTCTGTGTCTCCTCCTCCAGGCCACTACACTGAATATGTGACTTGAACAGACGAAAGCAAAACCCAGGGGAAAACTCGAAAGGCCTCTTCTCATCACTGCTTCTGTCCTCAGCCAGATGGTTTCCAGTGTTCTCCAGGTTCACTGAGAACACAATTAGCTTTTGCACCAGCCCTTACATGTACCAGAACTGAGGCTGGGAAGTAGGGCTCGGGGTTTGCAATCATTTCCTTAAGAAACAAGTTGGCCAGGCATAGTGGCTCACACCTGTAATCCCAATACTTTGGGAAGCTGGGGCAGGAGGATCACTTGAGTCCAGGAGTTCAAGACAAGCCTGGGCAACATAGAGAGACCCACCCCAACTCTACAAAAATTAAAAAAAAAAAAAAAAGCCAGGTGTGGTGGCACATGCCTATAGTCCCAGCTACTCAGTAGGCTGAGGTGGTAGGATTGCTTGAGCCTGCAAGGTTTAGGCTGCAGTGAGCTGTGATCACACCACTGCACTCTAGCCTGGGTGACAGAGAAAGATCCATTATTTAAAAAGAAAGAAAGAAAGAAAGAAAGAAAAAGCTAGGACACATTGTAAATGATACAATGGGATACAGGCTGTGGGCAGGAACTCTGCTCTCAAAGGGCTTTCCATCTAGAAAAAGAGCTAAAAACAGAAATGGTTAGTAATGTCAGTTACCAGAAACTAGCCACTTTACCATTATCTCCAGTGCTAACAACAATGCTGTAAGCTACTCATTGCCATGTTGCATTTGGGTCAACAGGTTCAACGAGGCCAAGGGACAAGGCCAAAAGCAGGAGAGGCAGGTCTCCAACCCTGGTCAGCCTGACTCAACTCCATTCTCTGTTCACTCGCATCATTTATAGCTTGGTCCTCCATACACGTGGGAAGATAAACTACACCCACCCATACATGGGCACACACACGAACAGGGAGGGCACGTACCCATGACAGTAGCCACCTCAGGGGCTGGAGGGAGGTAAATGGGCTGGAGGGGTGGAAGGATGGGTAGGATGAAGGAAATACAAATGTGTTATTTCTTTTATTTTACAAATAAATGAGGTTTAAAGCCACATATACCTCATGGTATGCTGTTAGACAAAAATACTTTCAAATGTGAATAAAAATTGTTAAATGTAAAAAAGTCAACATTTGTTCATTTTGGCTGATGGGTATGTGGCTATTCATTATTTTATTCTCTGTATAGCTCCATTTTTTCTTCTTTTGTTTTTGAAACAAGGTCTCACTCTGTTGCCTCAGCTGAAGCGCAGTGGCGCCATCACAGTTCACTGTAACCTCAAATACCTGGGATCAAGCTTTTTCCCACCTCACCCTCCCAAGTAGCTGCAACTACAGGTGTGCACCCCGACGCCTCACCAAGTTTTTAATTTTTTGTAGAGCTGGGGTCTCACTGTGTTGCCTAACTAGTCTCAAATTCCTGACCTCAAGTGATCCTCCCACCTCGGCCTCTCAAAGTGCAAGGATTACAGGCATGAGCCAGCATGCCCATCCTCAGCTCCAAACTTTTAAAATTTTTCTTAAATTTGTTTTGTTTGTTAGTTCGAGACAGGGTCTTGTCCTGTCACCCAGGTTGGAGTGCAATGGCGTGATCATGGCTCACTGTAGCCTTCCCCTCCGGAACTCAAAGGATCCTCCTACTTCAGCCTCCCAAATAACTGGGACTACAAGGGCATGCCACCACACCCAGATAATTTCTTAATTTTGTAGACAAGGAGTCTCGATCTGTTGCCCAGTCTGGTCACAAACTCCCAGCCTCAAAGGATCTTCCCACCTCAGCCTCCCAACATCCTAGGATTACAGGCATGAGCCACCACACATGGCCTACTAAATAATACTTTCATTTAGGAGGAAAGAAGAAAAGAAATTAAAGGAAATAAAATATCCTCCAAGGATCTGAATATGAAATCATGAAAACCAGCCAGGCATGGTGGCTCATGCCTATAATCCCAGCACTTTGGGAAGCCAAGAAGGGCAGATCACCTGAGATCAGGAGTTCAAAACCAGCCTGACCAACATGGAGAAACCCTGTCTCTACTAAAAATACAAAATTAGCTGAGCATGGTGGCACATGCCTGTAATTCCAGCTACTTGGGAGAGTGAGGCAGGAGAATGCTTGAACCTGGGAGGTGGAGGCTGCGGTTAGCCGAAATCACACCACCGCACTCCAGCCTGGGAAACAAGAGCGAAACTCCATCTCAAAAAACAAAAAAAGAAAAAAAAATCACGAAAACCAGTCTATCCACTTTGTAATCACATGACAGTCTGACTATGAAACCACATCGAGTGGAGAATACTTAGCTATTTACACAGTGGTTTTTGTCTGGGGACCTCAAAGCACTTCACAAACACAAATTAATTCCATTTCTTGTCACCTCCTAAAAGATGGAGGAGTAATTTACAGATCATTAAATAGGGTCTGGGGAAAATGAAGTATCTTATCTAACATCACACCATGAGTTACAGACTGAATTGGGAATAGGGCCTTGGAAACAATATGCAGTCCTCTGGCCTAATCACAACTGTGCCATCACTGATAAAGAAGGAATCTACAGCATCTGCCACTCCCAGTCTTTTCACGATATATTGTAATGCACTGTGCCTTTAAGAAGCAGGCCTTTCAGAGAGGTCAGCCTCCCTTTCCTCACATTAAGCCTCATCTGAAAATATCCTACCATGCATAAACAGAGATCTTTTTCAGGGACAACCCAAACCACATCCTCTGGCTTGCACTCTGCATCTCCAGCCGGGCTGTGTTCAGTGCTAGCCTGTGGTGGAATGAAGCAACTTTCTTCCTCCCCCCCTTGCCCCTTCTCCCAGAGGACAAAGCCAGGGAGGAAGGGGGCAACCTGTCAGCATCAGACCTCAGTGCCAGGGGAGGCCTGTGTGTGCTGAGCCAGGACAGAGAGCATGTGCTCCAGAACCCCTTTGGAGTATCAGTCAGTAAATTCTGGTTGTGCCATCCTGGATCCCAGCTCCGGTATGTTCCTCTTACCTGCCTGCCTGAGCCCCATGGCATCAAGGTCAATGACTGGCCAGGACACTAATAAGGTTCTAGTTCGTTTTTCTTTTTCTTTTTTTTTTTTTTTGGCACAGGGTCTTGCTTGTTGCCCAGGCTAGAGTATGGCGGCACGATCATGGCTTACTGCAGCCTCAAACTCCTGACCTCAAATGAGTCTCCTGCCTCAGTTTCCCAAAGTGCTGGGACTACAGGCATAAGCCATGTGTCCAGTTTTGTTTCTGTTGCCCACCTCAATTCTCAGTCTCCCAACTGGCCTCCGTGGCTCCCAACTGCTGACAGTGATTGTTCTAAACACAAATCTGATCTTGTGACGCCCCTACTTACACTCTATGCCTGTCCATCAGCTGAGGATGAAGTTTAAGCTCCTTCACATGGGGATGAGGCAAACTGGCTCCCACAGACCCCTCCAGCCTCATCTACCTCTGCTCCCTCTTCCCAGAAACAGAGCCTCTGACAGTGGAAGTTCCAAGGGGAACATCCATAGACTTCCCTCAGTGAGTCAAGAGGGAGGAGTCCAGAGTTCAGTTACCAAGTTTTAAAAAGGCAGGATGAGACATGCAGGCCAGTGACAGAGCCATGAATTCCAAGCTGCTAGGAGCCCATGGGAAGCGGACTAAGAAAAGAAAGTCCTGACGCCCAGAAACCAGCAGCCAAAGGAGCTTCCTCTGATTCCTGTATCAAGGGCTGGAAAGCATTGAGGAGGGGACACCCCCACTTTCTCAAGCCCCTTTCCCAGGAGGCATGGCTGGGGCTCACCCCTGGGAGACACTGAGACTGTCTCCTGAAGCTCTTGAGGAGGGAAGGAGGCTGCCAGGCCTGGACACCACCCCAGCAGGCCAGGCTGAGGCACCTCAATGACGCATACACTTGAACTTCGGGTGAGGGAGGCACAGAAGTGCCAGAGACTGAGCATGGGTCTCATTGTCACAGGCCTGGCACCTCACACTTCTGTTTGTTTGGATTAATCTTGTAGCCAAAAGGGAGCTATAGAGGATCTCACCTGGGGAGAGACACCATCAGACTAAGGTTTGCAGAAAAAACACTCTGGCACTGTTTGGGCCAGGGAGGGTACTTGGGAGATGATAACAAGAGTCTAGAAGACAGAACAGCAAGATCCTGAACTGTGGCAAGGAGGGTGGGCCAGGGAGAGGGGCTGCATGGATTGGGCACTGGGTCTCTGGTGAGGGTAAATGATATCTGCACTGGGGAAAGCATGGAGCCAGAACAGACAGAAGCTGAGAGGAAGACTCACGGCCAATAAACAAACCACAATCTGGGCTTCCTTCCTTCTTTCCTTTCTTTCTTCCTTCCTTCCTTCTTCCCTCCCTCCCTTCCTCCCTGCCTCCCTCACACCTTCCTCCCTCCCTCCCTTCCTTCCTTCCTCCTTGCTTCCTTCCTTCCTCCCTCCTTCCCTCCCTCTCTCCTCCCTCGCTCCTTCCTTCTTTCCTTCCTCCCTCCCTCCTCCATCCCTTTCTCTCTTTCTCTCTCTCTTTCTCTCTCTCTCTCTTTCTTTCTTTTGACAGGGTTTCACTGTGTTACCCAGGCTGGAGTGCAGTGGCATGATCTCAGCTCACTGCAAACTTCTACCTCCCGGGTTCAAGCAATTCTTGTGCCTCAGCCTCCAGAGTAGCTAAGACTACAGACATGCACCACCACACTTGGCTAATTTCTGTATTTTTAGTATAGACAGGTTTCACCATGTTGGCCAGGCTGGTCTTGAACTCCTGACCTCATGATCCACCTACCTAGGCCTCCCAAAGTGCTGGGATTACAGGCGTGAGCCACCGCACCCAGCTGGGGCTTTTCTTTACCATGAGGTTTGCCCATGAGTAGACAGTACAGGCAACTTCTCTCTTTTAGTATCTAATAACACAATTTACCTCTAGCTTTTATTCAAATGCCTAGTTCCACTACTAAACTCCAAGCTACTTTACAATAAAAATCATAGTTATCTGTGAACCCCCAGGGTCTAATACTGTGCCTCACATACAACAGGTGTTTAATAAACAAGGTCTCATTAGCTAGAATACTGGAATACATTTATACATACATTTATATCTATATGATTATGACAAACCATATATGATTAGTGGGATAAGCTGGAGGTTAGAGTTGTACAATATTTTGAAGAATGTTGAATTAAAGATGTATTTGATACTCTAAGTAATGGGGTATCATTGAAGTTTTATGAGAAGAAGAGTAATTTGACTAGAGCTATGCTTAGGAAACTAAACTGGCCAAGATAAGTTTAATGGAATAAAGCAGGAAGGAACTGGAAGTAAGATTAAAAGAAAGTTACGGCAATATTTTATCATAAAGAGTTCCTGCACAGAGTATTAGTAATGGTCCATGGCCCCATTCTACAGACTGCAACCTAGGTCACTGACCATTAAGTTAAAAATTCACATCTTAGGAATTCCAATTCAGACACAGACAAATGCAGTCTAAAATCCAAGCTTGCCCCTTCAAATGCCAGAAGCATTTCCAACTCTCCCAGGTCTGAGCCTATGCCATGTTGTGAGTCTGAAAAGGCCCACATCTGGCTTTAATGGTCACCATCTAAAAAGAAACATATCTGAAGGATTGGAGAGAAAGGAAAACTTTGCATTTGGGGGGAAAAGAGAAGGACATGCTTTATCTGAAGCCATCTAGCTTCTATTTTATAAATTTATCTCTTGCCAAATACATTTCAGGACTGGATTCTTACAAAACATTCATATACCAGAAAATAGCAGTCCAAAATGGAAATACCTCTCATTCACTACTCTGGCATAGCAGATGGCCTTCTGATATTCAGGGAAATGGACTTTGCTTTCAGAGAAAAACCTATAAAACAATGAGGAGTTGTCCAGTGTATGCAGAAATGCTTATCCCCTTGCCCGCAGGCATCAAACCTGTATATGTAATACAAACAGCATTCCTGAGCAGGAACTAAGTCTAATTCATCTTCATATCACCACAGTGCACTACACATGGTAAATATCTCTAAATGTGAGCATACATCTAACCAGTTTAATAAGAAGGCTCAACACTTGAGGTATAAAGATAAACTGGTCTCCTGTACTGGTAAGTCTATGGGGTTTCTGCAGTTCAGCAAGTATCCAACTACCCAAGACACCAGGTACCCCTTGCTTGCAGATACCCTTGATAACTGAAGATAAGGGTAAGTTTTGGGGCTTAGATTGTGTTATATTCAAAAGCATTTTGGTTTTAACTACGGGCCCTCAGGCTATAGCATCTAACATCATGGGATATACATATACACCAGAGAAAGATCACATACGCATACATATCTGGCACATTAAATAGAATATATGATGTGCTAGGCACTATTTTAATCACCTTAAAAATGTTAACCCAAAATATTACAAAAATATTAATGTAATTCTCAGAACAAACCCCAGAACATAGGCATTATTATTATCCTCAATGACAAATAAGGAAACTGAGGCACAAAACTGCCCAGGGTCACATTGCTATTAAGTGGCAAAGTCAAGGCTGGAACCTGAACTGCCTGGCTCCCAGTCTAACAACACCTGGCCTCATACACAGCTCTTTTCTAGGTGGCTACACTTCTCTATTTGGTTTATTGGGTCTAGAGGGATATATACATGTTGATGTGTTTATAAGAATTGGTGGCTGGGCACAGTGGCTCATGCCTGTAATCCCATACTGAGGGAGGCTGAGGCCAGCAGATGGCTCAAGCCCAGGGATTTGAGACCAGCCTGGGCAACATGGTGAAACCCCATCTCTACAAAAAAATACAAAAATTAGCTAAGTGTGGTGGCTCACACCTGTGGCCCCAGCTACTCAGAAGGCTGAGGTAGGAGGCTCACCAGAGCCCTGAGAAGCTAAGGTTGCAATGAGCCATGATCACACCACTACAATCCAGCCTGGGAGACAGAGTGAGGCCCTGTCTCAAAAAAAGAAAAAAACAAATTGATGCTTCCCTTTTTTCATGAGTATGAATACCTTTCATCAACATGTAGATACTGAGCTTGTTGATAATTAAAATGTGATCACTTTCTCTCTAGTCCAATTCTGGGCATGGTCTAATTGCTTACTACGTGAAATTCTAATATGGAGAAGGGTGTAACAGAAAAGTGAGCAAATCCATTTCCCAAGGGTGGCTGCTAGACACGTGGCTTGCTGGTTCCCCTTCTGATCTCACATTGTTACCCTAAAAGGGCTACATCGGGTCTACTTCACGGAAGCCCTTGGAACAGGGACGATGCAATCTCAGTTCTCACTCATCTTCCCTACTTGCACATGTGCTACAGAGCAACACGCAGACAAAAACTCCACTGAGCAGCGGGGACTGCCAGCAGATCCTCCCACTGGGCCAGGAGGGTGACACCGAGCAGGGCCCTGGGGCCTGGCAGAGCAGAAGCCAAGGCTTAAGGAAGAAGGAGGGAAGATGGTAAAAACAGAATGTGCCAGCTTCATCCCTATGCCTCAAGTCTTTTACATCCCATGGTTCTGGGGCTAAGAGGGGTGACTGTGTGTGTGTGTGTGTGTGTGTGTGTGTGTGTGTGTGTGCCCCCAGGCTTAGTGACACACCAACAGCACTTCACTGCTGATTTTTTGGATTATTTAATACGTAGCTGCCTTCGTTACAAATGAATTTCATTCCTAAGAGATCCACTATTTTCAAAAGACTCATTCTTGAAAGATCATTATTGTTCAACATTCTATAAACCAAGATTCCTTAAAACAAGAAGGCTTGGATCTTGGGAGCAATCTTTCCAGATGGGGGCAGGGGAGGGAGTATACTTCCAAAGTGGCAAACAAAGTGACAAAAAGGCTTAAACGAGCCTTTAAGCTAATCATTTCAAGAGAAATAAACAAACTTTTAGTGTAATAGGTCACAGGGATCAAAGTACTACTTTCGGTTAGAGTTTTGGCTTGTTCAAAGGACTTTGCACCTCCAGATTTTTTTGGTAATCAGTTGGCAGTTTACCAATTTCATTGAACACCATGGGTTCATATGATGTTGGAATGAACAGTAAATCACATTAAAGTTTAGAATCTGTTCTACAAAGACCGTGTTACTGAAAGGCACAAACAATATAAATAAAATCTTAGAAAAACAAGATCTTAGAGTCAAACAGACCTGAGTTTGAATTCCAATTTTGGCAGCTATGTAATCCTGGTCAAGTTACTCAATCTCTTTGAGCCCTAGTTTTCTTGTGGGTAAAATGAGGATAATTACACTTACCCCAGGGGTTTGATTTTCCTGTGAAAGTTAAAGGAGATAATATGTAAAAGTTCCCAGCACAATGCAAAAATGTTTAATAATTATTTGTTCTCTTTCCTGTAAAATTTTTAAAAAACAATATGCCATCATTATGAAGTAACGCCACTCTGCAAATTTACAGACAACTTAACCAAAATGGGAGGGAAAATGTATTCAGGGTAGCTACTAAGTACCCACTACATGTATACCACAATTCATGACGTGGCGAAAAAGAAAAGACAAACCTACTTTTGTTTTTCTTTTTGTGACAAGGTCTTGCTTTGTCACCCTGACTGCAGTGCTGTGGCATGAACACAGCTCACTGAAGCCTCCACTTCCCCAGCTCGAACAATCCTCCTACATCAGCCTCCTGGACTACAGGTGCACACTACCACACCTGGCTAATTTTTGTATTTTTTTGTAGAGACAGAGTTTGGCCATGTTGCCTAGGCTTATAATTCACTTTTTTTTTTTTTTTTTTTTTGAGATAGAGTCTTGCTCTGTTGCCCAGGCTGGGTGCAATGGTGTGAACTCAGCTCACTGCAACCTCTGCATCCCTTGTTTAAGCAATTCTTCTGCCTTGGCCTCCCAAGTAGCTGGGACTAAAGGCGGGTGCCACCATGCCCAGCTAATTTTTGTATTTTTAGTAGAGGTGGGGTTTCACCATATTGGCCAGGCTGGTCTCGAACTCCTGACCTCGTGATCCACCCGCCTCAGCCTCCAAAAGTGCTGGGTTTACAGGCATGAACCATCGCACCTGGCCTATAATCCACTTTTTAAAAGCTTACACTTGACCTCTCTCTCAGAAAGAAAGAAAAAAAGAGGGAGGGAGGAGGGAAGGAAGAAAAGAAGGAAGGAGAGAAGGAAGGGAGGGAAGAAAGAAAATAAGAGCTTACACTCAAGTCAGGGAATAAAAATGTTCATATTAAACGCTCAGTGGCATTAAAGCCACACTTGCCCTCCATTGAGCACTTACAATGTTCCAGGTATCGTGCTGACTACCTAAGGAATAGTCTCATCTGATCCTCTAAACAGCCTGATGAGATAGTTACTGCAATTTCCCATTTCCCGGATGAGGAAACTGAGGCCTAGCAAGGTTAAATTACTTACCCCAAGGTCACAGGGCTAATATGTGGGCTTTGAACTCAAGCAGTCTGAATCTATAAACATTGGCATGCAAGGACCAGTTACAACTAAGTCACAGGAGAATCCAGAGAAAGATTAAGGTGGGGTTGGACTAGCAACACAGGACTCCTTGGAGGAATCCAGCTGGGCTCTATAGGAAACATGGAAGGCAGAGGAGAGAGGAAAGGAGGCGAAGGAAGGGGAAGAAAGGGGAGGGGAGGGGAGGGGAGGCAGTCATGCCTCCAGAGGACCCCAGGAGGAAAGGGGAAATTTCTTGGGGGAGAGGAAATTGGAAGAGGAATCCCTTTACCAAATGCATAGGAATAGCGTCCTGCAGTTTTAAAGAATACATCATAGTTTAAAAATGCTTGCACAAAACTGTCCCATTTGATGATGACTGGGTAACAATTATTGAGAATTTATAATAAACCAGGCACTACACCAGCTCATTCCAGCCTTAACAGGGTCCTATGAAGTAGGTTGTAGTCTTGTCCCTCCCAGGTGAGAAAACAGAGGCTACGGTCAGCTAACAGGTGGAAACAGTGGGGTTTCAGGTTTGAACCCGGATCTAACTCGGGAAGGCATCACTCATCCATACAGTCTTCAAAACAACCCATTTAAGTAAGTAGGGCAAGTAGTGTTTCCATTTTTCAGATGAAGAAACTGTGCCTTAAAAAGAGCAAGGAAATGAGTAACTTTACTCCACTAACAACTAAACCAGGTTTTGTGTCACCCAGTCCTTAAGTCCTCTCCCCCACCTCCAAGTTTGCCTTTCCAGGCCTCAGGGCGTCTCCGGGCTCCCTGCACCCCGCCCTCCTGGAGCGGCCAGAGGCCTCAGAGCCTGTGGTTGCTGTGGCCCACAGCACAGCGTGCCCAAGCCTGCAGGGCTGGGCCTGTTATTCCACAGTAGTTGGCACTCCCACAGCAGTCCCTGCCAGAGGGCTGGGTCGGGTTTCCTGTCTATCTCCCCTGCCACAGCTGTGTTTTCAATAGGGAAGTTGCCTGCCGCCTCTCCTGGGGGAGGCCCGCACTCCAGCTCCCCTTGCTAAACACCAGACAGCCCTGTGCGGTTGCCAGGGTTGTGTGAGGATAAGATTAGGAGGGGGACCCGCCCCTGCGCAGCCCTGAGCAGCTGGACAACCGCCCGAGCGACACGGGCTTCCCAGAGGCCCAGGCTGTCACCTCGGCTCTGGGAGACCCAGTGGGGT
This sequence comes from Saguinus oedipus, assembly GCA_031835075.1. NCBI lineage: Eukaryota > Metazoa > Chordata > Mammalia > Primates > Cebidae > Saguinus > Saguinus oedipus. The sequence goes on from CM063188.1 coordinate 43,047,343, forward strand.
TGCAGCAGCAGCGACAGCCCTCCTGCTGCCGGGGAGCCACCTGGCTGTTTCAGCGTGGGAGGCCGCGCTGCCTGTGGGGTCAAAACAGGAGGAAGAAGGAAATAAGAGGGAGGAGGGCGACATAGACAAGGGGAACGAAGAAAGAAGCAAGGGAGGAAACGACAGAGAGGAATTAGGGCCAAAAGACCAATGCGGGAAAGAGACGTGGAACAGTCTGAGGTCCTGGCTTTCAAGCCCGTGCGGCACCCATGCCTCAGGCTCTCCTTAACCGATACGAATTTTAATTACGTAAAATTAAATTTTATACAACATTTAGTACATTGTGTTCTAAATAGTGTCTTGGATTTGAATACAAAATAAAGGCCACCTTCTTTCACATCCTCCTCCCAAAAGGGTGGTGACTTCATCCTTGCAGAAGTCCCCCAGGTTTCCTCTGCCCCTGCCCCCACCTCTTTCCTCCCTCCCTCCCTAGGGGGAGAGGCTGTTTGCCTCCCTCCTGCCTTCCTGGGGTTGGCACCCAGCTGTTTCTTCCCTCCTCCTCCTCCCTCACCCTCCAAAGCTCCAATCCCATCACCTTAGCCTGTGTTCTACCCGCTGTCAACTCAGAAGCTTTCAACATCTCACCCTTCCCTCCACCTTTTATGTCTCGGGGCTCTGTTACCCACCATTCATATGGTATTTAAATCCACGGCTTCCTTTCGGTGGTTAGAGAAGGGATAAAAGCTTTCCTTTATGTTTGCCAGTGTTTAAATTGCTTCTGAAAACACCCAGTGGTGAAAACTATGAAAAGGGGACAGTCTTTTTAGCTGATTGTTTATGCAGGGAATGTAAGCAGGGGGGTTGCTCGGTAATTGCTGGACTCCATTCCCCTGGCTCGCGCCCCGCCCTCCCTGATTCTAGAGGTGGAATAGCAGTCCCCCTCCCCACACGCTGCAGGTTAGGCTTGTGCAAGGGTGCCTAGACTAGGAGGAAGGCTGTTCCTTCTGCTCATGCAAGCCAGGAGGCTCTGGAAGCAGGCGAAGTGGGTTTAGCTATGAAGAAACAGGCCAGCCTCCAAATGAAAGGCTTTCAGCTCTTGCTCCAATGGCTGTGCCTTTCAGGAGAGCTGGGCTTTCCGCCCCAAAGGCTGCCCTTCTCCTCTTTCCTCCTTCTGTCCACTTGGAGTCTCTACCACGAGATACTTGCTGCTGACCAGCTACGTTCGCAGAGATCGTTTCTGGCTGCAATCTCACACCACTTATTTTATCCCAGCAGATGTTTGTTTCGGCCTCTAATTTCCATTCCCTCGGGTCAATAAATGGCTTGATTCCCTCTATTTCTGAAGACCCCAAGAATACAAGGGCTTCACTCTCTGGGTCCCATATCTGCAGTACTCCTGGGTTCTGCTCACAAGTGGTATCCTCAGGGGAGACCCCTTTTGGCAGGCTCCTCTGCTCGCCTGTCCTCCCCACGTTCTTCAGCCCATCCCTCCAGTTGCTCATGAAGCCTCCAGGTCCTCTGCCCCTCCACCCTACCTTCCTCCAACCTCCTCTCCAGAGAATCACCTCCCTCTTCCAGGAAAGTAGCTGGTCACAAACAAATTTCTACATAAAACATTATCATGATTAAGAACATGAACTTTGGGGTTTAAAAAAAATATATATATACATATATACATATATATATATGTATATATGTTCAAGTCTATGCTGCTGTCTGCTGATCATGTGACCTTAAACAATTTCCTTATATTACTCTAAACTCCAGGACCCTCATCTGTAAACCAGATATAATAATAATAATACCATCTGCCTCATAGTGCTGTTGTCAAAATTAAATGAGATTAAATAAAATTATGAGAAGAGTTTTAACAAAGTGCCCTTCACCCAGTAAGCTCTGAATAATGATATTGTTATTGCTCATGACCATTTATTCAACACTCTTCAATCCCTACGAAGAAAAAAGTATGAACCCGCCTACCTCAAGGGTCTTTCTGTTCAATAGAGGAGTCAAATACATAAACAAGTGGACATAAAGCAAAGCAGAATTAGTAAACGCACATGAGATAGAAACATGATATTCTTTAGAGAGTAGAGAGATGAAAAAAAGATTAGTCTTTCCAGAACAGAAGAGGCACAGCAGCAGAGGTGGCCCATGAGCAAGGCTCTGATCTGTGGAAGCAGATGGCAAGAAGTGGCCAGAGGTAAAGCATGGAGATGTGACAGTGCGGGGTGTGTGGAATGTTCCAGCCCTCCTCCTTCCATTCCAGCAGCCCCACTGTCCACTTAGGCATCCACATCAACCCCATGTGGGGAAAGCTTTGAGGTCAGGGGAAACCTTGCAGCAGGTAGCCACTCAGTTCATCCCAGCCACTGGCAACTGGGGTTGCTACATGGGCAAATGCATGTCAAAATCAGTATACTCAGATTGAAGATCAGTCAGGAATGCTGGGGAAAAGTCATTCTTTTTTTTTTTCTTTTTTGAATGGGGTCTTACTCTGTCACCCAGCAGGCTGGAGTGGACTGGCACAATCTTGGCTCACTGTAACCTCTGCCCCCTGAGCTCAAGTGATCCTCCCTCCTCAGCCTCCCAAGTGGCTGAGACCATGGATGTATGCCACCAATCCTGGCTAAGATTTTGTATTTTTGTTAAAGATGGTGCTTCACCATGTTGGCCAGGCTGGTCTCCAATTCCTGATCTCAAGTGATCCACCTGCCTTGGTCTCCCAAAGTGCTGGGATTACAGGCATGAGCCACCATGCCCAGCTAAGTTATTCTTTCATTACAGATGTGAGACGAAGGGCTGCTGGCAACCATTTTGGGACCATTAGAATCAGAAAGAAACTGTGGCCAGGTGCAATGGCTCAGTTTGTAATCGCAGTACTTTGGGAGGCTGAGGTGGAAGGATCACTTAAGCCCAGGAGTTCAAGACCAGTCTGGGCAATAAAGGAAGACACCACCTCTACAAAAAGAAAAAAAAATTAATTAGCCAGGTGTGATGGTGCATGCCTTTAGTCCCAGCTACTAGGGAGGGTGAGGTGGGAAGATCACTTGAGCCCAGGAGGTCAAGGCCACAGTGAGCCATGATTGCGCCACTCCACTCTAGCCTAGGAGACACAGTAAGACCCTGTCTCAAAAAGAAAAAAGAAAAAAAAAAAGTAATTAGATCCTTGGGGAATTGTTGAGCCTTACCAGAAGCCCACTCTGACACTAGATTTATTTCTTCTTCTTCTTTTTTTTTCTTTTTTCTTTTTTTTTTTTTTTGTAGAGATAGGATGTTGCTATGTTGCCCAGACTAGTCTTGAACTCCTGGCCTCAAGCAATCCTTCTGCCTCAGCCTCCCAAAGTGTTGGGATTACAGGCATGAGCCACAGAGCCCAGTCAACTGACTCTAGACTTACTTTGTTCCAGAAGCAAATAAGGCTTTGTATTGTATAAGCCAGTCTGAGTTATGCTTTTCAGTTTCCTGATGTTCAAAAAATGACCCAAAAGAGAGTTGTAAAAAATATTGAAACTAGAAAGGTATTAGAGGGTTAAATCATGAAAGGCTTTCTTTCCTTGCCCCATTCTAAGTCATTAGACTTTATGTAGGCAGTGGGAAATCCCACTGAAAACTGTTGAGGAGGGAGGTGGCATGATAAAATCTGTTTTAGGAAATTAACTCTAAAGGCAGGATGAATGATAGACTGGAAGGGAGAGGGATTCGAAGCAAAACAACACCACCACTGATTGATTAGTCATGAGTCTGGGCTGGTAAAAGAACATTATATCAACTATCTCCAGATGTCCACATGGCCTGGAGTAGGAAGAGTAAGCAAGCAGAGAGACCCATGGCAACTGATCTTCTTATCAGTACCAAGGGCCTTCCCTTCGCCCTTAAGAGCTTAGTGTATACAGCAGAGTCCAAATCCTAATACTGTATTACAATACCTCAGAAGCCTACCCAGTTGTCTTAGAAGCTTCAAACAACAGGAAATTTTTAATTTTAAAACAAAGGCCATTTTAATTTAAATTTTTAACTAACATTTTTAAAAGGTGGGGAGTAGGATACAACCCCAAAACAATAAGCTGTAACCAAAGTTTGTAAATCACTGATCTAAATCATGGAACTCCCAGCACCCCTTCCTGGAGGGACAGCCAGTCCTGGCATGGGTTCCCAGCCCCCTGGGGAGCTAATGGTGTGCTAAAGCCTTGCAGTGCCTGTGGACAGGAAGAGGCTCCAGAGCTCCCAGAGCTCCCAGAGCTCCCATCCTCAGATCCACGAGAAAATGCAAATCTCTCCTGGAGCAATGTAAGTGTCTCGATTCCTCTTCCTGTGGCCTTTCTCTGCTGCCCTTGCTGCTGCACTGTTCCAGCACTGGGCTGATGACGCCAGGGCAGTGAAGGTTTCTTGGCCCCCACACCTTCCCTGGTGCTGAAGCAGGGCATGGTAACCTGGCTGCCCCCAGTTCTGATGCATTCCCCAGTCTTTCCCACGGGCACACTCCCACCTGCATTCCAAACTGACTGTTTCATTTACATAATTCCAATAGCTTTCACTGCCAGTTTCCTGTTTTTGTTAACTCCTGTACAGTTTTTTGGTTTTATAAGAAACAAGGGCCCCAGCTCACAATCACCTTCCACCAACAGCGTTTATCTGCATCAAAGAAGACAGGGAAGCTTCTGTCCATTTGGGTTTCCTTCTTATTTTAGAAATAGAAGCTTCAAAAACACCCAGTGGTTTCCAATCCAGAGAGTTGCATATAAGCTTTTGACTTCACTGGTTACTGGCTTCCTGTTAACCGAAAGAAGTTTCAAGCTGAGTCAGAGAAGAGAACCTGGCCCAGCAGTGATTCATTAGTGTTTCTAATGACACCCCTGTTGCCACCACCATCATTCTGCTTCTGCTGGGGCTGCTGGGGCCTCCATGTTAGCCTAATCCTAAGAGAGCAAGAAACTGAAGCCATTTTCCTGATTTTCTCTTCTAGATGGCTTGCAGTGGCAGCAGTGAGCACAGGCCAAGCAAGACTGGCCTTGAGATGGGGAGGCCAGATGGGCCCTAAATCAGGGTGGTTTCAGGATGCCCACAAAGGCACTGCTGCTGCAGAATAAGCTCCCCCTCTCCCCACCCTCCCTTTGCACAGCGCCTGAAGATTCTTCCTCCCTTTGAGCTTTTCTGGTCTTCCTGTAAGATACAAATACAGCTTAAAAGGGCTGCTCATACCCTCATATGATTAATGTGATGAGCTCACTTTGGAAAACACTAACCACTTGAAGGAAGCAGATGGACAAGATGCTGAAATTATAACCCAAAAGACTACCAGGCCAGAAAAGAGAGGCAGGAAAGAGACACACGTGTCAACTACTTCTCAGTTTTGCCCAGATCCAGGCTTCACTGCAGTCATGGTCAGGGGCACCTGACCACAGGACAGCCAGCAGTACGGGAAGTGTTCACCGTTCCTCAGCCATGACTCAGGTTTAGGGATTTCTCCCAGTGCCAAGATCCTCTTGGAGGGCTCCAACAAACAGCAACACATTTAAAAAGTTGCTTTAGAAATGCATCTATAACAAAAAAGGGTTCCCAACCATGTCTTCTTGCAGCTAAGTCTGTCATATGTCATTATCTTATCTAATCTTCATAGCAACCTAGGAAATATCACTTCTCCTGATTCTATAGATGAACAGTGAAGATGATACCACAAGTAAATTTCTGACTTAAAATATCATATTCCATCACAGTACAACTAATTCCAAGACTTCAAAAAATCAACATATCATTCACATAACATAAAATGTATCATATTTTAAAGTAAACATAAAATCTATCATTTGTTAAAGTATACAGTTCAGTGGTTTTTAATATATTCACTATGTTGTGCAAACATCACCACTATCTAATTCTAGAACATTTTCATCACCTCAGAAAGAAATCTTGTACCTATTAGCATCACTCCCAATTCCTCCTTATGCCCCCTCCCTGACAACCACTAATCTACTTTCTGTCTTTGCGGATTTGCCTATTTGAACATTTCATAGTAATGGAATCACAAAATGTAGGGTTTTTGGTGACTGGCTTCCTTCACTGAATGTTTTCAAGAGTCATCCATGTTGTAGCATATAATAGTGCTTCATTCCTTTTTATGGCTGAATAATATTCCACTGTAAAAATATACCACATTTTGTTTATCCATTCATCCATCAAAGAACACTTAAGTTGCTTTCACCTGTCAGCTACTATGAATAACATTGCTATGAATATTATTGTACAAGTTTTTGTGTGGACATATGTTTTCAATTACCTTGGGAATTCCTAGAGTTTTGTTTTGTTGTTGTTGTCGTTGAGACAGAGTTTCGCTCTTGTTACCCAGGCTGGAGTGCAATGGCGCGATCTCGGCTCACCGCAACCTCCGCCTCCTGGGTTCAGGCAATTCTCCTGCCTCAGCCTCCTGAGTAGCTGGGATTACAGGCGCGCGCCACCATGCCCAGCTAATTTTTGTATTTTTAGTAGAGACAGGGTTTCACCTTGTTGACCAGGATGGTCTCGATCTCTTGACCTCGTGATCCACCCGCCTCGGCCTCCCAAAGTGCTGGGATTATAGACGCGAGCTACCGCGCCCGGCCTAGAGTTTTTAAAATATATCTGAGACACAGAAAAGTCTAAAAGAAATGAGTATCAGCTATGGTATTGCATTTATTACAAGGTATTTATAATATGCCTGTTTTCAATAAGGGTTTGCTGTATTCCCACCACTATATCCTATACCACCTGTATTACTGCACCTGTCACACTGAGTCTGTTTCCACAACTGCTTGGAGTGCTCTTTGAGGGAAGGGACCCATCATGTTCACTGTAAACAATTTCTTAAGTATAAGTTGTTACCTGTCTGTGAAGCAGCAGCACCTTCCTGGGCATGCTGAAACCACCCTGATTCAGGCCCCATCTGGCCTCATCTCAAGGCCAGCCTTGCTTGGCCTGTGCTTATACTGCTACACCATCTGGAAGAGAAAATCAGGATGATGGCTTCAGTTTCTTGCTCTCCTAGTATTAGGCTAACATGGAGGCCCCAGTAGCAGCAGCAGTGATGGTGGTAGCAAGAGGGGTACCAGCAGCAACACTAGGCAGCTGGTCCAGAGTTGAATGACTGGGGTTGAGCATCTTCCCACAGAACAACCAGCAGTGGAGAAAGTGCTCAGGCATGGAAGTTCTCCCCACAGGCTTCTCAATCAGGAATGGATCAATCAGACCCTCCTCAAGTGGAGGGTGGTTGGTAGAAGCCAATAGACACAAGAAAGGAGGCAGTAAGCAGCAGCCCTGAGGAAGCAGGAGTTCTGGGGTATTGAGAAGGATAGGTAATTGTTCAGTAACTGCTGGGCTGGCAGAGAGGCTCAGAGACAACAAACTTGTGCAGCTGGGAGGACAAGGGGCTGAGTCTTGGCCACTACATGAGATCTTGAATAATTTTTCACTTCCCAGATTTTGTTCCATTCCACATGAAAAGAGCATATCTTACTGCTTATTATGCTCTCTCTGCCCATGGATTTCTCATAGATGTCTTTTTTATTGTTGCTGTTTTGTAGAGATGGGGTCTCACTGTATTGCCCAGGCTGGTCTCAAACTCCTGGTCTCAAGGTTTTCTCCTGCCTCAGTCTCCCAAAGTGATGGGATTAGATTACAAAAGTGAGTCACGGCACCCACACCCAGCCTGCTCCTCTTGCCCAGAGAGTTTGCACATGGACTACTGCTCCCCGACCCCCTCTTCCAGCCACTCCTCACCAATAGCAAATGCTCTTCCCCTGGCAAATGCACATTCCTCCTGAGATCTCAGTGAGGACCACTTGGAGCAGTAAAAGCCTCTCCTTTAAGGCCTCACAGCTGCATCAGCATCTTTGTGACATCACTGCTGTAAAACTGCATCTATAGAGTGATTACTTCATTCTTATTGATACCCAGCTACACTAATACTCCATTAAGGTAGAGACTATTTTGGCTCAGCTTTGTATCCCCAGCACCTAGCCTGACACTTAGCAGGGCAATGAATACGTGATGAACAAATGAATTCCTTTTCTTCTCAAGAAGAAGGAAACATGTCCAATTTTTAAGTAGTTAAGGATACAGGACCTTCACATTGATCTTCATCATAAAAAACCAAAGTGGATTGACAAAACTCAAGGCATGTACAAGGCATGCCCTGGGACCCTCTCCTTCTGCCATAGGAAGGACAATACCTTGGCATGGGAGAGAAGGGGGGTGGGATGAGGACTGGGCTCATTGTGTGAGGTAGTCTCAAGTCCTTACTTGAGGAGTCTCCTTGATCAGCCAAAATATTGATGAGTCTCAGGTAGGGATTTCAGAAAGGTCTCCCCTGCCCACTACAGGAACTACTCTCACCATGGGGCAGGTCTAACAGGCCCCTAAAGCATGAACTGCTAGAGGGTGTGTGTGTGTGCATGTGTGCATGTGTGTACGTGTGTGTGTTTGTCCTCTATTCCAGATGCAGGTAAGGAGCAGTTTGGGGGGGCTCAGGTGTGCAGCGCCTGAATAGGAGAAAGTGGAGGTAGGCAGAGACGGCAGAAGAACGCAAGCCACTTTCAAAACATCCCTCCAAATCTGAGTTTACTGTAATAATCTGATTTTGTGAGGCAAAGATCCAGAGGGTATTGGGCATAAGTCTGGTTTAAAATCAATCTGGTGGGCACCTCAGGGCTCAAAAATACTCTCTTTACCAGGTCCTGACCTGGGCCACCTGTTACTGGAGTTGTGGAAGCTGAAATTCAGTTTTGATTAGGGCAGAATCCTGAAGCTGTCTTTATCAAGTGGCTTTAAGCTAAAACAAAAAATCCCAAAAGAACTAAAGGAATTCAACTACAGAAACCAGTATTTAGTACCATTAAGCTAGTTATCACAGGGCTTCACAAGCAAAGGTTTGGCAGCAATGTGAATTCAAAAATCAGGACTGTTGGGCAGCAGCCTTGATAAATCAGTTACTCCTTCCGGTCTCCTCTATCATCCTCCTCTCCTGCTTCCAAGATGTAGGCTGAAGGGGAATCCAAGTATGTGGCCTGACATACATTCTCCGGGCATACCGGCTTGAGAGCATTAGAAGGACACAGGGATAAATTGAGAGAACCTGGCATGCTGAGAAAGATAAGAGCAGAATTAGTTAATTCTACCCCCTTGGACTAGATAGCATGTTGAAAGGCTCTGTGATTTCTGAAATCCTACAGGAAAATGATATGAGATGTAATGTTTCAAGGTCCCTTTAGTCAAATTTATCAATAAAGAATGTGAAATACCAACACTGCTAATAAAATATTCAGAAATTACATTACGATAGCTTTTGACCTGACATCTGTGATAAGACTTGTTTAAAAATCGACCCTGTGTGGCTTTTAAGGCTAAAAGACTGAAAGACATTATTACTGAGTTTGCAGTTAATTTGAAGAACCACATCTGATCTTACATTGTCCTTTCTCATCAGATCAATACCTTCAAGTTTACTGTCTGTTAAAATGCTGCAGTACTGCAGCAAATTTACATACCCGATTGGTTCTGTGGCAGTGACAAGCACAAAGTGGTGTTAATGAAGGGACTCTGGTCTGTCCTTCCCAGACTGAAGAGGAAATTATTGAGTCTCCTCCAGGTGTGTGAGAGGAGACGGGAATTGCACTCTCCCCTGCCATTCTCCTTACCTCCAACCTACACAAACAGCTTGATTCCTGCCTTTGTTCTGGGCTCCTAAAAGCACACTGGAGTACCACTGAATGAGTGTGACCAGAATTATCGACAAGATATGGTAAAAGCAAATCATCCCCAAATTCCAATATTTTTTACTATAACGGAAACTTTGATAAACCTTGCAATGCATTGGGATGTCTCAACTTTGTGCTTTGTTCTGTACTGGAAACCATCCGCTGCCCTCTCTGCCACTCCCAGGTGTTTACTTTTCATTATTTCTGCTAACAGCAATCACACACCTTCCTTGAGCCCTCGGGTTAAACTGAAACTACATTTAAAGAAGCACACTAGTTCTCCCTATCCCACTCCTAGAATGTGTACATAAACACACATATAAACACACACATACACACACACACACACACACACACACACACACACGTTCAGAACCCCAGGTAGGTTTCCTTGACAACTTTAAGAGCCAGAAAATGACTTGCAAACTTCCTTTACGTTCTGCAAATTAAAAATGTCTACATGTCTATTACACAAATCCTACAATCTCTTCATTACCCACCATATTAGATTTATATACAAAGACTAGCCAAATAACTTCCAAAAACTAGATTTCTTTAAAAAATAAATAAATAAATAAAAGGAAGGAAAATTTTGTTTCCAGGCTTAAAATACCTTTGTCAACTGGTGACAAAACAAGACTTCAAGGGATGATTAAAGGCCCTGGGGTCAATGCCCTCATTCTCCAGGGAAAAATGTTGACTAAATCCTTATAAATGGATTAGAGGGCTCACTGTCTTCCATTCTAATATTGTTGGTGATTATAATAAAATAGCCAAAGTCATTCATTTAGTCGTACCATCAACAGATGGTGCCTGCTTTTCTCTCAAACTTGCCTAAAGGCCTCTGTTACAAACTCAGAAATAAAATGGGAACTTTTTGAAGCAATGTCATAAAAAGACAATAAAAACTGTAGCAGGGACTCAGCTATGGATATTACAGCAAAAAGACTCAGAGCACAGGCTTTTGAGAAGGAACTGATGTCATTACCACAGACACCTGTGACTCTGTACTGGGGACTCAGGACTTTCAGGATGCCTAGCACAGAAAGAGATGACTTCCAGAAAGCAGATAGCCTACCCCAAGACCAGCAAAATAAAAGTTAATTTCCTGGGATTAAATAAACTGATTTAATTGCGGTTAGTTTTCTATTTTTAGTAAGTATTTGAGGAAAACGCTTTTCTTTCTTCTTTATCTCTAACCATCTATTTAACAGGACATACTTGTACAAACAGAAATGAAACATTCTTTAAGTATATATGTTGAACTAGAAAATTCAAAGAAAAAACTTCAAAAAAATAATGATTCTGTAAAATATATTAATAGATTTTATCTGTAAACTACTCAAAACCATGGCAACAATGGTTAAGTATTATTCAAAGTGCTTTTATTCAGTTCTTTTACCTTTATGATCATGTAGTTATTTGCTTAGGCTCAAGAAAAATCCATCCTCTTTCCTGTAAGATTAAACTGAATAAATCAAATTTTCAACAATAACCAAGACCCCAATCTCACTTAATTAGACATGATAAACCACTTTTAAGGAACAAAAACTATGCTTTACAGTTCAGCAGGGGGAAATGACTACACACAGTAAGTGTTGAACAACCAGCTCTGCAAAAGAAAAACAAGCACTGAGTTGTAGCATTTGCCAATTTCTGTGGTATAAATATTCCTGTCATGGCCAAATTTAGCATGACATCACTGAATGTGGAGTTGAGAAGACATATGAAATAGCACACCATTATAAAGTATTTCCTCCATAAAGATGCAATATTCAAATTGAATGATGAAGAATCATAAAATAAATAACTGAACCAATGCAATAGATGCAGATAGGCAGATAGGCCACACACAGTGGCTCACACCCCTAGTCCCAGCATTTTGAGAGGCCAAGATAGGAGGATTCTTTGAGGCCAGGAGTTCAAGACCAGTCTCTAGGCAATATAGTGAGACCTTGTCTCTACGAAAATAAAAATGAAGTAAATAAATGGGCCAGGTGCAGGGATTAGTGCCTGTAATCCCAGCACTCTAGGAGGCTGAGGTGGGCAGATCACTTGAGGTCAGGAGTTCAAGACCAGGCTGGGCAACATGGTGAAACCCTGTCTCCACCAAAAAATACAAAAATTAGCTGGGCAGGGTGGCGAGCACCTGTAGTCCCCAGCTACTTGGGAAGCTGAGGCAGGAGAATTGCTTGAACCTGGGAGGCAGAGGTTGTACTGAGCCAAGATCGTGCCACTGTACTCCAGCCTTGGTGACAGAGCAAGACTCTGTCTCAAAAAAATAAAGTAATTAAATGAATTTATTTAATACATGCAGAAAAACTGAAGAGCATCAATAAAAAGAAAATGTCATGCAATAATTAGTAAGAGATAAGTTTTGAGTATTTATTGCCATTGTTTTAAACATAATTTATCTAATTGTAAACCATAAAGTTTAGTTTCTAATAATGGCCATGTTTAACAAGCAGCTTACAAAATTCCTACAAATTTAACAATCAGTTCTTGCAAACCAGTATGCACCAGTTCCAGTATACCATTCCCAGTAAAATGTCCCAGAACCTATTCTGTGGCTTATGGAATATCAGCTTTACAGATAATAAAGAATTTCCTAGCAGGTTAGGAAAATGACTAATTTGGGGGATTCACACAAACCAAACGTCATAGAGGCAAACTGGATGGCTTTTGTTCCTCAGCTCAGTAAATACACTAATAAGGGTCTGTTAAAGCAAACTAAATATGGCCTGAGAAGGACTTCATACTTCTATATTTGAGTTCTTGTGGACTAACTGTAACCTAGTGTAATAAACAAGATTGAAAACCTAACCTAAGAGTATGCACCTATAACAATAGCTAAGTCTTTGCCAATCCCAGCGGCCATATTTCAACCACTCATAGACCGCTAAGCATTCGAACTGTGTTCAGATAAGGCAAATGCCAACCTGTAGCCAATCCAGCTGTTTCTGTACGTCACTGTTGATTTCTGTATGTCAATTCCCTTTTTTTTTGGTCTATAAATTTGTTCTGACCATGAGGCGTCCCTCGAGTCTGAATCTGCTGTGATTCTGGGGCTGTCTGATTCGCGAATCGTTCATTGCTCAATTAAACTCCTTTCAATTTAATGCAGCTGAAGTTTCTCTTTTAAAAGGCCATAAAATAATCTGACACATAAAAGTACATTACAGATATGGAGGATTTACAAGTTAAGTCTCAAACCAGAAGGCTCTGGTTTTTGAAGTCTGTAACAAGGATGTATTGGTGTATTAACATCTCTTATACATGATATAAATAAAACAAAATTTCAAACTAGTTATATGGAATCAGAAAAATCTTGAAACAATTTAGGAGGTCAAATCTGCCTGCTAGAAACAAACTTGACCATAAAGAAAAACTGAAAACACAACTAATACCCCGCCGGGCCACATCCCATGGGGGAGTGGAGGGAGAAAACCACTTTGCACCCAGAGACAAAACAAAACACAAAAACCAGGATTACTCTGTATAGTTCTAGTCCCAAAAATATGAAACCCTGAACAATTCCTGTAATGACTGCCTCACAAAAATATCTCTATCCCTAACTTTTGAAATGCTAATGACTGAATATATGTCTCAACCTTTGTAAATACTAATATCACACAAGAAAAATATTGTTTTTCCACCATAAACAGTAAACTCAGTGATTTAGTAATTTTTTCCTTTAAATACTTGTTGCATTTTTTATTGGATAAGTCTGTCTTTCTAAAGCCTGGATTCCCTTGCAAAATGTACTACAAATAAAGTTGCTTTCTCTTCTAAATGCTTTTATCTGAGTCTTTGATAGTAACTTTCTTATTTGTCCCTGTTTTTTTTTGGTCTTACATACCTATTGCTATGATCTGAATGTTCACGTCCCACTGAAATACATATGTTGAAAACCTAATCCCTAGTGTGATGATTATGCAATTAGGTCATGAAGGTGGGGTCCTCATCTTCATGTGAGGACCCCAGGTCCACATTTCAACATGTGAGGACCCAGCAAGAAGGCACCATCTATAAGAAATCAGGCCCTCACCAGACACCAAAGATGTCAGCATCTTGACGTTAGACTTCCCAGCCTCCAGAACTGAAAAAAATCTATGTTTGTTGTTTACAAGCCACCGGGTCTATGGTGTTTTGGTACAGCAGCCCAAGGACTAAGACAACTGCCTAGGTTCTGCTCCCAGTCATGGCCATGTATTAACAGCTCCTATCAGACCAATCTTCCCACAGGTCGCAACAGTGAGCTCTGGACAGAAAATAAAAACATCTTTCTAAAGCCACAAAAGAGCAACCAAAAGCAGGCAGATGCTGGAGGGGATTGGAAATTTGAAAGAGGGGAAAGGCACTAAGGGAGCATCCCATTTTTTATGGCTTTTATCCTGAGGGAAAGTCCCCAAATGCCACTATGCAGGGTAGCTAAAAGTCAGAAAGAAAACCAAAGTCTTACTAGCTTCAACCAAAGGATGGAGTTTGAGGGAAATACAGCTGCTGGAAAGCAGTGGGAGGAGGAAATCCTGAAAGGGAGAGAGCCAGAAAGCAGGAGCCCCAAATTGTTTGTATAAATTCTGACCAAATGTCCAGCTGATGCTGGAACCACATGTGTGTGAGTCAGGCTTGAAGCAGCCCAGCCAAGACTAAAAGATCTGAGCAGAAATGTGAGCTGCCATTCACAACAGGGAAGACAAAGTTTAGCTTTTGAATTCAGCCAAGTCAACTGCCTACCATTAAAAAAAAAAGAAAAATTCTCTTCAGAGAAACATAGCAGAACTCAGAATCTCTACAACATATTCACAATGTTCAGGATACAATTCGAAAATTATTCAATATTCAAAGAAAGAAGAAGACACTACTCATATCAAGAAAAAGAATAAAATCAGTAGAAATCAACCCTGAAATGATTCATACATTGGAATTAGTAGACAGGGTTATAAAACAATTATTACCACTAAGCTCCAGGACATAAAGAAAAATATGCTTGGAAAATATCCTCATTAATAAATGGAAAAATAGGAATTGTCAGCAGGTAAATAGAAACCATAAATAAAGAACTAAATAGAAATTATAGAACTGAAAAGCCCATGTCTAAAATTTTAAAATTACTAGATAGGGGCCAGGCGTGATGGCTCATGCCTATAATCCCACCATTTTAAGAGGCTGGGGCAGGAGGATTGCTTGAGGCCAGGAGTTTGAGACCAGTCTGGGTGACATAGTGAGACCTAATGTCTACAAAAAATTTTGAAAAATTAGCCAGGCATAGTGGCACCTGTAGTTCTTGCAGTCCTACTCAGGAGGCTGAGGCAGTAGAACTGCTTAAGCCCAGGAGCTTGACTATAATGAGCTATGATTGTGCCACTGCCCTCCAGCCTGCACAACAAAGCAAGACTCTGGCCCTCTCCCAAAAAAAATTACCTAATGGCTTAATAGCAGAATGAAGATACCGAAGAAAGTGTCAATGAACTTGAAGATTGATTAAAAGACAGATAAATTGGAATGATCTAAGATGGCTGATCGCTAACATCTCGGGATTGTAGCTCCCAGTGAAAGCGCAGAGGAGAGGACGTCACACTTTGAGACGAATTTTTGTCGCTCACGGACCAGAAGATTCACAGTGGAGGAGCCCCACAGGTCGCCAGTGCGACCCTTGTGGCTGGTGCAGCGGTTTTGCCGGCGCCTCGCGGCAGCTCTTAGTGCAGAGTAAACGGGACTGGTTCCCTTTCAGTCCGACGTTTGGAGCTCCGGGAAGGCAGAGTCGCCTATTAGGGACTCAAAAAGGCAGACTTCCCGGGCAGAAAAGCACCATCAGTCTTAACGTGGCTGTTTTGGCTGGCGCAGTGGGTTGCTCAGATTTTGGCCCTGGGAATTAACAAATTGGATGTCTACTCAGAGACCTAATTTGAAAGTTGGTCATTACAAAGACGACAGGTGGATAAACTTACAACAATGGGAAGAAACCAGTGTAAAAAGGCTGAGAATACTCAAAATCAGAATGCCTCTCCCTCTACAGAGGATCACAGTTCCTCATCAACAAGGGAACAAGGTTTGATGGAGAATGAGTGCATTCCACTAACAGAATCAGGCTTCAGAAGGTGGATAATAAGAAACTCCTGTGAGTTAAAAGAACATGTGTAGCCCAATGTAAAGAAACTAAGAACTTTGAAAAAAGGTTT
Source organism: Saguinus oedipus (assembly GCA_031835075.1). NCBI lineage: Eukaryota > Metazoa > Chordata > Mammalia > Primates > Cebidae > Saguinus > Saguinus oedipus. Next base: position 43,063,232 of record CM063188.1, read on the forward strand.
GATGAAATCCTAATGAGAACAGACAATTTAGAGAGGAATATAAGTGAATTAATGGAACTGAAGAATACAATACGGGAACTCCGAGAAGTATGCATAGGTTTTAACACTCGAATTGAACAAGCAGAATAAAGGATATCAGAGGTCAAAGCTCAACTTAAGGAAATAAAACAAGAAGACAAGAATAGAGAAAAAAAGATAAAAAGGAATGAGCAAAGTCTCCAAGAAATATGGGACTATGTGAAAAGACCTAATTTACGTTTGATAGGTATACCTGAATGCGACGGAGAGAATGAATCCAAGCTGGAAAATACTCTTCAGGATATATATTCAGGAAAACTTTCCCAACCTAGCAAATCAGGACAATATTCAACCCCAGGTAATACAGAGAACACCACAAAGATATTCCTCAAGAAGAGCAACCCCAAGGCACATAATCATTAGATTCACCAGGGTTGAAATGAAGGAGAAAATACTAAGGGCAGCCAGAGAGAAAGGTCAAGTTACCCACAAAGGGAAGCCTATCAGACTTACAGCAGATCTCTCAACAGAAACCCTACAAGCCAGAAGAGAGTGGGGGCCAATATTCAACATCCTTAAAGAACAGAACTTTCAGCCCAGAATTTCATATCCAGCCAAACTAAGCTTCATAAGTGAAGGAAAAATAAAATCCTTTGCGAACAAGCAAGTACTCAGAAATTTTATGACCACCAGGCCTGCTTTACAAGAGCTTCTGAAAGAAGCATTGCACATAGAAAGGAACAACCAGTATTAGCCTTTCTAAAAATATACCAAAAAGTAAACAGCATCAACATTAAGAATAGTTTACATCAACGAATGGATACAACAGCCAGTTAACATCAAATGGCAGTAATCCTAAATTTAAATTAACTAAATCCCCCAATCAAAAGATACAGCCAAAACCCAACAGTATGCTACATCCAGACCCATTTCACATGCAAAGATACACAAAGACTCAAAACAAAGGGATGGAGAAAGATTAACCAAGTAAATAAATGGAGAGCATAAATAAATAAATAAAAAGGAGGAGTTGCAATTCTCGCATCTGATAAAATAGATTTTAAAGCAACAAAGATATAATGGTAAAAGGATCAATGCAACAATAAGAGCTAATGATCCTAACACCCAGATACATAAGACCTATAAAGAGACTTAGACTCAATGAGACAGAAAATTAATAAGGATATCCAGGACTTGAACTCAGATCCAGAACAAGTAAACTTAATAAATATTTATAGAGCTCTCCGCTTTAAATACACAAAACATACATTCTTGTCAATACCACATCACACCGACTCAGAGGTTTAAATGAAATATTGATCGGCCATTATTAATACTCATTTTTAGAATAAAGCAGCATTCCCGTTCTCTCTCCCTCTTTTTCTTCCTCTTTCTTCCTCTCCTTCACTACATTTTTTTCTTTCCTTCTCTCCTTTCAAAATAAAAAATTTAAAAAAAAGACAGATAAATTATCTAATTCAAAGATCAGAGAGCAAAAAATGGAAAAAAAACTGACAGAGCTTCAGGAACCTGTGGACCATTATGAAAAGATTTAACATAAGTACAATCAGCATACCAAAAGGCATGAAATAGAATGGGTTAGCCAAAACATTCAAGGAAGTAATAGCCAAACGCATCTCAAAATTGCTATGGCCCCATTTAAAGTACAAGCTTGATAAAAGCCAGGATTTTTGACTTACACCTCTTTAGCAGCCCACATCACACCTAACAAAGTTAGGCCACATACTAGATTCTCAACTAATATCAATTTATACATTCAGCATCAAAAATAATTATTTATTGAGTGCCTGCTGTGTGTAAAGCACCAGGAATAGTGTAGAGACACAAACATGTCCTGTGCTTAATGAAGGAATAGGGTTTTGAAAAAGGATAAGAGAAAGAAGCTTTTATTGTTTCTTTTTAAAGAAGGAAAGGGTTTCCAGTGGCCTCTGCTTTTCACTCTTTCCTAGGTAATCCATCATCATTTGCTCTAACTTTCTTATGGTGATAGCTGCTCAAAGAAGAATGTAACATTGTGATCCACAGTGAAAAGGGATGCCCTATCAGCTGGCCATGGTTACAGGTATGTCCTTCCAGAACCCCTTCAAACAGTGCTCTTCTCACCTAACTGATTAAAACAGCAGGGAAGCTTCTTCTATACAGTTTTCACTGTTTTTGCATGAAGTTGCCTTTACCTTTTAGGCAGAACTTATATTCTTTAAATTGCTGCAGATGATAGCTGTAACTATGACTTTTTTTTTTTTTTTTTGAGACAGAGTCTCGCTCTGTCGCCAGGCTGGAGTGCAGTGGCGCAATCTCGGCTCAATGCAACCTCCACCTCCCGGGTTCAAGCAATTCTCCTGCCTCAGCCTCCCCAGTAGCCAGAACTACAGGCTGCGCCACCACACCCAGCTAATTTTTGTATTTTTAGTAGAGACGGGGTTTCACCATGTTGGCCAGGATGGGCTCAATCTCTTAACCTCATGATCCGAGCACTTCAGCCTCCCAAAGTGCTGGGATTACAGGCGTGAGCCACCATGCCTGGCCACTATGACATATTTTTATCAGTCAGTAAAATATGGGAAAAAAAGAGCTGAGAAAGACTATTTCTCCACTTTGGAGAGAAAATACAGAGGTGTGTATAGCTCTCCAGAATCTAGAGGGTATAACATCAAAAGGAGGCTGGGCATAGTGACTCATACCTGTAATCTCAGCACTTTGGGAGGCTGAGGTAGGTGGATCACAAGGTCAGGAGTTCGAGACCAGCCTGATCAACATGATGAAACCCTGTCTCTACTAAAAACGCAAAAATTAGCTGGGCGTAGTGGTGGGCACCTGTAATCCCAGCTCCCAGGAGGTGGAGGTTGCAGTGAACCGAGATCACGCCATTGCATTCCAACCTGGGCAACAGAGCAAGACTCTGTCTCAAAAAAAAAAAAAAAAAAAGAAGAAGGAATATGTGTGTGTGAGAGAGAGGGGAGAGGGTCAGAAAGACAGAAGGAGGAAGGAAAGGCTCCTAACATTCCTTTCTCTGTGTGAATTACTGAAGCACTTCCCTGAATCTGTTTACAAACTGTCCACTAATTGTCTATGATTCTGAGAACCAACTTGTCTACAAATAAACTCAGTAAATATACCACAACTGATGTTTTGGTTCTACTGGTCTGATAGGCTCACCTCAAGTATGATTATAAATGTAAGGACATGGTTTCAGGCACAAAGCCTGAAACTATATGCCTGGAATCATAAATTTAGTAAATCCCCTCGAACTGAACTGCTGAGAATGTCCTATTTCTGTTAGAAAATAGAATTTACCCATAAAGATATAAGCAGAAATTAGATTTTGGTATGTTTACAGGAGCCTCTGAGTCTAGAAAGTGGCATTTATGAGTTTGGTTACAGATCTGTCACTGGCTGTTTATGTGACTCTCGTCAGTGCTTTAGTCTCTCCAGAGCCTGTTTAGTCAGCCGACCTGGGGATAATACTCTTTGCCATCTTTTTCACAGCAGCGCTGCATCTGTCATAATCATAATAGCTATCACTTATTGTGTTAGTACTGTGCATCAGGCACTATGATAAGCAGTCTACTTGCATTGTTTTTAATCCTAACAATCATCTTGAGGGTAGGTGGTGTTATTTAATTTGCAGATGACAATACTGAATCTCAGAGTTTTAACAACCTTTAATAAGTCACAATTAGTGAGTGGTGATGCCAGAATTTTACCAGGTGCCTCTCACTACATGATGCTAGTTTGCTTTTATTCACTTGGCATAGTCAATAAGAAAGAGCATTCTAGGTATGTATATGTATACACACATACACACATATATATGCATGCGAGTGTATGTGTGTATACAGAAAAAAAAGAAACTTAGGTGACTACATTCAAGAAGTACAGACCTACATGGAAGATGAAATATGTCCCAAATCATCTAGAGAGTGTAAACAAAACACAGTGAAAACTACAGGTGGCACTTAAGGACTACACATAAAACACAATGTGTTACAGGCTCATGCCTGTAATCCCAGCACTTTGGGAAGCAGAGGCAGGAGGATAGCTTAAGCCCAGGAGTTTGAGACCAGGCTAGGCAACATGGCAAGGCCCCATCTCTACATAAAACACAAAAATTAGCCAGGCATGGTGGCATGTGCCTGTAGTCCCAGCTTCTGGGGAGGCTGAGGTGGGAGGATCGCTTGAGCTGAGGACTTAGAGGCTATAGTGAGCCATGATCACACCACTGCATTCCAGCCTGAGCAATAGAGCCAGACTCTGTCTCAAAACAAACAAACAAAAAATACAAAGTAAGAGAATATTTGAGATGCCCGTGGTAACCCATGGAAATCACTGGAGACTGACAGTTTTAATATTGTATACACCCTCACCTAGATAATAAACCACATCAAAGGGAAAGAGTCCCATACACACACCTGACAAGAAGGAAAAAGAGCTGTGCATTCCCTACTGCATGATTTCTAATGTAACTCGAAAACAAGTTCCCAATGTTCCCAAATCAGAAGCATTAGAAAACTGCAGTTTCACATGTTGGTGATAGTGGATGGGTACATGGGAATTCATTATACCAGTCTATCTTTCTTTGTGTGCTTAAAATTTTCCATAAAGTTTTAAAAGAAAGAACAGGGCTGGGTGTCATGGCTCATGCCTGTAATCCCAGAGCACTTTGGGAGCTGGAGACAGGACAAGCCTGCACAACATAGTTAAATTCTATCTTTACAAAATTTGTTTTAAATTAGCCAGGCATTGTGGCACCATCTGTGGTCCCAGCCACTCAGGAGGCTGGGGCAATGCTTGAGCCCAGGAGTTCAAGGCTGCAGTGAATAATGATCATGTCACTGCACTCCTGCCTGGGTGACAGAGTGAGAACTTGTCTCTAAAATAAAAAGTGAGGAGGGGGCAAGGGGAAGGAAAGAAGGTGGGGGAAGAGAAAGAGAAAGAAACATAGCAGTCTACCTGGGATAGAAGAAGGCTGATGCCTAGAAACAAAGAGAAATTCTGAAAGAATAAATGACCTACAAAGGAGCTTCTCTTCTCCTATTGGTCAGTAGTTGTAGTGTTTTAAGAGGAGAAACCTCAGTAAAGAAAAGGAAAGATCTTCCTGTTAAAACCTCACTTCTTACCTGTAAGGGATTCTGAATAACCAAGAAAAGCTACCATTTTGGAAGGTGCACCCAGTGGCCCAATATGGAGAAGCAGAGAGTGACTATCTAAGTTTATGAACAAAGGGCAGGTATGTAACAGAGGACTCTTTCCAATAAACTCAACTACATCCCAGAAAGATGCTTAAAAATATCAGTAGGAATATAAAAATGTCCAGCACTCAATATGCTGGAATTGTCAATGTCTGGCATCCAATCAAATACAGACACAAAGAAACAAGAAAACTGACCCTTTGCAAGAAGAAAGATCAGTTAAGATAAATTGACCCAGAACTGATCCATCTTTTAGAATTCACAGTCAATGACATGAAAAATAATCATTACAACTATATTATATATGTTCAAAAGTTAAGTAAATACATGAAGTATGTTTTTTGAAGACTCATCAAACTTCTAGAGACTAAAACTATAAAATCTGAGATAAAAATACATGGCTGGGATTAACAGCAAAGTAGATACTACAGAAGAAAAGATTAGTGAACTTGAAGACATATCAATAAAAGTTATCCAAAATGAAACACAGAGAAGAGTATTCATGAATTGTAAACAGCCTGATATACAAGAAACTGGAGTCCCCAAAAGGTAGGAGAAACAAGGACATAAAAATATTTGAAGAAATAATGGCTAAAATTTATGTAAATTTTATAAAATTTACAAATTTGATAAAACTACAAAGTCACAGATACAAGCTTCACAAATCCCAACATGAAGAAAATGACACCAACACACATCATAGTCAATGTGCTCAAAACTAGTGATAAAGAGAAAAATCTATTTTTTTATTTTATTTTGTTTTATATTTTTCTGGGATGACATTTAGCTCTTGTTGCCCAGGCTAGAGTGCAATGGTGCGATCTCATCTCACTGCAACCTCCACCTCCCAGGTTCAAGCAGTTCTCCTGCCTCAGCCTTCAGAATAGCTGGGATTACAGGCACGCACCACCAATCCCAGTTAATTTTTGTATTTTTAGTAGAGATGGGATCTCACCATGTTGGTCAGGCTGGTCTCAAACCCCTGACCTCAGGTGATCTGCCTGTCTTGGACCTTCAAAGTGCTGGGATTACAGGTGTGAGCCACCATGCCCAGTGAAGAGAAAAATCTTAAAAGTAGAAAAAACTAGATACATGCAAATTTCTCATCGGAAACAATGCGAGCAGGGAAGGAGGCAGAGCAAGATGGCCAAATAGAAGCCTTTACTGATTGTCATCCCCACAGGAACACCAAACTTAACAGCTATTTATACAAAAAAGCACCTTCAGAAGAACCAAAAATCGGCCAGATGTGCTGGCTCATGTCTGTAATCCAGAACTTTGGGAGGCCAAGGCAGGCAGATCACTTGAGGTCAAGAGTTCGAGACCAGCCTGGCCAACATAGTGAGACCTCATCTCTACTAAAAAAAACCACAAAAATTAGCTGGGTATGGTGTCATGTGCCTATAATTCCAGCTACTCGGGAGGCTGAGGCATGAGAATCCCTTCAACCAGGGAGGCAGAGGTTGCATTGAGCCAAGATCAAGCTGCTGTATTCTAGCCTGGGCAACAGAGCAAGACTCCATCTCAAAAAGAAAAAAAAAATGAAAATGAGGTGAGTGATCACAGTACCTGGCTGTGGTTGTTGTTGTTGTTGTTGTTGTTGTTTTGTTTTGTTTTTTTCAGACAAGAGTCTCGTTCTGTCACCCAGGCTAGAGTGCAGTGGTATGATCTCTGCTCACTGCAACCTCTGCCTCCCAAGTTTAAGCGATTCTCATGCCTCAGCCTAGAGTAGCTAGGATTACAGGCACGCACCCATTACGCCCGGCTAATTTCACAGTACCTGGTTTTAACTTCATATCACTCAAAGAGGCACTGGAGAGGATAGAAAAGACAGTTTTGAATTGCCAACACCACCCCTCTCCATCCCCCTGCCAGTGGCCAGCTGTGTGGCACAGAGAGAGAATCTGTGTGCTTGATGAAGGGAGAGTCCATTGACTATGAGATGTTGCATTGGAATGCAGTGCTGCCAACACTGGGCAGAACTCAGCTGGAGCCCAAGGAGGGATGATTTAGATAAACCCTAGCCAGGAGGAAATGCCCACTCTATAGGTCAGAACTTGAATTTTGACAAACTTGCCAACACAGGCTAATGTACTCTGAGCCCTAAAAACTTGAAAGACCATCTAGGCCACAGAGTGCAACTCCTAGGTGAGTTCTAGAGCTATCCTGGGCTCGGAGCCAATGGACTTGAGGAGCACATGACCTGTGAGACACCAACTGAATTGGCTAAGGGAGTGCTTGCATCATCCCTCCCCCAACACCAGGCAGTACAGCTCACAGCTCCAGAATTGACCCCTTCCTTCTGCTTAAGGAGAGGAAACAGTAAAGAAGACTTTGTTTTGCAACCTGGATATGAGCACAGCTACAGAAAGATAGGGCACTAGGGAGAATCATGAGGTTCCCATTCTAGGGTCTAGCTCCTAAACAACGTTTCTAGACACACTCTAGGCCAGAAGGGAACCTGCTACCTTAAGAGAAGAATGCAGTCCTGATAGGATTCATCATCTGCTGACTAAAGAGCCCTTCTGCTCTAAATAATCAGCAGTGGTAATCAGATAGTACATACTGTGGGCCTTGGGTTAGACTCAGACATGCTGGCTTCAGTTGTGATCCAGCACATTCACAGCTGTGCTGGTTACAAGGAGAGACCCTTTCTGCTTGAGAAATGCAGAGGAAAGAATAAAGAGGACTTTGTCTGGAGCTTAGGTACCTGCTTGGCCAAGATGGGGAAGAGCACCAACCAGGCTTCTTGGGGTCCCTGATTCCAAGCTTCAATTCTTGAACAGCATCTCTAGACCTACCCTGGGCCAGAGGGGAGCCCACTACCCTGAAGGGTGAATCCCAGGCCTGACAGCATTCAACACAAGCTGACTGAACAGCCCTTGAGCCTCAGGTAAACTATAAAGCAAAATCTGTCAGATTAATAGCAGATTTCTCAGCAGAAACCCTACAAGCTAGACGGGACTAGGGTCCTATTTTTAGTCTCCTTAAACAAAATAATTATCGACCAAGAATTTTGTATTCAGTGAAATTAAACTTCATAAATGAAGGAAAGATATGGTCTTTTCCAGACAAATAACTGCCAAGAGAATTCCTCACTACCAAGCCAGCACTACCAGAAGTGCTAAAAGGAGCTCTAAATTTCAAAACAAATCCTTGAAATACACCAAAATAGAACCTCCTTAAAAAATAAAGCTCACAGGACCTATATAAAAATAACACAATGAAAAAAGAAAAACCAAGGTATTCAGGCAAAAAATAGCATGATGAATAGAATCGTACCTTACATCTCAATATCAACATTGAATGTCAATGTCCTAAATGCTCCACTTAAAAGACACGGAATGGCAGAATGGATAAGAATTCATCAACCAAGTTTTGCCGTCTTCAGGAGACTCACCTAACATATAAGGACGTGCATAAACTCGGAGGAGGCGGAGTCAACTTCCGGCCCGGTGGGGCTGGGCTGTGGCTGCAGTTCCTTGAAGTGGGGTGGGGCTCTTGGCGTGCGATTTGGTGTGGGCTGTGTACTACCAGGGTAGAAGTTAGGGTTCCTTTTTGTTCAGGAAGCAGTGGAACGAGCCTTTCGTAACAGGGCAAGGAGGGGTGGGACTTAGGGTTCGCGATGATCTGTTCCAGCGGCTCAGCGCCTGCGCTGCCACAAGGGACCCAGTGTGCAAGATCTGTCCACGTTCCAGCCTGCCCCTGCAGGCTTTAGTGAAGCAGGAGTTCCAGCCCATCCAGGATTACCACTGTGGCAACTGGTATGTGCAACATCCCAGCTCTTACCTTCTTTCTGGCTGCAGTTATGGCTGTGCAGTAGGTGGAAATGGACCGGACTGTTTTCCTGCATGTGAGACCCCTCAACACACAGCTGGAACTTTGGTTATGCCTAAGGAAACCACAGCTCTAGCTGAAAACCAAGATGAAGACCCACTAGAAGGGGCAAGAATAATCTTACAACACATTGATATCCGAACAAATGAAATCAACTTATGGCAAATACTTTTTTCATAATTAAAAAATGAAGTGGAGCTGCTGATCCAAGATGGCGTGGTAGGAACAACTCAGGATTGCAGCTCTCAGTGAAGGCGCAGAGGGTGAGTCCTAGCCTCATTTTCAGATGGACCTTTGTTGCCCACAGAACGGGGAAATTCCGAGGTGTAGGAGAGACACGGGACACCAGCACAGCCCTTTCAGCTTGCGTGGCTGTTTATTTATTGTGGCACAATAAATCACACAGATCCCGGTGCCCTAGCAGCAGGCAACTGAAACACCTATGAGAGAGTCAACCATTCAACTTAAAAAAAAAAGAGAGAGAGAGAGAGAAAGGACTCTGAGGCAGGGAGCCAGGTGATCAGCTCGGCAGGTCCCACCCCCACAGGGACAAACAAAACAGCGATTCGAAATGCTCGAGGTTGAGAGTTTTACTGCAGGCTCAGCTGAATCCAGGATGGTGCAGCTCGGTTGGGGAGGGGCGTCTGCCACTACGGATGCATACCGCCCCTACTGAGGTACATGCCCATTGCAGAAGAAGCCTGCCATTGCCGAGGCAACCCACCATAACAAAGAGACTCCGCCAACAAGGCGGAGCCCACCACAGTAGGGCGGAGCCCCGCGGCAGCAAGGCTGACCCCATGGTAGCAGAGCAGACCCTCGGCAGGCAAATAGTGACTAGGCTGCCTCTTAGCTGGACAGGACAGTGCAATAGATACTCATAAAGGAAGCCCCAACTCCCTGAGACAGAGCATCAGAGGAAAAAAAAGCGGCGGTTATAAGTTCTGCAGCAGCAGACCTAAACAAACCCGCCCAACAACGCTGAATGAACAACGGAGCTCACAGCTCAGCACTGGAGCTCCTATAAAGGACAGACTGTCTCCTCAAGCAGCTCCCTGACCCCTGTATATCCAAAGATTCACCTCAGAAAAGGACTAATCAGACTGACATTTGGCGGGCATCATTCTGGGACAAAGACAGCAGAAGAAGAAACTGGTAGCATCCCTCACTGTTCCGCAGCTGCTACAGGTGTACCCCAGACAGGCAGGGCCTGGAGTGGACCTCAGCAGTCGTACAACAGAGTGGTTAGACTGTTAGAAAGAAAACTAAGTAACAGAAATACTTCATCATCAACAATCTGGGCGTCCACTCAGAGACCCAATTGAAAAGTCAGCAACTACTAAGACGACAGGTGAATAAATCCACAAAGATGGAAAGAAACCAGCACAAAAAGGAGGAAAACACCTGAAACCAAAACACCTCACCTCCTACAAAAGACCAAAACTCCTCACCAGCAAGGGAACAAAGCTGGACAGAGAATGAGTGTGACAAAATGATAAAATCAGACTTCAGAAGGTGGATAATGAGAAACTTCAGTGAGCTAAAAGAACATGTTCTAAATCAATACAAAGAAACTAAGAACCTTGAAAAAAGATTTGAAAAAAGATTCGAGGAAATGATAACAAGAATGGACAACTTAGAGAGGAATATGAATGAATTGAAGGAGCTGAAAAACACAACACAAGAACTTCGTGAAGCATGCACAAGTTTCCACAGCCGAATCGACCAAGCAGAAGAAAGAATATCAGAAGTCGAAGATCAACTCAATGAAATAAAACAAGAAACCAATATTAGAGAAAAAAGCACAAAAAGGAATGAACAAAATCTCCAAGAAATGTGGGACTATGTGAAGAGACCTAACCTACGTTTGAAAGGTGTACCAGAATGTGACGAAGAGAATGAATCCAAGCTGGAAAACACTCTTCAGGATATTATCCAGGAAAATTTCCCCAACCTAGCAAGGCAGGCCAATACTCAACTCCAGGAAATACAGAGAACACCACAAAGATATTCCACAAGAAGAGCAACCCCAAGGCACATAATCATCAGATTCGCCAGGGTTAAAATGAAAAAGTAAATACTAAGGGCAGCCAGAGAGAAGGGTCGGGTCACCCACAAAGGGAAGCCCATCAGACTCACAGCAGATCTCTCAGCAGAAACTCTACAAGCCAGAAGAGAGTGGAGGCCAATATTCAACATCCTTAAAGAAAAGAACTTTCAACCCAGAATTTCATATTCAGCCAAACTGAGCTTCATAAGTGAAGAAAGAATAACATCTTTTGCCAACAAGAAAGTACTCAGAGATTTTGTCACCGCCAGGCCTGCTTTACAAGAGCTCCTGAAAGAGGCACTACACATAGAAAGGAACAACCAGTACCAGCCATTCTAAAAACATACCAAATGCTAAAGAGCATCAACAAAATGAAGAATCTGCATCAACCAATGGGCAAAACAGCCAGTTAGCATCAAAATGGCAGTATCAAATTCACACATAACAATATTAACTCTAAATGTAAATGGGCTAAATGCACCAATCAAAAGACACAGACTGGCAAATTGAATAAAAAACCAAAACCCATTGGTGTGCTGTATCCAGGAAACCCATCTCATATGCAAGGATACACAAAGGCTCAAAATAAAGGGATGAAGGAAGATTTACCAAGCAAATGGAGAGCAAAAAAAAAAGCAGAAGTTGCAATTCTCGTCTCTGATAAAATAGACTTTAAAGCAACAAAGATCAAAAAAGACAAAAAAAGGTCATTACATAATGGTAAAAGGATCGATACAACAAGAAGAGCTAATGATCCTAAATATATATGGACCCAATACAGAAGCAGCCAGATATATAAGGCAAGTTCTTAATGACTTACAAAGAGACTTAAACTCCCATACAATAATATTGGGAGACTTTAACACTCCACTGTCAATATCAGACAGATCAACCAGACAGAAAATTAACAAGGATATCCAGGGCTTGAACTCAGACCTGGAACAAGCAAACCTGATAGACATTTACAGAACTCTCCACCCCAAATCCACAGAATATACATTCTTCTCAGCAGTACATCACACCTACTCCAAAATTGACCACATAATTGGAAGTAAATCACTCCTCAGCAAATGCAAAACAACTGAAATCATAACAAATAGTCTCTCAGACCATAGTGCAATCAAGTTAGAACTCAGAATTCAGAAACTAACTCAGAACCGCACAGCTTCATGGAAACTGAACAACTGGCTCTTGAAAGTTGATTGGATAAACAATGAAATGAAGGCAGAAATAAAGAAGTTCTTTGAAACAAATGAGAACGAAGACACAACATGCCAGAATCTCTGGGACACATTTAAAGCAGTCTCTAGAGGAAAATATATAGCAATAAGTGCCCACATGAGAAGAGTGGAGAGATCCAAAATTGACACCCTATCATCAAAATTGAAAGAGCTAGAGGAGCAAGATCAAAAAACCTCAAACCCTAGCAGAAGACAACAAATAACTAAGATCAGAGCAGAACTGAAGGAGATAGAGACATGAAAACCTCTTCAAAAAATCAATAAATCCAAGAGCTGTTTTTCTAAAAGATCAACAAAATAGACAGACCACTAGCCAGACTGATAAAAAAGAAAAGAGAGAACAACCAAATAGATGCAATAAAAAATGATAAAGGGGAAATCACAGATTCCACACAAATTCAAACCATCATCAGAGAATACTACAAACAACTCTATGCACACAAACTAGTAAACCAGGAAGAAATGGATAAATTCCTGGACACCTGTGTCCTCCCAAGCCTAAACCAGGAGGAAGCCAAAACTATGAATACACCAATAACAAGGTCTGAAGTTGAGGCAGCAATTAAGAGCCTACAACACAAAAAAAGCCCAGGTCCAGATGGGTTCATAGCCGAATTCTACCAGACACACAAAGAGGAGCTGGTACCATTCCTTCTGAAACTATTCCAAATAATCCAAAAAGAGGGAACCTTCCCAAATCATTTTATGAGACCAACATCATCCTGATACCAAAACCTGGCAGAGATTCAACAAGAAAAGAAAACTTCAGGCCAATATCCATGATGAACATACATGCAAAAATCTTCAATAAAATACTGGCAAACTGATTGCAACAGTACATTAAAAAACTTATCCATCATGATCAAGTAGGATTCATCCTGGGGATGCAAGGCTGGTTCAACATATGCAAGTCTATAAACATAATTCACCACATAAAAAGCAGCAAAAACAAAAACCACATGATTATCTCAATTGACGCAGAGAAGGCATTTGACAAAATTCAACAGCCCTTTATGCTAAAAACCCTCAATAAACTCGGTATTGATGGAACATATCTCAAAGTAATAAAAGCTATTTACGACAAACCAACAGCCAGTATCATAATGAATGGGCAAAAACTGGAAGCATTCCCTTTGAAATCTGGCACTAGACAAGGATGCCCTCTCTCACCACTCCTATTCAACATAGTACTGGAAGTTCTAGCCAGAGCAATCAGGCAAGAAAAAGAAATAAAGGGTATTCAAATAGGAAAGGTGGAAGCCAAATTGTCTCTATTTGCAGACGACATGATAGTATACCTAGAAGACCCCATCACCTCAGCTCAAAAGCTCCTGAAACTGATAAGCAACTTCAGCAAAGTCTCAGGATATAAAATCAATGTGCAAAAATCACAAGCATTCCTATACACCAATAACAGACTGAAAGAGAACCAAATCAAGAACAAACTGCCATTCACAATTGCTACAAAGAGAATAAAATACCTAGGAATACAACTAACAAGGAACGTAAGGGACCTCTTCAAAGAAAACTACAAACCACTGCTCAACGAAATAAGAGAGGACACAAACAGATGGAGAAACATTCCATGTTCATGGTTAGAAAGAATCAATATCATGAAAATGGCAATACTGCCCAAAGTAATTTACAGAATCAATGCTATCCCCATCAAGCTACCATTGAATTTCTTCACAGAACTGGAAAAAAACACCATGAACTTCATATGGAACCAAAAGAGAGCCCTCAAAGCCAAGTCAATTCTCAGCAAAAAGAACACAGTGGGAGACTTCAAACTATACTACAAGGCTGCAGTAATCAAAACAGCATGGTACTGGTACCAAAACAGAGATATAGACCAATGGAACAGAACAGAGGCATCGGAGGCAAAACAACATATCTACAACCATATAATCTTTGATAAACCAGACAAAAACAAGCAATGGGGAAAGGATTCCCTGTTTAATAAATGGTGTTGGGATAACTGGTTAGCCATGTGCAGAAAGCAGAAACTGGACCCCTTCCTGACACCTTACACTAAAATTAACTCCAGATGAATTAAAGACTTAAACATAAGACCTGGCACCATAAAAACCCTAGAAGAAAATCTAGGCAAAACCACTCAGGACATAGGAGTAGGCAAGAACTTCATGACCAAAACACCAAAAGCATTGGCAACAAAAGCCAAAATAGACAAATGGGACCTAATCAAACTCCACAGCTTCTGCACGGCAAAAGAAACAGTCACTAGAGTGAATCAACAACCATCAGAATGGGAAAAAATCTTTGCAGTTTACCCATCTGACAAAGGGCTGATATCCAGAATTTACAAAGAACTCAAACAGATTTCTTTGAAATCAACAAACAAGCCCATTCAAAAATGGGCAAAGGATATGAACAGACACTTTACAAAAGAAGACATACATGAGGCCAACAAACATATGAAAAAATGCTCATCATCACTGGTCATTAGAGAGATGCAAATCAAAACCACATTGAGATACCATCCCACGCCAGTTAGAATGGCGATCATTTGGAAAATGATGGAAACATTTTGGAAACAACAGATGCTGGAGAGGATGCAGAGAAATAGGAACACTCTTACACTGTTGGTGGGAGTGTAAATTAGTTCAACCATTGTGGAAGACAGTGTGGCGATTCCTCAAGGACCTAGAAATAGAAATTCCATTTGACCCAGCAATCCCCTTACTGAGTATATATCCAAAGGATTATAAATCGTTCTACTATAAGGACACATGCACACGAATGTTCAGTGCAGCACTGTTTACAATTGCAAAGACCTGGAACCAACCCAAGTGCCCATCGATGACAGACTGGACTGGGAAAATGTGGCACATATACACCATGGAATATTATGCAGCAATCAGAAATGATGAGTTTTTGTCCTTTGTAAGGACATGGATGAATCTGGAGAACATCATTCTCAGCAAACTGACACAAGAACAGAAAACGAAATACCACATATTCTCACTCATAGGCAGGTGAGAAAAATGAGAACACATGGACACAGGGAGGCGGGTACTACACACTGGGGTCTATTGGGGGGAATAGGGGAGGGACAGCCTGGGGAGAAATGCCAAATGTGGGTGAAGGGGAGGAAGGCAGCAAAACACACTGCCATGTGTGTACCTATGCAACTATCTTGCACGTTCTGCACACGTACCCCAAAACCTAAAATGCAATAAAAATTTTTTAAAAAAGGACGTACATAAACTTAAGGTAAAAAGGTGGAAAAAGATATTCCATGCAAGGAAACAGCAAAAGCAAGCAGGGGTAACTATTCTTATATTAGACAAAAGAAACTTTGAAGCAACAGCAGTTAAAAGAGACAAAGAGGTATATTATATAATGATTATGTAATGAGAAAAGAACTACTACTCCATTAGGAAAATGTTACAATTATAAATATATATGAACCTAACACCAGAGCTCCCCAATTTACAAAACAATTACTACTAGACCTAAGAAATTAGATAAACAGCAACACAATAGTAGTGGGGGACTTTAATACTCCACTGACAGCACTAAACAGGTCACCAAGACAGAAAGTCAACAAAGAAACAATGGACTTAAAACTATACCCTACAACAAATGGATGTAACAGATATTTACAGAACATTCTACCCAACAAATGCAGAATATACATTCTATTCATCAGCACGTGGAACATTTTCCAAGATAGACCATATGGTGGCCACAAAACAAGTCTCAGTAAATTTAAGAAAATTGAAATTATATCAAGTACTCTCTTCGAACACAGTGAAATAAAATTGGAAATCAATTCCAAAAGGAACCATCAGAACCAAGCAAATACATGGAAATTAAATAACCTGCTCCTGAATGACTGTTGGGTCAACAATAAAATCAAGATGGAAATTTTAAAATTCTTTGAACTGAACAATAGTGATGCAACCTATCAAAACCTCTGGGATACAGCAAAAGTTGTTGTCTTCTTTTTGCTTAGGATAGCTTTGGCTATTCCGGGTCTTTTGTGGTTTCACATAAATTTTAGGAATTTTTTTTCTATTTCTATGAAGAATATCATTGGTATTTTGATAGAAATTGCATTGACTCTGTGGATTGCTTTGGGGTGGTATGGACATTTTAATAATATTGATTCTTCCAATCCATGAACATGGACTATCTTACCAGCTTTTGGTGACTTCTTCAGTTTCTTGCATCAGTGTTTTACAGTTTTCATAAATCTATAAATCTTTCGCTACTTTGGTTAAATTCTAGGTATTTTAACCCATTTCCTATTTAAACAAAAAAATTTCATCTTGCTGTCTGTGCTCATTTCTCAGGGCAAATGGGAAATGGATTAAATTTATTTGTTGCTATTGTAAATGGCACTACTTTCTTGATTTCTTTTTCAGACTGTTCACTGTTGACATATAGAAACGCTACTGATTTTTGTATGATGATTTTGTATCCTGAAACTTTACTGAATTTGTTTACTAGTTCTGATAGTTTTCTTTTTTCTTTTTTCTTTTTTTTTTTTTTCTTTTTTTTTTTAAGACAGAGCTTGGCTCTTGCTGCCCAGGCTGGAGCACAGTGGCACAATCTCGGGTCCCTTCAACCTCCACCTTCTGGTTTCAAGCGATTATTCTACCTCAGCCTCCTGCGTAGCTGGGATTACAGGCACCCGCAACTATGCCCGGCTAATTTTTGTATTTTTAGTAAAGACAGGGTTTCACCATGTTGGCCAGGGTGGTCTTGAATGCCTGACCTCATGATCCACCAGCCTCAGCCTCCCAAAGTGCTAGGATAACAGGCGTGAGCCACTGTGCCCCGCCAGTTCTGATAGTTTTCTTAGCAGAGTCTTTAGGTTTTTCTGAATATAAGATCATATCATCTGCAAACAAGGATAATTTGACTTCTTCCTTCAATTCTGATGTACTTTGTTTCCTTCTCTTGACTGTTTGCTCCAGTTAGGACTTGTAGTACTATGTTGAATAACAGTGGTGAAAGACAGCATCCTTGTCTTGTTCCAGATATTTGAGAAAAGGCTTTCCGTTTTCTCCCTTCAGTATGATATTATCTGTGGATCTGTCCTATGTGGCTTTTGTTGTGTTGAGGTGTGTTCTTTTAATACCCAGTTTTTCAAAGGATTTTTATCATGAAAGGATGTTGAACTTTATCAAATGCTCTTTCAGCATCATCTTAAATTATCAAATAGTTTTTGTCCTTCATTCTGTTGATAGGATGTGTAACACTGATTGATTTGCACATGTTGAAACCCTTGCATCCCTGGGATAAATGATTGGTAATGATGAATAGTTTTTTTAAGGTATTGTTGAACTTGGGTTTCTAGTATTTGGTTGAGGATTTTTACATCAATGTTCATGAGGGACATTGCCCTGTAGTTTTCTTTTACTGATGAGGTTTTGTCTGGTTTATTGGTAATATTGGCCTCATAGTGCATAATGTACAAGTTTTAGGTTTACAAGTATTCCCTCCTCCTCTATTTTTTTTTTAATCATTTGGGTAGGATTGGTGTTATCAGTTTTAAATTTTTTGCTAAAATTCAGCAGCAAACCCTTCAGGTTCCAGGCTTTTCTTTGCTGACAATTTTTTTTTTTTTTTTTTTTTTTTAGATGGAGTTTCGCTCTTGTTACCCAGGATGGAGTGCAATGGCACAATCTCGGCTCACCGCAACCTCCGCCTCCTGGGTTCAGGCAATTCTCCTGCCTCAGCCTCCTAAGTAGCTGGGATTACAGGCACGCGCCAACATGCCCAGCTAATTTTTTGTATTTTTAGTAGAGATGGGGTTTCACCATGTTGACCAAGATGGTCTCGATCTCTTGACCTCGTGATCCACCCGCCTCAGCCTCCCAAAGTGCTGGGATTACAGGCGTGAGCCACTGTGCCCGGCCAACAAAATTTTTATTATGACTTCAATCTTATCACTTGTTATTTGCCTGTTCAGGTTTTGGATTTTTTTCATGGTTCAATCTTGGTAGGCTGTATATATCTAGGAATTTATTTGTTTCTTCTAGACTTTCTAATTTATTAGCATATAGCCACTAATGATCCTTTGAATTTCTGCAGTATCAGTTGTAATGTCTCACTTTCCATCTCTAATTTTCTTTATTTGAGCCTTCTTTCTTTTTTCTTAGTCTGGATAAAAGTTTGTCAATTTTATCTTTTCAGAAAACCAACTTTTTGTTTCACTGATCCTTTATATTATTTTCTTCATTTCAATCTCATTTATTTCTGCTCTGATCTTTATTATTTCTTTTCTTCTACTTATTTTGGGTTTGGTTTGCTCTTGCTTTTCTAGTTATTCAAGATACATCATTATATCATTTATTTGAATATTTTCTTCTTTTTTGATGTAGGCACTGATACCCACAAACTTCCCTGTACTGCTTTTGATGTATGCCATAGGTTTTGGTATGTTGTGTTTCCACTGTCATTTGTTTCAAGGAAACTTGCATTTTTTTTTTAACCTCTTCATTGACCCACTGGGCATTCAGGAGCATATTGTATAATTTCCCTGTGTTTTTGTAATTTCCAGAATTCCTCCTGTTGTTGGTTTTTAGTTTTATTTTATTGTGGCCAGAGAAGATACTTGATACTATTTTAATTTTTTGAATGTTTTGAGACTTGTTTTGTGCCCTAACATATGGTCCCCTTGAGAACAATCCATGTACTAAGGAAAAAAAATGTGTGTTCTGCAGCTATTGGATGAAATGTTCTGTAAATATCTATTCAGTCCATTTGGTCTATAGTGCAGATCAAATCCAATGTTTCCCTGTTGATTTTCTGTCTAGGGGATGTGTCCAATGCTGAAAGTAGCGTGTTAAAGTCTCCAGCTATTATTGTCAATCTCTCTCCTTAGCACTATTAATATTTCCTTTATATACCTGTGTGCTCTCATGTTGGGTACATATATATTTACAGTTGTTATATCCTCTTGCTGAACTGACTCCTTTATCATTATATAATGACCTTCTCTGTCTCTTTTTATAGTTTTTGTATTGAAACCTATTTTGTGTCACATAAGTATAGTACTCTTGTTCTTTTTAGGTTCCCATTGGCATAGAATACCTTTTCTCGTCCCCTTTATTTTCAGTCTACATGTGTCTTTATAGGTGAAGGGGTGAAGTGTGTTTCTTGTAGGCATCAGATAATTGGGTCATTTTTTTTTAAATCCATTTAGCCACTCTATGTCTTTTGATTGTTGAGTTTAGTCCATTACCAATTATTTATTATTGATAAGTAAGAACTTATTTCTGCCATTTTGTTGTTTCCTGGTTGTTTTGTAGTCTTCTCTTCCTTATTTCCTTCCTTCCTGTCTTCCTTTTAGTGAAAGTGATGATTTTCCTGTGGTATGTTTTAATTTCTTGCTTTTTTATTTTTTGGGTATCCATTGTATATTTTTAAATTTGAGGTTACCATGAGGCTTGCAAATAATATATTAAATAACAACTTGCAAGCCCATTTTTTTTATTTGAAAAATACAAACTAAGGCTTTTTCTTTAAGCATCTCTATCATCAAGAGTAAAAGGAAATAAGACACCTACAACTGAAGCTGAACCCTCCTTCTAATGAGAGATTAGCAGCTCTGGGCAATTTCACATAGCCCAGCAAAGATAGTTTCCTTGAATTATCATGAAAAACTGGCCCTAAAATTTATCAGGATGATTTATTCATGAGAATCATCTGAGATAGCCTTTAAAAATATAGATGTCCAGAATCTTAGGTGGTTGTGGGAGAGGAAAACTCCTGAATTCTGAATTTTGTGGTTTTTTATTTTTAATTTTTTTATTTCAATAGGTTTTTGGTGTCTGGTTACATGAATAAGTTCTTTAGGTGGTGATTTCTGAGATTTTGATGCATTCATCACCCTAACAGTGTATACTGTGACCAATGTGTAGTCTTTTATGCCTCACCACTCTCAATCCTTTTCCCCCAAGTCCCCAAAGTCCAACATATCATTCTTATACATTGTGTCCTCATAGCTTAGCTCTCACATATTGATAAGAACATATGATGTTTGGTTTTCCATTCCTGAGTTGCTTCACTTAGAATAGTAATCTCCAATTCCATCCAGGTTGCTGTGGATGCCATTATTTCACTCCATTTTATGGCTGAGTAGTATTCCATGGTATATATGCTACATTTTCTTTATCCACTCACTGATTGATGGGCATTTGGACTGGTTCTGTATTTTTGCAATTGCAAATTGTGCTGCTACAAACATGCACATGCAAGGACCTTTTTCATATAATGACTTCTATCATCATATAGCAAATGTGATAACACTCCATTTAAAATGGTTTTTATGCAAAAGATAGGCAATAACAAATGACGATGAGGACGCGGAGAAAAGGGAACCCTTGTACACTGCTAGTGGGAATATAAATTAGTACAAACATTACAAAGAACAATTTGGAGGTTCCTCAAAAAAAAAAATAGAGCTATCATATAATCCAGACATCCCATTGCTAGGGAAATACCCCCAAAAAAGGAAACCAGTATATCAAAGAGGTATCTACACTCCCATGTTTACTGCAGCACTATTCACAATAGCCAAGATTTGGAAGCAACCTAAGTGTCTATGAGCAAATAAATGGATAAAGAAAATGTGTGTATATACATAATGGAGTACTATCCAGCCCTAAAAAAGAATGAGATTCTGTCATTTGCAACAACATGAATGGAACTGGAGGTCATCATGTTAAGGAAATAAGCTAGGCACAGAAAGACAAACTTTACGTATTCTCACTCATTTGTAGGAGCTAAAAATTAAGCAACTGAACTCATGGAGACAGAGTGTAGAATGATGGTTACAAGGCACTGGGAAGAGTAGTGGGGGAGTGGGGAGGAAGACGAGATGGTTAATGGGTACAAAAAATAGAATGAATGAATGAGACCTAGTATTTCCACCAGGCATGATGGCTCACACTTGGAATCCCAACACCTTGGGAGGCCAAGACAGGCAGATCACTTGAGGTCAGGAGTTTGAGACCAGACTGACCAACATGGTAAAACACTGTCTCTACTAAAAATACAAAAAATGAGCTGGGCATGGTGGTGCATGCCTATAGTCGCAGCTACTGAGAGGCTCAGGCAGGAGAATCACTTGAACCAAGGAGGTGGAGGTTATAGTGAACCGAGATTATTGTGCCACTGCACTCTAGCCTGGGACACAGAATGAGACTTCATCTCAGAAGAAAAAACAAACAAACAAAAAACACAAGACCTAGTATTTGCTAGCACAACAGGGTGACTATAGTAAAAAATAATTTAATTGTACATTTTTTAATAATTAAAAGAGTACAACTGGATTGTTGTAACGCAAAGGATAAATGCTTAAGGTTATGGATATCTCATTTGTCCTGATGTGATTATTACACATTGCATGCCTGTATCAAAATAGCTCATGTACCCTGTAGATATACAGACCTACTATGTACCCCTCAAAAAGAAACAATGCAAGCAAGAAAACAGTGGAACAACACCTTTAAAGAACTGAAAGAGATGGCCAGGCATGGTGGTTTGTGCCTGTAATCCCAGCACTTTTGGAGACTGAAGTGGGAGCATCGCTTGAGCCCATGAATTCAACAGCAGCCTGAGCAACATAGGCAGATCCCATTTTCACAAACAAATAGAAAACTACAACAACTGAAAGAGGGCTGGGTGTGGGCTCACACCTGTTACCCCAACATTTTGAAAAGCCAAGGCAGAAGGATCACTTGAGGCCAGGAGTTGAAGACCACCCTGGGCCAGACAAGGAGACCCAGTCTCTACAAAAAAAAAATGTTTACAAAATTATCTGGGCCTGGTGGCACATACTTGTAGTCCTAGGTACTTGAGAGGCTGAGGCAGGAGAATCGCTTGAGTCCAAGAAGGCTGCAGTGAGCTATGATTGTGCCACTGCACTACCCTCTGTGACAGAGTGAGACACTACCTCTTAGAAAAAATAAAAAAAGAAGAACCAAAAGAAAGAACTGCCAAGTTTAAATTATACACCCAGTTTTTTAAAAACCATATTTCAAAAATGAAAATAAAGATGTTTTCAGATTTTTTTTAAATCTGGCAGAGTTCATCACTACCAGACTTTAAGAAATATTAAAGGAAGGCCTGAAAGCAGAAGAAAAATGATACCATATAGAAATATTGATCTAACCAAAGGAATGAAGAGAGTCAGAAATGGTTACCACACAGGTAAAATATAGAAGATGTTTTTCCTATTACTTATGTCTCTTTAAGAGATAATTGGTCCTCAACAAAATATTAATAAATTAAATTCAGCAATATAAAAAAAGAATTAGCCAGGCATGATGGTACATGCCTGTGGTCCCAACTACTTAGGAGGCTGAGGCTGGGATCACTTGAGTCCAAAGTTTGAGGTTACAATTAGCTATGATTTGCACCATTGCACACCAGCCTGAGTGACAGAACGAGACTCTGTTGCTATAAAATAAATAAATAATTTTTTTAATTCTTAAAAATTATGCATCATAACCAAATTGGACTTACCACAGGTATGCAAAACCAGTTCAATATTTGAAAATCAGTCAATATAACCCATCATATCAACAGGCCAAAGAAGAAAAATCAGGCTGGGCAGAGTGGCTCATACCTATAATCCCAGCAGATTGGGAGGCCAAGGTGGAAGGATCATTTGAGTCCAGGAGTTCAAGACCAGCCTGTGCAACATAGCAAAACCCTGGCTCTACAAAAAAATTGTTTTTAATTAGCTGGGCATGGTGGCATGCACCTAAAGCTCTAGCTTCTCAAGAGGCTGAGGTGGGAGGATCACTTCAGCCCAGAAAGTAAAAGCTGCAGCGAGCCGTGACTGCACCACTGCACTCCAGTCTGGATGACAGAGCAAGACCCTGTCTAAGAAATAAAATATAAAAGAAGAAAAGTCATATGATCATATTAATTGATATATTTAAAAAAGCATTTTACAAAATCCAATCCCCATTCACACACACACACACACACACACACACACACACACGTTTCACAAACTAAGATTAGAGAGAAACTGACTCAACTTGATAAAGGGTATCTACCAAAACCACAGCTAATAGCATAATTAGTGGTGAAAGACTGAAAGACTGAATGCTTTTCCCCTAATGTCAGGAACATGGCATCACTTTTTTTTTTTTTTTTTTTGAGACAGAGTCTCACTCTGTCACCCAGGGTAGAGTATAGTGGCAGTGACACAATCATAGTTGACTGCAGCCTGTAACTCTTGACCTCAAGTGATGCTCCCACCTTCTCCTCCCACAGACACATTCTCATCATTCTTATTCAACACAGTACTGAAAGTACTGTGCAATAGCCTATGCAATAAAGCAAGAAAAACAATAAATGCAGACAGATTGGAAAGAAAGAAATAAAATTGTCCCTATTTGCAGGTGACAAGTATCCTCACAGAAAATCCTAATAAATCTGTTTTAACTGTGATTTTAAAAATTAATAAGGAAGGTCACTGTATACAAAATCAACAAATGTAGAAAACAAAACTGAAAACTTAATACTATTTACAATTGCTACAAAGCAAATGAAATACTCAGGTATAAATCTAACAAAACATGTATAAGATCTGTATGCTGAAAATTATAAAATGCTAATGAAAGAAATCACAGAAGACCTAATCAAATAGAGAGAAATACTATTTATGACTTAGAAAACAACACTAAAAACATCAATTCTTCCCAAATTGATTTACATAATTCCTATCCAAATCCCAGCATGGCTTTCTGTAGATATAAATAACTTAATTCTAAAATGTATATGAAAGGGTAAAGGACCTAAAATAGTTAAAACGATTTTGAAAAAGAAGAATATGGTAACAAGAATCATTCTACCCAATGTTAAGCCTTACAAAATAACTTCAGTAATCAAGACAGTAGGGCACTTACTGGTGGAATAATATGTAGATCAATGAAACAGAATAGAGAAAGCAGAAAAGAACCACAAAAATATGTACAACTGATTTTTTTTTTTTTTGAGATGATGTCTTGCTCTTTTCGCCCAGGCTGGAGTACAGTGGCAATGATCTCAGCTCACTACAAACTCCGCCTCCCGGGTTCAAGCAATTCTCCTGCCTCAGCCTCCCGAGTAGGTGAGATTACAAACACGTGCCACCGTGCCCAGCTGATTTTTGTATTTTTAGTAGAGACAGGGTTTCACCATGTTGCCCAGGCTGGTCTAAAACTCCTGATCTCAGGGGATCCACCCACTTCAGCCTCCCAAAGTGCTAGGATTACAGGCGTGAGCCACCACAACTGGCAAAAAACTGTTTGTTTGTTTTTTTAATAAAAATTTACAAACACAATTAAATGGAGTAAGGACAGCCTTTTCAAAAATTGTTGGGGGAAAAAAAGGGAGGAGATGTCTGTAGGCTAAGAAAAAAAAAAAAAGAAAAGCTAAGCCTCATACTTTATACAAAAACTAACTTAAAGTTAATTATTGATTTAGATATACACGTAAAACTATGAAACTTTTTGGGGAAAAGAAATATAACAGGGGTAAATCTTCAAGACCTACAGCTGGGAGAACAGCAGGGAGAACAAGTTTGACTTCAACTTGATATCAAAACTACGATCCCAACCGGGCACAGTGGCTCATGCCTGTATCCCAGCAATATGGGAGGCTGAGGCAGGTGCATCAGTTGAGTTCAGGAGTTCAAGATCAGCCTGGCCAGTATGGTGAAACCTTGTCCCTACTAAAAATACAAAAATTAGCTGGGTATGGTGGCAAGCACCTGTAATTCCAGCTACTTGGGAGGCTGAGGCAGGATAATTCCTTGAACCCAGGAGGCAGAGGTTGCAGTGAGCCCAGATCATGCCATTGCACTCCAGCCTGGGCAACAAGAGAGGGAAAAAAAAAACACTTAAGAGAATGAAAAGGGCCGGGCACAATGGCTCACGCCTATAATCACAGCACTTTGGGAGGAGGAGGTGGGTAGATGGCTTGAGTCTAGCAGTTCAGGATCAGCCTAGGCAACATTTCCAGCGGTTCAATAAACATTGCCCAGGCTGATCTTGAACTGCTGGTCCACCTGTCTCTACAATTAGCTGGGTATGGTGGCACATGCTTGTAGTCCCAGCCACTTAAGAGGCTGAGATGGAAGGATCACTTGAGCCCAGGAGGTCAAGGCTGCAATAAGCCATAATCACACCACTACACTCCAGCATTGGTAACAGAATGAGACCCTGTCTCAAGAGAATGACAAGATAAATTACAGACTAGGAGAAAATATTTGCAGGCCAAATATCCAACAAAGGATTTAGTATCTAGAATATAAAGAATTCTCAAAACTCAACAGTAGAAAAGCAAACAATACAATTAGAAAGTGTACTAAAAACATTTCACTGAAGCGTAGATACAGGTGACAAGTTAATGAAAAGACGTTAAATCTTGATGATTAAGGAAATCTAAATTAAAACCATAATGCAGATCACTACATGCCTATCAGAGTGATAAATAAAAAACACCAAATTCTGGCAAGAATATGGGTAAAACTGGATCACTCATACATGGCTAACAGGAATGAAAAATGGGATAGCCACTCTGGAAAATATTTTGGCATTGTCTTTTAGAACCAAAAGTGCACTTA
Organism: Saguinus oedipus; assembly: GCA_031835075.1. NCBI lineage: Eukaryota > Metazoa > Chordata > Mammalia > Primates > Cebidae > Saguinus > Saguinus oedipus. Next base: position 43,089,191 of record CM063188.1, read on the forward strand.
CCATACAACACAGCAATTGGACCCTTGGGCATTTATCCCAGGCAAATGAAAACCTATTTGCACTCTGAAATCTATACATGAATGTTGATAACAACTCTATTTGTCATAACCAAGAACTAGATACCACCCAAACATCCTTCCATGTGTAAATGGTTGAACTGTAGTACATCCATACCGCAGATACTCCTCTGAAATATAAAGGAAAAAACTATTGATATAATTAGGCCGACCAGGCATGGTGGCTCAATCCCAGCACTTTGGGAGGCCGAGTCAGGTGGATCACAAGGTCAGGAGTTTGAGGCCAGCCTGGCCAACACTGTGAAACCCCATCTCTACTAAAAATACAAAAATTAGCTGGGCATGGTGGCAGGCACCTGTAATTCTAGCTACTCAGGAGGCTGAGGCAGGAGAATAGCTTGAACCCAGGATGCAGAGGTTGCAGTGAGCCGAGATCGTGGCATTTCATTCCAGCCTGGGCAACAGGGCAACACTCCATCTCAAAAAAAAAAGAAAAATAGGCTTTGGCTGGGCCTCAAGGGAATTATCCTGATCGATTTTTTTAAAAAAGCTACACACTGTATGACACAACATAAATGATTCCATTTATGTAGTATGCTTGAATAACAATATTAAAAGATGGAGAACAGGTTAGTGGCTGCTGGAGTTAGGGACTGGGGAGAAAGAAGGTAGATGTGACTATAATGGCATCAGGGAGGCTTACAGTGATGAAATGGGTCTGTATCTTCATTGTGGTGGCAATTACACAAAGCTACATATATTATAAAACTGCATAGAACTACATACACACACCAATGAGTGCATGTATAACTGGTGAAATCTGACTAATCCCTGTGGATTGTACCAATGCCAATTTCTGGGTTTTCGTTTTTTTGAGACAGAGTTTCACTCTCATCACCTAGGCTGGAGTGCAATGGCTCACTGCAACCTCCGCCTCCCAGGCTCAGGCAATTCTCCAGCCTCAACCTCCCAAGTAGCTGGGATTACAGGTGCCCACCACCATGCCCAGCTAATTTTCATATTTTTAGTAGAGATGGGGTTTCACCATGTTGGCCACACTGGTCTCAAACTCTTGACCTCAGATGATCCGCCCAAAGTGCCCACAGGGCCAATTTCTTGGTTCTGATATGGTATGTAGTATGCAAAATGGCAACATTGAGAGAGGAGGTGAAGAATGCTCAGCACCTTTCTATATATTTCATTGCAACATTCTGTTTTTCTGTAATTATTTCAAAATAAAACATCTGAAAAAAGAAAACTAGCTGTTCAAGCAAAAGTAATAGACTGGGATTTATTAAAAATGTGTAAGTAAAATATATGAGAACAAAAGCATAAAAGCTAGGTGGAGGAAAACAAAGGTATACTCCAATAAAGTTATGTTTACTCCTGTAAAGTTACGTTTAGTCCTGTAAAGTTATGTAAAGTGATACAATATAACTTGAAAGTAGACTGTGATGAGTTAAAAACAATTCTAACCAGCCAGGCATGGTGGCTCACGCCTGTAATCTCAGCACTTGGGGAGGCTGAGGCCGGTTGATCACCTAAGGTCAGGAGCTCAAAATCCGCCTGACCAACATGGAAAAACCCCATCTATACTAAAAATACAAAATTAGCTGGGCATGTTGGCATATGCCTGTAATCCCAGCTACTTGGGAGGCTGAGGCAGAAGGATTACATTAGAGTGAACCCTACTGTAAACTATGGACTGAGTAATGTAGGTCCACTGATAGTAACAAATGCACCAACGGTGCGGGATGGTGACAACGGGGGAGGTCTTACATGGAGTGGGGCAGGGTGTATATGAGAACACTCTGTACTTTCAACTCAATTTTGCTGTGAACCTACAACAGCTCTAAAAAATAAAGTGTATTTTTATAAAAAAGGAAAGAAGTACTGGTAAATGCTATGATGTCGATGAACATTGAAAACACTGTGTTAAGTGAAAGAAGCCAGTGACAAAACACCATATGCTGTATGACTCCATTTATATGTGTCCAGAATAAGTAAATATATAGAAAAAGAAAGTGCATGATTAGTGGCCTACAACTGAGGCATATGGAGGAGAGAATGGGAAACGACTGCTAATTGACATGGGGTTTCTTTGGGGATGAAATACTCTAAACTTAGATCGTGGTGGTGGTTGCACAACTTTGTCAATATACTAAAAACCAATGAATTGTGTACACTTTAAGTGGGTGAATTTTATAGTATGATAAAATCTTAATAAAGAAATGTTTAAAAAATTTTAAAATCACTATGGTAACTGAAAACAGAAATCATTTATGTAAGGTATATGCATGTGAGGAAGAGGTATATATTCAGAAGTAAATACATATGTCCCTAGATTCAATAAATGCCTTTTAGTTATGACCTTAAATCAGAGGTAAGAAAAGGGAAACAAGGAACCTGTGTGCTGATACTACTCTATAGAATACTGGTATGATTATCTTCCCCTAAAGAAAGAAGAGTAAAAGTCATACTAGCTATAAAATCATACTGTTCAAAATGCATAATGAATCAAAATAAGTCTGTATTAAACATCTTTTGTTTAAAATACACAATGGAGGCCAGATACAATGGCTCATGCCTGTAATTCAAGCACTTTGGGAGGCCAAGGAGAGCAGATCACATGAGGTTAGGTGTTTGAGACCAGCCTGGCCAACATGGCAAAACCCCGTCTCTACTAAAAAGAGAAACATTAGCCAGGCATGGTGATACATACCTGTAGTCCCAGCTACTCAGGAGGTTGAGGCACAAGAATCACTTGAACCCAGAGGCAAAGGTTGCAGTGAGCTGAGATCACCCCACTGCACTCCAGTCTGGGCAGCAGGGAGAGACTCCAACTCAAAAAACAAACATAAAATAAAATATACAATGAATCAAGGGTAGAGTCATAATAAAAATAACTAGCTGGACACAGTGACTGTCACCTGTAATCCCAGCTGCTCAGGAGGCTGAGGTAGGAGAATTGCTTGTGCCCAGGAGTTTTAAGGCCATAGTGAGCCACAGTCATACAACTGCACCCCAGCCTGGGCGATGGAACAAGATCATGCATCTAAAAAAAAAACCTACCACATGATCCAGCATTCTACTCCTGGATATTTACCCAAGAATAATACGAAGGCCCATACACAATTGTTCATAGCACATTGTTTGTTTAATAGCCAAAAATTAGAAGTGATCCAAATGTCCATCAACAGGTAAATGGAAATAAATTGTACAAATGTGGTACATCCATACAATGGAATGTTATTCAGCAACAAAAAGGAAAGAATCGACACAAGCAACAAGACAGATGAATCTAAAAAGTAATTATGCTGAGTGAAAGAAAACAGACCAAAGGAGAGCACATACTCTATGATTCCATTTACAGAAAACTTAAGAAAATGCAAACAAACCTGTAAGGACAGAAAGAAGTTCAATGGCTGCCAGGGGAAGGGTGGTGGATTATAAGAAGCCTGAGAAAACTTTTGTGGGTGATGGGTATGATCCCCCTGTTGATCGTGGTGACAGTTTCACAGATATAAACAGATGGCAAAACTTTAAATTATCCACTTTAAATATAAGCAGTGTATTATAAATCAATTCCTCACTGTGGCTGTTTTAAAAAGATGACTCCAAGCTTGAGAAAGATAAGCCATGAGCAGTGGCTCATACCTGTAATCCCAGCACCCTGGGAGGCCAACTGGGTGGATAACTTGAGCAACCTGGTCTTAAACTCAAGCTCAGGAGTTCAAGACCAGCCTGGGCAATATGACAAAACCCTGTCTCTGCAAAAGGTATAAAAGTTAGCTGGGTGTAGTGGCATGGGCCTGTAGTCCCAGCTACTCTGTGGGCTGAGGCAGGAAGATCGTTTTAGAAGTTGAGGCTGCAGTGAGCTGTGTTCATACCTCTGTACTCTAGCACTCCAACCTGGTGACCAAGCGAGACCCTGACCAAAAAAAAAAAGATAGATCTTAGAGGACTCTAACAACCCCTCTTCCCAGGCTGTGCAGGGGAACTGAACCAAGGGCCTTACTCCTGTTCTTGCTTTTTCTGAGCTCAAGCCCAGGGCTTTGCACAAACTCAAATGTGCATTCTACAAAGGCAATCAGAGCAGCCTGTCTCTCTCCTCTCTAATCTTCATGGCTCCTCCACATCTCTACCCCCATATTTAAACTGAAGCTAAGAGATACTACTATGTGCTTATGAAACTCCAGCTTCCCTCCAATCCCACCCTGGGAAAGACTTCAAATTCAATAATTCTAAGGAGAAAGATATGCATAAGCAGATCTATTTTATTCTGTGTATAGAGCTCTACCAGAAGAAATGCCTCACCCAAGATAGAAGTTATTATTTCTCTTCTTTACTGACAGGTATTTGCCCCTTTGCCATAGTATAGATGAGAACAGGAAAATGCTTGGATATCACGGAGGGTCACGTTATCTGTTAAAATTAGGTTTGGCTCTGTGGGATAGAAAACTTGTTTTCATGTAAGCATTCATTTTCCTTCATTAAAGACCAGGAGTAACCAGTCAGGAACTGTTTTGGCAGCTCTGTGAAGTCATCAGGGTTTCGGCCTTCTGTTTCCTCCAGCATGTGATATCCATCCTCAAGGTCACATGATGTCTGCTGAAGACCTGATCTAAGCAGTAGGAGGAAGGAAGCAGGGAAGGCCAAGAGAGGGGATCTGATTGTCCCAGAAGACAAAAGCCAGACTACCAGAGAGAAAGTCAGGTGTCTGGCCATTTGGAGTCAAAAGAGATAATAGACACTGGAACCAATCCTGGAATAGCACTCAGGTACCTTGGAGGGCGTGCCCTAAGAGAGCTGATCACTGGAGCTGAAACAGAACCTCTGGGTATAAGGGCCACACAACTGAGTATGGTGCTAACATTTTCCTTTTCTTGAAAAACTGCTGCAAAGAGCTCCCCTCCTAAGTTCTGGTCCCATCCTTCAGAGACTGTATTACAAGTGCAAGCAGGGCCTCTCCGGACTGTGGACCAAACAGGCACTGGGAGACCCCATTGACACTGCCCCTGAATACCTTGCATCTTCCCCTGAGCACTCAGCTACCCAGGGTGTCTGGGATACCCGTGGTGAGTTGGGTGCATGGGTGGATCTGAGCAAGACAAATATTTGCTGTTCCTGAACACACACTTGAAAAGTGGTAAGTTCTCAACAAATTCATAAAAGTTAGTTCAGTATGTTATCATTAGTGGGAAAGTGATGGGAGGTCTGTTCAACAGTGGAAGGAAAGGTTGGAATCAGACGGTAAGAGGCACAGAGAAGGTAGTCAAAGGGTGGTTGCCCAGGCTCTCCTGCCCACCAACCGCAGGCCACCATCCCAGAACTTCTCTCTGACATAAGGAGCTGGGGAGCATCTGTCTTGCCAAGCCTTATGCGATCAGCTCCTGGCAGCCTCACACCTGGTAGGCTAAGGGACTGGGAGTGAGCCAGAGCCCCTCTGCTAAGCATAACTTCAGGAAGTGGGCAGCCCACCCCTGAAGAATCAATACTGACAGAGCACTGCTGCCTTCGCTGCTGACCACACAGAGTGTACGGCTCCTTTCTCAGCTTTGATGCTCTGGCCACACGATGCCCCAGAACCAGTTTCTATTCAGCCTGCACTCTCCCACCACTGTCAGCGAATGAGATCAGAGTGAATCCAGCTGTACACCACTCCGTAATACATTCAAAAGCACAGAGGAGATTCCTGAACACAAAACCAGGAGAGGGTAGAGCCCTGGAAGGGAATATCCTACCCAAGTGCAGTACTTAACTATAATTATTACAGTAATACATTATTTCTGTTTAAGATCGTTTCAGAGGGCACTAACTGGTTTAAAGTAAAAGAAGTTTCCTTCCTCCCCACACCTAGCTGCACTCCCTAGGGACCACCATGTACAGCTTCCAGTATCCCTTTCAGAAGTTCTCTATCCAAGTGTATTCTGTTGAATGCATGTGCAAGAATTTTACTTATAGATAATTCAATTAACAATCACTAATTTATAAAATGCATATTATTGACACTGACATTGGAGGTGGAAAAACAACTAAAAGTGGTAAAAGTGAACGTTTAATTTTTCCAGAGTGCAGTTTTTGAAATGACCACCAGATGTCAGAGTTATCAATAGTAATCCCCAAATTACAACTGGAAAGTTACAAGAACGGAAAAGTGCCTGGCTGGGTATGAGACGACGAGATTCCCCCCTCAACAGGATTCCTTGGCCCTTTGGCCCAATATTTCTTCTACTTAAGGTTGCAGGGAGGGAGGAAGGGAAGCTACAGAAAAAAAAATCCTCAGACTACAGATTCCCTTTCAGTTGGGTACCCTTTGATCTTTAGAGAAGCTCTGTGAAGGCACTGTTAAATTTTACAGGGGAAATGTAAAGACTAGGCAGAGCCGGTCCTCGTACAGCTGCAAGGCTACTTTTGGAAACCAGAGCTATCTCCTTTCCTCAGTAGGGGTGGAGAACAGAAGAGGACACAGACAGACAGACAGACAGACAGACACAGACACACACACACACACACACACACACACACATGCGCAGGCAAGGACTGAGCTACGGCCATCCTTGTTTTAAAAGGGAAAAATCCAATTGTTTGTAGGAGCACCTCCTAGTTAACCGCCACCATCTCTTACTCATTTCCCATTGATGCCTTGCATGCACTTCCTCTAGCAGGCCTGACCCGCCTGCTGTCCTGAGCTGCTGATCTAGAAATATTCCACCTCCATGCTTGAGAGCAGGGTGTGGACAGTCTCCCCTCAGCATATCCAGGCTGTCATCCAGGGCTGGTTACACCACCCTTCCTCCAGGGCAGAGGCCTGAGCGAGGTGGCCTTGCTGCTCCTACTCCCTGGCACCACACGCCCAGCTCTTGTGCAGCCAACATACCATGGACGGCTCCAGGCAGCAAGCCTCTTCCTGTATCTTCTTGGATCACTGATATCCATATTGGCAGACCAGAATAGTAAAGCAGTCACAAGGCCTTTTGTAAAGAGGGCACAGAATAGCACAAGTCCAGAGTGAGCTAATGTCTTCCCTGGGAGGGCACAGCCGAAGAGTGTCAAAAAGAAGGGGAATCTGGCCGGGCACAGTGGCTCGTGCCTGTAATCCCAGCACTTTCGGAGGCTGAAGTGGGAGGATCTCTTGAGGCCAGGGGTTCAGGACCAGCCTGAGCAACACAGCGGAATCCTGTCTCTACAAAAATACAAAAATTAGCTGGGCATGGTGGCATGCACCTGAGAAGCTTGAGAAGCTGAGGTGGAAGGATGGCTTAAGCCCAGGACATCCAGGCTACTGTGAGCAATGACTGCACCACCGCACTCCAGCCAAGGCAACAAAGAGAGGCCCTGTCTCCAAACCAAAAAATAAATATATAAATAAATAAAAGGGGAATCTTTACATGTCCCATTGACACTTGTCTAGGCTGCTCCCTGGACCATACCTCATATCTGAGCTATGAGGCTAGGGAAGGGATCAGATAGGATTCAGACCCCCTACACACCGGAACTTTTTGTGGATGGAACTTTGCTATGCAGAACAATGCAGAGCTTGTGGAAAGGGGCAGGAGATGGTGTGAAGAGAGGGGAGGGGGAAGAAGAGTTCCACTCTCCATGGACCATGTTATAAGTTTCAATCCTACTTGAGATGTGACTTCCATCATTTCTGACAGATTAAGGTGACCTTTTTATGCGAGTTCAATAACCACATCTGCTAAACTGGCACATCCCATATTGACCACATGAAGCAAGTAATTATTTTAGTCACCATACTATAAATGCTACGTATATAAAATTTAAAATTATGCACCTGTGGTGCCACGCATATAATAAAATGCCAGCTATTATTAAAATACTGGTAGTATTCATATTCAATATGATAATACAGTATGTTTGATGTTTCAAACATAAGGTTCAAACCAAATGCTTCATATAAAAATAAAAAGGGCAAAACAATGTTTATATCTGGATGTCCATTCATTTACTATGACTGATATAATAACTGTTGCTTTAATGTGGCCAACACAGGTATGGCAATTGAAATTTTTCTCCATTATCCTATAACTTATAAGGGGTACAGAACAGAAAGAATCTCTCATAATGCTATTCCTATTATATCCTCTTCCTGAGTAGGGTCAGACTGAGCCATGGGCAAAGACTGTCCAGCATCACCCTCATCTGCCCTGGATGTGTCTACCTCAAGGAAGGGTTAATAATGGGCCTCCTCTCTGGGCACCGAACTCGCTCTTTGGTGACATTTGGATGATCCTAGGTCTACTAGATTCCTGGTAAGCCAAAGAACATTCCAAACTTCTGCAAAGTCTTCCTATCAGTCACAAGTTCTACTTCATTATGCCATTCAAACAATAAGGGTTTCACAAGGCCAAGACAGACTTCACTGGTCAATGTGTACCTTGAGGATGGGGTGGTGAGAGTGAAAGGAGGGTGGATTCAGGTCCCCACCTCACTGGTTCAAATACAGATGGTCCCTGACCTACAATGGTTCAGCTTACAATTTTTCAACTTTACAATAGTGTGAAAGCAATACATATTCAGTAAAAACCATACTTCAAGTCCCCATACAACCATTCTGTTTTTCACTTTCTATACACTATTCAATAAACTACATGCTATTCATCATTACTATATAATAGGCTTTATGTTAGATGATTTTGCCCAACTGTAGGCTACTGTAGTGTTCTGAGCGTGTTTAAGGTAGGCTAGGCTAAGCTATGAAGTTCTGTGGGTTACATGGATTAGACACATTTTCAACTTACAGTATTTTCTACTTACAATGGGTTTATTGAGATACAATCCCACTGAAAGTCGAGGAGCATCTCTGTACCTGCTTGCCACCACCTCCTCCAGGTTATTCATGCTTTAAGCAGGTGAGTCAGAGGAGGTGGGCGGTTATATTAGGTTTTGCCATGTGTATGGTATCCTGATGACAGTGACTGCTCCCTCTAGTTAATCCTTCCACAAGTGACTCCACCTCCAAGCCCTGCACTCAGCCAGGTAAAATGCCTGACTGAGAATCTCCCATCTCTTCACCAGTACCAGAGGCCGATTCTCTTCTAGAAAGCAAGGAAGGAAATCATTGATGTGAACACAGAAGGTGAAGACTTCCTGAGCCAGTCACGAGCTTGGGTGCAGAGTGAGGCCAAGTTAAAAGCTCAGACAGGTCACTGACTATAATTATCCCTCCCATAAGGGCAGCCTTCCTCACCTGCAGCCACGCAGCTTCTGAGGCAGTGACAAATAGCTGTGCCTGTCGAAACTCCTAAGGAAACATTCCTCACCAGGTCTCTCAGTCCAGGCTTCAGTGATGGGACCAGGAAAGTAAACAGACTACACCAAAGAAACAAGAGAGAACTGGTTCTCCTGCTCTCTGGCTGGTTTATGACATTTCAATTATGTTCGACACAATATAGCTGAATTATCTTTAACCTTACCAAGCTTCCTAGCTTTGCAAAAGAAATATTAGTTGATAGAGTGGAAGGATAGCTAGAAGCAGAGATCTGAAAAATAAAACTCACAAGTAGAAATGAGCCCATAAATGATACTACCACAATACTGGGTAGATAAAGCATAGCACCTTTTACTCAAGGAGCCATGAGTGAGGGACATTTTGGGTGTTGCTTATTTGTAGTTTATTTCTTAGAATAATATAGTGTATTTTCCTCAAGCAATCTTGCTGTTATTTCTGCAAATGGAAGAGGAACCCTCAGTTCTACTCTCCCCAGTTGCTGTGCTGCCATGATTACCATCATACTAGAACAGTTCGAGATAATTCTGCCTAAAGTTAAGACAGAGATTCTTCATATAGTCTTTTGGACAATGTGACTCAGTGTCTGAACAAACTGATTTTGGGTTTTAATAGCTCTGTTGAGGGGAGGGAGGATAAAGAAGGGTCCCATTTCTTCTCTTTGTTTCACTTTTCTTCTCCCCTCGATGCTATGAAAATCTTCTTTCAAAACTTGTCAAAGGTGGCAGGGCACAGTGGCAGGCACCTGTAGTCCCAGCCACTAAGGAAGCTGAGGCAGAAGGATGGCTTGACCCCACAATTTTGAGGCCGTGGTACACTTTGATCATGCCTATGAATAGCCTGTACCCTGCACTCCAGTCTGGGCAACATAGCAAGAACCCATCTCTAAAAATTAAAAGAAATTTTTCTAAAGCATTGTCAAAGGTATACAACAACCTCATAGTGAAATATCCAAAGTTCTTCTGATTGTGGTGTTAGAACTTAGCATAACAGTTGCAACCTCCAGTGACTACAAGTGCCAAATAGATTTGTTTCATAATATCTTGAGGCCGGGTAGAGTGGCTCACGCCTATAACCCCAACACTCTGGGAGGCCAAAGCGGGAGGATCCCTTGAGCCTAGGAGTTCAAGACCAGCTTGGGCAACATTGTGAGAACCTGTTACTACAAAAAAAAAAAAAAAAGCCAGGTATGGTGGCTCATGTCTGTGGACACAGCTACTCAGAAGGGCTAAAGTGGAAGGACTGGAAGATGGGTTGAGCCCAGGAAGTCAAAGCTGCAGTAAGCCATGATCACACCACTGCACTCCAGCCTGGGTGACAGAGAAACCATATCTCTCTAAATTAAAAACATATACACACACACATTTATATGTATATGTGTGTGTATATATGTATATATTATATATATAATCTTGAGTTAATTCATTTTGCTCAAGATTGTGTATATTATATATACGCGTAATTTATGTATATAATGTATCATATATATTATATATGATATATCATGTATAATACCTGAAATACTTTAATTTTTTTAAAAATGCATTTCTTCTTGAAATACAGCTCCCTTTGCCAGGCGCAGTGGCTCACGCCTGTAATCCTAGCACTTTGTAAGGCGGAGGCAAGTGGATCACTTGAGGTCAGGAGTTCAAGACCAGCCTGCAAAACATAGTGAAACCCCATCTCTACTAAAAATACAAAAATTAGCTGGGCATGGTGGCGGGCACCTGTAATCCCAGCTACTCGGGAGGCTGAGGCAGGAGAATCAATTGAACCCGGGAGGCAGAGGTTGCAGTGAGCTGAGATCACACCATTGCACTCCAGCCTAGGTGACAAGAGCAAAACTCTGTCTCAAAAGAAAAAGAAATACAGCCCACTTTTATTTTTACTTTTTAGACAAGGTCTGGCTCTATTGCCCAGGCTGGAGTGCAGTGGTGCAATCTGGGCTCACTCCAAATTCCACCTTCCAGGCTCAAGCCATCCTCCCACCTCAGCCTCCTGAGTAGCTAGGACGACAGGTGCACACCAACACACCAACTACATTTTGTAGTTTTTGTACAGATAGGGTCTCACTTCATTACCCAGGCTGGCCTCAAACTTGTGAGCTAAAGTGACCCACCCACCTCAGCCTCCCAAAGTGCTGGAATTACAGGTGTGAGCCATCACAGCCAGCCCAGCCCAGCCCACTTTTAAGAGACATGGGGCCAGGTGCAATGGCTTAAGCCTGTAATCCCAGCACTTTGGGAGGCCAAGGCGGGTGGATCACTTGAGGTCAGGAGTTCAAGACCAGTCTAGCCAACATGGTGAAACCCCGTCTCTAGTAAAAATACAAAAATTAAAAAGAAAAAGAAAAGAAAAAAATAGCACACTGGTTAGACAGAAAGAAAAAACACACAAAAATTAGTCAGGTATGGTGGCCTGCATCTGTAATCCCAGCTACTCAGGAGGCTGAGGCAGCAGAATCACTTGAACACAGAAGGCAGAGGTTGCAGTGAGTTGAGATCGTGCCACTGCACACCAGCCTGGGCAACAGAGTGAGACTCTGTCTAAAAAAAAGAGAGAGACATGGTTGTAAGAAATAGTTCACTTTCCTCTTAATTCTACTATCAGAAATACAATAGTACAACAAGGATGAATTTCAAAAGTCACAATAAATACAACAGTACTGCAAGTGGCAGCTGAGAGTCAACCTCAATATCTGGGAAGCAATAGGGAATAGTGGCGACTCTGGTAAATTGAAAAGCACATAACCTGTATAAGAGCAGAAGCCACTGTTAATGCCAACCATCTGTTTTGCAAAAGTGTGGATCCAAGTCTTTGAAGAGAAACCAGAAGTCCAGATTCCTGTGTAATCTCTCTATTTTTAAGTATGGACTATTAGCTTAAAAGAAAAAGGAAAAGTCATGTGGTTACCACTTTGCTACCTCCCTTTACTATCTAGAGGCAATCTGACTGGGAAGAGAACTGTTCTGGAAGTCAGGGAGCCAAGATTGTTAAACCCAGCTCTGACACCAACCCACTTTCTTCCCCTGGGCAAAAGACCTAATCATCCAGGACCTCAGTTGCCTTGTCTGAAAAGTTTAGAGGTCCAAAATTCCTTTCTTTTTTTTTTTTTTTTTTTTTTTGTTTGTTTGAGAGGGAGTCTTGCTCTGTCACCAGGCTGGAATGCAATGACATGATTTCAGCTCACTGCACCCTCTGCCTCCTGGGTACAAGCGATCCTCCTGCCTTAGCCTCCCAATTAGATGGGCTTACAGGCAGGCGCCACCACGCCCAGCTAATTTTTGTATTTTTAGTAGAGAAAGGGTTTCACCATGTTGGCCAGGATGGTCTCAATCTCCTGACCTTGTGATCTACCCGCCTTGGGCTCCCAAAGTGCTGGGATTACAGGCGTGGGCCACCATGCATGGCTCCAAAATTCCTCTCAATCCTAAAGTACAGCGTACAGATGAATACATTTTCTAGACAGTCAATGCTCACAAGAATAACCAGGGACATAATTAAATGGAAAACAAAATTAGATCAATGTGCCATAGCAGGCTCTATTACATTGTTTAGACATGGCCTTGGTGTGAGCAAGCTATTTGATTTATATAACCCCAAGAATGGGAACATGTTTATCAGAGCAGATCTCCTTTCCAATATCTACCCACCCACGGGGACAAATAAAAAGCATAGATCTCTAGTATATCATGACTCTGGCAGGAGCACCCCTCTATGAAACAGAACTCTTCGGTCTTTTGAACCCAAACCCAGGGTTTCAAGGGAATAATTCTGAGTCAGAACAAAGCTGACCAACAGGCCGCTCCAAGCCACAGCTCTTGCTTGGCAAGTTCATGCTCAGCCTACCTGCGATGAGCTTTGTAGTTGCCACATCATGGTCTCCCACAGGAGCCAACTGTACTAGGAACAGCTCTTGTTACATAACCCTCAGCCATGCCCACGACTGTGCACGAGGACATGGCTTTGCCCTGCACAAAAGCACACAGGATTTTAGTAGATATGGTGTCTTGTTTTTCCGGGAGCACAGGAAGGAAACAGAAAATATGAGGCTGGAAAATAATGAGGATAGATAAATTAAGGGCCTTTCCCACTGTAAAGATTAAAATAAACACATTTCAGAACAAAAATGTTCACATTCTTGTGGTTATATTAACTGTGTGCCTTGGGCAAAGTGAAAGCCCAAATAATGGAAACCCACGTGAACTGTAACTGGTGGCTTCTTCACACAGGCCATCCTGACACAGATCACTTGGCGCCAAGTGGAATGCAGAGGGGGTATCTGCCCCTACATTCCTAAGTGCTTTTGTGCATCAGTTGTGAACAACAGGACCTTTTTTATTTTGCTATTAGCAGCTGCCAATAAGTATCTAGTATGTCTTAAAGAATAATTTACCTTTGGCTCTAGAACCAGCTATGAACTTTCTTCAGTTCTATCTCCCTTAGAGGCATTTTCTTCACTGTGTCCTTTCAATGCCCTGGCTTTAGTTAACCAGGGTGTTTATTCTAAAAGTCAGTTCATTCTTACCCTAAGGCCTTTGTATTATCTGTTCCCTCTGCCTGGAATGCTCTTTACCCAGATCTTCACAAGAGTAGTTCATTCAGATCTCAGCCTCAAGGGTACCCCTGAGAGAGGCCCTCCCTGGCCATTCAGCAGACAGGGTCATCCCAAGCACTGTGTCATGTGACCCTAATTTAATTCTCTGCCTAGCACTTCACACCACCTGACACATTTCCTGTTTCTTTCTTTTTGATACACTTCCTGTTTCTTTCTTTCTTTTTGCTGTTCTTCCCTAGAAGATACAATATAAGACTAGAATACAAGTTTACGTAAGCTTATAAGAATATAAGCTCCATGGAAATAAAGATTTTGTGTCTTGTTCACTGCATATTTCTAGCACCTCAAAGTGTCCTGCATATAGCAAGTGCTCAAAAAATATTTACTGAGGCAGTCTCTGAAGCTATTCTGGCCCATGGGGCTTCCCAATAGTGTGTGTGTGTGTGTGTGTGTGTGTGTGTGTGCATGCGCGTGCACGTGTGTGGTGTGTGTGTGTGTACATATATGCATGTATGTGTATGTGCTGAATGAATAAATGGACAGTTGGATGGATGGAAGAATCCATTCAGCAAATATCCACAACGTGCCTGTGATATACTAGAAATACAATGAAGAGTAAGATCTTCCTTTGTGGACCCTACCAGGTCCCTACCAGGGAAGCCAGACATTATAGAATACAATGTGGTGGGAGAAATGCTTGAAGAAGTATTTCAAGCTCTTAACTTTCTTTAGAGATTACCCACATACTATCTTGGTATGGGTATTAGGGTAATCGCCAAGGAAAGTTACCAGCTGGTCAAAAGGACAAGATTGAGAAGAGGGGTAGCAGGCAAGGCATCTGAGAAGCATCGCAACAAGTCTGAAAGCAGGCCATGGGTTCCAGGAGCCCCAAGAGGTCTGGTGTGACTGCAGCCACAGGTGAGGGACTTGAGGAAGACCAGGCCTTGAAAGACAGGCATGGGCCAGTTCTTAGGGACCCACGCAGACCAGTACCTGGGCATTAGATTTTATCATCTAAGCAGTAAGGGCCACTGAAATCGTTTTACATAGTTTTAAGTGGGGAAGTGACATAATGGTTTCATGCCTTATAAGATAATTTTGTAGCCAGGGGTGGTGGTGCGTGCCTGTAGTCCTAGCTCAGGAGGCTGAGACGGGAGGATCACTTGAGCCTGGGAATTCAAGTCAGCAGTGAGCTATGTTCGCCCCACTGCACTCCAGCCTGGGTGACAAGGCAAGACCCCCTCTCCTGAAATAAAATAAAATAAAAGGCCAGCCGTGGTGGCCCACGCCTATAATACCAGCACTTTGGGAAGCCGAGAAGGGCAGATCACCTGAGGTCGGGAGTTCAAGACCAGCCTGACCAACATGGAGAAACCCCATCTCTAGTAAAAATGAAAAATTTGGCCGGGCGCAGTGGCTCAAGCCTGTAATCCCAGCACTTTGGGAGGCCGAGGCGGGTGGATCACGAGGTCAAGATATCGAGACCATCCTGGTCAACATGGTGAAACCCCGTCTCTACTAAAGATACAAAAAATTAGCTGGGCATGGTGGCACGTGCCTGTAATCCCAGCTACTCAGGAAGGCTGAGGCAGGAGAATTGCCTGAACCCAGGAGGCGGAGGTTGCGGTGAGCCGAGATCATGCCATTGCACTCCAGCCTGGGTAACAAGAGCAAAACTCCGAATCAAAAAAAAAAAAATGAAAAATTTGCCAGGCATGGTGGTGCATGCCTGTGATCCCAGCTACTTGGGAGGCTGAGGCAGGAGTGTCGCTTGAACCTGGGAGGCAGAAGTTGCGGTGAGCCAAGATTGTACCACTGCACTCCAGCCTAGGCAATAAGAGCAAAACTCCGTCTCAAAAAAAAAAAGATAATTTTGGTACCAGTGACAGCAACAAATTAGAGAAAAGAGTAAAACATTCAGGAGGTTATTGCCTTACCCAGGTGGAATAAAAAAATGTAAACCCAAACTATTAGTGGCAATGGAGATGGAGGAGAGGACACAGATTAAAAGCTATTAAAAGGGTAGGATCAATAGAGCTTAGTGACACAGGAGATGCGGGAGGTGAAAGGATGGAGTTAAAGAGAATCCCAGTTTCTGATTCATGTCAGTGGGAGAAATTGTGACGTCCTTCATGGAAATGAATGGCTCTCAGGCAGGCACGAGGCCTCTGGAGCTCTATATTCACTCTGCCTGTGAGATGGCTGAATCTAAGTCCACTTGCTTGCATGAGCTCACGGACACTCGCCCAAGGGGCTATCTATGGTCCTAGCATATATGTGAGTTTAGCTGCTGAATAAGTAAGTGCGTATAAAAGTCCCTCTGGTGTGCGTACATCAAATCTACAGTGCTGTTGATTTATCTGTTTATAACGATACACGTGGGATTGTACTGCACAGCCATTTTGGGAGGCACACACTGATCCATCACCAGGACGCATGACTATTGGTCTAAATATAGATGTGCCTGTCACCTCAGAGAAAGAACAGACCAGAAGTCATGATTCCACTTATTCCAAGGAAACTAAGGTGACAAACTTGAAAAAAATCAATGAATGTAATGTTTCTTAAGTCTGAATCTGATCTAAAGATCAAATTATAATTACCTCCCCCATGTTTCATTTTTCTTGACTTTAATTGCTAATTTAACCCCAGACTCTTCTAAGGTAATTCCATTTCCATTCCAAGATAATTCTGACAGTCCTCAAGGGACATCTCACAGGTGCTCAAAAGCAAGTACAATCAGCTATCTAGCAAGACACTCTGTGGGGATCTCCAGTTTATTTCTGATGGTTTTATTTTATTTTATTTATTTCTTTTTTTGAGGCGGAGTTTCACTCGTTACCCAGGCTGGAGTGCAATGGTGCTATCTCAGCTCACCGCAACCTCCGCCTCCTGGGTTCAAGCAATTCTCCTGCCTCAGCCTCCTGAGTAGCTGGGATTATAGGCACGCGCCACCGTGCCCAGCTAATTTTTTGTATTTTTAGTAGAGATGGGGTTTCACCATGTTGACCAAAATGGTCTCGATCTCTTGACTTCGTGATCCACCTGCCTCGGCCTCCCAAAGTGCTGGGATTACAGGCTTGAGCCACTGCTCCCGGCCTATTTCTGATGGTTTCCTTGTGTGTCTTTTTGCATTTTTTTGAGAGACACGATCTTAATCTGTCATCCAGGCTGGAGTACAGTGGCATAATCATAGCTCATTGTGGCCTCAACCTCCTAGGCTCAAGCAATCCTCCCACCTCAGCCTCCCAAGTAGCTAGGACTACAGGTATTGCCACCATGCCTGGCTGAGTTTATTCATTTTCTCCTTCTCCAGCCTCCATCTGCTGCTGCCACTTGAAAGACTATATGATGTTAAGAGCATGGGCTCTAGTGACTGCCAGCTTGGGTTGGAATCCTGGCTTTGCCCTTGATGAGCTGTGTGACCCTGGGCAAATTATTTAGCCCATCTGTGCCTTGGTTTCCACCCTAAGTGGAACAATAATATTATTATTACCATCAATAATCTCTAGCCTACCTCGTGGGAGGTACTTGTGATGATTAAATGGGTTAATGTTTATAAAGTGATTAGAATAGTGCCTAAAGCATAGCAGGCACTAAATAAACACCAGCTATTATTTTTACTACCACCACTCCTACCGACCATGGGGATGCCTCTGGTGGTCCTGCCATGGGTTGCCAAAGCCACAGGGGTTCATTATAAGGTAAGGGACAATGCCCTCTCTTTGTAATATGACATCAAAGGCAGATACAGCTTATGTCCAGTGTTTCCTGAAATTACCACTGTGATAGTTAAATTTAGGTGCCAACTTGACTGGATTAAGGAATAGAAAAACAGTGAAGCACTGTTTCTGGGTGTGTCTGCCAGGGCTTCCAGAGGAGACTCGTGTGTGAGTCAGTGGACTGAGTGGGGAAGACCCACCCTCAATGTGGGCGGGCACCATCCAACTGGCTGGGGGCCCAGATAGAACAAAAAAAGGAGAGAAAAGGATTTCCTCTCTATTGGAGCTGGGACACTCTCCTCCTCCTGCCCTCAGACATTAGAACTCCAGGCTCTCTGGCCTTGAGACTCCAGGACTTAACCAGCAGCCCGCTAGGTTCCTGGGCTTTCCACCTCAGATTGAGAAGTACACCATCAGCTTCCCTGGTTCTGAGGCTTTCAGACTTGGACTATGAGCCACATTACCAGCATTCCAGGGGCTCCCACTTGCAGATGCCCTGTTGAGGGACTTAGCCTCCAGAATCAAGTGAATCAATTCCCTAATAAACTCCCTCTCATACATCTATAGATCTAAGTCTATCCTGTTGGTTCTGTCTCTTGAGAGAACCCTGACTAACACAATTCCTAAAAGTTCTTTACATTTTTACTTGCATCCTGTCCTTCTTACATTATCCTCCAAGGGACTGAGATGAGCTGTAAGTCTATGGGCACCCAAGCTAGAAGGCAAGTGAGTGACCGACACTACCTACCCTCTGCTGCCCCAATGAAAGGGCTCTGTTGGGCTGGGCGCAGTGGCTCACGCCTATAATCCCAGCACTTTGGGAGGCCGAGGCGGGTGGATCACGAGGTCAAGAGATCGAGACCATCCTGGTCAACATAGTGAAACCCCGTCTCTACTAAAAATACAAAAAATTAGCTGGGCATGGTGGCGTGTGCCTGTAATCCCAGCTACTCGGGAGGCTGAGGCAGGAGAATTGCTTGAACCCAGGAGGCAGAGGTTGTGGTGAGCCGATATCGCGCCATTGCACTCCAGCCTGGGTAACAAGAATGAAACTTCGCCTCGAAAAAAAAAAAGGGGGGGCTCTGTTATAGGCTCAGCTGGGTCCAGTCTGGCTCCAGCTCCCTTAGGATGAATTCTGCCCAGGAGACTCTTTCCTTCCTTACCTAGATAGATTTCTTTGAGTCCCCCTCTTCCCAGTGCTTCCAAAGGGGGAATTTAAATCTGATCTTTTAAAAATCATAAAACACCAGCTGTATCATTAAGTTATTTCTAAGTGGAATTTAGACTTAATTTGAGTCTTTTAACAGTAGATTCTTAAATGAAGCTCCTTAATTCAAGACTAAAGAATACTACTGATGTGGGCATTCATCTTTGATGATGAAGTCCCTGTTGATAGTCTTAACATTAGGACAGGAAGAGAAAAATGAAATTTTAAACATATCATTTACATTAGCATCAAAAAACATCCAATACCTAGGAATAGATCTAATAAAAGATGGACAAGACTTCTACACAGAAAACCATGAAACATTACTATAAAAATTAAAGACTTAAAGAACTAGATAAGTAAAGAAACATGCTATATTCCTAGACACAAAGATTTGATATTATAAAGATGTCTGTTCTCCCCAAATTGACTCAAAGATTGAATGCAGCTCCCATCAAAATTTCATAAAATTTTTTGTGGAAACTGACAAGACAAGTCTACATTTTATATAAAATGCAAAGGGCCAAGAATAGCCAAGACAATACTGACCAAAAAAAAAAAAAGTTGAAATAATTATACTACCAGATGGCAAACTTATTATAAAATTACAGCACCAATTAAGTCAGTAAGGTATTAGCCCAAACTTTTGCCACTTAAAGCATAAAGATATGTGAATAAAGCAATTGAGCAGAGAGTTTAGAAACACACCCACACATGTACAGTGCTCTAATTTATAATGACATCACTGCAAGACAGAGGGGAAAGGATTTTGTTTACCCTGTGGTGTGGGTCAACTGAACATCCACATGGAAAAACAATGAACCGTGGCCCCTACCTCACACCAGCCAGAAAACTAAATTCCAGAATGGTTGTAGACATAAACATGAAAGGCAAAACATTGAAACTTCCAGAGGATATAACACAGGAGAGTATCTTCATGCCCTTGCAGACAAGAAATGACTTCTAAAGTGAAACATGAAAAGCACAAACCGTAAAGAGAACAACTGATGAACTAGATTTCATTAAGAACTTCTGTTCATCTAGACAACATTAAGAGAACGAAAACAAACCACACAGAGGGAAAAGAAATTTGTAGTACATACATCCAACAAAGGACTCATATCCAGAATATACACAGAATTCCACAAATCAATAATAAAGAGACATCACAATCTTTTTGTTTTTGTTTTTGTAGGTTTTTTTGAGACTGAGTCTCACTCTGTAGCTCAGGCTGGAGTGCAATGGCACGATCTCGGCTCACTGCAACCTCCACCTCCCAAGTTCAAGTGATTCTCCTGCCTCAGACTCCCAGGTAGCTGAGATTACAGACATGCACCACCATGCCCAGTGAATCTTCGTATTTCTAGTTGAGACAAAGTTTCACCATATAGGCCAGACTGATCTCGAACTCCTGACTCAGGTGACCCGCCCACCTTGGCCTCCCAAAGTGCTGGGATTACAGGTATGAGCCACCATGCTCAGCCAAAAGGCAACACAATCTTAAAAGAGGAGGAACCAGCAAAAGACTTGAAAAGGCACTTCACAAAATATCCAATTAGCAAAAAGAAAAAAAATATATATATATATAGACATACAAATGTGTATGTCTATACATACACTTACGTATTTATATACACACACACCATTAGTCATCAAAGAAATGCAAATCAAAACTACAATAAGATACTATAGGAGTTCTGGTAATGGTTTATTTCAAGACCTGGGTGATGGTTTCACAGGTATGTTCACTTGAAAAAACTGAGTTGTACAATTAAGGATTTATATACTCCTCTCTACATACTATATATTAAAAAAAAAAAAGTTTACTAAAAAAAAACCAGGGCCAAGTGTGGTGGCTCACCTCTGTAATCCCCGTACTTTGGGAGGTTGAGACAGGCAGATCACAAGATCAATAGTTTGAGACGAGCCTGACCAATATGGTGAAACCTCATCTCTACTAAAAATACAAAAATTAGCCAGGCATGGTGGCATGCACCTGTAATCCCAGCTACTCAAAAGGCTGAGGCAGGAGAATTACCTGAACCTGGGAGGCGGAGGTTGCAGTGAGCTAAGACTGTGCCACTGCACTCCAGCCTGAGCGACAAAGCAAGACTCCATCTCAGGAAAAAAAAAAACCCAAATGCAACTTGTGGACCTTTTTTGGATCCTGCTTCATACAAGCCAACTGTTAAATTGTGAGACAGTTGAAAAACTTTGAAGATTAATGGCATATCTGATGACTATATTAATTTTTTAGGTGTGATGATGGTATTATGGTAATATTTTCAAAAGAAGGTTTTATTTTTAGAGCTATATATTGAAGTATAAGTAAATATATTATAAATAAATAATACCCTCAATTTTTACTTCAAAATAATCAGGAGAGAGGATAGATAAAACAAGAACAGAGGCGTTGATAGCTATCATAGCTGGATGGGTGAGGACATGGGAATTGCTATAGCATCTCTTTACCTTTACGTATGTTTAAAATATGGCATAATAAAAATTTTTTAAAATCTAGAGCAAATCCAAGGTTTTATACTCTTTGCCTATTTATGACTCTTCTCTTCTGCCTCTACCTGGCCTAATCAAGTAAGATTATATAGTAGCAATGCAGATTCCACAAACACTGAATCCCTAGGCTATAAGGACCTCAAGAAATCATCTTGGCCACCCCCTCACTATCAAGCAGTTTCTGAAACAGTTTCTCAAACCACATCTGCACACTGACCAGCACAGGCGACGGTGTGTCTACTCTCAGAGAATCAGCCTAAATATACATATATTATTAAGAACCTAGATAGGGCAGAGCAATATTTACCTATATTCTTTGGGGTGTATGCCAAGATGAGGTCTCTAAGTAGCCTGGCTGCTCTGTCTAAAACAGAAGACTCTTAAAAGAAGCTCCTGTATTCTCCCTGAGCTGACCTTTCCTGATTTGTCCCTCAATATTAAGCTTATGCTATCGAGCCACATCTCAGTTAGGTATCTGTAGCTTCCTTTGCCAGCTGACCTAGCTGGAGCTGCTAATGGAGTAATCAAGTATGAATTCCCGTATAAATCAAGTCTGGCTCTTATTCCAGGATTCAAGACTACTACAGGCCTACACAGTTTAGAAACCCTCATTAGATAGATGCAAGTGGTTAAAAATATAAACCTGGCTAGGGCCTTCTGACTTAATGTGTCTCCCACGAAGCCCTCCAGGTTTGGGAGGGCTTCTCAGTTCACATGGAAAGAAAATTCATTTTTTCATTTTTTTTCATTTTTAAATTTTTTATTGCCATACAGAATTGCAAAGAAAATTCATTTCTTCCTTTCCGCCTTCCTTTGCTATTTCAAGGTGAAGTGTCCTAAATTGATAAATCTCCAAGTTAATGCCTAGCTTAGTATGCTGTCCTTACTGGACATAATGTCTGTTTCAACAAGGACTTCTTGGAGAAATGAACTAAACCTTTGGTACAAAGCATTCAGGTACCCCCCATGATAGCTTCTAGAGGAAAGAAAATCTTTTAGTGTCCCTAATGGGCTCACTTACCTACTACTAATTTGGTTAATGACATGATACAGGCTTCAAAAATGAGGAGCCAAGGTTTCATATATCCGAAAAGGGAAAAGTTCAAAAATTAATGTATGGAACTTGCTCCATTTTTTTCTTTTAACCTCTAAGGAATTTAAACAATGGCTACTTTGTGGACTAACACAAGCCATCTCTGAAAAGTCATACAATGAAGGGGTTGAGAATATGGCTCTGGAGCCACACACCAGCTATATGACCTCAAGTTTTCCATGCTTCAGTTTATCACCTGTAAAATGGGGCTAATGAAAACACAGCCTGCATAAGGTTGATGGGAAGATTACGATAGTACAACATATATAAAGCACTTAGAACCATTGTCTTCCCACAGTGTTAGCTCCATTATTTCATTATCACAGAAGCCCTGCTATGGACATGCACCATCACAGGGGAAAAAAAAGGATAAGAATGGAACAAGCGGGCACTAGGAAATGAAATGAAAAGAACAGTGTTGTTGACACTCTTATTAAGCCTTAAACACATTGACTTCTATGCCATAGTATTTGTCAATAATCTGGGGAACAGAGAAAAAGACATTCTGAAATAAGTGGTCGGAGGCGTAGCAGAAAATGTACATCCTCATTTTTCAGGAATGTACAGAGAAAGGCTACTCTTATGTGTGATGATACAAACCCCAGTAAAAGAGGCCAGGCTCTTGCCTGTAATCCCAGCATTTTGGGAGGCTGAGGCGGGAGAATCATTTGAGCCCAGGAGTTCAAGACCAGCCTGGGAAACACGGGGAGACACTGTCTTTATAAAAACTTAGCCAAGTGTGGTACTGCATGCCTCTGGTCCCAGCTACTCAGAAGGTTGAGGTGGGAGGGCTGCTTGAGCCCAGACAGTCGAGGGTGCAGTGAGCCATGATCATGCTACCACCCTCCAGCCTGAGTGACAAAGGAAGACTCTACCTCACACACAAAAAAAAAATTAAGGGAATCAACAGATCTTTCAAACTGTTAGTCCTGAGTTTGCCAAGCACCCCTCCACTAGCCACAAGAAGCTAAGAGTTGTTGTTTTGTTCTTTTGTTGTTAATGACTGGCATTCACCGTCTTTCATTCCACAAATTTTTTTAAATTTAGGCTATTATAATATTTCATGTTTGCCTATACATTTAGTATTATTTAGTAAAGAGCACAACTTTTAAAAATAATAATAAACCTTAGAAGTCTCAAGATCCCTTCAACAATTTTTTTAATTTTATGAATAATCTACAGTCTAAAATTTTTCCGTTTTAAATGCCTAGTTACTGGTCCATTATCTCTATAAAGGATGCACATACATATTCAGAAACATTTTCTTATGATAATTAGAATTTTATAACAGTAATAATTGTGTTTTACCATTGATTATTATGATTATCATAAGGCCAGAGGGATGAACAACACATTTGAAACTGAGAAGAAGGAAGACTGCCCAAAGGGCCTGTTGTCTAGAGTCTATGCAGGGACTCCTGGGCTATTAATTATTTATCTACTTTTCAAAGTTAATAAATAGGAATGTCTTTTTGCCCTCTATTCCCT
The DNA here is from genome assembly GCA_031835075.1 of Saguinus oedipus. NCBI lineage: Eukaryota > Metazoa > Chordata > Mammalia > Primates > Cebidae > Saguinus > Saguinus oedipus. The sequence continues at coordinate 43,113,044 of CM063188.1, forward strand.
AGATTAATTTAACCAAATGAGAAATGGGGTGTGTGTGTGCAGAGATGGCAGTCTGAGAATATAAGAGGTATGGGTAATGAGAAGGAGATTTTAGAAAAACAAATACTTACTGTCAAATAGACTTAACAGCATTGCTTTATCTGGCATGTTTTTATTATGGCATGTTTATCTGGCATGTTTTTATTATGAGCATTTTGATGTTTTTTGAGTGTTCTTTTAAAAACATGAGTGCTTTAGAAGCATAACATTAATATAAAAAGAAAGAAAAATTATATACAATCTCACAACCCAAATAACCCCTTGGCACTTTTTAGAAATACTTAATACTGTATACAGCTGTAAAATTCAAACACTAACAAATAGTATTAAATGGAAAAAATAAGAACTTCTCTCACTACCCCACTCCATCCACCGAAGAGAAACCACTTTATGCTTTTCTTTTCTATGAAAGAAAACAATATGTGCATATATACATATATTTATTTACCAAAATGAATCGTATTATGCACACTATTTTGTAACCTGAATTATTCACTTAATATCTTGGTACTATGTTTATATCAGGCAAATGATGATTACCACTTTCTTTTTGCTCTTAATGCTTCAGGCCAGAAGCGGCTGCTCATGTCTTTAATTCCAGCACTTTGGGAGGCAAAGGTAGGAGGACTGCTTGGGCCCAGAAGTTCAAGATCAGCCTTGGCAACATAGGGTGATCCTGTCTCTACAAAAAATAAAAAATTAGCCAGGTGTAGTGGTGTGCACCTGCAGTTCCAGCTACTCTGGAGGCTGGGGTGGAAGGATCACTTGAACTTTGGAGGTTGAGGCTTCAGTGAGCCATGATTGAATGCATCACTGTACTCCAGCCTGGACAACAGAGGAAGACCCTGACTCAAAATAAAATAATAATAATAATAATGCAGCCAGGTGCAGTGGTTCACGCCTGTAATCCCAGCACTTTGGGAGGCTGAGACAGGTGGATCATGAGGTCAAGAGATGGAGACCATCCTGGCCAACATGGTGAAACCCTATCTCTTATAAAAGTACAAAAATTAGCTGGGTGTGGTGGCATGCGCCTGTAGTCTCAGCTACTCAGGAGGCTGAGGCAGGAGAATCACTTGAACCCGGAAAGCAGAGATTACAGTGAGCTGAGATCGCACCCCTGCACTCCAGCCTGGCAACAGATCAAGACTCCATCTCAAATAAATAAAATAAAATAAAATAATGCTCCAGTGACTATCTTTGTATCCATAGCTGAGTGTTAAATTCTTTTTAAATATGATCCTACTGCACAGTCAGTGCTGCAAGTACAAACTACTCTAAGCAGTCTATCCCAGCTGTGTGGTACGCAAAGAACGATCTCATTTCTACGGTTCATTTCAGTTCCTTCAGGAAATTTCCTGTGACGTTGTTATTTATACCAAAAAGGTCTCAAGAACATGAGATGGCTACTGAGAAGAGGACTGTTTTCCTCTGAGAGGAAGGTGAATATGTCTAACTGTTCACTGCTGGCTGTAAAGGCGCCTGTGGCAAAGCAGTAGTCCTGTCTTTGCACTTAAATCCACCTGGTGTGCCACCCCTACCCTTGCTTACAGGAGTGTACTGAATGCCCATGGCATGAACAGAATGTTTGCAGAAGGGGAAAATAAGCAAGCTCTGGAGAGACATGCATAGAACAGCAGGTAAAACTGCCAGATGACTGTGCCCTTCACCTGCTCATGGAAGACCAATACGAAGCAGTTTTCAGAGTCATCTGCCCAGAGCTACAGAGGAATGCAGCTAAGTGGCAGGGCTGAGTAAGAAAGTGACTACAGAGTCACAGTTCAGAAATAATAACCAAAACACCATCTTATAGTTCTGCATTTAGCTGCCTCAAATCCTTTCCAAATGATGAGGTATTTAAATTTTATTTTAAAGTATTTCAACACAGTACTTTTCCAAATATTTGTTATATTCATTATCTCATGACCTACACATCAACTCTAGCAGGCAGGTAGGCCAAGGTCATTATCCCCACTTAAGCGTGACATGCCTGAGGGTCTATGAAAGTTAAATGACTTGGCCAGGCCTGTAATCCAAGCACTTTGGCAGATCACCTGAGATCGGGAGTTCAAGACCAGCCTGACCAACATGATGAAACCCCGTCTTTATAAAATTAAAAAAAAAAGAAAGTTAAATGACTTGCCTCAAGTCAATCAGCTGACCAACTGTTCTGACTCAAGAACAGTGCTCTCCTGAATTCTCCAATCCTACACAGGCCCAATAAGTCCAGCTGGACAACTTTAGCATCCTAAAGAAAAGCTAGGAATGAAGCTGGAGACATAAATATAAAAATATTCCTTCCCGAAGACACCTGAGATCTGAAAACTACCTCTTCCTAACAAAATTTAACAAATCAAATAACAATGTTGCTAAGCACAAAATTGATATACCAAACTTGAATCTTGACAGAACTATAATCTCTACTAGTTACAAAGACTTGTGAGAAATGTTGCTTTTATGTTTTATTATAAACACTTATACTATCTCAGCTTTTTAAAATATGGTAGAGTTTAATTTTAACAGTTAAGATGTTGTTTTGGGGTCAGGTGTGGTGGCTCACACCTGTAATTCTAACCCTTTGGGAGGCCAAGGCTGGAGGATCGCTTGAGCTCAGGAGTTTGAGACCAGCCTAGGCAACAGAGAGACTGCGTCTGTATTAAAAAAGAAAAACATAAATAAAAAACCATTGCCATGGGCAGTACTAGATTTATCATTTATACACCCAACACCTATTTCTTGAGTTGCCTTCTAGTCTAGTCTGGACTGGCTTACATGAATGTTTTTCAAACTTTTTTGACAATGGCCTAAAGAAGAAATTTATTTTACTTTGTAAAGCATAGATGTGTGTCTGTCATTAAAACAAAAATTTCACAAAAGAATCACCCCTCTTTTGAGTGATTCACTTGGGTATCTTCTATGCTTTTATACTTTGCCACCTTATTTTTTTAAAATACAACTTATGGCCCACTAAATGGATTTCATGACCTACAAATGGGTCACAACCCAAAAGCTGAAAAACGCTGGCTTAGATGGACAATACACAGATCATGCCTCAAGGAATTTATACATTAGTTGGGAATCTCATACAATTCACAGACCTCTTATAGTTGAAAAGGCCTAGAGGTCAATTATTCAACTATCTATACTTGATGCTACAGCATCCCTGACAAAAGGTGAGATGTGTGAAAAAGCCTTGCTTGCTATTTCAAGGATAAGAAGTTACCTCTTACTTGGAACCTAGCACGGGATTGGTCAAATAAAGACCTGTTAAAACAGTACAGAAACAAATACAAATGAATTGAGTATCAAAATATATACTTAATTTATTTTTCCTAAACCCATCTTAGTCTTTTTTAGGAGGAGCGTGAAAAGGGGAAGGTAAATCAGGGGGATAGAGGTCTAGAAAGGCTTCTCTCTGATGACCTGAAGAAGGGGTCTTAGCAAGTTACATCACAAGCAGCCTTTGCAATTGAGGAGCCTAATAAATGATACTCACAATGATGGCTGGAAGGGTGGAAGTCAGGAAAGGCTCCCCTGAGGAGGTCTGAAATGAGCTGAGTCTCGAAAGACTGACTGGAATCAGACAGGTGAATAAAAGATGGAAGAGTGTAGTCAAAGACTCTGAAGAAGAAATGAGCCAGAATATTTGGGGGATAGCAGATGGGTCCCTGAAGAGGAGCAATAAGAAATGAAGCCAAAAAAGAAAGACTGAAACCAACCTGTGGTGAGAAAGACAGAATTTGGATTTTATTCCATAGGTAATGTGGTGTTACTGAAGGTTCCTCAGTGTGTAGAGTGGTATTTCAGAATTACTCATCTGCACATAGACCTGAAACTTGGTTCTAGAAAGACCTAAAAACCAAGAGTTCAGATAGCAGATTCTCAAGCTGTGTTTTAGTACAGAGAAAAATGTTCCATAATGGACATCATAAATTCAGAATTCTAACATGAGCAGTCTTGGTTACTTAAAAAAGTTGAAAAACTGGAATATACATATTGAGTTTAGATAACAATGGAGTCCAATTTCTTTTTCATCATTTAACTTTTGTTAGTAAGTGTGAGCTTTGTCTGTAGTTGCCACTATATGACTGATTTCCTTTATAAAACCTACAGACCTTACTGAGTAGCAACTCTTCAATGATGCCATGGGCCTAATAAATTATTATAAACCATTTTGCAAAAATTAAATTTTGCCTAAACAACACTTTTAATAATAAGGTTGTCTAAAGTTAATAGACGAACAGGGCTCTCTGAAGGTGTTAACTATCTAGTAATTCAGGCTCTGCTGGATACAATGACCGAACCCTACGAACCTCAACCAGAACTCAGGTCTGCCTCAGGTGAACATAAACACTGTATGTGAGTCACCTTGCAATTACAGCTGCCACCTGGAAGCATACTTAAGCAGTAAGAACCACAAAACCAAAGCCCTGTAAGATCCTGCGTTGGCCTTCTTCTTCTTCCTCCTTCCTGTCTGAGGATCCATAAAGCTCAGGATTCTTTACTAATTTCTCATCAGCATCATTTCTTATTGTATTTCCAAATTTAAAAAGGACTGTCTCCAAAGACCTCAAAATTACTTTCATTTATTAGTATAACTGAATTAGTATATCAGATATGTATGATGTATTCATTAGAACCGATGGTGTTTTTTTCCCCTCCCCACAGGAAAACTACTTCAGAGAAAGATTTCTGAGAAAATGTTTGTACATATCGAGTATATACGCTATCAACCACATACATGAAAATAATTGTTTGGGGATAATGCAGACCATTTGCCAAAGATTAAGATTCAGCCCAGTTCCTTGTCGTCACATTTCTGCATTCACATAAAATTGGTAAGTCATGATGGCACAGAAGCCTCACATGCCACATAAAAATTTCAAGCCTGGATCTGAATCGGTGCCTGAATCCTCCTCAGAATGCATATTTTGGAGGCAACTGTTTGGTTTCTGTTACTGCTCCCTAAACTGGGCAGTGACTCAAGAGGCAGCTGGAAGAGAGAAGGAGGCGCTGGGCAAGTGCTAAAAAAGAGTGAAGCCTCAACAGCAGAGTCCCTCCCCTCCTCTACACACCACACAGCTTTTTTGTGACTTCTTGTCCCCATCAGATATTCTCCGATAGACTAGCTCACCTTCCCAGGGTGGAGCAGAGTCTCACCGGCTCATTATTTCAAAGCTCCCGGGATGGCCCCGGGTACAGCAACTGTGTGGCACTTGGCTGTGGAAATTCAAGTTTTTCTACCCTAAAACAGGAGGTTGTGAAACCCAATTTCGGTCCCGGTTACCATTAAGCGAGAAGCCTACCACAGCCCTGTGCCTGGAAGTTCTTGCCACTAAACCTTGCCCCCTGCTCCACCCTCACCTTCAGCACCTAATGGAGAAGGTGCAGTCTCTCCGCACACCTTACTTGCCCAGGCCACACTGGTGGACACACGCACGCACGCCAACTCTACCATCCCGTGCACGCCCGGCCTCTGAGGGCGGCTAGAACTTACTGCTAGCTGAGCCAGCCGAGCCAGAGCGCAAGGGGAGAGGCCCGAGCTGGGCCGGGGATAGGATCGGATCAGATAGGAGTCGGGGTCGGGGTCGGGGTCCGGGCAGACCCCGCCTGCCCGCCGGCCTCCCTCCCCTGACCCCCGGGCCAGCTTCGGCGCACGTGCTGGGTGACAGGCCCCCTATAGGTTCCATACCTGCCACCGGAAGTGAGTGAGGAGGGCAGTATAGGCATTTCCTGTGACGCGAGCGCCTGGACTCCATTAGGCAGCAGCTGGGGGAAGAATCAACACACCAGGGAGCAGAGCGGAGCGGACCGGAGGACAGAGGCGGCAGCTGCCTCCGCTGCCGCCCGCCGCCGCCGCCACTGCCGGGGCTCAGCCCAGAGGCGGGCCCCGCGCCCCCGCAGCCGCCCCGCGGCGCTCCCCGGCGCGACCCCCGGGCAGCGCACCTCGAGCTGCCTCCGGGAGGGGGGGGGGGAAAGGGCCCGGATCCTCCTTCTCCCCCTCCTCCTCCTCCCCCTCCTCTCACCCCCACCCTCCTACCCTGACCCCCTCCCCGCCTCCCCGGCCCCCCTCACCCCGACCCTCTCCCCGGCCCCCGCCTCCCCTCCCCCGCCTCGCCCCACCGGCTTCCCACCACGGCCTCTCTCGGCGAGGAAACTCTGGCCTCCGCTTCCTCCTCCTCCGACTCGGACACCGGCGGAGCCTCCCCGCCCCCGCGGAAGAAACCCCGAGCCTCGGCGGCGGAGGGAGCAGGAGAGCCCGGGGCTTCGGCAGGCAGAGCAGGCCTCTCCCCTCCGTCCTCGTCGTCCTCGTCCTCCTCCTCCTCCTCCTCCGTGGTGGTAGTGGTGGGACTCCCCCCGGCTGCTGCCCCTCCCGCCGCCGCTGCTGCTGTCCCCCACCGAAGTAGCGGCCACAGCCTGGTCAGCGGCAGCATCATGCAGGCCAACGGGGCAGGAGGAGGAGGAGGAGGTGGCGGTGGAGGAGGAGGGGGCGGCGGGGGCCAGGGACAGACCCAGGAACTCGGCTGCTTGTCGGCCCAGAACGGGGAGTCATCCCCCTCGTCGTCGTCGTCCGCGGGGGACCTGGCCCACGCCAATGGGCTGCTGCCTTCCGCCCCCTCCGCCGCCAGCAACAATAGCAACAGCCTGAATGTCAATAACGGGGTTCCCGGCGGGGCGGCCGCCGCAGCCTCAGCCACCGTCGCAGCTGCCTCCGCCACCACCGCCGCCTCCTCTTCCTTGGCCACCCCAGAACTGGGCAGCAGCCTCAAGAAGAAGAAGCGGCTCTCCCAGTCCGATGAGGATGTCATTAGGCTAATAGGACAGCACTTGAATGGCTTAGGGCTCAAGTAAGTATCCCTTACCGGCAGCTGGTGATGGACAGACTGAGGGACTGAGGCTCCTGGGGGGAAGGGGAAGGGGAAGGGGCGGGGGGGTGGGGAGGGGGCTGAAAAGAGCTCGGTCAAAGAGAAGGACTGCTGGGCATGCAGGGCCCTGTACACAGGAGGACGCGGCTCAGACAGGCCGACTGGGGAGGAGGAGCGGACCTGAAAGGAAATAGGGGAAAATCAATCAGTCTGACAAATTGTGAGACGAGACAGGCGTTTGAGGGGATGGGAAGGGTTAGGGGAAACCCAAAGAATGACTCCTCCCCACGCACCTTCAGAGCTTGTCTGTCAATAAAGACAGATGCGGGAGTGTGTCTCTGTATGTGTTGGGGGAGGGGTGGATTAGAGCTGGTGGAAATAATGAACCTTGGAGGATTTGTTTTTCAAGTGTATCTTGGAGGCATCTTTGTGGGACACCTCCCCACCCCCAACCGTGGCAGACAACAACCCAAGCAAACTACCAATCAGGAAAGACAATCACCTACAAGTGTTTATGGGAACGGAAGGGCTGGGATAATTTGGAAAGAGGTTGTTGAATAAATCTGATGGGAATAATGAAGATACAGTGTTGATGTCGTTTAAAGGCCCTTGTATGTGTACAAGAGGCCTAACCCTAACTACTCTGAAATCTCAGTTTAATACCAAAAATATGATCGCCTCTGAAAAGGGGATATCTGATCTGGTGAATCAATTGTTTTCAAATACAATTTAGGTGGCCTTGTATACCTAACACAGGGTGAAGGTAGACAGCGACCTTGGACAAAAACCACCGCTTTGTATACACAAAGAAAAACTAAGTGGGTGGAAGGTAGGATTGGTGGGAGTGCCTGACGAAGGAGGTGCAAGAGGCAGAGTCAGAATGAAATGAAGTGGGGAAGATGCAGCAGTAGTCAGTTTCCTGCATTCAAAGTGTAGATTGAAATAAGCTCTGTCAGGCTAGCCGCTGAGTACTTTGCATTTATGGATGGATTTCTGGGGAAGTGGGGAGGAGAACAGAACTTTTTAAAAGTGACATAAGTATTTTGGTTTTCAGATAGATTAAGTAGAGCTGAATAAGAAAGCATTGAAACATAAGCACAAAAAATATAAGACTGATAAATAAAGGTTCTTAGATACCAGAATACATGAGGGAAGAAAATACAGTTGATGTATCTTTTAAGCTCTCGACAAATATGTGGAAGAATTCTCTTTATTTCCTAGGGAAAAGGATTAGTATGAAAACAGATTTTATAAATGCTAACAGAACATATTACTGAGACAAGAAGCAAGCTGACAGCAGCAGGAGGAAATAACTCGTGACTGTTTGGAACCTACACCATAGTAAATTTGCTATTTTTAGTAGAGAGAGAAAGGAAATGATTTTTGATGCTGGATTTATTTTAATTTTAAAGATTGACCTAGTAGAATTTCTATGCAAATATAGTATCTGGATGTAAGCTCTTACCCAACATGGGTCGTCTCTGTCACCTTGTGTGGAGCTAATAATTTTTATATTTCAAAATATAACATAAGTAGTATGTAGATCCTGGTTTGTCATTTATTTGACTAGTTGGTTACAGCACATTTTTAGAAATTTTATGCTTTATACATTAAATTGAGGCATTAAATGGCAAATTAGGAAGAACTTACATTGATTCTGATTTCAAGAAAGGTTTTAAACTTGACCAGGAAAAAATGTAAGTGTCAGTTTTAAATCAAGTTTGTTTAACCAAGCACATGAAAGCTATTTTTTTCTTCATCATGAGGCTAGCTTAAAAACTTTGCAACTGTTTTCATGGACATGAGTTTATTTGGAAGATTAAAATCCTAAAGTTGGTCAGGTCTGTTTTACACTGTATCTCTCCTGCAGCCAGACTGTTGATCTCCTCATGCAAGAGTCAGGATGTCGTTTAGAACATCCTTCTGCTACCAAATTCCGAAATCATGTCATGGAAGGAGACTGGGATAAGGTAAAGTAGGGCATATAGAGATGTGTGACTGCTGCTAAAATTACATATTTGATGTACATTTTGTGACATTTCTGTTTTTCTTTTATACCAATTTTTACAGGCAGAAAATGACCTGAATGAACTAAAGCCTTTAGTGCATTCTCCTCATGCTATTGTGGTAAGAGGCGCACTTGAAATCTCTCAAACGTTGTTGGGAATAATTGTGGTAAATACACTTTTGTTCTTAGTTTCACATTTATGCTTATTTTAATAGGTTATTGATAACTCTAGGCTTCTGCCTCTTATTAAAAAAATGAGGCCTAAAAGTAAATTTCATATAATTTGTAAACGACGATGAATATAATGTTTTAAAGTATGAGTTTTATATTTTTAAAATCATACTTAGTAAATGTGTCATTTGAACCGACTTTATAAATTGAGCTCTACAAAAAAAATATATTGAAAGATCTTTGTGCTTTCAGTGCTGCTAATACGAGTTTTATATTTATAGAGTTAAAGATAAATTATACTTTTGTTACTCGTAATACTGAATGTGCTGGTTGAAGAAAAAATGTGTCTGGGTGTGTGGATATCCATACAGCCTTAAGAAGGTGATACATTAATTATCATTTTTTTTTTAATCTTTAAGAATTATAGTTAATTCAAACCAACTCCGTTGGTGTGCTGGCCATTTTCCATTCTTGCATTCCAGTTGTGTGAATTGACAGTGTCAAAGTTTGTATAATACATATCACTCTGGTGGAGGGTTTGTATGCAGATTTGACCATTGGGCCCTGCTTGCTGGCCTTATTTCCCTGACAAGATCAATTTAGTAGTTTAAGCTGTTAGCCTCTTTTATAAATGTTGATAAATCTTGTAGACTTATGGGCTTTAATTCTTCAGTAGATGTTGGTGAGGAAGAGAGGAAATAAGTTTTTTTCTAAGGACTGGAGTTTGGAAACCATGAAGAATCAGCTGCTAACTGCTGGCTTTTTAACTTCTAGCTGATTCATTTGTTGTCAAAAGCAGTTTCCTGTCTGGGGGTGGGGAGAGAAAGAAGGCAAAAAGGAAGTGAAGTAGAGAAACCAGCTGTTTGTTAAATATTAGTAAATGACTATTTTGATTTTTTTTAATTGGGTCAAACATTAATCTTTTCTGACTCTTTCTATAAACTTAGTAGTGTCTTGTGTTTTTTTTTTCTCTTGAAATCTTACTACAAAAGAATTTTCAAAAAATGTAATTCTACACAATAATATATTTCTAGAGAAATGGGCTTCTGGTGAATTAAAGGTGCAAACAAGCAAGAACAAACACAGATTCGTTTAAATTGGTGATGCAGTATATTATTTTTATTTGTTAAATACTTAAAATATTAAAAATTTTAGACTGTTGAATAAGATGATTGATAATAAATTAACTTATAAAATCAATTCTATAGTAACATTTAAAAATAAAAACAGAAGTTAAAATAGTTAAACATCTATACTCAAAGGGATTGGAAATTTTGCATTAACTAAAGTTTGCTCAATCAGTGTCTTTGGGATTTAAAAAAAAAAACCCAAGTATATTTTATTGAGCAGTTCCTTATAAATTTTTACTTCTGACTGAATGAGCTAAAATAAAAACAGTAAGATGGCCAAAATAAGATTTAAGGTTGCTTTCCCATTGGGCAAGTTAGCACTACTTGTGTGTTGACAATAAAGAACTTGCCTATGGACTGTTTTAAAATGTGTGTGATTTCTTGGAGGTGGTTTTTCTTTTATAAACTTCACCCAAATTATATCTGTAATTTAGTAGCAAAAAATTTAATAGAATTCCTATTTTTTCTTATTTGTTTATAGTAATTTTAGAGTTCTGTATTGGATTTTGATTATTACTTTCTCATTAGAAACCTTCATTAGATGCAACATATGTAAACTGAAGAAAGGTAGTTATAGATAATAAGGAATCCTTTCTTTTTACAGCCTGTTCAGTCTATAGAACATTCTAGTATCTAATAAAAGATGAGGATTAAATCTTTGGCTGAGCCTCACACCATCAAACTGTTTAGGTATTTATACAAAGAAAGGGGTTCCAACTTTTATCTCACTTTGAAGCGTTGATGAATCAATTGCTTTTAAAGATTCATTTCAGCATTTTTTGAAGTTGCTCTTCACTTCTCAAATTGTGTTTAAGTTTACTCTTCTTGTCCATTCCATCTCCAGAAGAAGAGAATCTAATATAAGCTTAAATTTGTAATAGTGTCTTAGAAGGTAACTATTAGGGTTTCTTTAAACATAATTATTTTTATTGTATACCCAGACACATTTGATGGCTTAGTCTAGACTGAAATTGTACTTTATTTTTTAAGCCTGAGTGTTTTCATTGACCCAGTCCACTCCCCCTACAGTCTACCTCTGTTTTTGTTTTTGTTTTCTTTTTTGAGACACAGCCTTACTCTGTCACCCAGGCTGGAGTTCAGTAGCGTGATCTCGGCTCACTGCAACCTCCCCCTCCTGGGTTCAAGCAATTCTTCTGCCTCAGCCTCCTGAGTAGTTGGGACTACAGGCACATGCCATCATGCGCAGCTAATTTTTGTATTTTTAGTAGAGATGGGGTTTCACCATATTGACCAGGCTGGTCTCGAACTCCTGACCTCATGATCCACCCGCCTCAGGATCCCTAAGTGCTGGGATTACAGGCATGAGCCACCACGCCTGGCCAACCTACTTTCATTTTTAAATGGTTTCCAGTCAAATGGTAGTAGGAATAGCAGAAGTTGCTCTCATGAATCAGCATTTTTTTTTTAAGACAGAGTTTTATTGTCCAGACTGGAGTGCAGTGGTGCTATCTTGGCTCACTGCAACCTTCACTTTCTGGGTTCAAGAGATTCTCCGGCCTCAGCCTACCAAGTAGCTGGAATTATAGGTGTCCACCACCATGCCCGGCTAATTTTTTTCTTTTTTTTTTTTTTTTGGTAGAGATGGGTTTCACTATGTTGGCCAGGCTGGACTCAAACTCCTGACCTCAGGTGATCCACCTATCTTGGCCTTCCAGAGTGCTGGGATTACAGGTATGAGCCACCACACCTGGCCAAATCAGCATTTTTTAGTTTGGGTTCAAATATACTTAGCCGTTTCTGGGCAATTTGGATGACTATACGATACCAGTAATAGAAAACTTTTATATGTCTAGAAATATTTGGTTCTTTATTTTTTAATGTAATCGAAATATGCTTAACAAAAATTGGCATCTATAATTAGCATATTTTAAAGTCAAATAAGGAGGAATTTTGAGAGCCAAATTTAGATATAATTTATTTTCCCTTTTCTCTGAATCATGATTTAATTGGTAAGATGTGGTTATAACCTTAGTCCAGAGTTAGAACCACTACTGAATTATCTAGGAGGCTGCCCTTGAGAACCAAACTTTCCAAGTGTCATAATTTCTAGGTTTTTCTTTCATGTTGAGTTCAATTTAATAATATGGGAGCAAAGGAAGGGATAAAGCTTAGTATTGGGTGGGCTAGGGGAGCAACAGCAGAATTTACAATGTGAAACTATCATTCAAGCTATCCTAGTCACTTAACAATGTCAAATTTTTATTAAGTATTAAAATGGAGAAGGAAATCCTGCTGGGCCCAGAAATGGTAGAAAAATCATTAGAAACCAAAAATAATCTCTTAAGAGATCTAGTTGGGAGTTGGAGAAAGACATAAAGGAGAGTTTATTTTCCTAACCTTTTTTTTCTTTATTTCTTCAAGATTTTTTTTAAAACATAAACATTAGTAGAGCCCTGTCCCCATTTCAGCAAGCTTTAATTTTTGTCTGATTTTTACAAAGTTTTCAGTAAATATTTAACATTATTTGTTAATTAATTTAAAGGTCTTTGCTTTCTGGAGGTTATATTTACATTTTTGTGCTTTAAATTTTGGGAGGTAAAATCCAGTATTACTCCCTACCCTTATTATATGTGTCAAATACATAAACTGATTATTTTGGAGAATAAACATTTTCTCTCAACCGAATCTCTAGTTGTGCTTGGCCAGCAGCGTGTTAATTGTCATGCACGGTATCAGGCTTTGATATCTGTTGGAGGATATTCTTGGTCTTCATCTGGATAAAATGACTCATAGAGAAATGTTCTTTTGCTACTTTTATAGCACTCTCTGTATATACAGAAATACGTGTTTATATTGGCTTCTCTCAAAATTTTAGTCTGCCTTTCTCTGCTCTCCTGCCCTGCCTCTGCCCCATAGAAAGAGAGTAACATGTTCTATCAAGATCTTGGTGGGAAAATAAGGGGGAAATAGCACTATGGGCACTGTCCCTACACACAGTGGAATTGGGTAGGGGTGGACATAGGGCCCAATAATTGATACTAAAAAATACATAAATACTAAGTAAATTTAAAAACTTGCCCTGAAATTTTTTTTTTAAGTCCCTCAATTCCCAGTTACTAAGAAAATTTTGTGAAGAAATTACATCACATGCTCTGGCCAGTTCCATGTGTCATTTAAATGAAAAAGTTCTGCAACTCAGTATGATTTTCAAATTTGAATTTTAAAAATACCACAAAATAGAATTAAGCTTTTAATAGTATATTGATAAATGAAAATATATGAGGTCTTCATTTCATAGTTGAATTTTTTTTTCCAGAAGCTAAAATGGTGCAGATATCTAGAATAACTTCAAATATAGAATGCTTTGACTTTTAGATTTTTTTTTTCCATGTTTAGGTTTTGGTTTCTGTGATCTGATCAATCTCAAAAGTTTTTTTCATTAAACACAGGAAGGTTAACTGTAGGCTACATGTACAGCAGTGTACTTTTCAGGGCATCTTGGTAATTAATATATTTCTGAAACATTCATTAGTTATTCTAAATTTATGTGTAAAATTTGGTAAGTGTAATTTTCCTAGAGTTACAGGAGTGTCTCAGTTTGAATTTTTTCTGTTCCTTAGCCATATATTTAAGATGAGATTTGTATCAAGCATAACCAATGTATCTTATAAAGGATGTATTTAATACTTGCCTAACTTATATAAGAGGGTTTATTATTGCTTACTTTCTCTAGAAACCACTTTTGTAAGCTTGAAGTTCATATCTCTCTTCTAAATACTCCTTGATAGAAAATCTTGTAGAGAAGTTTATTATACTGTTAATTCTGCATATAAATGGTAATTTCTCCACAACATTTCATGACAGCAGTGTATTTTTTTTTTATGGTTTTAAAGTAAGCGTCTTGGGCTGGGCATGGTGGCTCACGCCTGTAATCCCAGCATTTTGGGAGGCCAAGGCGGGCAGATCACTTGAAGTCCAGGGTGTGAGATCAGCCTGGCCAACATGGTGAAACCCCATCTCTACTAAAAATACAAACATTAGCTGGGTGTGGTGGCACGCACCTGTAATCCCAGCTTCTTGGGAAGCTGAGGCAGGAGAATCTTGTGAACCCAAGAGGCGGAGGTCGCAGTAAGCCAAGATCATGCCACTGCACTCCAACCTGGGCCACAGAGTGAGACTCTTTGTCTCAAAAAAAAAAAAAAAGAAGCATCTTATGAAGAAGAAAAATTGTACTTTCAGTTTTAATTTTAAGTGGACTTGAGAGTTTTACCACTGTATATACAAGTACAAATATTGAATTTTTAAATTCAATCATCTAATATAGGCATCCCTGAATAGCCGCCTAGAAGAGAGTGAGTCCGTCAAACTTACGCTTGTCCACTTTAGTCATAGGAAACTCAATACTTTGCAAACCAACTTCTAGTCCATTTGTTGGACAGCTCTTAACTTTTAATAAGCCAAAATACGACACTTGGCCAACTTCTGAGTGTGTCTAGTTCAGCTTTCTGGGGTCTGCTTAGTCCCTCTTTCACGTTGAGACCTAAATAGTTATTTGCTGTTTTTTTCTCTAATCTTTTCAAAACTTAATGCGCAGAAGCCCCCAGTGCCCCAGTTATAAAGTCATACTTCTTAAAAAGCAAATTTTGAGTACTTGGGATAGTTCTAAATTTTTATACAAGAAATAAAATTCTAAGAGATTGTTTTGAGAGGAGAATTTATTTTTTCCAAGGCTGATCTTATGGTCACTAATGATCTAGTCTGATTTGAGATTATTTGTTCAAAGCAGAGTTTTATTAGGATGTGGAATTGAGCAAAGTCACATTTAATCTACTGTGGCTCAGCTAAACTATTTAGAGTCATCTTGAAGCTTTATAAAAAGTTATTTCAAAGGACATAGTAGAATGGTTTCTACTGTTCTGTTTAGGCACAAACATTTTCTGAAACTTCCATCAACTTTTTTCCCCTGACTGCTGCTTTCTGTCATGTCAGAGGATGAAGTTTTTGCTGCTGCAGCAGAAGTACCTAGAATACCTGGAGGATGGCAAGGTCCTGGAGGCACTTCAAGTTCTACGCTGTGAATTGACGCCGCTGAAATACAATACAGAGCGCATTCATGTTCTTAGTGGGTAAGGAAACTGAGTTCTTGAACTTAGGTTAATGGAGAGCCAAAGTTATATTTCTTTAACATTTTTCCAAAATATAAATACTTGATTATTGCTAAATTCTTAGATATTTGTCTAGGTAAACTCACTCCTATGTGTATGAACTATTTTTGTCATCCTAGGAAACTGTCATATTAGGATAGAGAGATATTTAAGTGGGTGAAAGGGAGAAGAAAATATGTATTGCCTGTGAAATGCTATTTTGAAATCTTCTATAAAAACCCTTTTACATTCCAAGGACAGCTTTTGTAGTTAAAAACAAAACAAAAATCATATGATATGGATCACGTAAGCAATGATGTTTCCAGTATTGGTGCATACTAACTTTATAAGTGAGTGCTTGTCATGTGCCAGGCCCTTGCTCAGCTTTTCACGTAAATAGCCTCATTTCTTCCTCACATCAACATCAGTCCTTTTTCAGGGGAGAAGAGGTAGAGACAGGGTCTCACTATGTTGTCCAGTGTGGTCTCAAACTCCTGGCCTCAGGTGATCTTCCCACAGTGCTGAGATTACGGGCATGAGTCACTGTAGCTGACCACGTTAATCCTTAAAATGTTAGAGTACCCAAAGGTTTGATCCTGGGTCTTCTTTCTATTCTGTTTACATACTGTTCTTAGGCAATCTCATTCTATACCATGCATTCACATACTACCTGTATCCCAGTGGCTCTTAAATTTACACTTCCATCTGAACTGTCAATGTGTATTTCTACTGGCATACTTGACATTCTTCACTTGGATGTTTCATAGATGTCTCGGTTATATGGGGCTGAAGTGCAGTGGCATGATCATAGTTCACTGCAGCCTCTAGTTTATGGGCTCAAGCTATCCTCCTGCCTTACCCGCCTAAGTAGGTAGGACTTCAGGCATGTACTACCATGTGTGGCTAATTTTTTTCATTTTTTTGTAGAGACAGGTCTAGCTATGTTGCCCAGGCTAGTCTTGAACTCCTCCTAGCCTTAAGCAATCCACCCACCTCAGCCTCCCAAAGTAGGATTATAGGCATGAGCCACTGCACCCAGCCTCAAAACAAAATTCTTGATTCACCTCTTCATGATAAATACATTCAACAAACTAGGAATAGAAAGGAACTTCCTTGCCCAAATAAAGGGTATTAATGCAAACTCATGGGGCTGGCAGTGAAAGACTGAAAGCTCTCTTCCTGTGATCAAGAATAGGACAGTGATGTCTACTCTTGCTACTTCCATTCAGCATTGTACTGGAGGTTCTAGCCAAGGAAATTGAGCAAGAAAAAGGAATAAAAGGCATACAGGTTGTAAAGGAAAAAGTAAAACTGTCTCTGTTCAAAGATGTCATGATTTTATATAAAGAAAATTTAAGGAATCCACTAAATAATAATTAGAACTAATAAGCAAGTTTAGCAAGGTTGAAGGTTACAAGATCAATACACAATAATGTTATTTCTCAATGAATAATTCAAAAAAATGGATTTAAGAAAACAGTTTTATTTATACTAGCATAAAAAAGAATAATTGCCAGGAGTGGTGGCTCACACCTGTAATCCCAACACTTTGGGAGGCCAAGGCGGGCAGATCACAAGGTCAGGAGTTTGAGACCAGTCTGGCCAACATAGTGAAACCCCATCTCTACTGAAAATACAAAAAATTAGCTGGGTGTGGTGGCACATACCTGTAATCCCAGCTACTCAGGAGGTTGAGGCAGGAGAATCACTTGAAACCAGGAGGCAAGCCTCATACTGCTTTTT
Organism: Saguinus oedipus; assembly: GCA_031835075.1. Taxonomy (NCBI): domain Eukaryota; kingdom Metazoa; phylum Chordata; class Mammalia; order Primates; family Cebidae; genus Saguinus; species Saguinus oedipus. The sequence continues at coordinate 43,130,106 of CM063188.1, forward strand.
CTTTATCTTTTAACTTTGACGTGTATGGCCTAATTCTAAAACATCTCAAATTTTTATTTCTCTGAATCTCCATAGTTTCTAGCCTCATTAAGCCATGGACATTTCTCTTAGAAAATTATAGTAGCTTCCCACCTCGTCATCACTCTTAATTTTTTTTTTTTTTTTTTTTGAAACAGTTTCACTATTGTCACCCAGGCTATAGTGCAATGGTGCAGTCTTAGCTCACTGCAACCTCCTACTCCCAGGTTCAAGCGTTCGTTTAGCCTTGCCTCCTGAGTAGCTAGGATTACAGGCATACGCCACCACACCTGGCTAATTTTGTATTTTTAGTAGAGACAGGGTCCTACCACATTGGCCAGGCTGGTCTCAAACTTATGATCTTAGGTGATCCACCTGCCTCAGCCTTCTAAAGTGTGGGGGTTATACTCATGAGCTACTGCACCCAACTTTACTCTTAATTTCTTAACAGTGCATGTTTCACACAGCAGCTAGACAAATAAGCAAAAACCATAAATGAAGTCTTTTCACTCCTTTGCCATTGGCTTTCCAGCAGTCTTAAAGTAAAGCCCAAAATCTTAATGCAAGGCCACAAAATCCCTGATCATTTTCTGCCGTCTTTTTCTTTATTCGTTACTCTATAGTGACACTCATGATCTTTCTGTTCGTTAACTTGCCACCCCTTAAGGCGTTTGCACTGCTTGTCCCCGCCATCTGAAATGCATGCCCCCCCACCCCAGTCTTTGCATAGCTGGGTACTCCTTGCTCAATTCCCAGCCCGAGCATGATCTTCTCCCAAGATTACCCATAGGTATTCTCTGTTACATCACTCTGTTTTTAATTTTTTTTCTTTATAGCATTTTTCACTATATGATATGGCTCCAGCATTGAGAACAAATATGTGACACATAATGAGTTTGTAAATACAAAATGATGGACAAAAGAATAGGCCCAAGATAAGGGCACATTCCTTGCAGATAAGGAAACTGAGCCTCAGAGAAATTAAGTAACCAGCACAGTTTAAAGCTAGTAAATCAGAAAGCCAAGACTCAAAACCTGGTTTGACTGATTCCAGAGTCATTGGTTTTACCCACCACCACATCTTGAAACAGTAAATTCTTCAAGTTTTTTGAGATGGGGTCTCGCTATGTTGCCTAGACTGGTCTTGAACTCTTGTGTTCAAGCAGTCCTCCCACCTTGGCTTCCCAAAATGCTAGGTTTACAGGCATGAGCCACCTTACCTGGCCTGCTAGATGTTTTAATATGGTAGCTGAAAAATTATCTTGTTCTGTTTACCGTTTTTTTTTTTTTTTTTTGAGACAGAGTCTCACTCCATCACCCAGGCTGAAGTGCAGTGGCACGGTCTTGGCTCACTGCAACCTCCACCTCCTGGGTTCAAGCAATTCTCCTGCCTCAGCCTCCCAAGTAGCTGGGATTACAAGTGCATGCTACCACACCCAGCTATTTTTTTTTTTTTTAATTATTTTTAGTAAAGATGGAGTTTTGCCACATTGGCCAGGCTGATCTCAAACTCCTGACCTCAGGTGATCCACCCGCCTTGGCCTCCCAAAGTGTTGGGATTACAGGCATGCTGATTACCTTTTTAATGCAGTATCTGATTTTTTGTCATCTGAATATCATTTACAGGATGATTTTTTTTCCTGCTCTTGTGTCAGAACATATAATTTGATCATATGGGTTTTATTCTGAAGCAAACCCTGAGTTTTTTGCCTAAGGAAATGGCTCAAAGGTGGCAAAATGTGGAACTGGGATCAGAACCCAGGGTTTGTTCTTCTCAGTCCAGTGTCCTTTTAGTTATACTATGTGACTTTCTGTAAAACAGAAATTTAACTTAATGTGTATTTTCATAAGGACATAGAAGCAATCATAGTCATTTTTGTAAAATTTTAAAAGTGAACATTTCTTTCATATAATTATTGATAATAAACGTTCCCCAAAAAGATTATTTTAGAAACAAAATATTCACAATATCCAACTTCCTATAGAGTATTTTGAGTATAATTACTTACATTATTTTTTAAAGTATTTTTTGTTTTGTTTTTTGGCTAAAGCACTATGTACTAACAACAAGAGAACAAGTAGTTCTGTTTGGGAAGGGACTATTAAAGCATTTAGATTCTAAATGAAATATGCTTTATGCAGTTAAGAAAGGGAGGGAGTGATACTCACGTTAACAGAGATTTCTGATATTTATTGAGCTCTACCTGTATAGCAGATAGTAGACTAAGTACTTAATATGCTTCATCATCAAGAATTCTCATTACCCTATTTAACATTCTTTTTACAAGTGAGAACAGATTTGTCTGGCAGAATATGAGAGAAAACAGCAGGAGAGTTACTTGCCACATCTAATCTCCATGTTTGAATAATACCTTCACTTCTTTTACTTTCAAAGCCCATTCTCCTGAGAAGAGCCAAAACCAGGTCAGGGTCACACTCCCAGCAGGGGGCACTTGTTTATTCTCCAAAATCTGTGAACTTTAACGTATATTCCACTTTCTGTACATATAGTGAGCAATAAAATAGTTATCCATTTTTGTCCTTTGGGATCTCAGTATCTTTCACAAGACACAAAGATGATTATCCAGTTATACTATTTGTGGAATGATGTTTATTATAAAGTTTTAAAGGTGTGTTCTTTGAGTTTTATTCTATTCAGAAGTAGTTAAGTTAGCCTAGTGGTTAAGAGCAAGTTCTACAGCTAGAATGCCTAAGTTTATATTCCTTCTTTGCCTCTTATAACCCTAGAGCAGTTACTTAAGCTTTCTGTGCCTTGGTTTTTTTCATTTATAAAAACAGAATAATAATAGTGCTTACAGGGTTGTTATAAACATTAAAGGACATAATATATGTTGATTGCTATAACAGAACCTGCACAATAAGAGCCATATTTATATAATATATAACAACGCTAGAATATGTTCTTTTAATAGATAATATATATTTAGCTATTGTTGCTTTACATTTTAGTCATTTTATACAGGTACCAGATTAATTAGTTGAGTCCACTGTAGAGATTTCTTGATATGTATTAGTAAGAAGCAGATAGCCAGATCGTCAATACTTTTCAATTCTATATATTTCAAAGAAATGCGCTTGATATTGGTTCCTTTCTCTGTTGTATTTTTAGGTATCTGATGTGTAGCCATGCAGAAGACCTACGTGCAAAAGCAGAATGGGAAGGCAAAGGGACAGCATCCCGATCTAAACTCTTGGACAAACTTCAGAGTAAGAGTCTAAATTTTTTATGTTTCTATGTTTTCCCTTAGATTATAAATGGATACAATGGATCAATTAGGAAAACATATCTAGACATACTTTTATTGAGTGGTTAGAAGCGGGAGAATTCATTTTTGCAGACTCTGTCATGGAGTCTAGGAAAGTAACCTCAGGAGTCAGTGAAAGGGCACTGGTTCCAGAGCACCCCTTTTTTCATTTGTATTATGTAGTGATGCTCTCCCTTAAGATTTTGTTTTAGGGAAAAGTGCCATATTTAGAGAAAAAAATACGTAAACCACAGTTTTAAGTCACAAGTGCTTTAAAGATTTGTTGATTTCAATAGTAAGGCCCAAGTTTCTTTAGTTAAATTGTTTTCTTCCCCAACTGTGTTATGTTACTTCTAGATTGTAATACGGTTTCATTTTTGTCATATTTTTATCTAAAAGATGTTGTTCTCTCTGAAAATTATGATTCTATAGTTTTGATGTTGAGATGACAGTGAAGATCCTAAGAATCACAAAGCCATGCAGCTGGGGAGGTAAAAAGGCATTCAGGGATTGCAATAGGTTGGTGTTGATATGAAAACACCAGTTACTCCCTGAATTCACACGGTATCTTTGATATTTGGAGCAGTTTGCACTTGATCCTAGCCAAAAGGCCAAGAAGTGATTTTTAGAGCAGTTTAATGGGAACTAGAACTCGACCTGCTGCAGCATTTGCCAAAATTGTGCTCTTTAAGTGGAGACTTTACTTATACCTGGTCTCCTTCTGGTTCATTGCTGTGATGATGGAGCAAGTGAGCTTTTCTGTGCCTCTTCTCTCCCTTCTCAAAATGCTTCGTGAAAGGCAGTGTATTCTGAAAAAGCCTTCCAATAAAGGTATTTGCAACACAATTTAAAAAAAAAAAAAAAAAAAAAAAAAAAAAAAAAAAAAAGATTATCAGATGTTCTTTTCATTGTTGTCTTCTTTTTCTTCATTTTGTTGTTGTTATTCCCCACTTCTCTTTCCTGCCTCTAGAAAATCCACATACAAAATAAACCCCTCCCACCCAAGTATATCCAATTCTAGGAGCAACATAGTTATTGCTGCTGACAGATACTGATAAAGCTCACATACCACATCACTCAGAACTTCTCTACTTAAGGAATAGATACTATTGGGGTAGGAACAAGTACAGCAGAAGATGAGCAAATTTCTTAAATAAAAGTTTACAGCTTATTATTTCTCTTTTTTGAAATATCTTCTATTAAAGCCTATTTACCACCATCAGTGATGCTTCCCCCACGGCGTTTACAGACTCTCCTGCGGCAGGCGGTGGAACTACAAAGGGATCGGTGCCTATATCACAATACCAAACTTGATAATAATCTAGATTCTGTGTCTCTGCTTATAGATCATGTTTGTAGTAGGTAAGAGGAAAACTTTTCATATTCTGAAATAGGCTAACATTTACAAACTCTGTGATGATTTTATTTTGTTTTTTTTTTTAAGAGTTCTATAGCTGTATAACAATTCTTGTCTGAATTAGCATTTGTTCATAAGTAAAACTAGAACAACTAAACTTGAAAATTATGAGAAATTTCTGTTTACATAGTAACCGTACCTTGAGAACTGAAGCTGGGAAACCAGTTTTTCCTTATCCATAGGCTTGGTTAGTCGTTTTCTGTGTCTGACAATTTAACTATGTCCCAAATTATTTACTGCCAAGAAAGATCATGGTAATACGTTTTTCTTAATGAAAGTTCTGCATTTTAGTAGAAGATGGACTCTAAAAATGGTTAGAACAACAGATACTGGATTTTTTAACTGTGTCTACCCATGTACATAATTTAACTTGTAGGAATTCAGGCTTCTCTTTTGACATTAGGAGTGCTTTGAGTAAAAATATACCTGCTATTTTAATAGTCTCTAAAATTAAAGCTTAGCTTTATTTTGTTCTTGGTTTTTTGTTTCTTTTTTAGACACAGTCTCTCTCTGTTGCCCAGGATAGGACTGGCACAATTATAGGCCACTATAGCTTTGAGTTCTTTGGCTCTAGCAGACCACTCACCTCAGCCTTCTGAGTAGCTAGGACTATCTAGGCATGCACTACCATGCTTGGCCAATTCTTAAATTTTTATGTAGACATGGGGTTTCTCACCCCAGCTGGTCTCAAACTTCTGGCCTCAGGCAATTGATACGTCTGCCTTGGCCTCCCAAAGCATTGGGATTATAGGCATGTGCCTCCTTTTAAGATATTGAAAAACAAATTGTGAAATATTTCAAACTTCAGAAAGGAAATGATTTGAGTCTGGTGAACCACACACAAAGAAGAATAGCTGTAATGCATGTGCTCAGTTGCTTTTACCAGTGATCATAAAAGAAGTAATGAAAGTAACAGAAATAAGGACAAACGCATATTAAGTGTGAGGGCTTTGGAATAACGAGGAACTTCTGAATAACCATAAAAATTATCTATATATGTATATCTGTACTGTGATTTAAAATAATTTTTTACATGTGTATAAACTACTTTTATATGTATTGAGTTTTTACCTCACTCTCCCTACTTGAAGTAAAAAATAATAGTTGTTTGAGATATTGGACTTAAGTTACTTAAAATGGTCATGTTATCTTAAAGTATTAGATTATTACTTGGTGCATATCTTAAGTGTTCTACATGAAGGTGATTAGAAATTTTTTCCCCTGCCCTTTTTAAACTCTTTAATACTGTTCTGTGACTTGTTTCTGAAGATTTTAAAATCTTTTTGTATACATTGAATAGAGGTAGGAAGAGCTAATAGATTAAAAGGCTATATAGTTTCATGGTTCATAGCTCCATGAATGGATTTGAGAACAGTGTTAAAATTAAGACACTTTTGAACCCAAATTTTTTTTTTGCTTCATAAATTTAAATATTTTGAAAGATGATGGCTAGACATGATGGTTCAAGAGGCTTCTGGGTTAAGAGCTTGTCTTCCTGTTTGGAAACTGACATCTTTGGGAACATGACCAAAGTGTTTTAACATCTACATCAGTACCTATGAAACTAAATGATGAAAAATATTTAATCTAACATTTTCCAACCCGCAGATCAGGGACCAGGTGTCATAAACCTCTATAGAAAAGCAGTCCAGAATTTTACATGAAATAATGCTTGTTCTTCTGAAATAACCATTAATCAATTATTATTAGAAGGTCTTCTCTGTAGTCTTAAACAAAACAAAACTCACTCTATGCTCCTAGTTTACCTCTCTTTCTGTCTCCCCCTCCACTTTAGAACTAACTTCTTAAAATCATTACCTACTAAACATTCACAATGTTTGTGGCCTTACTTTTCCTTCACTCTTCAGATTTCTTTAGTATTAAGGCTTGTGTAGCTAACACAACATCAGAATTGTTGATGTTGGTGAGAACACCTCTGTTACATTCCATGGATATTTTCTAGCCTATATCTTCACCAAATTTATCTCCTGAGCCTTAGAACTTAATACCACATTTTGGGTTGCTCAAGTACATTAAACACAGCATGTCCAAAATACAAATTCCTTTTCCTCTCACCTATTTTTACAAAATCTGCTTTTTCTTAAATACCCTACCTCAGTGAAAAGCAACCATCTACCCAGTTTTCACAACCCAGAAAACTAGGAGTCAGCCTTAGCTTTTCACTCCAGAGATTTTAAAGATGCTAATAGAATAATATCAGACATTACATTACATACACAGTCTTGAGAGTGAGTTCTGCCCTTTATTGCTAAGCTGGAAAAATAGAACCAGAATTTATTTATTTTTTATTTTAAAAAAATGTATTCAGCACAAGTTTTTGCTCTGTAGCCCAAGTTGGAGTGCAATGGTGCAATTACAGTTCACGGTAGCCTTGAACTCCCATCTCAGCCTCCTGAGTAGCTGGGCCTTCAGGCATGGACCACCACACACTGCTAATTAAAAAAAAATTTTGGGGGGCCAGGCATGGTGGCTCACGCCTGTAATCCCAGAACTTTGGGAGGCCAAGGCAGGTGGATCACAAGGTTAAGAAATTGAGACCATCCTGACCAACATGGTGAAAACCCCATCTCTACTAAAAATAAAAAAATTAGCCAGGTGTGGTGTCACGCACCTATAGTCCCAGCTTCTCAGGAGGCTGAGGGCAGAAGAATTGCTTGAACCCAGGAAACAGAGGTTACAGTGAGCTGAGAGCATGCCACTGTACTTCAGCATGATGACAGAGCGAGACTCCGTCTCAAAAAAAATTCCTGAACCCTCCGCCTCCTGGGTTCAGGCAGTTCTCCTGCCTCAGCCTCCTGAGTAACTGGGACTACAGGCACGCGCCACTATGCCCAGCTAATTTTTTGTATTTTTAGTAGAGACGGGGTTTCACCATGTTGACTAGGATGGTCTCGATCTCTTGACCTCGTGATCCACCCACCTCGGCCTCCCAAAGTGCTGGGATTACAGGCCTGAGCCACTGCGCCCGGCCAAAAAAAAATTCTTTTTGGGTGCGTTTTTTTTGTTGTTTTGTGCATTATTTTTTGGTGATGGGGTTGCTTGCTGTGTTACCCAGGCCAATCTCAAACTCCTGGCCTCAGGTGATCCTCTCACCTTGTCCTTCCAAAGTGCTAGGATTACAGGCATGAGCCACCACACTGGATCTGAAGCTGAATTTAATTTATATTATTTATCCAAAAGTCTTCAAAAGAAAAGTCGCTAATTTTTGTTACCTGCTTTACTGTTTTAGAGACTAGATTTCAGTATTGAAACTAGAAAACTATTTTCATAAATTAAATTTTAGCTTTGAAATTAAATACCAGCTTTATTTCTGGAGAATAAAGAATTATGAATAAATGAATTATGACTTTTTAAAAATCCTGATGTACACTGAAAAGATTTATTAGATTGTATACAATTTCTAGGCAGGGCACGGTGGCTCACGCCTGTGATCCCAGCACTTTGGAAGGCCAGGGAAGGGAGATCACTTGAGCCCAGGAGTTTGAGACCAGCCTGGGCAACAAGGTGAGACCCTGTCTCTAGTAAAAATGTAAAAATTAGCCGGGTGTGGTGATGGGCACCTTTAATCCCAGCTGCTCAGGTGGCTGAAGTAGGAGAATTGAATTGCTTGAACCTAGGAGGTGGAGGTTGCAGTGAGAGGTGGAGGTCGCAGTGAGCTGAGATTGTGCCACTGCACTCCAGCCTGGGCAACAAGAGCAAAACTCCATCTCAAAAAAAAAAAAAAAACACAAAAAAACGTCTGTAATCCCAGCCCTTTGGGAGGCCGAGGTGGGTGGATCACCTGAGGTCAGCAGTTTGAGACCAGCCTGGCCAACATCATGAAACTCCATCTCTATCAAAAATACAAAAAAACTATCCAGGCATGGTGGCCCATACCTGTAATTCCAGCTACTGGGGAGGCTGAGGCGGGAGAATCCCTTGAACCCAGCAGGCGGAGGTTGCAGTAAGCCAAGATCATGCCACTGCACTCCATCCTGGGCAACAGATTGAGACTCTGTCTCAAAAAAAAAAAAAAAAACCAACAAAGATAAACATTAGAGGAGGAAAAAAACTATTTCCGATACTGAAATTGTTTATTTCATTGGAATTTATTCAACAGCACCTTGATAAATATGATTTAAAAATGGGATTTGAAAAGAAAACTGGCCTTGGAGTCAACCATAGGTCCAAATCCTAGTACAATTACTGACCAGTTTTATGACATCTAGTAAGTTTTTTGTCCTTGTTGAGCCCCATGGAAATGGGGACTAATAGTACTTATATGAGCAATATTATATGTAAAGTGTGTAAAGCAGCATTTGGCAACTACTAAGTGCTTAATAAATCGTATTGATTATTTTATCTAAAAATCACACATATAGAGTAATAATATTAAAGCAATCTAATTTAAAAATCTGAAAGCTTAAAATAGCCTCCAAATAGCCATCTGCTAAAGTAGATTGCCATGTGTACCAAATAAAGAACCTTAATTTACTTTTAAATATATATTATGTTTCAGGCTGATGAATTGACCAAATAAAATTTTTAATTATTGATGGGGAAAAGAAGGAAGAATGTGTTTCAGGATAGACTTAAAAGTGTATCCATTAATGTTTAAATAACATTGGGTTTTTTTCGGCAGGGGTTGGGGAGGCGGGGATGGGGGGTGTTGCTGTTGTTGTTTGAGACTGAGTCTCACTCTGTCACCCAGGCTGGAGTGGAGTGGTGCAATCTTGGCTCACTGCAACCTTCACCTTCCAGGTTCAAGCGGTACTGCCTCAGCCTTCCCAGTAGCTGGGACTACAGGCATGCACCACCACACCCAGCTAATTTTTGTATTGTTAGTAGAGATGAGGTTTTGCCATGTTGGCCTGCCTAGTCTTGAACTCCTAAACTCAGGTGATCTGCCCACCTCAGGCTCTCGAAGTGCTGGGATTACAGGCGTGAGCCACCATGCCCAGCCTACTTAAATAACATTTTTTATAATACAGAGAATTTATAATATTGTATAATTTATAGTACAGAAAATGTCTAAACAGTAGCCACTAACTGCATGTGGGCATTTAAATTCAAGTTCCTCCAGCTTACTGGCCACATTTCAAGTGTTCAATAGCCATTTGTAGTGAGGGCTACCATATTAGTTCAGTACCCATTGTAGTGAGGGCTACCGAGAGTATATAGCATTTGCATTGTCACAGAAAGTTCTGTTGGATAGTGCTGATGTAGAGGTTGGAAAAGAATGATTTTTTTAAATGGGTACTTAATGAAAATAGTCATTTAAATTGGTAAACTGGATCATAAATTACAAAATTATTTGCCTTTGATACATAATATTGGTTGCCATTTAAGAGGTATTAGCTAAGTGTCAGATTCAGTCTAAATGGTTTATAGTTATTTTCTCTTCCTCTTATTTCATCAGTTTATAAGGAATTCTATAAGGCAGATACCTTAATCTTTAATGGTTGGGAAAATTGAGGTTAATTTAATCTCAGAATCATAGCTAAGTGGCTGAGCCAAGATTTGAATCTAAGTCTGTGAGACTCTACTACTCCCATTCTTAAGGCTTTGCTCTTAACTATTGCACTCCTTGCCATATATTGCATTTCTCCTGTGCTTCCCCAAAAATATTATTAATCACAGTTGAGTATTACATTCCAAAAATTTTAAATGCATTTCTAATTCTTAGAAGAATTCTAAGAACCTCGTTAGGTAGATATTATCTCCTTTTGTAGATGTGGGAACTCAAGCTGAGAGTAGCTAAATAACTTTCCAAGGACATTAAAGCTTATAAGTGAGAAGGGGCCTAAACTCATTATCTGGAGCTGTAATGCCTATTCTAATTTTGGTTTTGGTTTGTTTTTTGAAATGCTCTCACTCCATCACTCAGGCTAGAGGGCAGTGGTGCAATCACACCTCACTACAGCCTCTTAACTCCCAGGCTCAAGCAGTACTCCCACCTCAGCCTCCCCAGTAGCAGGTCAAAAAAATTTAGCTGGGTGTGTTGTCACAGGCCTGTGGTCCTAGCTACTCAGGAGTCTGAGGTGGGAGGATCTCTTGAGCAGGCGGTCAAGGCTACAGTGAGCTGTGATTGTGCTACTGCACTCCAGCCTGGGCAAGAGAGAGAGACCCTGTCTCAGAAAAAGTAAAAATAATAAAAAATTTACAAATGCATTTATTTCTTATTTTTAAATAGTGATGTGATCTTCAAAGAAGTTTTATCAGTTATTTAATCTTTTGTATTATTATTACTCTAATCTGTTTTGGAAGAATAATAATTTGTAGACCTCTTTGTTTTAGGAGGCAGTTCCCATGTTATACGCAGCAGATACTTACGGAGCATTGTAATGAAGTGTGGTTCTGTAAATTCTCTAATGATGGCACTAAACTAGCAACAGGATCAAAAGATACAACAGTTATCATATGGCAAGTTGATCCGGTATGTACCCCAGTATGAGTGTTTATATTGCAAAAGGGGGCAATTTTGAATCTGATTCATTGATTTCATACTTTTAAGTATACATATATCAGTAGTAGTATTTTCCAACAGCAGTTTTTGTCATCTTTATTTCTTACATCTTCATGTGTTGTATAGATAATATATATATATGTTAATATTATCAGCATTATTTATATACCAGTGATAATTCTAAATCTGTGTATGCATTATCTAATTTAATATTTTGAAAAACTCTGATGTGCTAACATCTCCTGTATTCGTATGAGGATACTGAGGTAGAAATTAAATACTTTGACTCTCACAGCTAGTAAATGGTAAAGTTTGGCTTAAATCCAGGAATATCTGAACTCCAAATCCACTGCTATTAACGTCTCTACCAGTTTATATCTTTAATACTTGGTTGAACAATTAGGCCAGGCACAGTGACTCATACCTGTAATCCCAGCACTTTGAGAGACTGAGGCAGGAGGATCACTTGAGCTCAGGGGTTCAAGACCAGCCTGGGCAATATAGGGCGAGTCTGTCAAAACAAAAAAATTAGTCAGGCATGGTTGTATACACCTGTAGTCCCAGCTACTTGAGAGAATGAAGTGGGAGGAGCACTTGAGCCCAGGAGGTGGAGACTACAGTAAGCTATGATCTTGACACTGCACACTGGAGCCTGGGCAACAAAGTGAGACACTGTCTCAAAAAAAAAAAAAAAAGAAAGAAAGATTAATACAACATCCATTCTGTCCCAAGCACAAGTTAGAAAAAGACTCATTACTCTTGCTTTCTGAAGCCCATTATTATCTTGTATAATTGGTAGACCTTGCTGTGTATGCCCTCCTCACCTTGTTTTCCCATTGATTATATATAAAGTATTTTATTTTGGATTTAAAATTCTGAGTTCCCTCTAAAATCAGATAAATGTGTGTTTATAACCAAATGACCTATGGAATTGTTGTGGGTAGTAAGTATTTTCATTTATTTCAACTAGTTGAACATTTATCAAGTGATCAAAGAAGCACATGACTCCAGATAGCTTAAGGAGCTATATTTGGTTTAGGAGTCATTCACATAAAATAAAATTGTTTTCAAGTTTAGAATTAAAATATGATATTAGCCCAAGAAAAAAGTTTTGGGCTCCCATGTTGAGAAAAATAGAAAAAGGAAACCATAGATGGAAGTAATTTTTTTTTTCTTAGACAGTGTCTCACTCTGTTTCCCAGGCTAGAGTGCAGTGGTACGATCTCAGCTCACTGCAACCTCCACCTCCTAGTTTCAAGAGATTCTCATGGCTCAGCCGCTCAGGTAGCTGGGACTGTAGGTGTGCACTGCCACGCCTGGCTAATTTTTGTATTTTTAAAGTAGAGATGGGGTTTCACTGTGTTAGCCAGGCTAGTCTCATACTCCTGACTTGGCTGATCGCCCACCTTGGCCTTCCAAAGTGCTGGGATTACAGGTGTGAGTCACCATTCCCAGGCTAGCAGTTCTTTTTAAAAGAGAATTGAAGTTGAGAGCACACAGCAGTTCTTGCATACCTATATGCTACGAGCAATGAAGAAAGGTAAATAAGATACATTCTTTATCATAAAGCAGTGGTTCTTTACCTTTTTTTTGGTACCACTTGTCTCTTTGGCAGTTTGGCAAACCTTATGATCTCTTTCTCAGAATGTGTTTAAATGCATAAACCAAAGCACATAGCAAGGCCAAATATATGTTATGTATTCATTACTGAGAAAAGCCAATTATATTGATATATAGTTATTAACATAATACAAAAAACATTTTTGAATGCTTTATTAATGTATTACATAATAAAGTGTAGCAGCAGATATAAGTATCAGAATTTTGGAGTAATGAGCATAAATAAGATATCTGCAGCAACTATAATATGATATAAAAAGACTTAAGATTTTTGTTGTTAATGGAGTTACCTAATACCACCTAATTGACTATGCTACCTAGTATACTACCTACCACTACCTAATATATTGCCTAATGTAATTACCAATAGACCCAATACTGCTAATGCTACCTTGTTAATTGCCTGCATATAAGAATGAAGGAAATACCAAATTTCAGGCTGTGTTTAATGAAAATAGAGATGTGTCTTTTTCCCATTTATATTCATAGATCCCTGATTCTTTTTTTTGAGACAGAGTTTCGCTCTCGTTACCCAGGCTGGAGTGTAATGGCATGATCTCGGCTCACCGCAACCTCCGCCTCCTGGGTTCAGGCAATTCTCCTGCCTCAGCCTCCTGAGTAGCTTGGATTACAGGCACGTGCCGCCATGCCCAGCTAATTTTTTGTATTTTTAGTAGAGACGGGGTTTCACCATGTTGACCAAGATGTCTCGATCTCTTGACCTCATGATCCACCCGCCTCCGCCTCCCAAAATGCTGGGATTACAGGCGTGAGCCACCGCACCTGGCCCATAGATCGCTGATTCTATTCCATTCTTGTAGATCTCAAGTTCAAAATCCCTGTGAAAAGAATGTACAGTTTAAATGAAAACAAAACGCATTGAAATAAGGATGATACATAATAGATAATATGTAAAGTATTATGAAACCACAGGGGGGCTTTATTGTACATCACACAGTAGGCAACAGGAAAGGGGCATTCTAGGAAGAGAGGAAAAACTCTTGCCCCCACCTCCCTCTCCAAAAAAAAATAATAATAATAAGTAAGAAAATGGGATGAGTAATGGCAGAGTGGGAAATTAGACTAGAAAAAGAGTTTGGGATCAAATCATAGCCTTTGCATATTAGTTGTGTTTTCATTCAGCAGTCATTTATTTGCATGATATCTAAAAAAGAAGGCAGCAATACCAAAACTGTGCCTTATTAGGTTTTTCCTAGTAGCAGTGTGTAAGAGTCCCCTTTCATTTAGCCAGCATTTATTAAACACCTGCTGTGTGCTAGGTCTTCTGCCATAGAGAGACTAAGCACATGATAATACACTGTATTTGTTCTATAGTGGGTGCTACAGGAGCTCATAAAAGAAAGCTTCCTGGAACTGGAAAGCTAGGGAAAGTAAGAAAAGTAAATGTTAGATGAAGAAGAGGTAAAGAACTATTTAGGCAAAACTAGTTAGGATAGGCCCTTGGGCAAAAGAAAACAGCATGGCACTTGGGTGGTTTGGGGGAAGAGTTTTCGGTAGAGTAGGAGTTGAGGTTAAGTAGCATCCAGATCAAGGAGGAACTTTTGTATTCTTTGCTGAAAAGTTTAGACTCTTTTGCCAGTGTTTCCCAGCATGTTTTTGTCAGAATAATGGATATACAGAATGAAATAAGTGTTACATGTAAAGGGCCTCTGTTGCCAGATTAGCTTGGGAAATGCAGAGTTAATGCTTACATTCCAAAATGAAACATAGAGGCTTTTAGAGACCATACTTTTTAAATAACTGTATTACAGTGAGTCCTCTGGGACTGCTTAATTCTTTTGGTATGATAGTATTTTTCTTATGTCAAATACTATCTGAAGAAATTATAAGAAAATATATGCTCTTTTGGCTGGGTGCGGTGGGTCACACCTGTAAGCCCAACACTTTGGGAGGCCGAAGTGGGTGAGTCCACCTGAGGTCAGGAGTTCAAGACCAGCGTTGTCAATGGGTGAAACCCCATCTCTACTAAAAATACAAAAAAATTAGTCTGGTGTAATGGTGCATGCCTGTAGTCCCAGCTATGTGGGAGGCTGAGGCAGGAGAATTGCTTGAACCCAGGAGGCAGAGATTGCAGTGAGCTCAGATCATGCCACTGCACTCCAGCCTGGGCAACAGAGCAAGACTTAATATTAAACAAAATGCATATATATGCCCTTTTGAACGTGTGTGTGTCTGTATTTTTTTAATGGAGAGGGAAAAAAGAATACATTTAAGAGAGCCTGAAAATTTGAGTTGATGTGATTCCAGTGCCTACTTTAACAGTTTTTCTTTGCCTTAAAAAAAAAAAAAAAATGAATTTTACCCATTCCCCCCAAAATCCAAGCAAAGTCATGTAGGCTTCACAAACATGTTATTTCCACTTTGAATATATTAGTATAAAGGTACTTTATACTTGTGAAGATACAGTATTAATGTGTTTCTTTTCAACTTTATCTTTTATAGGATTATATTTTTTTCATTCAAGTACATAAAACAGTTTTTGAGTTAAATATTTCTTTTTCTTTTTTAATTGAGACAGGGTCTTGCTCTGTCGCCCAGGCTGGAGTGCAGTGGTGGGATCTCAGCTCACTGCAACCTCCACCTCCCAAGTTCAAGCGACTCTCCTGCTTCAGCCTCCTGTGTAGCTGGAATTCCAGGCACACGCCACCATGTCGGGCTAATTTTCGTATTTTTAGTAGAGACAGGGTTTCACCATATTGGCCAGGCTGATCAAAACTCTTGGCCTCAAGAAATTCACCAACCTCGTCCTCCCAAAGTGCTGGGGTTACAGGGATGAGCCACCGCGCCGGGCTAAGTTAAATATTTCTAAAGGAGTTTGTCTTCAGTTGAAAAGCAAATCTTCGTGTTTATCTGGAGCAGTACTGTGAATGAAAATTTGTTCCTGGAAGATCTTGAGCTAGTCAAGAAGACTTAACTTGCTTAGCAAATTATTTAAACCACTTTGACCTAATGATACTACTGATCTAATACAAATCCTCATGCCTCTTACTCCCTTCCAAAAGAAGAATCAAAAGTAGTCACATTGTTAACTATTTAATGTTGTCAAAACAGTGATGATTTGGACTAGATAATTGTACGAATGAGAAACGTAGCACTCAGTGAAGAAACAAGAGCATAAACATAATCCATTTTGCGGTGACATTTCTCAGGGGAGGAGGAATCTCCAACCTAATTTTATCAGACTAGTTCCCAACTTTTTCAACTGCTTGTGAGTAGTCATTCATTGGAATTGTCCCTCCGCCCAGGCTCAAAGCTAAACTCAACAAATTAAGACTGAAGTCTAAAACCTATTGTTTCTTCCCACCTTTAGCCAAATTCTTACTTCATCTGTTTCTTTTTAACATCCATCCCTGTCCCCTAAATCAGAAATCTGGAGGTTGTCTTTGAACATTTATTGTTACATTCTGTCATGTCATTTTTATCTCCACAGTATCTTTGTTTAAAACAATAAGTGTGTCTCACTATGTCAAGGTTGGTCTTGAACTCCAGAACTCAAGCAAGTCCTCCAGCCTCTGCCTCTGAAAGTACAGGCATGAGCCATAGTGCCCAGCCCAAAATATCTTTTGATCCTGACCTCTTTTAGTCCTTACCATCTTACATTAGGGCCTCATTTTTTGGGAACTCACTGTTCCATTGTCCCGTTATGGTTTCCTTATCCTGTGTCTCTTCTTTCTGATTCATCTTCCACATTGTTATCCTAGTTCTCTTCCTAAAGCCAAATATCATACTATATATTCCCTGGCTTACAAATTGTACGTGGCTTTTCACACACGAAAAATGTAACCCCTTAACCTAAAACAAACATGTCAACTCTTGTTACCTTGTCACTTGCCACATGTACGTTTGCACTTCACAGTTCAGCCCACGTAGCTTACAGTATGTGCTTTTAAATGAGGCAGCCCAGATTTAAATCCCTGTTGCACTACAAACAGGCACGTTTCTAACCTTTCTAAACCTTCATTTCTTTCTCTATGATACGAGAGAGGGAATAATATCCTAGGTTTGTGAAGATTAAATGAAGTATTGTTTCTGAATGGTGCTAATATTGGTTAGCATTAATAAGTAGTAGCTTTGCTGGTAGCATTGTAAAATGGTATAACCACTTGGAAAAGAGTTTGGCAGTATCTCAAAATGTTAAACAGTAGGCATACGACCCAGAAATTCCACTCCTATGTATATACCCAAGAAAAATGGAAACATATGTCTACACAAAAACTCATACATATTCATAGCAGCATTATTCATAATAGCCAAAAAGTAGAGAAATAGCCCAAATGTTCATCAATTCATGAATGGATAAACAAAATAATTATACTGTTAGCTATTATTCAGCAATAAAAAGAAATGAAATACTAATACATTCTATAACATGGATGAACCCTGAAAACATGCTAAGTGAAAAACCAATTAAAAGACCATATCATATATAAGTCTATTTATATGAAACATCCAGAATAGGCAATAGAGACAGAGACAGAAAGTAGTGGTTGCCAGGGGCTGCAGGGAGGGGTGTGACGACTGCTGATGGGTAGGAGGTTTCTTTGGAAAATTATGAGAATGTTCTAAAATTAGATGGTGAGATGGTTGCACAACTCTGAATATGCTAAAATACACTGAGTTGTATACTTTAAAAGGATGAATTTAATGGTAAGTTATATCTCAATGAAGTTGTTTAAAAATATGTAAGAGATAGCTCTTATTATACCCATCTGTTTTCAGTTGCCTTGAAAGCTTTCTAAGGGCAAATTCAGTATATCTTTTTACATATATTAAAAATACAAATATATCTCTCTGTTTTCATGTAGCAATACAATGACTTGTATAGTAGATGCTTAGTAGTATAGTATAGTAGATGATTAATAGATGTTGCAAGGTGAATGAATCTTTATGAAGCAAGCTATTAAAGGGAAAATTGGTCTGAAAATTTCCTCAGTTAAATTATCAAAGTACTTCTTTGTAGTTAAGTTCTTACACCAAAAAAAATGACTTCAGTGACAGAAGTTAACTGAGTTGTCTATTTTCCCTCCTAGGATACACACCTGCTAAAACTGCTTAAAACATTAGAAGGACATGCGTATGGCGTTTCTTATATTGCATGGAGTCCAGATGACAACTATCTTGTTGCTTGTGGCCCAGATGACTGCTCTGAGCTTTGGCTTTGGAATGTACAAGTGAGCGAGTTCCATCTTTGGTTTAGCGTTTAAGTACAGCATAGCCATAATGTACATAGTCACTATAACTTTATTGATTTATATAACAGAACTATTCAACCTAAATTACTATAATCTATCTCTTGGTTATTCAAGTAGAGCCCAAGTTTCCAGATTTATCAATTTAAATATTATACTGAGTAATATAGTTTTGAAAGAATGATCAGTAAATATTTTCAGGATGTTTTGCTTTGTTCTGTGGGAATTTATACTGTTTACTGCAGTTCCTCAGAAAAGATTTTATAGTGGTTTCATAGTTTCACAATTGTACATTAGACCTACCTTTGAAATGCAAAAGGTCAGCATTAAACCAAATTTTCCATTCTAATGGCAGTTAACACCATCTCCTTATATATATTTAATTTACTAACCTAGTTTAGTGAAGCTAAATGATGTTTTCAGTACTTACAACTAAGGGCTTTATTGCTGGATTTTTTTTTTTTTTTTTTTTTTTGAGACAGTCTCATTCTGTTGCCCAGGCTAGAGTGAGGTGGCATGATCTCGGCTCACTGCAGCCCCCAACTCCTAGGTTGAAGCGATTCTCCTACCTCAGCCTCCTGAGTAGCTGGGATTACAGGTGCCCACCACGCCTGGCTAATTTTTGTACTTTCAGTAGAGACAGGATTACACCCTGTTGGCCAGGCCAGTCTTGAACTCCAGGCCTCAAGTGATCTGCCTGCCTTGGCCTCTCAACGTGTTGCGATAACTGACATGAGCCACCGCTCCCAGCCCATTGCTGTTTATATATGAAAATTTGAATTTTATGCAGGATCCCATTTTAGGAAAAATCAACATTAGGTTCAGTTTGTTATTTACATTCTATGTTTTAGAAACTCTGTAGTTACAATAGTAAGACTGCCTTACTGGTCAGACATATTCCTTGTTTTCAACTCCAGCTTTTTAAGACAATTTTCAAATATTAATAAAAGTTGAAAGAAGACATTGATGATCTGTATGCCCACCACCATAGATTCAACAACTGTTAACATTTTGTGATATTTTGTTTATACATACACGCATAGATAACATAGAAACTTGCATTTGTGGCTGGGTGTGGTGGCTCAACGCCTGTAAATCCCAACACTTTGGGAGGTCAAGGCGGGTGAATCATGAGGTTAGAAGTTCAAGACCGGCCTGGCCAAGATAGTGAAACCCGTCTCTACTAAAACTACAAAAATTTTCCAGGCATGGTGGCAGGTGCCTGTAATCCCAGCTACTTGGGAGGCTAAGGCAGGAGAATCTCTTGAACCCAGGCAACAGAGGTTGCTGTGAACCAGGATTGCACCACTGTACTCTAGCCTGGGTGACAGAGTAAGACTACATCTGTAAAACAAAATAAATAAAGGAAACATGTATTTGTACTTACATTTATATACATATCTAAAACATTTGAAAGTAAATTAGATATTTTGCCCTAAATACTTAAGCATGTATCTTTTAAAAAATAACATTCTACATATTCAAACACTATGATAGCTAAGAACATTAGCTATAATTCTCTAATATCTAGTAGTCATAATCAAAATTTACAGTTGTTCCCAAAATATGTTTTATACCATTTTTTGCAAGATCAGTATTTTAATCAATGTTGCATTTGTGATTGGGTTCAGGGAGGTGGCTAAACATAGAGTAGAATATTAAAATGGCTTTGTCTCAGTAAAACAGAACTTGAAGTAAGTCTGACCTACAAGATCAAAGAAAACTTTTTTCCATTAACGCTTTATTTTCACCTTCCAAAGGAGAAAGTATGCAGTCTTAATCCTGTAATAGAGATTTAATGTAGCGTGCCTTTGTAGTCTTCCTTTGACCAATTTTGAATTTCTGAACAATTAAACTATGTTCTAATGTAATTTTCATTGTGTAGGACTTTATATACTTAAACTTGTTCAAAAGGGTGATCTTTTAATCAGTTTTGAGATTTCTTTAATCATTTCCTAAATTAGAAAAATTCTTTCTAATCTACTAATCTCCTGTACTCACTATTCATAGCATAATGAGAGAAGACAAACCATTTCTGCCTTCAGAACTTAGTGTGTTAATATATTTGTCAGTGGAAAATGCCAGGAATTTAGCTATTGCCGTGTATTTGTGCTCTAAACTTTTAACTGTTTGTATCAGTCAACCCAAAAGAGTAAATAGAGGAGAGTAGTTAATAGTTTGGGGGAAGGATTTACATTGAACACTTTTTTCCCAGTGTAAAAGAGACCTGGTTTTCTGCCCTCTTTGCTTTTAGTACTTGGCCCCATTTCCTAATCATACCCTTTGTTTTCACTCTTTTATTTCTACTTTTGATTACCCGTTTCTCACAGGAAAACTATGCCCATGTACTTTTTATTATACCAAGGGCAGCTATTATCTCTCAGATCCTGTTTGTAATCCGTGAACAAAATGGAATCAAGACTAGATTAAATGGTATGTGGTGTATGCCTTCTAAGTTGAGTAACTCAGAAAATGTAATGAGGATACCTGAGGGTTGTAACCACTAAATATTCTTAGTTAGAAATGCCATTGAATGGCTATGTTAAACAGTACCAAGGTTTCTCTGTTACTCTTCATTGAAATAAGGTTGTGTGTCAGAAAAATGTTTTCTGCTCTCTTCCTGCCTTCCCTACTATATTGTGAATATTTGAATATGAAATTTAACATAATTTATTTAGGCTGCCCTTGGCCTACTTTATGGGTATAGTTTTTCTTTTTCTTTTTTTTTTTTTTTTGTGAGACAGAGCCTCATTCTGTCACCCAGGCTGGAGTGCAATGGCACAGTCTCAGCTCACTGTAACCTCCACCTCCTGGATTCAAGTGATTCTTGTGCCTCAGCCTCTCGAGTAGCTGGGGTTACAGGTGTGCACCACCACATATGGGCACAGTTTTTTACTCATTAATCATGTACTTGAGGAATTGCTAATTGCATTAACTGCAGTTTTAGAATAAAATTTCTAAAGAACTTTGGACTGAGAAATAGAAGCTCAGAAGGAATAGGTGTCTAAGTCTTTTCATTATCTTGCTTGAGAAAAATTACGTGTTTTAGTTTATGAATATAATTGATTTAAGATGAGAGATTTATTGAAGTTTATCTCATCTGCTCTTTGGGTTACCTATGCCAGACATTGTTTAACTCGTGGGTTTTTTTGGCAAGTCCTTGATTTCTCTTCTGAGTCCTGTAGTCTCTTTTTTTGTAGGGGCACTTAAAACAATTCATTTCTCTAGTGAACTGGGAAACCAGCCAGACATCCATTATTATATATATTTTTTCACATATTTCCTTTAGAGGGGTATCTTGAAGGTCTCATTTACAGTTTTATTTCCTTATAGACAGGAGAACTGAGGACAAAAATGAGCCAGTCTCATGAAGACAGTTTGACGAGTGTGGCTTGGAATCCAGATGGGAAACGCTTTGTGACTGGAGGTCAGCGTGGGCAGTTCTATCAGTGTGTAAGTATTCAGTGCCCCCTTCCCAATGTCTCTTGATTTAGAAGCAAATTTAGTTTTGTTTAAACAATTTTCTTGACTCAGAATCTTATAAAGTATACTCTATGGGCCAGGCACAGTGACTCACGCCTCTAATTCCAGCACTTACGGAGGCCAAGGCAGGTGGATCACCTGAGATCAGGAGTTCAAGACCAGTCTGGCCTACATCGTGAAAACCTGTCTTTACTAAAAATACAAAAATTAGCTGGGCATGGTAGTGGGCGCCTGTAATCCTAGCTACTCAGAGGCTGAGGTAGGAGAATCACTTGAACCTGGGAGGCGGAGGTTACAGTAAGCTAAGATCGCACCACTGCACTCCAGCCTGGGCAACAAGAGCAGAACTCTGTCTCATAAAAAATAATAATTAATTAATTAATTAAAATAAAATAAAATATACTCTATGAAGACCTACTTTGCCCTTATCCTAGACAAGCACTCTCCAATAGCATTTTCTGGGTTATTTTTTCCTTTCTTTTTTTTTTTTTTTTTTTTTTTTTGCCAATCAATGAGAGCTTGTAAGGTTGCTGAGGTTGGTTGGCCTTGAACTCTTGGCCTCGCCTTCGCAAACGCCACGACATCCGGCCGGAGCCACTTTGGGCCCCCTTTTCCTTTCTTTTAAACACTTCAAATGTTTGTACAAAGTGTAGACTTTGGGTTTAGTAGAACAAAAAATGTGTTTTGCTAAACATTTTTGTTCTTGAAAGCAAGTTTCTAATTTATAAGAATTGGAAAGATTTTTTAAATGTCTTTTGAGATTGTTTAACCCTTTGAATTTTTGTAACCAAAAAAAAAAATGCTGAATTCCATGAGTGGACTCCCTTTAATAGTTGAATAATAAAAGTGGTGACAAGTGCTACCATAGAACTTTTCAGTCTTTGAGTTACCTTCTAATAAGTAGCTTCCCTAATTATTTTGGATTGTTGGAATGATGAAGATAAATAACAGATAAAAAGTTTTATGGCAAGGTAAACTTTATATCATAGGTATTATTTATATCATAATTCATAGTTTACTTGCAATGTGGTGTCTGCATAGATTCCATGTCTTTTTTTTTTTTTTTTTTTTTTTAAGAGACAAGGTCGTGCTCTCTGTCACCCATGCTCGAGTACACTGGTATGATGATGGCTCACTGCAGCTCAAATTTCTGGGCTCAGATGATCCTCTTACCTCGGCCTCCCAGCATGCTGGGATTACAGGCATGAGCTACCATACTTTTCCCCAGATCAATTTTTTAAACTTAAATTAAACAAGATAAATAATTTAATTTAGCTAAAACAGGTTATCAGGTTCTTTTATTAAGCTGGTTTGGAACACATGGATTTTGGGTTGTATTATCTCAATATGGTTATAAACAGTTCTTAATTCTCCAGGTGCAAGATGATCATGTATGTTTCTGCTGAGTTTGCTGTCCTATACAGTGTTTAAACCATCAAAATACAAGATTATCTAACTTATAAAATGGGAAGGGTGATTCTTCTCAGAACTTCGGTTATTCAATAAAATGATTACTGTAAGAGCTTTCATCTGTAGAGCACATTACAAATTGGGTAAATTTTTTTAAATGTGGTCAATAGATTTCTCCAGTCTGTATGAAGCTGTAAAATGTTTTAGAAATCTTTTTCCATTTCACACCCCCTAAATATTATAGGACAAATTCCAGTGTAGTGAATTTTAAAGGAACATTTAAATTATTTTCTAAGAAAAGTAAGTCCTTACTTGGAACTTAGGGACTGTTCCTTTCTTTCTGTTATGTATGCATGGTGAGTTATTGAAGGGAAGATAGAGCTACAGAGTGTCTTTCCACTTTCCCTTAAGTATTGTTGTAATGAAATTTGACCTATATTCATGTTAAAAATACTTCTAGAACAATTAGGTTTAGATCAGTCTCAGGAAAAATAAACCTATTACTAAAAGATATTGTGAAGGGAGTTTTTTGGTTCTTTTACTTGCTTTCTGAGTGCTATTGAGTAATTAAGATAATAGTAGTTTTTTCTTACTCAGGATTTAGATGGTAATCTCCTTGACTCCTGGGAAGGGGTGAGAGTGCAATGCCTTTGGTGCTTGAGTGACGGGAAGACTGTTCTGGCATCAGATACACACCAGCGAATTCGGGGCTATAACTTCGAGGACCTTACAGATAGGAACATGTAACTATTTTTTGTTTCTATTAAACAACAATTATCTGATTTATATTAAAATGTGTAGTAGAACTTGCTTTTTTGGAAGAACAGTTTTATTATGTTTTTTGTTTTGGTTTGCTTGGCAATTTGGATTGGTGGTCACATGGTACTTAGTATTCATTAACTCAGATTCTTCTCAATTGAAATATAGTATGTAATAGTTTACAGGCAAAATTGTCATACTTAAGCTAGCACATCTTCTATGTCGATAATTTGAATGTCTTGACTCTTAATATTTTTGCTTTTAATAAATTATTTTCTGGTTACAGAGTACAAGAAGATCATCCTATTATGTCTTTTACTATTTCAAAAAATGGCCGATTAGCTTTGTTAAATGTAGCAACTCAGGTATGTTTATTAATGTAATTTTCTGAAAACTTTGGCTCAGTACAATTTTTATTCTGTTATTTTCAGTGCATTTGTATTAACAAAATTGTCTGCTTACCCTTAAATTTTATTGCATGTGTTTGATACTTAAATGTATATAATCAACCATAAATCTGTCAGCATATTGGTGTTTTGCATGATAGAAAATGAAGATATTTCATCAGGCAAAGGGATATTTACAGATACTTTTTAAAATTTGTTTGAGTAGAGGTAGAGTAAATATCTGTATTCTCCTTTGCCTGCAGGGAGTTCATTTATGGGACTTGCAAGACAGAGTTTTAGTAAGAAAGTATCAAGGTGTTACACAAGGGTTTTATACAATTCATTCATGTTTTGGAGGCCATAATGAAGACTTCATCGCTAGTGGCAGTGAAGGTAAATTGTGTCCCTATCAGTTTACATATATTAATATTAAAGTCTGTAATTCTCAATTTGTGAAGGCAGTCATATCTCCAAGAAAATTCAAGGTAGTAAGTTAAAATTCTTTTATTTATCCAATGCACTGTTAATTTCCCTCTGTAATGACCTAAGGCCCCCATATTGTCACAAATTGTCACATACTGTCATGTATTACTTTCTCCTTTTCTATAATGACCTAAGCCCTTTCTGTTGTCATAATACGCAGTCATAATCAGCAATACTTATTCTGACCACATAGCAGTGTGTTTGGTGCATGTATCATACAAAGATTTAGTTAAATTATTATACTTTCATATGTTGACTTGTTTTTTCATGAGACTGATGGTTTCTAAGGGTTGGTAGTAGTTGAAAAATCAAGGTTAATTATAATATTTTACCTGAACTTGGACAGATTTGGCTACTTAGAGCTTCAGTATTTCTTCAGTGGTCACCAGAGTATAATTGAGTTTGATAATTCTTAAGATTTTAGGAAAGCTGAAATTAACCAAATTCTTCCAACTACTGCCCTTTTTTGAATGAACTTGTTCTCTAAAAGTATCGGTATTCCAGACCAGGAATATGCCTAAAGTCATTCTGATTTAAAATGTGAATTGTTTAGAAGATGCAAGCACAAATAAGTGAGGCAGTGATGAAATTTAGTATACTTTTTAAGGTGATAGGAACTTAACTAGTAGCAAATTATTGCAAATTTTCATTCAACAGATTTTTCTTGAATACCCAATATACATTTTTAGGTACTATAAAAGCAAATTATTTAAGTCACTTTTTTTTTGGCCAGGCATGTTGGCTTATACCTGTAATCCCAACACTTTGGAAGGCCTAGGTAGGAGGACTGCTTGAGGCCAGGAGATCCAGACCAACCTGGGCAACATGGCTAGACATTGTCTCTACAAAAAGTAAAACATATATACTAAATCTGGTTTTATAAGATAGACCAAGGAATTAGATGATGTTATGTTCCATTTACTGTATAAGATGTTTACTATCCCTATCTTGACAGAAAAACTCATCTCAATAGATAAGAGGATCATAAAGTGAAACATGAGTTTTTCCTTTAGGAATAAGGCTGCCAGCTACGGTGGCTCACACCTATAATCCCAGCACTTTGGGAGGGAGGCTGAGGCAGATGAATCACAAGGGCAGGAGTTTGAGGCAGAGGGGAAGGCATATTTAAGGATTTGGACAAAGAGACACATTTAGAGATTTATATGTTAGCATCAAGCATATAAATTCATCTATTCTTTTTTTTTTTTAGTGCAATGGCGCAATCTTAACTCTGCAACCTCTGCCTTATGGGCTCAAACTGTCCCTCCTTCCTCAGCCCCTGAAGTAACCCCAACTAATTTTCGTAAATTTTGTAGAAATGGGGTTTCACTGTGTTGCCCAGGCAGATCTTGAACTCCTGAGCTCAAGCCATACATGCCTACCTCAGCCTCCCAAAGTGCTGGGATTACAGGCATGAGCCACCATGCCCAACCTGAATTCAGCACTTCTTTCCACCAAAACTCAGTGTCAGATGGGATTGGGAGGAAAGAAGAGTAGTTTGTTAGGTAGCAGTTGGGAATTTACTTTTTTCCAATCAGGAAATTTGCTTTTTTCTACTACTTGTAGATTATTCATTGGTTTTTTTGTTTTGTCTCTTTAATATATAGAAGGACATAATAGACATTCATTAGTTTCCAATTAAATTTTCCTGTGGTCTAAATATGTTAAGCCTTCTTGCTTTTTAATTTCCCTCAAAAGATGTCTTCTCTCATGCTCTATTCAATCCTTCTTCTGGTAGGTTTTCTTTCTCCTAATTATGCCTCAGAATCCCTTACAACTCTTTCTAAAAATATGTACCATAGAGGTACTTAAAACTGTTGGGCTGCCATTATCCCTAATAAAGCCAAACGGTTTTTTTTTTTTTTTTTTTTGCCAATCATTGAGAGGTTGTAAGGTTGCTGAGGTTGGTTGGCCTTGAACTCTTGGCCTCGCCTTCGCAAGCGCCACGACATCCGGCCGGAGCCACTTTGGGCCCGCCAAACGGTTTTTTTAAGCTCAAACTAACTTAGAACCAACCCTGATTGATACTGTAATTAAACTATATTATCTTCTGGTTTAGGGCTAAAAATTAGACGACTGTCAGGTACAGAGAGTAGTCTTCTCATGACTCAAGTGATTTAGAATGGTTTTGAAAATGTTTTGAACATCAATCAGATATAGTGAATATATAATTAATAATCAAGAAACCTTTTCCCCAAAAAAATTATATACTGCTACTCAAGTCTTTTCATTGTGCTGGCAATATGTAGAAAAACTGGACTTACTTTTTACCTTTTCATGAACAGTAGATTTCCCAGATTTTTACAGCAAGCAGAGCTTGATGATAAAGCCTGTCATTTTGACCCTAATTACTTCAAATCCTGTTTTGCCTACCTTTCAGCAAATATGCTTTTTGCATATATGTTCACAAAAACATTTTCCTCCAAATAGAGAAATATTTCAATTGCATTTGAACTTTGACACTGTGATCCTTCTCCTTGTGGACCTCTTCAGTTTAGGAAGGACATACAGCTAATCTGTCTTTTCTCTTTTTCTTTTCTTTTCTGTTTTTGTTTTTGTTTTTGTTTTTGTTTTTCTAATTTCTTTTCATGTAAGAAAAAAATTTTCAAAAATTTTTGAGCAGCAGATACTTCTAAAAAGATAAATTCAGTCTTTTAATTGGTGCCTTTAACTTTTGCTTCACACATACACACACAAAAAGCTCAGATATCATTCTAGCTTTTTATTTTCATGTCAGAAGTTTTGAAGCTAAGGTACATTCTCTAAGGTTTCCTCAGTGGCAGTACAGCCACTGACAGTTTGCACATTGGCCACATACTTAACATATCATCAGGTTAAACACCTTTCTAAAATGCTCTGGGATTCTTCCCCTCTGTTGAAGAACTATCACCTGTACTTAATCTCTTCACATTAATAAATGGTGTTTATTCCAAACACCTTTCCACATACAAATACATTTAATCCTCATAACAACATGATATGAGGTAAGTATCCCCATTTTCAGGTGAAGGGTTGTATTGCCTGAAGTTGCACAGCTAGTCTGTTGGAAGGAGGACACGATCTTGGATAGTCTGAATCCAGAGCCCATACTCTCAACTGATACTCTTTATACTATGGCCAGTTTTTTTAAGATTAGTTAATTACAAAGAAACAAAGCTGTAGGGGATTTCGATTGTTGTGGTCACTTCATGAGATTATACTCTACAAAGCCATCTGATGCAGATAAGGGACCATTGACTAGACTCACTAGTAAGCTCTTGAGCAGGGCTGCCTGGATTTGAATCCCAACTTTACCATTTACTAGCTGTTAACCAAGAGCAGACCATTTAACCATAACCCATGTTTCAATCACCATTAGTAAGAAGATAAGCCAGCCAGGCGTGGTAGCTCACTCCTGTAATCTCAACACTTTGGAAGGCTGAGGTTGGCAGATCATGAGGTCAGGAGATCGAGACCATCCTGGCTAACACAGTAAAACCCTGTCTCTACTACAAATAACAAAAAATTCGCCAGGTGTGGTGACAAGCACCTGTAATCCCAGCTACTCGGGAGGCTGAGGCAGGAGAATTGCTTGAATCTAGGAGGCAGAGGTTGCAGTGAGCCCAGATCACGCCACTGTACTCTATCCTGGGTGACAGAGTGAAAAAAGAAAAAGGATAAGCAGAATACCCATCTTATGGGGTAGTGATGAAGATTAAATAATATGCATTAAGTACTTGGTATCTAGTACTTCCTTAGCACCCGATAAAGCTTTAGCTGTCATCTTCATTTTTATCTCATTATTCAACTTGGATACATTGCTTTTCTGTCACTTCCCATTTCCATAGAATTTATCACCACCTCTATTTTGGATTTGTTTATGTTCAAAGGTCTTGATTTATAATTCTTCATTACTCATGTATTGACAGAATATTGCAGATAGTTTTTGTATGTGACTTGATGTGAGAGCTAATCATCTTTAACAGAAAAAAAAAGAGTTTATTTAAATGTTTTTTCATAAGGTAATATGTTAAGCTATTTGTGGTATATTTTCCCGTTAAGTTGTAGTAAAGAGTCCTGTTCTGTGTGTACTGAATGATAAATTTAAGATCAGTTAGTTGGTTTTGTTAATGTAAAACTTTTCTCTGAATTACTGTATGTTCAGATCACAAGGTTTACATCTGGCACAAACGTAGTGAACTGCCAATTGCGGAGCTGACAGGGCACACACGTACAGTAAACTGTGTGAGCTGGAACCCACAGATTCCATCCATGATGGCCAGCGCCTCAGATGATGGCACTGTTAGAATATGGGGACCAGCACCTTTTATAGACCACCAGAATATTGAAGGTAATACCATTATACAGTGTTCCTATGCTTTGGCCAAATGAAATGTTACTCGGCTTAATATGAAGTTAAAGCAGTTTTTAGCAGCAGTTTATTTGAAGTGTGGTATATGATTTTTCTCTTTTATACATTGTGTGCTATCTCAGGTCACAGAATGAGTTTAAGTAATCTAAGAGCCAATAGTGTAGTGGTTGTTTGGCAGGGGACAGTGAAGAGAATAAGCTGGAATATGATACATCATTGACATCCAGTTAGCTACTTAGTAGTTTCACTTTAAAAGTTTTACTGAAAATCTTGCTTCATCATGCTACCTAAATGTAATATTGTAGGAAGCATACACATGAAACTAACCATACAAAATGTGAATAACTTTAGATATTAAATATCTTTATTATGGAGTTTACTGTTTAAAAAAAGTCTGTTTACACCATGCATCATACTAACATGAGTTGTGTTTAATGGATAAAGAGAAGAAAGAATTAAAATTGATCATGTACCTGTGTGCCAAGCAGCATACTAATCCCTTTACATATACTGTCTTGCATAAAGTCTTCATAGTCCTATAAGGGAAGTATTTTTATTATTATTTTTAGAGGTAGGGAAACTGCAGCACGGCAAAATTAATTCACTTGTTAAGTGCCATCAGGTCTTCAAGTCAAGTCGGAAAGGTTTTTTTCACCACTTTGAGAAAGGCCAGAGTATAAGGCTAACAGTTAAGGGCAAAAGCTTAATTGAACATGATATCAGTACTACAGCAAAGAGGTATTGGGAAACTTCCTGTAAATGACTTTCTTAAATAGAGCACATAAAATGTTTAGTTTTCTTAGAAGGAAGCAGTTTATCTATAAACAGATTTTTTTTGTTAAGCATGTCCCACCTAAATTTTTTTTTAGTGAGAAAGATGGATGACTAATTTCTCTCAGTTAAGTGATTCTCTGTGGAGGAGGGTTATCAGAGTAGTATGGTTTGAAAAGTATATTTCCTACACTTTTGTCTTTGTGGTACAGACCAGAAGGCTTGGCCACATCTTACTGGCTGATAAGGATATGTTAATCAGAGATGAGAATACAAAGCATGAAGAGCACATGGGTCAAAAAAGTTTGAGAACTACTTTTCATTTGCCCAGAAGCTTGAAGGACCTTTTTATATTTGTAGATCACTACCTGACATTCTAACATTCCTCTAGGAAATAACTAAGACCAGAAATCCTTACCTTCTTGTGTTGTCCTGTTTGGGTTTCAGTCAAACGCTTACAAACCCAAAGTCTTTATAGATCTGCAACTGTGATTCAATCTGTGATTTTCTCATTAGTTATTTGGAAGTTATTTCTTCAAATAAACATACTTGATTTAAAGAGGTAAGAAAATATTAGGTATATAGTAACAGATTTACCCCAGAAAAGGATATGTTCCCTGCCTCCACAGTGAGGGAATAAAAGTGTGCTGCTATTTGGGTGACTCTGACTAACGCAGATCCTCACTTTGGTGAGAGAGCCAAATTTTGGCTAATTTGTAGGATCTGGATCCAGTTCAGCAACTCTCCATTGTGCTTTGGCAACATGGGTGTAGCCCTAAAATGATTTTCATTTTCACCTGAAATAATAAAAGTACCTGTATAACCAGACATTTGGCTATACATCCTTTTCACAAATTATTTTCTGGAGTATTCCCCCTCCACCCCTAAAACACTTTTTCTAATTAAAGTAATAACTATTAAGAATAGAATTTCTGAAAAATATAGATGAGGCTAAAGAAATCAATATTCAGAAATCAAAATACAACCAGGCATGGTAGCTTCCGCCTATAATCCTAGCTACTCGGGAGGCTGAAGCAGGAGGATTTCTTGAGTCCAGGAGTTTGAGGCTGCAGTGAACTAGGATCATGCTATTGCACTCCAGCCGAGGTGACAGAATGAGACCCTGTCTCTGAAGGAAAAACAAAAAAGGAAAAATTTAACACAGTAAAATACTTTAAGTCATTTACAGTGAAATAAAAGTATTTCACTCAACAGCTCCATTTCAAAAGAGAAATTTTAACAGTAGAATTATGAACTGTAAATAAAAGTTTTATTTTAACAGTAGCATTATGTATTTTTTTGAAGGATGCATAAAATGGAATAGGACAAAGTACTGATGCGTGCTGCAGTGTGAATGGACCTTGAAAACAATATGCTAAGTAAAAGAAGCAGGACACACGAGACCACATATTGTGATTCTATTTACATGGAATGGTCCAAAATAGACAAATCTGTAGACAATATAGATATAATGGTTACTTAGGGCTTGGGGAGGTGTTTGCTAATGAATGTTGAAAATGTTCTAAAATTGATTGTTAATGATTGTATAATTATGTGGATACACTAAAAACCAGTGAATTGTATACTTTATTTTTTTGTTTGTTGTTTTTTGTTTCTGTTTTGAGACAGAGTCTCACTCTGTTGCCCAGACTGAAGCACAGTCGCATGATCTCAGCTCACTGCAACTGCCACCTCCTGGGTTCAAAGTGTACACTTTAAATGGTTGTATTGTATAATATATGAATTATATCTTAAAGCTGTCATACACACACACAAAAAAAAATGGAGTAGGGCAGTACTGTAGAATTTCAGACTGAGCAACTGAAAGGAGAATTAACTACATAGTTATAACGTTATTCTACCTTAGACTGCCAGATTTTTCTTTTTTCCTCTTTACTATTGTAACATAAAGATTTTTCTATTCTGCTGTTTCAAGGTTAATTTTAAAAGTAAGAGATTTTGAGGCCAGGCACGGCGGCTTGTCCCTCTAATCCTAACACTTTGGGAGGCCAAGGCAGGCAGATTGTTTGAGCTCAGGAGTTCAAGAGCAGCCCAGCAATATGGCGAAACCCTGTCTCTACAAAAAAATACAAAAAGTAGCAAGGCGTGCTGGCATGCACCTGTAATCCTGGCTACTCAGGAGGCAGAGGTGGAAGGATCACTTGAGCCCAGGAGGCAGAGGTTGCAGTGAGCCCAGATTACATCAACAGCCTGAGTCAGTGTGGGACTCTGTCTCAAAAAAATAAAAGCATGAGATTCTAACATGATTGTTCACCTGGGTTTCTTTAGTCTTCAAAATAATCATGATTTTAGATTGTATATATGGTCTAAGACATGATAGAGACACATTGTTTTAATAAGTATGATGTATCATACTCATTAAAATGAGTATATTTAATGAGCATACTAATAAAAGTATCAAGAATTTGTTTTGATTTTTAAATGTTAGTATAATTTTGTAATGTCATAATGCTAATTTTGAAGCTTTCTAACTGGTAACTTTTTTCTCTCCCTCCCCTCTTTTTCCTCCCCCCTTCCCCTCCCCATACATTTCATCTTGTCTTCAATTCAGAGGAATGCAGTAGCATGGATAGTTGATGGCGAATTTGGAGCAGACGACTTCTGTTTAACTTAAAATTAGTCGTATTTTAATGGCTTGGGATTTGGTGCAAACAAACATGATTGATAGCTGGACAGACATGCTCGTCATGAAAAAAGAACCATTTCTGAAGCCCGATTGGGGCCAAACATTTACACCTTGCTTCATAGTAACCAGTTGAGATGAAGCACGTCGTTAGAACGTTGTTGGACACCATGTTGAATTATCCCCCATCGGTTGTGAAGAACTGTGCTACATTCAGGCTTACCCATTGAACTCAGTATATATATTTTTTTCCTTCCTGTCTTTTGTCTGGCAGGATACCATTCTTGTTGCTCTTCTGTGTAATGAAGTTTAAATGCTTGTTTGGAAAACTTTATTTAACAGTTTAGAAGGCTTGATAGAAAGAGTGCATTAGTCTGAAGAGAATACATTGGATAGGAAAGAATTTCCTCCTTTTGTTTTTCCAAATCTTTCCGCCTTATTTAGCTTGAGATCTTTGCAGCTTGGTTCATGGATTCTAGCCTTGCCCGTTGCGCAGTATATACTGATCCAGATGATAAACCAGTGAACTATGTCAAAAGCACTCTCAATATTACATTTGACAAAAAGTTTTGTACTTTTCACATAGCTTGTTGCCCCGTAAAAGGGTTAACAGCACAATTTTTTAAAAATAAATTAAGAAGTATTTATAGGATTAAAGTGACTTCATTTGTATACATTTGGAATCTAAACCAGCTTAAAAACAGTTTCCTCAATGACTTAAATACACAGTATAACTGATGCTCTTCTGGAATACCATATGAGACATGGTCAGAAACAGTGCTTGGAAGAACATTACACAGGAAATTCAGAGTAATGTTTTGAAGGTTTCCCCCATTTTGTTTTATTCCTGAAGGAACATCAGTACCCGATCTTGAAGAAATTCAAGATTCAAAAAGAATTTTAAATACACCAAGATGAAAGATCAGTAGTCAGTTGGTTTTCAGTAAAGCTTATTCCAAGTTTTTCTCAACTTGGGAAGTAATTTTGGTGTGATGTAGCAAAAGAGTAGAAATCAGCAGATATAACCACTTTGGAAGTTTATAGCATAACTGAAATTGTTAGAAGAATTCAGCAGGTTACAAACATACTTAAACTGGGATTAAACCTCATAGTCATTTCTCTTAATTGCCCTTAATATTTTGACATATAGGGATACATAAATTTAAAGAATATTTCTTCTCAGTTTTTTCAGATATTGCCATACTGAACCTCATTCTAAACTGGTGCTGTGGATAGTCTTTCCCTCGCCCCTCCTTTTTTAATTTAAGGAATGGTTTCCTTCATGGAAAAGCACTTAATTTGGGGAATTTCACATTTAAAATAAGCCAAAAGCCTGATGTTCACATTGTGCTTTTAAACTTCATAATAGCTGAATACAACGTAACATAATCTCCCTTGAAATTCCTTCCGTTTTTCAGTAGAGGATAAATAGGGTGACCCCAGCTGTTGGGAAGAGAATGGGGATACCCCCAAAATAAGATTTTGGTGAAGAAAAAGTCTTGTACTAAGTTCCCCTTTAGGCTTAGCCAAGTCTATAATATAATTATGATCATCAATAGACTCCTCCAGAATCCACAAAGAAGAGAGAGGGCTTGGATGTCAAAAATTCTCCCATTGTGGGGTGGGTGGTTGGGGATGGGAGAAAGGGAAAGTCAGGGAAGGGGAGAAGAAAGAAAAACACATTTGGCCTTAAAATAGCATGCATTCTCCCAGAGGCCCGTAGCAAGAGAAAATGACAGATCGTGGTCAACAGACTCTATCAAATTGGTATGTAAAAGATTTCTTCAAGCTCCATTTTGCAGAGACCACCACTTAGAGAATCAAAGAATTCCTGTTTTGATACTTCTAAGTTAAAATATATGTTAATCTGGTACTTCATTTTTCTTAACTAAAATTACTTTTTACTTTAAGCTTGAATAAAAATCTTTATTGGTAACTGTATGTAATTAAGTGGCAACTTCTCTTTACCTCAGTATAGTTAAAAACCATTCATATTTTAAGTGATTCATGTGTACCCTGAAGCCATTAATACACCCCAGTCTCTACAGTAACATCACTAAATGTGGGCATAGAAACTCCACAGCTGTTTACAAATTTGGTTACAGTGTGCTATGGTACATGTGTAACACTGAGATTTGTGCCCATTCAGTGGCAATTTGGCACTCAGATTCTTCTATTCTCTACACCTAACCACCCCTAGATCTGAGTTTTCAGAGTGCTTCTGAAGTACAGTTAAAAAACACTTTTTAAAAAGTGGAGTAAAAGTGAGGCACATTTTACAAGAACATAACTCCTATTAAAATGGAGTAACAACTATGCAAAGGTTTCTATAGCAGCTAGGTGAGTTTGTTTTCCGGGTCTGTCTTAACTGGCAGCTTCCTGTATATACTGGTACTTTGCTGTGCCAATTTGCTGTAAACGTCTGTTCCATACATTTGCCATGCAGTGACTGTGCTAGAAAGGTGAAATGTAAAGAAGCCTAGGATTTTATGGTATAAGAAACTGATCACAGGATTTTCCAATCCATAGCTATTAAGTGAAAACTTCTGATAGTGCTTATAGGCTCTATAGTAGGCTTAAGAGTGAGAATACTATGAAGCCAGCCACAAGATAATAACAAATGTATAAATTGAAAAGTACCAATACTTTTTGCACATAGATCAAAATAGAGTGGAGAATTTGGGCTCCAAAAATCAGGTTAGTAGGCTCATTTCCATGTGCTTAAAAATGTTTTTGTTGTTGTTATGCATTGATTAAGGGCTAGAGCAAATATAAAATTAAATGTCTTTTTCCTCCAAATAATTGTTATTAATGGTAAAATGTTGGACTTGGGGATTACTGAGATTAGTGTGTGGGTGGGAATAAAAACTGGAGTGGGAGTTAGTTGGGGGGGATGACAAAGCTTTAGCTTTGGTTTTTGTATTTTATTAGTCTTCATGACAGCTATATTTCTGTTGCTCTTATTGGCCAGATAAATGTGTTGTATAAAACCAGGTAAGTATTTTAAACAGAGAACAGTTTATTTGCATAGATCCCTACAAATTGGCCCATTTTATTGGGTGGGAAGAAAAAAAACGGGAGGGGAATGCCCTAACTTCAACTAATTAGAATATCCTGCAGTTGAAAGGAGAAAAAAAAATCCAATTTTTTGTCAATATTTTCTTTTCTTAGGCTGAAAAAAACAGAAGTAATAATATGGTGAATTTTATTATTAGGAGTGTTCTGCCTCTAGAGTGGCATTCCATGACATTAATAGAAAATCCTTCTTTCCCACCCTTCCCCATCTTGAAATTTTCTTTTTTAGGATGTTGGTTCCTGCAAACAAGAACTGACCCTATCACCTCTGCCTCACAGTGGGTAAATATATCGTACATCTCTTGAAAGGGAAAATATCCATGTCAGTTTCTTTCACAGCAGAAGAATGGCTGCTTTTGAATGGGGAGGAAAGAAGACATTTTTCTTAATATCCTTTTTGTCCCATCTCTAAAATGTATAAATATTTTGATTTGTTTTTACTTTAATTTCTCATTCACAGTTTAGCAATTCTCCTTTTGGGTTGCTCTCCAACACATTAATTCCATTTCAGAAACCACATCTGATTTAATATAAACTGCTAACTTAAAAAAAGAAGAGGTGAATTTGCATTTACACTTAGACACTTTCTAAAAACAGGGT
The DNA here is from genome assembly GCA_031835075.1 of Saguinus oedipus. Lineage (NCBI taxonomy): Eukaryota > Metazoa > Chordata > Mammalia > Primates > Cebidae > Saguinus > Saguinus oedipus. Next base: position 43,166,065 of record CM063188.1, read on the forward strand.
GAACTTAATTGAAATTTTTCAGTGTTGTTAAGCTATTGTTATAGTAGCTGCCCTATAGTTACAAAAATAAAAACTATAAAAACCCATCCCCTATCTACGTAATCCAGATAGCCTGGATTTAACAAAACTGATAGTATAAAAATATGTGTGTGTGCGTGTTCTGTGTGTATGTGAGAGAGAGTACTTGATTCATAAAAAGTCCTGGAAACAGCTCTTCTAGGATCTTGTCATTTTTACTAAAAGTCTTGTGCACATGTAAAGTGCCCTCTGAGTTTAAGGTTTGGTTAATACTGGTATATTTTTATAAGATTGAAATTGTGTCCCCATCTTTAACTTAAACATTTTCATTATCAGGGTCAATGTGCTAGAACTGAATTGTAACATTTTTAGGCACAGATGGAAAAAATGTTATTGGCGCCTTGAAAATGTGTGTGTGTGTGGCGAGGGGAATAGATCCACAAAAGCATGTATGTACTTACAAACCAAGCTGTAGAGATCAAGAAAAGAACGTACAGTGTTGCTCTCAAGATTTCTAAATTGTCAAGATTTACATGGCATTGTGGTGGAACTAGTTAACACTTAGAGCTTTTGGTATGTAATAACTATTTGCTATGGACTGATTAAATGTTTCAAAAGATTGTGTTCTTAAATTTTGGTGGGTTTTGATTTTTGTTTTCTTAACTGCCTCTCAGATGATATTTAGTTAGTTTAAATTTCTTTATTCATTAAAGTATAAAAACTTCAGGTCTCTGATATTTATTTTCACTTGTTTACTGATTATTTACAAAACACTCTGACTTTTATTTTATAAATGTGTAGTATATTAAACGTGTTTAAATTTTTGTTCAACTGAAACTACATTAACTTTGATTTGCTTTACTGGGATTTTTTTAAATACACCTTTTCCATGTCAGTGCGCAGCACTTAACCAGTCGTTTGTATTCCCTTTCTTTCAATCCAATAAACAGAATGAATACATAAATAATCCTTGGTGTGTTACATCTCCTAATATCCACTAATCTGAATGTTTAAATAGTACTTTTTTGCCTAACAACAATTGATTTGCTGAACTTTTATGCATTTTAGAGAGAGATCTCACTGTGTTGCCTACACTGAACTTTGAACTCCTGGGCTCAAGCTATCCTGCCTCAGCCTCTCAAAGTGCTGAGAGAACAGATGCAAACCACCATGGCTGGCTCTGATTTGCTGAATTTGTCTTTGATATATGTACCTAGAGTTTGTGTGTGTAGCTGAAGAAGGCAGTGTTTAGTCTGTTGGGATCATCTTTTTAAGGGCCATTGTGCAATCATGGATAAATGTAGAAAAATTTTAGGAGCATTTGCATTTGAAAGTAATTGTATGCCCTATTTTGTTCAAAAATAAAGTTCAAATGTGAAAAACAAGTATTTGGCAGCCAACTAATGTTATGTGTAGCCATGAGAAGTATTGCTTCCATAATACTGCTCACTGCTTAGAAAATCATGGTTTGCAGCGTTCTCTGTTAACAGGAAAGAGAAGGGAGAAAATTTTCTACGTCTTCTTTAACTACAGCTATACTTTAACAGCAGATTTAGCCAAGTTGTCAGATTATTCGTCTACATTTAGAGTTTGATGCCAGTTCCCAGGACCAGGTATAGAAATTTTCTCAGCCTTAACAAATCTAAGAGTGCAGATTTTCATTTTAAAATACAGTCTGGCCAGGTACATTGGCTCACGCCTGTAATCCCAACACTGGGAGGCCAAGGCAGGCAGATCACCTAAGGTCAGGAGTTCAAGACCAGCCAGGCCAATGTGGCAAAACCCCATCTCCACTAAAACAGCAATTAGCCAGGTGTTGTGGTGCATGCCTGTAGTCTCAGCTAATCAGGAGGCTGAGACAGGAGAATCGCTTGAACCTGGGAGGCAGAGGTTGCAGTGGGCCAAGATCGTGCCATTGCACTCCAGCCTGAGTAACAGTGCAAGACTCCCTCTCAAAAAATAAAATACAATCTAATTCTCTTCCACTTAAAAGAAAAACTGGTATTTTATTACATCATTTAATGGCTTCTTTTCCAAAAAGTCTTAAGGAAGATTCAACAAAGAAGTATTCCCCTCATCCTATCACATCTTTCAAGAATCTTGGTTGGTGGTTTTGTGGCGGTGGGCTCTTCTTCAAACTTGATTAGCCTACATAAATGAGCTTGCTATATATGAAACATTCTAGTCATGTAAAGTTGTATCAGCATGTTGTTATAGCTAATGTGGGAAACAAACGGACAAATAGCAAATTTTCTGTCAAGTTTATTTTGTTGTGTTTCGTTTTTTTATCCTAAGATGAGTTTTTTGATGTGAGGAGTAGGAGCTTCCTTGGTCATGATTTTTTTTTTTTTTTTGCCAATCATTGAGAGCTTGTAAGTTTGCTGAGGTTGGTTGGCCTTGAACTCTTGGCCTCGCCTTCGCAAGCGCCACGACATCCGGCCGGAGCCACTTTGGGCCCCCCTTGGTCATGATATTAAAGTTGGCGCAAAATTATGAACATTAGTCCCTTCTATACAATGTAAGACAATTGGCCATGGTGATAGACCATATCTAGAGTAAAAATGATTCACTACAAGTTTAACTTATTTTTAAAAGTAGAATAAATGAATGAATATGCTAAATGTTCAGTTAGCATATTTATTTAGGAAAAAGGGCTGTGTGGCTTTTTTTCCTACTGTTTTGAATATAATTAAGAAATAGAGCAATACATTGGATTGGAAATTGTATTCCAAATAGTTTCCAAATGTTGAATAATCTTCCCTCATCCCCCATAGCTGAAAAATATCAATTTGTGTCATAAGCATTCAGAAAAGGGAGCCCTGATTTTATTAAAATCAACAAAACTTCCTAAAAATTCTTTTTGAAGAACAGACAGACTTCTAACAGAAAACAAAATATATTTTGGATCTGTATGCTACGTTTTGAAAAGGAAAATAAACAAGATGAATATGCCTGAACCTTTCCCAGGTAAGTATGTGTAAGTGGGCTTTTTTGCTCTATTAATGGATTTGCACGAAGGGACCTTTTCAGTCAGTAAGTTTTGGTTAACTTGCATACAAAAAAAACTAAACAACTGACTTGGTTTTCCTGTTTCTTTCTGTACTTCCTCTTACCAAAAATAAATAGTTGGAGTGCCTATTAGATGCCAGGCACTAAGCTAAGCATTTCATATATATTATTTAACTGTCTACTGTTAACAAGTATTAATTACTGCCCACTATTTTCCAGGTGATAAACTCAAGCTTAAAGATACAACCTATTTGATTCCAAAGCCAAATTTTTCCAAATGCATGGGCGACTCAATTGGAGGCTTTTCTGAGTTTGAGATTTCTGAGCCGACTTTCAGATCTTGAGTCAAACGGAGATCTGGAATGTGTGTGTGTGTGTGTGTGTGTGCACACTCCAGGTAATTTTTTTTTTTTTTTTTTTTTTTTTTTTTTTTTGCCAATCAATGAGAGCTTGTAAGGTTGCTGAGGTTGGTTGGCCTTGAACTCTTGGCCTCGCCTTCGCAAGCGCCACGACATCTGGCCGGAGCCACTTTGGGCTCCTAATTTAATATTTTAATATAGAGACAGGGGTCTTTGTTGCCCAGGCTGGTCTCAATCTCCTGACCTTAAGCAGTCCTTCCACCTTGGCCTCCCAAAGTGCTGGGATTATAGGTGTGAGCCACTGCTCAAGACAAGGTAATTTTATGCTGTCAGCCTGGTACCAATCCACTTGTTGGTGTTTGAAAACCACAAGACCATGCTATGTTACATGAGTGAAAAGAATGAAAAGCAGGAGCAAGGAGGGCATTCAGAGGAACTAACCACAACATTAATTATACACATACTACACCTATTTGGTTATTGAACAAGCAGTATTATTTTGGGTACTTACTGTAGGCCAGTCACTAGGAGTGTGAGCCATTTATGTATGCATTCTCATTTAAATATCAAGGTAGCTTTGTGGAACAGTTATGCTAATTCTCATTTTACAAATAAGGGAAATAGGCTTTAAAAGGTAATATATGAAGGAGCTGGTACTCAAACCCATGTGCCTTTGAACTCATGTTTTTAGTCACTACACCATAAAATATTTTTTTGGTGTCGATAGATGGTCACTTACCTTGGAAAAATTGACTGTTAAAACTTGTCAAAGATAGATGAAAAGTTTAAGGCCTCACTTGGATTCTAGTGAACTGCTCAATTCATAGAAGGAAATGACACTTGAAATTCTGGAGACTCCTTCGTATCGATTGCTTCTGGGGAGGGTTGTTTTTTATTTTTGTTTTGGTTTTGTTTGGTTTTGGTTTTTGAGATGGAGTCTCTATCGCCAGGCTGGAGTGCAGTGGTGCGATCCTGGCTCACTGCAACTTCCGTTTTCTGGTTTCAAGCAATTTTCCTGCCTTAGCCTCCCAAGTAGCTGGGACTACAGGCAGGCACCACCACAGAAGGCTAATTTTTTGTGTATGTGTTTTTAGTAGAGACGGGGTTTCACCATGTTGGCCTGGATGGTCTCCATCTCTTAACCTCGTGAACCACCTGTTTTGTTTTATTTTGAAACAGTCTCACTCTGTCACCTAGGCTGGAGTGCAGTGGTGGATCTCAGCTCACTGCAACCTCTGCCTCCCAGGTTCATGCCGTTATCATGTCTCAGCCTCCCAAGTAGCTGGAACTAGACATGCACCACCAGGCCCAGCTAATTTTTGTATTTTTAGTAGGGATGAAGTTTCACCCTGTTGGCCAGGCTGGTCTTGAACACCTGCCCTCAAGTGATCTGCCCACCTTGGCCTCCCAAAGTGCCAGGATTACAGGCATGAGCCACCATACCCAGCCTGATAACTTTAATTGTAAAACAGACTCAAGTTTTGTACAGGAAAACCTCCACGACAAATTTTTATCTTTTTTTTTTTTTTGCCAATCATTGAGAGCTTGTAAGGTTGCTGAGGTTGGTTGGCCTTGAACTCTTGGCCTCGCCTTCGCAAGCGCCACGACATCCAGCCGGAGCCACTTTGGGCCCCGACAAATTTTTATCTTTTTACAAGAGATAGAGTTTTGCTCTATTGCCCAGGCCACAGTGCAGAGATGTGATCATATTTCACTGTAACCTTGAACTCCTGGGCTCAAGCCATCCCTCCACTTCAGCTTCCCAAGTAGCTAGGACTGTATAGATGCCTGTATTGCCTAAACTTTTTTTAAGAGATGGAGTCTCATGGTGTGGCCGAGGGTTTCTCAAACTCCTGGCCTCAAGTGATCCTTCTACCTTGGCTTTCCAAAGTGCTGGGATTACAGGCATGAGCCACTGTGCTTGGCCTAGATACTTAATATTAAGAAATTGCCTAAACCGGGCGCGGTGGCTCAAGCCTGTAATCCCAGCACTTTGGGAGGCTGAGGCAGGCAGATCACGAGGTCAAGAGATCGAGACCATCCTGGTCAACATGGTGAAACCCCATCTCTACTAAATATACAAAAAATTAGCTGGGCATAGTGGTGTGTGCCTGTAATCTCAGCTACTCAGGAGGCTGAGGCAGGAGAATTGCCTGAACCCAGGAGGCGGAGGTTGCAGTGAGCCGAGATCGCGCCATTGCACTCCAGCCTGGGTAACAAGAGTGAAACTCTGTCTCAAAAAAAAAAAAAGAAAGAAAAAGAAATTGCCAGTTTATTCTGTGATCACAGTCCATAAGAAAAAAAAAATTTTTTTAAAGAAATTGCCAGTTTGTGTGACACTGGTACTGTAGTCATGTGTGGGTTTTTTGTTTTGTTTTTGAGACAGTCTTGCTCTGTCACCCAGGCTGGAGTGCAGTGGCGTGATCTCGGCTCACTACAACCTCCGCCTCCCAGGTTCAAGTAATTCTCCTGCCTCAGCCTCCCAAGTAGCTGGGAGAACAGGCGCGTGCCATCATGCCTGGCTAATTTTTTGTATTTTTAGTAGAGATAGGGTTTGACCATGTTAGCCAGGATGATCTCAATCTCCTGACTTTGTGATCCACCAACCTCGGCCTCCCAGAGTGCTGGGATTACAGGTGTGAGCCACCACGCCCGACCATCATCATGTGTATTTTAAGAACCTTTATCTTACAGAGAAACATACTAAACTATTACAAATGTAATAAGGTCTAGGATTTGCTTCAAAATGGAGGGTGGTGAAGGTCAAGGAAGGTGGTAGGTAATGGATAAAGAATTACTGTAAGTTTATTTTTTTTCTCTGCTGTTTGAATCAGCCAGTATTATAATAAGTTGATTATTGCAGCTGGTAAAATAGAAAATTACCAACCTGGGTAAGTCCTATTACTCTCTCCCAGAAAGTTGGCAAATTTATATTAAGCTACCCCAGAGGATTCACCCTCCCACAGGTCTCTTTCTCATGGATTAACAGTGCCAGTCAGGCCGGGCGCAGTGGCTCAAGCCTGTAATCCCAGCACTTTGGGAGGCCGAGGCGGGTGGATCACGAGGTCAAGAGATCAAGACCATCCTGGTCAACATGGTGAAACCCCGTCTCTACTAAAAATACAAAAAATTAGCTGGGCATGGTGGCGCGTGCCTGTAATCCCAGCTACTCAGGAGGCTGAGGCAGGAGAATTGCCTGAACCCAGGAGGCGGAGGTTGCGGTGAGCCAAGATTGCGCCATTGCACTCCAGCCTGGGTAAAAGAGCAAAACTCTGTCTCAAAAAAAAAAAAAAAAAAAAAAAGTGCCAGTCAAATGTGTTACTTTTAATTGAGCAACACGAGAAGTTCAACTCTCACCCCGGTTGCATCCAACCTGTGAAACAGGATCTAGAAAACAGGAATTAAAGTGTATGTTCAACTGACTCCCATTCTGACTAGGTGCTAATGTGTAATGAGAACTGATATAGAAACCAAGATTGCTCCATAACGGATGTAGCAAACCAAATATACAGCAGAGGAGGCCACAGGCAAACCACTGAATTCTCAGCGTGCTGATTCCACCACCCACCCACCCAGCCACTCTTCTCCACCCAGCTTCAGAGGGAAGCAACTGAAAAATAAAAGCAGCCTTTACCCAAGAACTTATTAAAGAGCAACCAGAGCTCAGAAACAAGTTAGCTCAGTTAACAGTCCCTTTAACGTGTCCAGACTGATTACTGTGATTACTGTAGTGCAGAATAACCTGAAAGCTTTGAATAACCTTCAGTCATTAGACTGTATTTAACTGAAGCAAAAAAAAAAAAAAAAAAAAAGGTTTCTACCTTTTCAAACATGTAAAATATGGATTAGATCCAAAAGGCTTCATTAAACGAAGAATATTTCAATTTTTGGTATATTACATAGTAAAATAGTGTATTTGGTCTAAAGTACATAAACTCAGATGACAAAGATCCAGATAAGTGTAGAATTTCAAACTTACCTTCTCTATCTTGCTGCCTATTTCCATATATTATAACAAGTGTATTTAGATTTTGAGGACAACTAATTATACCTAGTATATTTTTCACAACTACTTGGCAAAGTATTACCTGTGAGCAAAGCTGATTTCTCCAGTCTCAAATGGAAACCAGTTATAGCCATTTCCTAGCCTAGCATGTCAGAGTATTTCATAACGTGACTACCCTGAAAACAAAGATGGTGAACTTTGATTATGCTGCTCCATTGCTGCTTCTCTGACTTAAAGGTCATCAGTTTGACTTCTTGCTGAAAAAGCAATAGAACACCACAATCAGATTTACTTACTCACTCAACAATCATTTATTGTTTCTGTGTGCATGGCACTGTGTTAGGTGCCAAGAGCAGAAGGAAGAAGATACAAATATGAATGAGCGTACTCTGCCCTCCAGGAACATACAATCTAAGAGTGATTAATTGCATACAAATAACTATAATACCAGATAGAATGTGGTAAGCTACGGGAGATAAAGCACTATGGGAAGCTTTCTTAGCTCTTCAAAAGACCAGGTCAGGTTTTGTTCTACTGTCGTCTGTGTGGCAGGCATGAAAAGGCAGCTGAGGGGACCTGCTAGGCTTTGATAAACTGAGCTGCATCTTGGATCTTGCTTCCTCTGCTCTCTCAGCTGAGGTTACAGGGATTAACAAAGGGCAGCTGCTACCACTGAAAGGATAGAAGGAAAAAGGCAAGGGAAAATGATATGTACTAAAAATATGCACATAGGAGCACTCCATAATAGTCTATTGACTGTGCCCTGGGTCCTGCCATTGTAGAGGGACAGGGAAGAGGAGTGATAAGGGAGAAATAACACTGGACTGAACATTAGCATTCCAGATGCTCAGAGTTATGACACCTTGAGCAATCGCTAGGTCTCAGTCTCTATCTTTGGGATAAGGGAGTTAGGCAAAATGATCTCTAAGTTCCTCTACAACTCTCCAATCAGTGAAAAGCGGAGAAAATGGATAGCATTTTAAACACAGCTTTTTAAAGTCAGTGCTTTTGCCTCCCTTTTTATTATTTGCAGAAGTGCCCCCCAAATTTTTTTTTTATCTGGGCATGGTGGCTCACATCTGTAATCTCAACACTTTGGGAGGCTGAGGCAGGAGGATCACTTGAGGCCAGGAATTTTATACCAGCCTAGGCAACACAGCAAAACCTCTGTCTCTACAAAAACATTTTTAAAAATTAGCTGGGCATGTTGGTATGCACCTAGTCCCAGCTACTTGAGAGGCTGAGGCAAGAGTATTGTTTGAGTCCAGGAGTTCGAGGCTGCAGTGAGCTGTGATTGTGCCAGTGCACCCCAGCCTGGGCAACAGGGCCATACCCTATCTTTAATTTAAAAAAAAATTTTCTTAAATACAGTGATCCTCTAGTTTCCTGACTTTGATGGACAATCAACATAAGAAGGAAGAGTTTCTGTTTTTAACCACAGTTGATGTTTCCGAAGTAAGGAGCTCTTGTCCTTTGTTATAAACATGGCACCTTTCTGATTTGCTCAGCCTCGGCAACTTATGCCTGACGTACTGTAAACTGACAGCCCAAAGGCTCTCTCGATTTCATAGGTCGCTATTTTGGTTACTAAGAATATCTGAATGAGAAGGTAAAAAAGTTCTCTACATGGCTGGGCACAGTGGTTCATGCCTGTAATCCTAACACTTTGGGAGGCTGAGGCAGGCGGATCATTTGAGGTCAGGAGTTCAAGATCAGCCTGGCCAACATAGTGAAACCCTGTCTGTACTAAAAATACAAAAATTAGCCGGGAGTAGCTAGCTGTAATCCCAGCTACTCGGGAGGCTGAGGCAGGAGAATCATTTGAACCCAGGAAACAGAGGTTGTAGTGGGCCGAGATCACACCACTACACCCCAGCCTGGGTGACAGAGAGAGACCCCATCTCAAAAAAAAAAAAAAAAAAGCCTTACCACCTTTGAGTTTAAGTAGCTTGTCTCTCAGTTGCAAGGATTTAAGTTCTCCAACAGCTTCATTGCTTTAAAAATCTTGAGCAGAACATGAAGAGGCACGGGAAGTTAGGAGGAAAGGCAGAGCAAAGGGACTGTGTTTTTTTTTTTTTTTTTTTGCCAATCATTGAGAGGTTGTAAGGTTGCTGAGGTTGGTTGGCCTTGAACTCTTGGCCTCGCCTTCGCAAGCGCCACGACATCCGGCCGGAGCCACTTTGGGCCCCGGGACTGTGTTTTAAGCAAAAGTTGCCTCCGATGGAAAAGGTATGAAAAAGAGATGCAAGCAAAGTCATGTCTGCGTTACACAGCTTCTTGGCCCCGTGCCTGACAGAAATATAACATTACCACAAGGAGCGATTTCTGTGACCCCAAAGAGGCCAACAGAGCTCTTTGGGCTTTGCCTACCATTGACATTTGAGTTGACTTTGCCTAGCATTTCACCGTTCCTTTTGTGTGCTGCCAGGGCACTACTTCCATCCTTAAAACATGGTCTGTCTGTACAGGGAGTTTGGCTTAGTGGCTCCCTTGCTTCTGCCAAGGCTAGACCTAGTCCAGGACCAAAAGGACATGCAACATTTAATCTTTTGGGGACCACACACCCTGTTTAGCTACCCAATTGTATCTCAACTAGAGTGAATAATCCCTTTGGACTCTACCATAGGACACAGCCATGTTTTGCTCAATGCCAGGGCTTAAGATAGCAACATTAAAGCACAAACTAGGACTGAGGATCAATTGCCAGGTTTATTTTACCCTGTAAGAGCTGGCAAACAGAGCTGAGGAAGTGAACTGCTCTCACCAACTGCAAGAGTTTACAAATACAGCTCCAAGGAACAGAGTTTTGTTGTATATTGCTATGTCCATGAAATGGCTTGTACTGGGTCTCCCAATTCACATGGTTAGTGCAGAAGGATAGAATCGTTAATCTGGCACCACGCAGAGCACCAAAAGGCTCAATTTCACTGACAGTGAATGACTATTCCTGCTTCTAATCTGATTAGCATCTTCTACCAAATCACCTCTCCAAAACCATTAAAATACTTATCAGGGAGATCAAATAGAATTGGAATAATTGCAATAGGAAAACCAGACTGGCAAGAGCCACTGGGGACTGTCTGGGTTTGGGGGCGATTGTGGAGGTAGTGGCTTTTAAATGAAAGCTCCGGACAAAATATTATATTGGTTTTTAAATGTTTCCTTTCCATCAGCAGGAACTACATTGTACCTGGGAAAAATGGCTTACAAGGTTTTACAAATTGTGCAAAGAAATATATAAATATATTACGAAATGCCATTTTCTGTTGACATTCTTGTGAAAAGACTTTTAGCTGAGTCTCATAAATTTTAAACCATTCTAAATGAAGTTGCCGCAACACAGGCAAAAGGGTACATTTTTCTTCTGTTATCCAGATCAACAGTGTTGTTTTGTACTCTTAACTTTTCAGTAGATCTGGAGGGCACCTTTGGTATCTCTTCAGTTTGCCCTTTAAAGTGTGTTCTTTATTTCTTGGCATGCAAAGCTGGGATGGCAGTCCTGTTCCTACATACAAATAACCACCTTCAGCATGCAGATGATGAAAAACACTTTCAAGTGTTGGCATTCAGGCTAAAATTGAGAACTAGAAATCTACAAAAACTCAATTCATGTTTTTTAAATACTTTATATGGTAAAAATACAGCAAAAATAGTTTTTTGTTCAAAGAGGAAAAATATATACTGCTATGGTCACGGTTCTAAGGATGATTTAAGATGTCTCTGGCTCCTCATCTGTGCACTGTAGTGTACGCTGACTTCAACCACGGCTTCTCCAGCTTCAGTCATTTATCAAAGCTAAGATCATACTGTGGAAAGAAGAAATTAATGTTACTAATGTTTTCTCAGGAATGTTCCTACAGAGCCTGGTCTGTCCAGACTTGTGTCCCTAGGTTTATGAAGGAACAATCATTTGAGTAAAAGACAATCATTCATATCCAAAGGCAAGAATATATTAGGGTCTTTCATGTCCAAACTTTTTCACTAAAAAAGAGTTATTGGGGGCGGGGAGGTAGGGAAAGTATAACTTAAAACCTATGTTTTCCTTCGCAGAAATTGGTAAAATATTTAAAAAGAAAGAAAGAAAGAAAGAAAACCTATGTTAGGCTATAGTTTAAAAAAAAAAAACGAAAACAAACACACAAAAACGAGCTCGGTCAGTTAAAAAAACAAAGCAAAACAAAAAAACCACCTATGTCCAGAAAAAAACCTCTACATTCTCTAGCCAGATACTGTTCTATGCCTGGAACCTCTTCTTCCCATCCCAACACCCCATCAAAGCAGTAATTTCCTACTCAGGGATTGTGATCGGCTCTAGGGCACCTTCTTGGGGAAGCTGGCTCAGCCCAGGGCAGTTGCACAGCCTCCTTCCTCAGCTCTTCTTCCTGCTGCTGTGGCTTACCTGTTGTCTCTACCACTGGACTATGAGCAACTCTGAGATGAAAGCAAAGCCCAAGCATCACCACTTTCATGTTCTACTAGCACCCCAGCCTGCAATTACCAGGCTCCAAGCTTTTACTGTAGGGATTCTGTGCTGCTCCTCTGTGTCACTTGCAATGCTCTACACAATGTCTGACACACGGCAGTCACTCAATAAACACTATACCACTAAAACTGCCACAGTTAACAACGAAACCATTCTTTCCTTTGAAATACCGGGATCAGCCTTGCTCTGCTGAAATCAAATGCTAAAATACACAGAAATATCCTTACATCACTAGTGGTATAAATAATTGTTCAAATTTAACCATACTAAATGTACTCAGTGCACAGTAAAAATTAATGATAGTTGCTAATATTTAAGATTTTTTATTTTTACTATGGGTCAGCATAAACCTAAGTGTCTTACATGTATTATCTCACTTAGTCCACATTAAAATGTGATAAGTTCCTGTAATCCCAGCACTTTGGGAGGCCGAGGCGGGTGGATCACGAGGTCAAGAGATCGAGACCATTCTGGTCAACACGGTGAAACCCTGTCTCTACTAAAAATACAAAAAATTAGCTGGGCATGGTGGCACGTGCCTGTGATCCCAGCTATTCGGGAGACTGAGGCAGGAGAATTGCCTGAACCCAGGAGGCGGAGGTTGCAGTGAGCCGAGATCGCGCCATTGCACGCCAGCCTGGGTAACAAAAGCGAAACTCCGTCTCAAAAAAAAAAAAAAAGTGATAAGTACTATTAATATCATTAATATTCCCTTTTCAGATGAGAAACTGATGCTCAGAGAGGTTAAGAAACTTGCCCCAGGTCGGGCGTGGTGACTCATGCCTGTAATCCTAGCACTTTGGGAGGCTGAGGTGGGTTAGCTGAGATCATGCCACTGCACCCCGACCTGGGTAACAGAGCAAGACTCTGTCTCAAAAGAAAAAAAAAGAAAGAAGAAAAGAAACCTGCCCCAGACCTCAATGTAAGTGGTAGAGCCCACATTCCACCAGGCTAGGACCCAATCCAAAAACCAAAACTATGAATTCTCCCATCCTCTAAAGAAGATGAGGGCCGGGCACAATGGCCTGTAATCCCAGCACTTTGGGAGGCCAGGGAGGGACGATCACCTGAGGTCGGGAGTTCGAGATCAGCCTGACCAACGTGGAGAAACCCCGTCTCTACTAAAAATACAAAAAATTATCCAGGCGCGGTGGTGCATGCCTGTAATCTCAGCTACTTGGGAGGCTGAGGTAGGAGAATCGTTTCAGCCTGGGAGGTAGAGGTTGCAGTGAGCCGAGATCGTGCAACTGCACTCCAGCCTGGATGACAGAGCGAGACTCCATCTCAAAACAAACAAAAAAAAAAAGAAGATGAGTATTTTTTCAAAACTTGAATTCTGTTTAACAAGCCGTGAAATGTCACCAAGGTGCAAGGTACCAGGCAAGGTGTGGCAGATGTTAGATACAAAGACGAGGAACATAAAATCTCTGCAATCAAAAAAGCTAATGACTTGGTATTAAGAGCAAATCCACTGTTTAAAAACAGCAACCAAAAGAGAAAAGTGCTGCAAGGACATCCTCCGACCCCTTGAACTACACATAACACCGAAGAGTAAGGTAAGAGCAATGTGGCTGAAAATGACAGAATAACAGGGAAGGGGAAAGGAAGGGAAGAGAGAAAAGAAAATGGTACAGCCAGTGAAGTACACAGCTGCCAGGCAAACCAGTTACCTAACTCGCCTTTTATTTAGTTTTTAAGAACAATACTTTAAACTTGCCCCAAAATTAAATCTTAATTCCTCCAGTCTAACTCCCCACTACTTTAAATTCAACAACGAAGAGTTCAGAAACTCATGTACATTTTTAAATCCTAAGACTTTGTGTCTACTAAATAAGACACTGCTCTCCCAGCCTCCATTTACTCCCCAAAGCATGACTACATGGGCTATACCTACAGCACCGCCCCCAGGGGATGCCTGCTCTAGTTTACTTTCCAACAGCATGAAAGGATGGGGGATGAAGAAAGGATAACCTTGGCCAAGCCAATTCTAGCTTTTTATCTTTTCAGAAACATATATAAGGGAACATATATGATGATAAAGATACAAAAATAAGAGAAACAAGAATAGGTGCATCATTACGTTCTCATCATTAACCTTTTTTTTTTGCTCCTTATTCATCATCTTTGATACTTGGATTAAAAACTAAGCACATTAGTAATAAGGTAGGATATGAGAACCAGAAACTGAGACCAGTGTGCTTTTTCTGTCCTAGTTTTTAAAATATAGGCTTGAATGTAGTGGCACAATCTTGCCACGCTGTTGCCAGGCTTGAGTGTAGCGGCACAATCTCAGCTCACTGCAACCTCTGCCTCCCTGGTTCACGCAATTCTCCTGCCTCAGCCTCCCGAGTAGCTGGGAATACAGGCAGGCACCACCACGCCCAGCTAATTTTTGTATTTTTAGTAGAGACGGGGTTTCTCCATGTTGGCCAGGATGGTCTCAATCTCTTGACCTCATGATCTGCCTGCTTTAGCCTCCGAAAGTGCTGGGATTACAGGCTTGAGCCACCGCGCCCAGCCACAATCTAAACTCCAATTTTAATCTAATCCACTAATGGGTGGATTTAGCACAGTGAAATGATTTTAGGAAACCTTCTTTGTCAGGCAGAGGCTAAAATGGTTCTGACTTCTAAACTATTTCAGACAAAACAGCAATTGTAAAAAAAAACTGCTATATCTATATAGTTTCTAATCAAGTATTTTCTGGGTGGCAGAAGTTTACTTCAGTAGAAGTTTTTCCTAATAGTCCTTACGTCTATGTGAAAAATTAAACTCTACCTAGGGGAAAAAATAAAAATGATCCAATTAAAGCTTTGATACAAGGTTAAGCCTGATTCTAACTTCTCAAAGGTTTACTCAAATCATATACACAGGAATTTTTTATCTCCTTGGCTCTCTTCTATGCATCTATGATGGATAAAGGGAAAGGTGGCATGTTCCCCTCTAAAACCCACAGGAATAGTTCAAAACAGGACTATATAGGCTTCCAGTGTCTGATAGCCAATCTTTCATATTAATTCTTACTTCCAGTGTGTTATAACTAGAGGACTGATACAACTTTACCACAACAGACCATTTAGCATGCTGGAGAATCAGCATCACACCTAAATTACTTGTTGCCAAGAAAGATCAGCACAATTTGGATAAAAGTTGCTGAAAGCTGCTGCCAGTGGTATGATCCCCCAGAGACCATGAGTGGGATGGTCACTGAGGCACATATATTAATGCTTATATCAGGCAGTGGAACTCCAAGTTGTATACTACTAGGGCAGGAAAAAAAATAACTGTTAAGAGGACCCTGACATAATCATTGCTGTGAAAAGAACGCAACAAGCAGAGCCTTCAATAGCTCAGTTGGTAGAGCGGAGGATTGTAGTGGAGGAAAAGAATGCAACAACTCCCCCAAAAACAAAAGTGCAGAAGACCATGACGTCGAGTCAGTAAAAGAGTAAGTCAGTAAGTCATTAGTACCCACTAAAGATTACCAAGTTCAAGAAAAGATTGTTCAGGCTAAAGTTTCATCAGTTCAACAAAAACAGTGTATAAAAATATTAACACAGTTGCTTAAAGCCAGTAAAGCAACAGTTTCACAGGCTCATTTAAAAGACCTAATGCAAACTTGTTTCCCAAAGTCCGCAGTTTCCAGGAAAAAAAAAAACACTAGACTTCTCTAAGAACAAGTGAGGAAATATCTTAAACAGCATCATGCACAAAGGCAACAAGTCCCAGTAACTTAATCACCAAGCCAAAATCACACACACACAAAAAGTTTTGTGTAAGCCCCCTACTTCAATAAATAAGAAAAAAAGCATTCAAAGGGGAGCTCTTAGCCTGCCTAGTAATGCAAGATCAACAAGTCAATCAAATACATAAAAAGATAAAGAAAAACATTAAAGACCAAAGCTGTGTGGCCAAGCGAGCAGTAAAAAAGCCCGAAAGCCCAAAGCCAGCAAATGCTCCCACAAACAGCCTGCACACAGCAACAGCAACGAAGAGCCAGGCTCAGCGCACCAAAGTTAGCCTGCTAAGGAGGCGCACATAGGAAGTTCTTCCCAGCCAGCAGCAACTGCCCAGTGGCTAAGAGGAAGGAGCAGGGCAAGTGGAACGTGGCCGCCAACCGGAACCCACACTGCTGCTCTCTAGCTCCGTAGGCAGTCCACAGCAAAACTTTACATGTTCCTTGTTTACAAGCTCTGCTAAAATTTAAGTAGAATTTAAGAATTTGTAAGACCTTTTTCTAATAATAGCCACTGTCGTTATTACTTACCCTTAACATAGTTCTTTTAAAATCCTATTTAAGTAAACAGTAACCTCTGAGAGAGAAGTTACAGCTAGCCCATAAATTAAAGAGCAATTAAAAGTCAGCCATATAGCTTTGTCCCCAGTAAAATAAATTCCTATTAACTAATAAGTTGCAAAACCTGTTTTCTATAGTAAAAGGCAACACTACTAGCACAAGCCTTATTTACCCTTAATTTTCTAAATTTAAATAACAAATTTCAATCAGCTGTAAAAAAGCACTTTGCTAAAACCTCTCAAGACAGCAACAGAGAGATAAGAGAAATAAAAGAAAAAAGTAAAAAAATAATAATAAACACAAAAAGTAAACCTAAAGAAAAGAGAAAAAAAGTAAAACTAAAAAAAATAGTGTAAAAATGAGAGAAAGAGACAAGGAAGCAAAGAGAAGTAAAACAAAAAGAGAAGGAGAAAAAGTTAAGGCATGTTAAAAATTGTAAAAGTCATAAACATTATAAAAATTTATGGAGTGGCGGAGGAGTGGTAAAAAAATTTATGCAGAAAATGTATAAGTTTTGTTTCAAAAGGCTAAGCAAGTTTTAAAATGTTAATTGTGAAAAAAATTCTATGTAAACTTATTAGCTAAAATTTTAAAAAGTATCCAGATTTTCTGTAAACTGAACACTAAAATAAAGCACAAGTTTTTCTTAAAGCACTAACCTGCTCTCTTGTAAAAGTTATAAAGTTCTCTTAGCACAGGCACAACCTCTAAAATTTCCAATATGCCAGCACCAGCCTAAAAACTATGTCCTCATTAAAAAAAAAAAAAAAAACCTCAAGCCAGCCTAAGAAAAATCCTACAGACACATGACCCAAACGTCACCTGAAGAATGCTAAAAAAGAATGCAAGAGGCTAAGTGACTCCTACTCCACACACAGACATCATTCGCTCCAGATAATGTTTTTTCTCTCTCATTCTGCCTGCAACCTGTATCTGCTACACTCTATTAAGCCCATCTTCTATTCCGCCTTTTTTCCGTCCTGTTACTTAGACACCCACTTCCCAGCCTATAATAACGTAACTACTTGGCCAAAAAAATTAACATACCCCAAGTAAAATCCATGCCACCCCAAAGCACCTTACGGTGCCTAGGACACCTTAGTGCCTCCCTTAACACCTAGCATAAAACACATCATAATTCCAGTTACAACCATACTATAACCTTTATTCATAACCACACTCATCAGTGCCTAATTTGCATTAGCCATCCATATGTTTTCCTTACAAGAACTAACATTTCCATTATACCCCAAAACTCCACGTTTGTAAACCAAGTGCAAAAACAAGCTTAGTTTGCCTCAGGTATCGCTAATCACAACATACCTAATTTAAAAATTACAGTGTCATAGTATTAAAAAAATCTAAGGCATTCCTATCAGTCAATTTAACAGGCAATTAGCAAAGTTCCTCTGCCCTTTCCACCTTAAAACATGCCCTGTCCCAAGTCAAACACAAAAGATTCAGAGTTACACTCATGGCCTTTATAATCTCAGCCATAGTCATCCTAGCAACTGCCAGCCTTGCAGTAGCATCTATTTCTTAGTCAATAAAAATAGCTGCTTTTATAAATAATCTAGACAAAAATGTGTCTAATTAACTTCTTTTACAGCAAAGTATAAATCAAAAAATTCCTGCACGAATTCAAGTCCTCAAAGCTGCTGTAGAATATGTGGAGAATAGACAAGATGCACTAGCATTCCAACAGCAATTAAGCTGCAACTAAGAACTTAAACATATGTGTCACTTCTCTACCATAAAATCAATCAATACATAGTTAAGACAAAGTGAAACACCTCTAAAAAACCTTTCATAACAATTTAACAGCAAATGTAAGGCAACTTAAAACTAAAATTTTTAAATCCCTTCACACTATATCTACACACCCAACAAATAGCCATATAGAAAAGTGTACAAAATCATCTCTCCTAGTTAAACCCCCCTCCTAGAAATCACTCTTTAACTAATAGAAATGTTGCTGACTGTACTCATAACTGTTCTATGTTATTTGTTAATTCTAAAATGCAAAACCAGAATAAAAGCAATAACCACCTTGCCTAACAGACTAGTTGCTGCAACATCTCTTCAGTCAACAAAACCTAATATTAAAAACAAAACAGGGGGAGATGTAAGAATTCACTCAAGGTAGTAGCAAAAATATTAAAAGAAAAATAGTAGAGAAAGTTATGAAATACAGTTTCAAACCCTTTCAAAAGGCCTACATGTTTTTTCATGGTTTCAGTAAAAGTTTCAGCTAAAAGCAGCCTAAATCCCCCTTGCATTTAGTTAATAAGTAAAACAAGTAACTAAAGTATGTAGAAGAGTTTACCTAACTAACTTGTTTACTTATGTAGTCTTAAAACTAACCTTGTAGCCAAATAGCCCTCTCAAAAAAAAGTTAACCAAAAATATTATCCACTAATAGTATTTGCTTTAAGCATCAAAACTTGTGCTTTCATATTCACTCTAGTAGTCTTTAACTTAAACCTTTGTCAATTAAACTTTACTAAATAAATGCGAGTTTCACTAGGTCAAACGGCTGGCAGCTGAACTGTTTACAACTCTCCAAAGCACCTGTAAGCTGACCAGTTACGTTCCGCCAAACTAGCAAAGCATAATATCTCTGTGTCAGTGTACTTTATTTATCCATCATTTAGTCAGTCTGCAGGACAGACCCTCACAAGTAGTAACTCCAACAATCTCATCCTTCGAAAGCAAGAAAATACCAGGACTTTAACCTTTTACCAGGACTTTAACCAGGCCTCTAAGAAAATACCAGGACTCTAAACTCACCTATAAAGATACATGAAGAAACAGAGCAAGTGGAAACCAAGTTTGATCATGGCTTCTTTCATGTGTGACTTCAGCTGCCCTCGATTGTGTATTTCTGTTGGATCAAACACTCCCATGTTACCACTTGGCACCATAATGTATCTGATAAATAAAAGGACACACACATTAGAAGCAAAATCAAATCATAGGCATATGTATTCAAATATAAGTAGCCAATAATATCAACTATTAAAAGTGGACCAATCAGGCCAGGTGCAATGGCTCACTCCTGTAATCCCAGCACTTTGGGAGGCTGAGGCAGGCAGATCACTCGAAGTCAGAGTTCAAGACTAGCCCGGCCAACATAGTGAAACCCCGTCTCTACTAAAAATACAAAAATTAGGGTGGGCGCTGTGGCTCACGCCTATAATCCCAGCACTTTGGGAGGCTGAGGTGGGTGGATCACGAGGTCAAGAGATCGAGACCATCCTGGTCAACAAAGTGAAACCTCGTCTCTACTAAAAATACAAAAATTAGCTGGGCATGGTGGTGCATGCCTGTAATTCCAGCTACTCAGGAGGCTGAGGCAGGAGAATTGCTTGAACCCAGGAGGCAGAGGTTGCGGTGAGCCGAGATCAAGCCATTGCACTCCAGCCTGGGTAACGAGCGAAACTCCGTCTCAAAAAAAAAAAAAAAAAAAAAAAAAAATTAGTCGGGCATGGTGGCAGGCACCTGAAATCCCAGCTACTCAGGAGGCTGAGGCAAGAGAATCACCTGAACCCAGAAGGCAGAGGATGCAGTGAGCCAAGACTGCACCATTGAGCCCCAGCCTCGGTGACAGAGCAAGACTCCATCTCAAAAAAAAAAAAGTGAACCAACCAAACCAGCCTTAAAATTCATACCACATACGGACAGAGGAGTATGACAATGTCATGGGCTGCCATTTAGTTTCCTTTTTAAAGTTATAATACTATTAATTTTCTGCCCTCTGAAATGAATACAGTAACATTCCAGAAAAGGGTATTTTATGCACTAAAATCCTTTTACTTACCTGTAGAAAACTACATACCAGTCATTTCTACAGCTCTTTTTTATTAGACAAAGGTTAAAGGAGGCTCCAAACCCAAACCAATTTTATTAAGTTCTTAGAAACTTCATTATGGTAACAGGGAAATTGAGGACGCTGGGTTGAGAGGATCAATGAGTTTAAGTGTCTGGGCTTCAAAATCCAGACTGTATCATTTGTGTAACATATATGTCCTAACCTAGAATGTCCTTGAATTCTTCCTGCTCCCACTCCTAAGCTTCTTCTAGTACAACCTTAGATTTCTCACTTGTCACAGAGCTTCTCAATCATCATTTCTTTGAAATGCTAAGGACTCTCTGAGTTCCACAAATCTGAAATCCTCCTTAAAATTCCAGAAGCCCAACTATAGCTGAATAGAGGGTAGTTTCATTGGAAGATCCAGATAACATCTCATCCTTGTCTAACTTCTAGGTTATCTAATAAGTGTCACCATTTTCTTAGTGATCCTTAAAAACCTCTTCTTACCAAACTCGGACTTCTCTGTTCCTCATCTTTCATAGTCAGTCCATCAAACCCTTGTCCAGTCTTTCTTCTACCACCACTTATTTAGCTGTCTCCATTTTTTTTTTTTTTAGATTTTTTATTTTTGTGGGCACATAGTAGGTATATATACTTATGGGTTACATGAGATATTTTGACATAGGCATGCAATGTGTAATAACCACATCAGGGTAAATGGGGTTTATCCATCACCACAAGCATTTATCCTTTGTGTTACAAACAATTCAATTGTACTCTTTTAGGTTTTTTTTTTCTTTAATTTTTTTTTTTCCAGATAGAATCTCTGTCACCCAGGCTGGAGTGCAGTGGCACAATCTCGGCTCACCACAACCTCCTCCTCCTGGGTTTAAGCAATACTCCTGCCTCAGCCTCCCGTAGCTGGGATTACAGGCACCTGCCACCACACCCGGTATAACTTTTGTATTTCTAGTAGAGAAGGTTTCACCATGTTGGTCAGGGTGGTCCTCAACTCCTGACCTCAGGTGATCTGCCACCTCGGCCTCCCAAAGTGCTGGGATTACAGGCGTGAGCCACTGCGCCCAGCCTTCTTTCAGTTATTTAAAAATGTACAATTAAATTATTTTTGCTATAGTCACCCTGTTATGCTAGCAAATACTAGGTCTTATTCATTCTTTCTATTTTTTTTGTGCTCATTAACCCTCCGCACTTCCCCGCTCAACCCCTGCTACCCTTCCCAACCTCTAGTAAACCTTTCTTCCACTCTCTATCTCCAAGAGTTCAACTGTTTTAAAATTTAGCTACCACAAATGAGTGAGAACAGGCAAAGTTTGTCTTTCTGTGCCTGGCTAATTTCACTTAATGTAATGATCTCCAGTTCCATCCTTACTGTTGCACATGACAGGATCTCATTCTCAGCTGTCTCTTTCTCATTCCTGGTGTCATAACCCTGTTCCAGCATATATTATCTCACCACAGTCTCTAAACTGGGTTCCCTACCTACTTCTCCATCCAATCAATACTACAAATTGCTTCCAGGAAAATCTTCCCAAAGCATAATTTATTTCACCTCAACTTAGCTACTCATAAACATATAAAGCAAAGAAGATATATGAGTGACTAAGAAACACATTAAAGGATACTTAATATCATTAGTCATTAAGGAAATGTAAATGGAAACCACAATGAGATAACTTCACACCCAACAGTATGGCTAAAATTTAAAAATACACACACAGACTGGGTGCGGTGGCTCACACCTGTAATTCTGGGAGGCCAAGGTGGGCAGATCACCTGAGGTCAGGAGTTCGAGACCAGCCTGGTCAACATGGTGAAAGCCCATCTCTACTAAAGATACCAAAATCAGCCGGGTATGGTGGTGGGTGCCTGTAATCCCTCAGGAGAATCACCTCCCCCTGGGAGGGGGAGGTTGCAGTGAGCTGGGATTGCGCCATTGTATTCCAGCCTCGGTGACAGAGAGCGAGACTTCATCAAAAAAAGAAAAAAAGACACACACAATAAAAAGTGTTGGCAAGGATGTAGAGAAACTGGAACCCCCAATAAACAGTTGGTGGGAATGTCAAATTGTGCAGATGTGGCTGGGCACAATGGTTCACACCTGTAATCCCAGCACTTTGGGTAGCTGAGGTGAGAGGATTGCCTGAGCCCAGGAGGTTGAGGCTATAATGAGCCAAGATCACGCCACTGCGTTCCAGCCTGGGCAAGAGAGGGAGACCCTGTCTCAAAAAAAAAAAAAAAAAAATAGTGCAGCTGCTTCCAAAAACATTCAGGCAGTTCCTCAAAAGGTTAAATATAGAGTCACCATATGACTAAGTGATTCCACTCCTAGGTATTTGCCTCTTTGTCCTGTAGACTACTGTACTTTATGTCTAACAGCAAAGAAGATACATGAATGACTAATTAACATATTAAAGGATACTTAACAGCATAAAGTACAGTAGTCTGAAAATAGAAAATAATCTGTTGATTTTTTAAACCTTTTTAAACAGGAGGTAAACTTGTGACCAGCAGACAGCCAACCTGCCACTGCAGTTACCAGGGCAATAAATACACATGATCTTTGTCTTTATAATTAAAAAAAAGAATCTTTGGGTTTAATTTTGTTTTTTGTTTTGTTTTTGAGACTGAGTCTCATTCTGTTGCCCAGGCTGGAGTGCAGCGGTGCAATCTCAGCTCACTGCAACCTCCGCCTCCCAGATTCAAGCGATTCTCCTCCATTAGCCTCCCAAGTAGCTGGAACTACAAGCCCATGCCACCACACCTGGCTAATCTTTGTATTTTAAGTAGAGATGGGCTTTTGCCATGTTGGCCAGGCTGGTCTCAAGCTCCTGACCTCAGGTGATCCACTCACCTCAGCCTCCCAAAGTGCTGGGATTACAGGTGTGGGCCACCATGCCCAGCCTAAAAACGGAATCTTTGGACTTGACTTCGTAGAGCCTTCTTTTTTTTTTTTTTTTTTTTTTTTGAGACGGAGTTTCGCTCTTGTTACCCAGGCTGGAGTGCAATGGCGTGATCTCGGCTCACCGCAACCTCCGCCTCCTGGGTTTAAGCAATTCTCCTGCCTCAGCCTCCCGAGTAGCTGGGACTACAGGCATGTGCCACCATGCCCAGCTAATTTTTGTATTTTTAGTAGAGACGGGGTTTCACCATGTTGACCAGGATGGTCTCGATCTCTTGACCTCGTGATCCACCCACCTCGGCTTCCCAAAGTGCTGGGATTACAGGCTTGAGCCACCGCGCCCGGCCTGACTTCGTAGAGCCTTCTACCACTAACTACAAAGAAACCATGCCAAAGCTGGCTCTTCTAGCATGTTTTCCTTTCTATAGAGATGACTGACAGTACGGTCTGGTACAATATTAAGATCCACAGTCTCAAAGGTTCAAGTCCCCATTCTCACTCCCAAAGTTGTGTTTCACTCAGTGAAACTA